>OU343161.1:19441422-20916572 GCA_910595825.1 Philhelius pedissequus
ACGAAACTTCCGGCGAACTTTATTGCTTTGCTTAAAAAGAAATAAGGATAACTTTATTTGTTTGAACTATTATACACAAACTTACTGTCGATTGGCATAAATGTCTATCTTTTGGGTTAGTTACAAAAGATTACACAAAATGAGGCTGATTTTGATGTCTTCTGATAGAACCATATTTAGTTTCTACCAAATATAAAATATAGGGTGTGACTTTATTTGTCAAACATTCATTCATTCGGCGCAGACTGAATGCATCATCAGACTTAAATTTACTTGGTTTAGTGAATGATTTACTTTCATCATCGACCTGAAGTTATTCATCTTTCCTCTATTTTTCGCAAGACTCCATATGACGATAAGAACGTCTGAAGTACATCTGTATGTTTTCCACCTTCATTTTAAATCTTTTTTATTGGAGTATTGAATGTAGGAAATGTTCCTTTTCCTTGCGATACGTATGTAGGTATTAGACAGCAAATTGGCCTCCTAGTTTTCGCTTAAGCTTATTCCACAATTTTTGGTTGAGATCTGGGGATTGACTTGGATATGAAATAAGATGGACGACTGGATCGTACGAATTTGCGCTTGTAGCTAACAACTTTAGTGTAAAGTATAGTAGCTAACCATTGACGCTGTTAGTAGGTACTCGTATATAGGTAGTCTTGTTTAGTGATCCTGTGCAGGTTTAAAGCCGAAGTGGGTAAGAATACCTTGATTCTTAGTATAATAAATTGCCGAATGCGTGTATTTAAATATGTAGATACATATATAAAGGGTTATCAATTTTGCGGTTTCAAGAGTAAACGTAAATAAAACACATAAAAATACATTTTTTTCATGATATTTCTTTTTTATTATAAAGTTTGAACGTTGACATTATGTGTGAAACAATACATCATTTAAATGATCACCACGCGAATTGTTGCAAGCATCGATTCTTTTGAGGTAATTTTCGACCACTTTTTGACACATTACCATAACTTGACGAATGTTGGTTTTAAAGTGCTCAAGAGTTAAAGGTTTATCTGCCTAAACACGGTCTTTCGCGCCCCACAAAACAAATCCAGCGGTGTCAAATCGCATGATCTTGGTGGCGCCAGTTGATATCGCCACGACGAGAAATTACGCGGCCAGGAAATGTCTCTTGCAATAAAGCCATATTCGCTCGAGTTGTTTGATATGTGGCACCGTCTTGTTTAAACCACATAATCTCCAAGTCGTATTCTTCAATAGCAGGCAAAAAAAAGTCGGTTATCATATGACCATAATGCTCTGAATTGACGGTGACAGTCGTTACATCGTCGTTTTCGAAGAAGTAAGGTTCAATCACACCTACGGGCCAAAGAGCGCCCCAAACAGTGACTTTTTGTGGATCTAATGGCCTCTCTTTAATTACTTGAGGATTCTCAGAACCAAATACTACAATTTTGTTTATGAACATACCCACCGAGTGAGAAATGTGCTTCGTCGCTGAAATCGCCGTCCACCGCCTGGTGTTCAAGCACCCATTCGACGTATCTACGATGTTGAGAATGGTCATCTGGCTTCAGTTGTTGTTTGAGCTGGACTTTATATGGATGTAGGTGTAGATCCAAATGCAAAATACGTCATAATGTGCCGTAAGACAGTCCTAATAATGAGAAAGGCAAGGAATCGACATAGTCGGGTCTTCGGCAACACTTTCACTTACAGCAGCGATATTTTCAGTCGTACGAGCGAAACGATGATACACAGGCCTTACAATATTCGTAACCAATCCAGTCTCTTCAAATTTTTTCACAATTTTTCCAATTGCTTGCATAGTTAGACGATTATGTAAGCCATAATCTCCTCTTAAAGCGCGATATGTGGCTGTGGCAGAATCACCATTTTTGTAGTAGGTTTTAACAATTTTTATGCGTTGTGCGATAGTTAAGCGATCCATTTTCGTAAATGTCAGGCCTTCAAATGAAAAAAAAATTGGGTTAAAAACTTAGTTTGACAGATGTCGAATTCCAGCCCTATACTTTTGAAACCGCAAAATGGATAACCCTTTATAATGAAAGTGAATGGTGTATAGGTGGGCCAAAATCGTTTTTTAAACTAATAAAACCTGCACATTACTTTAATCAGTTTCTATAAAAAACGAAGAACGCCATTGAATGCCATGGATCAATGATAATTTTATAAAAAATATCTCGAAAATTGTAGTACCGATTTGATGAAATCCTATTTTTTATTTTTAGTTTTTTGAAAACAAACAATTTTTGAAATTTTGGTATGCAGTTTTTTAAAGTTTATTAATATACATTTTATTATAAAATTTAAAATAATTTTTTTTTATTAGTTTTTAAAATATTGATTTTTCAAATATTAATTTTAATCAGAAAAAAAAAGTTTTTCAAAATTGTGATATGCAGAATTAGTTTGGCTAGCTAGATCTTCGCAGATAAAAAATTTGACAGATATATAATGTACCGTTACCAAGAAAGCCAAAAATTAAAAAAAACGTTATGTGAAAGGTACCGTTAATAGACTTTTACCGTACATTTGGTTCTGATCAAAATGATAGCTAGTAAAATAGAATCACACATGCCAAATTTGAAGGTAATCGCTTTAGCCGTTTAGGCTGCACAGGTTATACCTACAGAGGGACAGACTGACAGACTGAGAGACAGATTGACAGACAGAAAGACAGACAGTTATATTTTGTCGATCACTTTTTTATGCTTTCCTATGGTCGTAATGTCATGTTTGATCGTTAGAGTTTTATTTTTTTTTTTAAGAATGAATATCTGCCTTAGGCTAGGCTCGCACATGCAATTTTTCCGAAACGAATAGTTTAATCACTATAGTTGAACGATAATCGCGCACATAAGCAACTTAGAAATCAATCAACGAGATAAACCAACACACAGAGAATATTTTGATTTAATATGCCCCCAGTTACAGATAGTTCGGTGTGATACAAACTGAAGAACTTACTTGGGGCGATCGTTCAATTTGTGCCAAAACACAAACTTTTAAGTTCCTCATATCGCGGACTGAATAGTTTTTGCATGTGCGCGTACTCTCATATAAGTTCATGGTATTCACTTTAGCAACCAAAATGTTGCAAAACTGAAAGTCCGCCTAGCCTTATAGTAGGTACCTATAATGGCAAGTACAAATTTGGACTTTTTCTTAAACCAATCCGTCGTATGTATGCATTCCATTAACAACGCAATTGAGCTCGATATAATCCGTGAAATAGAGACATTCCTTTTATAGCTGAATGGAACAACAGTTCACATAATAGTAGACAAATACGTCAGATGCACAAGCAAAATTTCTATAGAAATAAAAGAACTATACAATACTACTGGAAAAAACGAGGGCATGCTAGAAATGACAACAATCCCGTACTCCTCAGCACAAAACCATATTGAATCGACTCTCCGATAAGCTCAAAGAAGTAATCCGGGGGTTTAAAAATAGTTAGGTCTCTACTTATGTTGAGAGAAAAGTCTCAAATGCATTGCGCACCAATCAGGAAATATAATGGCGAGGTTTTTGTATGTATGATTGCTGTCCTGCAAAGCCAGTTATTATATAATGTTTCAAAGATTATTAGAGAGTGTATAAATAGGTTATTCACACCAAACCATTTTACCCGCTTTCCAATACAATTTTCATAAACGATTTGTTTTCACAACGACTCGTTTTTGATAAAACGGCTTAAAAACGAGTAACAATTCAAGGATGAATTAAGCGAACAGATCTTTCGTCAGGTGAAATTGATATATTGTGAATAGGCCCTCAAAAAAAAAGAACTGCTGGTTGCTTGCTGTCAAACAAATTAATTTAAAATCTTTTTAACAATTATTAAGGTGTCTCAAGGTGCGTGTCCATTTGAAAGGCCGTTTGATAGTAAACTCTCGAGAGTTGCATTTGGACTCCTGTCCATTACAGAGTTAATTTTTTTGTATCTATCGCAAGTTCACTATACTCTGTTCAATTTATACTTTCAGTAGAGGCCTTATGGGAGAGCTTTTTCAAACACACTGCTGCCGGCTGGTGTTTGCATGGCACACAACTTAAGAAATTTCTACTGAAATACTCCCTAAGACCTCGTATATCCTACCATGACCTGTCTGCTCTCCGGCTGAGAGGAGTGGAGACTGATCTCCATTTGACTCTCGCTTATGGCCTTTATTAAAAAAATAAATGAATACATTGATTACGAGTTACCATTAGTCCGTTGATTGAAATTCAAATACATTTTTCTTTGGTTTTCGCTATGGAGCTTTCATAATCTAAGCTTTCTTAGAGCTTTTGGGAGCATATATTTTAAGTCTAAGGAAAAGTGTTGTCGCTGTGTGCTTTTTTGCATACACCTTTTGTTTTTTTTTTTTTGGAAAACGGTTAAAATGCAGCTATATTTTATTTGTTGGGTCTTTTTTTTAAGGAAAAATTACTATTTGAGCAAGTTTTCGATGGACTAATTTGTTGGTACTTTTTTCCCTGTGTAAACTGTCACATAAGTGCTTATCTAGAACTTAAATGCTTAGGTTGTGTATCACCAAACGGGCCTTAATTACCATATAGATTTTTTTGTTCATGAAAATAAATATAAAATGCAGACGGTTTCTTTTAACGGCCTTTAGTCCACAAAATTTGCGTTTCAAACTCACTTGGACTCATCAGTTGGTTGGTGAGCGCCAATAAGCAATTTTTGTTAAGTTTTGTCAAAAAATGCATGTAAGTTGAACTGAACTTAACACAAATTGCGTATTGGTAAGGCGCTCACTAACCAACTGATGAGTCCGAGTGAGATTGCCGGGACGAAACGCAAATTTTGTGGACTAAGGCCCGTTAAAAGCAATTTTTAATCAATAATTCGACAAGTCCAATTAAATATAATGATAAGTCTTCTACTTGGCTGAGTAATTTCCGTAGTATCTAAAATTGTATTATAAAAAAAACACCTTCTTAATATTTAAAATAGTGCGGTGAAATTTAAGGTGATATTATTATTTTTGTGTTGTGTTTATTTACATTTAAAATGGCTTCAACCTTCAAGTTCCTTAAAAGAACAAGTTCTTTATTATACCTTATTTATATGTTTTTTTCTGTAATTTATTTTCACGTTAAAATAGATAAGGCCATCTGGGGAACTCTTAAAAAACGCGCCTACCATCTTACTTCTAGTTAGTGTGGAAAAAGATAGATTTATTCTTATTTGGATTTAGTTTAATTTTTGTTTAGATTTAGTTTACGAATTACATGTTTCTGTTCATGAATTTTAAATTAACAATTGGTAACCCTACCGACATTTGTGAGAGAAATATGCGAATTTATAATGCTCACTAAAGCAACGATGGAAAATTTAAAAGCTTTATAGAAATAGAGACAGCTTATTGAAATCCATAATAGTAAGCGTGAAAGGCAAATATCCTATTTTCCCTGTACTGAAACTATAAATTGACCAGAGGAAGTATAGTCAAGTTTTGAGGGATGATCTGAGGGTACTTTCATAATAACGGGTGTTTTTGTAGAAGTGTGGTTTTCAAAAAGAAACAAAACGCATATAATTTAATGTTATTTTTTTTTTATAATCTACACGCGCTCAAGGGATCATGAATACCCTTTAAATGTTTCAACACAGCGCTGGCGTGTGGGCGAGGTTAATGAAGAGAAAGAATGATAGGAAAGATGTGTAGCGCGATATTCGGAGACTGTAGTTGGTTGTTGTCTCAGATTTTATCTCCAGCAATGGCGGCTGAACTAATGCGGAGAAATTTCCGTGACTTATTTATCGATGTCCCTTATAATTCGCATTAATTTTTTTATTCTTTGTCATATTTTTTCGGTATACTAGTTTTACTCAATCACATGTTGTTAGTCCTATGCCTAAACACCATGTAATGAGTAAACCAGCAACTCATTGTATGACATTTATTTTTAGAATTGGTTTTAATGGAAATTATAATTAAAATAAGAAGACATAGACTACGGCAGGGATCGAACCTGTGACCATGAGTTTGACAGGCGAACACACAACTATCGCGCCACCGCCAGCCCCCAATGCCGAAGAATTAACCGTTATTAAAGAGATAAGGGTTTGCCATTATGTTTTTAAAATGGTTTCGGATAAGTGACCGCCGCTGCTGGCTCGTATAAATTTCAGCTGAGAGGCCCAATTTTCGACCAATTTTCTCAGCAATTGGGGCCGTATGTTAGCAATAAAGCGCCGAATATTCTCTGCCAAGGCGTCAATAGTCTCGGGTTTATCTGCGTAGACAAGCGACTTCACATAACATTACAAAAAATAGTCCAGTGGTGTTAAATCGAACGATCTTGAAGGCCAAGCCACAGGCCCACAACGCGACGCGAGATAATTCGCTCACCAAAAGTTTTCTTAAATAAAGTGATTGTTTCGTTGGTTGAGTGGCATGTAGAGCCGTCTTGTTGGAACCAAAGGTCATCCTCCAATATAGGGGTAAAAAAAATTCTATGGAGATGTCAAACCGACTGACACCAGACGTGGCCATGCCATGTTTATTCGTTTTGTGTATTTTCATAGATGAGTGCAAATATGTATGTACAGGGTGGCGCACGGATCGTGCTAGAAAAATAAAACGTAATAACTTTTTTTCAGTGTGAGTAATCGGCTTATTTTTTTTTATTTCATAGGCTACTATTTAGATTTATCAAAATGAATGCTTGGGATACTGAAAAAAGGATTTTGATAGTGTAGCGATACCATTCTTTGCAGTCCGTCATTTCCGTCCAAAGGGAATTTTGGCTGGAGTTTGGCGGTACTCCTTCGAGTAGATGGACCATTATGAGGCTTGTGAACATGTTTGCCGAATCTGAAAGCATCGAATGAAGACCGTATCATCGAGATCCCAATGTTCGGGTTCAGGATACAATCGTTGCTGTTGCATCGGCAATACAGGCAAATCCAAGTGTTTCGACTCGAAACTTATATTGCCAAATTGGAGTTAGCAGACGGTCATTACAACGGATACTTCATGATGACTTAAACTTGTTTCCGTACAAAGTCAAAATAACAAGCAAATTAAACCTTCAGGATTTGCCTGTTCGCCTGGAATTTTGCCGAAAAATGATTGCAATGGCCGAAGAAGACAACACATTGATAAATTGTTTGTTCATGTCTGATGAGGCCCATTTTGACTAAAACAGCAATGTTAATAAGCAAAATTGCCATATATGGACTGAATCTAATCCAGAAATGCTCCATGAGACAGAACTGCACCCAGAACGAGTCACCACACGTGCGCAGTTTCATCAAGGTGTATTGTCGGGCCATAATTCTTTGAAGAAAACGGTGTAATCCAAATTTCAATGGGGACCGTTATTTAAAGATGTTGAAGGAGTCTTTTAACCCAGAACTTCGCCGAAGACGTATCCCTTTCACAGGATTTGGTTTCAACAAGATGGAGCAATTGCACACGTAGCCACATAAGTAATGGAGGAGCTCCAACGAAAATTCCCAAACAAATTGATATCTAGAAACTGCAGTTTTCGCTGGGCCCCAAGGTCACCTGACCTGACTGCACCAGACTTTTTTTATGGGGTTCTGTCAAGCAGGAGTGTAAAAAACGAATTTGACTGAATTGAAGCAGTCCATTAAGACAATAATTGAGGCGATCCCAATTTCAACCCTTTAGGTCGCAATGTACAATTTTCTGATCAGGTACCGCATATGCGTGGATGAGCATAGAGGTCATTTACGGTCTATCATCTTTAAAAACCATTAGTTATTTAAGATAAAATTAAATTTTTAATCCATTAAAAAAAATTAATGAAATACATCGATTAAAATAAAAGTTATCTAAATTTCTTATTGTAGCACGATTCGTGCGCCAACCTATAGCTAACTGAATTCTGGATATTCGCTGAGGATTTTTTTGTTGGTACGTGTTGTGGATTCTCATTCAGTAGGTACCTACATGAATTGTGTGCATTCGAGGAGGAATGTTTTTTTATCTGAGAATCTCTATTGAAATGTGGAGGTTTCTTAATTTCAATTGCTTCTCTAAACATTCTTGGTAAATAAAATCTTTCATTTGCGATTGATCTAGCTTCATGAAAACAAATAAAGTGATAATTCATCCGTTATGCCTTTGATATAGGGCAAAAAGGCCATTTTTACTTGCGATTATAGGTACTAAAAATTCTGTCTGTCTGTATGTCTATCCGTCAGTCTGTCTGTCTGTCTGGATGTCTATCCGTCAGTCTGTCAGTCTGTCTGTATGTATGTATAGAAGACACCTACAGCCCAAACGGGAGGGCCGAATTGCTTCAAACTTGGTATATATGTTTTACGTATTGTACAGAGGGGAAATCTAATTTCTTTTAGCTCAAAAAATAACGGTACCTGCCATATAACCGTTACGGTAAATCCTATTTTTCTCGGAAACGGCTGTAACGATATTGATTTTAAAAAAACCAGTCCAGCTTTTTGGGTACGACCGATTATATGGTCGAATTTTTTTTTTTTAAATATCAAAAAACGGTACTTTCCATAGTACCGTTTTTTTTTATTTCGTTGCTTTCGAAATTTCACACATATATAGATTCAAGTTGCCCAATTTATACTGCGTACCAATATTTTTAATTAATATTTTTTTGTATTTTTAAAAGCATTTTTTCCAAATAAAAATTAAAAAATTTATATTTTGAAAACTGCTCATTAATTTTTTTTCAAAAATTATGGTTATATGTATGTATTTGCTCAAAACCTATGAATTGGCGTTTTTGAATTTTTTTTTTTTGAAAAATGTTTTCAAAAAGTTAAAAAAAAAACTTTTTTTCTCAAAAACCGCTCCACAGATTTTTAAATTTTTTTTCTCACAAATTTAAATTTATCCAAGAAATAATTTGGCGTACTTTTTTTTAGCTCAAATTAGTTGAAGTATGTATTTCACAATTTTAATTTATGTTTTCTTAGATTAAGCCGATTTAATCTTTTGTTTTTAAGTTTATATTATGAAATATTTAAGATTATCATGCGACTTTGCTTTGCTTTGTAATTTTATTCAATTGATTTTTATATATTAAATTATTATCAATATTTTGCTAAAATTGTTTAATATTTAATATTTACTTTCTTGCATTATCCTAATCAGTAAAATGTATTATTATAAGTCACTATTTATAAGTCAATCTTGATGTACAGCAGTTATTTTTTAAATTAATCAATAAAAATAAAATAAGTAAAAATAAAATAAGTCTACAATTGTGCTATTAAGTGTTTTTATTATAAAATACATTCTCGCTCGGAAAAAAGTTTTTTTTTATTTCCACATCGCAGTCAATATGTCATTGGCCAATTCAAGTAGATTTGTTTGGTGGACTGGACAGATTACTAAGTCTTATCCGTTAAGGGATTTGAAAATGTTGTCCAGGTTCGTCAAGTCATTAAACATATCCTTGGTGATGGCTTTGACAAGCCGCTATCACCTAGGTGGTCCAACCATGAATACGAAGCGACATTTTCTTCGGCAGGAATTTTGCTTCTTAGTTTATGACACATGTATCCGTCCCTATTTTCTAGGCCATCGCTCTCTAAAGTGGCTTAATCTTGATAATCTTTGTTGCCATCAGTATTATCCTCTTCTGGTTCCCAAACAATGTTTTGAAATTTACTGCCTAAAAGGACATTTCAGATTATTTGTTTGTATAAGCAAAAGCAATGTCTGCAAACCGGTCAATGGTGTTTCCAAATCTGGGGTATCGTCAAGGCTCATATTTTTGTTGCTTCCAAAAAATGAACAAAAGCTGGGGTCCAACTGTAGACTTCGATTCTACAATAAAGTTGTTCGAACTCGCAAATTCTAATTCTTTAGTAAAGCACTTATTAACTGAAAAGAACGGGATTAATTGGAGATTATGTGGTGATGAGTTAAATACGCGGAAAGTGGATGCTATTTTCCAATACAATACCACTTAAAAATAGGTTTGAAAACAACTTTCGAATAGATGCGAAAGTAGAATTAAGTTACATAGTAAAACCATTGTATTGCCTTATATGATTGAATAATCCCTAAGAAATTACTTTAAAGTGTTAATTTCAACAATTAAAAGTGTTACAATCAGAAAAAGTAAACATTTAAAAAAAAATATAATTTCTAAAATTAATTTTAAACCTTTTTTTTTGGTTTTTATGTTAGTTTGTTCCCATAATAGTGTTCCCAGATGACGTGGTATGAATTGTCAAAAATTACAACAGCAAAGCGCAAAAATAGAAGTGTCGTAATCTTGTATTCTATCATTCATGCACCGAGATTCACCTAATTTGAAGCCGCAGTGAGTGAGGAGATGAGTCACTTTTGATTAAAAATCAATTCAGCCATTAAAAGTGAGGGAGTGAGTGAGTGAAATGAAATGTCAGATTACTCGTATGTGTAATGTGACATATGTGTATTTAATATAAATACCCAGTAGGAAATTTCGACATCAATGAATTTTTTTTTGTGAATTCATCAATGGATTCATCGACTATTTCCATCGATGAGTAGTATTTTATGATTTCATAAGTAAACGGTTGCGCATTTTTTCACCAGTTAACTAAATTCAAATGAATTGAATGCTTACAATTCACTACATTTTCAGTTACAAAATCATAAGCAATGATTCCACTGATGAAGAGTAATGTATAGGTTCATGAGTTTACAAATGAGGTGTGGTTCTCTGCGCGTGGTGGTTGTTTTGTTTTCTTCCCGAGAATAAAAGAGAATGCAAACAAAAAAGCATTAAAAAAAGAGGTTGTATCTGCCATGGGAAGAGTGACAAACATTGCCTTTTTTTTACCTGCCCCGAGAAATGCGCTCAGTAATCAGTCTTTGCTAGTCATGACATGAGTTCGTGGGTTTTTTTAGAGAAAGTGAAAAGAGATATATATAAACCAGAAATTCCAGTTTCCATTATCATCATTTAACACAGCAAAAAAAGTTTATTTTTTCATCAAAATGTTTTTTTTTATTCAGAAATTGTATTGAGCCAGCTGAAAGGTTTTAATTATTAACCTTAAGATATTTGGCGACTGGTGGGTATTTCTTCGACTTTATTAAAACAAAATTTAAAAATACCAATATATCCTTTAGCGCTACTCAATACGTAATGCTGGCGACTGAAAGTGCAAAACCTACGCAGCAGAATTAACAAAATGAATTGCTAAGACCGACATCAGATCAAATTTAAAAGAATCAATTATTGATAAGGTTTACTTTCGCATAAAGATTTTATAAAGACTACATTTTAATTATTATTAGCTAAACGTATTTTTGTTCTTAATTGAATGCTTATATTATTGAATAATCGACGAATTAAATTAATAAAATGATGTTTGAGGGTATAACATACATATACAATGTTTCTGTTTCCTTAAAAAAATATATTACCTTTTTCACAGAAAACTGACACTTTCATGTTATATTTAATGCATACAAAATGAGGAAAAAAAGAAGTAGGTATCATACGGACTTTACCTAGTGATTTCATAATTGAACATTCATGGCATTTTTCATCATATAAAATTCATATGTGAATTAACGAGTCACATTAACAGTGTGAATTAATGGATGACCATTCATGCCATTTTTCACCTGCTGAATAAGCAACTCTAAGTCAACTAGTGATTTCACAGCTTACCGTTCATACCATTTTTCATCACATATAATTTGCATTACTTCGTGATTTCACTGTTAAATATTCACCCCAAAAATCACTTGGTGAAGGCCTATGACAGTCCCATGTTAAATTCATCGATGTTTCCATACCAAATTCATGGGGTGTAGCTTCCACTCATTGATGAAAAAGTTGGTGATTCATTCATGATTTATTTGAAATCTCCTACTGGGCACTTCTTTTGGATTTAATATATTGAACATTTTCTTGTTTTGATTTGTTTATTTACATTTTCTTTGTTTATGTGTGTATGTAGCACTGTAGCTACCTACAATTTGTTGTTGCTTCAATACATTTAGGTGTTCGAAACTAAATTCGAACATACAAGAAGTTTTTTTTAATAATAACTACAAATTCTACATACTACTGAAATACATCAGCCAAGTAGAAGACTTAGCACTATAATATTTGGACTTGTTGAATTATTGATTCAAAATAGCTTTTAACGGCCTTTAGTCCAACAAAAATTGGCGTTTCGTCCCGGCGATCTCACATGGACTCATCAGTTGACTAGTGAGGACCTTTGTCAATACGCAATTTTTGCCAAGTTCAGTTCATCTTACATAGATTTCGTGAAGAGCATCTTCGAACATACTCATTTCACTTAAATAGCTGAATCACTTTTAGGTGGAAAGTGAGAAAGGTCAGTCATCTCACTTCACTCGCCGAAATAACTGAATCTCGGTGATGGTCTTATCCCGTGAGCACGAAGTGTGAGACTTCTTCGAAACGTCTCGTCGTCGAGTAAAAAGAAATTCGAAAATATTTCTATAATTTAACGCGGTAAGTTCCGAAAATTTCAAACTTTATATAATATGAACTTCGTCCGCGAAAACAAAAACCTAAAATCTCATAGGTGTACGCTGTACCTAGTTGACTCCATTCTACTTGGTTGCATTTCGCCTTGCCAGTAGAGCGGACTACTATTGGTTTAAATATATTTCAGAAAAGAGTAGGTTGGTGTATATCCGCCATTCGCTTCTCTACATATGACCCGACTAGACTACCTCAGTCGTTGGACTTTTACTTTTACCTTGAAGAGATAAATGAGAAGAGAATTAATCCGGTATACATTTGTACAGTGATACTCAACTAATTTCTGTGTATGACATGTCATTAAAAATCTATAACTACTTTTTATTAAGAAGAAGGAAAATAATTAAAGTGAAGTCTAAAGAAATACAATAAACACCTATATGTCAATGTCCTTGCCTCTTCATTTATTCATGTCAATAGACTTGAAAAAAAACCACAATAATTCTATAATGCGAAAGCAATAGCAAAATGAAAACAAGATTTACAGGCCTTGCTTGCACCCTACAGAGCCTTCATCTAACACCATCTGTCATCGCTTATGAAAGTCGATAAGGAGGTGTGTTTATCTTTTGCGTTTTGTATTCAACTGAATAGCTCAATTTATTGTTTCAAGCTGGATATTCAAAGAATGGTAGGTCTAGGTACCTAACCTAACAGAACCACATCTGTTCAATCCGGATAGCCACGCCAAGCAACTTTTCTATAAGCACTACTCTGAAAAGCTGAACTGGCTGATAGGCTTCTCAGTCATAGCCACATTCAAAAGCCGGCAATTGTACATAGCTACATATATACTTAGAGTATGGTTATTGTATTCTATTTCTAAAGTAGTTGCAGGCAGGCAAATATAGCGTTTAAGTCGTTTTAACACTCAGCGTGTTCAGCACGGACAGCTTGTTCCCTATGACAGGGCCACTGGCTCACGGCTTGGCTTGGTTTTGTCTTTTGAATGATTTACATTTTTGTTTTTCCTTTCCAATTTGTACGGGTCGCTGCATTGTAGAACTGCCCACAACCAGATGGAGGTATTCCATTAAAATGCCTTGCGCAGAAGTTAAATCTACTACAAGGTTGTATTTACTTGCTCTGTTCTATTTTCTTGGGTTATTACTTCTTGCATTTAAGTGATGAAAGATAGTTGGTCCCTTCAATTAATGTCCATTACGGAAATGCACATAGACCTTAGGTAACATGTTCAGTCGTCGCTCCGCCGTTTTTCTTTAAGCCTAGTACGATGCTGATGCGAAACGAAAAATCCTATACAAAAATGACACGACGAAATCATGAACGAAAAATTTCGCTCTACTTTTCGTTTTCCAATACGCTGCTGAACGACGAAATGTGTAATTTTAGTGGATAGCTGTACTAGAATTCTTAGTACAATTCTCCACTATTTTCGTTCTCAATTTAATTGACCTGCACATTAATTGCTTGCGAAATTTTGACATTTCATTTTTTTTATAAAAAAAAAATTCAAGCTCTTGTATTGTTTATTTGATTTTTCTTTGGCTTTGTGTTTTCTCTAGTGTCTGGTTTTTCTGTGCATTTCCTGTATTAAATTATTCAAAATACATTCAATTCTAATTTTGTATCAAAACCAATTTCAAAATCGACTAAACTAAATCTGCAAAATGAAAATGGGAAGTTCGAAAGAAGCACACCCTTCACATATCTTATCGGCGAACAAAATATAGCTGATCTTTATTTGGAGTGCTGATTATAACCAACTATCGACTTTTCTCATACCTAGTGCTAGTGCTTAGATTAAAAATAACCTATGTCCTTTTAAAATTAATTTATTTTAAGTGACTACTAAATAAAAATATTATAATCAAGATTCAGTAGTTTGTTCTGCAATTAACTGTCCATGTCATGATTTTTAAAATACATTTGGTACTCCGACATTTAAATTCTATGTGACTTTTGACACCATATAAATACAAAAAAAACACTCACCATTTCTAACTACATACTTTCAACACATAAATTAACTCAATTGTCACAAAGAAAAAATCACATCGACCGCCCGCTACTGGCAGTACGAATATGAATTTCCGACCTGGTCGGGACAAGATGTATCCAGGCCGGAAGACAAAGGTAAGCGGCCTACCGCTGCACCAACGACAATTAAGGAAATCATCGTTACCACAATAATGTTTGGTTGCAAAAAGGCCATCTTAAACGATACCCACCTCTATTTAGAAAGCCTGTTTCCGATCTCATTGATTGGCGATTTTATACCATACCCCAGAACTTATTTCTTAAGTTCAGACAATCTGTTTAATGTTTATTTCGTGAAAATCGGCACGGGATGGACATTGTTATTTAGTCTACAATTTCTGGTGATGACCTCGCTAGTCCTTTGTTGTGGTGATAGAAAGAAGATGATGACAAATCACTTACCTCGCATTGCCATCGCTACCTTCTTTTTCTTTTCTGGACGAAATTTCTTAATGTAATTGAACCATCGTATGGCAGATGCCCTGCTAGTGGATTTGATAGCAAATCAAGCTGCTTGCAAGCTGGTCACTTGTCAATTGGATTTGACATATAAGGCCACGCATTTATACTATTCATTCGATTTTGGTATTAATTCAAGAAGCAAGACCTATAGTTAAAATGGGAATCGATCAAAGAGCATTCGCAGCGTAGCAGAGCGGTCAAGTACAAACCCACTAAGAAAACTCACTGTTAAACAAGTGAAAATGCAACCTGTTCCAAAGATATATTCCAAAAGCTATTCACTGTTCTCTTGGAATATATAATCTTAAAATACTTTGGAGTGTATCTTTGGAACGGGTTATCCTAAAAACTTGGTTGATACCCTTTTGTAATCTACTCTTGATACTCTCCAAATCAGCATCAAAAGTTTATAGGTAGAATCCTTATTGCAAAAAATCACTCTTGAAATACGCATACTTAGAATGATGTATGCGTATTCCTGGAGTTATTTTTTTTAATACAACTTCTTTGCAAAAAATGTTGATGCTCCCTTTGAAAGTATGATGTGCTGATTCTAAAAAGATATTGCTCGCCTTTATTGGACAACCCGTTCCAAAGATATACTCCAAAAGCTATTCACTGTTCACTTTGAAATATATAATCTGAACAATATAATCAGACTATAAATATAATGGACTATATCTTCGGAACGGGTTGTCAAATAAAGGCGAGCGATATCGTTTTAGAATCAAAACTTCATACTTTCAAAGGAAGCATTAACAAAACCAAAAGTAGTTTTGTCACCAAATTACTTTTAGATGTATTTTTTTTGTCACCAAATTTCCTTTATATATTTTTTTGAAATAATTCTTGGACTTGAAAATGGTATCCGGAATTAGTAAGAAACCACAAATTAGAACTCATAAACGTTTACACCATCCCAATGAAGCACGTAGTGGTAGAGTGGTTTACCTCCCTATTTCATTGATTTATTTAAAATTGAACCAGTTAATAAGTCCCAAAGTATTTGCTTAATTTCCATCATTTAAACGGTTCTGAGTTTTATTTTAAATCCTCTATGTGTAACAAGAACAATTTTTAAATCCGAGAATTATTTCAAAAAAATTACATCTAAAAGTAATTTGGGGACAAAAAATTTTCCATCTAAAAATAATTTGGTGACAAAATTACTTTTTTTTTTACAACTTGTCAATTGTTTTTGACAGCTAACAGAACTCTCCGCAAATATTTTTCCGCTGTGGTTTTCGTTAGCATTTCGCTCTGCTAGTGGAGACCACCGAAAAATTTCGTTTCGCATCAGCAGCGTACTAGGCTTTACATTTGCATGAAACCAATACTTGCCCTATAACACAAAATTATAGAAACCAACGCCAGATGTAAAGTTTCCATAATGAATTCAATTGCATTGCAGTGGCGGATTACTATATACGAGGTCAGTTATTGATACACTATTTAGATAAAGTCCCATGACTTGAGTTCTTTAGTGAAAAATCCTTTCAGCAAAATGATTGATCCGAGTCATGGTTATAATATGGTTCTGCACAAAGCGTAGACACAGTCAGCTTCAATTGTGACAATCAAACGCAATTAGACTCTATCGCCACTTAGATATTAGACAAAGCAATGACTGTCTGTCCCTCTAGTCATAACATTTCAAATTAAAGTGGATTGGTTGGGTAGACTTCTCTTCTGGAAGGAACACCAAACCCAATAACCATACACTGGACGTTTGGTTTTGTGGATTTGTTTTATTTAGAGCAGAAAATTGATATTTTACTGAGCGTTTTGGTCTAAACGCGGCGCACTTCAAGTGTTACCTCACGTGTGTTGGAGATACTTCGTGTTTTGGTATGTTTACCAAAAGTCGTGCATTTTCTTTGATTGTTGTTGTCCGTTGTCCGATCAGCGACCGACTATGTACATTCGAATTACCATGCAACCGGAATGACCTCGAATTATTTAGCTCGCTGCATCGGGTCGAATTGAAGAACAGAAATAATGAAGAAAATTGATTTTTTTTAAACCAATTCAATCTAATAAAGTTTAAACATAATTTGTACCTCTATTGCTAAACATTTCCGGTCAAATATTTTTGTTAGTCTTGTTGAACATTTGAAAGCAATAGACGAGCTTTGGAATATTATACCTGGGTCTTTTATTTTACATTGAACATGGTTGCTTTTGATTTGTATCAGCTTCTGAGTTTTACACTTTTATGGGCAACTACGTTAGTATACATTAAGGTTGAAGCATTTTATGTTCACTACTTTGTTAAAGTGCAAAATTTAGCAGGAAAATTTAGCTTTTAGCATTATTTTTTTTTCAAATCTTTCCGGAATTAGCAGGAAATCTAAGTGGCATTCATATTGCTCAGAACTAAAATAGAATATTACTGTAAATAAATTAAAACTCAATTAAACATAAGTCCGTAACTACTCTTAACCCAAATCAATTTTTATGCATCCAATTTCAGCTTGCGATTTTTAAACACGTTGGTGAAAGACCTACATTATGTGATGGCGGGGATAGACAAAATTGCTCAGGGGCCAAATTCCGTAAGCATGAGTTTCTCTGTGATAGATAGGCAAATTTATTCACGCATATTTTAACGCAAATAAAAAAGTTTACAGCTAGCTTATTATTGCAGTATTTTTTACTAGTAAACTTGCGATAATGATAACTTGTGTTAAAAAAGTGTATGCAATACTAACTTGTTATGGATATTAAATGAGAAGGTGAGTATACTATGTGGAAACATAAATTTTATTGATAGGATTATCCATTTTGCGGATTCAAAAGTAAACGTAAATAAAACACCTATAAAATATTTTTTTTCATGATATTTCTTTTATATTATAAAGTTTGAACGTTAAGATTATGTGTGAAACTCTACATCATTTAAATGACCACCACGCGAATTGTTGCAAGCATCGATTCTTTCGAGGTAATTTTCGACCACCTTTTGACACATATTGGGCGGTATCTCAGCCATAACTTGACGAATGTTGGTTTTCGAGTGCTAAGGAGTTAAAGGTTTATCTGCATAAGCACGGTCTTTCGCGTAGTACCACAAAAAAAAGTCCAGCGGTGTCAAATCTAAGGTTACCGTTCTTCCCCCCTTTGGGAGGACTGTCCCACTCTTTTACCTCAAGCTACATATTGTCCTCAAAGAACCAAAAATGACAAAGGGGGGCACAAATGTCCCTATTTTTTGCGACCAGTTTACTGTGGTCGCATGAAAAAAAAATTGACAAAAAATTGGCAAAATTGTTGCAAAATAAACTCAAAATTCTACCATTCTCAATCACCACGGATGCATCCAATAAAGGCAATATTAAAAAGTTAATAATAGAAACGAAATTACATAATAAAATTTTAAGATCGAAACGTCATGGTGAAACGTCAAAGACATAAAAAAATCTTGTTCAGTTTTTTTTTGTTCGAGTTTTGTATTTTTTTAAAAACTAGTTTTGTCCCCCTTTTTGAACATTTGTCCCCCTAGAAAACTCGCTATGTCCCCCTTTTTAACGTTTTCAATCTGGTAACCCTAGTCAAATCGCATGATCTTGGTGGCCAGTTGATATCGCCACGACGAGAAATTACGCGGCCAGGAAATGTCTCTTGCAATAAAGCCATATTCGCTCGAGTTGTGGCACAGTCTTGTTGAAACCACATATTCTCCAAGTCGTATTCTTCAATAGCAGGAGAAAAAAAGTCGGTTATCATATGACCATAACGCTCCGAATTGACGGTGGCAGTGGTTCCATCGTCGTTTTCGAAGAAGTAAGGTCCAATCACACATCTGGAACAAAGAGCGCCCCAAGCAGTGACTTTTTGTTGATGTAATGGCCTCTCTTCAATTACTTGAGGATTCTCAGAACCCCAAATACGACAATTTTGTTTATTAACATACCCACCGAGTGAGAAATGTGCTTCGTCCCTGAAGAATATTTTGTTCGAAAAATCGGCGTCCACCGCCTGTTGTGCAAGCACCCATTCGATGTATCTATGACGTTGTGAATGTTCAGCTGGCTTCAGTTGTTCTGTGAGCTGGACTTTATATGGATGTAGGTGTAGATCCAAATGCAAAATACGCCAAAATGTGCCGTAAAACAGTCCTAATTCCTGAGAACGACGAGGAATCGACACATTCGGGTCTTCACTTCAACACTTTCACTTACAGCAGCGATATTTTCGGTGGCACAAGCGAAACGAGCTTACAATATCTGTAGCCAATCCAGTCTCTTCAAAATTCTTCACAAGTTTGCCAATTGCTTGCGTAGTTGGACGATTATGTAAACCATAATCTCCTTTTAAAGTACGATATGTGTCTGTGGCAGAATCACCATTTTTGTAGTAGGTTTTAACAATTTTTATGCCTTGAGCGATAGATAAGCGATCCATTTTTGTAAATGTCAGACTTTCAACTGAAAAAAAAAATTGGTTTAACAACTCAGTTTGACAGATGTTGAATTGCAGCCCTATACTTTTGAAACCACAAAGTGGATAACCCATTATAACTTAAAGCCTTATTGTAAAGGGACATTATGCAAACCAATTTTTTTATATGTATATTTAGTTTAGTTTACAGTAACTAAGAGTTTTGGTTGGTTTAACTTCAAGTCACCTCTACAATTTAGGTGTTAAGATCAAGAATACCGTCCTACCATTCAAAACTATACCATTAGTTTTTCCCTTTTCGAGTTACACCCCTTTATGTGACCACATTATGTTAATTTTTGGTTTAAGCAAAAAAATTTTAAAAAAGTAACTTGATGAATGGTTTTATCTTTGGAAGGTACTGGTTATCACTGCATAATAACACGCAGAATTTTATTTAATAAATGGCTTGAAAGTCGGAAAAATAATCCAACATGTTCAATGCAAGCTAGCCAAATCCTAGAAGACATCAAAAGCAGTTGGCCTGATCAAGGCATTGATAATATTGAATGGGATCCCCTCTATGATAGAATTTATTACGTTCCCATGAAGCTTCTTCATGAAGAATTATGGGAAATCATTCCGCTTGGCTTGATATATCTGAGACAGTCTTATTAAATTGTGTTGAAAACGCTTAGCAGCCATATCAAGATCAGACGAATCAATTGCCACAGCTTTGCGTGACGTTTCACTTTGCAATCCGGAAGAGGAAATTTTTATGGATGTTACTCCTATTGATGTAGTATCGCTTTTTGTAGAAGCAAAACTCACAAAAACCCAGTACTTACTAATTCAGAACTTTGTCAACACCAAAATAAAAAAACTGCACTACCAAGCTACAAGGCTATAAAAAAGGAAAAATTTAACTGCTATCCAGAAGCCGGAAAAATGACTGTCAACCAAACAAGTGCCGAAGTAGAATTACAGGCTTTACTTAATCATACAGCAACAAGAATTCTAACATCACAGAAAGACATCCTAGACACTCTTAAAGATTCATCTAAAGGCCTTCTGTTAGAAGGCAAACGGGGATTTGATGGAAGTACTGGACAAAGCGAGTATAAGCATAAAGCTTTCGTAATCCTGAGGCAAAAGACGATTTATTTGTTATATCTTATGTACCATTGCAGCTAAGCCTTAAAAATGCAAACGAAGATATTATTGTCTGGAAAAATCCTCGGGCTGCCTTAACATGTTACTGTCGTCCAATACGGTTTCTGTTCAAAAAAGAAACAACTGCTGTATCAGTTAATGAGGAACAGTGTTTTTCTGAAAAAAAAAAAATAAATGCATTGCAGCCTTTACTTATTAATATCGATGATGTAGAATGGACCGTTACTTACAATTTACATTTGTTGACTATGGTTGACTTGAGTGAGGAAGCCGCGGAATCAAGGAATAAGGACATACAAAATTCCGGCTACATCACACAAGAAAAATGGTTCGTGTCGTTACTAAGACGTATTTAACAGACTTCTATTGAGTTCCGACCCACTAATTTCAAATTTGAGAAAATTACCGACTAAAATAAATCGCATTTATCAAAAAATACTTTAGGCTTACTAAAAATTTAAGTTTTTAATTATTTTGTTTATTTTTTTTTTTGCATTTTCTCATTCTTCATTTCGTAAAAATAAACGAATTAACATGATTATATCAACGTTTTAGTTAAAAAAAAAAACAAGTATTATATTTTTGACCGAAATTTTAGAAATGTCATTCTTGTTTTCTTTTTCCTCGAAGAAGTAACTTGTATTAATCTGCTTTCCAAAGTTGCACTTGTGTTTCAAAAATATACAAATTATGCGTATGAAAATTAAAATCAATACTTTTCGATGATCGAAAAAAAATATCGAATCATTCATGATTTACACAGCTGTACTAGTTTCCAGTATTCTATGAAAAATGTATAGAAACATCAAATAATTGAGGCCAATTAGTACTTAATTTCACTACTTGGAATAAAAAACACAAAACTTAAGAAAAAATGATTACAAAATTTTAAGTTTGAAGCTTTTTTTTCAACAAAGAAAAACTATTAACGCAAATAACAAGAGTGAAGATTGAAATGAAAAGGGGTCATAGGTTTCTGGCTTTCAGAAAACCTACAATTTTTTTATTGTAAGTATTGCCGTTGTTTTCAAATCTGTGTTTTTTTTTAATTATAACTGATTTCTTAAATAAAGGAGTGAGATAGACTCTTTTTTCCATATGAACAAATGATTGTTCCCCCTGCAAAGATCCGTTATTATTTTGCGGCACCGTACTTATCATTCCCATTAAAGTGAGATCACCGTAAATACTTTTTTTTTTAACGTATGCACGCACTAAAGGGGTCTTGACTACCCTTAATATGAACAAGCACAGTGCGAGCGTTAGGAAATTAGGGAAGGATGCAGGAGGAGATACCGACGCACATTGGTTTTCAATTTATGAATATCAAAATGGGAGGGGATAATAGAGCCGGGTAAAGTATTCCACATTCGCGTTGTACGGCTAAAGAAAGAATCTCTGTACTTGATAGTACATCCGAAGTTGAGCTCAAGGGTAAGCTGATGAGCATTCCTAGAAGCACAAGTATTACGGTTGAAAAATTTAAGGGGAGGAATGCAACTGGCTCTTTCACTGGAACAGTGTTTATAAAAATAGCGATAAAATAATGACAGACATGTAATATTTCGACGGTGTTCTAGAGATGTAAATGTCTCTACTATAATTCTATCGCCTATCATTCTTAGAGTTCTATTCTGAATTCTATCTAAAAGAATCAAATGAGTTTTGGTAGTTCCTGCCCAAATGTATGAGTTATACTCCAGCTTTGGATGAATGAAGGCCTTACAGATTACAGCCAGATCAGACAGGGAGAAAAATTTCTTGCACCTTCGAAGAAAGTCCAGACACTTTGCAGCGTTTTTGGCGACATCAAATATGTGTTCGTTCCACAAGAGGTGGTCTGTGATGCACATGTCGGGAACTGAAAGCCGATCGGTTTCTTCAATGCAAGTGCCGCTCATGTACAGCGGCATGGGGGGTGGGTTCTGCTTTAACGACAGAAGACAGCACTGAGTATTTGAAGCATTAAATTCTACGCGGTTTTTTATTCCCCATTGGACAATGCTGTCGAGATCAGAATTTAATGAGCTTATCATACGCTGCCGTTGCAGTTGCACATCCGAAGAACAAGGAGGTGCATCTGAAAACGAATATGAAAAACTGAGAGTACTATGGTCAGCAAAACAATTAGTGGATTAGAAGTTCCAGATAAGAAATCATTAATAAATATAAGAAAGAGGGTCGAAGACAGTACGGGGCCCTGGGACACACCAGCATTTATTTTGTGAATATCAGACTTGATACCGTCCAATACAACTTATATTGAACGGTCCGAAAGGTAATTTCTGATCCAAAGAAGAAGAGATTCATCGATACCAAATGCACGCATTTTCGATAAAAGAGCTTGATGCCAAACTCTATCAAATGCTTTTGAAATATCAAGCGCAATAATCTTACTTTCTCCAAAACGATGTAAAGATTTGTGACACAGTTCGGTGAGATTTATCATCAGATCACCAGTTGACCTATTGCTACGAAAGCCATACTGTCGGTCATTAAGGAGCTTTCGTTCTTTAAGATATTTCTTGAGCTGATAATTAGTCAGCGTTTCCATGACCTTGGAAAGAAGGGACGTAAGCGCAATTGGACGCTAATTAGTGGCTGAAGAAGATTCGCCTTTTTTAGGGACAGGCTGGACAAATGCTGTTTTCCATCCACTCGGAAAGAGACTAGTAGAGTAGGACAGATGGAAAAGCTTACGCAGTGGTTTTGCCAGCGTAGAAGAACACCTCTTCAGAACAATAGGGGAGATACTATCTGGACCAGCGGATTTGTGTATGTCAAGATCCTAAAGAACTCTAGCAACTGCACGATTAAATTGCCCGTTACACGGTGTCTCCACGTCCTATATTTTATAGTATACTACCTGTCATTTTGATAGAAAGAAAGAAAAAGAAAATGCTAGAAAATTTGGCATTGGGCATTTCATAGCATACTATGTATTTCTATTGCACATATGTCGCGAAGGAAGACGAATCACTGTGTTCTTGCTCTAGTATCATTACAAGAATTAAAATTACCTTCAACAAAAGGTATTAAACAAAAAACCAAGGAGTTATAACAATAACATACAGCACAAACGTTCAACAGTCACAAACGCGAAACGTCAAAGTGAAATGGCAGCCAAATTCTATACTATCGATAGAATACTATGAGCACTGCAATGTCTAGCATGACATTTTCTATAGAATGCTATTTGTGGTCTCCACGAGCAATTTTCATACAATGCGTATGCTATCTAGCTAACTACAAAATCTTGCTCGTAAAGGAATTTTAATATTAGATTTACGGCCAAACTCCCACATTAAAAAAAATTCTTGTAACTAACTGTGCTAAAAGAATCCATTTTTTATTTTTTGCGCCTGAGTTGAATCGCTGATTTTGAAATTCCTTTCGCGATGACGTACATTCCACTAAATTTTGCAAATATTTGAGTGTATACTACATACCATCCAAATCATCTGAACTGTGCACTGATATAAATAAGTCGATTGGAAAGCGATACGCACCAGCAATCATAATGTTCTAGTTTGGTAAGATTAACTTATGGAGATTCTCTCTATCTAATCAAGGGTTTTGGTAGATTTGCATATCGGGAGATTTATCTTCATTTGATGGAGAAATTGATGAACAATAGATTTAGAAGTCTCACGATATTAACTTGGAAACATTAAATTACGCACAGCATTCCCTCAGAGCAGCATTGGGATTTCATTAATACTCTACCCTTATGAAATTGTATGTAATTTTTAGCGTAAAAGTAGGCAAGTTGCGTATTTATATGCATGACAATATGTAAAAAAAAACTGGGCACATTATATTAAAACACTTTATGTAAACTACACATAAAGTGTTTGTACTTAAACAATCAATACTTATGTAAGGTTATCCATTTTGCGGTTTCAAAAGTCTAGGGCTGGAACTCGATATCTGTCAAACTAAGTTGTTAAACCAATTTTTTTTGTTTCAGTTGAAAGTCTGACATTTACGAAAATGGACTGGATTGGTTACAGATATTGTGCATCATCGATTCGCTCGTACCACTGAAAATATCGCTGCTGTAAGGGAAAGTGTTGCCGAAGACCCGAATGTGTCGATTCCTCGCCGTTCTCAGGAATTAGGACTGTCTTACGGCACATTATGGTGTATTTTGCATTTGGATCTACACCTACATCCATATAAAGTACAGCTCACACAACAACTGAAGCCAGCTGACGATTCACAACGTCGTAGATACGTCGAATGGGTGGTTGAACAACAGGCGGTGGGCGGCGATTTTTCGAACAAAATTTTCTTCAGCGACGAAGCAAATTTCTCGCTCGGTGGGACAAACAAAATTGTTATATTTGGGGTTCTGAGAATCCTCAGAATTGAAGAGAGGCCATTACATCCACAAAAAGTTATTGGTTGGGGCGCTCTTCGGTCCGGTGGTGTGATTGGACCTTACTTCTTCGAAAACGACGGTGGAACGACTGTCACCGTCAATTCGGAGCGTTATGGTCATATGATAACCGACGTTTTTTTGCCTGCTATTGAAGAAGACGACTTGGAGAATATGTGGTTTCAACAAGACTGTGCCACATGCCATACAACTCGAGCGAATATGGCTTTATTGCAAGAGACATTTCCTGGCCGCGTAATTTCTCGTCGTAGCGATATCAACTGGCCACCAAGATCATGATATTTGACACCGCTGGACTTTTTTTTGTGGGGCTACGCGAAAGACTGTATTTATTCAGATAAACTTTTAACTCTTGAGCACTTGAAAACCAACATTCGTCAAGTTATGTCAAAAAAGGTCGAAAATTACCTCAAAAGAATCGATGCTTGCAACAATTCGCGTGGTGGTCATTTAAATGATGTAGTGTTTCACACATAATGTCAACGTTCAAACTTTATAATAAAAAAGAAATATCATGAAAATAAATATTTTATATGTGCTTTATTTACGTTTACTTTTGAAACCGCAAAATGGATAACCCATTACTAACTTCCGTTTGATGTAAGTTACACATTTTATGTGTACATTTGCATTTCGTTTGCAACGATGACGATTCATTTGCAAGTTTGTAATCAGACCGATGGCGAAAACAGAATATAAAATCTTTTGCTCTCCAATAAGAAAAAAGAAAGAAGAGAAAGAAATAATAAGTTGGCTCTAATTTTAATTATAAGCGTTTTTATACATAATTTTGTTGGAAACTAACAGATTGCTTGTCGAATTTCGCTATAAATTTGAATGTAAATAGTTTAAATTTAAACATTTTATACTTATATATAAAAACTTTTGTTTTAATTCTGTTGAATTTTAAACATACATTATGTATATATACATTAAGTTTAAACATCGTTGGTGTAGAAATACATATTTTTGCTTTAAATCTTTAACACAAGATGTTTAATACTTACACATTATTTATTTAGAATTAATACGTGCGTAAAAACAGTGCAATTATGGTAGGCAACAAGTTTCCTCGCTTTATGATAGTAAATTTACACGATTTATTTTTACAGTGTACCTACTTCTAAGTATTGGTCCGAGTTGGCACATATAGAAACTTTTTTTTTCAAATTCGAGATACTGATGCATTATTGACAGTTAATTGATCTTCAGCTCGCTTAGTTTATGACCAACTGCGAATCTAAATATTTGGCCTATATGTGTCGGAGCTGGTAGGTAAGTTATGTACCAAATAAAACACAAACCAATTAAATACGATTCGAACGAATATTCACTTCCATAAGTTGAGTGATTTAGTCATAAGTATAAAAAAATTATTCAGAATTGTTTAAAGTTTATTCAACTTTTAATTTATTAAAATCGTTAACTTACTATCTATTACGTTGTTGCTTTCTGAGTTCAAGTTATAATTTCCTAAGTGCATAATACACGCCTTAATTTTTTCTTCTCAGAAACATAAAAATTAATTCTCAATTCTTTTTATAATGTATGTGTCAGAAAAAAATCCATTAATAAAAGCACAGCAATTGTTGAAAATTTATTTCAATAGAACATGTTTTTGGTAAAAATAAAAAAGAAATTATAATAAATAATGCTTAAATCTTAAGAATACAACTTATAAAACTCTGGCTGAGTACTTAAGTGCACTGTATATTTTTATTACACGGTTAATCCAAAAATAATACCAAAATACAATTTCTGAACAGAATTATAAATGTCAGACATTTTTATAATTTAGCATTAATGAAACAACTGATACAACTGACATAAGGTAGACTATTTCTGTCAATTCTGAAGTAAAAATAAATTAATTACTAATTCATACTGAAGAAGATAAATTAGTGTTATATATTGACAAGTTTCCTTCTTAACTTCCAAATTAATAAGTGCATTCATGGAACAAGATAATTTGTGTAAAAAGTTAAGATTACGCAAAAGTATCCTCTAAAGTACTTTTTTATAATAAGCTGGGTAAATGTTAAGTAATTGCATCAGCTCTTCGGTAAGCCTCAAATTTAAGACAATATGTTTGTGTGTCAGATGGGCCCGATGAAAAAAGTAAGATAAACAATAATAGGGTTTTTTTGCTTATGGCCGGAAGGAATTGGATAAGAAAATGATTTCGGCGCTAAAAATATACGAAAAAAATAGCTTGCTTAATAGCCAAATAATATCGGTTCAATAGTTTAAGAACACGGTGACAGTTTCTTTTTAAGTTCTCTGAACTCTGTGATAGTTAATATAATCATATTTACGAACACGCCCAATTCTTAAAGTTACAGTTGCGTTTCGATAAGTCCATCGAATTAAATTTCTATATGTTTCCGCAGAAAATTTTTCAGATAATTTTATACAATTTGGGTAAACCATTTCCCATACAAGAGATAAACTTATCCAAAAAACGAACTTATCTAGTGTTTTACGACGTTGCATCAATAGCAATTTTATTATTAGTATGATGATTTTGGATACGCGTATACGGTGCCTAACCTGCCTGAAGGCAAAACAGGTAATTGTGACAAAACAGGTGGGGCGACAAAATTAGTGCAACACATTTAAAACTGGAAAAATAGTAACTAATGCAGTCAGTGACGTTTATTCGCCTACCCTACCAAAATATTCTTCTGTATTTTGCATGTGTTACCAAAATACCTAAATGTTCTCAGCAGCGATTCCAAGTGCAAAATTTTAAAAAAAGATACGAAATTCATGCTCTCTTATAAATCTTTCTACAGCACTTGGTGTTCATGTTCACTTTCATCAACCGTACTTCTCAACGGTTTTCCTTTCCTTTTTCGGAAAGCAAGAGAATTAATTATTAATCAAAAAACACAAATGCTCAAACATTTGGGTTTTCTCTCAACATCAGCGCACCAAAAAAAATTATAAGTTTCAGATATAAATACTTTCACAAAATTTTACTTAAAAATTCTTTAAAAGAAGATCATGTTTACTCTTTAAAACAAGATGATATCTGCTATGAGCCCCTAAACTGTAAGCAAATATCTAATATTGTTTTGGAAATCTATGGAAGAACTAGAATTAGGTTTAATTACTGATGAAAAATTTATTGTTCTTTTTACCGAATTGAGAAACATTTTTGAAATTGGGCTAGCTGAAAATGTTTTTCTAGAAGATTCAAAAACGTTTTCGATTAAGCTATATAAACAAAGAAACAATATTGATGAACGAATGTTTGTTTAAGCGAGTTTTTTCTAGGCTTAATAACATTATTAAATCATTTAATAAAAACTGACTGTCATTATAAAACATTAAATGCAATTATGGCATATTATGAAATTAAGCCAAATAATTGCAAAAATTTCAAACCTGCAAATTTAATTATTTTAATTTTATTTATTTATTTTGTACTAGCAGACCCGTGCTCGCATTGCTTCGCAAAATTTAAGAATAATTAGTTTTACTATAAATGTTATATCGTATCAAAATCAACCAAGGCCTTTTCTGTGATTTGTGTCATATTTTTAGTAAAAAATTAATAATATGGTTAATCTTATCGTAGCCTAATCTTTCATTTGTTGATGTTGTCCCATAAATTCTTTAAAAAAAAACAGATATTAGCACATATTAAATTTGTTTTATTTCAAGGCTTCTGGGTATACAATTTTAGCCGTTTTAGCATTTTCATGAAGAAGAAAAACTGTTTAGTTTTTGAGCCTACTCTTGAAAGTGCAACATATAGTTGACCATGGGAAAAAACATTTTCTCTGAGATCTACCCCGATGAATTGAAATGACTGACCCTGAGCTTTGTTTATTGTCATGCAAACGCATGGTTTTACACGAAAATGTAGACGTCTGAATCGAAAGGGAAGATCTGTTGGTATCAGTTGGTATCCTGGGAATAAGTGCATGAGTTTCTACTGCAGGTCCGGTAAGAATTTGAACTTATATTACAGTTTTGCAAAGCTTTTAGACTTGGAGGCGTGTGCCATTGCATAGGTTTGGGGGACTAAGTTTTCTTATTAGCATAATCGGTTTACCAACTTTTAAATTGAATTGGACCTTAAGACCTTAAATCATTTAAAACTCTTTTTACGGCTTCTATATGTGCTTTATTACTCAAGACGCAGAGAGAAAAAAGAAAGAATAAACGCAAATAATTATATCCTTTACTACACATATATTCAAAATTAAAACATATATGAAACGCCCCACTGTAGGTGTTTGACAAGTGTCAAACAAAGTTTGAGACACTATACCCTAAAACATATAAAAAAAATTTGCTGTTCAAACTGCATATCTCCGAAAAGACCCAGCTTTGAAAATTCGTTCCTATCTACTTTGGTATCTATTCACAGAAAAAAATCAGCTCTGATAAAATGACGTATGTCTGCCGGCCTTGGGATATTGGTCTATAAATCCAATTGAAACTTTTTTATGACTTTATTCTCGGGGGATGTCACTGAAGCTGTATACGCCCCTGAGCACAAAGACCTTGAGAAACTAAATTTCTATATAATATCTAAACCTCACACAGTTCTGTAAAGGGCACAATAGATATCAAGGTCGCAGTGTGCATCAATACCCCAAATACATTCATTCATTAATCTAATCATGATTTATTTATCGTACTTTAAATCATTTTATATATTTTTTTCGTTCAAAAAAAAAAAAATCTTAATTTGCAAATATTTGCCAATTTAGTATTCTGAATTTGTTTGCATGTACAAGTACCTTACATAGACCACTTTTTATTCCATTAAGGTGTGGTAAGTAGGCTAGAGCAATTTAAATTCAATTCTGCATCGAATTGGTATGCGATTACCTACTCCATATGGTAAATATGTAATTTGCCATTTCACAAATAAATTGGTGAATAAATACTGCAAGCAGAAATTCTAAACTTTATAGAAAAAAAAAACAAAAACACTAATGGGCGTGGAACGTTGAACTTTTAAGTTTTGTTTATAGTGATTGGCAATATGTGTGTACAGAACATAATATATGTATGTATTTTTATGCAATTCTACAAGGTGGTGCAAAAGTAATATGAATGTGCCAGAGTTTTTACAAATTATATAGAACTAGCAGACCAGGCGAACTTCGTCTCGCCCCATTTTAACACCCTCAAATAAACTGCAGAGCTATAAAAAAAACAAAAACAAAGGGGGTGGCCGTGGCGCGATAGTTGTGTGCTCGCCTGTCAACCTCGTGGTCGCAGGTTCGATACCTGCCATTGTCTATGTCTTCTTATATTCCATTAAAAACCTATTCTAAAAAATTGTTATAAAATGAGTTGCTGGTTTACTAATTACATGCTGTTCAGGCATAACACTAACAACATGGGATTGAGTAAGCTACTCATTAATATGTCAACGAAATAAATAAGAATAATGCGAATTATAAGAGACATAAATAAAATAAGACACGGTAATTTTCTCCGCATTAGTTCAGCCGCCATCTCTGGAGATAAAATATAAGACAACAACCACCGTCTCAATATTTTATTATTATTATTATTATAATTTCATATCCTTCTTTCTATTCTTTCGCCGGATGCCCGCGCTGTGTTAAAAACAAACATATAAAGGGTATTCATAATCCCCTGAGCGCGTGCAAAATTATAAAAAAAAGAAAAAAAAATGTTTAAAATCAATAGAGAGTGATATGATAAACAATGTTCTTCGATTTGTTTTCCGGCGCAAAAACAACAACAAAGACTGTTTACCAAGCTATGGACGAAGTCCTTTTTCTTCGCTGCTAGTCTTGGCCGTTCACGAATCCAATAGACATTTTTTACCTATAATTTTTTGCAATGCCGGGGAACAATTTATTTTGGTGATGAGTTTCTCCTTCGATGTTGTTAACGCGCAACAATTAGCCGGGAATGATATCAATCCAGTCGAGGCGTTAACAGAAATTTGGCCATTGCCAAGGGCCAGCAGTGGCCTTGAGAGTGCAATGCCACACTCATATTTGTGGTCAATTTCAACTTCCTGACATGACGGCACAAAGACGACGATTTCATGCATGGATTAAATTCATCGGCAGTAGTAGATTCGGGATGGCGGAAATCATTTGCGAAAATCTCCGATGAGCAATGTCATATCCCCACCATATCATCTCGAATCACCTTGTAAATCTTTCATTGTTAGTACAACTGCCTCCAAAGCTCGTTTATGCGCCATCATGCATTCATCCCAAATTATGATTTTACATTCTCGCATCAATTTCGCTGTCGCTGAATTCTTGGTCATTGTGCACGTTATTGGCTCGTCAACCGTGAGAAAATTCATCGCCAGCTTCAAAGCTGAATGTGCAGTTCGACCGCCTTCAAACAGTGTTGCAGCAATGCCATATATGTCATAGGATGCAACAGCGAACGAAAGAGATCTTGACCGAATTGTTTCTAGAATCAACTATATAACGAATTCTTGCATGTCCCACCGGGAGCATCGAGAAAGTAAATCCGATTGCTGAATCGTATTCCAAAGCAGAGCGATATAAGTCTACATTTACAGCTTTTGTTCCTTTTATAACTTTTTGACGAATTGTGCAGTTTGAGGCTGTGCAATATGGGCTCGTCTGCATTTATTTCTTCTGCGTTTGATTATCACGGACATTCTGATTAAATGTTGCAAGACGTGTACGTTGACCAAGGTTAGATCGGAATCAGTGTAATAAAACTCGAATCAATTTCAGCAAGAAAAATAGCACTTTTTCTGAATAAAAAATTATAGTGTGAAATGGGCTCACAGCCTAAGTCAATGTATATCGCAATCTATCACGTTGTGGCATTGCTCGCAGAAAAGCGTTATCTAATATATATCCACCCAAAATAAACGCAAAACGTCTTTTATCACAATGAATTTTACAATTAACCGATATTTTCCAAGCTTCACAAAGGATTACCAAAAAGAAACCAAAATGAAAGTGTGTGTATACACAACAAAATACATTATTTATACTAATAAAGCAATAACAAATATGTAGTTACATTTTTAGTCATAACTTCGGTTCTAGACATCGGACGGCAAACAGATTTCTTATATGCACTCTCCAAACATGTCCTATGATCTCCTGAAAATTTCATTCAAATCGGTCGAGAAAAAGAAGATAGCGCACAAACATAATTTGTATTGTTCTTTATATATAAGAAGAAGATTAGTTGCCAACGTACCTGACGAACGTGGAATTACTGTGACTATTTATTTGAACCATTTTAAACTCCATCCACTACAGATTTCGCTAGAAGTTATCGACCCAATATTTAATATCACAGCTGTTTCCGCGAGGACCTCCGAGAGACTTCCACAAATATCGACGAGACAATAATGTATATAATTTGATATCGGGAGAAGTTCATTCCTTTGAATTCTAGTGTAATTCCTAAAAATATTCGCAATTGCTACCTGCTGACGATCAGCTGAAGTTAATTTTTAGGACCGTGTGATCTCGGGATTTGGCCGATTCGGCCCCAGACTTTGTCCTGCTAGTATAACAACACCGCAACCCATTGAAAATATTTGAAGCTAACATCGAAAATCAAATCACCAATTAGGAGCCAATATTTCTTTTCAAAAAATGGCAACAAATTCGCATTTTGATTTTAGATTTGCCCCACCTTGTATATTCTCTTTAATATTTTTATTGATATTTGGACTAATTACTTATTTAAAATTATTCTACAAATATAATTTAAACATGTTTCAGGATATTTATGAGTACAAGTTAATGTACCACTATTCAATGTTAAGATAAGAAAATTAGATTTAGCTTTAAATCTGGTTTCGAAAGTTTGAATTATGAAAAGAGTTAAGCTGGAAAAACATTATACTTTACATACGAGTATGTATACAATCTAAATTTACCATAAAATTGTATGTAATTTTTAGTGTAAAAGCACGCAAGTGCATGACACATGACAATAGGAAAAAAAAATAAATTGAACACATTATGTTTGATATTACAAGCATTTGTTGCAAATTTTCAACCTCTGTGTACGTTTCAATCACCATTGTTCAGTATTAAACTAATAATGCTTAAAAACTACACAAATATTGTTTAAATTCAAACCCCTTATGAAAACTACACATAAGGTGTTTGTACTTAAACAATCATGCTTATATTAACTACCATTTGATCTAAGTTTCACATTTTATGTGAAAATTTGCTATTCGTTTGTGACGATTATTTTTACTTTATTTGAAATTACACAGAAAAAGTTTACATACATTTTTGAATCATTTTTTAGCCCCAAAAATAACGATATTGCCGTTCAAGTTCTTCTACCATCTTAATTATCTCGAAAACGGCTCTAACGAATTTGATTTAAAAAAAGTGTGTGCACTAGTTTGGGTAGTCTACATTTTGGTTAACATCTTTTTTTTATATTTTTGTTTAATTTTTTCTCCCATACAACCATTTTTTTGGTGTTCGACTTTCTCATACACGGTTAACAGGATAGCAATCAAAATTTTTACTTGGGAGGTCCCTTAAATTATAAATAATACTGCATACCAAATGTTTGCAAAAGTATTTTTTTGGATTTTTGAAGAAAATTTGATGATTTTTTTTGAAATTTTTTTTTTAGAAAAATATTAGAAAAATTGTGTATATAAAAAGTTAAGTAAAAACCGATTTTTAAAATATATTTAGATTCTTAATAAGAATCATTTGCATACGATGTGATCGAGCATAAGAGCAAGTACGTTCCATCCAATCAAGAATTTTATTTCTTTAGCCGTACAACACGAATGTAGAATGTTTCACCTGGCTCTATTTACCCCTCTCGTTTTGATATTTATATAATTCAAAACCAATGTTCACCTTTAAAGCCCTTCCCTATTCTCCCATTCTTACAGCTCGCACAGTATTTGATCATTTAACGGGTAGCCAAGACCCCTTTAGTGCGCACATCATTATACAAAAAAAATCCTGAAAGAAAACAACAAACAAGATTCGAATGTGATACAATAAACGAATAAGCTTTAGGTGTGGCAAACAGTTGGTGCACCCATGTGTGGGTAGGGTTAACACAAACAAGAAATTGGAAAGCAGTTGGATCGCTTGGAGGGGAAATTCTACGAAATTACCATAAATTGGAAAAAAAAATAAAAAATCAATTACATGCAATGTTGGGATTAGCTACGTATAAAACGGGGCGAAAGAAAGGATAAATTCGTAGTACTTAAAAAAAAACAGTAACAAAGTTCTATATCCTGTCAATTTTGTGTTGTGTATAAATTCTGATTAGTATAGCTATACTAGACGATTAACTTATGTACAATTGAACATCATCAGCATACATTTGTATGGAGGATTCATTACTCTTTTCGGGAAACTCATTGATATAAAGAGAGAAAAGAAGAGGCCCTAAAATTAAACCCTGAGGGATTTCTCTAGTTGTTGCAAGAAATTAATATGCTATTCCCAATCGAAATTGCTTGTTTTCTATCCCGAAGGTAGGATGATAATAAGAGTACTGAAGAAGGTTTTAAACCATAATATGCTGACAGATTATGACATAGGTTAGTGTAGTCAGCAGTGTAAAATTCTTTAGAAAAATCAAGCAGTACAAGGAACGTATCTTAAACAAGACAAGTCTTCAACTTTCTTGATAAAAGCAGTAGTGTAACTATGAATGCTTTTGACGGAATGTTGTCTGCTTAAATGAGGGCATTTTTTGAGCTCCAAGGTGAGCGTTAAGTTGTCTTTGTACAATCCTCTCGAATGTTTTTGACAAAAAAGGTAGTAAAAGTATTGTTCTAAACTCATTTCCACTTGCATTTTTCGCTATTGGAAATATTTCTACTAGTCGCTCGATGAAATTACGCCATATGAAATGACGTCCAAGAGTGCTTTGGAAAAGAAGGCCAAAGATTTGGGCGTAAAAATTTTGGAAAAAACGCCCAACATATTTTAGGAAAATTCGCCAAAATGTATGGAAATTACACCGTAATTTACAAAAAAGAACCAAAAAGTGAAAATGGTAATTACACCGAAAAATAAAAACTTTTTGGCTTAATTTCTTAATTTTGTATGATAACAAGACCAGCTTTTTCTGGCGTAAATACCAAAACGGTTTTGGAAATTAGGCCTACCATTGCTTGTGAAATAAAAAGCCGAATTCAGACAGAAGATAAAAAAAACTTTGAATGCACCCAAAGTCGCCCCCACCCCAAATCCTATATTGGACCAAGCAGGGTGGTTGCAAAGGGTCAGAATGTCCACCTTACTCTTTTTGCACCTTGTGTTGATTGCAAAAGCGCGAATTTATTAAACGTATAAGCGTATGCGCATACGAAGAATTTTCTGACGTTTTTTTTACAGTTTGAGAAAAAAAGCCAAACATTTTTTTCTAACGTTTTTTTTCCAAATTGTTTCGTCTGTCCTTTTTCCATTGTTCTTAAAGGAAAAAAGACCCAAAATTTCAGGCAAGAACGCCAAAAAGTTGGAGAATTTTTTCCTACAGGAAAAAAATCAAAATATTGTGTGGAGTTTTTTGGGCGTTTTTTCTATTTTGTTTTTTGGAGTAATTTTTATGGCGTAATTTCATGGAGTCTTGCTAGTTCCCATTGAGTTGGAAATGAACATGTCATTGATATTGTATTAAATGTATAAATTATAAAGGGTTATCCATTTTGCGGTTTCAAAAGTATAGGGCTGGAATTCGACTGTCAAACTAAGTTGTTAAACCAATTTTTTTTATCAGTTGAAAGTCTGACATTTACGAAAATAGATCGCACAACCCATAATAATTGTTAAAACCTGCTACAAAAATGGTGATTCTGCCACAGCCACATATCGTGTTTTAAGAGGAGATTATGGTTTACATAATCGTCCAACTACGCAAGCAATTGGCAAAATTGTTAAGAAATTTGAAGAGACTGGATTGCTTACAGATATTGTAAGGCCTGTGCATCATCGTTTCTCTCGTACCACTGAAAATATCGCTGCTGTAAGTGAAAGTGTTGCCGAAGACACGAATGTGTAAATTCCTCGTCGTTCTCAGGAATTAGGACTGACTTACGGCACATTATGGCGTATTTTGCATTTGGATGTACACCTACATCAATTCTTCAGCGACGAAGCACATTTCTCACTCGGTGGGTATGTTAATAAACAAAATTCTCGTATTTGAGGTTCTGAGAATCCTCAAGTAATTGAAGAGAGGCCATTACATCCACAAACACTCTTTGGTCCGGAGGTGTGATTGGACCTTACTTCTTCGAAAACAACGCTGGAACGACTGTCACCGTCAATTCGGAGCGTTATGGTCATATGATAACCGACTTTTTTTTGCCTGCTATTGAAGAATACGACTTGGAGAATATGTGGTTTCAACAAGACGGTGCCACATGCCACACAACTCGAGCGAATATGGCTTTATTGCAAGAGACATTTCCTGGCCGCGTAATTTTTCGTCGTGGCGATATCAACTGGCCACCAAGATCATGCGATTTGACACCGCTGGACTGTTTTTTGTGGGGCTACGCGAAAGACCGTGTTTATGCAGATAAATCATTAGCTCTTAAGCACTTGAAAACCAATATTCGTCAAGCTATGGCTGAGATACCGCCCATTATGTGTCAAGAAGTGGTCGAAAATTACCTCAAAAGAATCGATGCTTGCAACAATTCGCGAGGTGGTCATTTAAATGATGTAGTATTTCACACATAATGTCAACGTTCAGACTTTATAATAAAAAAGAAATATCATGAAAAAAATATTTTATATGTGTTTAATTTACGTTTACTTTTGAAACCGCAAAATGGATAACCCTTTTAATGGCAGGATAATAGGTAATAAAGGCTTTATGAATACGGACGTCAATTTGATTTGACCGATAGAAAACTTTCCACAATATCAATGTTATCTACACATCTAAATTCGAATAAATAGTATGTTGAGTATCTGTTAGTCACACTGACCGTATCCCAAAATTGACATGGTACAATTATATACCCGGTTAATCCCCACTTTGAGAGTTTAATTAACAGAGATATAATTTTAGCATGGTTGTGTTATATAAATGGGTTTTCATTAAGGACGTGTCGATGTTGAAATGGTGAAAAAGAGGTGTGTGTGAGATATTAACGAAATCATTTAATTTTTCGAAAGGCCTACATACACCATCGAGTTACCGATTAAATTTTTGCTGCCGCTTTGCTCGCTGACAAGGATCGCAGTAGTTCAATGTTTAATTACTTTTCCTTACAAATCCGGCTTGCAAGACAACTTTCAAGAAAAAAAATACCAATTAAACAGCAATTAAAAACGGGCACTAATTTGCATCAACGCAGAAGGTGGTAAATTTTAACGATATCGATATTTTTCATTTAATAAAAAAAAATAATAATAATATGCCTTCAATACTTGAACAAAAAAAAACAAGCTCTTGCGATCCAGTCGAGTATGTAGATATGTATTGCGTTAAAAATATATTTTCTTGACAACTTTCACTGTAAACATCGGAATTGTAAATTTCACGCATTTGTACAACACACAGCTATTAATTTATTGAACAGTGACACTATCCCGTCAAAAATTAAAAAAAAAATTAAAACTTAAAAAATTTAATTGAATTTAAATATTATTTTCTTTGAATACACAACTTTGATCATTTATTATTTGTGAAAGTTCAAAACGACATATGTTTATGTACTTAAGTATTTCTGTACCAATGTAAAATTTCTGGCATTTTATTTTTATGTACAAACGACTAAGTTAGCTGGCACTTTATTATAGTGCCACTTTTTGACAAACATAGACATAATTCCGAGATGAAAGTGTTTTGCTTATTAAAAGCAAAATTACAACTAAATGATTGATTTATGAATCATTAAAGTTAATATGACTTTAAAAATTTAAACAGTGTGGTCAGTATTTGTACAGGTTTTGATGCTCTCACGCTCACATATAAGTACCATGCTTGCGAATAGATTAATTGTTAAATTACACGTTGAATGATTTCTGTTGCGTGATTGAAAAGGTGGAGCTATTTGGGCATTAAGTCTTATACGTTTTGGCTTCAAATTGAATTAGATCAATTTAAAGTTATGCGTTGGTGAATTGATTGAAGTAGCCAAGCAGCTAATGATTTTTGTTTTGATTCACTGCAATAACATAGTTAAACTTTGTTAATTTACATTATTGGTCTGCAATAATTGAGAACGGTTGCAAGTTAGATTGTAGCGGCAGGATTGTGTAAGTTTATTGGCTTCGCGATCGTAAGCAACAAAATTGCCTTCCATTCCATTAGTCAATAAACATTCCCATTGCTGTTGATTCGCAACAATTCCGTTAGGCAAATTTTGAAACGGCAAAGTTTATCAAAAAGAGGCATCCATATTTTTTGATAGTAGAATGAAAACGTCCACCATGGCTCTACCCATGGTCGTATTATATATATACTGCTAGTCTAATATCAGCTTCATACAACAAATTTTCAAAAAAATGTCTCCAAAATTGAGATCGCAATGCTAGCTTTCGTGACGCCACATGAGAAAAATTAACTAACTGATATTTTGACATAGAAGCTTGCGCCATCTGTTTAAGAAATAAAATGCGAGACTGGATCGCACGTACTTGCTCCTATGTTCGATCACATTATATCCGAAATATTCTTATTAGAAACGACTAAATGTATTTTTAGAGTCGTTTTTCACTTAATTTTTTATTTATAAAATTTCTTAAATTTTTTGTAAAAAAAAATGGTATGAACATTTTAAATATTTAATAATATAAACTCAAAAACAAAACTCAAAAACAAATTTTTTTAAATATTAAATTTTCAAAAAAAAAATAATTTTTTTTTTAAATCCAAAAAAACTATTTTTCGAAAATTTTGAAATGCAGTATTATTTAGAATTTGAAGAAGATCCGTCTATGAGAAAGTCAAAAATCAATAAAATGGTTGTATGGCAGGTACCGTTAATAACAAAATATTTTTAAATTTTTTTGGCCAAAATGTAGACCATACTCAAGGTAGTACACACACCAATTTTTATCAAAATCGTTAGAGCCGTTTTCGAGATAATTAAGATCATAGAAAAATGTGTATGGCAAGTACCGTTATTTTTGGATCTAAAACAACGATTCAAAAATCTATTTTGGACAATCACTTAAAACGTCTAAGCACCAAGTTTGAACAAAATCGTTTCAGCCATTTGATGTAGATAGTTCTACAGACAGACAGACGGAATTGTGCGATCCCCTTTTTTGGTGTTCTCTATTATAGTAATGTCAACTTTGATTAAAATCTCGAGTTCGATTTTTTTTCCAAATGCAAAACTTGCCCTGTAGTACCTATATCGCAAGTAAAAAATCAAAAAGTTACATCTACCAATATGCAATAACCGACATTTTTAAATTTCATCCATAGAAATGTGTGACATTTATGATATCTGGCTCTTATTTATTTTCAGTCAGCTTCGTCCGGTGTTACACGGCGCAACATACAACATTTTCAACGTTTGTTCTGTGCTCGTCACAACATCGGGCTTCAGAAATTGCAGCACTCCCGAAGCAACTTTGGCAAGACAATTAAATGTTGATGCTATTAAAAGTCTCTTGAAAAGAGATCATGATTCTTCTCATGTGATTCTGCTGTTGTGATGGTTTTTTCCTAAGGCTGAGGTAAGCTCGTCGTCTTTATGGTATCCCGAAGAAAGCAAGTAAAACTAGGGTTAAGAAGGCTCTGTTTATCTTTATTATTTTGTATTACCTTATTTAATGAGGCTGTTACGAACTTACAATTTTAATTTAAACTAACTAAGTAACGCACGGTATTTCATAAAATTCCAATAGCCCAAGATCTCACTCAGAAGGAACAAGCAGGTAAGACGGTGTATAGGCATCTATTCTAGCACATGGTTAATCCGACGGATAAACAACTGATTTTATTGATTCAAAATAGCTTTTTAACGGCCTTTAGTCCAAAAAATTTGCGCTTCCTCCCAGCGATCTCACTTGGACTCATCAGTTGGCTAGTGAGGGCCTTACACCTTAATTTGATTACCCAAAATATTTGCACTTCAAACGGCACATGAGTGCACCAAATAAGGTATCGAAATTGATCACAAAGTTGGCCACCACTTATGATCAACGCCAAAGTTACTCCTCAACAAATCCCAATTGAGACTAGAGTCTGTTTGGTTGGAGCATATAAGTTTTGGGCCGAGGCCCGAATCGTCGTTTTTTTACATCCTGTTGTTATATTTTCTGATGTAACTTAGTGTGAATTGTAAGAATGACGAATGAAATCTCCATACTCTCATTGCTGACATCACATCGTAATGTTATTTGCTAATGTTAATTCTGTCGATGGTGTGTGAAACGGTGGTGATGGCGGAGGATTGGGTATGGAACGGCGCGGCGCATGGTGGTCGGATTCACCAATATAGCGGGACAAAGTACAAAAATGAAAGTCATGCGAATAGTTTCAAAATGATGTGGCTTACTTTTTAATATAGTAGTTAACTGTTTTTAATATTTTGTTTTTAATCTCTTTCACTGATAAGAAATTATTAAGCTTTTAAGTTAGTAGTTGATGAAGGCAACTTAGTGCCAGCAGATTAGAGGTGTTTTTTATGCAATTTCGATTAACTAAAAAAAGTTTAACAGTGAGTCCTTTGGAATAATTTTTTTTCTTGAATAGGATTATTTGTGATTAATAAGAAAACGATTTCAGAAGTTAATTGGTTGATTAAATAATTTTGTCATCAGTTCTTAAGTTCAACGTAAAAATTGGTCTGGATTTAACTGGAATAAAACTAAATAGTTCCCCCGATTTCCGAATCCAAAATTGTAAAAAGTAATTCTGTGGAGTGTTGGCTTTGAGGTAAAACAAACACTTTTTGCGCGTTTTTGCAACGCCCATACAATTATTTTCAATTTACAGAATTGCCTCCTAATATCGCGAAAGCAAATTTTTGAAATTTGGTGACAAATGGATAAAACAAAAAGGGTTGATGTGGTTAGAGCAATTATAATAGATAAGTTTGAGCTTCCTGAGCTGTCTGAAGATTCTAATAAAAACTTAATGCTTCCGTAGAAAGTTTGCTGTCCAAAATTGGTGAAAAGTGGGTAAAAAGCGGTAGGCATTTTAACCGATTTTTAGCTGCAAGCTCAGCCTGAGGAAACTTATACGTTGCCCGACATATTGGAATGCTGTTAAAAATCTTAAAAATCGCAAAGTTCAAAATTTAATTACATCAACTAGCCCTAGGGAAACAATAAAAGCTAGTGAAGTTGTGCTTCGCAATGCGTAAAGCGGATTCAGTAAACAGCATCAAAGAATCTTCATCCAGTAAAAGTACTGACGTAAAAACATTATTTAAAAATCTCATATACCTCTGTCTCCCGATGAAGCATTAGGTTTAATGATTGTCATAAATCTTTCCAAGCATCAATATCAAGGTCAAGTTACGATCGCGACCTGCGGAATTGTAATAAAAAAAAAAACATTTACTGTTATTTTTTTATTATATTTTTTTTGTATTTATTTATTTATTTTATTTCATTTATTAAATTTACAATATTGATAATTTTTATTATATAGATTCTAAAGGGAGGCCGCTGTCTTCAGCTAGGCTGCACCTCACCGTTAGATGAATTGAATGGAAATGTATTTAATAATAATTTGGTTTTTGAATTATGCTTCAGGTTAAGGTTGTGAAATGCATGGTAATCATATTTCGTCTGAGTTCAATGATATATGATGAAGCTTGTACAGGTATATAGGTTTTATATTGGTGAAGGGGGGAAGGGGTGTTTCCGTTTGGGATTGGTGCTTGCAAGGTAAGCAAAATTGGCGTGGGAACAGTTATGGATTATTATGAGTGCCGTTAGGCGAAGGGGAGTGTGGGGAAGAACGGGTTAGTGGTTTTGGGTGACGTCTGAGACGTAACTGTCATATGCCAAAAAATCAACGCTAAATGAAAATATATGTTCTCTTCTTTTAAAAAAGTGCTGAACAAAAAAAAGAAATGTTAGCCTACAAAAAATGAGGTCACTGAAGCATATGCTAAGAGTCAACTTCAATCCTTGGTTGATTATACTATAGAACGACTTTACTTTGTTCGGGAATTGGAAGTAAGTGAACTTCAAGGTGGTAAAAAATATCTTAAAATTTTGATCAAATGGGGATGCGATGGAGCTCATCAATACAAATGATGACAATACTGCAAGACGTTTTTTTCCGAGCTGCAGAAAAAAGTTCAGAAATAACTGGAGTTTTCGCATTATTTTATTTTAAATGTATTTGAAAACTATGCATCTGAAACAAGAAACCTTTATTCAAAGCAGTATTCATGGTACACTATTCAAGTGAGTATTCACAAAGTGCTTTTTAATGGAAAAGACACCATTGCATCTTGTATTCTTTCTATGGGACAGCTCTCAGAATAGGCTAGAAATAAGGACACAAGAAAATATAGAGAGATATTCACAAGGTAGAATTCAAGATTGAACACAAACACAGATATATTAAATCGGCTATTGATTTCTTCAGATCCATAAATCACGTTCAAAAACGAATACGTGGCCTGATACTATAACACAATTTCTTTCTTTGTTGAATGAAAGCAAATTATTGATTCAAAATAGCTTTTAACGGCCTTTAGTCCAACAAAATTTGGCGTTTCGTCCCGGCGATCTCACATGGACTCATCAGTTGACTAGTGAGCACCTTTGTCAATACGCAATTTTTGCCAAGTTCAGTTCATCTAACATAGATTTCGTGAAGAACATCTAGTGTGAACTATATCCAACAAGACTAGAATTCCTAATCATTAAATTGGAATTTTTTGTTTTTTGCCCATGGCCTGGCATTATTTATATAAGAAGTTTTTTTTATAATACAAATTCTATATACTACTGAATTACATCAGCCAAGTAGAAGACTTAGCACTATAATATTTGGACTTGTTGAATTGCGTATTGACAAAGGTCCTCACTAGTCAACTGATGAGTCCATGTGAGATCGACGGGACGAAACGCCAATTTTTGTTGGACTAAAGGCCGTTAAAAGCTATTTTGAATCAATAATTCAACAAGTCCAAATATTATAGTGCTAAGTCTTCTACTTGGCTGATGTAATTCAGTAGTATATAGAATTTTTATTATAAAAAAAAAACTTCTTATGAAAGCAAATTATTTATCTACAATATTTTATAATAATTTTTTTAGGGAATATAACATTTTATTTTTTTTGTATCTAATTATTCGTATATATCATAAGCCTGAGTAATTGCATTTAAACAATGTCTTAATGTATTATTCCAATAAACTTGAATTGAATTGAATTTTAAATGCAAACACTTATTTTATAAAAAAAAACAAAACAAAAATCATTCTTTTTTTCGTATCCTGAAATCGATAATAATTTGGTTATTTTTCGTTAAAACAATGTTATTTCTAGGAAGGATCGTATAGTTTATTTATTACCCATAGAACATCAAATCATTAATTTAAAATATGATTTTCATATTCAAAATAATTCTGTTGCGCTCGAATGGTGAATACGACCACCGTGCGGCGGTCGGTGAGAGATACTTTAACGCTTCGATATGCAGAGATGCTTTAGGTGGAAGCTGATGTGGTACTTCTACAGAAGAATACAAAAGAAAATAACAGGATTCAATAACCAAAAGCCTGCAAGGATAAGTGGAAAGAGTATGTTAAAAATATGGAGAGATAACTTTGTCAAAAAATTCATGTAAGTTGAACTGAACTAAACTAAAATTTCGTATTGCTAAGGAGCTCACTAGCCAAATGATGTGTCCAAGTGGGATTACCAGGACGAAACGCAAATTTTGTGGACTAAAGGCCGTTAACACCTATTTTGAATCAATAATTCGAAAACTCCAATATTAGTATCATTTGCCCGATCTATGCATCAAATACAGAGCCATTTATCTTTTAAGCACCGCCGGACGAAACGATCGGCTTTATCAGTGTGGTTTGATGCTTTGAAAGTCTATCATCGAACAAATCTTCACATTGCGACAGATCCTTGAGAAGACTCAAGAATTTAATATCTAGCTTTTCATCGGATTCAAAGCAACTTATGACAGCATGAACAGGGACGAGCTATACCGCAGGATGACGAGATTGGAGAATACTCGCTTCTCCACAAACATTTGAAGAGATTCAGTGGATACGAGTACCACCAAAGGTCTGCGAAAAGGCGTCGTGATTTCATGGAGCTTCTTTAATATTGCCCTTGAGGGAGTGGTGTGTAACACCCCAGCCAACACAAGTGGCCCTATCTTTGAAAAATCCGCCATATATCTTGAATTATCCTTACTATGATATAAAGACGAAACAATTATTACTTATGTCACGGATAATCTCAGAAAGTATTCAACCGATTTATTGGAAACAAATTTTATAATTTTCCTTATTCTCTTAATTTTTTTGTCGAAGTTTTTCAAAATATTCACTTACGCTCTTAAACCTGCTTGATATTTTACAGAACTGAGATTTTTTGAAAGAAGTCAATAGTTTTATGCAAATTTTAAGACCTAAATCATTTCCTAACTGCACTTATAAGCTGGGAAATAAATGTATTTACAAATTATATATTTATTAATTTTTTGTATTTTTGCATCTATGATTCAATCGCTATGACTGGGTAGCTGCCTTGTTCCATTTCAGTATCGTTCCGTATTTGATTACATTTTCTTTTGTTTATTTGCTTCTGAATTTTTGTATACTAAATTGTTCGCACATCGATTAACGTAGGAAGAGAAAGTCTTTAACACACATTCAAAATTAAACATATATGTTTTAATTTTGAATATGTGTGTAGTAAAGGGACATAATTATTTGCGTTTATTTTTTTCTTTTTCCTCTCTGCGTCTTGAGTAATAAAGCATATATTGAATCTGTAAAAAGAGTTTTAAAAGATTTAAGGTCTTCTTCATCGAAGCTTATGGGTGGAGTAACAATGTTTTTTTTGGAGATTTTCGTCAAACGATGCCAATTATTCCCAAGGGGACTCGGGCTGATATCATAAAAGCTTACTCTAAATCATCTTTTATTTGGAAGAGTGTCCAAAAACTTCAACTATATTCGAAGAAAACGCAAACAATATTTACATATTATTTTTGTTTTTGTTTTTGTGGACTGTGTGGATTAAAGCCAATTGAAATATTTTGTGCCCTACAGTCCAAAATGTGTTTCGCCCGGGTACGATAGTTGGGCTCATTAGTTACGATAGCATCTAACTGATGAGCCCAACTATCGTACCCGGGCCAAACGCATTTTGGACTATAGGTCACAAAATATTTCAATTGGCAAAAACTTCAACTTCAAACCAATATGAGAGTAGAGCTTACTAAAACACTGACAGTGCTCAGTTCGCATCTCTTCTGCTAAAAATTGGTGATGGAAAATATACTATCTCAGGTTAAAAAAATATAATTCAATTAAACGAACGTTTCGGAAAAATCGTTCACAACACACAACAACTTATTCAGTGCGTCTATGGAGACTTGAACTCTTTGCAATCGATACCGTTTTCTTGGTTTTGCGAAACAGATATTGTCACCAAAAAATAGTTCAGTGGATGAAATAAATAACCATGTGTTCCTAAGTTTAAAAACAGTCATATCAATACAAAGCAATTGACAGTGCTGTCGATGACAATGACATAGTAAACTACCGTCAAGAATTTCTCAATTCTCGCAACCCTGCGGGTCTTCCATCCTACCAATTGAATTTAAAAGTTGGCAAACCGATTATGCTAATAAGAAAACTCACTCCCCCAAACATATGCAATGGCACACGCCTCCAAGTCAAAACGCTTTTCAAAAATGTAATACAAGTTCAAATTCTTACCGGACCTGCAGTAGGAACTCATGCACTTATTACCAGGATACCAACAGATACCCACAGATCTTCCCTTTCGATTCAGACGTCTACAGTTTCCAGTAAAACCATGCTTTTGCATGACAATAAACAAAGCTCAGGGTCAGTAATTTCAATTCATTGGGGTAGATCTAAGAGAAAATGTTTTTTCCCATTGTCAACTATATGTTGCACTTTCAACAGTAGGCTCAAAAACTAAACAGTTTTTCTTCTTCATGAAAATGCTAAAACGGCTAACATTGTATACCCAGAAGCCTTGAAATAAAACAAATTTAATATGTGCTAATATCTGGTTTTTTTTTAAAGAATTTATGGGACAACATCATCTTTTTTATTAGGCTACGGTAAGATTAACCATATTATTAACTTTTTACTAAAAATATAACACCAATCACAGAGAAGGCCTGCTTGTCTTACATAGATTTCATGAAGAACATCTAGTGTGAACTATATCCAAGAAGACTAGAATTCCTAATCATTAAATTGGAATTTTTTATTTCTTGCCCGTGGCCTGGCATTATTTATATAAGAAGGTTCAAATATTATAGTCCTAAGTCTTCTACTTGGCTGATGTATTTCAGTAGTATATATAATTTGTTTTATTAAAAAAACCGAAAATATGAGAAGTGGTTTCATAAGAAGTACCGTTAATAAGTACGTAAAATAAAATATTTTTATACGTAAAAGTGGACTGTATATTAATTTAAGAACACGTACATCTCTACTACTTTATAGAAGTGTAATTTTGTTTCGATGTCAGTTTGTCTGTAAATAACAGGAAAACTAACGACTTACAATTTGACACGCCATAAAAATGATTGAATGTTCTTCTGTTGTCCTTTGGGCAACTTATAGGCTATTAAATTTTATATATAAGTTATGTTTTATATGCTTAATACACAAATATTTGTACTTACCTCTTAAATTTATTCTGATTTTAAAATATAATTCCCAAATTTATATTTCGTTTTTTTTGTGTTTTGCTGTTTCCATGGATTTTATATCCAAATTGGTTTTTGTTTTGTTTACTTCCGCAGGTGTTATGGATTTTATTTCCAAACTAGCAGAAAGTCCCCGGTGTTGCCCGGGCACCCGAGGCAAAAGTCTTTTAATGCAATATCTTCCAAATGAAATAAAAAATTAAAAAAAAAATTTGTAAGGAAAAGGATTTCTCATTTATTTTGTCGTTTATTTAACCAGGATTAGGTTTCTTATTGAATTTAAGATTTATTATTTGTATTTTTGTTTACAAACGAACTATTCGTCATTTTGAGACCATTCGCTTTCGTTTCTTTACATGGGATTATAGTTAGTACAATATAAGGCAAGCTATGCATTCTTTGAAAAAAAATTTGACATAGTAATCAAACATGATATTACGATGATAGCGAAGACGAAAAAGGCTGCCATTCAAGTGCGGCTTGAAAAAAATTATGCATAGTATCGGAAAGTGTCGGATTAGTGCGGTCTTACTTTAAACCTTTAGAGACCCGACATTTTGAGTTTCACGCTAACAGGACCCCAGCATGAAAAATTCCGAAGATTTCGATGAAAGAAACTCGATATTAGACGTGCTCCTTTTCTGTATACATGAATTGACCGTCGCGCGGACTATTTTCATGAAAGCAAAAAGGTTGCTAAGGTTTCGCACTGAACTATTAATTTTTTCAAGTTTGCAAAAAAACTTTATTTTCGTGTGTAAACACATACAATAGCGAAATCTTGTATTTTTACGGTTACAGGCGCGCGCCGGTGAATTCATGCAATATTCCTTGCATTTCAGCGTAAGGTCGCGTGTTTTGACACCATGTTAAAAATGAATAGTTTGTTCAAAATATTGAAATTAACCTATTAACCGAGCTTACATCTGCAAGGATTCCCCAGGGCCAGTGGCTACTTTTGCGAACGTAAAAACTAACTTGCAAATGTAAGCTTATGCTTTCGCGTAAGTTAATATATGCATGAAAGTAAAATAAAATTTGGTGGGTCCCAAATTTTCATGTGCCAGCTATAAGAGTTGATAGGATTTTACACTTAAATGCCATCTTTTTCATTGGCACATGTTAAGTTAACAAAGAAAATCAAGTTTGATGTGTAAGCTTTCAGAATCCGAAAATTTTTAATTTCACAAGTACTGTTTCTTTGCGCTTAGCCCATTTCACCCTACAAACAGCTAACTTTTGCAAACAAAATATTTTACCCTCAAGCCACTTGCAAACCGTTCTTAACTATCATTGGTAATTTGTTTTCTAGCATTATAATAGTTCATACCGAAAAAATACTGTGATTTTTTTAAATCAAAATCGTTAGAACCATTTTCGAGAAAAATGAGCCTTAACATAATGGTAGTTTCACCAAAAAAAACACTCTATACCAAGTTTGAAGGAATTCGTCCCACCCATTTGGACTATAAGTGGCTATTTTTTTTTTTTTTTTTTTTTTTTTTGTTATTATTCATTTTTAATTAATCTTAACTTATAACTATCTTAAAGCTAGACAAATATGTTTAAAACTAGCCTAATTATCAATAACTTACAACTAATTTACTGGCCCTTTACGGGCGCTCTAAGCTAAACAATAACTCTTAGAACTAATGTCTTTCGACCTAAGAACTATTTTAATTAATTCTAATTATTTTAATACCTAATTGCCCTAAATCTATGTAAGTCGGCCAAGATATACTATCTTCATCGACTTTAAGTATTATGATGCTGTTCAGAGAGCCACCAGAACTGTTTCTCTTGTTTCGCCCTATCCCTTCGGTCCCGATCGGACACAGTCCTACTGAACCGAAGGCGCTCTTTTGCACCTTGAGCGATGACGTCTCGACCATACAGGAGTCGCCTATATACAGTTTTCCGGCTGACGTGGTAGATGAGCGGAACCGCCATTCCACCCTATATCAGCCCTCGACTGTCTAAAAAGAGCAATGCCTCGGGAGGGATGTAGCCACTTAATCGCGCACTCTCAAAATATTCATTATTGGGGTAGTAAGCCCCAAAAATTAAGCTGTTGGTTGAGGACATCGCTCTTGCAGTTTGACCTCGAATCAGCTTAAACAAAAAATTATCTATTCTGTTTATGTTGGCTCCGTTGTATTGAACCTGGTTGGAATAATATCTTGTGTACTCCGACTCAAATGTCGTAGTACAACGTTGGATATACCATCGACTCCAGCTGACTTCTTTTTCTTTAATGAATCGAAGATGAGCTGGAGCTCATTCTTCGAAATTAACAGGGGACTGGGCCCATTTCGGTCGGCGATTATGGCGTTTGCCAAATCTTTATCAATCTTTATCAATCTTTATCAACTTGGAAGAAGACTTATCGATCGGAGATTCGCCTGATTGGAGTTGTCCTTTCCCTTTTTTGGGAGAGGGTGCATCACAGCTGTCATAAGTGGCTATACTAACATACAGATGAACAGAATTTTTAGACCATGTTTTTTCGCCTTCGATCATCGTAATATCATGTTTGATTGTTATCTAATTATGTTATGTTATTATTTCCAATGGAAGACAATAAATTGAAGTGTCATTTTTACGTCTTAAAAAAAAACAAACAATTTTGTTTTGTTTCTCGTCTATTATTATCGATTCGAAAGTTACAGAACATGCGTATTGAGCGACAAAATAAATAAAAAGTCCTTTTTCTTACAATTTTTTTTTTTCTTAATTTTCATTTCATTTGGAAGATATTGCATGAAAAGAATTTTGCCTCGGATACCCGGGCAACGCCGGGGACTTTCTGCTAGTTTTTTTTATAAAAATTCTTGGAGCCATTTTCGAGAAATGCATTTTTTTCTTAAAGGTTTTTTTAAACATTTGTTTGGGAGGTACCGTTGTTTTTTATTTTAGAAATACAGTTTTTTTTTAACTCAAGATATTGTCAAAAAAACTCCGAAGTTCGAAATTTCGAAAAAATCGTAAGTGGTTTTCACATTTTTTTTTGAAAAATTTTGGCTTACATTAGTATTTAGACTACAGTAGCTTCTGAATAAAAAATATGAAAAAAATCAAATCATTCGTTTTTCAGAAAAAACGAAAACAAAATAAAATGGTACAAGTAGAAGTAGAGGTACCAAAAATAACAATTTTTTCGAAAATAAAAATTACGAAAATGTTCCTTTTCCCTTCATTAATCAACTGATTTTTTTTTTATAAAAATCGTTTTAGCCGTTTTTGATCAAAATAAGAATTTTATTTTTGGCTAAAAATAATCATATGCATATTACCGAAAAAATGTACTTAATTTGAAGCAAATCCATCTAACCGTGTAGGCTGCAGACTGGAGGACAGACAGACGGAATTGGGGACCCCTTTTTTAGTGTTTTCTATGATCGTAATGTCATGTTTGATTGTTATTTTTTTTCACGAATCCATAACTTGTCTTATAGTAACTAGTAACCTATATTCGCAAGTAAAAAACACCAAAATATTGAGGCAGACGTGCATTTTATTTTATTTCACACGGAAGATGTGAATTAAGCCTTAACTTTGAAAGTAAAACGCCGCCGCTTACAAATACAATTGATAAATGACTACAAATCATTTTTAATTAATTTTTTACTTGCGATTAATAGGCAAGTTATGTATTCGTAAAAAAAAAATTGTAACGATAAAACATGACATTACGATCATAGAGAAGCCTAAAAAAATGATCGACAAAAAATGTCTGTCTGTCTGTCTGTCAGTCTGTCTGTCAGTCTGTATGTATAACGACCTGCAGCCTAAGCCGCTTAAGCGATTATGTTCAAATTTGGTATGTGTGATTATTTTATATTATTTATTTTATTTTTAGGCCTAAAAATAACGGTACGTGTCATATGACCTTGAAGGAAAATCTTATTTTTTTCGAAAACGGCTGCAACGATTTTGATACAAATTTTTGAGAATTTTTTGTTGGTAATAGCTATCATTTGATATAAACCAAGTTTACGGGAAAAGTCCATTAATTGTACTTTTCATATAAAGGTTTTTTAAATGTTTGGCTTTCTCGGTAACTATACATTGGATTTCTGTCAAATTTTCTATCTAAAAAGATCTAAGTAGCCAAACTAATTCTGCGTATTAAAATTTTAAATAACTTTTTATTTATAATTAAAATTAATTTTTGATTTTTTTATTTTGAAAAACCAATATTTTTAAAATTAATCAAAAAAAAAATAATTTTAAATTTTATGGTCACGTGTATATTAATAAACTCTAAAAAACTGCACACCAAAATTTCAAAAAACATTCGTTTTCAAAAAACTAAAAATAAAAAACCGGATTTCATCAAAATCCGTCCTACAATTTTCGACATACTTTTTTATAAAATTTTCATTGATCGGTGGCATCTAATGGTTTTCTTGTTTTTTTTTTCGAGAAACCGATTAAAGTGAAGGTTTTGGCAGTTTTTATAAGTCAGGTGTAAGGTGTTAGGTACAGCATTCATTTTCATTTATACATGTTTATGTACATATCTATATACCTAGGTTCTCTATATATAGGTAGGTACATAATACCCTCCTAATGTTCATAATTCAAATTCCTTTAAATACACAGTACACATAATAAGTTATTGCGCATGTTGTCAAAATTCGGTTGTCATAATTAAAAAATTCGGTTGTCATATTTGGCAAAATGTCTCTGAGATTTGGTACATGCACTCTCATTTTTGACATTTTCACATACAAATAGGGATGGGTCAATATTTCAGTAAGATTTGTCCAGTGAGATGTAACATTAGATCAAAAGTAACTGTTATTAAAATAAAATTTAAAATTTCTAAATTTGTATTTTGATCAAACCAAACAGCAAAATATAGATGTAAAAGTGATAAATAATTTATTTGAAAATGGTAGTGAAAAATAGTTTATTAAAATTGTTGTTTCACTGGCAATTTTTCTTCCATATTTGTTATTTCAGTAACAGGAATTTATAACTGCTATTTAAAAGTAGCAGTAACAGATATTGCAACTAGCAGTTTGGCCCATGTCTAAGCCTATGTGCATGCCAAATGTGACACAAGTGTCTCTGAGTTTTGCCACATGCGCGAACTTGAACGAAAATGAAAACCGGAATATATTACCTTTATTATGTGTACTGTGCTTTAAATATACATTTACATGGGCTACATGGGCTTTAATCCTGCAAAGGATAACTAGACAAACTATACCTACTAACAGCATCAGTAGTTAGCTACACTAAAGTTGTTAGTTACAAGAGCAAGTTCGTACGATCCAGTCGTGCATTTTATTTTAAATAAAACAAATATCGTACCTACATTATTGTTCCCATATTACAATTCCTTATGCAATGATTTAACAAACTAAAAATTAGCCGGTCTTATCCGACATTAATATTAATGTTAATGGTTATCAAATCATCTAATTGAACAACCATTGCGTTTAGGCTTAACTTGCGCACGCCTTTAGCAAATAAACAATTAAGACATGCAATTCCATATTTTTTGTAATATGTGAAACAAAACCTGCCTACCAAGGCGCCAAGATTCATATGAATGAAGTATGTAATTTTATTCGTGCAGCTTATCTTTGAAATATATGTACATACATATACGAGAACATAATTGAATAATGACAGGATTTTTGATATCTTTTTGATTGTATATAATTTGTATTTGCTTCGAAAATTTGTTAGAAATCCCCGGGGAATTGTGTTCTTCCAACAAAGAATAATTATGGTTTGGCCTAAATGTAATTGGCATTCCATCATCAGTCTTGTTCTAAAGATGAATTCGCTCATTGTAGTTTGTATCTTACTTGTGTTTTTTCTAAACTCTTCAAACAGTCTGGAAGTAGATAGATTCCTTCGATCTAAAGACGGCGAAGACGATTTGCTGGTGCAGTGTTCCTATAAGCTTGTAAAGAAGTATTTCTTCTCAGGTGAAGCTCTCTCAGGATCTCTTCTGGCTGTTAGTCTGACTTCGGCACCTGAATTTATTCAAAGTAAAATGTTACAGGCATTCCATTTGGATCATGAAACTCCCTGGTCCATTGTCCTTCGTTATTCAAGACATTCTTCGTCAAAAACATCCGAATTCATTCTCCACGAGAAACCTCAATCGTATTTTGTTGTTTTAGAAAGCATCGACGACGAAGATGTGGTAGAGGTTTTCGAAGACTGGAAATCCATGCCGAATTGGAATCCATTGGCCCAGTTTGTTGTAATGCTTTCGGGCGTCGAAGACACCGAGGATGAGATGACTGAACTTATGGTCGACACCATGTTAATGTTTATGAGCAGAAAAATTTTCAATATTAATATAATCGCTCAAACGGAGGAAGATGGACGTGTTTACTCAAAAACTGCTTTTCCCTATGAGCCCGATAACAATTGTGGAAGTCGAATTATAGCATTTAAGACATTGGATATCTGTCAATATGAAGATGATGATGATGTTGAATCAGGATTAATTCAGATGGAACAGAAAAATCGTGGATTGTTTTTGGATAAAATCCCAAAAGACTTAAGTGGGTGTCCTTTGATGGCGTACTCGAGATCTTGGGAGCCATATATTTTTGTGGACGATGATGGCCAGATAAATGGAATCGAATGGATGTTGGTTCAGACAATTGCCGAAAGCTTGCATATTCAAATAAATATTCTAATACAGAACAAAACAATGTATCACATTTTCCAGAGCTTAATCGATGGGTAAGAAAAATTCACGAATTGGGTTTTCGTTTGGTAAATTTATATTTTGATCTATAGATTTTTTTCGTTTATTTTTTCAGATTGATTTTTATTTGCTATAGTAAGTTATTGCTTTTTTGTAGTAGTTTAGAAGAAGCTTTACATCTGATTCACAATTTAAAAGTGTTTTAACTTCATATTCGGATAAAACATGACTGCCTAGATAACATCTGCGAGTTTCTTTAAGAACGCAACACCTACCAATAAAGTGTAAAAGATCTTCTCTCTCCAAGAGGTTGCAAAGACTGCAATAAATCGGTAAATCGGGACGATGTGGTATGTAATTTAACCTTATGAGTTCTCCTCTCATTTTGAAGATGGCGGATATTAGTTCTTGGCTGTTGTGGTTATTGAAGTAATTTCTTTCACCTAGATTGTGATTCAGGGCACTGTATATTGAGCGGTGAACGGAGGATGTAGCCATATTTATACAATCTATCCTGTATTGTTCATCCACTTTGCAGATGAGCTCGTAGAGCATATCTTTACGTTGACTTCCGTTTGTTATCCTTGAATAATCAAATTCCATCCCACAATAACCAGCAAGTTCTTCAAGTTTACTAACCCATACATTTTTTCTTTGAATTACTCTCATAGCAACGATTTTGGGCAGCCTTTCGTCTGGCATCTCAAGAACTTTCAGAATATAATCTACGTGCAGCTCCAAGGATAACAAATAATGGTGAAAGTCCTGTTTCAATTATCAGCATATAATTGGGTGTTGTACTTGGTAATCCAAATATTCTCTTGATATATTATCTCAGGAGTTTTTCTACAGTTTCATGCTGACTGTGTCCCCAAGATTGTGCAGTTTACAGCATCACCAATTCCACCACTCCAACGAAAACTTTGTATTTGACGGTATGATCAATGAATTTATTTGAAAAACATCTCTTCCATATAGCACTGATTGCACTTTTTGCTTTAACAAGTTTATCTTTTAAGAGTGGTTCCATGTTAAGATTACTAGAATTCATCATGCCAAGTTATTTATAGTTTTTTACAACTTCGATTTTTTCTCCATTGAAGTATCATCGCTCGTTTCTGCATAATTTACCATCTCCTTTTTTGAAAATCATCACTTTTGATTTCCCTAGGTTAACCGTTAAGTTCCATGTTTGACAGTACACATAAAGGCGGTTTATCATCAGTTGCAATGATTCCGGCGAGTAAGCGAATAATACCACGTCGTCTGCAAAAAGAAGTGCTTTAATTAACACTCCCGCAAACTCTATTCCTCCAGGTAGACAGTCTGTGAAGTCATTGATATACATCGAAAATAGTTAGGGACCTAAGGAACAGCCTTGTCTTACTCCCATATTTATTTCGAACCACTCCGAAGTTTCAGTTCCACACCATACTGCTGTCCGGTTTTCTCCATACATGTTTTCAAGTACCTTTCCAAATTTATTACTCATTCCAGTATTGTACAACTTATAGAATAGAGCTCTTCGATCGATGTTATCAAAGGCTGCCTTGAAATCAATGAAGAAGGCGAATAGTTTCTGTTTTTGTTCTAGGAATGTGCCAGCAATGTTCTGGAGTACAAAAATATTGTCTATAGTTGAATAACCATTGCGGAAACCAGCTTGATGTTCATGGATAAGTTTTTGACTCTCAATCCAATGTGCCATTCTATTATTCAAAAGTTTAGTAAATACTTTATAGGATGCATTAAGAAGTGATATTCCTCTTTAATTAGCTGGGTCCGCTATATTTCCTTTTTAATGTATGGGGAATATTATTGCTTCTTTCATCTGTGGTGGAATAACTCCTGTATCGAGTTTATTGTTAAAAGCAGTTAACATTTTTTCTTTTAGTTCATTTGTAGCGTATTTAAAGAGTTCAATGGGGATCCCATCTGGACCTGGTGACTTCTGGTCCTTAAGTTTGCTCAAAACTTGATTTACTTCATCATAAGAAACAGGTCTGTCTAGTATTTCGTTTGAAGTCAATGGTTTAGCATAATGAATTGGAAGTATGTTGGTTACTGGGTTTAATAAAGCTTAAAAATAAAGCATTAAAGAACTCGCACTTATGTGAATGTTTATTTTTGGCACTTTACCATTGAATTTGTTTATTGCAAGCCAAAATTCTTTAGTATTTTTGCAGCATGTAAGTTTAAGAGCCTCGTTTTCCTGAAAGCGTTTCTTTTTTTCCTTACACAATCTTTTGAACTCGAAATTGGTTTTAGTATAAAGATCTTTGAGAAGAGGATAGTTCTATATTTACGAAGGGCTTTGAGCCATTTAAAAGGTTTTTGTCTTGCTACTTCACACTCTTTATCAAACCATTTATCTTTATACTTAAACGCCTTTTTATGAGCCAGTCTGCACGATGGATAAGATATTTTGACTACATTATCAATTTCGCTCATATTAAATTGTTCTTCCATGTTTAAGTTGTGTTGCAGATTGTGAATATACTCGTTTGCCCTGGAATGTTTCCATATCAATCTTGGCGGTAGTACTCATTGTTTCTTCACATTCAATTGAGGCGGTTATAAACTCTGTTATGATCGGTAGATGGTCTGAGTAATGCTCGCACAAAACTTCGGAATCTGAAAATATGGATATCCATTCACCCCTTATTAAACAGTAGTCAAAAACCGAGCAACCTTGTTGACCTACGAATGTAAATTCGCCATTTTTATCCAAATCACTTACGCCATTCATAATATGAAACCCGAATGAATCACACAATTCCAGTAGTTTGATTCCCCTCGAATTTGTTTTTGTGTCTTTGGATTCTCGCACTTTCCCTGCAAATCTATTCTCTCTTTCTTCCTCCTTTCCTATACGGCCATTTAGATCTCCGATAATCATTACGTTGTCGTAGCTGCTGTGTTCAAGTAAATCAATTAATTTTCCGAAATCACTTTCCCAGTGATTACAATTAATGTAAGTTGGCAATATTATAAATTTGGTTGAGTCCAGGACGATTTTCAAAATAACAACTTCATCTTCAGCTTCAAAGTCACATGAAAAATTAGTTAAGTTTTTTTTTTACCTAAAAAAACACCCACCACTTGCTCCACCTCTAATATTTTGTTTAACAGCGGGAATCCAAACCAATTTGAAGTTCTTAAATCGGTTAAGGTATACTTTGTATTCTTCTTCTACTAAAAATGTTTCGTAGAGAAACACAATATCATATTTATTTATAAAATCGTAAAAATGTACGTAAATAGACTTATTACTGAGACCTGCTATATTATAACTTAATAATTTAATTTTTTTAATATTTTTATTTACTTCTACAGATTTTATTTTAGTATGGCAGACGGCAACTCTATCTTATTCTGAATTATGTGAATTGGTTGTTGCCCCTGCTATATGGTTTCTAGTTATAAATGAAGAGGTCGCTCCTCGATTGACAGCTCTGTCATCCGTCATATTCGGCTCCACGTTGAAGCACAGCTGATTGCTAAGATCAGTTTCGTAAATAATATTTAGCATTGGGATCCCATTGTTGTTGTTGTATAAGATTCCCAATGATGAACTCCAACGAAACATATTTTTTTCGACGAACATTCTATCATCTCGAACCAAAACTTTTACTTGTGGATTAATTTCCTTCACCTTCCTTCTATCAGCTGTCAAATATTGACTCGAACATTGTTTTTAATTTCAAGTTTGTTGTAAGCCCGAAAATGAGCTGGACGAATAAACGAATTCATTTAAAACTGCTTCCATTTCAACTCAAAACTATTTAAATTTTTTCTGGTAAACAAATTATTATCAAACAAGAACTTGTCAAACTAATGGCTGTCAATTATGATGCATAGTGGTGTTAGTAAAAGAGGGGTAGATCTGCCGACAAATCCAGATCTGCAAAATTAATTTAAAATCAAAAAGTAAATCAATTTTTTGGTCAATCGAAGGCAAAAGTTGTCAGTTTTGTGACAGTTCTAAATCAAAAATAAATTGATATTTATTACCAAAACGAACACCCCATTAATTTAACTGTATAGGATCCGATACACAAATTATACATCTCCTTAAAGTTTCTCTTTCGTCTTGTATATGTAGGTTAGTTACATAGGTATACGAGTATATATTTTTTTCTGATAAAAATTACGTTTTTATTTCTTTTTATTCCCATAAATTATAGCACCAATGTTTCTAACTTGAAAAGTGTGATAATCATAATTAAAATGTACAGTTTATCCGAACAGTCATCTCTGTCAATATTCTTATAATGAAAGATATAAAATATGTCCATTTTGATGGCGCTACCGGTAAAAATTTATCTGCAGTATCAGCAACACTCCTATTAATTAAAACAAAATTTTTTAGACATTTAGTTGTGTATATAATTAATGACATTTTATCACTATGGCTAACTCTTTCCGAGTTAGCTTTGTACATAGCATATAAATATGGTAATCTAGACATTGATGGTGTTAATATAATTACCAACAACTTTTGTCGCCACTTTCATGCTTTTTGTTCGTTTTGTCCATTGACAAATTTCATTAAATGTGGGATTGCCTAGATTTTATAGTTATTTATGTGACATGTACGTATGAAACGCCTTAGGCCAGGACTTTAAGTACCTGTCAAAAAAAATATTATCTGTGTGAAGGTTAGTGTCTTTTGAAAAGCAAACTAGAAATATCAATAGTAGAAAGGTGATTCTTTGGCCCCTTTTTAATTTAAAATTACAATCAAAGCCTGCGGAATAAATTATACCACATGTGGCTGCTAATACAATACCTATGTATTTTCGATTTATAAAATAAGGTTATATAACTTGAAATTGAGCCCTTTCACAAAATATTTTCCTTTCACATTAAATAATTAAACATTTTGAATTTTGTAGATAAACTCAATTTCAATTGTGCTTATAAAAATAAAATTCCTGATATGTTTGGATAGAATTCATCCTTCATTAGCAATATTAATTAACGACATTATGTCCGACATAATTTTTGAAATTTATATTTCCTTAACTATGTATGTGGGTAAAGTATGTGGTGACATTTCATTTTTCTCCATGATCTGTCTAAGGAATGTATGATCATCAAATTTATGTATTTTATTGAAAGAAAGGTTTATTTATATTTTTAATTTAAGAACATTTATTAAGAAATATTTATTTAAGAAAATTGATACAACTTATTGAAAGCTTTTTAAAGGAGTGAAAAAATATTTCATTAAAAATCGTATTCTAGATTGAAATCATATTATTGATAAATTAAAAATAAGTAATGCTGAGTTGCTGTATAGCGCATTATCTTCGACACCCCGTCTCGCTGCAGCAAGTTTGTTATTCATCTATTTTATTGTAGACCCAAACGCTTCGACAGTAGCTGAATCGAATCCTTTGCAAGTGGCTTGGTTAATATGCCGGCAATCATTTCACCAGAGGAACAATATGATAATTGGATTATCCATTTCTCTCGAAGATCTTTAATTTGATGATGACAAATATCTATATGTTTAGTACTCACTCCAAATCTGTCAGAATTAATGAGTCGAATACATACTTGGTTATCTTCGTTAATAATCGTTGTTTCTCCATCTGATTCATTCATATCTGCAAGTATTCTTCTCAGCTGTAATAATTCACGACTGGCATATGACGCCGGCCGTAACGTATTCTGCTCCTGTCGATGACATTGCAACCGAAGACTGTTTTCGGCTTCACCATGCGATAGTGCGGCCTGCAAATTGAAAAACGTACCCGCCTTATCTCCAGCCCAATCTGCATCCACAAAACATATAAGTTCACTGCCTTCATCTGAAGACAATGCCAAAGCTTGGTCTATTGTCTAGGCAATTTAATATTAAATTTATTTATTACTTAATACAAGCAAACTTATACTACTAAGGTTACAATTAACCTTAAAATTAGTATTTAAACTATTAATACAAGTAATACAAGCAATTTTCATATCGCTGTTCCTGTATGTGAGAGGTTAAAATGCAAGAAGCCATTCGTAAGTGTTCGGTATAGATAATTTGAACAATCCATATCCAACTCGACATATTAAAGGTTAAAAGTTGTAATTATGTTTAAAGAAGTTGATAATCCAAGAATTGTTCGCATAACGTGGAGCATCATGAACATCATGATATACAAATATATCAGCTGCTTTGCTTATTACACGCTGTTTAGGCATAACACTAACAACATGTGATTGAGTAAACTAACATACCCATAAAATATGACAACCAAATAAATAAAATAATGCGAATTATAAGGGACATACATACATAAGACACGGTAATTCTCTCCGCATTAGTTCAGCCGCCATCTCTGCAGATGAATCTGAGACAACAACCAGCTCTAGTCTCAGGACATCGCGCCACACATATTTCCTATCCTTCCTTCTCTTCTTCCACCGGATGCCCGCGCTGTAAAAATCATATAAAGGGTATTCATAATCCCTTGAGCGTCAATGTCAATTAGTTGATTAGTTGAAGCACCTTTGATTGAGCTGTATTTTTCGAGTTTAAAAAGTTGATCTTGAACAGGCTTCAATGCGAGTTCACAAATGTTATGATCGTGTGGCACAGTTGTTCTTGAAATCGACTTTTGGATAAAATTGAGTTGATTAGCTCTCAGTTGCCTTATTCATTGTAAGATTGGCAATATTTGAGATAACTGTGGCAATTTTCAATATTTTTGGCAGATAATTTGTGACAGTCGGCCAGAAGGTCATTAGTTCGTGTAAAGTTATGTCGAATATCTTTTTAAGATCAGAAACTAGGCGTATTTGAACACTGTTACATTTGACGGCGATTAAGATATCTGCAAGATTGATTTCCTTACACTCAGGATAGTAAAAACTAAAATGTTCTGTAATTTCAGCGATGTGAGGTTTTGCAGTTCTACCAATACCTGTACAAATATGATGGAACATTTTCCCACAAATTCCCTTGCATAAGACCCAATCATTGGTTTTTGTTGAGATGGTGCAATCAACGTTATCACAAGTTGAAAATTTATTCATTGTAAAAAAATCAACAGAAAAAGGTTTTGGGTGTGAAGGTTTTGACATAAACTAAAGCAATTAGTGTTATTATAGTCCAAATGAAGATGGTGCTCGGATCGATGAAAGTAAGATAGTAAGTGATGTCAAACTCGCGTAAAGAGGCGTTGAAATAGTTATATTTTGTATGGAAGAGAGACAATAATGCAAATTAGATATTGCATAAGGTGCAAGCGGGCAGAACATCTACTAAAAGTGTACTCACACAGAAAGGAAGATCGATATATTGGCAATATAAGTTGTCTGACTCAGCAGCACGGCAGGCGGCAAAAGCCAAGACAATGCTTAATTCGTTATAAAGCAGGAGTAAGGGAGACAGGCAAACACTGTTCGCGCACAATATAAATGTAGCAAATGAAAAATTGTAAGGGTTAGATCCAAAACAAGTTAAGTTGATTATTAAAATAATAATCGAGCCGATAAATCACAATTTTATGATCGAAAATAATGTACATAACCTTTATAGAGACTTTAAAAGATTAGCTGATGACTTTCAGAAAATTCAAGAAAATAAATAAATAAATGACAAGGCGAAGTAAACTCAGATATAAACACTACTAGGACAGCGTTGCCTTCCAGTCACTTTCAGTAGGAGACTGTACTCGTCTGCTCAGGTTTACGGCTAACAATATATCTGGCCTAGACACTGGTCCGATTTACAACAATGCTCCTATAGCTTGTCAATATAGTATATTATTAGGTAATTTCGAACTACTGGTATCTGATGTTCCCAAAAATCCAGTTTCCATCGGTGTCATTGTCGGGGTCGCATCAAGTAAATTGTATCGCTTTAGATTTTCCGTGATTTTTGATTTATGGCTTAGTTGGAACGCACCATTTCTTTCCCGATCAATTTCAATACCGAGGTAGTGACTCACCTCTCCTAAGTCCTTGATTTTTAATAATTTTGCAATCTGCTGACCAACTGATTTAGTAAGAGCATCAGACTTCGTGGCTACCAACATATCATCAACCTTTTCTTTTCTTGAATATAGACATTGGTTAGCATCAGCTTGCTTGAATCCGATTTGTTTGAAAATTTAAGAAGCTCATTTGTTCCAGGTTCGCGCCGATTGCTTTAAACCATTAATACTTTTTCGAAGTTTTAGTACTTGACTTTTATGGTCTCTTTCTTCAAATTCTGGAGGTTGTTCCATATAAGTCTCTTCCTCAAGATCTCCATTAAGATATGCGTTCCTTACATCTAGTTGCTGTACATGTAATTTTCTAAGTCCAGCTACAACAAATAGAGTTCTTATGGTTTCGTGTTTCACCACCCGAGCAAACGTCTGGTAATCTTCCCCGTATTTCTGGGAAAATCCTCGAGCCACTAATTGAGCATTGTACGAGCTGATTTCTCCTTTTTTATCAGTTTTAATTTTAAGAACTCATTTGCAGCTTACGGATTTCTTTCCTTGTGGCAACTCTGTCAATTCCCAGACTTGATATTCTTTAAGTGACTTAATCTACTCATTAGCAGTATTAATCCACTTGTGCTTCTCTCGCTCTGGCAATTGCAAATTTTCTTCTTCGGCTTTGTCGTATTTTTTCTTCCTCTTCTGGTTAGGAACAAGCGTAAAGACTTTGTAACCAAAAAATCTTATATGACTTATTTATATTCGGTTTCTCTCCTGTGAATAACTCGAAAGGAGTTGCATCAATGCTGCTGCTTGGGTAGCCTATTCTGAAGATAAGCTGCAGCCAGAAATGCTTCTCCCCAAAATCAATCGTGAAGTCCTGTGTATCTAGAAACATACATTTTGCAGTTTCAGTCAAACTCCCATTTTTGCGTTCCGCTACACCATTTTGTTACGGAGTATATGGAACAAAGTACTGGTATTGGATGCCCTCCTTTCTGAAAAATTGTTCCAATTCTTGCGATGTAGGTACTATAGGGCAAGTTTTGCATTTGGAAAAGATCGAGCTCAATATTTTAATCAAAGTTGACATTACGATGATAGAGAACACCAAAGAAGTGGGTCCCGCAATTCTGTCTGTCTGTCTGTACAACTCTATACAGCCTAATCGGCAGAAGCTTTTTTCTTCAAACTTGGTATTTAAGCGTTTTAGGCGATTGTCCAAAATATATTTTTGATTTTTTGTTTTAGCCCCAAAAATAACGGTACTTACCATACAAATTTTTCTACCATCTTAATTATCTCAAAAACGGCTCTAACGATTTTAATAAAAAATTGTATGTGTACTGCTTCAGGCATGGTCTACATTTTGGCCAAAATTTTTTCTTAGATATTTTGTTATTAACGATACCTGCCATACAACAATTATATTGATTTTCAATTTTCTCATAAACGACTTAACGGATTTCGATCAAAATTTGTATGCAGGAGCTTCTTCAAATTTTAAATAATACTGCTCTTAAAATTAGTTTATTGGATTTTTGAAAAAAAAAAAATATTTTTTTTTGAAAATTCAATATTGCGAAAACGGGTGGACGAATTTTTCTGAAATTTTGTTTTTGAATTTATTTTATTAAATATTTAAAATGTTCATATACGAGTAGCAACTTCTAACTTCTATAGCCTACCATCAGTTTTGGCAATTGCAATCACTTTTGAGTTAATTTCTAACTTACAGCAGTTATCTTCAAATTGAACTTTAACACCAGCTCTCGTTATTTGCTGAACCGAAAGCAATCCTCCATCCAGTTCAGGAATAAACAAAACATTTTTGACAAGTGCTTTTTCAACACTTCTACTAGGTAGCATGCAATTTAACCATCCATCTGTAATTCCCGATTACTTTACTGATGATCCATTTGCCAGAAATACATCTGTATTGTGATCTTTGAGTGACGAGAAAAATGTTCGATCATTTGTCATGTAGCTCCCGGGTCAATATACCAGCCACCAGACTCTGTCGCGTACCAGCGCAAACATCAGAAGTAACGAATTTGCTAGCACTGTCTGCCAACTTCGCGACTGAAGACTTTGTTACCTACTTGTTAGATTGTGCTTTAAGCTTAAAACAATCTGCTTTGATGTGATCCGGTATATTGGAGAAAAACCAATGTCTAGTTTTCTTCTTTGTTACATTCTTAGCATTGTCAGTTTTCATTCTTCCACGTGAATTAGGTTTGAAGGTTTCAAACGTAGACCTCAATGCAACTTCTTCTCCATTTTACTCACATGCTGTGCGCATCCGTCGTATGTGCAATATGGACCAGTTGACTGTCCTCCATACTTAACGTAATGTACGCCATAGCTTTATTATTCGCTGTGATCCATTTATCATCTGGTGTCTCCGGTTTCGAGTTTTCTACCACATTCCATAAATCATCTCTAAACAATATCGCATGTAATCTAGTTTTCCAATAAACGTAATTCTCTCCATTAGGCGTTTTTCTTTTTTAGTTCAGAGCAGAGTCTGAGTTGTCAAAAAATTTGTTTGTGTTTCTTTTTAACTCAGAGCACGCAGAGCACCAAATGTGTATTTCTTTTTTCGTTCTGAACATGTGTAGATCGCACTCGACGTGCTCGAACATAATTGACTGAGCATGTGAGTAAATTGCTGAACGCACCAAATGCCATGTGTGTCAAGAAGGAAAATGTGAAAAAAATAATTAGATACATAAGTTGACGAAAGAAGTTGATCGCTTTTCGATCGATTTTCTGTATATGGTGTGTATGATTGTACAAAAACGGGTAGGTATTGCTTTTTATGGTTAACAATGAAAATGAATTCAGATTTGCGTGGTTCATGTACATATCAGTGTTCAGAGCTCCCTCTATTTGGAACAAGTTCAGTGCATAATCTATGTGTTCGAATTCTGTTCAGTGCTCTGCTCTGAACGAAAAAAGAAAAACGCCTATTGAGAAGAGACACACAAACCTTGCCAAATTCCATTATCTAAACAAGAAGTTCAATTCTTTGTTCGACACGCAATTGTTTTAATGGTCTAACGCTGGCCCATAACCTATTGAAAGAAAGGTTTATTTATATTTTTAATTCAAGAACATTTATTCCGAAAAATTGATTAAAGAAAATTGATACAATTTATTGAAAGCTTTTTAAAGGAATGAAAAAATATTTCATTAAAAATCGTATTCTAGAGTGAAATCCTATTTGATAAATTAAAATTAAGTAATGCTGAGTTGCTGTATAGCGCATTAACTTCAACATATTTATGTCTTGTCTTCCCAGAAGAAATAAATGAAAAAATAAATTTTGACGTTTCGTGACATCCTAAATTCATCTTGCAAAAATTTCCCAGGGGACATTTCATTAAAAAATCAAGTTATAACTCTTTGAAATTATCTAAAGCGCTTAGCGCTCCTTGGAGAAGAATGAAATTTCACGAAATATTTTTACTTACATAGTTGAAGATATCTAAATTTCAGTAATCGTGTCTGCAATAATATCCGAAAGCAATATTTCTAATAGAGACTAGGCCTGAAGTTGGGATATCATGAAAAGTCAAAGTTTATTTCTTTTAAAAGCAATAGACATAATATTAACTAAATGACACATTTCTTGAGATTATTTATTTGAAATGGATGCGCATGGTTATGACTTTTTTGATTGGAAGTCCGAAACACATCCCCCAATTAATCACCCGGACACAATTTGATTAATTCTGAATTGTAAGTGATACATATATTTAAACAAAAATCGTATGTGCTAAAAAGAATTTCCAAATCACTTCAATTAAGATTATGATTTTTTGTATCAATAATAATTAACTTTCTTCTTTTTATGTTATTTTTACAAAAAAAAAGTAGTTTAAATTCAAAAATACATCAAAATTACACAAAACAAATCAGCCCGTGTATTCGACGTTTTAATTATGTAAGTGTATTAGGGATTCTGTTTTTGATTCCGAATTGAAATCCAGGGCCCATGTTCTGTAACTCAGGCTATAACTTTTCATCACTTAATGCCTCTAAAAAAATAATAATAAGTTGAGGCGATACCTTAAATTTTTAATTTGTTTGAAATGGATTTTCCAATGGAAGGCGTTAAATTTCAAAAGTCAATTTATCATATTAACAACAAAACAAACATATTTTTTTGGTCTCTTGACTACTTTATCGATTCGAAAGTTACAGAACATCGGCCCAGAATTGTTTCCTGTTCTACTTAGAGTAACAACTAGGTTTGTACGTTGAGCCCTGACGTAGTCCTAGCGTCGGCGTTAGGCGTTTTTTTGAAAAACCTGAAGTCACCCTGATAAAAAATTTCTGTGTTTTTTGAAACCTAGGGTCACCCTCAACTCGCTCTGAAATAGATTTAGGTTCTTAGCCGGGGCTAGTTGATGTAAATCAATAAACGAAAAAGTCACATGAGCTACGAGTATAAAGTAGGGATGAGCAATATAGAGAAAAATATCGAATACTCATCATCGATGTTAATAATTTTCGAATCGAAAACATCGATGTTTTTAAGGAATTTCTTTAATTCTTCCTTCAACATCGATATTGAATCATCGATTTTTAATTTTAATATCAATGTTTCGTTAACATATCGCTCTTCCCTAATCTGAAGTATTTGTTTTGATGTGAATACACATTTTGTTATCTTTAAAATTTAAATAAAAGAATACTCAAATTTATTTTCAGACACAGACACGCAGAATAGAAACCTTTTAAGTTGTGAATTATCCCTAGGGCCAAACAAGAATGTACTAAGAACTTAAATTTAACATATTTTAAGTTTTAATTACTAAGGCCGGTTAGCTGATACGAATCATAAATATTTATGTTCAACTTAAAACGATTATGCGCTACTTTTTCCTCTGCGTAAACTGTCAGATAAGTGCTTAAGTAGAACTTAAATGCTAAGATTGTGTATCAGCAACCGGGCATAAGTGACATAACTTATGTCCTTTTCTGCCAAATAAATTTATTTGACCTCGGGTGTTTTTGAGAACCGAAAAACACAGGTTTTTTGATTTTTTTTTTTGGTTGTCAAAAAAACCTAGGTCGACCATGGGTAAAGTTCAACGAACGAACCTACTGTCATTTTGTGTGGTTCAGAACAGTTCTGGACGGCCAATCGAACAGGCCATTAATTTCGTTTTCTCTTAGTATATTCGGAATTACTGACTCTTCACATTACTTCGATTTTCCGTTTTGTGTCCCCAATAATGCATTTGAATTCTAAAATTTGCGATTTTTTTATTAAACTTGAATTGAATTCGAATTAAAAAAATCAAAGAATCAGTAAAAATGTTTTCAATGTGCTGAACATCAGGTAATATTTAGTTGTGCACAAGTTTTGTTTTACTGAAAAGATCATGCAAACAGATAGGTAAAAAGAGATTGCTAGATTGCACCGAAAATCCACCGATGAGGCACTTTCAAAAATAATTCGAGGCATGAGCATGAACATATCGTTTCTAATCTGTACCACTTTTAAACGAAAGCTTCATTTGGTTTTTGTTATAAAATAGGCCAATTCTAGACTTTATAGTGATCAGGAAAACGCATCAGGAAATATTGAAACAGTATGAAAGTGAATATTTGAATAAATGTATCCGGAAGGGTTGGTGTTGATGTAGTCTCATGTAAGAATACAGCTGATGACAAAACAGCTGCGGCAACAAAAAATCTCAAGCTATCCGAAACTCTTTGGTATACTTTTGTATCCCATGAGAAATGTCAAAAACATATGTACACAAACCCATTCAAATTTAAAATATCCGATCTTGGTTGTTCAGGAACTTAAGTGGATACTAACCTATCTTAGATAGGCTATCGTACCGACATTTGAATGTACCACCCATTAAAGTTTTCCGGATTGAAATCCACGCGTTTTTGTTAGCAATTATGTCAGTGGAACAAGAGAAATTGGAACTCAAATCATTGGAATGATGTTGGGTTTTCATGTATGTATTGTGTATGATTTGTACTATAGTAGAGGGGATAGACCACCACCTTGAGGTGTATCCTTCCTGATGTATGTTAGACGTTAGACTATAATAAGAGTCGTGTCTTATTTGTAGGTTGCTAGGCAGCTCAGCAAAAATTAAAAATAAAATGTTCACATTCGTTCTAAAAGTCGCCCTATCTTAACTTTTATTGTCACTAGATTACTGATCTATTTATTAGAACTATTTTGCTGTTTATTTATTGGAAATTTTGCTAAGCTTCCTATCAATTTGGAATGCGACTTATATAATATGTAGACGTTGATGTATTTCTTCGTTTCTTATTTTTGTAGAAAGATTGATATTGTTATCGGTGGAATCGACGAAGACCCAAATCTAAGCAATTTCGTCTCAGCAACTGTTCCCTACCTTCAAGACGACCTGACATGGTGTGTAGCCAAAGCACGGAAGACACTTCATTGGCTTAATTTTGTTCAAGTTTTCAGCCCAGAAACTTATGCAACATACTTTGGTTTCATTATTACCAATGCCATTGTAATCTACGTTATCCAGAATAGTCCATCTATTCGGACAAAATTGTGCAACAGCTTCTTTGGTGTGGTCTTTATTTTAATTGGAATTGCACTAAGTCAATCGGCTCGAGCTATTTATCTTAAACTTAGTCTACGAATCTGTATTATGATGTCACTTGCAGCTGCTGTTATCCTTGGAAGTACTTATAACTCTTTTCTTATAAGTTCATTAACCAGTCCCAACACCTTACCTCAAATTAAGAAGACAATTCAGATTGTGGACCACAAAATGTCGGTAACCGGAAGTGTAGAAATTATTCGGCACTTGGACAAATATGGAAGCGTAAGTAGTGTATTTCAACATAATATTCTTTTCATTTTGAAAGTTACCTAAATTTAAAATCTAAAACTAAACTGTTTTTCTATATTCCGGGCAGATCTTCAAATATATTCGTCATAAATTCCACATGTGTTATAACATCGAGGAATGTCTGCAGAAAGCGGCTAACGATGAAAGTTTTGCCGTTGCGATTTCTCGTCAATATTCAATTCATAATCCACGAATCCCAAGGGACAACCTCTACTGTTTTGACCGCGACGAACATATTTATACTTACTTAGTCACTATGCTGATGCCAAAAAAGTTCCATCTCTTCCATCAGATCAATCCCATTATTCAATACATTATTGAATCGGGACATTTACTGAAGTGGACCAGGGACTTAGAACAGCAAAGAATGCTTAAGGCCAAACGACTATTGGATGATAATCGAGTCATGATACTGGAAGTCAATCAGATTTTGGGAATACTTGCATGTACTTTAATATTTTTGGCAATTTCTTTGTTCGTTCTTGGGCTGGAGAAATGTGTTCATCGAATGTTTACCCGTGGAACTAGGATCAAAGTTGTAAAGATATTGCACAAACGTTTTTCAAAAGCAATTTAATCATTCTTAATTCAAAAGAGCACTCTTTCTTTTAAGCCATTTTGGAAGGCCATAATCAAATGTTTATTCTATTTTTTTTTTTTTTTATCTTTGTAAAATAATTTTTTTTAAATCTAACGGATTTATTCAATATTCCGATTAAAAATTTGACTACATTTCAAAATGGATTTTTTTTCTGCATTACACATTTTTATTTAAACTGTCGGCAATGTAGGTTACGTAAGAGAGTTGCATACTCTTGGGCAAATTGGTTACAAGCTGAAAGTATACATTTTGAATTAGTGCGATTATTCATTGTGTACTATCAATCGTGTTTGAATAAAATTTGGAAAAGGATTTGCCGATTGTATTTTTTTTTGCACGAAAAAATTCAAATAATGAACTATGTCTACTTGCGATTATAGATAATACTCGTATAAGGTAAGTTACGCATTCGTAAAAAAAATCTAACAATCAAACAAGATATTATGATCATAGAGAACACCAAAATGTGAATCCCTCAATACCGTCTGTCTGTCTGTCTGTCCTCGGGTCTGCAGCCTAAACGGTTCGATGGATTTAATTCAAACTTTGTACATATTGTTTTTTTAAGTAATATGCCCAATATTTTTTTTTTCATTATTTTTAAGACGACAAATAACAGTATAGCTCCCATACATTTATTTTTTTTTTTTTCAAAAACAAAATCTTATTTTTCTCAAAAACTGCTCCAACGGTTTTTATAAAAAAAAATCAGTTCATTAACGAATGAAAATTTGTTTGAAAAAATGGTTATTTTTTTTACCTCTAGTAAAACCATTTTGTTGGTTTTCGATTTTCTAGGAAACGGTTAATTTGATTTTTTTTAAATTATTTTACACAGAAGCTCCTAGAAAGTTTAAACAGTATTGCAAACCAACATTTTTCAAAACAATTTTTTTTTTTGGAAATTACTTTTTTTTGAAAACTCAAAATTTCGAAAACTACTCGATGGACTTTTTCGAAACTTCGTATTTGGTAGTCTTTTGACATTATCTTAGATATTTAAAAAAAACCATATTCTTAAAACTAACAACAACGGTGCTTCCCATACAAATGTTAAGAAACAAATTTATTTGTAAAGAATGTGTTCACTGTACTGATGTACACGGGCTAGAAGTAAAGCTTCACTAATTTTAAACAATTTTTTAAATTTAAATTTCATGGAAATCGAATAGTACAAACGTCACCGTCGCGTTGTTCGAACTTTGATTCATGGTTCAGCAATAATACTCGTACCGACATTACATTACACATTATACTACCCCGTATATATAAATCCACGAAGCAGATACACTGAAGCACTGGCAACGAGACCATCGACTTAAGCATTACAGATATGAATACAACAGGAAAAGTCAACAATATTGTGGGTAAGAATTTTTTTTTTTTAAGAGCGTTTAGAGTCGTGTTGTGCCGTCGGTTTGTAAATGTTTGCCCCCCAATGCCATAAAAGAAGTTTATCTTTAAAAATCCTTAAGCTTCATCATAGTAAATCGTGTTGAATTGTTTACCATTCTTATAATAAATTAGCATGTCTTGTCTAGTATCACTAACTCAATAAGGACATGGACACAATTAAAAAAAAATACTTAAAAGAAAGCATGATGATTATTATTTTAAATTGTTGGACAACTCAACATAGGTATATTGAAAAACATACTACATAAACATACTACCTAATATGTATATATGTCTAAGGCGGTTTTAAAGCAACACGGCTTTAATACAACAACGGTAATACAATAACGGGGGTGGCCGTGGCGCGATTGTTGTGTGCTCGCCTGTCAACCTCGTGGTCGCAGGTTCGATTCCTGCCGTTGTCTATGTCTTCTTATATTCCATTAAAACCCAACTCTAAAAATTGTTATAAAATGAGTTGCTGGTTTACTCATTACATGCTGTGCAGGCATAACATTAACAACATGTGATTGAGTAAACTATACTATACCCATAACTATGACAACGAAATAAATAAAATAATGTGAATTATAAGAGACATAAATAAATAAAGCACAGTAATTTTCTCCGAATTAGTTCAACCGCCATCCCTGGAGATAAATCTGAGTCAACAACCAGCTCTAGTCTCAGAACATCGCGCCACACATCATTCCTATCCTTCTTTCTCTTCTTTCCCCGGATGCTCGCGCTGTGTTTAAAACATATAAAGGCTATTCATAATCCCTTGAGCGCGTGCAAAATTATACAAAAAAAAAATAATAACGGAAATAGGGTTTTAACTTTAGTTTGATAAAATTGCCTTAGCTTAATATTATTACCCTATCATATTAATGGATCGACTTTCGTTATTCATTAATCCTACATCAATATTGAATTTAAATTTTTTTTAAATTTTTTTATTTTTTCATATAAACAAACTAATAGTTTGTATTTAACACTTCGCCAAATTTTACCTTTCGTGCAAATTTGTATTTAATCGTTAGATGAAGTTTTTAAGAACTTCAGATAAAAACGTAGTGTTAAATTTTAGTACTAACAAAATATTACGTATACGCCACAGTATCCACCTCGATTTATATTTTTCGGGAAACAAATAATAGCAATATGTTGTTGATTGCCAATAACGTTACCTAGACTAATTTATTTTGGAATTATACATAATAAATTAAAGATTTAATTTAATTAAATAAAACACAAATTTGTGTTTTTTTTTTTAACTGATGCGCGCACTAAAGGGGTTTTGACTACCCTTAATATGAACAAGCACAGTGCGAGCGTTAGGAAATTAGGGAAGGATGCAAGATGAGATACCGATGCACATTGGTTTTGAATTTCTGAATATCAAAATGGGAGGGGATAATAGAGCCGGGTAAAGTATTCCACATTCGCGTTGTACGGCTAAAGAAAGATTCTCTGTACTTAACAGTACGTCCGAAGTTGGGCTCAAGGGTAAGCTGATGAGCATTCCTAGAAGCGCGAGTATTACGGTTGAAAAATTTAAGGGGAGGAATGCAACTGGCTATTTCGCTCGAACATTATTTATAAAAATAGCAATAAAATAGTGAGAGACATATAACATTTCGACGGTGTTCTAGAGATGTAAATGTTTCCACTATAGTTCTATCGTCAATCATTCTTAGAGCTCTATTTTGAATTCTATCCAAAAGATTCAAATGATTTTTGGGAGCTCCTGCCCAAATGTGCGAGTTATACTCCAGCTTTGGACGAGTGAAGGCCTTATGGATTACAGCCAGATCAGACGGGGAGAAGAATTTCTTGCACCTTCGAAAAAAGCCCAAACACTTTGCAGCGTTTTTGGCGACATCAAATATGTGTTCATTCCACAAGAGGTGGTCTGTGATGCACATGCCGAGAACTGAAAGCTGGTCGGTTTCTTCAATGCAGGTGCCGGTCATGGGCAGCGGCATGGGGGGTTGGGTTCTGCTTTAACGACATAAGACAGCACTGAGTTTTTGAAGCATTAAATTCTACGCGGTTTTGAATTTCCCATTGGGCAATGCTGTCAAGATCAGAATTTAATGAGCTTATCATACTCTGCCGTTCCAGTTGCACATCCGAAGAACAAGGAGGTACATCTGAAAACGAATATGAAAAACTGAGAGTACTATCGTCAGCAAAACAATTAAGTGGATTAGAAGCTCCAGATAAGAGATCATTAATAAAAATAAGAAAGAGGGTCGGAGCCAGTACGGAGCCCTGGGGTCCACCAGCATTTATTTTGTGAATATCAGACTTGAAACCGTCCAATACAACTTATATTGAACGGTCCGAAAGGTAATTTCTAATACAAAGAAGAAGAGATTCATCGATACCAAATGCACGCATTTTCGATAAAAGAGCTTGATGCCAAACTCTATCAAATGCTTTTGAAATAACAAGCGCAATAATCTTACTTTCTCCAAAACGATGTAAAGATTTGTGCCACTGTTCGGTGAGATATACCATCAGATCACCATTGGACCTATTGCTATGAAAGCCATACTGCCGGTCATTAAGGAGCTTTCGTAAGATATTTCTTAAGCTGATAGTTAATCAGCGTTTCCATGACCTTGGAAAGAAGGGATGTAAGTGCAATTGGACGGTAATTAGCGGGTGAAGAAAATTCGCCTTTTTTAGGGACAGGCTGGACAAATGCTGTTTTCCATCCACTCGGAAAGAGACCTAAAGAGTAGGACAAATGGAAAAGCTTACGCAGTGGTTTTGCCAGCGTTGAAGAACACCTCTTCAGAACGATGGGAGGGATATTATCCGGGCCAGCGGATTTGTGTATGTCAAGGTCTTTGAGGACTCTAGCCACTGCACGAGTGCGAAAGAAGATTCGTCCCATAAAATCGTTTACGCTCTGAAGTACTGGATGAGTCATAACACTTTCTGGCAGCGTCGAATTAACAGCGAACTGCGCTGCAAGCAAATTGGCTTTTTCGCGAGAACTGACAAAAGGGGTGTCATTAAGGACGAACGTTGGAAACGAAGACGAAGTTGAATTTCGAATATTTTTTACAAATACCAAAAATTCTTACTACCTTTGGGACATTGTAGTATTTTTTGCCTTAATTTTTGGTCATGCAAAAATTTGGTTCTACGAATGTGAACGTTGCAAGTCTTTCTAGCTTGTTGAAACTTCTTCCGGTTTTGCTCAGTCAAACCATGCATTTTCTTTCGGTTTGAAAGATTTCACCCTATTCGGGATAAAATTTCTCATTCCGTGAAGAATTAAATTTGGTATCATATCTGCGCTGGAAGTGACCAGTTAAAGTTCCTGAAGAAGTTATTGAGAACGTCCCAGTTGGCTTTCCCATATTGCCAAACCATTCTCATAGGTGTTTTTTCTTTAACTGAGTGTTGTTGGCATGATAAATTTGTAGATATGACACAATGGTCTGATGTGCCTAGAGGCTATAATACATTTACCGTGTATTTATTTTTAGTTAATTAAATAAAATATTTAATTTATTAAAATAAGAAACACGTTAAATCAAATTAATCTGTACATACTCGCATGTGTGAAATGCATTATCTTTATTAAATTATTAAATTTCTAGCATTTGCACATATGTATCTTATAAGTTGGGCTAGGATTTCCATGCAAATACATATTTTTTTTTTTGGGATAACTTAGAAACACAGGATTAAATTACAAAAAACACACGAATCAATCAATTTGCTTTAAAATGTCATTTATTCGTTTGTGCATATTTTTACATATTTTATTCTAAATGCATATTTTACTTTTAATTGCATATTTTCAAAAATAAATGCATATTTGTTCATATTTTCGAAAAACAAAATAAGACTGAAGTAAAAACTGCACACGTTCCGTTAAATTTTTACTTTAATCAGTTTATGTGGACAACTTTCACGACAGCTTTTGTCCATATTCCAGTATTCCATTTTACTCGAGCTAGTATGCCTAATTGATAACTTGAAATTTTAACCAAGTTACCCAAGCTTGTTTTTTTTCGTATGGGTATTGACAGGAAAATGTGAAAATTTGTACAAATTCTTACGAATTTTTACGTAACAAAACTCACGTAGTTTTAGTCGTTATAGTTGTGTAAATTATAAAAAATACACTTCAGAATTTATAAAAAAAATATTTGTATTTATTTACACAGAACGTCTTAACAAATTGATAAATAACTTAGAACTAAACTTTTAACATAAAATATTTTATTAGCATGAAAATGTAAAAAAGCAAGATTGCATTTCCCACAGTTTTGCTAGTTGAATTCGCGTATGTATCCGGTGTCCACTGTGAGAACTCATGAACCCGGAAAGTTGCTGATGCAATGGGACGAATCGTGGGAAGTTGCGGGATATTTGATATTATTAATTTTGGAATGTTGCTGTTGTTAACTTGTTTATATGGCACTCTCCCAAAACGTAATGTTTTTAAGTTTTAGTTCAATTTGTTTCTGTGTGAGTACTGTGTGAAAATTGAAAGAGGTAATTTATAAGAATTCGTTTTAAATTTATGATGTACTTTATCAAACGATTAATTTGAGATATGTGGATTTTTCAAACAATGCCGATATCGAAGACATAAATGCAAATCTAAAAAAAATATGTTTTGGACAACCCGCACAATTTCACAACTAATTGAACAATTCTTAATTATAAAATTAACAATTTAACTGACAATTCGCTAATCAACCTCAGTAATCCCAATATGAAAAAGTGTTTGCTTGACATAAAATGTATAATTTATTAATTAGACAAATACGATCCGATTCAATGGCGTTTTGTGGCCAATGTTGTTTTTTTCAGTTTTAATTGAAATAAGGACTTTTTTTATTTTTATTGTTGTAATCTCGATAATAAAAGCCGTGTTCTCGTGATTATCAAGTACAGCAAAGTAAAAATTTTACAAGGAAAACAACAATAAGAACATACTGGGAATTACTTTTCCTTTTCATCCTAAGTATAATTGAGTTCCGATAATTAGTAAGTCCATTCAATCATAGAGGGCATTGAAATGATATTTTTAGTAATGTATGTTTGTATTTCTTTTTCTCCTTGTATTTTGTATGCTTTTTGACAGAAAAAAAACGCTGATGTGAAAATCCATCCATATTAAAATAAATAAAATCAAGTTGGAGTGTGTATCGTTTTCGTGAAAATGTTTTACTTTGCTGTACTTGCTAGTCACGAGAACACGTCTAAAGACTGAATTTTGTTATATAAAGCTAAATACTACTAAATGCCCAAAACTACCAAATTTGTAAGTCTTGAACAAGATTTTGTACAATTTTGAGGAGTGTGGATTAGACCTTATATATCTTGTATAGCGTGTTTGAGTTCTAAGAGCAAAGTATCTGGTTTTTACCAATTTATACATGCACATAATATATGAATACAAAGTTCACAGTGTACATATCGCTCGGTGAGGAAGGGAGGGCATGTTGCCCCTGGAATCCGCCTGCTTGACCAAATATAGTATTTGGAGTGGGATCGAGTTTGAGTGTATGCAAAGTTTTTTTTTGGATTTAAATTGGTTCGTTTAAAAGCCATATATGAACTTCGCTCTTATGCCCTAAACAGATGTGCAGCTTTTTCGCATGCAGCGAAAATAAATTACACAGCTTCTTATGAGGATTGACACATTCAAAACGCTGCATGCAGCTCTCTCTGCACGATGTCTCTATTTCTAAATAGGCTGCCAAGTTTCATTGCAGCCACAACAGCAAAGAAAAAATTCAGAAATAAATTGAATTTGGCATTACTCATATTTACTTACAAAAAATCATTTTTTTTTTACGATTTTAAAAATCAATGAAATTCAATGAATTGGTTAATGAAAATAAATTCGTTTTTGATAAGTTTTTGTTATAAAAATTTTCATAAGGGATAAACGGAGTATACGAATTTGTTTTTCTCTCATTATTTTATTATTTGTTTTTCTCTTATTATACGGAGTATTTTATTATTTATTTTTCTCTTATTATTTTATTAAGATCAATTGTCAGTAAATTTAATTTCTTTTACCGCACAATGACTGTTCTCATTGGGCGGTTTTAGCCATTAGAACTCAAACACACCATGAAAGATACATATATTATCAATAGAATTGTGTAGTGTACCAACCAACATATCAAATTAACCACCAAACAACTCACACGAAACTCTGCTCTTAATTTAAATGAGGAAACTATAGCCTTTTGTACAGCGCCCGAGATCTTACTGATATACAATTTGGCAATACGCCAACCGGCAGCGATAACACTTTACTCAATTTCTAAAAAAAAAAAATTAAATCTGCTTCCCAATTGTTAAAGTCTTTCACCCAAATAAATAAACATGGACAAAGAAAAATTATTTAAAAAATGTTTTTAACTCTTTCATATACACCTTGATTCATATTTCAAAAGAATAAATTGCATCTAACTTCACTTCAAACAAAAAAAAATTATTACAGTTTTCTGACGTTTATTATTGTTTTCCTTTTAATATCCTTTCAAACTATCTGCGCTGAAATCTGGAAATTGAATGAATAAAATATATTTTGAAGTAATCAAGAATGTGGATAAAGATTCGTAGGCAACAATATAATTTTGTAAAAATATCGTTGTGCACCATTTCTATTATTTTTCAAGAAAAGCTCTGTAACCAAGATTTCCCAAATGTAATAAAAATTAATTGTATGTGGTGACTTCAGTAAACATTGAAGAAGAAGATGCGGCAATGTTATTCTTATTACTATTTTCATTCGCCTTTCAAATATTCTGTTGCTGTACATAAATACATAAACAAATTTGGACGTAAATATATTATTAAAATTATGATTTTGAAATCTACTTCACTTTTCTTCAATCTACTTCACTCTGGGTCAAATCTACTTCGCTTTTTTTAATTGGTAATGCTGCCAAACCGGTCGATCTCTTTAGAGAAATATATTTGTTTAATTCAAATTAATTTGGATTCTTAGTAATCCCCGTTATAGTTGTTTTATACATCTGAACGCCAATTTTTTTTCAATACAACACACCTGTGGAATTCATTACCGCGACAAATTAGAATTATAAATAAGCCTATTCCTCAAGCACTTAAAATTCATTTTGGAAATATGAATGTAAGAAATAATTGAATATCTTGTATCTTTGTAATTTTTGAATCAATATTATGAACATCTTAAAAATAATTATGTATTGAATTTCTCAAACTAATGTAAAGTTTATTGTAGCTTTAATACAATTATAAACGACAGAAAATTTGGTTTGCTCAAAATACGTAAAAAGTCAGAAATATTTTTGGAAAACATGTGAGATGAAGCTATTAGATACAATTGTTTTTCTCCGAGAATCCATTTTTTATAAGGAGCAAAATCGTATCACTCTTTATGTGAACTTCACAATATTTCGTAAGACAGTCTGCTGCTTCGGCAAGATGGCGTTGCGAATTTTTTATTCTTAAACAAGAAAGGTAAAAACCGGACTTAAAATTCGCCAACAACTTTTTTCAAAAAATATTGGAACAACTTTTTCCACAAAAGTTCTGTTATTATTTCAGTCCAAACTTTATAAGAAAAGTGGGTGTTGTTATGTGAAAAAGTATTATGTATTTAAAAGTAATTGGGTTGCGCATAAGTAACGTTATGATTTCATTATTGAATAATGTTTTGTTAACGAATTTTTCTTAGATGAAATTTTGAATAAATTAAGAAAATTTATAATTGAAAGACAACAGACAGAACAAAGAACCAAAGTTGTTCAATCAATCAATTGAAATTTCTTTCATATTCGAAATGCCATTAGTGGTCCAAGAATTTACCGACTGGTTCAGCATTTTAATCAACAAAGGGCTGTATGTGATCTTGCACGCACTGGAAATTTTGTGAACAGTGTTCGAATGCAAGCAAATATTGAGGAAAACCTCGCAACTTTCACGCTATGTTCTCAGCAGTTGGTGATATGTAGGCGATATTTGCAAAGAATTGTACGGATTGTACACTATTTCTCGTATAAGATTCAATTAATTTACGAGTTCAAATCAAATGATCCACAAGTACGCAATTATTATGATCAGCGTTTTCAAGAATTGTTCTTGCACATTTTCACCTCAACGGTAAGATGAATAAACAAAATTGCAGAATATAGATCACCGAAAATTCAAAAATAATTATTTAGCATCAAATTTGCCCTCTGAGGTGCACATTTCACAGTATGGTGTGGAATAACCTCAGAGAGGATCATTGGGTCATATTTTTTTTTTTTTTCGAAAACGATGAATAAGTTGCGAATAATGTGGATGGTTTTTAATACCGGGTAGTGATTAAAAATGTTCAAAGCCAAAGGTAGACAACAAGTCAGAATTAAGGTTCCAACAATATGGACTAACAGCGAGAAAAAAATTTGCAATATAAAAAATTATTAAAGATCGGTCCAAATTTATGCAGCAACACAATTTTTATTTAATGATGACACTCCATTTATTAGATTTGACAGTTGTTTGACCACAACTCTTCTAAAACGATTAGGTAATATTAAATTTCAAATACTAGGCTTTTTATAAATTTTTTTTGCTGACCTAGATTACTTTTTGGCAATATTCCCAATTTTTATAATTATTGATATTTGATCATTAAGAAAATGAGAAAACACATTTATATTAATTCGCAACACCAATTCGATACATGAACATATTTTAAAAATTAATTAATCCCAGAAAATTAAATTTGTTTACTTATGTTTTTTTTTCAAAATAATTGATATCTAAACTATATAACCACAGTTCAAAAAATACACCAAGCTTTTTATGGTCAGATAAAATATAACACTGAAAATTTAAAGCTGAAAATTTAGGTATGCAACACCAAAACACAGGCAATTAAAATATATATCTCGCTAGAAAATACATCAAGGAACCGTGTAGTCGCAGAGAACTCGGAGCAAATATTTGAGGCGTTCTTTTTTGTAAATTTTGTCTTGTATTATTTTGTCATAAATGTAACAACAGGTGTTTCAGACCCGTATCAGAGAATGTAGACAATTTAAAGGATTTATTTATATTTTTTGTCAGAAAAGAATGCAATTAATTATTAAAACTTAATTAAAATATTTGTGTTCTTAATTAAAATTAAAAATAAATAAAATCAAGCCAACAAAAAATACAAATGATGATTTCAAACCAACGATCGACAATCAAATGAGTAGATGGAAGACAAAATACTCCCCAAGTTACCAACACCCTTACAAAGTGGGGGTGTGGGGTGTGCTTTATATAAGCAATCCAAAAAAACACACATACACCACCAAAGACCATATGGAATATCAAATAGAGATTTTGAAAAAAAAAATGCCTCCGAACAATACATTCCAAATTTCTAAAAATATTAACCAAAAATCAATAGATACTTCGCGCGCGTCAATGTATCCATCGGATACACTTTGAAGACAGATCTTTGGCATTTATGTAGTAGCGAAGGTGTGGGAGGAATTCTTTGGATCCCAATACAAGAATCCAAGAATTTAACATGCGCAACAAAAAGCCATTACCACATCATGGTATCCTGAAATGGCTTCAGTGGAAATTTCGAATAAGAACCAAGCACACTAGTGGAGAATTTTTCGATTTTTTTTTGTTCAATATTTCTAAAAATATTTTCGAAATTATAACATAGAATTCTCGTTTGTAACCGAATTACTTATAGATGGATATTTTTATAACCACACCGACCGCCACAAATGGCGACGACTTCCTTCGGTGTGTTGGTGTTTGTGTATTTGTGTGTGTGTTCTGATTTACGTTCATTTATGGTCAGCTATGAACAGATTTTGAATGAAATCACGACATAAGTATTCGTGAGGCGGAATTTCGCAAATCTATCTCAAATCTCATATTAAAGAGCACCAGAAAGCCAAAATCTAAAAATTTGAGTAAAAATTTAAACAAAAATAGAAAACACTGCCGAATACAAACAAAATATGACTAACAAATTGCATGCACTTATTTTTAAACCGTCAAAAACGTCTTGTTTGTCTTATTATTATTATTATTTACGTTACCGATGTGACATGGTGGCGTGGCGCGCGGGCGCGCAGCTAACAGTGTGATATGTTTTGGCAGTGCATGCGAAAGGTGAATGCATCCTTAAAAGGTGTGTGCGCATCTCTAGCGCGCTCTGATGCTAATGCTAAGATATTTCACATAATTAAAACGCACTCGTTCCCTCTGTTGTAAAAATAAATTGTGGCTATTGGTTAAGTTGAATTATTTTGAATGCATTTTCACAATTATTCATAATTATGATGCTAGGAAATTAGTATCTCTTCTAAATAGGATACACCTTATGTCTTGAGGTGCATAGAAGCATAAGCCTTCGGCAATCTTGAGTGGGAGCATTGCCAAGAAACTATTCAGTGGATATAACTAAAATTGATTGGACATCTTTTTGGCGCAGTCCCTATGACTAGACATTATTGCGAATGGGCTACTCTTAATAAACAATTAAACCTAATGGGATAATTTCGTGTTAGCGAATTTATCTTTTTGAAATAGCTGACAGGACAAGACAGCAAACAACAATTGATACCTTTTGGCGGAACAAATTTGGAAGTATATAGATAGTTTTACGTATATGTACGTAATGCCCTTCATATTCTCAGTGATTTTACATACATACAAACATAGTTTGATTTTTCGTATAAACAATCTTTTATGGCAGTGTTGGAAATTTTTAACGTTACCTACATATGTGAGATATACCTACGAGGAGATTTCTGCTTTTCAAAATTGTGCCTTCCCACACATTTCCCCAGACTTGCTTTTCAAAGTTCTTGCTATTCATATTTAGTTCAGCTTATTATGTTTTTATTATCCAATTTATTAACGAGATTAAAAAAAAACTCAAAAATGTTCAGTTTGAATGTATGTTTGTTTGAATGGTTGTCCTTCAATCAATCTCGATCGGCTGGACGAACTCAACTAATATTGGCACATAATCTGTTTATGTCGTGGAAAAGATTATACGATACTTTTAATAATGTCAGGCAGTTTCTGGGGTTCAGCTAAGAAAGCGGAAACGGGTATTAAATAATTATAGAGATGCATAATTTTGCTTCAGATATTCAATATGTATATTGGTTTCTATGTTTTTTTTTTGTACATAATAAAGGGGTCTTGAATACCCTTAATATGTTCGAGCACAATTTTTTTTGATAATGATGCTTGCCAGCGTTATAAAAGTAGGGACGTATTTAAGAAGATACCGAAGCCGAGATAGATAAAGTACGTGAAGAGTGGTTTCGAAGAGATTATATATGTATATATTTAGAGAAGTATAAGCTTTTGGAAAAGAACAAGATTGCTTATGAGTACTTCAGAGATATTTTATATATAAATTGTTAAACAATTAAGTTATATACAAATCTGGATAAAAATCAGAACTCAATAGTGATATTTATTGACTTTAAAAAAGCTTTCGATACCCTTAGGTCACAAAATTATCTTAAGACAGTTAGAAAAAGTTGGAGTACGATGTTCTTTGCTGAATATAGCACAGAAGAAGAAATGGCGTATGGAGTCCCACAAGGATCAATATTAGGGTCACTGTTAGTTATAACATACGTAAATGACTTGCTCTCAGTTTTAAAACAGGGTTGGGGATATGCCAACTATAAAAACTATTAAAACATAAAATAAAAATTAAAATAAAAATAAAAATAAAAATAAAAATACACAAACTTCAATGTTTGCACAGAACAATGAATTATCTTGATCTACAAAAGGAAGACAGCTGCCTGGCTTTGATTGAAAATGTTTCAACTTGTAAATACTACTACAATCTTAAAGTTAACTAAAAGGCTACAGCAAAGTGCATACGCTCTTTTCCACCTTAGGTATAATTTCGCAGCAGAGTTTTTGCGGCAAGGCTACTTAATTGAATCACACCTAAGATATGGTAAACTTTCGTGGGGTAGGGCGCCTCAACTTACCTGCTTCGAGAATGTACACCTAAAATTACAAAAGATTATATTTCGTGCAACATAAGGACAAAAATATAACAGTCGACCAATCGATAGTAATATCAAATTGTTAAGTATATTACACATTTACAAACTAGAGGTGATATCTAATTTTCATGACGAGAAGCCTGCTACCCAACAAATTTTCAATACCAGAAGAAGAAACCAAAGTCAATATGAAATACCGAGATAATGGAATGAATATGGACGAAGACGATACGAAGTTTAAATCCCAACAGTATTAAACGAGCTTGCCCTAGAATTTCTGATTGTGCCAAGAAAAAACTGTTTCGGAAAAAAGTTAATTTTAATTAATAAATTATTATTATATATTTAAAATAATAATAATTTAATTTTTTTTATTTCAATCAAACAAAAAAAAAATAATTAGCTTTAAGTTTAGTAAATATTTTATATGATCTAACACTTTCTTGTAATTCCATTTTTGATTTTTCCATCATGTCAGCTGTTCATTGAAAACGCTTTCCATCATTGAAAAATCAAAAGTGAAGTTTCAAGAAAGTGGTAGAGCAAATAAAATATTTTTTTTGACAAAAAATATTATATATATCTTATTACCTGCATTTTGGTACCAAAACGACATCAGTTTTATTTGTTCAAGTGCCTCAGAATTGATAGTCAAAGTTTTTAATTATAAGTTTCAATGAAAGCTATAACAACTGAAGCCATACTCTAATGTTTATTTTGAACATTTGCTAGATATCCTATAAGAAAACACAATTTACATCAACTTATATTATATTTTCTTACCCGAGTATTCAATGTGATTTCAACACCGTGTAAAGCATTCCACATTAGCGTTGTGTGTATGGCTAAAGAAAGAATTTTTGTACTTGACAGTATGTCCGAAGTTGGGCAAGGGTACGCTGATGAGTATTAAGTACTATGCACATGAGAGCGACCAACGACCAATGAATTAACGAATATTCGTCCATTTTGACATTTCGTTCACATGGCTTTAATCTTATTCGTCACGAATATAGTTTGAAAATCTGATTTTGAGGTTAGATGCGAGCGAACAAATTACTCGCTGAAGTGTGGATGGTATGTGGAACTCGAATAGAGTTTGACTGTTCGTAACAATCAGATGCGACATCGAATGTGTGGTCATTCCACAAGCGACATGTGGCATGTGGAGACAGCGCTGAGGTTTTGAGGCATTAAATTCTAAGCGGTTTTTTTTCCCATTGGACGACAATGCTGTCAAAATCATATTTTAATGAGCCTGTTATAATCTAATGAATCTTAAAACGAATATGAAAAGCTGAGAGTACAGTCTAGATTAGAATTTCTAAATATGGGATCATTGATGAAAAGAGACAGAACGGGGCACACCAGAATTTATTTTGTGAATTTCAGTCTTGAAACCGTCCAAAACGACTTATATATTGAGGGTTTGGAAAGCTAATTTCTTCTCCAACGAAGAAGAGATTCATCGATAGAGAGAAAAAAGTTTGTATATAACTATTTTTGTTTATATTGAAACTGTTGTTAAATAAAACAATGATCATGCCTTAGAGTCTGTTATTTCCGCCCAGAGAAAGCTTAGATTTAGGCAACCGTTGGCGGCCCTCATCCGGGCTTTTTAGACCATTATAAGACAGGTTACCTCTTTGCTGAGCATTTGAACGTCTGAAGGAGACCTTTGCCTCCGAGATACAAAATATAATAAGTGTGTGCAAGTTTGTTCGAAGAATTTGAGGATACGGATCTAAGAAAACAACGGTTCGATTTTCAATTGAAAAATATACCTCCGAGAAAGCCGATTGGTAATACTGCCAATTCCTCTTGTTGTAAAGGGTTATACATTTTGCGGTTTCAAAAGTCTAGGGCTGGAATTCCACATCTGTCAAACTAAGTTTTTAAGCCAATTTTTTTTTTCAGTTGAAGGTCTGACATTTATCAAAATGGATCGCTTAACTATCGCACAACGCATACAAATTGTTAAAACCTACAACAAAAATGGTGATTCTGCCACAGCCATCACATATCGTTATTGAAGAGGAGATTATGGTTTACATAATCGTCCAACTACGCAAGCAATTGGCAAAATTGTGAAGAAATTTGCAGAGACTGGATTGGTTACTGATATTGTATGGCCTGTGCATCATCGTTTCGCTCGTACAACTGAAAATATCGCTGCTGTAAGTGAAAGTGTTGCCGAAGACCCGAATGTGTCGATTCCTCGTCGTGGCGTATTTTGCATTTGGATCTACACCTACATCCATATAAAGTCCAGCTCACACAACAACTGAAGTAGGCTGACCTTTCACAACGTCGTAGATAAGTCGAATGCGTACTTGAACAACAGGCGGTGGACGGCGATTTTTCGAACAAAATTTTCATCAGCGACGAAGCACATTTCTCACTCGGTGGGTATGTTAATAAACAAAATTGTCGTATTTGGGGTACTGAGAATCCTCAAGTAATTGAAGAGAGACCATTACATCCACTAAAAGTCACTGTTTGGAGGTGTGATTGGACCTTACTTCTTCGAAAACGACGATGGAACGACTGTCACCGTCAATTCGGAGCGTTATGGTCATGTGATAGCCGACTTTTTTTGCCTGCTATTGAAGAATACGACTTGGAGAATATGTGGTTTCATCAAGACCATGCCACATGCCACACAACTCGAGCGAATATGGCTTTATTGCAAGAGACATTTCCTGGCCGCGTAATTTCTTATATCAACTGGCCACAAAGATCATGCGATTTGACACAGCTGGATTTTTTTTTGTGGGGCTACACGAAAGACTGTGTTTAGGCAAATAAGCCCTTAACTCTTGAGCACTTGAAAACTAACATTCGTCAAGTTATGGCTGAGATACCGTCCAATATGTGTCAACAAGTGGTCGAAAATTACCTCAAAAGAATCGATGCTTGCAACAATACGCGTGGTGTTCATTTAAATGATGTAGTGTTTCACACATAATGTCAACGTTCAAACTTTATAATGAAAAAGAAATAGCTATTATGAAAAAAAAAATTGAATGTGTTTTATTTACGTTTGCTTTTGAAACCGCAAAATGGATAACCCATCACATTGAGAATATTTCGGGACAAACAATTACTGACAGCCAAGAGGAAAGAATCCATTGTATTTGATTAAATTTAATAGTACACTAGCTGCCCGTGGAACTTCGTTTTGATCAATTTTGCTAACGTAATGAAAATAAATACCGAGTATGTTAAAGGGGCCTCATGTAATTCTGTCAATTTAATTTGTTTATTCAAAAGCTATATCAAATACAATCGAATCTCAAAAATTAGAATTAAAAATTTTGATGAATTCTAATTTCCAAGCGTTTTAAATTTAATAGAGGAGATCACATTAATAATATTAGCTGAAAGGATATTCATTTTATTAAAATGTCGATGGCGCAGTGGATAAAGTGCTTGATTGCTAACTTAGACGTGTGGGTTCGATCCCCACGCTAGGCGCATTCTTTTCTATACCTCCAATTTTATTTGGTTGCCGCCCATGGGTTAAAATGAGACAGTCAATACCTGTTTCTCAAATCCACTGCGCGAAACTAGTGCCGTGCAATTCAAGTTGCATTTAAAAGACCTTATGTCTTACAGGCATATAAATAGTTAAATTAAAATTTAAGTACAAAACGGAGTTATTCCTAAATATACGTACAAACGGGCGGTTTGCCGACTCGCTTGACACATGTAATGGAACATGGCAGTTCAAGATTGTTGTCACAAAGATCCAATCACTGTACTTGCAAGTTTTTAATTGTCATAAGGAAAGCGCGACGCACGTTAAGTTATAGCGAGTTTCATTCTAGAAGAGATTTTCTCTTTCTGTAAAAAAGATTGAATCTTTTTGAATTTGCAGAGTTTCATTTCAACAAAAAAAGAAGATCTAGATCAAATATTGGCACGAAAGATCTGATCTCTGATAGGTTGGCAGATTTGTTCTGAATGCACACATCCATGTAAAAAGTCTTTTCTGTCAAACGTCAAATGGAAAATATTTTATTATTAATTTGATGTGACCTTGTCTCAGTCCGTGGAAAAAAAATTAAGAAAAAAATAAACAAATAATGAACGAAGAAGTTAATAATTTAGATTTTATAAATTTAGCGGAGTTTTTGATTGCTTCGTCTCCGTCTTCCTCGTCATCTGATGAAATAGATACTCACCAGGGGATTTGATTTTAAATTACGAAATTGAAATCAGCTAACATTCGGTCAGGCGGTTCGGCTTAACTGAGAAAAATCAGTAAAGTTTCCACCGATTCCCAAATTACCCAAATCCGATTGCACCGGAACGAACTCAAAAGCTGTTGGTTAAAGGTACTTTTCACAATTCAAATCTTGGATAGAAAAATTAAACGAAATTCAAAAGAATCCCAGTGTTCAATTAATAAACTTGAAATGAGTCCATGATACAAAGAATTCTCCGGAATGATAATTATGGTACTCAACAATAGAAGCCACTACACAGTCTATGTATATGAATAAAACAGAAGGAGCTAACTAAAAAGGAATAACTCCGAACTGCCAATCGAAAAGGTCATTATTAAGTAGGTAATATAAATATACGAAACTAGATCACCCTAAATAATTCGTAGTAAGTAAGACCATAATAAAAGAAAAACAGTACATATTTCATTTTTTTGAAATAGAAAGATGACTGAAATATGTTGAGCTCTTAAGAACTTTATTGCAAAATGTTCGCCTCCTTTTTTATGTTTAGCGGATGTGCATAAATTATACTATTAGAAAAAAAAAACGAACTTATTTAATTGTAAAACTAAACTAGATCAATTTAAAGTCATTGCACATTTAGCTACTAAATATTTATATTCTAAAAATGTTAAGTAATATGAACAACGACAATCAATAAATAATCAATGGGTTGCCAAAGAGCTATGCCTGGGATAATATACTTTCCAACCTCTCCTTCACATTTCCTGTTTGTATAATGTTTTCTCCAAGTCCAACGTATTTTCCAGCCGGTTCTCGTGGTTCTTCCTCTGTCCTTGATCTGTTTGTCACCAATGTTTCTTCGCAAATCACATCTCCCTTATCATTAAACGCGCTTAGTTCGGATCACATACCCGTTTTCTGTCGCCTTTTATGGTCTGGGATTAAGAAAGTACAATACATTCAAAACATAAAATATGCAAATTGGTCTTCATTTCAGTCCAGGATAAAATCCAAACTTCAAACCAATTCTGTAAATTTAGAAACTATAATGGGAACGGCTGAAATTGATTCGATTGTACAAACTTTTTCAGACACAGTCACAAGCTGTGCAGATGAAAGTATTCCAACTACAAAAGTGCAAAACCATATTAATAAGCTTCCACCAGACATTTTAGATCTTATTAAAATAAGAAACGTTCATAGGAGGAACTGGCAAAGATACCATCAGCCTTTTTCAAAAGAGATGGTTTCATACTTTTAAAACTTTTTGAAACATCGTTAAGTTAATTAAAAACAAAAGAAAAAATATTCCTTTCATAAAAACATTCACAGAGACTTTATAAACGGTGATTTTTTAAGAGCTTGGTTTTTGAAAATTCAAAAAAACACAGAAACTTGTAAAAAGGGAATGAAATTTTTATTTGGATCGATAAATCAATTTCTGCCATTTACTTTTTAAAAATAATTTCACTTCAATGTTGCCCGCGGCTACGCTTCAGGTGGTCCATTCTGAAGGTCCAATTTTCGCAAACTTTTTCACACATTTCGGCCGGAATCTCACCACCAATGACGCGTTCAATGTTGGCTTCCAAGGCAGCAATCGTGTTTGGCTTGTCCCCATAGACAATAGACTTAACATAGCCCCACAAAAAATAGTCAAACGGGGTCAAATCACACGATCTTGGTGGCCAATTGACTGCGCCAAAACGTGAGATCAACTGCTCACCAAATTCGCCTCTCAATTGATGCATGGTTTGGCGTGCAGTGTGGCATGTGGCACCGTCCTGTTGGAACCACATGTCGACCGAGTTCAATTCTTGCATTTTCGGCAAAAAAAAATCTGTTATCATCGAACGGTACCTTTCTCCATTGACCGTAACCCTGCGGCCTTCATCGTCCTTGAAGAAGTACGGCCCAATGATGAAGCCTGCCCATAAACCGCACCAAAAAGTGCATTTTTCGGGATGCATTGGTAGCTGCTGAATTGCCTCTGGCTGCTCTTCACTCCAAATACGGCAATTCTGCTTATTCACGTATCCATTTGGCCAAAAATGAGCCTCGTCGCTGAAACGGACGTAGCTTGCGAAACACATTTTTCACATAGCACGAATTTTGATAATAAATTTCAATAATTTGCAAACGTTGTTTAGGCGTAAGTCTATTCATGATGAAATGGCAAACAATACTGAATCGAAATGTCAAATGTTCGTGGAATTTGTCATGTGTGATATGTCAAAAATATAAACGTCAAAAACCAAGTAGCAAAAAAAATCACCCGTTATAATGACACTGAGAAAGCTACAGAACTATGTCACGAGTTTTTGAAAAACCATAATATGTCTCATAATTTAGGTGAAAACTCAACAAACTCGCAAGTTTCTACAACGATGTTAGCATTTTACACTTCAGTACCCCTACTAGTTATTAAGCGAAAGAGGAAGATATTAAAAGTTAAAAAACAGGTGGTGTTGATAAGGTAAAAAATATATATCTTGAAAAATTACCGACACTAGGCATCTCTTATTTGACGTTCATCATAATATTTTCCATGCCCTTGGAAAGTAGCTAAAATTATACCTGGAAAGCCCATAGAAAGTCCTGGAAGCTACAGACCAATTAGCATTTTAAGTAGTGTAAGTAAAATATTAGAAAAAGTATTAAAGAGAAAAATTTCAAAAATTCTTTCTGACAATAAAACTTTGCCTGATCAACAGTTTGGTTTTAGACATTTTCATAATCACCCTTATTACGATTGGAGTTTATCTTGAACGACAGCTCTCACTTTTTGTGTCGAGTCACTTTTTTGGCGTTTTGGTGTCGGTATTACAATACTAAAACGCCACTCCTTGTCGATCGAAATACGTTCCACATAGGCAGCTGATTTTGAAAAAATAATTTTCAATGCAACTGTCATTAATTTTTAAGATTTGTAATGCGTATAGATACTTCAGGCTGAAAAAGGTAGAATTTCTTTACTTCATTAAATAGCAGTACAAAATGCCACAAGGAAGAAGGATATTATGTGTCAATTTTAAAACTTGTTGTTAAAGAATTCAATGTTGTGCTATAATTCCAATTTAATTTTGTTTTATGCATTTTGTGATACCTCCACCTCTCTTAAAATTCGTTCCAATAACTGCTTCATTTGTTCAGCGTTTGTAATTTTTAACCATTAATAAACCTAAATTTAATAAAAAGTGTTAAAAAAGAATATACAAAACAAAAAAACTTATATTTTTAGGCAATTTCGAGGCGAGTCGTGTAAGCATTTTTGTTCGACAAAAAAGTGCGTTTTAGTTGGCGTATAAGCAAGGGGTAACGCATATTGTAATAACGATGAGTGACGTTTCTGTACAACGCCAATCGTAATACAAATATTTGAAAACGACATTCGTTATTTAAACGAAACGCCTGTCGTAATAAGGGTGAATACTTCTCAACAAGTAAAACGAATATATTATTTTTTTTTTTTAAATCGCTTACAGCAAAAGTCAACTGGAATGTTAATATTAGATGTTAAAAAAGCGTTCGACTCTGTAAGGATGGATTGATCTACAAGTTGTTGAATTTCAATTTTCCAAATTACCTATGCAAAATAGTTCAAAGTTTTTTGTCTGATATATGTTTTAAAGTACATGTTAACTGTGGTGTCTCCAATGTAGTTAATATTGAATGCGGTGTCCCCCAAGGTTCTGTTCTTGGGCCAATCTTGTATAACATTTATACGGCAGACTTTACGAATTTACCAGAATGTGAGTCAGCAAATTTTGCCGATAATACAGCAACACTTTAATCGCATAAATTCAGTCTCAACATTAAGACGAATCTTAAAAATGCGAAAAAATATATTAGAAGCTTATTATAACAGGTGGAAAATAGTGCTAGACTTGGACAAATTGCAGGCTATCTTTTTCCCTAGGAAAAGAAAAGCCTGTTACCTTCCAAGCTGAAAGCTTCAATTTAATAGGATAAACATACGTTGGGAAAAGACAGTCAGATACCTTGGTATACATCTTGATACAAAACTAACATTCCAAGAACATATTAACAAAACTCTTAAAAAAGTAAGCATTGCAATTAAAATGCTGTATCCATTTATTCACCGTAAATCTAACAAATCTAACAAAAATAAAATAATACTGCATAAAGTAATTTTTTAATCAATACTCTTGTACGGATGTCCTGTATGGGGAGATTGCGCTATATCACACATTAAATAATTGCAAACTTCGCAAAATAAATTGCTAAAAATGATGCTAAACCTTCCATGGCAACATTTGACCTTCATAGAAGAGTGGGCGTTGAATTGATTAATGTAAGAATTCAAAAACTAACTGAGCGATTTGTAATCAGCTGAAGTCTTGCTGAAAATCGGCTCGTAAGCGAAATTCGTACCGTACCTCGATTGTCGTTTTAAAAATATTTATATACTTTGTTGGCTGTTAATTTGTTTATTTATTTATATAGCTTCTTATTTGAATCTATTTATTTTTTAATTCAGTTATATATTAAATGTTGATGTATTTATTTGGCATATGTATTTATTCTTTATTTATTTGTTTTATTTATTTATTTATTTAATTAATTATCTATTTATTTATTATCTAATCCATCTAGTCATTATTTTATAATATTTACTATAAAAACCATATGAAATTGTTTTGTTTTTAACACGTTTTTACGAAAAATAAAAATAGTAAAATAAACTTTATATAGGTACCTACGTTTGTATCTATGTTCTCTCTACAATTTAAATTGGAGGTTTTTTTTCGTATTTTCCTTCAAATATTAATTTATCTTTAAAATGTACCTACTTAATTAAATATAAAATAATGTTTCAGTTTGGTGACAAACCTTAATGAAAAAATGATTACGAAATAATAAAAAAAATAACTAACTAATTAGAAAAGTGAGCTCCAAAAATCAGTTGAAGGTTATTTGTGGGACTTTTCATTAATCGCATTCGTTTTCATGTTTCCCATTGCACAACTGGGAAATACACCTTTTTCTCAGGTGATTTTATAAATAATATTAGATTCATTTCATTTGTAAAGAGTTTGTAATTACAAATTTAATTTTATGACTCGATAACTGAACCAAATATTTATAATATGTATGTGAAATTAATATAGAATTTACAAGTGCCCAAGCAATTTTCATAGAACACTTCATAACCACTTAAGAGTGTAATAATCCTTAAACATTCAATAATGCTCTATTGTTCAATTATATAATTCAATACATAATTTCGATCTAAAAGTTAAGTGTAATAATTTTCAGTCTTACTTAACCCACCCACATGAAAAACAAATTTAATAAATGACTTTCCCGCCTTCCATTTTACAAATAATGCATAAAAATAGCTACATAACATATATATAAAAAAAATATTTCACCCAAAACAGTCTTGAATTGAAAACATCCACAGTTTCCAAATTACCTTCCATGAACTTTAATGGGCAATACCTTGCATTTTATGCAACGGTTTGAGCAACAAAATACTTATGCTCACCTCATATGTATGTACAAAAGACTTAGCTATAGATATGTCACTTTCAACCCCCCAACCCCAAACAAAAATTATTACATACATATTATTTTTTGATCGTTTATATTATTTAATTCTATAAATCTTTGCAGTGGGAAAAATATCTAAATTTAATTTTTTGTGTATTTATTTTTTTCTTTAATTTTGCATAGGAATTATAGTCAGTAAAAAAAAACTATATAAATTTTGTATATTTTTTTCTTTCAATCTACCACCCGATCCATGTATGGGATGCTGAAAAATTAATTTTCCCCGCCACTTGAATCCAACGGATACAAAATCTCTATCCGTCACATATTAAATTTTTGTATCTGTGTATAGATGTGGGATATGCGCTAAGATATTTTTTCTATATATTTATTTTAATTTTTTTTTCTATTTCAGATAAAAGATGCGCGCGCATCAATATCTTTTCGAGTATATTGAAATGTGCCGTAAAATATTTGAAACACCTGTGTATGTGTGTGTGGGACTGTTTAGGAAAATATAGACCGAGGAGGAGTTTTTCAAAACTGGGTATAAATATTAGAACAACTGTGTCCAGTAATCACTCGCAGTTCTACAGCGAAAGTGTTGATTAGTCTCTTAGATTTCTTTTTTTGTGAAAACGGTTAGTATATCTTTAAGATTAATTTCATTAAATTTTAAATTTAAAAAACAATAATAATTCATTTAAAAAGTAACGTAAAATTGTGCAAAAATATAAATTATTAAAGTTTTCTTCCGGAAATTGGATATAAATATTGACGACAACACAAAGGATTATCAGTGGATACATCTTTGGTGGATTTATTGGATTTTTAATTGAAAAAAAACTCGTGATCAGTGATCTTATTAATTTTCAAAAGAAAAAAAAATAATTCAAACTTATTTCCCATTTCACATTCCCGATCACATTTGGATGAAAAATTTTCACTAAGAATCATTTCAAATTCGAAAAAAGATACTTTTTGTTATTTGACAGTAATTTGATCTATCGGAATAACATCCGGAAGATGATTGAAAATAATTCGCATCTTACATTGATTTAATATTTTGTCATTTAATTTAATTTTCTATCCATCATTTTCTGATAGATAGCTGCAATCTTTCACGGATATACAAATTTTCACAAAAGTTCATCATAGTAAATATTTCACCTTTAATTAAAAATACACTAAGTTCGGACAATTTTTTTAAATTAATTTCCCATCAGTTTTTTTTCGAAATCTCTGAATTTTCAAATTTCTTCACATCCAATCAAAATTTCCAAAAAAAAATTACACCAGTGAGATAATTAATCATTGCACGAGATTTATCTCAGAAGACCATTGGACGCAATTTTACGTTTACTATAAGATACTGAATCTTTGATCGTCGAAACTACGCATCCCCTAACCTCTAAAATTTTGTACTTTATTTTTCTATCACAACAGAACCAACACAAATCCTAGCAAAATGTGTGACGATGAAGTAGCTGCATTAGTCGTAGACAACGGATCCGGTATGTGCAAGGCCGGTTTCGCTGGTGATGACGCACCCCGTGCCGTCTTCCCATCCATTGTCGGTCGCCCAAGGCATCAAGGTGTCATGGTCGGTATGGGACAAAAGGACTCCTATGTAGGAGATGAAGCCCAATCCAAGAGAGGTATCTTGACCCTCAAGTACCCAATTGAGCACGGTATCATCACCAACTGGGATGATATGGAAAAGATCTGGCATCACACTTTCTACAATGAATTGCGTGTCGCCCCAGAGGAACACCCAGTTCTCTTGACTGAAGCCCCATTGAACCCAAAGGCTAACCGTGAGAAGATGACCCAAATTATGTTTGAAACCTTCAATGCCCCAGCCATGTATGTTGCCATCCAAGCTGTGCTCTCCTTGTACGCTTCCGGTCGTACCACCGGTATCGTTTTGGACTCCGGAGATGGTGTATCCCACACCGTTCCAATCTACGAAGGTTATGCCCTTCCCCATGCCATCCTCCGTTTGGATTTGGCTGGTCGCGATTTGACCGACTACCTCATGAAGATCTTGACTGAACGTGGTTACTCATTCACCACCACCGCTGAGCGTGAAATCGTTCGTGACATCAAGGAAAAATTGTGCTATGTCGCTTTGGACTTTGAACAAGAAATGGCCACCGCTGCCGCTTCCACCTCATTGGAGAAGTCCTATGAACTTCCCGACGGTCAAGTCATCACCATCGGTAATGAACGTTTCCGTTGCCCAGAATCCCTATTCCAACCCTCATTCTTGGGAATGGAATCTTGCGGTATCCACGAAACCGTCTACAACTCCATCATGAAGTGCGATGTTGATATCAGGAAGGACTTGTACGCCAACATTGTCATGTCCGGTGGTACCACCATGTACCCAGGTATTGCTGACCGTATGCAAAAGGAAATCACCGCCTTGGCTCCATCAACCATCAAGATCAAGATCATTGCCCCACCAGAGCGTAAATACTCCGTATGGATCGGTGGTTCCATCTTGGCTTCCCTCTCCACTTTCCAACAGATGTGGATCTCCAAGCAAGAATACGACGAATCCGGCCCAGGCATTGTCCACCGCAAGTGCTTCTAAGCATTCAATTGACTATCATTATTATAATAATATTATATTTTTAATAATTATTATTTTAATTTTTCTATTAAATAATAATATATAAAAAAAAAACAAAAAACAAAAAATGTTATATAAATCAACAACAAAGTTATATTTTTTTTTTATTATATAATTTTTTTTAATTTAACAAAAGAAAAAAAAAACAAAAACACAAAAGAGAAATTAAACAACATCAAAATAATATCTTTGAAGAGCTAAAGAGAATAAATCAATCAACACCTTAAATTTTAAAACAAAAAAACAAACCATTTTTGTATTTATTTTTATTATTAACAAACATTGGGAAGGAAAATTACAATTTAAGAAAATATAATTTCAAAAAATTCTGCATTAAAAACAAGAGTCCAAAAAAATCAATCTCATTTGTGATGTATTCAAAAAAAAAATGTTCTTGTATTTTATATTGAACTTTTTGTAAAAGTCTTGTAAAAATCAAAAAGTTTCAATCGTTTTCATTCAATATGTTGAAATGCTCCAAAATTTATTTCGTTATTCCTAATGAAAATGAAATTCATATCCCAAATTTCATGAAATCAAAACTTGAGAATTTTTTTTTAAATCGATTTTCAAAAATCTAGTATATTTAAAATTCTAAAATTGTATTGGATTCCCTTATATAGTTTTCAAAATTGGGCCAAGTTTTATGCTTTCGAAATATTCATTCGTATACATATTCCAAAAACGTTATTCTAATTTAGAAGCAATATCGTGGGTGGAGGATTGATTTTAATTTTAATACACTATTTGCCTTCGTTGTAGTTTCCAAAACTAAAAATAGTTTTTTTTTTTTTTCAATTCTTATGGAACAATATTGAGTTTCAAATTCGGTGATGATGCCATTGCTACTGGGTGTACGCTGATACTCAGTGCTTCGAGGGAGAATTCCAAATTTAGTTATTGTTGTTTTGGTAATTTTTGTTTGTTCGTTTCTTTGTTTCATTATCCAAAATTAGATGCTGCTATATGTAGAGTGAATATTGTCCCTTGGAGAGCTCGGCGCGGCGCCCGTTCCATTCTCTAAGTTATGCTACGAAACGATTTGTTTTAAAGAAAATTATTTGCAGAACACGGTGGACTTGGATGGATTTTAATGGAAGAAGCAGACGCTATATTTTAAATAGAGCACTCTTTTCGTTTCTGGGAAATAAAATACAATATTGAATATTATTTTACTTGTATTCACTTGTATACCTGCTTGAAATAGAAGAGCGTTGGTCTGTCCATACGATAAGTTCGGGGAGGGCAAACACCTATTGGTTTGTTTAGTGCAAACGGGTGTTTATTTGACTCGTGAGAGTGTTTACAAATGAGTTTACTAATATTTTAAATATATGGTCCCTTGGGAAGGAATAGTGGATTAGAGGTATCCGTATTACAAAAAAGTGTTTGTTTTGATGTTTTATGAGGATCACAGTTCTGAATATTGATCGCATAGAATCGTTTCGTGTTTTGAAATACTTTAGGATATTAGTGACTTAGAAAATTATTTTTTAACATTAAAAAAATTTAATTATTTATTGAAAACGTATCCAAGAAAATAATCTACTATTAGTTTTGATTGATGGATATGTCATTTTGTAGATTCATTTTAGGCAAATGCTTTAATACTTATTTTTAATACAAGTCAAAAATTATACGTACAATCAAACCCGATTAGTTGAAACGACAAAACGTTTTAATTTTCATTTTCGATTAGTAATCCGGAAGAGCTCTCTGATCTGGGATTGTAATTAAACAGCTTACTGACCGATTTTTTTTAAATTAATTTTTTATTTATTACTAACTTAAATTAACTTAAAGCTAGATATAAATGTTTGCCTAATTATCAATAACTTAGAACTAACTTACTGGCCCTTTACGGGCCCTCTAAGCTAAGTTATATCTCTTAATATTAATAGGCGTGTTTTTTTCTAAGCCCCGGGGAAATTGGACGAAAAAAACGATGAGTAGGATTAACAATCCCGGGGGTGCTTAGCTTAAACACAGAGAATTCTCGGGGCTTAGCTATTAGAGGGGATAAAAACTGTGCTACCAAAAACTTTTTCACTTAACTTATATCGATAAAATGTATAAAAACTTTAAAACTGACATTTTGGCATGTCAGATAATTATCAATTTTGTTTGGTTTGGTTGAATATTTGGTCTAAGTGTGTCAGTTGTTTTCCTGACGACCATGTCAACCTAACCTAACCTATCCTTTAATATACAACAAATCAATTTTAACATTTTCCGCTTTTGTATTGCCTCTATGGTGTCGTAGATTTTTTCCAGCTCGCCATGAGCTAAACCTTCTACAGCGATTTTCAATTTTGCGTTTATTTTTATTATAGGTATATTTAAACTTGACTGTGAAATTATTATTAAATAAAAAACATTTCCTGAAGTTGTTATTCGTTCAATTAACAAGAATTGAATGAACAACAAAACAAAGGTTTCTCTGAGAAAATTGTTTTCGGCTGCGTTTTGTTGTACACGGGAGCAACCCAATACAGATTCTCTGCTACATCCTAGGCATACTTCAATCTTCTTAATCGTCGTCCGCTCTTGCTCAGACCTATATTCCTAATGACATAGGAACTGAGCGTCCTGTCCGAATAAGCAACTCGCGTCCACTAATATCATGTCACCTTCAGTGACCGAGGAATGGAGCCCGAAGGGGGTAGTTTTCAAGAGGTTGAATTCTATATACCACTGTATTTGTGAAAATTAAATTAAAAGAAAATCACATCGGCTAAAAACAATTTCCAAAATACTTGATTTCAATTTTCAAATTACTTGATTCACATTTTCTTGTATAAATAATAATTAACTTGGTTCTTATTATGTTATTTTAATAGAAAAGTAGTTTAAATTCAATAAATACATCGAAATTACACGAAACAAATCTACCCGATGATTTTTAGAAGGATGAGGATTAGGAAAACAGTGATGATTGTTTTTTTCTTGCATTACAGCTGTTCTTCAAATGTCATCTTGCAAATTAATAGTGCTGCCAAGTTTTTCACTGAGCGCCTTGGTCGTTTTTTTCAACCAATTCCCCCGGGGATTGCAAAAAAACGCACCTAATATGCATTAAAAATTGTTTTCAAATGACGTCGTTCGATGTGATTTTTTAATGGTGCCCGCCTTCGTGCGACAGGCGCCTTGTCGTGGGGCGAAGGCTTAAGTTTCAAAGACTCATCTGACCTGCTGGCTTGGGGACAACAACCAGAACGGTACAAAATTTTTGAGGAGAAACGAACAAAGATCTGCCCCCCCCCCCCCTAATCCGGGGTGTAAAGTGGACCGTGTCCATTGGATGGTTTGCAGTCCGAGGGTATACCGACTGTATTATAACGGTGCGTCTTTGAAACCAGGTCGAATCAAAGAGTAAGGGAGAACATCTCCTAGACAAGAGGAAAGCGCCACTCCAACTACAGCTTCCACTAGCAAAGAGAGAATAGCTCCCGTGCAAGTGCATACTGTACCTCCAAGTGCAACAGAAGGCGAAAATGATGGGAAGTTACCATCATCAAAGACCGCAATTCCACAAAAGAGGTCACGGTACCGACGAACTTACCCGCTTCCGGAGCTGGGTGGACCAGGTGCAATGAACGACCCGTATAGGAAAGGGCTAAGTGGAGCCGGGCCAAAATGGTACCACCGGTTCCTTGCCGAGGGGATGTCCCCGCAGGAAGCCAGGAATAAGGTGGATGCGAGGAAACATGCACTTACCAGTGAGACAAAAAGCTTAGCCAAATAACTCCTCCCCAAAGGAAAGAAGCCAAGAAGCCCAGACGGCGGCAACGTCAAATCAGGAACCCAAACTCGCTAAGACAAATCCCGTCGATCACATGCTCTCTTATGCAGCTGCGGCCTTGAGCGTCAGAGTTGCTGTCATGCCGGAGGAATATCCTCAGGTCACCCTGAATGCCGAAGAGTTGTTCGCACTTGAGGAGGCCATTGCATGGGTGACCAAATCTTGCCAAGAAGTATGGAGCAAGATGACAGGAAATCCTTGGCACTTGTTCAAGCCCAAAATGAGGGACTGAATGTTCAGGCCTGGAGAGTAGTGAAGAGCGAAACTGAAGGCAAAGGGCCACTGCTGGTGGTCAGCATCGATACCAAGTCAGCTGAGACAATTGTCGAAGCCAACCACCAGCTCCACTACAAATTCAGGAAGGTAACGGTTTCTGGCTTAAAGAAATCAGCCCAAAGCATCCCATTTAAACCAGGAAGCCGTGATGAAAGAAAAGTCCCAACCGAGAGGCCTGAAAGCACCGTTATCTATTGACACCACCAATCCCTGTCCAACCCAACACCCAATTCCCAGAGGCTGCTTATCCCTACACGACATTAATTCTGAGTTTTAACGACGAGATTAATTTCGAGTTTTTTTAGTGGGAGTGATTGTTTTGATTCTGACCTCAAATCTAGAAGGAAATGTATCTTCTATCCAGGAGAAGACCATCATTTGATTCCAATCGAACAGTTTGAAAAGAATTCGGAAGCCTTCCGGACTACCAATCGAAAAGGCCATACTAGATGTATGTTAAGCTGTTATTTTAACGTTTTATTTTTATGTTATTTTTTTTTATGTTAAGAAAAATCATATGTAATCGTAAAATGTAGGTTCTTAATTTTTTTCTTTTTCGAAATACTTTATTATAGAATGTTTTTTACTTGCGATATACAGTGGCGACAAAATAAATAGCACAGCTTTGTTAAGAAATTTGAAAAAGTTTTAAATCATAAATTCATTTCCAATGCCAATACTGTAAGAACTTTTTTGTTATGGTTTATGAGTGTAAAGTAACGGGATAATACTTCCTTTCAATTTATTTAACAAATAAAGTCAAGTGTAAGTCAGAAGGTAGGCAAGGTCAATTGAAGGCAATATAAATAGCACATATTGTTTTCGTTGTAAACATAATGCATTCTTGGTAAATATTTTAAACAATTTAAAGGTAACTGGGAAAGCTTTGAGTTTTTTTATTAGAGTTTTAATAGAATTGGTAAAATTTTAATTGTTAATATGTAGTATGGGTCGTGGCAAGCATTCCACAGAGGCATTTATGGTACGAGTTTTCAATTTTTAAAATGAAGATCACCCAAATTCTTCAATAAATCGAAAATTAACATTTTCGATGAAGAAGGTTGTTAATGCTCTTCACCATTGTCCAGAAGCAGGAAGTGTTCAAAACAAAATACGCATGAACCGAACTGATGTTGCCATCGCCCGCATGATAAAACCAGATCCGTTCATGAGTGCTCTAAAAATTAAACAAGCAATAAAGAAAGATCTTGGCGTGAACGTGTCTGTTAGCACTATTAAAACCCGATTCCGTTAAAAAAATTGTTTGGAAGAATTGCCAGAAGATTCAAAGGAGCATATTTCCAAAGATCAAAATTGGTGGGAAAATATCTTGCGGACGTATAAGTTAAGTTTGGATAGCAAAAAAATATGTGCGACGCCGAAAAAATGAGGAATATTATCCAAAGTATGCCATCAAAAGTGTTAAGCATGGCGGAGGTAGCATTCTTGTTTGGGGATATTTTCATGGTATGCTGTGGGACCCCATAGAAGGTTTTATGGATCAGATAAAATGTAAAGAAATCCTAAGGAATACAATGCTACTGTGTGCTGATAAAGAAATACCCTTGAAGTGGAAATTCCAACAGCTAGGTCTGTGAAGCAATGGATATCCAACAAAAAAATCGCGGTCATGGAATGGCCAGTCCAATCCCCAGATCTCAATCCTATTGAAAAATTGTGGAATGATGTGAATAAAGCAATTAATAGATCCGCTAGTTCAAATTTGGACAAGCTTTGTTAGCGAGCTTAGCTAGCCTGGTACTCGGTACCTGTTGAACGATTTGATAGTCTTGTTTTATCTATGAAACGTTTGTGTGCCGCTGTGATTAAAAATAAAGGTTATCTCACTAACTACTATAACATAATTATTTTTGTATCACGATCAAATGTTGAAGTACGCTATTTATTTTCTCCTATAATAACTTAAATTGTTTCCACAATTTTGTTTATTTTTCTTTGTTTCAATTCAATATTAATTACTTTTTTCTTAATAAATCCAACATATCGTTGTTCTTATTACTTCATAAGTCAAACAGTTCTTTAAAGTGTAACAAAGTACGAAAAACTTTGGTTACAGGAATCATAGGATAGATTTATTTTGTCGCCACTGTATGTAGTTTTGCATTAGGAAAAAAAATTGAACCCGAGATTTTAATCAAACATGACATTACTATGATAGAGGCCACCAAAACGCTGGGTCCCGCAATTTCGTCTGTATGTCTGTCTGTCTCTAAAATGATCTACAGCCTAAACGGCTGAAGTTATTTTCATCAATTTTGGGACTGAAGTGTTTAGGTGAATGGCGCAGAGATTTTTAAATTTGTTTTAACCCTAAAAATAACGGTACTTGCCATAAAATTTTTGCTACCATCTTAATTGTCACGAAAACCATATTTACGATTTTGATTAAAATAAATCTGTGCACTGCTATATGTAGGTAAAGTCAACATTTTGGTCTAACATTTTTTTTAGTTTCCTACTTTCTCTTAAGCTGCTGGACGGATTTCGATCAAATTTTTTAAGGAGTCCTTCGAATTATAAATAATATTGCATACCTCACAAAATTTTCGAACAATATTTTTTTGTATATATATTTCCCTTTCTACTAAGAATCTTATGCTTTTTTTTATATATACAAATTTTCAAAGCTTGACGATTTTTTGTATAATTTTGGCTAACTACTATTTTCATTTTCACCACTGTCGGTGTATACATAGTTGATTTTGGAATGTTGTCAACGTGCGAAATAAAAAATCACACGTAATAAATAAATACATATACATTTTTGTACCCGACAACAAGATTATGTTTAATACCAAATCAAGTTCACAAGCGGTTTAGAGGACAAAAAGATATATACATTCTTTGTAACTCTTTTTTAATAAAAGAAAATAAATGAATTCGTTTTTTAATATGTATATTTTAAGGCATCGTATTGGTAATAGTTAATTTTTTTTTGTCTAAGTATAATAATATTTGTTTTTACTTTAACTACGTAAATAAAATAATTCATATTAAATATTAATTTAAAATTTTATAATAGATACACATACCTTATACATATGTTAAAGAGTTTATAATAAAGGTTAAATATAAGACTTTACAAAAGAGCAATTAGATAGGTGTAGTTAAATAATGTAATTATTTAATTTTTTTACTTAAATAACAGTTTAATTGATTGATATATGTATATATATAGATCGTACAAAACGCATATAAAAAATTAATTATTTAAACGTACGATATAATTTATTCACTCATATTTTTTTATTAATAAAATGTTGCATTTCAGTTAGTATATATTAATAAAAAATAATTATTTAGAATATTAAACTATTGTAATGGCGCTACCAACAAAACGTGGCAGTTTCTATATTTTTTAAAACTTGGTAATTGCAAAATTGATTTAATTTAATTTTTTTTTAAATATCAAAAATTAATATGTTATTTTTTTCACTATTATTTTATATAAATAATTTATTTACTAAAAAAAATCATTTAAAGGAACATTTGCAGTTTATAATTTTAATGTATAAGTTGGAATCTAATTTTTGTTTAAGTCTTTTTTATGTTTTACATATACTTTTGGAATGCATCTCTTAATCAAAATATACAGCAATTCCAAGACAGTCATCGTTATTGTCAATATTTTTCATCATAAGCGTCTAAAGTTTTGTTTTCAAAATTAAAATAACAAAAAATCCAGAAGTGTACCTATTCTTAATTTAGATTATAGCAATTTTTGCAGACAATTTTTTTTTTCTGTTTTGTCTAAGAGGACAAATTTGTTTTTCTTTCAGACGGATCTTCCATCAGTACAGCCATGCAATTACAATGATTTCAATTAAAAGTTAAAAATAGTTTTATGGAAGGCATGTTGTTTCTAAGTACAGTCAAAACCCTCGTGTGCACACTTCCTGGCTTGACAATAGAGACAATTTTGTTTGCTTTCACAAATTCGTCCTACAAACGATTGAAGAGAGACAAGTTATGTATTTAGTTATTAAGTCGTAATAGATTAATTTATATATAATACAAACCAATTGTATTTTTGTAATAATCATTTTATGTATCAGTCTCGTTTTAGCAAGCCTTTAAAATTGTGAAACTAACGGGTGATTTTTTTGCTACTTGGTTTTTGACGTTTATATTTTTGACAGATCACACACGACAAATTCCACGAACATTTGACATTTCGATTCAGTATTGTTTGCCATTTCATCATGAATAGACTTACGCCTGAACAACGTTTGCAAATTATTGAAATTTATTATCAAAATTCGTGCTCTGTTAAAAATGTGTTTCGCAAGCTACGTCCGTTTTATGGTCGTCATAATCGACCCACCGAGCAGGCTATTCAGCTCATTGTGACCAAATTTCGCACCAGTTTCACTTTATTGGACATTAATCCACCAAATCGTATCCGTAGAGTGCGTACCGAAGAGAATATTGCTGCTGCATCCGCCAGTGTTGCTGAAGATCGCGATATGTCCATTCGGCGCCGATCGCAGCAATTGGGTTTGTGTTATTCGACCACCTGGAAGATTTTACGCAAAGATCTTGGTTTGAAGCCATACAAAATACAGCTGGTGCAAGAATTGAAGCCAGGCGACCTACCACAACGTAGAATTTTCGGTTGGATGAGGATCCGTTTTTTTATCGCAAAATTGTCTTCAGCGACGAGGCTCATTTTTGGCTAAATGGATACGTGAATAAGCAGAATTGCCGTATTTGGAGTGAAGAGCAGCCAGAGGCAATTCAGCAGCTACCAATGCATCCCGAAAAATGCACTGTTTGGTGCGGTTTATGGGCAGGCGGCATCATTGGGCCGTACTTCTTCAAGGACGATGAAGGCCGCAGGTTTACGGTCAATGGAGAAAGGTACCGTTCGATGATAACAGATTTTTTTTTGCCGAAAATTCAAGAATTGAACTCGGTCGACATGTGGTTCCAACAGGACGGTGCCACATGCCACACTGCACGCGAAACCATGCATCAATTGAGAGGCGAATTTGGTGAGCAGTTGATCTCACGTTTTGGCGCAGTCAATTGGCCACCAAGATCATGTGATTTGACCCCGTTAGACTATTTTTTGTGGGGCTATGTTAAGTCTATTGTCTATGGGGACAAGCCAAACACAATTGCTGCCTTGGAAGCCAACATTGAACGCGTCATTGGTGAGATTCCGGCCGAAATGTGTGAAAAAGTTTGCGAAAATTGGACCTTCAGAATGGACCACCTGAAGCGTAGCTGCGGGCAACATTTAAGTGAAATTATTTTTAAAAAGTAAATGGCAGGGTTTGCTTATGAAAATAAAATAAATTCTTGGATATGGAACAAGATGATTTTTATACGAATTCGACTTATTGAAAACTGGAACAAGACATCCTTACTCAAAGACTAACAGGTTTTTGGAAGATTTAGAAAGTTCTAATAATATTAATAAATACTTTTTGTTCACAAACTATATTTAACGAGCCGTTGTGGTATTGTAAGCAAATGATTGACACATGGCATAGAAGCATAATTCTCTATCAAAAAGTTACGATATTGAGAGAATTTACTGTTCAAGATTCTCAAAACTCAATCCCTTTGCTTTAAGCATTACATCTATTGCGTGCATATTGTGTGTATGAGAATATAATTTTTGAAATGCAATGCATGCAGATCTTTGTACTTTGAAGAATGTTTGGAGTGTGTTAAGAGTTCGAATAGTTTAACCTCGGGGTATGTTAAAGGTCTAATTCCGTTTTTGAACTTTTACGCGCGCAAACTCATCGAATCCTTTCGACAGATTTGTTTATTTATTTACTATATTATCAAACATACTGCAGTTGTTGGCTGTTGTGCAGTATTTTTGAAATGCATAATGCACATGTGTGGTGATTTATTTTTAACGCTATTGAATGCATTGAAGATTTTGAGACATCAATGAAAATAACAAGCTATGAGATATTTTCTAAAATATTGGGTGTGGCATTTCATTGATAAATAAATCTTTAAGAAAAAAAATGTTAGCAGTCTTTATAATATAATTTCCGAACATGATAAAATGAAAAAAATGTTCTGCTGATACCTGTTTTATTTTAACTATAAGGTTTGAAAAATAAGAAACAATAAACACCGAAATCCACAAAGATTATAGGATTGGGTAACGTGAAAGTCTGAATGTTACTTGGTAAAATCTTTTTGGTTTTTTTGTTAACCCCTATTTGCACATAACAGATTTTTCATCAATAATCCTGAAAGTAATTTCTTGTATTTAACTGTCAACACAATTGGAAATACTGGAGCTCTATATCCGTTAAAAGAAAATTAAAGCAAGCACTAAAAAATATTATTTCGGACGACATTTCTATAATAAGATTATACATAAAGTGGCTCGTGGTGGTTTACAACACTTGCAGTCCAATTCTAAATGACAACTGCCAGGGAAATATTTCGGGGAAGAAAGAAGGCATTATATATGTATATGTTCCCACAACATTTGCTGGAGAATTGAGAAAAAAATTAAGTTTTTTCTAATTTATGCAACTTAAATATGTTTACAAAAATTTCAATTATTTTTGAGATCAAAAACAAGAAACAAGTCCCATCTACAAGAAGGAAACTTGTGTTTCTTGTAAAAAGTCAAAGCAACTGCTTTTTTCTGCGGCCGGTTTTACACATTTGTATTTATTGTGTAAATAGCTGCTCCTCAAAAATTTGCAGGACTTTAGAAAACATTTTTTTGAGATAAACTGACACTGTATAGTATGTTTAAAGCCCCGTTTGGTATCATTCTTTAACAAAGAAACGGGCAAATACGCAATCAATTTTATAATAGGCGGAATTGCAAAACGCTTTAAAGCCTACTGACAGGAACTTGCGAGAACATCCAACAACAAGTGTTTTTGAAACCTAAAAACCAAACGATTTAATGAAACATGTTACATAACAAAGACCGATGACGAATAAACGAATAGATTCCATTTAAAACAATTTACCAACCTAAATTCTTGACAAATTTTAAACAGAATTGTAAAAATATAATTTGTTTTATTGTTTAGATACAAAAATTTACTTTTTAATCGCCAAAATAAAATAAATTTGCAAAAACAATATTGGTGGTAGCGAATTGCAACAGTCAAACTCTATTCGCGTTCCACATAGTATCAACCCTTCAACGAGTAACTCCATGGCGTACAAATCTGCAGTTTTGAATCAGCTCCAAACGAATCCAATAATTTTTTGGTAGCTTGAGATTTGTGTTTGACAACATGTGTTTAGTTCATCATCTCTTTTTTTCTTAGATGTTACAACAACACAAAGCAATCCGGATTGGGTAAAATAGTTTCCCGGGGAATTCATAATTGGAGAATTCTTTTCCGATAGAACACATCTCCCGGATAGTAATTTTCCCAGGGAATATTTGGAATTGCGCTATTAACCATTCCGAGTGTTAATGTTCGATAATGGAGTAATGGAAACGCACATTTTAACGAGATACTCTTGGAGTATTTGTCACTTCTAACTTTTTTAACGTGCTAACCAATGCGCCACGAACTATGCTTGGGAACATTCAGCAATGCCACCCTTAAACGCTTTTATAATAATCGAATTAATTTACATCGTCAAATATTTGCACAGATCGAAGAATAAAGCTTTGAAGAGTTTGCAGAGATGGCTCTGCCAACTATGTAAAAAAGCCAACACCATAACATTGGTGTTTCAATGAACGATATAATATTCACACAATCTCTAGAATGTCGATTCTGATTTGACTAGCAATTAGCTGAGATCATGGAATTTACTTTCTATTTTTTTTTATTTCTTTTTATAGTATAATTCCAAAAGTAAAACTACGACGAGCACCTAAAATTTGCTACGGACAAGACAATATTGACAATTGGCAGAATAACCACAACTCTAATATTCGTCAGGGTGGTTAATGGCAAATACATTAACTTTACAAGAAGGCATATGATGGATGTTTGTTGCTCAATCACGCCAGAACGGCTGAACGGATCTGGATGAGATTTGGCACAGAGATAGATTATAGTCTGGAATAGCACATGAGATACTTTTTATCCCGGTAAAATGTATAGTTCCCATGGGATAGATTTGTTTTAATTTTGCATACAGCATATATAACATATGTACTCATTCTACAAATAGCCACCATAGCTTTTATTCACAAGAAGTCAAAAAGTACCAACACATACACACACACAGCACATGCAGCTGCCGTTCCAGTATACAATACAAAATTCCAGTAAACCAAAAACAACTCGAAAGCTCTACAGCACATCAGTAGTACAGAGCATAAACTAATAATGTAAAGACCGGAAACCTCTGCTTTCATTTGACATTTGCCTACAAGCTGAAACACGCACACAAGTAACATTTCTGTTCCTCTTCCAATAGACACATTGATAGAAACGCACACAAGAATCTTTTCTGTTCCTCTTCCTATAGACACATAGACAACACAGCCCTAGTAATTTGTTTTTGTTTTGCTTTTCGATTTCCCATCTATTCATGGATAGAGTTTCAAAGCTACAAATACAACAATGTAAACAAATGGGTTTTGGGGGGTGAAACGTACGAAAGTTTCCAATCTTTATTATGGCTTATTTGTGGTACAGAGTACAGACAAGCAAGCTGTTTTGTTTTAGTTGAGGAGCGCATTTTCATACAACCACAGCGGCCCGCAGCTAGCTACATATATGTACATATTTGAATATGTTTGGAAGCACTTAAATAAATGTTTTCTTGTGTAAAAAGAAACATTTTCAGGTGCCATTGTGCCAATGAATGTGAAATTAAATTGACTGTCGGAGACGCTTAAATTGCTTAATGACTGGAGATTTTTTTTAACTAACAATCTACTTAACTACTCGACCGATCATCATGTCATTGTGTAAAGCCGTAGTAAAGCATGAGTACCTGCTAGTATTATATATTTTTCATTATCAGCTTAGTTCCAGAAATTGAGTGAAATTGAATCGAAATCGATTTCGTATTTCGAAAATCGATTGATTTATAATAATAATAAATTTAACTATATACCTGTAAGACCTAAGGTCTGTTAAATGCAACCTGAATTGCACGGCTATAGTTAGAAGGAATAGAAAGATAGGAAAGAATTTATTGTTGGCACAGTGGATTTGAGAATTAGGTCTAAACTGTCTCCTTATAACCCGCGGGCGGTATCCAATTAAAATTGGAGGTATAGACAATAATGCTGCCTAGCGTGGCGATCGAACCCACACGTCTAAGTTAAAAGTCATGCACTATATCCACTGCCGCTGCCACCAGCCAATTTTATTTTCAGTTTTCTACATTTCACTCGATTAAATAGTTTCGGAATCACTTGAAGTGAAATAAAAAACAGCTGGCATGTGTCATGTAGACAATTTTTGTTGAATAAAATAAGTTGGTCAATTTACATATTGTTAGTTTGTTTAGTAAAAAAAATATGATTGCTGTTTTTCGATATCGATACAAGTGAATTGTAGAACACCAAATTTCATTTCGTATCGATTATTCGAATAATAGTGAAATGTGGAACCTGATTATATGCGCAGTTTTGTGAATCCTTTTTCTACATATTTTTAATTGATATTTAATTTTAAATGAGACAACCTAATTTTGTTATAATAATATGTTTTTGTTAAATTGACTATCTTCTTTCTGTATAAGAATAGCTGCTAAGTCCTTTTTTGTTTATTCATTTTAGAATAACATGCATACACTTTTAGTTTAAGTACAAAATAGTTAATTGAAGCTTTATTGTTTTCCATATCAGGCACTGATTTTGATAATATTCTTTTTCGATTATTAATTCATAAATTTACAGTATTAAGTTTCGCTGCAACCATTCGTTGTCTTATTTGTATAATTTTCAATTGTTTAATATTACCTAAGTATTGATATTTTATTTCTAATACTAATCAAACTGATTTTAAAAAAAATATCAGTTCAATTCTTTTTTTTTATACATGTAAATATTAACAGCTTAAATAAAATAAATATTGTATATAAATGTATATAAGATAAATGGATGTATGTCTTAGATAAATGTAAATATTTCCCTTTTTTATAATAATAATTCCTTAATATATCATATTTATTCGTTTAATATTGCGAATATATTTTCGTTATTTTAGTTTTTTTCTTTTGATTGTATCTCATTTTGTGAATTTAGATAAAAAAAAAATAATACCTTAAGTAGTTGCCAAAATAAATTAATTTAAGCCATTCATTACAATTGTGTTGTAATGACTGATTTACGAATAATTGTTGGCTCTTTACTTTTTGGAGCTGAAACAATTTCCGAGGACACTAGCCATGGTGAGACCATTTCGTTGGGTGGGTTGATATGATTAATGGAATTCTGAAAATAAAAAAAAAAGTAAAGGTTCGATTTAAAATTTAATTGAGAAAACATTCAAAATGGTTAAAGAAAACAGCATTAAATTATTAAATGTTACAAGTTAACAAAATGTGCAATAATTTAATATACACCATGTTATACGAAGACTTAACTTTTTGAAGGCATACATTAAAAGCTCCTCCTCTAAAGAGGTATGGATGTGAAAAAAACATTATTATTTTAGTTGGAAACATACGATGTCCAATAAAAATTGTCAGTAGATGGGGCGTTTGCGTATTGCATACAACGATAGCAAATATGTGTGTGTAAGCTCCTACCGTAATATCATAATATGCATAATAAATAGTTTTTTTTGATCATTAAAGCTTTAAAAAATAAAATGCACGACTGGTTCGTACGAACTTGCTCTTGTAGCTAACAACTTTAATGTAGCTTAACATTGGCGCTGTTTAGTCTAGTTATCCTATACAGGTTTAAGACGATGTAGGTATAAAGTACTATGCACATGAGATCGACCAACGAATTAACGAATGGACGAATATTCGTCCATTTTGTCAATTCGTTCACATGGCTTTAATTTTATTCGTCACGAATATTGGTTGAAAATCTGATTTTGAGGTTAGATGCGAGCGAACAAATTACTCGTTGAAGTGTGGATGGTATGTGGAACGCGAATAGAGTTTGACTGTTCGTAGCATTCAGATGCAATTCGCAACTTTTGGAGATTAAAAAGTAAATTTTTCTGTCGTAAGCATTAATATAAATTATATTTCTACAATTTTGTTTAGAATTTGTGAAGAATTTAAATTGGTAAATTGTTTTAAATGGAATTTATTCGTTTATTCGTCGGTCGTTGGTCGCTCTCATGTGAATACTCCTTAAGATTACCTTGATTCTTAGTACAATAAATTGTCGAATTAATGATTCAATGAATAGTTAAATATAACTACCTACAGATATATATTTAAATGTATGTAAATATATTATGTAAGTTATGAGAGAAATATATATGTACCTACATACATGGACGTAGGTTGGTAGGTTGCATACCTGCATATGCATACATTAGATTCATGTGATTATTAAAGACACATATGTATAGTATATATAAATGTATGAGGGCATACATTGTATGTAGTATTCAGTGACATACGCAAAAATTCCTAAAAAGCAAATATATATGTACAAATAAATGGATAATACACATAACAAAATGTTTTATATTGCTTAGTTGTTATAGTTTGAGGGAAAACAAAGATGCCATTTGAATTGATGGATAAATAAGAATATATAAAAAAAAAGTTCAAAAATCGTTACGGTTTTTTAAAATTAATTTTTGTATGTATAAAATTTTAAAAACATTTTTCAAAAAAAAATTGAAACGCCATTTTAAAGATATTATTAATATTATAGGTGTTCGAGATTTAAATATACCTCTTTTGGCTGTTTTGGTCGTAATGTATTTTTAATGAAACAATTTCATTTCCTTTCCCGACGTTTCGACGGTGGTTGCCGTTTTCTTCAGGGGATCTTTTATTAACAAAAATAAAAAGAACATATTATACACGTATCATGAAAAAATACAATTTACCGTTGGGAGGGAACAAAACAGAGCGATAACGTTCTTAGACGTCAAGATTCATCGCGATAATGATAGACTCTCTTTCAATTGGTATCAGAAAGACACAGCATCTGGAAGACTTGTCAACTTTAGATCCAATCAAGCAAAGCATATTCTTATTAATACAGCCTCTAATCTAGTTCAAAAAGTCTTTGCGTTGAGTGACCGGGAATTTCACGCCGCAAATGAGAAAATAGTCACACAAATTCTCTTAGATAATGGTTATCCAATGGAAATCATACGGAGCGTGATACTTCGCCAAAAACACAAAGCTCCTGTTGAAAATCGGCAAAAAGAGAGAGGTATTTTTAAGAGTATAGTTTATGTTCCCAAACTGTCAGAAAACTTTAAAGAGACGGTAAAAAATAGTACTAATGACGTCAGTTTAGCGTATAAATCCAATAGGACGCTGGCACCTCTTTTCACCAACATGAAAACAAAAACGGAAAACGATAAGTGCACAGACGTAGTCTATAAAATTAACTGTCTTGGCAATGCGGAAGAAAATTGCAATCTTTGCTATATCGGTACAACGAAACAATTTCTTCGTCAACGAATTTCCAACCACAAATCCGACATTAATTTAAAAAGTACTGGGAAGACAGCATTGGCCTTACACTCCATTGAGCATGGACACAAACCAGATTTTGACAGAGTGGAAATCCTGGAAAGGGAGAAACATGTCTCCAAGTGGTATACTCTAGAAACGCTTCATATTATTAACAACAAAAACAATATGAATCGTAAACAAGACAGCCAGAACATTTAATCGGTTTACTGCTCTTTGGTGACTAAGCAGAATCCGTGACAATTTAAAGCCGACTAAACTTCAATCGAAGTGTTTTTTTATACACATTTTTTTACACATTGCTTTATATTTGTTTTTCATTGTATTATTTATGTTTATCTGTAATACGTACTAAATGTAAGTTTGCCAAAATTTTAAACTAAATGTTCTTATGTGTATAATATGTTCTTTTTATTTTTGTTAATAAAAGATCCCCTGAAGAAGACGGCAACCACCGTCGAAACGTCGGGAAAGGAAATGAAATTGTTTCATTAAAAATACATTACGACCAAAACAACCAAAAGAGGTATATTTAAATCTCCAACACCTATAATAATTCAACAAATTGGTCAATAACTTAACAATAAGATATTATTAATATACATACAAAATCCAAATTTCAGTGACTGGTTTTTGAAAAATAGATTTTCCAAAAAAAAGAAAAGAAAATTATATATTATTTAAAAATCGAAAAACTTTTTTTTGAAAATTTGAGTATACAGTTTTATTGACACTTTTAGGAAGCATTTGCATAAAAAAAATTATTTTAATCGGTACATCCAATAGTGAGAAATTCGAAAATATGAAGAGGGGTTCTATGGGAAGTTCCGTTAATAAGTATGTAAAATAAAATATTTTTATACTTAAAAGTGGACTGTACTAACTTAAGAACACACACATTTTTTTATAAAAATTCTTGGAGCCGTTTTCGAGAAATACAGTTTTTTCTTAACGGTAATTTTTAACATTTGTATGGGAAGTACCATTGTTTTTTATTTTAGAAATACAGTGTTTTTAACTGTTCACGATAATGTCAAAAATACCCAAGTACTAAGTTTCCAAAAAAATCCAAGAAGTCGTTTTCGAAATTTTGAGTTTTCAAAAAAAGTTTTTTTTTGTAATTTCCAAAAAAAAATGTTTCTGAAAATGTTGCCTTACATTAGTGTTTAGACATTATAGGAGCGTATGCATAAAAAAATGTGAAAAAAAAAATAAATCAACCATTTTTCAGAAAATCGAAAACCAAAAAAATGGAACTACTAGAGGTACCAAACAAAATTTTTTTTCCAAAACAAAATTTAAAAAATGTCCTTTTCCCTTCATTATTGAATTAATTTTTTTTACGATTCTGAGAAGAGACTTAAAATCAAAATCCACCCGAGAAGCTCTAACATATTCATACTCATATGTCAATCGAAAACGGTAGCATTCGATTTTCTATTTAGTTCTTTGTCTTAGTCTTCATCAGATGATGAATTTATAATTGTAAGCGACACATCCCCAAATACAAAACATAAGAATTGAGTTGAAGCAATAAGCACTGTTCCATTGGATTTCATAATGAGATAATATCTGAGTGAAACCAATGGAAAACCACATAAGTGTACATTTAAGGGGCAATTTTTGAGAATAATATTCCGACGGCAGTAGATGAATTCTAGAAACTGAATAATCGAAAGGGTCATCAAAGTTTGGCGTAGAGAATATCATGAAAAATGCTCACCAGAGAATTATTCAGAGGACGGTATAGATTTTGGAAAGAATCTACAAGCGGATGAGTCTTTAACAGGTCAAAGACGTTTCTTATTATGTTCAAATGTATATCAGAAGACCTTCAAGATCCTAGTCTCAATACAGGTAATTGAGTAATATACTTAAAAAGGATTTTAATTTTGATCTCAAACAAGGAGAAACATGGAAATCTTACTTCGGATCTGCATTTGGAATTTTCGATAATTAATACAGACTTTTTTTTTAACTATATGCCTGTAAGACCTAAGGTATTTTTAAATGCAAGGTTTGGCTATGATTGCTCGGAAAATAATTCTCCAGATAACGATTTCCCGGATAACGATTGCCCGGAAAACAATTTCCCGAGAAACGATTGCCCACAAAACGAATTGCCGTATCACGATTGCAAATGCCCCGCATTTGCTACTTTTATCTATGAAACTAATACTAGTTTTGATATTTAACAGCAAGCAGAAATAAATTATTTAATTTTGGAGGAGGAATTTCCTTTTGTCCTCACGGCCCTAAGGGAAAGGGGGGGGGGGGGGCATGCTGAAGAAATGAATAAAATATTTTTGATAAGTACGAAATAGCTAGTACTTTTTCAAAATTTCCGGTAAGTCGTTCTCGGACAATCATGAATTAATATTTCTTTAGGCGGGAAACTATTCTGAAATATTACAAAACAATTTGTTAAGCTCCAAAATGCAACATAAATTGTACATAAATTGGACACTAGTAAGAAGGAATAGAGGGATAGGAAATATTTGTTTTTTTATTTTTTTTGTTGTTGGCTAGGTACTGTAGATTAAGAATTAAGTTTTTATTATCTCATTATAAACCACGGGTGGCAGAACTTTGAGGTATTGAAAAGAATTCTGCCTAGAGTGGGGCTCGAATCCAAACGTCTACGTTAGCAGTCAAGCAATATATCCACTGCCCCTGTCCCATTGCCACTCGCAAGCTTAAGCATGCAGAAACTCCGAAAGGAATGTAAATATAAGGGGGTATCTGTTTTGTGGAGTGGTGAAGAAAGCATTGCTTGCAATATTCAATTCGTGTTGTATAGGGTAGTGTTTGAAAGTTGTACCTAGCTACTCATGGATGTCTTAAACACAAGTCTCTCGAGATGAGGTGAGAAGAGGGGAGAGCCATGAGATAAATAAACGGACTTTCATATGATTTTTTAACTATAATTTAAGCTTACAGATCCTTGGTTTTTGATTACATGTAGGTATAATTCTTATTTCATCCTGTTCCCGACGTTTCGCTGGTATTATTCAACTTGTTCAGTATGTTTGTGAATTTATTTTAGTGAAATTTACATTGAATTATAACAAAAATATAAAAAATAAATTGTTAATAAACAAAAGTTACAAATAAATAATTAAATACAACATTAACTCAATAAATGACGACAAGAACCTACATATATCACAGCTATATCACAGACTCTTGATTGAACATACTACCTCGCAAATTGCCGAATATAAACCAATAATTGCCGCTGGCAGTTTTTCCAGGCATTCGAATAATAAAATCCTCTCTTCAAGGGTAAAGAAGAACCCAAATAAGACTTTAATCAGGATTCAATAACTTGGAACTATTTATAGTTTAATTTAGGTTAAACAAAAAAAAATATTAATTAAATACTACAAAATAATAAATCACAATTAATTTACAAATAAAATTTACAAAAAAAAAAGCATGGTCAAAGGACATTTGTATACATTTACTTACTTTCTTTTCTCGGTAGTTATTTTCATTCAGTTCCTTGTTCTCCTTATTCTCTTTGTTTTCATGATTTCGTTCTGCGTTCGAAATTATATTGGACACATTTGTTACCGGCACAGCCGGTGGTGCGACCACTTCCTTGCGCTCGTCGACAACGCTGCTAATGTTATTAATGAATATCTCATTAATAAGTGAATCTGTCGTCGAAACAAGGGTCGGCGTTGGCGGTGGACTACTAGGTGTTGTTGTTACAATTGTCGTAAGTGTTGTTGAAGCAAAAGCATTTGTGGGACTGCTAGGCGGTATCGGTGACGATGTAGTTGTTGTAGGCGATGGAGATGGTTTTGGTTCGGTTATGCTTAGTGTAAGCTTGTCACCGCCCTACGATGCAGCCAAGCAATAACAATAAAACAAACAAACAAAAAAAAAGAACACAAAAACAAAAGTTGCATGTGGACAAAAAAAATAAAAATTACAATTAAATGACTAAAAAAGAAAAAAACTAAAAGTAGGTGAGAGTAAATGTGTGTGAATAGAAAATAATATTATTCTAGCATTAAATTGTATTATTACACGCTTGGGTGGTAATTGTCTAAATGTTAGAACATTATTTTTTAAAAATAATAATTTAGCGTTACTTACGACCGATATGTAGGTGGCATTGATAGAATCTGGTCCATCGGAATGATATAGACTGTTGTTCAAGGATGAAGCTGCAGGAACGAACATCTGATTTGTTAGCTTAGCATTATTAGCTGCTCCAAGTTCTTCTTCGACTCGGGCTAGAAAAAGAAATTAAAATTTATGAATTAAAATATTAAAAATGCTATTATTTAATTAAAATAAATTATTGGAATGGATAAACGGTTTGGAAACAGTCCGCCAACATCTTAAAAACTTAAAATGTCGGGATTTTACTCCAGAGTATTTTAAATTTTAAATCAAGAATGAACTGTCATCAATTTAACACGGGCACTTCCAAGACGACATACAAATGTCTTTTACAAGGAACTAGTGGCAAACACTGCTTATCATTGGCTCTCTCACCCATTCTTAACATCAACCAGATATGCGTTGTTGCATACAAAATTGTTATTCACCCTTATTACGATGGGCGTGTATCTTCTTTTTTCTCTAATATTGCGCTCAATCAAGGGGATATTACTAAGTATGTATTTCTTAAATAAGGACGAGCGTTTAGGAAGATGGGATAGCATAAGGCCAGATATTCCAATGAACATTTGTTTTAAATGTTTGAATATAGCAACACTCTTGGGATTGGAAATTTAGGGTAAAGCATTTCAAACTCATAGGGTATATTCATAGTCTCTGTCTAGGTTAGGTTATGTTGAAGTGACTGTCAGCGTTATAGCTTAGACCAGAGTTGGTTGATTGTGATACCGCATGAATCCTCAGAAAAGCCTGCTATTCGTTGAACCATTTGGAGCTCCAAATGAAGCGTTAGAGACTATAGATGCCTATATTGTTTAGATCACTGAGATCATCGAAGAAAAATTCTTCAATATGGAGCTTACGTCTTTGAGATAGAGCAAGACATGTGCACAGAAGATGAGGAACAGATTCCACCTCGTCCATGCAGCTTCTGCAAAAATCATTTGAATAAACGCCAAGCCTCGTTGCGTGCTTGCCTATGAGGCAGTGTCCAGTTATGACACCAACAACGGAGCTGATGTGCAATCTGCTAAGGATATCAAACACTTGGAGCGTTTCAGATCAAGTTTTGACCAGAACTGTTTTGTCGTCATACAGTTAGTTGTATTTCTTCATCTTCGGTTTGTCCTTTCTACAGCATCTTGTTTCAGCATTAACTTACATGTAGCAATGGGTATACCTATATTTGCCCTCTCAGGCATTAGAGGTAGCGTCGTTCCATTTTTGGCAAGTTCATCAGCTTTACAATTCCCTGGAATATCCCTGTGCCCTGGCACCCAACATAGTTGAATATTGAACTGCTGCGCCATCTCCATGAGAGATGAACAGCATTTGAGAGCAGTTATGGAATTTGTGGAAGACGATTCCAGAGATTTAATAGCTGCCTGACTATCCGAGAAAATACGGATATCAGTAGTTGATATCACGTTTTCTTTCAGCCAGGAAAGGACTTCTCTAATTGCCATAATTTCCACCTGGAACACGCTGTAATGATTAGGAAGACGGAAAGAGAGACTTAATTTTAGTCTGTTGGAGTACACACCTCCACCAATTCCGTCATCAGTTTTTGATCCATCAATATAAAAATAGATAGCATAATCTTCTAAGAAGCTTAAGTCCAGACAGTTCTTGGAGGAATAGTGACTTGAAAGTTTTTGCGAATTCTAGTTTTGGGATGTAATTTGAAAGCGATCCGAACGAGTTCAGAATAATAGAATGGCTAATATTATTATTGATCCATTGTGAAGAAGCTTTAAGGCGGGCGGCTGTGCTCGCTGCCGTCTGTTTGCTGAAAATATCGAGGGGTATTAGATGAAGCAAAACGTCTAGCGCAGCAGTGGGTGTTGTTCTTAATGCTCCGCTTTTACTAATTGAGGCTGATCGTTGCTCAGCTTGTCACGATTTGCAGCTTTTTCCAGAGCGGTCCACCATACTGTTACGCCATAGGTAAGAATCGGTCTGATTACCGAAGTATATAGCCAGTGAGTAATACGGGGTTAAAGGCCCCATTTATTCCCTATAGCTTTTTGCATGAGAAGAGTGCCACTGTGGCTTTTTTAACTCTTTCTTCTACGTTAGGTTTCATACTTAATTTTTTTATCTAAAATAAGACCCAAGTATTTTGCTTCATCTGAGAAAGCTAGTGCAATACCTTTGATAGTAGGAGGATCTACGTGAGGAATTTTGTATTTCCTTGAAAATAGGGCAAGTTCAGTTTTCTTAGGGTTGACTCCCAGGCCACACTTTTCTGCCCAGTTTATTATTGTTTATTTATTGTTTAACGTTATGGTACTTCCCGGATACGGAAATGGCAACATTTGCCACAGTTGCGTAAGCAACCACTCTGTAGCTCTCCGCTTCCAGATCCATCAGCAGCTCATTTTCTACCAGATTCCAGAGAAGGGGAGATAGAACACCGCATAGTAGTAGTCTCTGTCTAAGCCGTTGCTATTAAAAACTTGAGTTTTTCCTATCTAATTATAATAAACTCAAGTTTTTCATAGCAACAGGATAAACAGTGACTATGAATATGCCTCATAAGGTCCGCTAAAGAAGGAATCTTTGTACTTGACAGTATGTCAGAAGTTATGACATCGAATATGTTGTCATTCTACAAAACGTAATGCACATACCGAGAACTGAAAGTTGTTTAGTTTGCTCGATACAAGCGCTGGATTGGGGTAGTACTTTGACGACAGGAGACAGCATTCAGTTTTTGAAGCATTAAATTCAACACGGTTGTTTATGTCCCAATATTATCTTAAGCGACACCACTCACTTTTTAGGCATTTTATGTCCAATTCCTAACAACCAAACATTCGGTTTTGAATTATTTTTAAACAAATCGATCTTATGCGTTTTTAACTAGATTTCATAACTGCGTATACACTATTTTTTGCAAAGTTCCTTACAACAACAAAAAAATCGATTTGAAATGATTGTTTGGAATTCGACAAACGCTTCATAAATAAGCAGCTGGTTTTGAAAATTTTAATTTTTAATTCAGTTATCATTAATTTTTAAATTCATTCTTTCTACCGATTAGTTTATTAAAACTTACAAAATTATTAAAATCGCTATATTTATTTTGTTAAATGCGAACGTCAAAAATAACGAAAAGCAGAGAAGAAGCCAATTGATCTAGTTAGATCCAAGCAAATCTTTAGATTTGCCAGACACGAAGTAAGTAGTTGCACAAATAAAATTAATAATATAATAATATTTATATAAGTCACACAAATTTAAGATGCATTCTAATTAAGGCTAATGGCGATAAAACGCCAATCGTAATACAAATACTTGAAAATGACATTCGTCGTTTAAGCGAAATGCCTATCGTAATAAGGTTGATTATTATTCGCTCGTGTACCTCTCGCAAGAAAATTTATGAGCGGTACTATTATCTGCAAATTTAAATTTGTTTGCAATTTTTGTGGTTAGTAAAAACAATAATGCTTCCCCAAATACCTAGGGTATTAAAGGGCACGACATGCATCGATTTACTTATTGTTATCAGCGAGTTTAGATGAAAATTACAAAAATAGTTTTTCTAACTGTTTGAGTAATATACTCGAATTTAGGGCATTTTTTTAAGATTCGTATGTGTAATCCTTACCTTTTAAAATGTTGCACTTAATATGCCCAGGAGGTAGTGCACCAGACCCAATATTTGCCATTTTCACTTGGTTGTTTGGTTTTTCATTATTATTTGATAATCGCTTCAAGGTTTCCGTGTTGTGTTCCATATCCGATGTTTTGTTTATTGTCACTCTGTTATTTTTTTGAAAAAAAAGGTAAAATCAGAAGTAAATATATGGGTATACAAATAAAGCTTCTTTACAAAACAATCGAAAAGCGTTTTAGAAACAACAATTATTTAGAAAAATAAAACATTAAAATATTATTTTTTGTGTGTTTATCTACCTGATACTGTTAGCATCATTAATTGCTTCGGTAGCTAGGATTGATGGGGATGGATCTTTAACAATAGACTTAAGCAATGAATCTAGCTCTTTATCTTTATCCGATAAGCCACTTTTTATGCTGTAAGAGACAGATTTATTTACGAGACATAATTAAAAAAAAAAGAAAAACATATAAATCATAAATATACATAAGCCAAGCTGAATTATAAATTAAAGTATGTATACTATTTTTTTCTTTTTTGATCATCAAACAATGCAGTTGTTATTTTATAAAACATCATAAGAAAACAATTAAGAGAACATACAACAACAAAGACAACTTGAACTATTGCCAATTATTTACTCAGCTAGACATATGGCAATCGGCGAGCTGTTTAACGCAACGCAATCATCGAGATTGTTTGCCATGTAATTTGTAATTTGCTTTTATACTAATTACTAAAAGAGATGACACGGAAAACGTTTTAAGAAAATGTCTCTTTTGTAGGCATCTATTTTTCGTAGTATTTAATTTTTGCACAGAAATTCTTACTTAAACCTAAAATAAAATCCACACTGGATCGCACGTACTTGCTCCTATGTTCTATCACATTATATGCTAAATAGAAATGGCTAAATGTATTTTTAGAGTCGTTAGTCACTTAATTTTTTATATATAAAAATTCTTGATTTTTTTCTGAATAAAATTGGTATGAACATTTTAAGTATTTAATAATACAAATTCAAAAACAAAATTTCAGAAAAAATCGTCCACCCGTTTTCGAAATATTGAATTTTCAAAAAAAAATATTTCCAAATCCATATTTTTTGAAAATTTTGGAATGCTGTATTACTTAGAATTTGAAGGAGCTCCTGTATAAAAATTTTGATCGAAATCTTTTTTTACCAAAATGTAGGCCATACCCAAAGTAGTATACACACCAATTTTGTATCAAAATCGTTAGAGACGTTTTCGAAATAATTAAAATGGTAGAAAAATTTGTATGGCAAGTACCGTTATGTTTGGGGTTAAAACAACGATTCAAAAATCTATTTTGGACAATCACCTAAAAGGCTTAAATACCAAGTTTGAAGACAATCACTTCAGCCGTTTAAGCTGTAGAGAGTTTTACAGACAGACGGAATTGCGGGACCCACTTTTTGGTGTTTTCTATCATCGCAATGTCAACTTTGATTAAAATCTCGAGTTCGATTTTTTTCCAAATGCAAGACTTGCCCTATAGTACCTATATCGCAAGTAAAAAATAGTTTTGGAATTTGTATGATAGTATACTACCATAAGGCCAGCAAAATTTACATGGTGTCTTGTCATATTAAAGGTTTGAATGAACCACAAAAAAAAAACTTGGAATAAAATGAACGACCTACTCTTGTATATTATACAGATATTCCTAATACTACTCAAAATGAGAAATTTATATTTAATTTAAAAAGGATGTATAGGTAAAGTCTTAAACGCAAAATATGCTTAGTTGAACAGCTCCAAGATTCTAAAATCAAATACTCTGCAAAGTAGATTGTTCCAAATTTCAGTAATTGTTTTTCTTCAGACAATGCAAAGGCGATAGAATTTTATTCATTGTAAGTTTGTGTTTGTTGCTTTTCCTATGTCCTCTTTTATTTCTTTTGAAGTTCTTTTAAGGATAAGTGCTATTTATTATTGTGTATGGCTTGAATTTGATATTGAAAGTTTTTTTTCTAAAAGGCAGTAGTAATTTTGTATTATTTATGACTTCCGACAAAAAATAAAACGAAGCATATAACTTTGGAATTTCTGAGAAATGTACGATATTGGATTGATATCGAAAATGGCAAATAAGTTAGGAAATTTGCTGACACTTTCAAGGTTTCCAAGTCAACTGCTTCCGACATAAGACGAAAATTCATAAATTTGTATCTAATACATTTCAAGGATCAGGTAATGTGAATATTTAAATTCTGATAGGATGTGCCCCAACTATTCAAGGGCATTTTAAACGCTGGTTCTAGGAAAGATAAAGATGATCAGACAAGGCGAATAAGAAGATACGATTCAAACTTAAGCCAAATTCTTTTACAATGTGATGCCAGGAAAGTAAGATTTTGCAGTAAGTTCTGATTGGTTGGAAAAATTTAATTTTCGGCATGTCTTACGTTTCGTAAGCAAAATATTAAAAAGAGGTCGCCAGAATATGGATCGCAATGAGATAATGGAGGCCATATACCACTTGCACAGTTACGCCAAAAAATTGACTCTGATTCTTCACTAACTAATTTAAATAGAATTCATGGCATAATTAGAATCATCTACAGAGTAAATACATGAAAATGTCATTGGTCAAAATTAACTATTTTACGAGTTTTTTGTTAAAAATATTATTTAGTCTGCTTCACAAATCCAACAAAATGTTGATGAAGTTAACGAAAAAGACAGTGAAGAAAATGACATTGTAAGCAACTAAGTTGTAATTTTTTTTTTTAAATTAATCAATAATATTATTTGCCAGAGGCATACAGTTTGTTGAACACAACAATGTAACTCAAATGGATATCCCTTTTCTGAATAGTTACGCGAAAAAGCAGAAAAGATGTTTTTAGATAAAGCGTTCCAAACAAAAATAAATACGTACTTCACTACACTTTAAATATTTTTGAAATGTGTACATTGCGCGTATATGCATACATACATATGTGCATGTATGCATATTTAAATTATGTGTAAAATCAACTTCTATTTGTAATAAAAGGTTTTAGCTTTGAAAAGATTTTGGTTGTCCACTTAAATTTATTTTTTACTTGCGATTATAGGTACTATAAGGTTATGCATTCGTCGAAAAAAAAGTTTTGAGATAACAATAAAATATGACATTACGACAATAGCGAAGACGAAAAAAGATGATCTAAGTCTGTCTGTATGTATGTATAGACACCTACAGCCCAAACGGGTGAGCGTAATTGCTTAAAACTTGGTATATAGAGTTTTTTAGGTATTGTACAGAGGGGAAATTGAAATTTTTTTTAGCTCAAAAAATAATGGTACCTGCCATATAACCAATACGTTAAAGCCTATTTTTTCTCGGAAACGGCTCTAACAATTTGGATTTAAAAAAATCAGTGCAGCTTTTTAGACACGACCGCTCATATGATTGGAAAAAGAATTTTTTTTAAATGTCAAAAACGGTACTTTCCATAGGACCGTTTTTTTTTATTTCGACTATCTCATAAATTGCTCGACCGATTCTTTCGAAATTTTACACGTATATAGGTTTAGGTTGCCCAATTTATACTGCGTACCAATATTTTTAATAAATATTTTTTTGTATTTTTAAAAGATTTTTTTTTTATAAAGTATAGTTATATGTATTTGCTGAATACCTATGAATTGGCCTTTTCTGAATTTTTAATTTTGTTTTTTCAAAAAACACAAATCGCTCCACAGATTTTTAAAATTTTTTTCTCATAAATTCAAATTTATCCAAGAAATAAAATTGCGTACTTTTTCTTTGATTAACCCGATTTAATTTTTTGTTTTTAAGTTTATATCATTAAATATTTAAGATTTTATACTAATTTTTTTTTTTTTAAATTAAAGAAACTTTGTGTATAAAAAATAAAGTAAAAAATGACTTTAAAAATATATTTAGATTTTAAATAGAAATCTTTTGCATACAATGTGATCGAACATAAGAGCAAGTTCGTGCGATCCAATCGTGCATTTTATTTCCTATGTCCGGACAATTCGCTACAACAACTGAAACTTTATTGTCCGGACTAGCGAGGCTGTACTGTACTGAATTTTTCAAAAAAAAATTGATTTTCTTTTTCAAAAATCTAAAATGTTATTTTTCGAAAATGTATAGTATGTATTATAGAAAATTTGAAGGACCTCTTATATTTTTTTTGAATCAAAATCCGTTGAGCCGCTAATGAGAAAGTCGCAATACTTGCGATGCCTAATAAGTTGGCTTTAACATTAATGGACCAACATTTTAAACAGCCAATGTTAAGACATTAGCATGATACTACTTAACAATTTAATAAAATTAAAGCATTTTACTAAAATTTTACTAATTGTATACACTTTTCAACTATTTTCTTGACAAAAACCAATTGAACCAGGCCTAAAACAGTGCAAAAAACTTGGGGAACATAACCTTTTGGCGTTTGTAAATGTCAAAGTGTCATATGGATTTAATATAATGCTAAAAAGATAAAATAGCCTTCTGGTGATTTTAACTATAGAAAATATTAAAAGATAGCTCGGTGATTAACTCGTTTAAAATTAGCAAAATCCTCTTTTTAGCTTAGTTTAATCTAAAACTGTTTTAACATCGTACTAAATCGTTTAAAATTCTTGTTTCCTTTTCTTTTTTTTAATAAGTGAAACCTGATTTAAATTGAGCATTCTTTTTCTTTCTATTTGACCACATAATTAATTATAACTTTTCTATTCTATTTTACTGTATAAGAACTAATTCTGTAACACCAACGCAGTGACTTTGTCAACAGATGATTCATTTTGTTGTCTATTCAAACTAAGACAGTAAACTATTCTCTTTTTGATTCCTATCTCATTAATTAAAAAAAAAGAAAAACATATAAGCCCAAATAACTATCTTATTTACATTAAGCAATGAGTTCTGAATGAACGAACAACACTACAAAGCAACACTATGAACAATACAAAAAAAAACAAATTACAAAACAAAATGATAGACTAAACTCTGTACATATGTACATACGTATAACTATATTCAACAAAACATACCTAAATGATGAACTTATGGAAGCCTTTCCAAACGAACCGTGATGAGATTGTGTCCTAAATGGATTAGTGTCTTCAAAGTTCTTCGTGGTCGGTGATGGGTATGCTAGTGTCTCAGGTTCCATTCTGAACCGAGAAGAAGCACAGACAATGCAAAACACAAAAAGCAACAAAATGTTAAATTTCACCATGTGTGTGTCTATATTATCTCTACTTACTTTACAGTAAGTCCAGCTTTACCAAATGAACCAATTTTACTGTAGCCAGGTTCTTCGGTGCTAGATGTTGACTTCATGGAGACGTGACCCAGCGACGCGCACGTGTTCATATGGCCGGAGTTAATTGATGCCGCACAAGATGTGTCCGGTAGCTCACAGATTGAGTTGTGAATTACCGTTTGCACAGATGGTGATGGGGTGATGGTAGACATGGATGGAGAATCAATTTGAACGAGACTATTGTCTGTCATCGATGGTAGTGGTAGAAGGCTTTCGTTTGCTTGTTCGATTGAATTTCGAGCAGCGATGGCCGCTACAGCCGCTGCAGCTGATGCCTTTTGTCGTTCACGTAGCAGGTGAGACTGCCGACTGGCGAATCTCTGCGATGGACGCCGTTCGAATTGCACAGTCCGGCGAGCTCGACTCTGGGCTGTTGTTTGGAATTCTGTTCTTCCCGAGTACCGAAAGCGTGAACCCATTCGGAAAAAATTTTGCCGGGCCGATGGACCCTTAACTGGGGCGCGTAAACGGAAAAACGTATGATGTTCCACGGCACATTTCCAAAGGTGCTTACAAGCTTTTTCGTTGTACAATCGAAAAACAAAAGTATGTTCTTGTTCTCGCCCCTCATCGTCATCTTCAATCACCACCAGAGTTAGTTTTTTCTTCTTGAAGTCCAGCTTACTGATTTTCGGCCAAAAGAATAGACCGATTTTCTGATCACGTTCAAAAACTAATATGCCAGTAGGTGTCAATCCTAGATGGTATTCACAGCCGTCTTTGCCCTTAAACAATATTAAATATTAAATTTGATTTTGGGTGAAGGGAACATTTAAACAACTTACCAGAACTGTATGCATATCAACTCCGTACATATCCAGCCATTTGGCCTTGTTTAGATACGCTGTCTCAGCTTGGGCGGGTGTCAAGCTGCGACAGCCTTTATATTCTTCCAGAATCGCAATTTCTAATTCTTCCGTTTGTTCAGGAACGAAACGAAATTCCGATACTGTTGCTGCTGTATGTACTTGTTCATCATAATCACCCAATTCAGCTATGATAATGAAAATAAATTTATTAATTTTACAGCGACTTAAAAAAAAAAACAACTTACATTGTAAAGCTAAAGCACACAATTCAGTGGCTTTATCATCGGGACAATCTAAGCGACCTTCCAAAAGATCTTGTTTAAGTTGAAGGAAAAATAAATAACGTGTCAGCTCTTCGCGGAGTGTATTAGGCTCTGATGAATAGAACTTAACCTTTAAACGGAATGTGTAAGGTGGGCCAACTAAGAAAAAAGAAAGAAATGAAGAAAATCAGCTTTATGACCTTTTAATGATGAGTTAAAGTTTAAGAAACTACTTTTGACTTGTTTTTTAATGGCTTTTGTTGGATCCAACCAGTGTTTCACGTGATTAGCGTCGGTAAATTGCAGACCAAAGTAATCCTTTTCTGTGAGATCGAGAGCATAGAAAACTTGTTCGTATAGATAACTGCCCATTGCTTTTTTCTAGAAATATAAAAATGATGTATTCTTTATAGTAGTTGGTATAGTTGATCTGAGGAGAATATACAAATGTAAGATAAGGAAAATTAACTGAAGAGTTTACACAATGTACAAAATTAGTTTTTGATTCCTTTAGTAAATTCAGATTTTTTCGTGTTGATAATGTTGTAGGTACCATTATTTAAACGAAAAATCTATATTTTTGTATTCACTTTCAGAAAACATAAATGTATATCTAATTTAACTGTCGAAGGAAGGAATGTCACTTTTTGGTGTTCAATTTGGCCTGGTGAGTGGTGAAAGCATTGGTTAAGAAAGTGCAACCATGGGAAACGAATTTTGTTGTGTCCTAAAATCGAAGATATGGATGTGAAAGACGGTGTCTTTTTTTTTTATTTTGCGCGCACTCAAGAGGCAAATGGAATAGGTTTAGATAGAGGATACCGATACATATTGGTTTTAAATATTTGAATATAGCAATGGAAGGGGGAATACATCGGGTAGAGTAGTCCACACTCGTGTAGGGCGACTAAAGAAGGAATCGCTATAATTGACAGTAAGACCGAAGTTGGGCTCAAAGGTAAACTGATAAGCAATCCTAGAAGAGCGAGTAGTAGTGTTTAATAATTAAATTGTCTATAAAATCAGCCGTAAAACGATGAAAGGCATGACACATTGCGAAGGTTTTCGATTGTTTCCGTTATTGTTCATTTTTAAAGCTCATTTTTAGACTCTGTATAAGAGACTTAAATGAGTTATGGCAGCGCCTGTCCAGATACGACAGTTGTAATCAAGCTTTGGACGAATCTAGGCTTTATAGATTATGGCCAGATCAGAAGGGGAAAAAAATTTCTTCCATCTTCGGAAAAAGCCAAGACACTTTTTTTATATTTTTGGCAACATCAAATAATTGGTAATAAATACCTAGGTTTGAAAGCTGATCAGTTTGTTCAATGCAAGCGGCACTCATTGATAGCGGCATGACAATTCCGTCAAGATCAGATTTAATGGGCTTATCATACGATGCCGTTGCAATTCCACATCCGAAGGACATGGGTGTGAATTTAAAAAAAAATATATGAAAAGCTGGGGTTACTATCGTCAGCCAAACAATATATTTCGATTAAAAGCTTCTGACAAGAGATCATTGATGAATATGGAAAAGAGTGTCGGACACAGAACGGGGTCCTGGGACACACTAGCATTTTCTAAATTTCAGACTCGAAACTATCCAATACGACTTGTATTGGGCGGTCCAAAAGGTAATTTCTAATGCAACCAATAAGAGATTCATCGATACCAAATGCACGCATTATCGATAAGAGAGATTGATGCCAAACTCTATCAAATGCTCTTGAAATATTAATCGCAATAATCTTAGATTTATGCCACTGTTCGGTGAGGCCTATCAACAGATAACCAGTAGACCTACTGCTAGGAAAGCCATTCTGCCGGTCATTAAAGAGGTTTCGTTCTTCAAGCTATTTCTTGAACGGGTGATTAATCAGCGTTTCCATGAGGTAAACTGAACCTTTTTGATTACATTTAGATTTGTAAATTTATGTTGGCATATGGATGTAATTAACTGTATCAACTAAAATTTTCATTAATGCAAACAAGTTTTAAACTTTTTAAACTTCTACTTCTGTTATATTTAAATATTGGCACAGTTGTTAAAAATAGAATCAAATATCTAATGAAAATATTAATACTTGTAGGTTCATTTTATTTTTTATCTATCTAACTGTAGTAAATATTAGCTAATGAATAAAAATCCACTAATTAACTCAGTTGCTCAATGGTAATTATCACAACCCTCGTCAGATAAGATGTTCAAATCATCAATTAACAGTGCCTGACTGTACTAATAAATTTGGCATTCGTAAATGTTTATAAGACAAATAGACAGCATGTTTTTTTTTTAATGAAAGAAATGTTTTTGTTTAATAGTTATTTATTGTTGTCTCATAGAATTCAAGGGCACATTATTCTCTGTCGCTTTCAATATCAACTTTCATATCAAAAGACCATGGAAAACAAACCTCAGCAAAATTATAGAAGAAACAAGAAACTCAAACTCAAAAAACCACACCTCTAAACTATTGTCGTTGTCATTCGATAACACAGCTGCACAATTCAGTATTTCAGTGTATAGAAGCTTGTTGGTTGTAAAAAAATGCACTTAACATTGATGTGCAAAAAATTCTTGTGAATTTCTGCATCGGCATTTTTAAGGGTTAAGATTTTCGGAGTGATAATTCCTGGATTCTCGTTTATCCTGAAGATACATATGAACATATTTATGAAAAGCCCTAAATACACTTTTATTCCTATAAATTTACATTTATGTAAATACAGACAGATTTATTTGTCCACATCAGGATTTAACGATATCGAACTATAGAGCTGCATGTATGCACTCAAATAGGCTTTTGAGTGATTCAGGGCAAAAATAAATGAGTGAGTTTGTGCCACTTTTCAAAGAATATTATGAATGTGAGTGTTGGTATGAGAGAGACATTAGCTCTGTTCTTTTGGTAAACCTATCGGCAGCAAAGCAGGATTTGCCAAAATAACGATCCGCAGCAGCCTAATTTTTTGTATCTTTAAGTTGGTATAACCGAACTTGTGTCTAATAACTAAATGCAAAAAATCTACAATTGATTTGTTTTTATTTCTTAAGATTAAAGGCATTTAAGAATACTAAAACTTGAATTAAAAGATGCAAATAAAATAGAATATATATAAAGCAGTAAGAAATAACAAGAAGTTGAATTTTCTACATCGTTGTGTTCCAAAATGTTCATTTTAAAATTATTTTATTTGTTTGACGTTTCTTTTCAATAAATCAGATCTTGTGGCAATGTTTGCATTGTGTTTCATTGCAAAAATGATCACATTCATTATTTAACTATTAAGTATTTTTAAGCTTAGTTTACATGCGGCTCAAAAGTAGAGAGGTTAATTAAAAATGAGTTATATGATATATGGACAGAACTTTTTGAATCTCATAATTGAGGTAAATAGTAGGTAAATATTATTAACATCGCAACAAATAAACACTGAAAAAAAACGATTATGTCCACTTTTATATTCATTGGTTGGCCAACGGTCAACTCGACTCCGAATTCAAAATGACGTAAGATTGTCAAAATCTGTTTTGGCACGAATTTTAGGGTCAAGTTAATTATCTACGTCATTCATTAATAAGATTAGACATTTTGAAATATTTACAATGTATTTCTTGCCAAATTTCGCCGAAAAGCTCCGCAGGTGATATTAAATCTGATAATTTCCAATTGTTGGTATAACCAAATTAAGATTTTTTAGAAGAAATAATAATCTTCACAATCGAATTCGACAGTTTATGTCTTGCACGTGTTATAAGTGCTATATCGATAACATACACTTACGTGCTGCTAATGAGTGCTTATTCATTATTAAATAAAGGATAATTACTGACTTGCTCTTTAAATGCTTGCTATTCCAATTTCAGAGCTTTGGTAGGGGGCGCTTCTCAAGTTTTAGTTAGCTTTTTTTTAGGCAATTTGACAGCAGCTGACGCAAAGCAACTCAAACATCTTTTATTTAAGTATCTTTGATCTGGCACAGTTTCGCACGAATAAGCTAACTTTAACTTTTACTTAAATTGGAAGAACGCCCCCTACCTATGCTTATTAATATGATTTATAAAGCAAAAAAAAATAATTAAACTTATTTTTGGCCCAGTTTGTTGCATTAGACATTTTTATTTCCTGTACGTAACGAGGTATGAAACAATTTTTTTAAGAAAAGAACACATAATTAACCAAAAATTATTGATTTTTGACTGCTTTCAGCTAACTTTTCCGAATCGTTCACAAATATATTCGAATTGTTTGGTTTCCGAGATAACTTATCTAATAAATATGTGAACGTGCCCATTGACAAAGAGAAGAACTCTATGAACAAGCTTAGAGATTCATTAAAGTCATCGGAACTACCAACTAAACAACAGAATAACATTCGATACTCGAATAAATGTCAAAAATCTATCCAAAGCAAACTTCTGCTTTTAGTTTTATCGAAAGCAGGTTGTTGTATTTGCCGATGTCATTTTGCCAAAAGAACAGTCCTATTAACAAACACCATTCAAATGAATAGAAAACCAATTGAATGAATGTGAATATAAATTTTGATGCCTCGAACAACGTGTTCGATTCGTTGTATTTATTCATAACCCAATGTATTCAGTGTACTCAGTCTCATTGGTGATTACGATTGCAATAATAATTGCAATCGTAAGTATTAAAAATTCAAACGCAAATCGTTGTGTTTTTGTTTTTTAATTAAATTTTATTTCGCTTAAATACTTTCATACATGTTGAACCACTACTACTAATTTCTGTTGTTAAATGTGGCAAATATCCAAAACATGTTTCTTTAGTTTTTACATGCGATATATGTACATTATGTAAGTACTATAGGGCAAGTTTTGCAATTGGAAAATAAAATGCACGACTGGATCGTACGAACTTGCTCTTGTAGGTAACAACATTTATGTAGCTATTTATGTTTTTTGTAACCATTGAGGTTTAGTTAGTTAGGTGTAGTTATCCTAAGCTGGCATAAAGCCTATGTAGATAAGATTACCTCGATTCTTAGTATAATGAATTGTCGAATTAATGATTAAATGAATAGTTACATAGGTACCTACCTACAAATGTATATTTAAATCTAAGTTATGGATTTTAATTATGTAAGTTAGGAGAGTAAAATATATCTAACTACATATATAGACATATTAATGGAATCTAAGTATCTAAACATGTACATATAATAATGAAAATGAAGGATGTAGGTGGGTAGGTAGCTATATGCATATAACTTTATAATTCAGGTGCACTATCCATACATAAGATTTATGTGATTCGTATACACATATATGTATATATACATAAATGTATAAGGGCCTCCATTGTATTTAGTATTCAGTGATGTAGGCAAAAATTAGTAAAAAGGGAATAATAATAAAGTAAAAATACATGGGTAATGCACATACTTAAATGTTTTTATATTGCTTAGTCGTTAAAGTTTTAGGGAAAACAAAGATGCAGTTTGAATTTTTGAATTCGTTGATAAATAAGAATATATCAAAAAAAAAATTCAAAAATCGTTGGAGCGGTTTTTAATAAATTATTTTTTTTGGTATAAAATTTTGAAAACATTTTTAGAAAAAAAATTTGAAACGCCATTTTGAAGATATTATTAATATACATATAGAATTCAAATTTAAAAAAAAAAATCTGTGACTGCTTTTTGAAAAATCGATTTTTCAAAAAAAACAAATTCATTAATTTTTTACAAATCGAAAAACTTATTTATTTTAATTTGGGTATGCAGTTTTCTTAACAAGTTTAGGCAGCATTTGTCTGAAAAAAATTATTTTAATCGGTTCATCCAATATTGAGAAATTCGAAAATATGAAAAGTGGTTCTATGGGAAGTACCGCTAATAACTACGCAAAAAGAAATATTTTTATACATACTTAAAAGTGAACTGTACTAATTTAAGAACACACAAATTTGTTTTAAAAAATTTCTTGGAGCCGTTTTCGAGAAATACATTTTTTTCTTAACGGTTTTTTAACATTTGTATGAGAGGTACCGTTGTTTTTTAATTTAGAAAAATAGTTTTTTTAACTATTCAAGATAATGTCTAAATACTAAATACGAAGTTTCAAAAAAATCTATTGAGTCGTTTTCGAAATTTTGAATTTTCGAAAAAAAAAATTATTAAAAAAATTTTTTTTTTTTGAAAAATGTTGGTATACAAAAGTGTTTAAACTTTCTAGCAGCTTCTGCGTACAAAATTTCAAAAAAATCAGATTAACCATTTCCGAGAAAATCGAAAACCAAACAATGGTTCTACTAAAGGTACCAAAAATAACAATTTTTTTTCAAAAAAAAATTATTAAAAGGTACCTTTTCCCTTCATTAATGAACTGATTTTTTTTATAAAAATCGTTGGAGCCGTTTTTGAGAAAAATAAGATTTTTGTTTTTGGCAAAAAAAATGTATGGGAGCTACTTTTATTTGTCGTCTTAAAAAAAATGAAAAAAAACGTGTGGGTATATTACCGAAAAAACAATATGTATCAAGTTTGAAGCAAATCTATCAAAGTCAGAGAGACAGACAGACAGTCAGACGAAATTGGGGGACCCACTTTTTTGGTGTTCTATATGATCGTAATGACATGTTTGATTGTTAGAAAAAAAATATTTTACGAATATATAACTTGCCTTATATACCTATAATCGCAAGTAAAAATCGAACTCGAAATTTTAATCAAACTTTACATTACGATGATAGAGAACACAAAAAAAGTGAGTTGCACAATTCCGTCTGCCTGTATGTCTGTCTGTCTGTACATAACTCTGCAGCCTAAATGCTAAAAGCGATTCTCTTCAAACTTCTACGACTAATTTTAATACTTATTTAAGCGTTTTAGGTGATTGTCTGAAATAGAATTTTGAATCGTTTTTTAGGCCCAAAATTAACGATACATGCTATTTGTTTGTACCATCTTAATTAGGTATCTTGAAAACGACTCTAACCGTTTATCAAATATTTTGTAATTAACGGTATACCTGCCATATAACCACTTTTTTTTGTTATTTTTGACTTCTCATAAACGGCTGGACGGATTTCGATGTATTCGAAAACTGATTACGATTATTTTTAAAAATTATATTTTAAGATTGTTTATTATAAAAGATGTATACATAAAATTGACATACCAATTTTTTTTAGAAAAAATAAAAGAAATTGTGTAGATACATATATAAAAATTTAGTAAGAAAAAACGACTTAAGAATATATTTAACCGTTTGTACTAAGAATGTTGTGCTTACGATGTGATCGAAGATAAGAGCAGGTATGTGCGATCCAGTCGTGCATTTTATTTTTTAATTCCGATTGACTAACCCCACACCAACCACCAACGCAATACAAATTGAGTCAGGTATAGCACCTGATTTAGACACAATACTTTAGATACCTTTCGATTATCTTAACTTAGTAATGCAAAGAGAAAGTTGTCTACACAAATAATTTTGCTAACCATCTAAATTTAAATAAAAATGTTGATCTATTTATCTGCATAGATATTCTTATTTTACATTGCAAACATTAAGAAGGTATTACTAGATTGAAATTCTTTAATTTAAGTCCTGTTTTTTGTAATAGTTTATAGTTTGTAATAGTTTATTTATTTATTTATTTAAGATATGTAGGGGTTGAAAGAACAGACAATTCCATATCTCGAATAAAAATAAATAATTTGTCAAAATAATGTTTTCACAGTACTGTATGGTAATAAAATAATTAATGGCATAATATACACTTTAAAGAGAATAGAGAAACTTGTAATTGTTATCAACACTTTATAAATTATAACTGATAATAAATTCCGCATATAACAAACAATTACTGTCAAAAGAACACGTTTCATTGTAAACTATTTAAATATGGATATTATGTACATATATTCAAATAAAAATAATTTGCATCCAAAAAGTTAATTAAAAATGAGGAACTATCTGACATCTGTTTCAACTATCGGCCCTTTATTTCGTATATCCTATATTACACATTTGTTGTAGGTGATTTTACAATGTAAGTGTAAAATAAAATACAAGAAAACAAATAATCTGACATTGAAATATTATGACATATATGTACATAAGTTGTAGGTCGTAAAAAAAGCGTTTGGTGTCGGTAACGTCTACCGCACCAACATCATCAACAACAACAATGGTACCTATATTATATTAGGTATGTGAAAAGGCCAGTTCCAGTTTGCCGCACGTGAATTTTGTAACTGGCAACACAATTACTATGCGCCACAAACGGAGGCGCCTCACATTTCAACGGCATTACTCTACACAGCTTGTAATTTGTAATTATAAATCGTAAAATGACTGTTATAGCTTTGGCGATTGAAGAAATGGGTGCGTTATATATACAATTCAGTTCATTTGGTTAGACGCTGTGAAAAAATGTAATAAAGTTTATAATGTAATTTTACATTTTCAAAAGTCTACTGGATTTTAAATTCAAGGGAAATTGAAAAATTAAGTCAAGCGAAATGCAGAATCATGCAAAGTCTTCAGGAGATGAAGTTATAAAACTATTTTCTTTGCCCGCAGAAATAAATAGTAACAAAATGTCAATCAATGGGTATCGCTATTGCCCACGTATGATGAACCGATATTGTTTCCCATAAAACATCAAACTCACTCATCGAACAACCTACAAACCAATCGACTTAATTACCAGCAACCAAATTGCAACTATTGAACTACATGCTAATGCCTGCAGTGTACACTATACTCAGATGACTTAAAGAAACACATACACTTAATGCTTCCTAATGCTCTCTATTGTCATTAAGGCAGGATTCTCTTCCAATGCCTTTGTCCATGAGCGGCGCTTGCATCAAGGAAGTCGAACAATTTTCAGTTCTCGGTACGTGCACCACGCGGCCACCTTGAATGGAATGACCACTTATACCATATTACTAAAAACGCTGCAAAATATTTGTGTTTTCTAAGACGATTTCTCTCTCTCTTATCTACATATAATCTATAAGTCCAACATTCATTCAAGGCTTTAAGTCTATTGCCATATCTAGGCAGGTGCTTCCAAATTTAACTTAAGTCTCTTAGAAAGAATACAAGTTACGTAATAATGAAAACAACTGCAAAGACATGCGAAAGATTCTAAATATAAACGGCTAAATGTATTTTAAAGTAGTTTTTTACTTAATTTTTTGTATACAAAATTTCTTAATTTTTTTTAATATTTAATAATAATTTAAAACTAAAATTTCAAAAAAAAAAATCACCCACAAAATTCTAAACAAATATTTTTCGCAAATTTTTGTATGCAGTATTATTTATAATTCGAAGGACATCCCATACAAAAATGTTGATCGAAATCCGTTGAGCCGTTTATGAGAAAGTTGAAAATCAAAAAATACTTTTATCGCAGGTACTAACGGTACAATAACGTACAATAACAAAATATTAAAAAAAAAATTTAACCGAAATGTAGACACTACGAAAGGGAGTGCACACACCAATTTTTATCAAAATCGTTAGAGCCGTTTTCGAGATAATTAATATGGTAGAAAAAATTGTGTGGCAAGTACCGTTATTTTCGGGGCTAAGAACGATTCAAAAATCTATTTAAGACAATCACCTAAAACGCCTAAATACCAAGTTTAAAGAAAATCGTTTCAGCAGTTTAGGCTGTAGATCGTTCTACAGACAGACAGACGGAATAGATGGACCCACTTTTTTGGTGTTCTCCATCATCGTAATGTCAAGTTTGATCAAAATATCGAGTTCGATTTTTTTCCAAATGCAAAGGTTGCCCTTTAGTACAAATCATGGATACAAAATCTAGTAAGCGTCTTTCATTTGATAGATTGAGTTTAGATGTACGACGCACGTTGCAAATGTACATTAATTGTTATTAGAGTTATTTTGTATTTGCATTAAGATCCACCATCTGTTTTTTTTTTATTTTTTTTTATTTATTTGTTCATATTCTCGTTAATAATTTTTTATAATTACTTAAATCTATATGTTTACAATTTTAAGTGTTAGAGAATAGTTTGTAGCATTTATATTTAATTAAAAATAGCGCTAATGCTACATTTCATAAACATTAAATGGAATGTGAATAATTACAATGTGGGGTGAAAAGTAAGATATTACGTTCATTAAAATTGATTTGAAAATTAGCAATAAAATTTAACGTCTTCAAAAATAAACTAACTTAGCAAAGCTTTAAATAACAATTTTGAATAATGATTTATGTATATTGTAAACAATTTAGCAAAACTAATCATGAAATTTTATTGTAAGTAAGAAGCCGTGATTTAATTCGTTTTAAGAAAAGAGATGGAATCCTTATGTTACGCATATCTTCAGGGAGTTTATTGAAAAATTTGCGGCCTACTATAGTGCAGGAGTTTCTAAAAAGTGTTGTTCTGAAAGGCAAGGCTGGAACAAAGCGAGTATTGCTTCTTAAGTTACGAAAATTACTAATAGGACTTTGCAAATATCCACCTCTTATAAAAAATATTTTTAGAACTTTATAATAAAATAAGTGTCGAACGGATAAAATGTTTGTTTTTCGAAATAATTCAATGGAGTGAGCCAGGCGCGGGGAGTTGCAAATTTTTCTTATAGCACACTTTTGAATCACATTTAACTGTTGCAGTTTGTTAAGATAAGCACCCCCCCCAACAACATATTCCATATTGTAGCCTGTAATGAAACACTGTAGTTAGGGTAGTGTTAGATAAAAATTTTCTTAGGCGATAGAAACATCGAATACTGGACAAGAAGTACTGCTTCAAATTATGGAAGTTTTCATTCCATTTAAAATGTTGATCTATTGTAACCCCTAGATAATTAAAATTCTTTACGGTATCGATATAAAAGCAATTGCCACTGCAAACGGCGTTCGAATTATAAAGGGACATAGAATTTAACCTTAAGCAATTGTTGTTTATTAATTTGTATTTTACACAAAAGGGGTTATGAAACATAACTTTAATATCAAGCGATTCAATAGCCTCGTGACTAAATAACGTAAGTTTTGTTTTATTGCTTATAATTAGTTTATGATCCGCAAACCACAGCCTTAATATATGTAAATCATGATTAATATCAGCAACTATATTAAGAGGATTAGCTGCATCATACCCAATGGCAAGATCGTCTGCAAACCCTTTTACGGATTCCACAAAAGGTTGTTCGAAAAGGGAGTTAAAAGAACTTAAAGATGACAACACTTCTTCTTTTACATCATTGATGTACCTTTTAAGCTAACTAACTACTTGAAATATAAAATAAGTTTCATGTGTCTAACCAAGTGAACCGCACTGTGTGATAATAACACGAGTTAAGTGAACAAAAGTCGTCTAACAATTTGCATTTTGCGCACATTTTTTACAAATTTTCTTTTCCTTTTTATTTTTTATTTATGTATGTTTTTTTTTTTTTTTGTTTATAAGCTGATTTTAATCATACACTTAGTTGTGAACAAAAGCACTTAAGAGGTGGTGTGGTGGGGAAAAATGTGTATTGTAGGATTGAACTAGTTGCTGTTGGTCAAGTGACCGTGAATTTGATTAAAAATGTGGTACCTTTCTTATGTTGAGTTGTGTTCTTTGCTGTGGTTGTGAAATCATAAAAATAGAATGAATGAAATTATGTATTTTTTTTTTGTTCAAAAAAAAAATGAGTTCAATGTTTTGGTTGAATTATTTGGGGTGGTTGGTAAATTATTTGCAAACACTTTTTGCAACTAATACATATTACCAATATCAATGATCAACATGTTTTTCCATAACAGACTAGACACCGTGAACAAGCCCATAAGTCAAGAAATTCCAACCAGTTTTATGTTAAGCAACAATACCGCCAATTGACGCATAATTAAAATGGGCAGTACCTTTGTATGTACGTGTCCAGACCACTTCAAGTACCAACAGTTTAAACAAGTTTTCTATTGATAGGAAAATGTTAGCATCATTGGCATATATCAACTATAATTAGTGGGTATCTTTAAAAAGTTTTCGACTGAACTTATGACTTGATACTTTTTTTGTATATTTTTGTTTTGGTATTAAATCATAAATTCTTTTAAGCGTCAAGCCTTTATATTATGTATTACATCATACAGGAAGATGTTGAGATTCGTTCAAGCTCCAAATGAAGCTTAATCGTGCAAGCTCAATTGCTTTGCAACGGTTGACTAACACAGCTTATGGGCATGCTGAGGGCTTCCAACATCACAACCCACATTTAAATCGTATACTATTTACCTTTGTTATAATTAAAACTATTTTGTTGGTGTCTTATATTATTGTGTATTTACGTTTGCCTTTTAATTTTAACCAGTAATTAGTATTTTTTTTAATTTAAACATATACAAGGTAATGACTGAAAGTTTGGAATATGTTTTATTTAAATACCTACATAGTTATACAGGTAAGGCTTGAAAAATAAAACTCGCTAAGATTAGAATCGCTTGGAAATTAGAACATAATTTTATATAATGTTTGAAGCTTGGAAATTAGAATAATAAATTAGAATGTTCATATTTTTTGCGTATGTACTCAGTCATGTAAAAATAAAAAGACTTTCCCTTACTATAGCCTATTATGTTTTAAATGATAAAACATGCATTATTTCCATGATTGCGGAAACATAAATTTAATTGCATTTCGTCTTCCTGAGTTTTGTTTCGTAAATAATTGTTCCTTATTAATATAAAAATGCCACCTACTTTCAAAAAAAAATGAAAGAAAACCACACTGTCTCAAATTATGGATGAAATTATGAAAGGTGCCTCTAACAAAGCATATTCTCTTTAATACAATGCTTCGCCGTCTTTTATATTATATTTGAAGCAAATGGAACATTTAATATTGGCCAAGATATCAGTTAAACAAAAAATTCATATTGCCGAGTTCCCAGCAATTGAAAGCAAGTTTTACGCATTGACCCTGCAACAGGGGAAAGAAACTGCGGTTTAAACGGACCCAATCAATCAATTCAATCATCTTTGAATCCGGCGGGTGATTTTATTGCAAGTGATGGGTGACTGCAAATTTTAAACCGGCGTTTTGGATTAAGGCATCTGAAAATTTGAGAAATATGTCTGACGCGAGATCAGATCTATAATGTAGATGAGTCTGGTCTTTTTTATAGACTATCTAGTCTAGTCAAGAAATAAATGCCCCTGGACTTAGAACTCCATAAGAGAGAATAACTTTTGTGTTATGCTGCATTGATTCGAGAACACAAAAACAATCAAATTAAAGAAACAATCGAATTGTTTAAACTTCTTGGACAGCCGATTTCAGATCGTAAGGTTTGGAACTCTGATTACATTTCCGTCCATTCAAATGTCGATATCTTCAGCAGCAATCTATCTGATTTACAAGACGAGGGACGACTATAACTTGACATTACACACAAAGATGCCGTCATGTTTTCCAGCAGATTATTGATTTGGGCTCACTGGAAGTGAGTGTTCCAACTACAGAAATTGTTTCTCTTAAAAATGTGCGAGATAATGTAGTTAAGCTTTCGGCAACAAAACACCAAGCGCAGTCAACTTCTTCCAATTTTTTTCAAACCTAATATACTATAAAATGGCAGAGGAAATTACACCAAAAATTTTTTTTTTGGAAAAACAACAACAAATTCTTTATACAGAATTCTGGTCTTTTTTCCTAGGAAAAAAAAGCCAAAGTTTCCTGATAATCTTTCCCAAATTTCTGGCCTTTTTTTCCAAAAAAATCTAGCGTTTTTCCATTTTAGGAAATGGATGGAAAAAAATTGAAAAAATGGCCAAAAGAAATTTTGAGCTTGTGTGAAGTGTTTTTTTGCAATTAGGTTCACGCTTCACGGCGTACAAAAAGTTTGGCGCGTAAGGGGGGCATACTGACATCTGCAACCCCTGCTTGACGCAAAAATAATATTGAGCCCAGCAGGGGGTTTCGGCGAGCTTTTTCTACGCCGCCGTGGACCTAATTGCAAGAAACATTTCACACAAGTTCGAATTTTTTTCCAACTTTTTAAAATTTATTGTTTACATTCGAAATCTATTTTATGTTTTGAATAAAAATTTCACAATATGTAAATTATATATATTTGAATATTAGAATGCGCCAAAACTTTTGTATTCTAATTTTCGAGCTTTAATTGTATTAGATATTTTTTTTAAGTCCACGTGTCGCCGTCGAATATTTTGTACCTAAAATGGCTCTGCAAAGTCGTATTGACACGACATTTGTGGATAAATTAATTAATATTTTTTTTGGCAATATCTTTGTTATTTATTACCGCTCTGCATCTCCTCGGCATACTCTTCATAAGATTTTAAATAATGAACTTGATATGATCTTTGGCAAATTTCAACCTAGCCCTGTTGTTTATCAAAATAAAATGTTTATTTAGATCCTTAAAAGTTGATAAACCTCCATCAACAGCTCTCTGAGAAATCGTTCTTTGGCTCACTTCTAAGTTTAATTCATTCCAAAATTCTCTAGAATATGAAGAGATTTTTTTTAAAATGTTCTTATAAGGGATTTATCTTCCGCAATGTTATGAATCTTGACCTACCACCACGGAATTGTTAGACTTGTAAAATTTAATCTAGCAGGATATCAGTGATTTGTTAATGCAATATCTCTATGATAACTCTGCTTGCGAATATCCACTTTTAAATTTGTTAATTGATTTTGATTTAAGCTTGGTAAAATATAAACTGAGAAGAGTGAATAAGTCAATTTTCTTGTTTTATATTGTGACACATTTAATCTTAGGCGCTAGTTATGGCTTTCATTGAAACTCATTATTGAAAACTTTGGCAATCAGTTTTACTTTCCAAAATAGATTATGGACTCGCCATCTACAGCAAATGCTCTTAATCGTCATTACAACTTGTCACACCATCATATCACAGTGCAGTACGAACTGCACAAAGAGCATTTCGAACAACACCCATCAAAAATATTTTAACTGACGGCGGACTTACATCAATTCCCGACAGGATTAAATTCCAAACTGCATCCATTCTCCTCAAAATTAACTCCTGCAATATTTTCCCTATTCAACGACATATCCCAAAAATTATACGAATAGCCTGACATCAAAACTATCCATCATCCCTTCTCAACGCCATAAATCTCTCACCAAATGGAAATGGAATATTCCAATTCAAATCAAGTCAACAAGATTAATACCAAACTAGAAAGGTTCCCTAAGACAACAACAAGTAACGAGATGTACCAGCAAATGTTTATCGAAATTATATCAAATTTAAAAAAGGCAGAATAGAATTTTCTTTTTACAGATGGTTCCATAAATGACCAAGGGGTTTCTTTTGCCGTAGTTGACGAATTCGGAAACACAAAAATTGAAGGCCTCTTAGCAAGTTCCACCTCCATATTTACTGCCGAAGCCTTAGCTATCCTCAAAGCTACAATGTTCACAAACAATCACCGCTCTGAACACAAATAATAGACTAACTGAGAGACAGAATAATAGGAAATAAGAACCTTAAAATAATATGGGTACCAGGACATGCCGGTTTTCCCGGAAACGAGATGACAGACGAGACAGCTAAAGCTGCCCTCAACGAACCAATCCTACAATTCAACATCTTTAACAAAAACGATGAAAGAAAAAATCTTTTGCAAACAGCCTTTTTTTTTTTTTTTTTTTATAATCTACACGCGCTCAAGGGATTATGAATACCCTTTAAATGTTTCAACACAGCGCGGGCGTGAGGGTGAGGCTAAGGAAGAGAGAGAATGATAGGAAAGATGTGTGGCGCGATATTCGGAGACTGTAGGTGGTTGTTGTCTCGGATTTTATCTCCAGGGATGGCGGCTGAACTAATGCGGAGAGAATTACCGTGTCTTATTTATTTATGTCTCTTATAATTCGCAGTTTTTTATTTATTTCGTTGTCATATATTATGGATATGCTAGTTTACTCAATCACATGTTGTTAGTGTTATGCCTAAACAGCATGTAATGAGCAAAGCAGCAACTTATTTTATGACAATTTTAGAATTGGTTTTTAATGGAATATAAGAAGACATAGACAACGGCAGGAATCGAACCTGCAACCACGAGGTTGACAGGCGAGCACACAACTATCGCGCCACGGCCAGCCTGCCAAATCAAGAAAAGAAAATGCAAAGAATATATTCACTATTACTCCCAGATCAACCCTCAAGCTGAAAAAACTATCTACCCGTCTAATATATCCCAAAATATGATTAAATGTTATATAAAATTTCGACTCGGCCAATGCAATATCACCTACAACCACTACATAACAAAAGAACAACCACCAATCTGCCACCTATGCGACGGGAACATTCCCCTCGCCGTTAAAAATATCACTGTTGATTGCGAGCATATCAAACTAATATAAAAAAAAAATAACAACTATTGCTCTGATAAATCTTTTAACTGTTCCCTCAGAACAAAACATTAGGTCTGATCCACACTCTACCCATTGGCACAAATTGGCACCATTTTCTGCCAAAACCTGTTCCAGACTTACAAATTTAGTAGTTTTTGGCAGAAGAGAGCGCTCTTGAGAGAGTGAAATATTTCCCCTTCCTGACAATTTCTTGCTAATTCCTGCCCAATAAATTTTTGTGGGCAGCAATTTGTGGGCAGATAATTTACAATTGTCAGACTGACGTTTGTCATAAACGAAAAAAAAAACGGTTCGTAGTTGGTGTGGAAAAATATATGTTTTTTTTTTTTTTTAATTAATTTAGAAACACTAAAATACAAAATAATTAGTTTGAAGAGAAAAAAATGTGAATTTACATCAAAAAAAGAAATAAAAAAAAAACAAATGTGTTGACGTTTAAAAATTGGCAGAAAATTGTGCACAAGCTGTTCCAGACTTTTTCGGACTTTATTTCTCAATGAGAGAATTTATCCCCACTCTTCAAGTTTTGACAATCTACCAATTTCTGCCAAAAAAAGTCTGGATCAGACCTATTATTGATGTTTATAAAATATTAACTTTAATCAAATTTGAAAACCTCATTTAACTTTAATATTTATATTAAATATAAGGTCTGATCAACACTCTGCCAATTGGCACAAATTGGCACCAATTTCTGCCAAAACCTGTTCCAGACTTACAAATTTGGTAGTTTTTGGCAGAAGAGAGCGCTCTTGAGAGAGTAAAATATTTCCCCTTCCTGACAATTTCTTGCCAATTCCTGCCCAATAAATTTTGTGGGCAGCAATTTGTGGGCAGAAAATTTACAATTGTCAGACTGACGTTTGTCATAAACGATTCGTAGTTGGTGTGGAAAAATATTTGTTGAACAAATAAATTAATTTAGAAACACTAAAATACAAAATAATTAGTTTGAAGAGAAAAAAATGTGAATTTACATCAAATAAAGAAATAAAAAAGAAACAAATGTGTTGACGTTTAAAAATTGGCAGATAATTGTGCACAATCTGTTCCAGACTTTTTCGGACTTTATTTCTCAATGAGAGAATTTTATCCCCACTCTTCAAGTTTTGACAGTTTGCCAATTTCTGCCCAAAAAAAGTCTGGATCAGACCTATAAATATACTTTAAGTAAAACCAAAAACCAATTTCAAATTAACTCCTTCTATTGGCTGAAAGCCCTGGTAGCTTATGCCGAAAAATAATTATTAATTGTGTAATTTATTGCCTGTTAATAAGGTTGTAATAATAATAATAATAATAAAAAACTGATGTCGTTTTGGTACCAAAATGGAGGTAATAAGATGTAGGTATAATATTTTTTGTCAAAAAAAATATTTTATTTGCTTGCCACTTTCTTGTAAATTTACTTTTGATTTTTCAATGATGGAAAGCGTGAATCAAAAGTGAATTTACAATAAAGTGGTAGAGCAATTGAAATATTTTTTTTATATTTTTTAAAAAGATGGTTTAAAATAGAAAAAAACTCGAAGAAAATATGTACAAATTTTCACTTCCCAAATTACAAACAACAAACTGACACTTCATTAAATGCTTCAAATACGAGCAGCAAACCAAGACCATTATCTATTGGAAGAACGTTCGTGCTCATTCTATTCTGAACACACAAAAGTTACCATATAAAATGTACATGAAAATGGTCTTGGTAATAGTTGTAAAGATATCCATTAAGATAAGTTCCTAGGTCAAAATGAAATCCAAGTAACCAGCAACATTGCCGCTGCAGTCAGTAAATTTGTTCGCTATTCAAATTACATTTTAATTTATTTAGAGAAACAACAACAAAGTCTGCTCATTCAGTAAACAAGAATGGAGAATTTAAATATCCAGTATGAAAAAAAAAATATTATTTGAAGCTGATTTCCTCCGAACCTAAAATGAAATTATAGAATCATTGCATTGCATTGTCAACCAAACCGAGAAGCAATTATAGCAACCCCTGTCGTGTGTCGTTCGGAAACGAAATGCAATTCATAAATAAACAATTTCAGACACACATACATAGTGGGGCAATATTGCTTTTGAATTCTTCCTCTGCCAGTCCGTACACAGGGAATCCATAAGTTTAGCATAATTTGATTGCCGTGGAAGGCGAGGCAAGCCGTGTTTTGTATGCAGTTTCTTCTGTTTTCATTGACTCGACGTCGACAATAAGCACGACCAGCCAACTGGTATTTAGGATTCATTTTTGTCGCGTTGATTAAAATTAATGAAAATTAAAATTACGCCCTAAGCCCAAGAAGCATTTAAATCAAATAAGGAAATAGGAGGAAGACAATCGTAGTCAAAGAAAGTGAGATGATGGGTTCTTGTCGAAGGCTTCTTGTAAGGCAATGGATATCGATAATTATAGCCAGTTTCTGACATCGAATTCACCTTTTAGCTTGAAGAACAAAAAAACCACCAAACATACTTGAAAGAAACCACTCATTGGCCTCGCACTGAATTTACTGAAGGAAAATTATTCACCAACAAGAAATATGTCCCCAATAAAACTACACCCCATGGAACGTTGGCGACAACAACTATTGCATTAGTACGTTCAGCGCCCCTGTAACTCGTCTAGAAAAGATAAAAAAAAAACTCATTCTAACTTACCGATAACTCGATGGAGAGATCTGTGTTATCCAGCAAAATGACACGGCAATCGATTTTATTTTTATTTGCAGCAATCCTCTGAGATTTGATTTGGGAGCTGCTAGTGGCACTGCCACCTCCGCCGTCTGGGGCAGTGTTCCGCACTTTCCGTCTGCTTAAAAACCGCAACATTATTCTTGAAAATCCACGACAAACGGCGAAACCACTTTACGGACAAATCGACGACAACGACTACGACTACGGCTACGCTTTTGTGCTATAGATGCAGATGCACTTGAAATTTTGCTTTGAGAGATCACTTCACTTTATTTAGTTGTTGACTCGAATACTAGATATTCTATGTGCCTTTCTTTTACTTCTGGTTATTTATTTTTTTTTTTTTTACTTTTTTGTTTGAATACGGGAGCTCTATTTGTCGTTTGATATCGAACTCCCGAGGCACGAAACAACTTTCTTTTCTCAAAACCAGACAGAAACTACTTTACAAGAACTCTATGCTAACACATTAGATGGTGGATTTTTTGTTGAATTTTATATTTATTCTAGTGGGCTATATTTAATCTACAGACTAATATTAATTTTTTAAATTATTTTATTAGATAAATGTGTGAAAAATTGGAAAATATACGGAATGTATTTTGACACAAGCTCATCACGAAAAGTCACAGCGAAAACGTAATGGCGACAACGACAAGAGAATCTACGATGTAACCATGAATTGACTGGTTTCGCTGAGTATAAGAACGTAAGCAATGATGCCAAAAATAATAAACATATTCTTAACAATAAAAATATTATTGATTCCTTTTTCTGCTTTCACACAACAAAACTGATTTGCCGGCAACTGAGTGTTTGTTTGTGAGAAGGACAAGAAGTAAGGGCAATGAACAAAATCTCCCCGGTCAACGATTTGAAGAAATTTTTTTGGCGTTGTGCTTTGCATTCCAATTAGCCCAACATAATCTTCCCAGTTTCCTCCTCAGTTTCTTGTTTACAGTTTTTTCGTGTGAAAGCTACAAGGTAATTAAAGGAAAACGTCAAAAAAATCTCCAACATCTGCTATCCCTGTGTAAAAGGGGACTTTGACTGCTATTACACCACAAATTATGAGTCCCGACTCTGCTACGAATTCTTCTTTGAAATTTCGTACACTGAGGCGCGCGCTATTACACACAAGAATTTAGAGTCAAGAATCAAATTTGACAGTTTTCTTTACTTCGAATTTCGTTTTTTTTGTTTGTTAATTGTCAAAAATATTTATGTAATCAGAAAAATTAATTTCGGACTGATGGTTATCAAACAAAGCCAATAAATATTAATTTGTATTTTATTATCTATTATGTCTCATTGATATCACCACAGATGAGTAACACGAAGATGGGAAATTTTAGTTTGCCTTACAAACTAAAGGCCATTTTGATTTCACATCTATTTATGTTTTCTATATACATTCCTTAGGTTATATATACAAAATTTTATGGTTACAAAAGTCAAATTTACAATCAATGTATACAAATTAGTTTTGGAGGGTGAAACGTGGATACCCACCCACATAAGGATAAGAAATAAAGCGTATTCTTCAATAACAAAGGAGTGTGAAATGAAACGTCAAAATTGGGTAGCCGAAATCTTGGCTCGCGACTCACAGGGCAATTTTCTTCCGTCTTGATTTTTTTCTCTTTCGCACTCATTATGTTCGAGAAGAGTCGGTGCTTATAAGTCTTCGCGTAATACCAGGATTTGATTCAAAGCTGCGACGTTTAAATGCCTTCTTTAAAAAAGTACGGTATCGCAGATGAGCCATACACCAATACCAAGATGGGAAATTTTTTACAAACTATAGTACCGTTATGTAACTTATATTTTTGCATCTGTGTAGGATAACAATGACATTTTTGCATCTGAGTGTAGATCACGCATTTACTGTTATGGTTTATATTTATTCATGGATAAAAAGTCAAATTTACAAATCCAACAATATAAACAAATAGGTTTTGGAAGGTGAAACGTGCTAAGTTTCCCATTCATGGTATGGTTCATATATTGAAATACTAAGGTTATTCATGCAACGAGATATTTTTCCGCTTTGCAGAAAGAAATAATTTTCCGCCAGACGTTTGCATGGAAACCCCCTTAAAATACCTGCGTAAATATAGGAAATAATCAGATGTTCGTAGAACTAAATTTATGAGGTTTATTTATTGTCTTTCTACATCAAATTTGCGAGATAATTTTATCTGAATTGCACAATATTTTTACCATACAAACTTTGGCAGTTCATTTCTGCGGAGATAAAATTACATGGTTTCTGTGGTTTATCTGGGTTTTCCGCATCGTTGCATGAATACCCTTTCTATAATAAATGGGTATAATCTGTGGGTCTGATCCACACTCTGTCCAAAATTGCAAATTATTGGAAGAAAAATCTGGGCACAACATTTTAAACTGTCAGGTTGGCGTTTGTCATAAAAAAAAGTCCCGTGGTTGTTGAAAATTTTATTACCTACTTAATCATTTTTATGCATGCATTTTTCTAACAACCAGAAGCATTCAGTTTGCAAATCAGAAACTTCAACCAGAAAAAGTCTTGAAATTTTCATTTGTCTTGTCGTTACTTCCTTCCTTCTACATTTGTAAGCCTCTCACCCATTCTGTGAAAAGGACGAAACAACCAAAAAATAGGAATCGTGTAAGTCTGCTTTTACACTTCTGTTATCTTAAGTGCTGATTCTATTTTATTCCGTTTTCGGATCCATAAATGCGTTCCTCATTTTTTTCAATCTCAGCACGTTCTTAAAAATCGCAGACTGCAATTTTTAAGGTGTATTAGTAGCACTGTTACCACTGGGACTCATTTGAGTCAAAAGGGACTAATTTTTATTGTGTTGGCTCAGGGACTCATCTTTTTTAGATTTGACTGATTTTTTTTAAGAACGAGTCAATTTATAGTTTAAAGCACTTTTATTTCATATTGCAGAAAATATTTTTAAAAGATTGAACTACGCTTCTATTTCATTTCCTTCCTTTGGATAAAACATATAGGAGTTTTGTATGGATGTTTTAAAATTAAAATTTGCGTGTGAAGAGCCTATTTTTGAGAACAATTCTAACTTTATTTTGAAATTGATGACGTATTTCCTCAAAGTTCTGCAGCCGCAGAAAGGGTCTCAGCTAATCAAAACAAAAAAATTCAATAGATTTAAATTAGAAACTGTTGAAGCAATTATCTTTGCAAAGGAGTTATGTGCCTTAAATGATAATAAAGTTTGGACTGCATATTAAAAACTCTAGCGCAAATTTTAAACATTTAAACCATACTCTAAATGAGTTTTAGAATGGGAGTCGACTCCAAAAAACAGTTTTTAAATGAGGATCGACTTTTTGATAATTTTAAACGACAAAAAATATACTTTAACGTTAAAGAGGTCATCTAACTTTAAACAGAGCAAAACTCTTTCTTTAACTTTCTTAAACTATACTTTTTCCAGTTAACGTTTGACATTTCGTAACAAAAAAAGAAAGAAAAATGCATTTTGAAGAAGATTATACTATTTTTGAAGATTTTGAGGTTCTTAGAAAGCCAAAAATTAATAACTCTCGAACAAATCCGTTCGAAGAATCTTGACTACTTTAAATTACTTAGAATAAAAAAAAACGAAATACATACATAAATTTGTATTTATTTTAGTAAAATAAAATCCAGAACTTATTTGTTTTTTTTTATGAACATAGTGAATTCTATCTACACGATGAAAAATACTGAATGTAATATTAAACAAAATATCGCTTTAATCAACCCGTTAGGTGTTTATTGCTTGCAATCGGTGGTTGGTTGCGTGGGCACTCCTATGAGTATAGGCCCGCCGAGCATTAATAGCATTCCTAAACGATTATATTAAATTATTTAACATTGATGTTGGACGATATCCGGGGACGGTATCGTCCTTACTGCAAGTCCTCTCTGCGATGGTCGGACATACTAATAGCATGACGATCAGTTGGCGCTTCTTGTCAATTCGGAATCCTGATTAGGTCTTGCTGCATTTGTTTTTTCGGCGGGCCAAGGCGATAGCAGATTTTTGATTACAAAATAAACGTGAAAGCCGATTGGCAATACTACAAATTTCCTCTTGTTGAACAATTTGTTTGCTTATCTGTAACGAATTATATTTGAAAATCTTTTTCTGAAATTTTAAAAATCATACCTGAGCTTTTATAAAATACATTTATTTTGTGTTCTTGTGCTTATATTTAATTTTCGTTTTTTTCCATTACTCTATCTGTCAAAATAAGGGGTATTCAACATAAGTTCGATTAGCACTATAAAGATCTACTTTAATTCGAAGAGTTGTTTAGTGTGTTTACAATTAAGAGAAAGTTAGAATTGCCTTCACAAGAGTTAGGCTTATTCGTTAAACATTAAAATTTTGCGCTTATGCTTTTGTTTATTTGTTTCCGTACTTTTGTATATTTATATCTATATTGAATTGTTCCTTTTTGTTTACTTTTTTAAAAATGTGTTTTCAAGACGTTTTAATTTTTTTTTCGTCAAAACTGATATATAGATTAAATTTATTCGTTAAAGCAACCATACGTCACCTAATAAAGCTCCCATTTGTTTAGAATGGCATGATCCACAATGTGTACCAACAACTTTTTTCAAAAAACCTATGGTTTTCGAGTAATTTAAAAAAAAAAAAGAATTTTACCCCACTTTCCCCCTCTGAATTTTTTTGCTCCTCTGCAAATTTAGTGTAATTTTTAGAAAATGCTTAGAACGTAAAAATAATGAAGCTCCCCGGAATTTTTTCGAAGTAACGTCATTTTTTATCTAACTTTCTTTGACTATTATGAATTTGATATTTTTTGTATGCTTTCAAAGTATTTATTTTAGTTATTAAAAAAAAGGTATTATTATAAACTTAAGAGATGTTTTATTGGGACTCATGTATTTTCAAAATTACTTAATTTTTCAGCCTCTGGGACTCATTAATTCAACTATTGGTAACACTGATTAACAGTCTAATCGAGATCGTTTTTACGATAATGGTTCGTGCATTGACATCGTACATTTTTAAAAATGTTTGCAACGGATGTTTAAAAAAAGTCCCTCTCAAATTCACGAACCTTTTTAAGAAATTCCCTTATCAAATTGTTCAACCATTTTAACAATGAAGGAAGGGAATGCTAAATTCCCCAAGGCATTTTAAACAAAATGGAGTGTGTTACTTCCATAACGTATATACCAAATTTACTGTTCTAATTCTATGCCATCTTATAATGGCAGGTGCTTATTAATTGGTTTGATTCCTCTATCTTGTAGAAGGACTTACTATTTTGTATTATTCGCAGGTGATGTCATTACGAGACATTGTCCTCTTCTTTAAGAATTTGTTCGGTATATATGCACCTTATTGAACCTTAAGTCCTAGAGGTAACGACTTCTTGTACATTCTCTGAAATGTTACATAAATGTTGTATAAATTTCAATAAGTATGTTTATGTGAAAAAAATGTCCTAACATTTGTATGGCAGGCAGGTATACCGTTGTTGCTTGTTTTAGAAAAATATTTTTTTTCGAGTATTCTAGAAAATGTCAAAAAAAAACTAATAAAATAAAAGTTTTGAAAAAAATCGAATTATACGTTTTCAAATATTGAGTTTTCAAAAATAAATTAATGTTTTCTTTAATTTCACAAAAAGTTCTTTAAAAATTTGGCTTACAATAGTGGGAGAATAATTAATTTTTGCTGAGATGCTTTTGGAACATTATTACTATTAAAGAACAAAAGTTAATTTGTTTTAAATGTCTTTCCCAACCTCCAGCCCTTAGCCCTCCCATAACCAAATCCTAGATCCACTTACTCGCATAAAGTTCACATCGCACACATAGTTTGAAGCGTAAAGGGAGGAGGGGCATGCTGCACCCAGCAACCGCCCCTGGTCATAGACAAAATATACTACAGTAGTATACTTTCTCTATGCCCCTGTATACCCAAATATTGGAGCGCTATCCAGTGTTTTAATGAGGTCAGTGGTATAAACTTATAATATGTACTTCAAATCATTTTAGAGGTCACATTGAACGATATTTCAAATGCATGTATTATTTATTTATATAAAACAATAAAATACAAACAAATTTTATAAAACATACACACAAATCAATGTCAAATTTGCTTTTTACTTGCGATATACATATGTGGCGAATCCGTCACGATTCGTCAAAAATATCGAACTCGAGATTTTGATCAAAAGATATTTTTTTGGTAATTTTTTTATTTTTTTGAGAAAAATGGTAATTTTTGATACCTCTAAGAGAACCATTTTTTGGTTTTAGATTTTCAGGAAAACGGTTCATTTGATTTTTTTGAATGTCTTATACAAAAGCTCCTAGAAAGTTTAAACACCAAAATAAAGCCAACATTTTTCAAAAAAAAAAAATTTGAAATTAAAAAATAAAAAACTTTTTTTTGAAAACCCAAAATTTCGCAATCCCAAAATTTCGAAAACGATTTTTTGAAACTTCGTATTTGATAAACATACAATGTTTTTACATTAGGAACATTTATTTCTCATAAGCGGCTCCAAGAATTTTGATAATAAAATGTGTCTGTTCTTAAAATTTTGATTCAAAATAGAATTGTATTATAAACAAAAAAAAACACCTTCTTATGTTCTTAAATTAGTTCAATCCACTTTAAAGTAAACAAAAATATTTAACTTTACGTATTTATTAACGATATTACCCATAGAACCTCTTTTTATATTTTCGACTTTTTCACAATTGCATGAACCGATTATGATTATTTTTTTTGTATACGAATCTGTTAATGCAAAAAGTGTCAATAAGACTGCATACTCAAATTTTCAAAAAATCGGATTTTCGATTGTTAATAAAAAATAAATTTTTTTTTGAAAATCGATTTTTCAAAAACCAGTCACTGATTTTTTTTTCTAAATTAAAATTTTATATGTAGTTTAATAATTACTTTATATTTGTCCAACAATTCAAATCTTTTGTTCCCCTAAAATTTTAACAACTAAGCAATCTAAAAAAATTGTATTGTGTGTATCATCCATTTATTTCGACCTAATCATATTTTATTTTACGAATTTTTGCGTACGTCACTGAATCTACATATATACTATATAAGCCCTCACACATTTATATATACATATCTTTAAAAATCACATGAATATTATGTATATTGTACCTATCATATAAGGTTATATGCATATAGTTATCTACATCCTTCACCTTCGTTATATACTTATGTCCATTTTTTTCAAACCTAGGTTCCATCTACGTAGTTATTCCCTGCTAATTTACATAATTAATATCGATTTAAATATACATTTGTAGGTAGGTACTAATGTAACTATTGCTTGAATCATCCATTCAACAATTTATTACACTAAGAAAAAACCAATGTATGGCTTATCGGCTTTAAACATACCTAATGATAACAAGACTACGTACCTACTAACAGCGTCAGTGGTTAGCTGCATTAAAGTTGTTAGCTACAAGAGGAAGTTCGTAAGTTCCAGTCGTGCAATTTATTTTATTTGAATTTGTTGTTGTTACTTTATAATGTTAAATTGCTCTTTTTTTGTTAACTTCACTTCTCAGTGTATTTAAGCGCTCGCTAAAGATGAACTCTTTGTTAAGAGCTCGAAATGCATACGATGTTAAATATTAAAACTAATAAAGGTCTAATGTATTCAATTTTTGTAACATTTCATACTTGCTTTTCTAAGCACTTTTTATATCATACAATGTTTTTGAATGACCATCAACAACTTGAGTGTGCTACCACCAAGTTTTCTCTCTTATTATTTTGGTTGGAATTATAGCTTTTCACGACTTCCCAAGGTCGATCATCAGATTTCTTTAATTTTCTAGAGGTGCTGGTGTCAAGTTGTTGTTGTTCATTCAAAAGCATTGAAAGATCTAATGTTTTGGTGATTTTTTATCGATATTTTGCAGTCAATAAGAATCTGAACATAATATACGACTACAGAGTGACGTTCAAACCTTTGCGTGATTAAATATCGATTTTGATTATTTTCTTTTGAACATTAATCCCGCCGATTATTACACAAATTTTTTAATCATTTTAAGTATTCATTTGTATATTTTTGTAGATTTTTAAACATCCAAGACAGAATATCGTATTTCAAAACTGGTATGGATTGCAAAATCACTTCAGAAAATAGATTTTTTTCAAAAATACTAAATACTTCGAACCTTATGGGTTATCAACCTTGTTAACTCTATTAACATTATTCTAAAAAATAAAATTTTACAATTTGGTTCTCATTTTCTGTTTTATTTTTTTTTTGTATACATTAATCTGCAATAAAATAAAATGTCAATAATACCTTACTCGCAAAGTGTGTTTGCCAAGAATCAATTTTTCATCCAAATAATGTTCAATTTATTAAGTTAACTAAATTGAACTTTTCTGGGATCAGGATTAGGATAGATAATTCTAAGTAATTCCTTCTGGTTGAAAAGTTTATTGTTGCAAGGATTTTCATCGAAGAGAGTGTATTTCTTTCCCTCATAATCGCAATTGACAAATTTCGAAAATGGCAAAGCAGACTTTACACCATTAAGTTCTGAAAGTTCCGTAGATTCAGACTTGGTATTTCGGGACACGATCAACGTGCACCCATTTGGTAAATTCTCCAATGAACTTACAACTTTTCCATTGTTTACAAGTATAAAACTAGTGCCGTAGAGTCCAAACAATATTTCAATTTCGTTTTGTAACTCATTAAACATAATTGCCTTGCCATTCGGTTTTTGCATGATAACAGTTGCTTTGCGGGAGCTGTCAAAACGTGGTGTTACAGACTCGGCCAACTCAATATTTATCCAAGGCACAGCCGGTGCCTTTGCCGTTTGTGCTGAATAAATGGATATGTTCATTTGAACTCCTTTCAATTCGAAGCGCTCAGATGCAATAAGTTGCCTATTTTCGGCGCCTGAAACGGTGTATGGTAAAAATTTAGACTTGACTGTCGTCTGAATAGTATCAGAGTATTTGGCAGCTATCTTTGCAATTTGATGATCATTTTGACTGAATGTATAGAAGATCAGTACTTGATCGGTGGGTATAAGTTGTGATTTTTTCTTTAGCTTTTGTATGCGATTTATAATCTCCCTGGTAAGGCCTTCTTCCAAAAGCTCTTCGTTTGGTGTCATGTCCAATAAAACAAGCACATCATTGTCGCTATGAGCTTCAAAATTTGTGCCAGCCTGGGAGGCAATACACAAAATTACGCGCACTTCGGATAGATCAATTTCGTGATTCATGATCTTGAAACTCCCATTTGTTAAATGCTCTTGAATTTCATCGTTAGTCAGTTGTTTGATTGCTGACATTACAGCTTTGAAGTCACCTTTCAAACGCTGTCCTAAGGTCTTATGATCTGGTTCAGCACGCAGAGTAATGCCATATTTTTCTTTATCCGAACTAAGAGTTAATTTGCGAACATTCAGCTCACTTTTTACATAATCTTGCAAATTTTCAATGTCTTTAAGATAATTCTCATCCTTGTGAATAACGATTATTTCTGAAACTGGATATTTAACTGGCAGTAAACGGCGATCTCGCATAACTCTTCCTAACTCTACAACACTTTGCATCCGGGAAACACCTACTTCGATGTCATGTTTTATGAAAGCAGAATTCACCTGGGGAATCATTTGAAAATGCACCGAACCTTCAAGCTTCTTTGGCAATAGCATATTCAATCGCTGGAACATGTATTCCGATAGGAACGGCGTAAAGGGAGCCATCATTATGACCATTGAAAAAAGTACTTCAAAAAGTGTATCCAAAGATTGAATGCACAGCTCAACGCCTTGCTCGCCTTTGATGCGACGCCGATTCAAACGAACATACCAATTTGTGAGCTGATCTATGAATTTGGTAAGGCGCGGCACAACCGTATACAGACGATAGGATTTCATTTCTTGTGTGAAGAACTCAACAAGAGTTTCTTTGAACGAAAGTATCCAATCGTTTAAGACATTTCGCTTTTCTAAATTGGCAGCTAGTCGCTGTGTGTCAAACACATAATGCATAGATTCTTCTTTCTCTAAACGCGCAACATTCTGCAGGAGAAATCTGTAAGCATTGTACCATGGAAGGAAAACATCCTTAATAACATCACGTACACCTTCTTCTTTGAATCGTAGATTCTCAGCTCTCACCACAGGAGAATTTATTAGATATAGCCTCAAGGCATCAGCTCCATATTTTGTTACAACATCCATTGGGTCGGGATAGTTCTTCTTGCGCTTCGACATTTTCTGCCCATCCGACGCCAACACCAGTCCATTTGCAATTAGATTTTTAAACGGAGGCTTGTTGAACAAAGCAGTTGAAATAACCAACAAGGTATAAAACCATCCACGAGTCTGATCTATGCCTTCGGCAATAAAGTCGGCGGGGAAATTATTCATAAAATCTTTCTCATTTTCAAATGGGAAATGCTGCTGAGCAAATGGCATAGAACCGGATTCAAACCAACAATCGAATACCGGAGAAATGCGTCGTAATGGTGGATTTCCGGGAATTGCTGATGGAATTTCAATGTGATCAATACTTTCTCGATGTAAATCTGTTACTTTTTGGCCCGAAAGTTCTTCAAGCTGTTTAATACTTCCAATACATATGACTTCTTTGCCATCTGCCGATGACCAAATAGGCATAGGGGTTCCCCAGTATCGATTTCGACTTACCTACAAAATTAAATATATATATATTTTTTTTTATAATAATAAAATTAAAAATTACAAATGAATTGCCAAAATAAGCTAACCGCAAGAAATCGAGTTGTAAGCAGACACAAAAAAATTATTTGAGTTTAAAAGCTGAAATTTACGAAATACCTGAAACTTAATGTAAAATATTCTCAAACGATTTAAAATATGGGCAACCAAATGAGCTCTGGATATAAACCCGGGAAAGACAGAACTTTTCCTTTTCACTAGGAAATACAAAATTCTAATACCCCAATCAATGCTTTGTACGCCACTGACTTTCTCAGACGAAACCAAGTATCTAGGATTTATACTAGACAAAAACATAAACTGGAAATCTAATATACAAAAAAAGGGTAAGAAAAGCAACAGTTGCACTCTTCTCCTGCAAAGAAGTCACTGGGAATAAATGGGGCTTATACCCACAGATTACCCACTGGCTGTGCACAACGGTTTTCAGAACGATACTAACTTATGGGTTGCAGTATGATGGGCTGCATTGGACAAAATCATATATTGTAACAAATTAAATAAGTCCAAACTGGTCAGCCAGTTTATGTATTAGGAGCACTGCTCTACACCCTCAGCTGCCCTAAACAAACTAATTAACTTTATACCCCTCGATATTTTCAGCAAACAAGTGGCCGTAGGTACAAAGGCCTTCTCTCAATAGACCAGCAATTCGATCGTTCATTCTAATACCATGAATACATTCGAAGCAGCTCACTTCTTTACGGGCAGTTCAAAAACCGAAGAGGGAGTGGGTGGCTGTATATACTCAGACAGACTAAATCTTATATTCTATCTTTCCGTCTCCCTAACCATTGTAGCGTGTTCAATATAAATTCTGGCGATTAAAGAGGTTCTATCCTGGCTAAGGCAAAATTTATATCCATAGACAGTCAAGTAGCCCTCAAATCACTTGGCGCAGTTTCCGCAAACTCTATAACTCCCGCAAATGTCGATCATCTCTCAGGGAGATGTCAGAACAGTTTAATATTCACCTTATGTGGGTGCCGGGATATAGGGAATCTTGAGAAACTGCAAAGCCGACAAAATCACCAGAAATGAAACCCTAATACCAATTCAACCTAAAATGGAAGAAGTCAGTGTGCCTATCGCTACATGTAAACTTATGTTACAACAAAACGAAACAAAACAAACAAACATAAGATCGTCAAACATCACTACTTGTCTGGCTACTAAACAGATCTGGCCAAAAATTGATCCTAGACGCTCAAAACGTCTGCTCTCCTTGGACGTAGATTGCACCTGGGAGAATGCCAAAGTGATCTAAGATACATAGTCACTAGCTACGTCGCTTCATTAGAAGCTCCAAATTGTTTAATTAAATAGTTATTATCTCTTCATCACAATGGACCTATCTTTTGTCAACGTGTGTCTGCCGTTTTCCTAACCGCCACTTAAACCTTACATAACCTATCACCACACACTTTTTAACTCATTCAATGAATTTCTAAAGCTGGATGGCTTAGGATTTTCTCTAACATGGATTTAGAAAATTAGTTAATTAATGTCGAATTGCAAACAACCAACCATTAGGTTTTTTTCTAAACAAAATCTGTCAATTAAACATTTGCAATGAGACAAATCTAAATCTGGTATGCAAGAGGCTTGTCTGATCAGTCTAAAAAAAAAAACATTCATTTGAAAAATGTCTTCATCAAGTGAAAGTGACAGTAATAACACCTCCAAAAAAACTGAAGATAGCAATCGCTTTTTTGTGAAGTTTTTAAAGAAAAATATTGTGCTTGTGCTCATAAATAAAAGTCAGATTCCGGAAGTAAAAAAAAGGAAAAGAATGCTTTATTAGCTTTTAAATCCGAGTACAAACAAAAAATTGGAAAAAACAAGTTTTCAGCAAATTGCTAAAACAAAAAATGTGCGTCTCGGAACGCCCAACAGAAGTGATAACTTAAACTAACCTAAGTTGAACTATTTAATATTGAAATTGTTTAAATTGAGAAAAGCTCCGAAAGATCTTCGTTAATTTGTAACAAAGTTTTCCGTCTGCGTGGAAGAAAGGGAAGTCAGACAGGCTGGCGCCGTTACGCGTTACGTAACGAAACGGTTTACCCTCCAATAAGAAGATATCAATTTAATAACTAATGTTAAAAACAGATTGAAAAGGTAAGACAAAAATAAGACAGGAAACAGAAAAATAAAAATAAAACCATGGAAACCATGGAAACCAGAACTAGGGGACTTGTTTAATGTACATGGAGGCTCGCAAAATCCAAATCCTGTACTTAATAATGTAAGAAAATATTTTGTATAGCACATTTATTATAACTTTTTTTTACATTTATTGGATAATAAATAACCTGTAGATATTTTGAAAGTAATTTTTAAAACAACAAGACAAGCTATAGATTGGACAAACGGACATACATTTCCGTGTTTGCTTTTTAATAATAAATTATAATCTATAATTTTATAGTAGTTCCTTGTTGGCTCAAATGGATCAAAAATATTAAGGTATACTTCCTGAGATAACTAATTTACAGATTCAACATTTTGGTAGCTTTATCTCATTGTACTGAGATTTGTTTCTTTTTCTGCATACAGAATCTCTAAAATGTGATACATCTCTTAAATGAGATCGAATTTCATAGTCTTTATACGCAATCTATTTTCTGCAAGTTCCTTACAACAAACAAAAAAAAAATCGTTCTGAAATCGATTTGAAATAGTTGTTTGGAATTCAACATTAGTTCTCTTGAACCTAAACTTGTTTAGAAAACTTTTTTCGAAGTTAAAAATGTTCTAGTTGATAAAACTAATTTTTGTTTAGAAATTCATTCAAATTCAATCTAGGAAGAAGGAAGTCAAATTAAAATCAAAAATATAATAGAGTTGGTCTTTTCATTTTATCTAACTTATACTTAGTTAATACTTACAGCCCAGTCACGAGCATCTTTCAGCCAATTACCGAAACGTTTTTCTTTAACGAAATCAGGAACCCAATATGTTTTGGAACTGCAAGCTTGCAATTTGGCCATCATATGCTCCACACGAATAAACCAAGATGGAACGGCTTTATAAATAAGCGGAGTGTCAGACCTCCAGCAAAACGGATAGCTATGTTTTACCTGGCTGGCTGCTACCAAATTGCCAGATTCTTTCAGTTTAGCTATTATGTGCTTGTCAGCATCTTTAACATATTGTCCAACGAAATCTTTAACCTCATCGGTGAATCGACCAGAATCATCGACTGGACATATTACAGGACTTGTTTTCGTTATAAGGCCACCAAGCAAGCAGACTCGATAATCATCTTCGCCGAAATAGGGTGCATTATGAACGATGCCAGTACCAGAGTCCTCGGTTACATAATCATCAATCAAAACTCTAAATGCATTCACAGCTGCTCCGCGTTCTTTGAAGTAAGGAAACAATGGCTTGTATTTCAAGCCAGAACACTCTGCGCCCTTCATCTTTTTAACGAGGGAATATTCCTCGGGTGTTTTGAACACATAACTCAGTCTCGATTCAGCTAGAATGTAGTGCCTTTTCGATTTGACTTCCTCAACTTCAACATAATCCATGTCAGCATTCATACAAATTGCAAAGTTTGATGGCAACGTCCAGGGAGTTGTTGTCCAGATCAAAAAATATGTATTCGACTTATTTTCAAGTTCCAGTGCCACTGTTACACATGGATCAACGACATCCTTGTAATTTTGGCCTGATTCGAAGTTCGAAAGCGGAGTGGTGCAAGCGGTGGAGTAGGGCATCACCTTCACACCCTGATAGACAAGCCCTTTTTGAAATAGCTCTCTGAATACCCACCAAATGGTTTCCATGTACCATGGATACAATGTTTTGTAATCGTTTTTAAAATCAATCCAACGTCCCATTCTCGTCACAACTTCCTCCCAGTTTTTCGCATACCTCATTACTATTTTGCGACACTCATTATTGTAGGCAGCAATGCCTATTTTCTCGACATCTTGTGGACCATGGATGCCAAGATCTTTGTCAATTTCGAACTCAACCGGCAGCCCATGGCAATCCCAGCCAAATCTTCGATCGACATGATAGCCCTGCTGATAGGCATACCGGGTGACGATGTCCTTGATTGTGCCGGCTAATATGTGGCCGTAGTGAGGTAGGCCGGTGGCAAAGGGTGGGCCATCATAGAACGTGTATCTACGGCATACAATAACTATACCATCCGCACAAAAACTAATTTTATTTTATGTAACTCTTACCTTGGTCGTCCTTTGGACATTTGCATGCACCGTTCGAAAATATTATTGTTGCACCAATATTGCAACACCCGCTGTTCTTCCAGAGGGAAGTTTATTGTTTCCGCCACCCGATGTATGTCTTCTTTGCCAATATTATCCATGTTATTACCTTTTTCCACACTCAGATCCTTATTTATTTTGTAAAAACTTTACTGAACTCACAAATTGGAATCTTTCGTAGGTTTCACCACATAATGAGTAATAGAAAGATGGGAAATTTCGGAACCTATTTTGGTTTGCTTACAAGTTATTACCGGTGTGAAGCTGATGTACTAGCATTTGTGTTGGATAAAACTTATCTTTTTGCATCTGGGGTAGTTAACTATACCACATATTGTTGTTGGATTTCAAATCTATTCATGGATAGAAAGACAAATTTACAAATCCAACAATGAACACAAATGGTTTTCAGCGGTGAAACATACGAAAGTTTTCCGTCTTGTTATTACTTTCTGAGAATAGAACTTTAATTTAAAACGTCAAATGACATATTAGCCAAAAGTACACGCGGCAAAATATGGATTAGGAATTGTGATCATAAACTAATAACTTAAAGACCAGAAACCTCTGCTTTCATTTGACATTTGCCTACAAGCTGAAACACGCACACAACTAACATTTCTGTTCCTCTTCCAATAGAACCATTGAGAAAAACGCACACAAGAATCTTTTCTGTTCCTCTTCCTATAGACACATAGACAACACAGCCCTAGTAATTTGTTTTTGTTTTGCTTTTCGATTTCCCATCTATTCATGGATAGAGTGTCAAAGCTACAAATACAACAATGTAAACAAATGGGTTTTGGGGGGTGAAACGTACGAAGGTTTCCAATCTTTATTATGGCTTATTTGTGATTGTGATGATCCATCAATAGGGTGACATGTAGTAAATTTTAGTATTGACACATGGAAATTGATTTTTTTTTCGATTTGGCGTTAAATGTATTTCCAATAGGAGAAAATGCAGATTATAGAAAATACGGCAATTGTAGATAAAGATTATAAAGTGAAGGCTTAACTATTTACATAGACCTACTTTTTGGCTAAAGTACTAAAGTGAGAAATACACACATACTACCACCACACATGTACCACTGTTTAACTTTCGAATAGATAAAAATAGACGAGAAACGGTAAACGGATTTGCTCGAACTTTATATATTTTTGGCTTTCTAAAAATCTTCAAAAATATTATAATCTTCTTCTTTAGAAAACATTTTTCTTTCATTTATGTTAAAAAACTGGAAAAAGTATAGTTTAAGAAAAGGTACTTTTTTTGCAATCCCTGGGGAATTGGTTGAAAAAAACGATCAAGGCTTTGAAATACTTCGTAGCACTGTTAATTTGCAAGATTACATTCGAAAAACAGCTGTATTGCAAGCAAAAACAAACATCACTGTTTGCCTCATCCTCATTCTTCTAAAAATCATCGGGTTGATTTGTTTTGTGTAATTTAGATATATTTATTGAATTTAAACTACTTTTCTATTAAAATAACATAAAAAGAACCAAGTTAATTATTATTTATACAAAAAAATGTGAATCAAGTAATTTGAAAATTGAAATCAAGTATTTTGGAAATTGTTTTTATATGATGTGATTTTCTTTTAATTTTATTTTCATAAATACAGTGGTACATAGAATTCAACTACTTGAAAAAAACCCCATTCGTCGGTCACTGGTTGCTTATTCGGGCGGGACGCCCAGTTCATATGTCATTAGGAATATAGGTCTGAGCAAGAGCGGACGACGATCAAGAAGATTGAAGTAGGCCAAGGATGTAGCAGAGAATCTGTATTGGGTTATTCCCGTGTACAACAAAACGCAGTCGAAAACAATCTTCTCAGAGAAACCTTTGTTTTGATGTTCATTCAATTCTTGTTAATTGAACGAATATCAACTTCAGGAAATGCTTTTTTATTTAATAATAATTTCACAGTCAAGTTTTAATATACCTATAATAAAAACAAACGCAAAAATGAAAATCGCTGTAGAAGTTTGTGCTCATGGCGAGGTGGAAAAACAATAGAGGCAATACAAATGTGAAAAATGTTAAAATAGATTTGTTGTTGTGTCCACAACACAATATATTAAAAGGTAGATTAGTTTAGGTTGACATGGCCATCAGGAAAACAACTGACACACTTAGACCAAATGCTCAACCAACCCAAATAAAATTGATAGTTATCTGACATGTCAAAATGTCAGCTTTGAAGTTTCTATACATTTTATCGATAACTTAGTGAAAAAGTTTTTGGTAGCGCAGTTTTTATCCTCTCCAATAGCTGAGCCCCGAGAATTCTCTGGGTTTAAGCTAAGCACCCCCGGGGATTAGTTGTTGTTGGATTTAACATGCAAATTGTTAATCCTACTCATCGTTTTTTCGCCCATTTTCCCCGGGGCTTAGAAAAAAACACGCCTAAAGCCTAGTACGCTGCTGATGCGAAACGAAAAATCCCATACAAAAATGACACGACGAAATCATAAACGAAAAATTTCGCTCTACTTTTCGTTTTCCAGTACGCTGCTGAACGACGAAATGTGTAATTTTAGTGGATAGCTGTAGTAGATTTCTTAGTACAATTCTCCACTCTTTTCGTTCTCAATTTAATTGACCTGCACATTAATTGCTTGCGAAATTTTGACATTTCATTTTTTTTTATAAAAAAAAAAGTCAAGCTCTTGTAATGCTTATTTGATTTTTCTTGGGTCTTGTGTTTTCTCTAGTGTCGGGTTTTTCTGTGCATTTCCTGAATTAAATTAATCAAAATACATTCAATTCTAATTTTGTATCAAAACCAATTTTAAAATCGACTAAACTAAATCTGCAAAATGCAAATGGGAAGTTGTAAAGAAGCACACCCTTCACATATCTTATCGGCGAACAAGATATAGCTGATCTTTATTTGGAGTGCTGATTATAACTAACTATCGACTTTTCTCATACCTAGTGCTAGTGCTTAGATTAAAAATAACCAATGTCCTTTTAAAATTAATTTATTTTAAGTGACTACTAAATAAAAATATTATAATCAAGATTCAGTAGTTTGTTTTGCATTTAACTGTCCATGTCATGATTTTTAAAATACATTTGTTACTCCGACTTTTAAATTCTATGCGACCTTTGACACCATATAAATATAAAAAAACACTCACCATTTCTAACTACATACTTTCAACACATAAATTAACTCAATTGCCACAAAGAAAAAATCAAATCGACCGCCCGCTACTGGCAGTACGAATATGAATTTCCGACCTGGTCGGGACAAGATGTATCCAGGCCGGAAGCCAAAGGTAAGCGGCCTTCCGCTGCACCGACGACAATTAAGGAAATCATCGTTACCACAATAATGTTTGGTTGCAAAAAGGCCATCTTAAACGATACCCACCTCTATTTAGAAAGCCTGTTTCCGATCTCATTGTTTGGCGATTTTATACCATACCCCAGAACTTATTTCTCAAGTTAAGATAATCTGTTCAATGTTTACTTCGTGAAAATCGGTACGGGATGGACATTGTTATTTAGTCTACAATTTCAGGTGATGACCTCGCTAGTCCTTTGTTGTGTTGATAGAAAGAAGATGATGACAAATCACTTACCTCGCATTGCCATCGCTACCTTCTTTTTCTTTTCTGGACGAAGTTTTTTAATGTTATTGAACCATCGTATGGCAGATGCCCTGCTCGTGGATTTGATAGCAAATCAAGCTGCTTGCAAGCTGGTCACTTGTCAATTGGATTTGATATATAAGGCCATGCATTTTTACTATTCATTCGATTTTGGTATTAATTGAGGAAGCAAGACCTATAGTTAAAATGGGAATCGATCAAAGAGCATTCGCAGCGTAGCAGAGCGGTCAAGTACAAACCCACTAAGAAAACTCACTGATGAACAAGTGAAAATGCAACCCGTTCCAAAAATATATTCTAAAAGCTATTCGCTGTTCACCTTGAAATACATAATCTGAAAATACTTTGAAGTGTATCTTTGGAACGGATTACCCTAAAAACTTGGTTGATACCTTTTTGTAATCTACTCTTGATGCTCTCAAAATCAGCACCAAAAGTTTTTATGTAGAAGCCTTATTGCAAAAAATCACTCTTGCAATACGCATATTTAGAATGATGTATGCGTATTCCTGGAGCTATTTTTTTTAATACAACTTCTTTGCAAAAAATGTTGATGGTTCTTTTGAAAGTATCAAGTGCTGATTCTGAAATGATATCGCTCGCCTTTATTGGACAACCCGTTCCAAAGATATAGTTCCAAACCTATTCACTGTTCACCTTGAAATACATAATCTGAAAATACTTTGAAGTGTATCTTTGGAACGGGTTACCCTAAAAACTTGGTTGATACCTTTTTGTAATCTACTCTTGATGCTCTCAAAATCAGCATCAAAAGTTTTTATGTAGAAGCCTTATTGCAAAAAATCACTCTTGAAATACGCATATTTAGAATGATGTATGCGTATTCCTGGAGCTATTTTTTTTAATACAACTTCTTTGCAAAAAATGTTGATGCTTCCTTTGAAAGTATCAAGTGCTGATTCTAAAATGATATCGCTCGCCTTTATTGGACAACCCGTTCCGAAGATATAGTCCATTATATTTATAGTCTGATTATATTTTTCAGATTATATATTTCAAAGTGAACAGTGAATAGTTTTTGGATTATATCTTTGGAACGGGTTGTCCAATAAAGGCGAGCGATATCATTTTAGAATCAGCACTTGATACTTTCAAAGGAAGCATCAACATTTTTTGCAAAGAAGTTGTATTAAAAAAAATAGCTCCAGGAATACGCATACATCATTCTAAATATGCGTATTTCAAGAGTGATTTTTTGCAATAAGGCTTCTACATAAAAACTTTTGATGCTGATTTTGAGAGCATCAAGAGTAGATTACAAAAAGGTATCAACCAAGTTTTTAGGGTAACCCGTTCCAAAGATACACTTCAAAGTATTTTCAGATTATGTATTTCAAGGTGAAGAGTGAATAGCTTTGCAACTATATCTTTGGAACGGGTTGTCCAATAAAGGCGAGCGATATCTTTTTTGAATCAAAACTTCATACTTTCAAAGGAAGGATTAACAAAACAAAAAGTAGTTTTGTCACCAAATTACTTTTAAATGTATTTTTTGTCACCAAATTTCCTTTACATATATTTTTTTTTAAATAATTCTTGGACTTGAAAATGGTATCCGGAATTAGTAAGAAACCATAAATTAGAACTCATAACCGTTCACACCATCCCAATGAAGGACGTAGTTTTCGAATTATAGAGTGGTTTACCTCCCTATTTCATTGATTTTCTTAAAATTGATAGAAATTTCATCAAATCGGCAGATAAACCAGTTAATAAGTCCCAAAGTATTTGCTTAATTTCCATCATTTAAACGGTTCTGAGTTTTATTTTAAATCCTCTATGTGTAACAAGAACAATTTTTAAATCCAAGAATTATTTCAAAAAAATTACATCTAAAAGTAATTTGGCGACAAAAAATTTTCCATCTAAAAATAATTTGGTGACAAAATTACTTTTTTTTACAACTTGTCAATTGTTTTTGACAGCTTACAGAACTCTCCGCAAATATTTTTCCGCTGTGGTTTTCGTTAGCATTTCGCTCTCCTAGTGGAGACCACCGAAAAATTTCGTTTCGCATCAGCAGCGTACTAGGCTTAAAGATGAAGAAGTGTTTTGCTATGCTTACAGTTAGACGACCTCTTATTTAACGTTACAGTATACTTTTTATCGTTTAAAATTATCAAAAAGTTGACCCTCATTTTAAAACTCAATTAGAGTAGAGGATTTAAATGTTTAGAATTTTGCGCTAATAAATATAATAATTTTAAAGTGAGGGGACTTTTATTTCTATTTTTAATTAATTTTTAAAGTTTTCACTTTTTATACAAAATGTATTTGAGAGTTTGCAAAACAAAGATATGACTGTATGCAACTTGGGTATGGTAAAGTGTTGTGGTATATGTGCATTTTTCTTGGGATTATATATATATTGATTTCAAACTACTATTGCTATTTTTTTATTTCATGTCAAAGCCTAAAAAAAAACTTTGCATACACCCAACCTCGACCGCACGCCAAAGCCTATAATTGGGCCAAGCAGGGTGTTGCATGCTTTGCTTTTTTATGCTGTGAACTTAATTACAGAAAAACTTCAATAAGAACGTTTTTATAATGTTTAAATGTTTTTTTTTTAACATATTATGTTAAAAATAAAAAAAACTAATATATTAATATTAAAATCGTTTTAATTATTGGCGCAAAATTTAAACAGTCCTCGTTTAGAGAATAAACCCAGCTATAGTTAAAGCAGTCGTTTAGTTGCCAGCTCTAGTCTAACTTTATCTTAATTTTAAACACACTAAACAACTCTTCTAATTAAAGTAGATCTTCAGGTCTACGTTAGTCAAACTTAAGTTGAACATGCCTCATTTGTACAGATAGAGTAATGAAACAGAACGAAAGTTAAACATAAGCACAAAAAATATATTCATATACTTATACAAAATACTCGCTATACATTTGGAGGTAATATCTTATAATTTTTCCCACCGAATATAATCGAACTGTTGTTTCTTCAAATCGATATCTTGAATAAAATTCAAGCTGCTCGAACTTTATATATTTTTCACTTTCTAAAAACCAAAATCTTCAAAACTATTATATATTCTTTTTCAGAAAACATTTTTCTTTTTCTTTCATTGTTTGTTATGAAATGTCAAGCGTCAACTGGAAAAAGTATAGTTTAAGTTAGATGAAGAAGCGTTTTGCTCTGTTTAAAGTTTAAGTATACTTTTTGTCGTTTAAAATTATCAAAAAGCCGACACCCATTTGAAAACTCATTTTTAGAGTCGACTCCCATTTTAAAAAACTCATTTAGTGTAGGGTTTAATTAGTCCTCGTTTAGAGAATAAGCCCAACTCTAGTTAAAGCAGTCGTTTAGTTGCCAGCCCCTGTCTAACTTTGTTGTAATTTCAAACACACTAAACAACTCTTCAAATTAAAATAGATCTTTAGGACTATGTTAACTTATGTTGAACACACCTTATTTTGACAGAGAGAGTAATAGAACAGATCGAAAATTAAACATAAGCACGAGGACACAAAAAACATATTCATAAATGTGGATGTGTATCTGCGAAAGTGCTAGGACGTGTTTTTAACGAGTGCAGTACAAAATAATTTTATCTGATTTTTTCGAGTGTTCCTTTTTTAATAATGATTGAAACGGTGGCTGAGGGAGTACTTCCACAGGGGGCAAACATGATTTTGCCTTCACAATTAATTAATGAAAAAGGCAAAAATGATATATATAAGAAGGTGGATTATTGGACGCATGGCGACGAAGCCATTATAATGTGAACATGATGTCAGGGTCCGTTACTGAGGAGATGGAAACAGATTTCTTAACCGCCTTAAAAGTCCTTGTGACCTGTCTGCTGGGAAAAATTTCATCCGATTCCGAAGCGGTGCTAAAAAAAAACTTTTGCCCGACGACAAAGTCAGGATGACTAACATATTAGTTCGGAAAAAGCGTCAAGCGACCTCGATTAGAGTGGCCAAAAAACAGGTGGTTGAAATTCCAAAGTCGTCACAAAACCGATTCGCAATTTTAGGCAATGGCCTAGAGGATGATGATATTCTCCATACCCATACCAATGAAGGCAGCGGTATTATGCCCAACGGAAACAACAATAAAGCAACCAGCTTAAATAACGGCCACAATATTTCCAACAACAGCAGCACCAACAGCAATCATAATAGCAGCAGCAACATTAATAGCAGCAGCAACAATGTCAGTTCTAACTCGCAGCGGACGAAGGATCTCAGTGACTGGTGTCCTCCGATTTTCACAAAAGGTATTAGTTCTAATATTATTGTCGAGTATATGTATAGTGCTAAGTTAAGTTTATACGATGTAAAATTCGACTCTAGAAGATTCGGAAAATTAAAAATTTTTGTTAAAAACTTGGCTTTGCACCGCCTACTTTTAGATCAATTAGAGATAAAAATATCGATGCATTTTTATTCCCTCCTAACGAGGAAAAAAGGTTCAACGCCGTCCTTAAAGGAATACCGGGTAATTTCTCGCCGGAAGAGGTGAAATTTGAATTGTTAAGGCTGGACCCCTCGTTGAGGGTCGAAGTGAAATATTTTGAGACAAAGTGGTAAAAAAAATGAGATTCCGCTTGACATGTTTCTTTGCTCTGTTGGGGATAGAGAAAGTCTTGTTAAAATAAAGTATTTGAAATATATACGAAGTCATAGAGTTAGATGGGACTCTGTTAGGAGTTCTGTTACTAAGCAGTGTTATAAGTTCCAAAGATTTGACCACGTGTCCGCTTACTATGCATATGCATTAAGATGCGTCGAATGCTTTAAAGACCACGAACAGGGCAAATGCGAAATGGTGGAAAGGAGTGAGTCCTCTATCGCCTCTTGTGTGAACTGTGGCATCGCTGGTTATCCAGCAAGCTATAAAGGGTGCCCGAAAAGAAACGAGATTTTGAGAAATAGAGAAATAGTCAAGTCTTCGTATAAAAACAATAATAACAGAAATAAGGTACATAATACGGCCTCTAACGTAAAAAATAACATCCCACAAGGTGGATTCTGCTATGCTAGGGGAGTTAGGGGAGCTAAGTTCGCGCCTGCAACAGCAAATTTACCTGATTCTGGTAACTCTTTTTCTGACTTCTTAAACGAATCTAAGAAGCTCTTTGGTCTCTCTTTTAGTGATCTTTTTGCTAAAGTCAAAATGTTCTGGGCTAACTACACCAAGCTTGAGGCTTCTCAAGAACCTGGAGCCTTCATTTGTTTTTCTCGCTTCAATTTCCCCTCCCTCGCCATGAATCTTTCTATAGTTACCGCCAATGTCAATTCCTTCACTCGCGACAAACAGATAGAGGTTGAGCATCTTCTAAAGGAAACTCGACCATCTGCTCTATTTCTTCAAGAAACATGTTTTAAAAAAATCGAAATTTTCGTTTTGATAACAATCATGATTTCATAGGCAATAAATCTGGGCGTGGTACCGGCATAATTATCAATAACTCTTTCAAATTCTTTCATAGGAAATTTCAAAACAATTTAATCTCAGCTGCTATAGCTCTTATTCCTATATCAGTTTTTAATTCAACAAAACTTTTTTTATAATTAGAGGAGACTTCAATTCACGTCATCCATACTGGGGTGACACCAAAATAAATATAAATGGATACCACCTGGTGAATTGGTACTCTGATAATCATTACCTCGATTATGATGTAGCTGCTGAAGGCCCCACAAGACCTAGCTCGGGTTTCCATATAAATTTCTTTTTGATTTCCTCCAACTTTAGTCTAACAAATGACAACCTAGTATGCCTTACTTTAGACGCCATTTCAGATCATTTTTCCGTTTATCTCAATATACAAATCCGTAACGCATCACTTTTAGTCACCTCCCCCAGAAATTTGACTTGCTTTAAAAATACGAACTGGGCCAACTTCAATAGAACGCTATATGCCAAGTTTCAATCGTTAGATATTCCCACGGATAGAAATATACCAAATGATGGAATTGATAATCTTATTTCTTCCTTCTCCAACTCTCTCTCCGATTGCATAGCCATTCACAGTCGAACAAAAACCAATAAGATTAATTATCGCAAAATATCGGACGAGACTTTGAATCTTTTTAAAACTCGGAAAGTTTGGAAAAGAAACCTTAAGCGAATTTATCGTTATTTTGGAGATCGAATGAGTCAAGGCTACAGGGAATTGGCTGCCAGAATAAGTTGCCCAAGCAAAATTATAAAAGATCGGGTAAGAATCGAACTAAATGAGCTTTTCCGTAAAAGGTTGAATGCGTTGAAACCTTCCAGTAATGTATTTAGAGCTATAAACCAAATCACAGGACGTAAATACAGTATGAATAGTTCTTCACAGGAACTAGTTCTAGACGAACAGACTTTTACAAACTCTTTAGAAAAGGTCGAGGCCTTTCGCTCTTACTTCGCTAGTATCTACGCACATAAAACTCTACTCGCAGACCCCGAGAACCTATTAACAGTGAATACTGTAAATTGCTCCTTCTCGACCTGGAACACTAACCTAACATTAACTAATTTTTCTGTCTTTTACAAATCTGACTCCACTTCTGAGTCCCATTTTACCTCACCAACTGCTATAGAACTAATTATATCTTCACTTAAAAATAAAAAATCTTCCAGGCCAGATAAAATTCCAAACTTTGTGCTTATGAAATCCAAAATCACACTAGCAAAATTCTTAAATCCTATATTCAATAATTGCATTAACAATTGCTACTTTCCAACTGCCTGGAACAATAAACAAGAAAAAATAAAAAATAAAATCAGATATTGAATAATCTAAGGGCAAAAAAATATACAGTCGCTTGTGCCATTGACCTGAGCAAAGCTTTTGACTCAGTGTGGCGCGCGGGACTTATTTACAAACTGAAACTTCTCAACGCCTTCCTTCGCATTTTATCAAAATAATAAAATATTTTCATACCAACCTTAGCTGTTCCATTCTCTTCGAAAACAAAAAGTCCTCGCCCATCCCGATTCTTGCCGGGGTCTCTCAAGGGTCAATTATGGGCCCATTTCTTTTTAACCTCTATCTATACGACTTCCCAGTTAATGCAACTAATCCCAATACTATATTCTATGCAGATGACACGATAATCTTCAGTCATCACGAAAGACCTCATGAAGCACTAAAAGAAGTATCTCAACAGCTAAATCAGATCATACCTTATTATAAAAAATGGGGCATCAAGATTAACTCTTAGAAGTGTAATCTCATATGCTTCCGAAATGCATCTGGAAGAGGTCATCACCTCGCAGTAAGAGAGAGCAAATGCCTGAATTTGGTCATTAATGAGCACTCAATACCGCTTAGGCAATCGATTAAATGTTTAGGAATCAAACTGCACGAGATACTCAAAGTTAACCTTCATGCGAGATACGATTTGCAAAACGGGAAAGCGGCTGCGGCAATCTTAAAAACTCTTCTGAACTCTAGAGAAGTTGAATTGAGGCCGAAACTCCTTATATATAAAAGCCTAATAAGGCCACTATCATCTCCTATGGGTTCCTGTTATGGTTTTATATTACACCTAATGTTGCTATAGAACTTCAAACCTTCGAAAGAAAGATTTTAAGAAAATGCTTAAGCAAATTTTGTATACCTTCCGGAAAGTGGTTTAGCTACCGAGTAATATATGAGAACTCGAAACTTACGCCTTTAGTCGAGTATCTGACTAACCTAGCCAAAAAAAGAATCGCCCTGCTACAACATCATAATAACCCTCACCTTCGCAATATCTACACAAATCATAGACTCCTCAATCCCGGACGGATACTACTTTTCACCCATCAGCATCCTCAATGCGGGGTCCAGTCTGGACTTCTGTACACGGGACGGTGATAGCCTTTTTTTTCCTCCTTTCTATCATAAAAGTTATTTTTTTTTAACTATATGGGTTAACCCCCGTCTTTTGAAAGCCTCATGAAACGAATTAAAAAGTAAAATCACAACAAAAACGGAAGTAGAAAAATATATAACAAAACTATGTAAATCAACAAAATCAGAAAAAAAACGAATGAATGTACATTCTCAACATGAATGTACCTAATAAATGTAATTATGTACTTGTATCTTCTATAATTGATATAATAAACAAATGAATGCCAGTATAAATATGTAAACTCAGTTGAATTCTCAGTTACAATCTTATAATTTTAAATACTATAACTAACCGACACTTCAAAACATATCCAAGAGAGAAAAATAAAACTAATTTACACTAATTCACACATACTTATAGATACAAAATCGAGCTAGCTAACTAGCAAAAACAAATGTAAAACTAATTGTAGCTAAAATTCACCTTACTCCCTTGCATATACATAGAATCGGCGAGTTAACCACTCCCTGCTGAAGACCATTTTTAGTATTAAAAATTGCGGTAGAAGTTACATTGCCACTCTTGACAACAAATTTTCTACCATTTAGCATGTCATAAAGCACATACAATAGAGGTTTACTTATACCTAGTCTGTTAATTAGCTATAGATAGAGACCTTCTAACCATACGTTGTCAAAGACCTTCTCCAAATCCAGCAGAGAGGCACCCGTACACTGCTTTTGCGATTTGTTCCATTGGATATTAGAAACTAGTTTAGACGCGGCATGAATTGTGTCATGTCCTGCCTTAAAACCGAACTGGTTATCCGGGATGATATTGTTGTCCTCTGCCCACTTGAACAGATCCCTATTAATAACCTTTTCGAATACTTTGCTGATACTCGGAAGAAGACAAGAAAAATTCATTCGTTATATTGGAAATTCGTTATATCGAGCATTCGTTAAACTGGACGTCCACTGTATATTTATTTTTTCAAATTATAAGAATAACAATTTCAATTAAATTGTATCTAAAAGCAAATTAACATTAAACAAATTTTTACAAATTTGAATATTTTATTTAAAAAAATCGAAAAATCATGAATCAAAGAAAACAAGATTACGACACTTCTTTGTTCTTCTTATTTTATTGACGCCATTTGTGAAACAAAATCTGCAAATTGTTGTTGTTTGTTGATTAATGGATTTTGTTTCACATATGACGTCAATAACATAAAAAAACAAAGAAGTGTCGTATCTTGTTTTCTTTGATTCATGCTAAATACCTATATCGCAAGTAAAAATATGGACTTTATTTTTATTTTGTTTCTTTTTATTTTCTAATAAATTCTTATATACCTACCTAGATACATTTAATATTAATGTATGTATTAGTTTAAAAAACACCTAAACTAATTTGTTGTAAGTAGGGAGGTAGGTACCTATACCTATACAGCTTGAACATAACAGCAAAACACCTGGATAATAGCTATGACCCACATACCCTGTTTAAATAAAAAAATTAGTTAGGTATGTAAGAACATAAGTACATTTTTGTCTTTCACTTATCTTAATAAATGTTAATTTACCTACGATTCGATGTTTTGAGCGCTTGACTGAGGTTTTCTTGAGTTGAAATATTGACATCAACTCTAAAAATATAAATAAAATAAAATTTACAATTTGTTGAAATAATTTACCTTTTTTAACTTACCTATTTAAAATGCGCGGGTTTGTTTTCTAAAATATCACCAAATCAAAATCACAAAATCCAAATCCTACCTACAATGAAATAACAGTAAGTACAATTGTACATACAACCTACCTCAACAATCCAGTACCAAAAGTATGAGTACGGCATAGTACGTATGTAAGTAGCATTGTAGGTACGTCATTCACATATTCAGAATCTTTATGAGATTTAAGTATAGCAAAATTAATCAAATACAAATCCAACGCGAAATAAAACACGTTCAAAAGTTATCCTATATATGAACGTTCAACTTTGTTGTCCTCTTAGTCTCATCCTTATATGAGATAAAAGAAATAAAACATGTGATGACAAAAAAGAAACCACATTTGGTTTTCTCTTTTATACTCTTTGTTATATTCGAAAACGAAATTAAACTACACCATCTCTTTTTTTCCCCTTTCTTCCTCTACCCACGTCACAAACTATAACTGCAAAGGGGAGAAACAGTGATACTAGCGACCCCTTAAGCAAATTACAAGAAGAAATTTGTCTGTTCCATGATAGTACTATAGATTATATAAACAATGAATGAGCACACCTTATTTTGACAGATTGGGTAATGGAACAAAACGAAAATTAAACATACGCACAAGAGGAACATAAAAAAAATATTTACAAACTTATAAAAACTCAGGTAAGACTTTCGTATATAATTCGTTTCAGATCACCAAACTGTTCAACAAGAGGAATTGGCAGTATTACCAATTGGGCTTCACATTTATTTTGTAATTAAAAATCTGATATCGCCTTGACCCCCAAAAAACAAATGCAGCAAGGACCTAATCAAGATTCAAGCTATTAAAGGTCCAACCATCGCTGAGAGCACATTAGTGAGGAAGATACCGACCCCCGATATAGTTGAACATCAGTTTTAAATAATTCAATAGCATAGCGTTTAGGAATGCTATTTATGGTCGGCGGGCCTAAGACCCCACGAGTGCTTACGCAACCAAACACCGATTGCATTCAATAAGCACCTAACGGATTGATTTAAGCGATATTTTGTTTAATTATAGTACATTCTGTATTTTTTTCGTCGTATAGATAGATTTCACTCACTGATCTCTATAATACACTGGATAGTGTATTCCATACAAAGTATAACAGTTTTTTTTTGACTCCAATTGAATTTGACAGTAGCATCAATACAATTGTCCATCTCGATTTTTTATAAAAAGAAAGAAAGATTGCACTCCTTTTCAGAAACAAAAAAAATTGACAAACAATTTATTTTTATTGTCAGTTTCAACATAAGAACTTCAAACAATACAATTCAGAATAAAGTAAGAAAGAAATAATAAAAAATGAAACATTTTTGTTTAATCTTTTTAAATTTTCAAGGTAATTGAGAACTTATTCATCAGAAAAATGGGCCTGGTTAGATGGAATAGGTGCTATAATCATTTCCCCAACTTGAGGAATTGGCACACCAAATCTTTGATACGCTCAAAAAGTCGGAGCGCATCATGATTTTTCGCTGGTTTAATTATTGGAGGAAAAAATTTAAAGTTCGAGAAAAAAAGAATGGACCAGTGTAACATTAAAATGTGCACACCTAGACATTAAGTGCCAACACATGAATGAAAATCCATTGTTCGATGTTTCAACAATGCAAGTTTGGTTCTTGATGAAGCTGATCGTTGTCTCGATATGGGATTTGAGCAAGCAATTGTTGCAAACAGATTAAGTACATTTACGAAATCTTTTATAATTTGCGTCCTGGAATAAGTTTGCTGGCACTGTATGGGACACTCCATCAGGATCGCAGAGTTGCTATATATCAGCAGTTTTGCCGGAAAGGTAATGTGGTGTTGTTTGCAACCGATATCACCTCACGTGGTTTCGACTTTTCTTTCGAAAATTTGGTAATTCAATTGGATTATCATGAAGATGTCACGCAGTACATCCATCGGGCAGGAATGACGGCTCGTCATAAAGCCCATGGTAAAAGCTTACAGCAACAATTCCGACGCCGAAGATGATTTATTTAAGACCAAACGATGATGGCGACACCAAAGTTGATGATGGGAAAGTCCTCGCTGAACTTACTGCAGCCAACACAAAAGTTGAGTTCAATGAAGACGGAACCGAAGTACTCGACACAAGAAAAAAATTACAATCGGATCTCGCAATTGATTATATCAACCAAGACGAGGGAGGAATTGATATTGAAACTACAAAGAAGGTCCTTCGTGAAGAGAATCAATTCGATAAGAAACGTTTCAAGGAAATTGTCAAAGCCAAGCATAAGGTTCAAAAGAAAAAATCAAAAAGCAAGAATGTCGAAGACGAAGTCGACGACTTTGGTAGTAATGAAGACGATCAACAGAGGTGGAATTATCGTTTTTGCCGGGCCCAGATAAGATTTAAGAATTTGGTAAACAATGATGCAAATAATTGTAAAGAAGATTGTGACAATGGTATGGGAGAAGCAAGTGGAAGTGAACGTTTGGTTTACCGACCACCGGGCAGATTGTACGAAAAGAAGAGAAAATCTAGAAATGCTTTAGTAACTGATAGCGATTCAAATGACAACGAAGAAGATGAACCACGTCACAATAAGGCGAAACATATTGCAGAAAAATTATCATTAAATGAGGCTGAAATTATTGCAATATAATTGTTGGGAAAATAAAACAAGTTCATTATTTTTACAAATGGACGATAGTACTCTAAGCTTTTCATATTCGTTTTCAGATTCTCCTCTTTGTTTATCGGATGTGGAGCTGCAACAGTAGCGTATGATAATCTCGTTAAATTCTTATCTTGAAGGCATTGTGCAATGGGGAATACTAAACCGCTTAGAAGTTAATGCTTCAAAAATTCAATGCTGTCCTCTGCCGTTAAAGCAGAACCCACGTCCCGTGTATCCATGAGCGGCTCTTGCATTGAAGAAAATGATCTGCGTTAAGTCCTTGGTTTGTGCATCAGAAAACCAATTGAGGAATGACCACATATTCGATGTCGCCAAAAACGCTGCTAAGTGCTTGGGGTTTTTTCAAAGATGAAAGAAATTCTACTCCCCATCCGATCTGGTTGTAATCTATAAGGCCATCATTCGTTCAAAACTGAAGTATAATTCTCACGTTTGGGCTGGAGATACCAAAAATCATTTGAACCTTTTGGATAGAACTCAAAATAAAGCTCTAAGACCACATTTTGTACCGATCAATATAGCCAAATTGTTAAAAGCACACTAGAAACAATCGAACATATCATTATTATGCTTTTTTTTATTACGAAAAAGACGTACTTACATCATTGCAATGGTCAAACTTATAACCACTGTTCCTTTATGACAATTTATTTTTATATTTTATATTTTTTTTTTTTGAAAAAAGTGCCCTTGCTTGATTAAAATGAAGAATTTTAATTTAGTTTAATTTGAAGCATTAACAACCATATTGAAATGTCACTTTGGCAACAGAAATGTTATACTGTGATACTGACATGGACCCACTACAATTATTACAGTTTTCTATTGGGGTCGATTTTTTTGTATGAATACACTATCCAGTGTATTATAGAGATCGGTGATTTCACTATGTTCATAAAAAAAAACAAATAGGTTCAGGATTTTATTTTAATAAAATAAAAACAAATATATGTATGTACTTTGATGCTTTTTTATTCTAATTTAAGTAGTCAAAGTTCTTCGAACGGATCTGCTCTAACTTTATTAATTCGTGGCTTTCTGAAAAGTTCTAAATTTTCAAAATAGTATAATCTTCTTCAAAAAGTATTGTTCTTTCCTTTTTTTGTTACAAAATGTCAAACGTTAACTGAAAAAAGTATAGTTTAAGAAAGATAATGAAGCGTTTTGCTCTGTTTAAAGTTAGACGACTTCTTTAACGTTAAAGTATACTTTTTGTCGTTTAAACTTATCAAAAACTCGACCCTCATCTTAAAACTTATTTTTAAAGTCGACTTCCATCTTAAAACTAATTAAGAGTAGGGTTTAAATGTTTAAAATTTTCCGCTAATATCTTTAATAATAACTCCACCGGATAAAAGTATCAATGTGTTGAAATTCGTTTTAACTTAAAAGCAAATTGAACAAAAGTAATTTAATAAAAATGCCATATTGAAAAATTAAAACATTTTTTAATCATAATTAACAGTGTTTCCTCGCCGTAATTTTAAAGCTGTTCTAGACACCCATAGCTCACTGTAAAAAAAGTTAAAGTTCTACGCATGCTCCCCTAATAAAAAGAAAAATATTATATTGGTTGTTATTGTTTTAAGAATACTGACGTTTAATTAACTGTTTTAATATGTTCGGAATTTTCTGTTCGTAATGGTTCTGTTCTGTGTTCTTTTCTAATATTTTCTTCAGTGAACAAAACTATCATAATTTAAAATTAGATCACCCTGTGGTCATTAGGGCTGTCATCCCTTGTTTTCGTTCCCCTTCCCATTGCGTTTCATCTGTCAAATCGAACGACTGCAGGAAAATATCGCATTTTTATTTTATTTTATTTTGCAATCTCTATCTTGGAGATTCGCTTTCGCTTCGCAGTAAAAGAAGGAACAACACAGAAGTAGAGTGTTTTTATTTGTTATCATTTTTTTTGTTTGTAAAGAAAAATCACCGAGTTCACGAAGAACTAATCAAATCGACAAAAAGGCGACAATTAAGTTAATTTTTCAGTGTAGTGCATACATTTTAGCTCCATCAAAACCTCAGGCAAAGCCAGAGCTACAATTCCAAAATCTGCAATTACTTTAATGAGATAAATTAAAGAAAAAAGGAGAGGAAGAACGAAAAAAAAATGAATTTAATCGACACAAACCCTTACGGCAATGGCCTCCTCTATGCCGGATTTAATCAAGATCAAGGTTGGTAATCATTTGCGTTGAATTTGTAATCTCCCCAAAAGAATGTCTATCAATTTTTATTTACCTAAAATGTATGATTACTTTTGTGCTTTGTTGCATATACAGGGTGCTTTGCTTGTGCCACGGATACAGGTTTTCGCGTCTACAATTGCGACCCGCTTAAGGAAAAGGAGCGCCAATACTTCTCCGAGGGTGGACTCAGCCATGTCGAGATGCTCTTTCGATGCAACTATCTTGCCCTAGTTGGTGGAGGCATTCGTCCATTGTATCCCCCCAACAAAGTCATCGTCTGGGATGATTTGAAGAAAGCACCAGCCATTTCACTGGACTTCAATCAGCCCGTAAAGGCAGTTCGCTTGCGTCGCGATAGAATTGTTGTGGTGCTCGAGGGTGTCATCAAAGTTTACACATTCACACAGCAGCCGCAGCAGCTGCATGTTTTCGAAACGAGCACAAATCCGCTGGGATTGTGCGTCCTCTGTCCACATAGTAATAAGAGCCTACTTGCGTTTCCCGGAAGGAGAACTGGACATGTTCAGGTATGTAGGCTTTAAATTAAGTAAAGATAAAGGTACAATATATTATTATGAAATTCTTTTAGATTGTGGATTTAGCCAACACCGAACGGGCTCCACTAGAAGTTGTCGCTCATGAGGCGTCAATCAGTTGCATTGCATTAAATCTACAAGGTAACCGCCTGGCTACGGCCAGCGAGAAGGGAACTCTCATTCGCATTTTCGACACTGATAACGGCAAGAAAGTTGCAGAACTTCGTCGAGGAAGTAATCAGGTTAGTTGATTTCATTTGATTTTGATTTGCTCAACTCAATTCGTCCTAAAATAATATATGTAATAGAAAAAAAAGTTCTATCCCTAAAAGCCATAAAGAAAACGAGCTATCCTTGTGCTTGTGCCACATCATTGTTTTGTTAGGATTTTCTGAATAATTTTTAATTATTGTATTCTGCCATACACTTCTCATTAACCGGTCTTTTGTATAATTGTGACTAAGGATTGTGTACAAGTTGTGCAGGTAGCGACCTAAGTTAAATAGATAGGTATCTGAATAATAATTTGTTCCATACCTGACTTGACTAGTAACTATTCTCAAAAAAACAACCGTGATATTGTTTTTGGATGAGAAAAATCCCAAAGTAATGTAGGTATATTGTTTATTTTTGGATTAACTGAAATAATCCAATCCAAGATTGAAAGATGCTGAAAAAAATTGATCTTTGCTTTGGTGATACTTTGTCTACACATTGAATACAAAATGACAAGAACTATGAATCACCAAAAACTTAGCGAACATAAGCTCTGTTTGCTGTGTTGCCATTAATTGAACTATGATAGATTATTATACCAGTTTTTAAGTTTTTGGTTTTTTAAATATGTATAGACAAAAATTAAAATGCACAAAAAAGTTTTTTTTTATTAATTGCATTTAACACGCAACAGCAAAAATTATGATATATACATTTTAATATGTAGGTATATGATCACTCAACACAAGGCACAATTTTGTTTATAGTTACGTAATGCAAATTAAGTATTCTATTTGGTTTCGTTTAGACGAAAAGAATTTTTTCTTACGTGAAGTGATGATACCATAGAAATAAATATGAAAAAGAATATCTTTTGCACAAAAATTTAAGTTTGCTTGGATGTGTAAATTTGGCTTATAAAATAAAAAGCTATACACAAAAATATAAGAAAAGCTTCTGTAGTTCGGGAGAAGAGAAATAAAACAAAAAAGTAAAAAGAATTTGAATATTGATGATATGTGTAATGTTTTTTATAATACCCTCTTTGACTGTTTCAGTAAAACAATTCCATTTAAGAAATCTCGTAAAAACTCGCATGTACCACCATGGTTCGATTCGCACCTCAAAAACTTAAAAAATAAAAGAAACAAAGCTTGGGTGAAATATAATCAAACAAGATCTGTTGATGATTATAGAACGTTCCTTATCCTTAAACAATTATTTAATGATTATTCAAACTCTTTATATGATGAGTATATTCATAAAATGGAAGCTGATCTTAAATCTAATCCAAATAATTTCTGGAAGTTTGTCAATTGTAAGGAAAAAACTTGTGGGTACCCTAACTTTATGTCAAATTCGTCATCATCTAGTCATGAACCAAAAGTTATTGCAAACATGTTTGCAAGCTATTTCAGAGAAGCGTTTAATGATTCAAACACTATAAACCCTTCTTAGGGCCATTTTCTTCACTACAAGTTTTTTTTTTTTTTTTGAATTTTGAATTTTATTTGGCCAATGGCCATTGAAAATTAGTAATATTTTACATTTCATGTTTTAATTACATTCAAAAACTGTTCTTGGAATTTCAAATAATAAAAGATTTTGCATATACAAACATTTGATTTTTAAATTGCTTTAAGTTGTTGATGTTTCTAATATTTAGTGGAAGATTGTTGTAGGCCTGTAGTCCCATGTATAATATACTGGCTTGTGCCCTAGTTGTTCTGGTTCTGATGATGTTAAACTCGTCCACATTTCGCAGGTTGTATTGAACTTCTCTTCTTGCAGGTATACTTGATTGAAGGTATTCAGGACACATATTATGTTAAATTTTAAAGACAAATATCATTGCCATCATATATAGTCTTTGATTTATATTCAACCAATTTAGTGATTCAAGCATAGAAGATATTGAGGTATATCGATCACACTTTAATATTGCACGCATAGCTTTGTTTTGGAGTTTTTGAAGTCTTGCTTTTTGAGTATTGTTAAACAAATAAAGAAGACTTGCACAGAATTCAAAATGGGGTTTTACAGTCACATTATACACTTTTATTGCACTATTTTTAGATATGTTTTTGCGTGTTCTTCTAAGAACACCTAGTTTTCTTGAAGCTTTTTTACAGATGAGATCTACATGTTCATTAAATGATAGTTTGCTATCTAACACAACACCGAGGTATTTAATTGACGCTATTTGTTCTATTTGTGTATTACGTATTAATATATTTGTTTGTTGTTGTGGGGAAGGATTATTGAGTATTATAAATTTAGTTTTGTTAGTATTTAGGACAAGCCTATTCATATTTAACCACGTATATATTGCACTTAAATCTTGTTGTATTTTGTCTTTTAGTGTGTTAAGGTCTTTTCCAGTTATATAAAGTAGACGATCATCTGAAAATAGCACAAGCTTAGAGAATTGTATTACTCTTTTCATATCGTTTATATAAAGGATAAAGAGAAGGACCCCAAGATCGTTCCTTGTGGAACTCCTACATTCCGGTTTGGACACATTGTTGTTAACTGTTGTTTTCTGTTGTACAAAAACGTTTTGAACCACTTTAGTTCTATATTTTTTTACACAACACTTTTCCACTTTATTTAACAAAATAATACGATTTACTGTTTCAAAGGCTCGTTTAAGGTCTAAGAAAACGGCTATAACACAATTTGTACTGTCAATTTCACTTTTCCAGTCACTAACCACAAAATGTATACAAGTTTCACACGAATGATTCGAACGAAAGCCAGATTGGTGTATGCTTATTATGTTATTATTGTTGAGATGTTGTTGAAGTTGCTTCGATACAATTTTTTCTACAACTTTTTCATATAAAGGGAGCATATATATGGGACGATGATCACTACACTTAATTGAATTGGAGACTTTCTTTTTTTGGGAGAATAAGAGATTCTTTCCAAGTTTCGGGAAAAACACCAGAGATGATTGAAGTATTTACAATACGGATAAGGACAGGACCAACAATTTCTAAAGCATCTTTCAGCATTTTCACATTCATAAAATTAAAGTCATTTTTAGATTTTATCACAGAAGGGCATTGCTAATATCATTGGTATCAACTAAAGTAAACTTAAATTCTATATTGCACTCTTCTACTATACTAATATATTTGGAAAATATCACAGAATTGGTTATATCATTCACGCTTTTAATGAAGAAATCATTAAGTTTTTCAGCGATTATAGCACTACTATTCTCTATATCACAGTTCTCAAATTGCACATCAGTTATTTCATCTTTGTTAGTTTTTAGTACATATTTTTTTAATTGAATCCACATATCTTTTTGATTATTTGCACTATGTATTTTATTAAATATAAAAGTAGACTTAGCAGTCTCAATTTGTCTTTTGTAGAAGTTTCTATACTGACGATATGCTTGCCATTTACTTAAGGTATTTGATGTGATGGCTGTTTTGTATAAATTTACTTTACATGTTTTTGCATTCCTTAGTTCTCTGGTAAACCATTCTCCGTTTTGATATGGGATATCTCGCGTAACTACCATGCTGTTAACTATATTTTTAAATTCATGTGCAAATTGTTCACTTAAAACATTTATATTATGTGGATATTCAGAGTCAAAATTAGAGAAAAAATGGTTAGTTCTGAGTTCATTTATAAAATGTTCCCTATTGTACTTACAGTATTTGATAGTTCTTTTATTTATTTTCTTTTTTGTGCATTTAATGAAAATTTCAAGTGCCTCATGATCACTTATTTTTAGATTATGCTTAACTTTAGCACTGCTAATGTGTTCGTTGTTAGTTAGAACATAATCAATGAGCGAGGTTGATGTTACTGTTGTTGGTTTTGTATTCAGTATTGTTAAATTATTGTCAGTTATTATTTGTTTTAAGCGCATAGTATATGTATTTGTTGTATCCAAGCAGTCTATGTTAAAATCTCCCATTATTATATAATTACTATTGCACTGTTGTAGAGAGTCTATCCATTGTCTATCCAAAATCCTCAAGTTGAACTCAACTTGAGGATTTTTATTATCAACTCGTGATTTTCTTTTTCTTCACTCAAAGTTGTCAGTTTCAACATTCGATTCTCAACTCTCGAATTAATCAACTTCTGGTTTTCTCAACTTCCGAAAATAGTAGAAGTTGAGAGAGCAAACTTGAGAGTCCTATGTCAAATTCAAACTTGTAATAAATTTTGTTGTATCTTCTCTCAAAAATGATTCTCCTTTTTGAATAAAAACATTTTTAAAATAAAATTTTCCGAGAAAATTATTATAGGGAAAATAATCCATCGTCTGCTTCCACAAGCGAAGATGAGGAAGAATTGTTGGCGATTGAAAGAAGACAATATATTTATAATGCGATTGGAGGTCGGGCTTAAAAAATGTGATGACCATGATTTTATTCACCGATTTACTTTAATAATTAGAATATTTTTTAGTTTAAATTATGCTAACTTACATATGTGTAGATCGCGCGAACTACGACCAATTTTTGATAGTTTTGAGGTATTATGCAGTCGGGTCAATTCAGTTTGCCATTGCTAATTTTATTGGCGTAATTATTTCAACAGTGCATCTTATTGTGATGCGGGTGTCAATAATTGTAATTGCTTACCTTGCGCCTCAGTGTGTTCGCATGTCCGAAACGCGAAAAGAACGGTTACAAGTATGATACAACTACACAAGACAGCGCATTCTTGTCTTTATTTTCACAAATTGCTTGCAAGAGTATTGTTTTTATGAACAATATTTTATATTTACTTAATTATTAAATTTACGTCAAAAAAATTTCTGATATGAATAATAAATTATACATTGCAGCACTCAATAAGCAATTATTCTGGTTTCACCGATTGAATCAAATTAAAAAGAGATTAATTCTAAAACCGCCGAAGCAAAAATATTTAAATTGCAGAAAATTAAATTTCAGTTAAATAGAATTTTCACTTTTACTTGAAAAAAATATCTCACATTAAAAACACGATAGCCCGAAAAGCACATACCTACATACGTTTTACCGAATATATATATTTTATGCATACATGATATTCCCATCAGGTAAGAGTTTGGTTGCATGTTTTGCTTCAATTTTTTTTACGTTTTTTACGTACTCGACCGTTCCGCCACCTAATATAATTCGCGACACATAACATCTGCACAGAATTTTGGAAACAAATGCGAATCCGTCGAAATCATAGCACATAATAAATTCAAATCTCACAGAATAAATTCAAATCTAAAGTTGAAACATACGTATCTGTCCAAAAATTTCCCAGGGAAATTAAAAAAAACAAGTTGGCTAACTTTTAAATTTCAACTCTCCAGTTGAGATTTAAAATAGTGAAGAAAAACAAATTTCAACTTGTCATTCAACTCTCCAGTTTGTGTCAACTCTAGAGTTGGCTAACTTGAGAGTTTGCGGCAAGTTGACAAATAGTGAAGAAAATGGCTCTTACTCTTCTCCTTCAGTTTTAAACTTTCCGCATTTAAATGATATTAATTTTGAAATAAGTTAACAAACCATTACACAACACATACTGTAAATGGATGAGTGTTTTAGTCCTGGTCCTGATGGTGTGCCATCCTCTATTTTAAAAAAATGCGTTTCTTATTTGCCGCACCCTTTAAGTGTTCTCTTTAACAAGTCTTTAAAAAGTTCGCTTTTTCCAACTATTTGGAAAAGCTCATTTATTGTACCAATTCACAAGAAAGGTCCTAAAAATGAAATAATGAACTATAGTTCTATTGCTAAGCTATCCGTAATACCTAAACTGTTTGAGTCAATCGTATGTAGTGTCCATTCCTTTCATTGTAGTTCAATTATTTGTGATAATCAGCATGGTTTTGTAAAAAGCGTTCTACTGTTACCAATCTATTTAATTTTACGTCCTTTTGCTTAGATGTTTTTGAGAAACATGAACAAGTAGATTGTATATTTACTGATTTTAGTAAAGCATTTGACAAGTTGTGTCATAAAACACTAATTTTTAAATTGTTTCGTCAAGGTTTTAACGACAATTTCTTAAATTGGATTTCATCGTACTTAGAAAATAGATAATATGAAGTAATATTTCGTAATGAATGTTCGACTCCGTTTGTAGTGAATTCTGGTGTCCCCCAGGGCAGTCATTTCGGTCCAATTTTATTCATTTTATTTATAATTGACTTGATTTCGATCATAAAAAATTCTTCTGTCCTTATATGTGCTGATGACATTAAACTTTTCAAAAGAATTAATTCTAAATCTGACTGTCTACTTTTGCAAGATGACTTAAAATTATTTAGGGAATGGTGCAATATTAATCGTCTCGTTTTAAATGTTGACAAATGTAAAACCATGAGTTTTACACGCATGAAAGTTCCAATTGTTTTTGATTTTGTGTTTGATTCTTGTTCTTTAAGTAGAGTATCTGTTTTTTCTGACTTGGGAGTTGTTTTAGATTCGAAACTTACATTTACTGACCATATTAGCTTTGTAGTTAGAAAAGCAAATAGAATCCTTGGTTTCATTAAGAGATTTGGCCGCGATTTTCGTGACCCTTATGTTCTCAAACTACTTTTTGTTTCATTCGTGAGACCAATTCTTGAGTATGCCTGTGTAGTGTGGGCACCTTATTATTCTGTACGTATAATGAGAATTGAAGCAATTCAGAGGAGGTTCTTGCGCTTTTGCCTCCGTTTTCTTCCTTGGTTCCGTGGAAACCCTATGTCCCCTTATTCACAAAGATTTGCTTTAATTAACCTTCCTTCCTTGGCAAATCATAGAAAATATTTACAATTTTGTTTTATCGCAGCATTAATAAATGGAGCAGGATCATCACCATCGGTTCTTTATCGTCTTAACTTTAGTTTTAGTCGCTCAAGTATACGACTTCAAAGACCACTGAATCTAATTTTTAGTAGATCGAACTATGGTGCTCATAGCCCTCTCAATCAATTAGTTGAAATATTTAATAAATTTTTTTTTATGGTGGCTTCACCAAATGACAATTTTAAAAATTCAAAACATTGTTTTACAATAGCTGGGAAATTTATTGTTAAGTAGTTTTAAGTATTTATTTATAAACATATTATTCACGTTAGGATTTAACGAATTGAAATAAATACCTAAATACATAAGAAATCTCATCCATTACGTTGATGATGATGGATCAAGTTGGATTTAGTTTCAGAGGTTTGTTGGGCTGAATTCTAACCAGCTGATCGATTTTATTTAAAATAGATACATATCATATTTTTGGAACCTGAGACAATGGCCGGGCTTCCACCACGCAGCGGTGAAAGGAGTTTACCCTTAAAACTTGAGCTGATTGGCTGTAGATTTGTATTTCTTTAATTCTTAGCCAATCAGCTCAGGTTTTGAGCTAACTAAGGCCCTCATTATGAGTAGCGAATCGAACTTAAAATCTTGCGAATTGGCTAGTTTCGTATTACGAACTTTAGCGCATTTGATTATCGAGGGATTACAAATAGCGAATCTTCGCTAATCTAACCCATGTATGCGTGATGTACTATCGAATCAAAATATTAAGTGATAACGTTAGCGAATTGTTGTGCCGGGAAACGCTTTCTATTTATTGTTGCTAAAATTTTCAAATTTACTTGTATTAATCTGTATGCAAAGGTATAGGTGTGTTAGAGTTTGCATACGTTAGTATGAAAACGTTTTATTGTTTGTACCTAAGATTGTTTTTATACATACATAGGTTTGGTTGGTAAGTTAAAGCTGAAACAAAAATTGCAGTTAGGTTAAAAATGTGACTGCTACTGCTGGCGGGCCATACTACCAAATTTCGTTGTCACCTGACACAGTTGACTGTGAAAGTCCCAAACCGAAATCATTACCGTTTGCCAGCAACTACTCCCAAGTAATATCAATGTGCAAGCCAGTTTTGGTTGGGGACATTCAAAAAAGCATCCTTGATCAATCGGAAGTACAAAATAAATCTAATGGAAAACAAAACATTGATTTTTTTTGAATAATTAATTTAATTTTGATGGCTTACAAATTGTTCGGGAGTTCTAAGGTATTAGAACTATAACGAATGTTAATTCTAATTTTTTCTGGCATTTTCGTTTCAAACTCAATCACCTCAAAAAATAAGATGTTACTTAACGTAAATTGTCTTTTTTTTAATTAAATCATCGAAAAATATTAAATTAAGCACACAAAACATAAATTCACAAACAATTTAACAGTATTTGACGTTTAACATATGTTTTCTTATTGGAATAAATTCAAAATTTTGGCATTTCATTTTTAAGCGAACGATGAAGTTCGCTATTAATAATAATCGAAGTGATAATCGAAGTTCGCTAAATTGTTCGCAACTTATCGAATATTCGATTCGCTATTCATAATGAGAGCCTAAAAGAAGCCCACAACAATAATTAACCATGAATAGGACACAACAAACGATTAAAACAGCAGCAGCGATATACGCTGAAACGGCGACGGTAGTTATGTCTGTCAGCGCGGGCCTGGGCTCTCCAATAGAAGGAGGGGAGAAGTCGCCAGTGACAAACGACTTCCACAAATAACAGGACAAGATGACAACGTTAACGACAAAGACAATTACACAGGAGGAAGAAAATATTTTCAACTCCTTTTCCAACCTCGGTGTAGATGATGGAATTAGCAACGGAACTCCGACTGACGATGACGCATGTTCCGTTGTCAGATCCACCTTTTCACGGCTGTCAACTACTTAGTACAAAGTAAAATCTCCAACTGTAAGAAGACACTCTAACGACTTGGTAAAAGGAGTTGAAAGGAACTAAACGACAACGAACAAAAAAAACTCCAAAACGCTCGTGCTTTTCTGGTGAACGACCCTGAAAAAAGACAGGAAGGGCACTTACCCAGCCATCAATGGAAATGAACTCTACAGAAGGCACTAGCGTGAGTGTTCTAAAAGGACTACCCCATCCACCGATTGGTAAAATTCAAGCAAAGAAAATTTCGATCCTATTAGACATTCCCCCGACAAACAAGACGTCAACGATGACGCTCGATGGAAACAACGGAACCACTTCCCCAAACTAAACTTGGCAATGAGCCACATGCTCCAATAAATCTAGAGGGGGGAAAATGACACCCTTGAAGATGAATATGAAAGAGCCGTGTTGCTGTGGCACTAGGGGCCAAATCCCAGTAGACAACTATGGCACACCTCTTACATCTTTATCAAGGTGAAGTAGTGTCATAGACGTGACAACAAACACAACAACGAAGACCGTCATTGGGAACAAGGCCGCACAGAGAACTGCAAATCCCACACTACAAATTCTTAGGAAGAAATGGCGAAACGCAACATTCTTTCCTATCTTTCTATTCATTTTATATTACCATGCAATTCAGATTGCATTTAAAATACCTAAAGGACTATTCACATAAGAGCGACCAACGACCGACGAATAAACGAATAAATTCAATTTAAAACAATTTACCAACATAAATTCTTCACAAATTCTAAACAAAATTGTAGAAATATAATTTATATTAATGTTTAGAAACAAACATTTACTGTTTAATCGACAAAACAAGATAAATTTGATAAAACAATATTGGTCGTCGGGAATCATTGTTATGAACAGTAAAACTCTATTTGCGTTCCACATACCATCCACACTTTATTTATTTCTCAACTACAAACTAACATTATGATTAAGTTGAATCAAAAATGTAGGTATACAATAATAAAAAGATAAGCAAAAATATAAAAATTTAAGAATAAGAAAATATCAACATTTTAAAAGGAGCTTTTAAGAAATGGAAAGGTTATATAATAATAATAATTAGTAAGATAACAATTTTTTTAAGACTGTTCCTTGACAAGTTAAAATCTATACAATCATAAAAACAATTAAAATCACTGAAATTTAAAGGTTCATTTAAACCATAATTAGATCTTGCAAAAGAAATATAAATAAAATCAGAGTTACGATTTATTCGGGATCGAGGATTTATATTCAGCATACTGAGGATGTGAGAGGAACAAATTGATCCACTTATGGCCTTTTTGATTGGTAATCCGGGAGAACTCTCCGATCCGGGATTCCAATCGAACAAGTTAACACTCTATTCTGGATTTTGAAATTGAATGTGAGGGTATATGTAAGGTGCAAAAAAACAAAACAATGACAGGAAATGTAGGGATGTTCGATGTTTATTGATGTTGGAAAACATCAATGTTATTCGAAAAAAATATCGATGTTTCAACATCGATGTTGAAGCATGTGAAACGACGCAGCATCGATGTTAAGATTCAAAAGATCGGCTTAAAATAAGCTGAAATCTTTTGTCAATTAACTCATGCTTATAAATGTTAGACCGCACTCGACGAAACTGCACTTCAGCGGAACTACGCTTCACAACTATTAAGTTGAAATTGTATGAAGTTCAATTGGCGCTTATTGGAATTTAATGTAGTTCATACACACAAAAACGAAAAGAAAATTGCGATAAAAAACATTGCTACAATTTTCAAAACACGGAAGGTATTTTGAATTTATAATATATTGAATTTTTAATTGATTTTTGAACGTGATATTATTTTCGAAAAAAAAACTTAAAAAACGTCGATGTTAAAAAACATCGATATTCTGATATCGATATTGTATTTTCGATGTTACCATCCATGTTTTACAATATCTCTCATCCCTACACAACATTGTTTTTGACATTGAATTCGGGTTTGACATTTAGTATTTGAGTGTGTGTGTGCTTCTGGTTTTGATTCTGACTTCAAATCCAGAAGGAAATTTCTCTTCTATCCAGGAGAAGAACTGTCATTTCATACCAATCGAACAGTTTCAGAAGCATTCGGAAGCCTTCCGGACGACCAATCGAAAAGGCCATTAAACGAATAAATTGTTCGCCGGCGACTAACCTCCAAATCAGATTCTCAACTTACATTCGTGACAAATAAAAAGAAGCATGTTTCATTCCAAATGAATTGGAAAATGAGATTGGATTTAACAGGATATGCCGATGTACATTAGTTTTGAATAAAGTTAATGGAAAGGGAAAATAGGACAGGGCAAAGCATTCCACATTCGTGTAGTGCTGCTGAAGAATCTTTATACGGAGAAGAACGTGCGGATTTGGGATATATAGTAAACGGATGGACAGTCCTTGAAATGCAACTATTACGGTTGAAGTGCTTAAGGGGAGGAATGCAACAAAAATGCAATTAAATAGCGATAAAACAACGAGAGACATAAATCATTGCGACGGTGTTCAAGAGATTCAATTGTTTCCCATATTGTTATATCATCTTTCATTTTAAATTTCTCTATTCTGGATATGAGGGTGCCTGCACAGACATGAAATTAGTTGTACTCAAGCTTTCAGCGAATGTATGTTTTATAGATTACAGCCATAAAAAGGGGGGACATATATGCATTGTCTAAGAAAACCACAAACATTGCAGCGATTTTGGCGACATCGAATACGTGGTCATTCCACAAAATGATGTAGATTCTGAAACTGAAATTTGGTCGGTTTCCTTGATGCAAGTACCCACCATGGATGACGCTTTAGCGAAAGATGACAGCGCTGGGTTTTAAAGCATTATCTTATTAAATTCAGTTTGATTTTGTATTCCTAATTTGATAATGCTGTAAAGATCTTCGGATGTCAATGGTGCAGTGGAAATAGTATTTGACTGATAATTTAGACGTGTGAACCCCCACGCTAGGCAGAATTCTTTTCTATACCTCGTTATAATTTGATCCTTTTATGGGTAGATAGTAAAGACCTACTTCTCAAATTCTTAGCCAACAAAAATTTGTTAATATCTTTCTATGTCTTGTGCCGTCCAATTCAGGTTGTATTTAAAAGTCCTTAAGTCTTACAGGTATATAATTAAAATTATTATTATTATTATTTGATATTGTAGTAGCAAATAGTAAATTAAACTAAATAAATGAATACATACATACATACATCTGAATTAAGTGATAAATATAATAATTATTATTACTAAGTTCCTGGTAGACCGAGCTTTGCTCGGGATCTTTCGAATTTTGATTTTGTCATGAAAATGTAGGAACTAAATTATGAAATCTTGTATCAACTTTTGAAGTCTTAAAAAAGAAAATGAATTAAATAACAAATTTTCCCTAGCGTTAAGTATGATAGGTTTTGCACATCCTCAATCATTTTTATATGTACCCTGATTTTTACTGACACATGTAAAGAAAACCTTGTAAATCAGAAGCATCTGATCAGAATCCATAGTAACCCCTGGCTGTGACCCTAAATACTCTAGTTCATAAACTTGAATACTCATATTAAAAAACACGATTTAATGAGCGTTTATCTTAACACGTATGGCGTTTTTATTTGGCAATCCGGAATCTCTTCGATCCGGGATCCCAACTGAACACTTTTTGTTTTTATTCTGAGGATTCTGAATTTTAATGTGATTGTATATATGTGAAAATAACTGTGTAAGTAAAAATAATCAAAATCAAAAATAATGTTTGTCACACAAAATTTGATAACTGTCGAGTTTGACGTTAAAGTATATTAGCTTTTTCGATTGGTAATGAGGATAAGAACAACTATTTATGTGAAATTGTATGAAGAAAAGGAAAAATTAAGTTAAAAAAATAATGAAGGTATTTTAAATTTATTATTGATTTTTGAACGTCCTATTATTTTTCAAAAATGCATACATGGAAGGTAATGCAAACATCGAAGTTAATCAATATTTCTGATTCGATAAATGTCTGACATCGAACACGCATCCCTACACGATATTGTCGTTGACATTGGGGGCGTTTGGTAGCGCACAGTTTTGCTGTGCAATACGTTCGTTGTTGTTGTAATACGTGTTAAATATCTGTGAATTAACATCTGACGACCATAACAACGAACAAAACATATGGTTACCTATTGGTTTTTATACGTTCACAAACGCACAATATATTTTTTAGCAATGTATCAGAAAGCTGTGCGACACCTAACGCCCTCATTTAATTTGAGTTTGGCATAGTTGGTGTGAGTGTGTGCGTGCTTTCTGGTTTTGATTCTGACTTCAAATCCAGAAGAAAATTTATCTTCTTTTCGGAATCAGAACTGTCATTTTTTAAGTAGACTCCAGAAGTCTTCCGTATTGCAAAATAAAAACGACATAAGTGGAAAATGTCATTAATAAACCAGAGTTTCTGCTATTTGATATTATACAAACCTATTCCATCGCTCACACATCGAATAGGTTGATTTAGTGAAGGAATAAGAATTGACATGCATGTCTATAACGAATTCTATCGAAATCGGAAATTTGTTCCGAATCCGGTAAAATTCTATCACAGAATCCATCGTAGAGGAAAATTACATACAAATTGCCATTCACGAACGGATTCTGCAATAACTTTTTTTGGGATTCTTAAAACTTTCCGATTACGATGGAATTCGTGATGAGCCGATTAAGAAAAAAAATTACAGGGAAATAGATTAAAAAAAGGTGGAGTTGATACTTATTGTAGTAGATTTTGTTTGTGGATTTCAATTTTTTATTAATTGAAGTATTTAATCCGAAAATTAACGTCTATTCTACGGTTTAGTAAATTCAAGGGATTAGAGGTATGGAATACGAATTTTTGAAGTAAAACTTCTTTTGAAGTAAAACTTCTTTTGTGTAATGTACGTAATGTAAAATTGCTGAACCATGAATCAAAGTTCGAACAACATGGTGACATGAAAGTGGGCAGATTTTACTAAATCAAACATTATAATTATTTTCTTGTTTATTAAAATAAATTCGAATATTTTTTTAAAAATCGTTTGACTCGTTTCCGAGAAAGTAAGAAATTAGATAGATGTACGTGTCAGCGGGAGGATCATATCCAATTTCTGAAAAAGTTCGCCCAAATTGTTATAGTCGTTTCAAAGAAAACAAGAAATGATAAAATTGGATGCAACATTAAAGGACTATTCACGTGAGTGCGACCAACGACGGACGAATAAACGAATAAATTCCATTTAAAACAATTTCCCAACCTAAATTCTTCACAAATTCTTAACAAAATTGTATAAATATTATTTGTTTTAATGTTGAGATACAAAAATTTACTTTTAAATTGCCAAAATAAGATAAATTTGAGAAAACAATATTGGTCTTCGCAAAATACATCTGATTGCTACGAACAGTCAAACCTATTCGCGTTCCACATACCATCCACCCTTTGACGAATGAATTGTTCGCGGGCGGCTAGCCTCGAAATCAGATTTTCAATCTATATTCGTGACGAATAAAATAAAGCCATGTGATCGAAATGTCAAAATGGACGAATATTCGTTCATTCGTTGGTCGCTCTCATGTGTATACTACTTTACTTAAACAAATTTCATTAAAAAAAACTATGAAATAAGAACAGCAGAAGTAGAGGTGTCAGTGAGCGGGTCTCACTTAAAATATTTGTTTAATAGTTTTTTTTTGGCTCATACCATTTTATAAAAATATATACTAGAACGTTTATATATGCACATATTATTGCATACCAATATTTTTCGAATTTATTTTTTTTAATCTTAATATTTCGATATATTTGAGATAACGCCGTCTAGACGATTTTTTAGAATAAAATTAAATTAGCTGTAGCTATAAATGGGGAAAAACGGTCATGACATAATTTCTATCGGAAGCAGCTTTTGTTTTACAAATCTTTTTAGTAAACTGCTAAAAAAACGGAGTTGGAGACCAGTAGTTTTTTATATTAACAAACTATGTATGTATTTTAGTAAAAAAAATATTCAACGAAATTTTAAAGTCAAAGTGGTTTTTAACATTGAAAGTTATTTATATTAGATTACTTTTATCGTTGTATGTTAAACTTATCTATTTCTCTTATATTCTCAGGCAACAATTTATTGCATCAATTTTAATCATCAGTCTACAATGCTTGTGGTTTCTTCGGATCATGGAACTATTCATGTCTTTAATTTGGATGATCCCAAACCAAAAGAATCCTCAATTCCTATTATACCAAAATATTTCTCTAGCCAATGGAGCTTCGTAAAATTCTCTATTCCCCAAGGACCGCCATGTGTCTGTGCATTTGGATCCGATCCGAATTCCGTCATTGGTAAGTTTTCTATCAAAAATTATCTAAGAATTACATAATTTTATATTAATATCTTTTTCTTATTAAAGCGATATGTGCCGATGGACATTATTATAAGTTCGTTTTTAACAACAAAGGTGATTGCAGTCGTGATGTATGCACCCAATTTTTGGAACTTACCGATGACCATTCTTAATTCGAAAGTTGGTTGGTTGGTAAACAAAAATTTAAAACGTGATTTTTTTTTTTAATACATACATATATACTTTATTTTATTATTTACTTGATAACACATAAATATAGATCTTATTCATATTATATATTATGTCGTTGGTATGCAGGCACAATCCCATATCTTAAACAAATCGATTATTTGTCGTTTTTGTTTTTCAGATTTAGAAGAATATGGATTTTGAAAAATGTTTCGTTTTGAACTATTTCGAATATTCTAATAAGTTTTTTTCTTATATATAAATCTTGCCGGTAAGACATTCGATCTACAGTAAACATTTACTGAAAAAAATGTTACTTATCGGGTTTTGCCTATATACCACAGTAAGACATTTAAAGAAAAGTAAAAACAGAAAAAAAAAATATTTAAAAACTCACATCTATGCTGTAGGTATTTTACTTAAATGTTTATTATACCTAACCTGCTGTGCAGTGGAACATCAAGTCAAAAGAACACACTTTTGTTTTTCCATTTTGTTTAATTTTTGATTTTTTTTTTTTTTTTTTGTCATAAATTCTAGCGTAGATATCCAAAATAGATATAGCTGTAGACTGCTAATATATTGGTTATACGCCTGATAATAACTTATCAGTATAAGAAATTATATTTTATTTTAATTAAAAAATTTTCACATTTAAATTTATATTTATATACACAAAGAAATATATTTAATTAATAAATATTACACTTAAGAAAAGATGTCATAATGTAAAATTACAAACTAAGAAAACAAATATTATACAAGTGGTTATATGAAGCAATAAAGAGTTATTACAAATTAGACCAGAAGAATTTGGTTCTTCAAAAATTATTGATTTTTTTTTTAAATGTATTGTTAACCAATAGTTATTATTGATGATGCAGGGGCTTGCTTGGATTATTTGGTGTACGGTCTGGTCAACATGGTTAGTCGCACCATTTTCCTCTCAATAAAATGTACGTTTTACTTTTTATTTTTGAAGTAAAACTTCTTTTGTGGCGTTGCGGGTAAACATCTGCAAACCAACGACATGATACGCTCTAAAAAAAAATGTGTAATGTATTATTGCTGAACCGTGAATCAAAGTTCGAACCAGTGACGTTTGTACAATCGGAAGATGGGGTCGTTATCGGGGGATGTATTAATAAAAGTAGGTACGCGGCCAGTATCCAAAAATATCAACTTCTTTCTTCTTTGACCTGTTTCCATGAAATTGAAATACATATGTTGACTTATGGGGTTTTCGTTTCGCAACAACAATTAATTTATTTTTGATTTAGATATGTCAAAAAACTGATTTTGACAATTTATTATATTTATTTTTTGATTTTAAATCAATTTTGAAGGTCTAGACTTTTCGGCAGATCTATCCCTCTTTTACTAATGGGTGTTTCGTTTGGTAAATTTATGTTTTGATCTATACATTGATTTTTTTTCTTAAAGAATCGAATACGTTTTCAGATTAATTTTTATTTGCTTATTAGTGTGTCTGTGAACCAGCTACAGCCGTCTTGTCAAACTGATGGCCGTCAATTGTAGTATGGTGTTAGTAAAAGAGGGGTAGATCTGCCGAAAAATCCTGTTCTGCAAATATCGATTTAAAATCAAAAAATAAATCCATTTTTTTTGGTCAATCCAAGGCAAAAATTGTCAAAATAAGTTTTTTGAAAGATCAAAATGAAAAATAAATTGATTTTTGTTACCAAACGAAAACCCCATAACAATCTGAAAACATATTCGAGTCGTTACGAAAAAAAAATCAATTTATATATCAAAATATAAATTTGTTCAAGATTTTTTGTCGATTTCAAAAATTTCGAAATTGCTTCAAACTGTCAAAACTGTGAGTTCATCGATTTTTATTTAGATTTTTTTAAGTGAAATTAATACTGCTTATGAAAATGGATGGTATTTTATTTGCGATTTTAAGAGAAAAACTGATGCAGCTCTAAAGACAAGACAAAATAAATCAGATTTGCTGGACATAAAGTGAGTATATGTCAATATGTATAGCTAAAGTTAAATTCTTAATATTATTTTTAAATCTTGTAATTAGAGGCGTAAGGGTCCGTTCTTATATGCTTAAGAGAAATATGAACTTTTATAAAACCTTCGTCGATACCTAATTTAAAAACTTTCAGCATACTCTGAAATACTCAAACAGTAGAATAGAGAACGCAGATATGTTTATAATATGGATGTAGGTATTTGTATTAATTTAAATCTTATATGCATTTATTACATTTTTTATTAGCAGAAAATTGATGAAATCATTTGTGGTTTGTGAAATTAATTAATATACATAATTCATTTTTCTAAAGAGAACTAAAAAATATATCTAATCCAATAAACATAAGCATTTGATATATTCAAGATATAAATAATATAAGAACTCCTTTTTGCTGTTTTTTTTGTTTTTTTTTTTAATTCTTAGCTTTTTTTCCATAATTGGTATGAACAAATTATTTATTTTCTAAAAAAACGTTCAATTATTCAAAAAGATTCATTTTATAAGCAAACCTACTTTTCGTAAGAAATATTGTAATTTTAATAATCCTGGCTACGACCTGTCTTGTTTTTTCGTAACCGATGATGTTGTTATTGTTTCTCGTTGAAAGGTTGTTTTTTATCATTTTGCATTTTAAAAGTAAATCAATATAGTTATCAATTTCGAAATATTTTGCCTTAATAGTCTATTACGCTCAAAATATTTATAACTTTTCATACGACATTAATCAGAAAAAGCAATATTAATGATACCCTTTTTTGGTATTCTCTTATGGGAAATACATTGAACGTCAAATCGAAAAAACATCTATTTCCAATTGAAAGTTCACGCGCTGACAGCCAGGTGCCGTGACTCCACGCATCAATAGTAAGGGGCGTTCGGTATCGCACAGCTTTCTGATACATTGCTGAAAAATATATTGTGCGATTGTGAATGTATAAAATCCAATTGGTAACCATTTCTGTCAAAAGTCGAAACAGAAAAAATAACTAATTGCTTACGATTACGCTTCGGCCCAAGTGAATTAAACATACATTTGCTGGATAAAATCTAAATTTAAAATGAATCAGGAAGTAAGAACCACAAATGTTTCGACCGATTCAGATGAAGAAGAATATGTATTAGGTAGGTAATTAAAGTTCACAAACAACAAATGAAAAGACAGCTGATTTCTTAGTCAACTTTGCACTACGATACCTAAGTATACCAGAAATTTAGCGCTAGCTTGGCTTCGATTTGGAAATCATATGTTTTGTTCGTTGTTATGGTCATCAGCTGTTAATTGACAGATATTTAACAAGTATTACAACAGCAACGAACGTATTGCACAGCAAAGCTTTGCGCGCTGTGCGCTACCGAACGCCCCATATAAGTACATCCATTTTGGTTCTTCAAAAATATGCAATTGGACTTGTTTTTCTAAACTGGCCTAATCACAATATTCTAGTACTCCATTAAAAAATCTATTCCATTTCACACTACTGTCAAATGTCAATTATCGCAAATGTCAAACAATACCTTATAGCTGACGTGTTGACGCCGAAATAATTCAGAAATTTTTAGCTACGTTGAAAATAGTCTTGAAAATAATAAAACGCAACATGTTCGATATTCAAACACACATGGTAATATAATTAGCAAACTAATAGAAATATTAAAGCATATAATATTTATCTAACTATAGGATTTTGATGGCCAGCACAAAGCCGAAAAGTACTCCCGATTCATCATAACTCTTTTCGGCATCGTTGGCTTGATTTGGGGTGCAATTATTCAGCAATTCTCACAAACTGTGTACATTCTAGGAGCAGGATTCTTACTCGCTGCACTTGTATGCCATCAAATTAATTGTATAGTACAATCCAAATAAAATATTTTTGATTTCAGCTCACTGTTCCCCCATGGCCCATCTATAGACGTCGCCCATTAAACTGGCAAAAACCACGTCCCGAAATCACACCCAATGGTGAAGAATCAAAGAAAAAGAAGAAGTAATCTAAGTTCTGTAGGCATTCCTAGAAACAAAAAAAATAAAATAAAATACGATTCTCACAAAAACGAAATAATACAAATTTTATTAATTTATTCTTATGAATGCTTAAATCGGTCTCTTGTACGATTTCAGCTCATTGTGGTCATAGTACTTGTGGATGAGGTCATACATGTTGGAGAAAAAGTACAACAAGTTATCGTAGTGCCCATTGTAAGGCGCCATGGGACTCGTATCGTTCCCGTCATGGTCAATCACCTTTGTGGTTTGGAAGCAATCATCACAGATCTCCAGATTCTCGAATCCTTGATAGTTTTTGTTTAAGCCCCATGCGTTCATATGAACTTCTAGCATAAATTGGTGGGCAGCTTCTATTGTGGCGAGATACCACCGAGGGCTACCCTTTTGATGGCGCCAAAACTGGGAGCAACGGTTTTGCAGAACGACGGGTTTCAAACTGCACACTCGTTTGTCTTTGTAAATGCTCCTACTCTGATTCCAAGTACTGTCGATGAGAACTGCTCGCTTCACTGGAAGATTATCAAACGTATACACCTGACCTTCATTACAGTCACATTGTTCATCTGTAAGAACCTCAGGCACCCTCTTTCTCAAAAGAGTTCCCATATTCCATCCGTAAGGTAGCCCAAAGTTGTCATCGGTCTTTAATCGAACGTTCTTGTCAAACAGCTGACCAACCGTCACACTTTCAGCTCCAGGGAATATAAGAACAACCCCATCTTCTTTTGAATAATCAGGTATATCGGGATATGTAAAGATTCGACAGCTATCCGAAGCTAAAACAGCTGCATGGATAGCTGTGCTCTTGCCGTCTATTTCTTTTTTGTGTTTTATGATATCTATTTTAACAGGGAGTTTGACTTTAGGTAGTACTTTGCCCAGTTCACCTACTGGTACGTAACAAGTGTAGCAAAAAAATTTGCGGGACCGATAACATTGGGGGCATGGATAGCGGCCGTCGATGGTGTCTAAAATTGAATTATCGTCGATTTTCATGCCAACGAATGGATGTTTCCTAGGCGCGAGCACCATTTCGAGTGCATGACTCATACGCTGTTTTAAAGGATGCACGATGAATCTGTTTTATTTACAATTTTTTCCAAAAAAATAAATTAATTATTAGCACCAGAAGAACTGTTGATATTTCCCTATTTGTGGTTAACAGTTCCAAATATTGAAGTTTGACATTTTAACAAAGTGTTATAATGGGCGTGTTCCCTGAAGTTTATTTTGGAGGTTTATATTTTTAAATTATAATTGAAAACAACCCATTAACACTTTTATTAAACAAGAGTGAAATATAGGAAAATAGAAATTTTAAAAATCTCAATCACATCAACCATAATCAGAATTAATGAAATACATATGGCCTTTTCGATTGGCCGTCCAGAACTGTTCTGACTGCTACAAAATGACAGTTGTTGCTCTAAGCAGAACAGAAATGATTCTAGATTTTAATTCAGAACCGAAGAATTACTGGCCTCGTTCGGTGCCCGGCCGACTGTATATCCACGATACCTTTGTAGCTGATTTATTTTCGCACGATTCAGGTAGCTTTCTCGTTATGTTAGTTGTATTGCATACACATCTGAATTTTTGAATTAGCTGTTCCTCACATTTCCAAACGAATCTCAACGAATCCAATAATTTTTGGGTAGCTTCAGATTTGTGTTTGACAACATATGTTTAGTTCATCAGCTGTTTTTTCCTTAGGCGTTACAACACCAAGCAATCCGGATCGGTTAGGTTGTGCCACCGAACGAGGCCACTAATACACTCACATAATTAAAATGTCAAAATCATTGGATAGATTTGTTTTGTGTAACATCGATTTGTTTATTGAATTTAAACTAATTTTCTAGTAAAATTAAATAAAAAGAAGCAAGTTAATTATTATTGATACAAGAAAATGTGTATCTAAATTGAAATATAGTTTTTGTGGAAACTATTCTTAGCCGATGCGTTTTTTAAAATTTAATTTTCACAAATACAGTAATACATACAATTCATAATCAGTCAAATTGTTGTGTTTTATTGGAGGACCGTGTTACGGACGGCCAATCGAAAAAACCATTATTGAAACAAAAACACATGTATAGCTAAACTAATGTTTTTTATTATCCTTTTAATTATTCAAAAGAAAATAATTTATTTTACATATGTAAACTCTTTAAAATTTAGTTTTATCGAGCGTAAGGCAGCCTTCAGCTCCCTTCGTGCATGTATATATTAATCTGTAATTTATTACTTGTTTAATAAATGTATAATAATTATAATAGCCGTGTTTTATTATCGCCAATAACCCATATGGTTCACCCCGTAAAAATAAAACGATACTAATATTTACAAACCCAGATAGAAAACCCGATAGATACCTGGATCTCGTGTTGTTGTTGTATTATGAATAATAGGAAAATAATTCCGAATTCGTTTCAATAAAAACATCCGTCAATATTTTTATGAAAATCAAGTGTGGCAGTGTATAAAATAAAATAAATTAATACTATTAAAAAATAAAATTATTGTTGAAAACCTCTTGAAAACAATTATTAAAAAAGTGCAATAGGATTTAGGAATTCCCTCGCGGGGGAATAGGAAAACAAAAACGAAATAGTGATGCATTAACGAATTGAATATTTGTATTTTTCTTAGAGCTGCCAAGCAACACGCACAGTCACAAAAAGAGATTTTATCCGAAATCGTTCGTTACAAAGCAAAAAAGTATTGGTTATAATAGCGAATCGTATTTATTAAAACCAAATCGCCTTAAGGTTATCCTTTTAAGGCGCTATATTTATAGCTTTCATTGAAATCTATCATAGAAACATTGAACACATATAAGTGTGCCCTTGGAATTTTTCTTGGCAATTCGTCATCACAAAATGCTTTCATTAAAAAGCATTCATTATAGAAAAATTCCATAAATTTTTTTTAAATCCGCAAAAAAATGCTTTGAAGGATAACATACATTATTTATTGAATCATAACACTAGGATTCATAGACTTTAACAAAACAAGAAAATTGGAAATTCATAAAAAAAAATAATTGTCAGGAAATACAAATTATTAAATGCAATTGATGCATAGCATATCCCTTTCCTGTGTTCAGGACTTACAAGACAAATGCATTTTAGGCCTTAAATCTTGCTTTTGCGGTCTTATTTTTATGGACAAATTACACAAAGGACTGGTTATGTAATTTTTAGGAGGGGAGTAATTTTCATGTGACTCAAGTGGGTGGCCTTGAACCTCCTTTATTTCTTCAGCTAATTGCCGTGGAAAATTTTTAGCTAGATGTCGGTCGCTACATGTGAGGTTTAGCCAGTCGTAATGCTATTTCTTTAAGATATATCCGTCTTAATTTGTGCAAAGGCTGAATAGGGCATTTATATGATAAAAAAAAGTTTTATAGAATTAATTCCGACTTGATCAAGCATACTACGAGTATATAAGATCAATAAGGCCCACCATTGAGTATTTCGAGTCTATTGAATAATGATCTGTAAATTCTGAGAATTCATCTTCTGAAACTGAATCTATTTCATCAGAAGCACGAAAAGCATTTCTTAAGTAAATTTCTAAATCTTCTTGAGTGGTGGATGCCATTTTTATTACCGAAAGAATTGAGCAAAAAAGTTCTTAAAAATTTTCAGCATACGAGAAAAACAACATGGGGTGCTATACCACCCCAGTGCATACCATATGCTCTAGTATTCAAAATCTACAGGCCACCGCTTGAACTGCTAATCAATCATTGGCACCTGAGATTTTAAATTACAAATCTCAAATGACATTAAACGGCAGAAAGAAAAATCAAACCAAATCAAGACTACAGCTAAAATAAAATTGCCTGGAGTAAACAGCCCTGTTGTCAGCGGAAGGTTAATTTTTTGACAGAAAACGTAACACAAATAGGCAAATTTATTCACACGTATTTTTAGAGTGAATACATTTTTTCCAATTCAAATTATTCACGCCTGCGGAATTGGACCCAAGTCAACTATAGAAGGCGAGATTTTAGATTTTTACTTGCGATTATAGGTACTATGAGGCAAGTTATGCATTCGTAAAAACAAATCTAACAATCAATCATGACATTACGATCATATAGAACACTAAAAAAGTGGGTCCCTCAATTCCGTCTTCTGTATGTCCTCGAGTCTGTAGCCTGAACGGTTCGATGGATTTGCTTCGAACTTGGTACATATCTTTTTTTCGGTGATATAACCACACTTTTTTTTTCGTATTTTTTAAAGACTACAATTAATAGTAGCTTCTATAAGTTCTTTTTTGGCCAAAAACAAAAATCTTATTTTTCTCAAAAACGGCTTCAACGATTTTTATAAAAACAAATCAGTTCGTTAATGAAGGGAAAATGGTTATTTTTGGTACCCATAGTAGAACCATTTTTTTCAATTTTATTTTCTTGAAATTTTTTACGCAGAAGCTCCTAGAAACTTAAAATACTATTGTAAACCAAAATTTTTCAAAAAAATTCTTTTTTGGAAATTCATTTTTTTTTGAAGCCACTCAATAGATTTTTTCGAAACTTCGTATTTGATAGTTTTTGACATTATATTGAATAGTTAAAAAAAACTAGTTTGCTAAAATAAAAAAAACAACGGTACCATACAAATGTTAAAATAGGCTTTAAGAATAAAAAAAAAATTGTGTGTGTTTAAATTAGTACAGCCCACTTTTAAGTATAAAATCATTTTATTTTGCGTACCTACTCATTAACGATACATCCCATGGAACCACTTTTCATATTTTTGGACTTTCTTACTATTGCATGAATCGATTTAAATTATTTTTTTATGCAAATGCTCCCTAAAAGTATTTAAAACTGCATACTCAATTTTCAAGAAAAAAGTTTTTCGATTTTTTTTGAAAAATCCATTTTTCAAAAATCTGTCCCTAAATTTTTTGGAAATTTAAATTTTACTCGTATATGTATATTAATAATAGCTTCAAAATGGGGTTTCAATTTTTTTTAAAAAATGTTTTTAAAATTTTATACATAAGAAATTAATTTTTTAAAAAAACACTAACGATTTTTGAATTTTGTTCGATATATTCTTATTTAACCATGAATTCAAATGACATTTTTGTTTTCTCTCAAACTACAACAACTAAATATGATTTTAATATTTTTTATGATGAAATTATATGAGGCTGACAAAAAAGTTAAATCATTTATTTTCAAAACATGAAAAGTCTAATTTTTCAGACACAGTTTATAGCTCAAATGTCTCCCTTGTAATAACCACTTTTTTTCAATAGCTGCAACTGCTTACTTCATCTGTATCTGATTTTACAGTAAAGTAAACTGAAGCTCTTTTATATTTGTTATTATATTTTCTAATCTTGCTTAGGGCCAATTTTTCAACAGTCAGTTAATCAGTCAGTTAGTACATCTTCTCCAGATAGAGCAAAAATCAGTGTTTCAACAGTCAGATAAAATTATCTGCTCATTTAAGAATTGAATAAGGAGTTATCTGTGGAATAAAATAAGTAGCTATTTTCGATGTTTAAAACAATATATACAAAAATATTGCTTTGAAATAAACGTTAAACAAAAATTAATTTCTATGAAAAGTTCGATACTTGAAATAAAAGTTCAAATTAAATTATTCTATAGATTATTTTTTCTTGATTAAAAAATTCGATGTTGTTATCCGGTTGTAAGTTTATTAAGTAAGTAAGTAAGTTTATTCCTCTGGCTAACTGGATGTTGTTCTGGAGATTGAGAAATCGACTTTTAATAAAAAAAAGCTTTACTTTAATGGCGTTTTTATTTGTGAATCCGGAATCCCTCTCCGATCCGGGATCCCAACTGAACACTTTGGTTAGATTCTGACGATTCTGATTTTTGATGTGATTGTATGTGTGAAAATAATAATATGTACGTGTATTCAAATAAAAAATGTTTGTTACACAACTATGATACAAAAAATGACAATAGTCAAGTTTGACGTTCAAGTATATGATGTGTGAGTTATTCTGGTTTCGATTCTGATTTCAGATTCAGAAGCAAAATTCTCTTCTTTTCAGAACTGTCATTTTTTCCCCAAGTGAACACTTTTAGAAATAAAAACGGCCAAGTAAAAACGACATAAGCTATTAAAGGGTTAGGGTCACAAACCTACACTTGTTCTACAAAATTTTATATTTTAAAATTCAGTAAATCAAAAATTATGTATGTATGTCAAAGTTCTGAAGAAAAGAAAATTCTGTGTTTAAAAATGCTGTAAGTCATTAATCCTGAATTTACAGAGTTCTGAACTTATAGAATACATAATGAATGTATATATGTATATATAATTATGTTTATAACCAAGTTTGTAATACAGAGCACTGTCTGATTATAGTTAAACTAAAATAAACTTATTAAACTAAACTAAAATAACTTTAAATTAGATTTATATTCTTTTACTTTTTTTTTTTTAATAAAACTCATATCGACTTGAAATATGCCCGAAAAATCGCCTTTAAGTTGATTTATCTTTGACTCGAAGACTTTTTTTGAATCTGTAACATGCGCTTTTACGTTTGTTTAAATTTTGACTTTTACCTTTTTATCAAAAACTGAGTATTCTATAAAAAGTTAAAATCTTAAATCGGATCTGCAACACGGTTTAAATATTTGTACAACTTTGTCCGACCGACTTGAACTACAAGACCAATCAATCTATTATTCGGAATATTTCAAAATAAACTGGGGACCGTTACATTACCACTAATAGCGAGTTTCATTCAAGAAAAGATTGGCTCTTTCTGTAAAAATTGTTTATCTTTTTGAATTTTGAGAGTTTCATTCCAACAAAAAGATCAGATCTAGATCAAATCTTAACACGAAAGATCTGATATCTGATGGGTTGGCAGATTTGTTTCCAATGTATACAAGTTAAAAGTCTTTTCTGTCAACGGTCAGATGGTAAATATTTTGTTATTACTTTGTTGTGAACTTTTGAACTAGTTCTTAAAAATTAAAACATGAACAAATAATGTACCAAGTTATTAATAATTTAGATTTTATAAATTTAGTGGAGTTTTTTATTTCTTCGTTTTCAACTGGTGATGAAGGTGTTTTTTTTTTCCAGAAATGCTGGTGTCAGTCATTCACCAATACTACAATTAAATCTGTAAAATAAGTTTCATTGAAAAGATCAAATCTCGATTTTGAGACGAGATCTTAGAAATTTTAATGAAACTCGCTATAAAAATACCACTTCGTGTATGTGAACGGTTACTATTATAAGAAGTATATACTCGTATTTTCCAAGTAATTTTCCAAATATGAAATAGACAACCTTTTAATATATACATAGCTGGTTTAAATTAAAAAAAGAAAAATTCGAGTTGAAATACAAAAATGGCAAATCGTTTTTCGTTTATTATAGCAATCGATGGAGTGCTTAAAAAATAATTTTTAAATCTTAAAAACTTACTTATTAGATGCATTTATATATGTATGTGCAAAAATATAATTTTTTTTAAAATGTTTGCAAACATTGTTTGCATTGGGTGGAATATGATTTCATAAGGTACTTAAAGCTTAAATTCCTTTTGACTTTTACATACGCGCTAGCTTGCTTCTTCTTGACTGTACAATATTAACAACTGATATACTCAGCCATGCAAAAACTGCAAGCCATGTTCCTATTAGTGATATGTAAAGGCAAGTCCCTGTGTGTATCTGCCCATATCTACGCCGCTCATATCTGTCACTTGTCACCAGGAAATCCATAAAGTCGAAAACGGCTCCACAGGAAAGACGTCCTTTGATCACTCCCACAATTCGTCCGACACCTTGAATTTCCTTAAGAAGTGTTGCACGGTACTGTTCACAGGTTGTATTAAAGCCATCTGTATATATGGAGGCGTGTACCAGAGTGTATAAGAACATGACGCAAGATATAACTGCGGCAGGTGTCCAATAGTAAGGTGATATACCATTGTTCATCATTTCTGATTCTGTTGTAACGACAATCATATCTCCTGATCTAAAAACAGGTAGAGTGAGGTTAATTAATTAGCTATTGCAGGTGCAGGTTTGGTTACTTTTTTAAACCATATATAATAGAAGTTAATCCACGAGTTAAAATAATGTATGATTACAAAAAATATATAGTTCGTTGGAATATCCTCGAAAAGAAATTCCCAATTAATCGTATTTTTTTAAATATGGGTCTTAAACCCTAATCAAACTCTGGATTAAATCTTGTAGTTCATCCTTTGATATCCCTTTGAACCGCAAATTTATTATCCAGAAAAAATTTTGTGGATATGAGCAAAACATCTTATCTTGTAATACTTCCACATTCTGGTAATTTTAATAATCTATCAAATACTTTACAAGAAATTGCTTTTAAAGAAAAGTTAACCTGTCAAAATGTCGAGAACGGGTCGAACACTAAATAGTAAATATGGGTGATTGTGTATATTTTGTCTAAGAACATACTCGACTAGAGTTGACCAAATCAATGAAAAATCTTAGGGTAAAGTCGGCGGATATGATGTTCCATAGATGATGTAGAACTCCTTCATTTCTTATCTTACCTTCTGAACGTGTACTCGAAAAGTACGAAATTGTCGAGATAAAAAGACACAAAACATAATCACAAAACATTTTGAATTGCCAAATAGATCTTTGCAATAATAGCCCTTTATTAAAATAGTTCTTTATAATTTCAAAAAGTGTTAATAATCATGTTCAAAGTTCAATACTGTATTGCTTTCTCGTCTACTTTTTACTTGCGGTTATAGGCACTATAAGGCAAGTTATGCATTTGTAAAAAAAAAAAAATCTAACGATCAAACATGACATTACGATGATAGAGAAGCCTAAAAAAGCGACCGGCAAAAAATGTCTGTTTGTCAGTCTGTCCGTCTGTATGTATAACGAGCTGCAGCCTAAACGGTGTAAGCGATTACCTTTAAATTTGGTATGTGTGATTATTTTGGCATTCCTCAGAGGGGAAATTGAAATTTTATTTTTAGGCCTAAAAATAACGGTACCTGCCATATGACCTTGAAGGAAAATCTTATTTTTCTCGAAAACGACTCCAACGATTTTGATAAAAAATTTTGAGAATTTTTTTGTTGGTAATAGCTATCATTTGATATGAACCGAGTGTACGGGAAAAGTCTATTAACGGTAGCTTTCATATAACGGTTTTTTTTGCTTTCTCGGTAACGGTACATTGTATTTGTGTCAAATTTCATATCTGAGAAGATTTAAGTAGCCAAACTAATTCTGCATATTAAAATTTCAAATATCTTTTTTTTATAATTAAAATTAATTTTTGAAATTTTTTTTTTTTGAAAATCAATAATCAAAAAACTAATTTTGAATTTTATAGTCACATGTATATTAAAAAACTCCCAAAAACTGCATACCGAAATTTCATCAAAATCCGTCCTACAATTTTCGAGATACTTTTTTATAAAATTTTCATTTAACCGTGGTATACTTGGTTTTTTCCAGAAACTGGTTAAAGCGATGGTTTTGGCAGTTTTCATAAGTTTAAAACACGATTTTTACCCACCTATACAGCATTCACATTCGTTTATACATATATATGTACATATCTACACACCTAGGTTCTCTATATATAGGTAGGTACGTATGGTATAACCCTCCAAATTTTCATAATTCGAATCCATTTAAATATACACTTTTGTAGGTAGGTGCCAATGCAACAATTCCTTGTAGCATATGAATTCATTATATTAAGAATCAAGGTAATTTTACCTACATCGGCTTTAATCCTGCAATAATAACTAATAACTAGATAACTAGACAACCTTTAACAGCGTCATTGGTTAGCTACATTAAAGTTGTTAGATACAAGAGCAAGTTCGTACGATCCAGTCGTGCATTTTATTTCACTTTGTTGTGTACCCACATGTTTTGTATAATTATATTTTAAATGTATATTCAATGCCCTGACGATATCCTAATAAGGCGAAACGCGTCGGCTATATTATATAAAGTAAAAACTTTAAATTATTGTGGAACAAGTGTTTTTAATTGCTGTTATCCTAAGATCTCATTGTTGCAATAAATGCCTACAAAATGCTCAGTAGAGCTTATTAAAAATAATGGGGCGTAATCATAGTCATTTTTAATCTGTGTATAAGTTAAACCTAGGTTTAGTTGAATTTTCGGACACTGATTCTATTTTTTTAAGTTTCTCATTCCAAAATATTTGAAGCTATTTTTATAGTAAAACAAGTTAATAATCTTATAAAAATATAAAACCAACAATTGGTAAGTAAATTCGTCCTGTATTCATTGAACCAAAATTGTCTTAAACTGAATTTTAGTAAAACCTTGAATGTCGTGTTTTAATTAAATTTTCAATTACCTAAAACATTTCTCTAATTTTTTTCTAAAAAAATTTGGTATGGCAATTTTAAGAATTTAACTATTTTGCATCCAAAAAGGAGTAAACCAACTGTCATGCTCCCACCTTTTCTTTTTGAAATGAAAAACAATAATTTGCAGATGTGTTATTCCATAAATTTTGTTTTGTTTTGTCTAATTTACTCAGGAAATTACTATCTTTTAGACAGAAGAAAGCACTCTTAAGAGAGTAACATATTTCCCCTTCCTTAAAATTTCTGCAAATAAATTCTTGAAGCAAATTGTGGGCAGAAAATGTACAATTATTAGCCGTGTTTTATTATCGCTCATAACCCATATGGTTCACCCCGTGAAAATAAAACGATCTAGGTTATGTACTTAAATGTACCCTCTGTTCGCCAAACTTAATACTAATATTTGCAAACCCAGATAGAAACCCCGATAAAAACCTGGATCTCGTGTTGTTTTTGTAATACTTGTTAAAAAATAACCCAGACCCGCACCCGTATATAATAAAACGCAGCTATTGTTAGGTTGACATTAAACCGTTCAAAGAGTAAGGAAGTTGACATTTTTGGATACCGGCCCAATACTTGCATAAATACATCCCCCATAACGACCCTATCTCCAATTGTACAAACATCACCGTCGTTCGAACTTTGTTTCATGGTTCAGTAACAATACATTACATTACATAAGGGATATTCACGATCTGGTGTACCAAGTCTTGTAAAAGTGTAAAATTTTATTTTTTTACAACAGACTGTGAACACACCTTTACTAATCTGTAGCAACACTGAAGCAAATTTCAAAATCTGTTTCACATTTGTTCTGAGGAAGGCTTAAGTTTGTGTTAAAAAAATCTTACACCCTTGTATTTTTCTGTTACAATAGGGTTCGGGTCATAAACTAATAACTTAAAGACCAGAAACCTCTGCTTTCATTTGACATTTGCCTACAAGCTGAAACACGCACACAAGTAACATTTCTGTTCCTCTTCCAATAGACACATTGATAAAAACGCACACAAGAATCTTTTCTGTTCCTCTTCCTATAGACACATAGACAACACCGCCCTAGTAATTTGTTTTTTGTTTTGTTTTTCGAGTTCCCATCTATTCATGGATAGAGTTTCAAAGCTACAAATACAACAATGTAAACAAATGGGTTTTGGGGGGTGAAACGTACGAAGGTTTCCAATCTTTATTATGGCTTATTTGTGGTTCGGGTATTGTAAAAGTGTAAAAGTGTAAGATTTTGACATTCAGTATATTTTGTTGTTGTAGTGCAAAAAAATGCTATACTTTTACACTTTTACAATGATACAAGACCAGATACACCGGATCGTGAATACCCCTATAGTATAATATACTACTCCGTATATATAAGACACACATTAATACAACAGAGAAAGCTATAGAAAGAAAGAAGAATATTGTGGGTACACATTTATTTTTGAGAGCGTGTCGTGTCGTGTCGTCGGTTTGAAAATTTGTACCCCCACCACCACAAGAGAAGTTTTACTTCAAAAACAAATGTTTTGACGTTTAATAATTGGCAGAAAGTTAAGCTCAAGCCGTTTTACTTTTATTCTTTATCAGAGAATTTCATCTCCATTCTTCAAAATTTGATAAGCTGCCATTTTCTGCCCAAAAAGTCTGTGTTTCTTTAGCTACTTTCAAATTTATCCATTTTTTCTGTTTTACACTTCAAACATTTAGCTATTCTTGGAAGACAGGATCACTCTCGAGAGAGAAAAGGATTTTCCCTCCCTGCCAGTTTTATTCCTAAAAATTCCTTCTGGCAATTTCTTGCTGTATTGTCAAATGGCCAGTTGACAACATTAATACGTAGTTTTAATTTTCCTTAGATTTTTCAGACTTAAGCCAGATGTAAAGTAATTTTAATCTAAAAACTAAATCCTTTTCCATATTTTCACTTATAATTTCAAGTTTTTAAATACCCTTTCCATTAATACAATTGGATTTTAGCTCCAAATAAATAATTTTTAAATATGAAATCAGGTTTTTGATAGAAAACATATTAACAATCGTGTAAATCTTTGCATTGAAAATGCATGCAATTTTTGGACTTTACAGCTGGACTGGATTTAAAAGTCAACTAAATCCAATTTAAATCCAGAGGTCTTATCTTGAAATTCGTTCGACCCAGTCGTTCATTTTGTTAAATATTGGCATCAGTATTGCCAAACATTCAAAAGAGGACATTGTACCTATACGCCCATTTTAGGTTTCATTGATGGACAATGGAGAATTTTTAATATTCTCTGTAACATTAGTATGGTTTGTGGGTTTGTATTAGCCCTCTATTTTTAAATACATAAAACCTTTAATGTTTGTTTTATGTTTAAGAGTTTAGTCAGAGTTCGACGTTTTCCCGATACAATACTAGCACTTTGTATTCTTAAGCAACTTTGATGACATTTAATTTTTAATATTTAATGAAAACAAACAGACGAACAACAACCAAACTTACCTTTGTCTCAATGTCGTAACACCCTGCTTTCTTTTCCCCGTACCCATGCATACTCGATAAACATGGTAGATTCCCAATATTACAGCAAAAAACAGCGGCAAGATCAATCCATATGTTGCAAAGTGGCAATATGCAATATGTCCACCTTCGAATTCGTTATAAGTACTGCGTCCATTCAAAAAGCATCCACAATTTGTTTCGGCACAAGCATTGAGAACGTGTCGCCAATGAATCCATGCAACTCCCGATGAAATGCAGCACAAAAGCGACATAAATATTATTACTGGATAGAAGAATGCTAACAATTTTTCAGCACTATACGTATCCATGATTCACGCGAGATACTACAGTAAGATTAGATAACAATCGAATTTAGTTCCAAAATGCTAAATTACAAAAATTTGTTTTGAAACAAAAAAAAAAAAAAACTAAACAATAAGTCTGCAGTTTTCACATAGTATTCTAAAATTCAATTATTTCTACTTGATTCACTCTTGCTCAACCGACGCCCAAACCTTATTAAAAATAAAAATAAAAAACCTGTACTGAGGTTCTGAAGCTCTGAGAAAGTAACAAAACACATACACTCCAGCCAATGGAGTTACTTACACTAAAATAAAACTAAGCGAGAAGCCACTAAATTGTACCTACAATACCAATACAAAGTTTCACCTTTTCAGCCCTCACTATTGTATCTTTTAGATGAATTTTTTACCTACCGAAATATTAGGTTAAAGATACAAAACAACCTGTGAAAAAGACTATACGATAAAGTTAGGTTAGTGTTTTCTCTGAGTACTTATCTTCTATTATGAAAACCGTGTGATAAACAACAAAACCAATTATTTTAGCGTTGCCAGCCAAAATTAAATTTGTATAGATATAAGTTTTATTATAAATTTTAATATTGCTGGAATTATTTACACGTGTTCACATTATTTTTGAAAACAATGTATATATACCAAAATTGATCGAAATCTGTCGATCCGCTTATGAGAAAGTCGAAAATCAAAAAATTGGTTGTATGGTAGGTACGTTAATAGCAAAAACAAAATATGTACAAAAAAATGTTTGGAGCAAATGTAGTTTATACCTATAGTAGTGCACAGTTTTTGTTTTTTTTTTTTATCAAAATCGTTGACGCCGCACCGTTGTGGAGATACCTAAAATGGCACAAAAAAAATTGTATGGCTAAGTTAGCTAAAAAAATGATTCAAAATTCTATTTGAGACAATCACCTAAGACGCTAAGTACCGAGTTTGCAGAAAATCGCTCCAGAAGCTTGAGCTATAGATCGATCTACAGACAGACAGTGGTGTTTTCTATCATCGCAATGTCAAGTTTGATTCGAACCTGAAGCTACATTTGTTCCAAATGCGAAAATTTTCGTATAATACCTAAGTATGTATATCGCAAGTTAAAATAAAACTGTAGATTGACTCCAGGGCCCATGCTGTGTAACTTACGAATCGATACAATTAGTCGAGAAACAAAAAAAAGATGCCAAAATGACTTTCAATTTATCGCCTTCCATTGGAAAATCCCAGTCAATCAAATTAAAAATTTTAGGTACCTCAACTTACAGAAATCCATTTTTTCAGAGGCGTTATGTGAGGATATCGCCTGAGTTACAGAACATTGGCCCAGGATGGTAGAGGACATGAACAAAGTCTTTAAGTCGATTTACAACTTACGTCACTAAATCGTTATACTTCAAACTTGGTATTTAAGCGTCTAATTTTATATCTAAAATCTGTCTTGTACACTTTAGCACCAAAATTAACAATACAAATAAATACAATCTTAATTATTTCGGAAACTGGTCTAACGATTTTGATAAAAATTATGTTTACTAATTGTAGTATGGTCTACATTATTGTCAAACAAAAATTTAACATAAACATTTTCGAAAAGAATATTTTTAGGACTTAAAGAAAATCAATATTCTTTTTGAAAATTCAATATTTTGGAAACCAATGGACGATTTTTTTAAAATATGAAATAAAAAAATATTTGAAATCAACATTTATTTAATAAGGATTACATTGTTATTTACAGTTAACGCATAACATATTTTAACTTACCTTGAATATTTCAAAACCTTTGGTTTTTTTTTAATTCACACAGTGCAAAGACTTCCAGTAGTTAAAAGATTCCAAGCAGTTAAAAGTCTACAAGAAGTTGAATTGAATTGATTGAATACAATCAAAATATTTATGAAAGGCAAACAGACTTTTGAAAGACTTCAAAGAATGTAGGCAATTAAAGCAAAAAAAAAACTTAATGTATTCCTAAAATCAGTTAAATTACTAAGACTTTAAGTAATTCAATACCAACATTACATTGAGATTATTGGAAGCCTAATTTCTGCATTAGGAACTCATAATTAAATTTCTTAAATAAACTTCTTTATCTCAAGGCAACTCTATGTAAATTAATACTAACAGCTCAAATTTGTTTGGAACGAATTTTTTTAAACACCTTAATATTTATATATAAAAGTAAGACAATATCTAATTGATCAGTAAAGTGTCGTAGCTGGGTGAACCACAAAACGTATTTTATGGCATTGGTTCCATCAGTGGTTCCATCCTGTTATTATGCTCACTATTGGAAATATTTGGAGTCTTTTAATATAAATACTTACCTTCAACAAATGGGTATCTGCTGGCAATACTTAACCCTGCCACCCATTAATATGTTTTCCAATTTTGTTTTGTTCATTCTTTGTTACACTAAATTAAATTAACTCTTTTGGATTCTCTTGTGTCAGTAATTTTATGACAAAATTATTAATTTAAACAAATAATTGCCCGTCTCAACCGTTTGCATATTTAGTTTTGTGAGATACATTTTAAGGGATTTTCTTTTTCTCAGAGTATTAATGAAATATTTGAAAGAGCTAACGTATATATTAAAGCCATTAATCATTTGAATAAATGACGAACACATTTGATATCACAAGATCGCAGCAAGTATCCAGATGCCATGTGTGGTACTGTGATTCATGCATATTTTCTGTTTTTGTTATGTATGATTTTATATGCATATGAACCAGGGTGGTCCAAAAATTGTTTTGATTGGCCCACCGCACTTATTTTGTTTACTCTATCAATTATTATGTGTCCATTTCCTAAGTAAATATATAATTCAAGACTGTGTTTAATCGCATTAGTTTACCTAACTTTGACTAGAAAATGTGACGTGAATTAATCGTATGTTGTTTCACGTGTTTAAAAATGAAAGTAAATTAAAAAAAAAATAATTAAAAAATACATAAAGTTAATAAATTATTGAAAACAACATTCGAAATTTCAAATGATCGAAATTCTACAAATAGGTTGGTTTTATTTTCAACTTTCTCATTAAGGGCTTAATGGATTTCGATCAAATTTCTTGTACAGAAGGTCCTTTGAATTCTAAATAATACTGCATACCAAAATTTTCAAAAATTATTTTTTGACAAAAAAAAACATTTTTGTTTTTGAAAATGTAACATTTTAAAAGATGTACCAATATTAACCGATTAGTAGTGTTATTTTAGCATAAATATTTTCCATTTCCGATAGTATCGCGAGTTTTAAAAAAAAACTATCGATACTATCCATAGTTTTCTCGAATGAATTTCACACACTTTTAAAAAGCCTTAAAAAAGACTTTTAGGTGTTACAAAATCTTTTCAATAATAAAAGTCTTAAAACCTATTTGAATTTAAAACTAATTACATTAAAAATGTATTATTTCCATTTTTAACTTGCTTTTAAAATATATTTTTGAAAAAAAAAATTGTAATAGAAATGTCTTAAAGAGAGTTAGTTTTTAAAAATTGAATTTATATAATAATAAGTATAGAGCATTTAAAGTGAGTTTAGTTTAATTTGTTTATTGTGTGTTGGTGTTGTAATTACAAATTTAATTTTTTTATTTCAGTATGTCAGCCATTTGATCTTTCCTGCTCTTGGCAAACAGAGCAATAATATTCTGCCCTATCGAGGTAACCGTCGGAGCGGAGTTTGCTCCGCAACGCATCTTCGTCGGAAATTCAATTTCAGTTAGAAGTAGCTGTCATTGGAAGAAATTTTAAAGAAGTACGACGACGCATTGCGATGGATATAAACTTCAGACAGAGATGAGCAACTTAACTGATATTTCGAAAATGCGATATATTTTGGATAGTTTTTTTTTTATTAAATATACACTATAAACGTTTTAAACCATGAAAAATTGGCGAGAGAGTGTAATTTATTGTTTATAGAAAGTATTTTTTTCAAATATAATGAGCTAGAGTTTTTAAGAAATGTAATTAGATGCACCGATCTTAAAATCAAAACTATCGAATAAAGTCCCCTCCCTATTTCCAAACACATGTTTTGTTTCCGTTTGAACTGTAAACAAAAAACAAATTGAAAAAAAAAACTTAAATTCAATATTATTTATTTAGAAAATAAAAGAACATTGCAAGAACGAAAACAATATACGCTGACTACCTGACGCAGCTCTAATTCTATAATTCACTTCAAGATTGAAGAAAAACTTTCGCCTAAATAAAAATGCGTTTGCTTTTGTTTTGGAGCAGATTCAACACAAATTCGAAATAAATTATCGGTCTAATGGTGTCACTCCAAACCTTTAAAAAAATATATGATGTATTCAAAACTAAATCACAGCCACAACTTCTTGTATAATTTTAGATATGCAATATCGGGATATTCGCTGTTTATTCGTTCTGCCTAAAAAGATAAAGCCCACAAGTTAACGTACATAAGGTGTATTTCTTCATTACTTACATTTTTTTTAATAAACAATTTCTTTAAAAAGAAAGCACTTTCCGCAACGAGAACTTGTCAGAGGACTTCGGAGAATATTTTGCTTCTGTCTGTCATAAATAAAACCATTAAAAGTACTTCATCGCATACAAATGGTATGCGTTGAATTTCGTCGGACAGAATTTCCGATCAGCCGATCGGAGAATTACCTCGAAGCAAAATGTCTCCGATTCGTAGTAAATCGGAGAGAATTCCGCTCCGCAGGATTTTATTATGACAAAAAAGAACTAATACCATTATATTTTACTTTTAAAGCAAATCAGTAAAAATGCAAAATTTTTATTTTATATCATTTTATTAAAAAAAAATAAACAAAGTCAATACATATATATACGTATGAATGAATTAAAAAAAAATAAAATTCAGGACTGGATCGTACGCACTTGTTCTTATGTTCGATTAGATCGTATGCACAATATTCTTAATAGTAACGGCTAAATATATTTTTAAACTAGTTGTTTACTTATTTTTTATTATAAACAAAAATCCCTTAATTAAAAAAAAATATTGGTATGACAATTTTAAGTATTGGCCGTGGCGCGATAGTTGTGTGCTCGCCTGTCAACCTCGTGGTTGCAGGTTCGATTCCTGCCGTTGTCTATGTCTTCTTATATTCCATTAAAAACCAATTCTCAAAATTGTCATAAAATAAGTTGCTGCTTTGCTCATTACATGTTGTTTAGGCATAACACTAACAACGTGTGATTGAGTGAACTAGCATACCCATTAAGTATGACATCGATATAAATAAAATAATGCGAATTATAAGGGACATACATAAATAAGACACGGTAATTCTCTCCGCATTAGTTCAGCCGCCATCCCTGGAGGTAAATCTGAGACAACAACCAGCTCTAGTCTCAGAACATCGCGTCACACATCTTTCCTATCCTTCTTTCTCTTCTTCACCAGATGCCGCGCTGTGTTAAGAAAAACATATAAAGGGTATTCATAACCCCTTAAGCGCGTGCAAAGTTATAAAAAAAAAAAAAAAAAAAAATATAAATTTAAAAACAAAATTTCAAAAAAAAAATCGTGAACCCGTTTCGAAATATTGAATTGTCATAAAATAAGAATTTTGGTAGGTATGCAGTATATTTGAGAATTTGAAGGACCGCCTGCACAAACATTTTGATCGAAATCCATTGGGCCGTTTATGATAAGGTCCAAAATCAAAAAAAATTTCGTATGGCAGGTACAAAATATGTACACAAAAATGTTTGAACAAAATGTAGACTACAGCTGAAGTAATGACATACTTTTTTTTATCAAAATCTTTAGAGCCATTTTCGAAATAATTAAGATAGTAGAAAAAATTGTATGGCAACTACTGTTATTTTTGGAGCTAAAACAACAATTCAAATATTTATTTGGGATAATCCCCTAAAACGCTGAAATACCAAGTATGAAGAAAATCGCTTCAGCCGTTTAGGTGATCGTTGTACACACAGACAGACGAAATTGAGGGACCCAATTTTTTTGGTGTTTTCTATAATCGTAATGTCAAGTCTGATTAAAATTTCGAGTTGTTTTTTTTCCTAAAAAAAAAAATATATAATGCAAAACTTGCCCTATAGTACCTATATTCGAGGCCAAAACGGCAAGCCATTCATTTAAGTCTTTTTGGTTAAGTTATACATTAAAAAAATATTTTAAGAGATCAGTTATATTTTAAAAGCAAAATATGATTTTAATATTTGACTTTGAGTAACAAATATCATATTATTGGAATGACCAATGCTGAGAGATAATGGTTTTCTTGAAGTTGAAAATTTTTAACAGTTCAGAATGATAGTGCTTTAGTAAAATAATTTGAAATTATTGAAACTATCCATAGTTTCCGATAATTTTTTTAAACTATCGATGTACGAGATAGTTTTCTTTTTTACTATCGATAGACCATTAAGGCTCTAATAATTAAAAATGCTTATTCCACAGCTAGTCCATGACTTTATTAAACTAAACCATAGAATAAAAGTAGGTATGCGGACGAAAATTTTCAATTAATAAAAATCGAAAATCCTCGAACAAAATCTACTACACTAAGTATCAACTGTCTCTTTTTATTCTATGCCCCTGTAAATTTTGTCCGTAATATCAATTCTTAGTCCTTCACGAAACAACCGTCTTAAACTTAGTTCAAGGAATAAGTCTTAAACCTGCCCTAGTCCATGTTTATTAATTTGAGTGTTGATGGTTAAGTAACGATACCATTTAGAAGATAAAGGAATATGTGGCGGACTAAGCCATCGCTTCATCAAATAGTATTGGGGGTCAAATTAGTACAAATTTGTCCAGTCGATAAGTTTGTTGCTGTTTATACGATTAAACCAGTCTGATAGAATTATACTGGGCCATCTTTTTTCCGTCTTCCTAATTGCAGGTGTTCTTCCTAACATAATTTAGATAAAATAATTTCGATGCACATAAATAACACTGCAAGTTATAGCTAATTTGCATCTACATGAATTCTAAGGTAATTAGCATCAAACCTTGGCCCTTCATGTGCTGTCATACAACACAATTTTTTTTTTAATTTTTATAAATAGTTAACAACAATGAAATTACGTGAAAATGTAATTAAATTGAAAATTCCGAATCAACATGGATTTAAGTCACAAACAAAAAGTGAAAGCAAAAAAAATCAAAGAAAATTTTGAACATTTACTTTTGCGAATTGGGCCAACCGAGAAAAAAACACAATAGACTATTCTTTAAGGCAATTAAAATGTATAAAGTGTTAATTGGATTCAGTCAAACTAAGCATCGCGAGCTGAAAAGAGCAAATTTATTTAAAAAAGATTTTTTTTGTTTAACTAAAAATTATTTTAAATTGAATTTTATTCGGAGTGTTTTTTTTTTAATAAATTTACTAAAGAAAAAATATAATTTATATAAGAATGGGTGAATGGATTTCTTTCGGGTTCGCCTCGGGATAAGTTAATTTGTAATTTTGGCGGGTTAATAACTTAGTTTTTTAAAAAAGGCGTTTTGTTTTATATGAATGTTACTCTGCATTTAATAGTACCTGATTTCACAAGAAACAATTACGGAGTAATAGCTACCTGAGCATGGAATCTGCTAAAGGAGTGAAATACGTTAGTGATCTAGTAAGTTTACATAAAAAAAAATAAAGTTGATGCAATAGATTTATACAAAGGTAATTCAAAGAAATATACTAATTTAATATATTGATAATGGAAATATACTTTCTGATGGATTATAAAAATCTTAGAATCAATTGATAACTATTCAGTTACAATAAAAGCTAACACTCACAAATCGAATAAAAGATCAAACGAAATAATAGAATGAATGGAATGTTATAGGTTAAGTGGGTAACTATAATAAATAGTACGCATTTGTGTTTTGCTATAACTAAGGTATTGCGCTTATCGAAGGATTTTTTTTTTGTTGAAGGCGTACTTCATGAAGAAGTAACAGTGTAGAGTGTAGGGCCAGTTTTGCATTTGGAAAAAAATCGAACTCGAGATTTGATTCACACTTCACATTACGATGATAGAGAGCACCAAAAAATCGGTCACGCTGTCTGTCTGACAACGCACTACAGCCTAAACGGCTCAAGCGATTTTCTTCAAACTTGGTATTTAAGCGCTTTAGGTGATTGTCTAAAATAGATTTTTGAATCGTTTTTTTAGGTCCAAAGCTAACGGTAAATGCCATACAATTTTTTCTACCATCTCAATTATCTCTAAAACGGCGCTAACGATTTTGATAAAAATAAATTGCACGACTGAATCGCACGTACTTGCTCCTATGTTCGATCACATTATATGCAAAAGATTCTTAACAAAACGGCTAAATATATTTTTAAAGTTTTTCACTTAATTTTTTATATATAAAAATTCTTAAACTTTTCTAAAAAAAATTGGTATGAACATTTTAAATATTTAATAATATAAATTAAAAACAAAATTTCAGAAAAAAATTCCACCCATTTTCTAAATATTAAATTTTCAAAAAAAAATATTTTTTTTTCTAAATTCCAAAAAAAAACAATTTTTCGAAAATTTTGAAATGCAATACTATTTATAATTTGAAGGAGATCCTGTATAATTTTTTTTATTGAAATCCGTTAAGCCGTTTATGAGAAAGTCGAAAATCAATAAAATGGTTGTATGGCAGGTACCGTTAATAACAAAATATTTTAAAAACTTTTTTGGCCGAAATGTAGACCATGCCCAAAGGAGTACACATACCATTTTTATCAAAATCGTTAGAGCCGTTTTTGAGATAATTAAGATGGTTGAAAAATTTGTATGGCAAGTACCGTTATTTTTGGGACTTAAACAACGAATCAAAAATCTATTTTGGACAATCACCTAAAACGCCTAAGTACCAAGTTTTAACTAAATTGGTTAAGCCGTTAAGGATGGAGATCGTTCTACAGACAGACAGACGGAATTGGGGGACCCCCCCTCTATGATAGTAATGTAATGTTTGATTTTTAGAAACAATATCTTTTTTTTACAAATACATACATCACTTGCCTTAACCTATAATCGCAAGTAAAAATTGTGTGCACTATTTTAGGTTAATCTACATTTTGGTCAAAACTTTGTTTAAATATTTTGTTCTTAACCGTACCTGCCATAACCATTTTTTTGATTTTGAACTTTCTCATAAGCGGCTTGGCGGATTTCGATCAGATAAACATTTTTTTTTTTTGAAAATTCAATATTTCGAAAACAGGTGGACAATTTTTTCTGAAATTCTGTTTTTGGATTTATATTATTAAATATTTAAAATGTTCCTACCAATTTTTTATTTTAGAAAAGTTTAAGAAACTTTAAAAATATATATAGCCGTTTTTTCAGAATCTGTATGTAATGTGATCGAACAAAGGAGTACGTGCGATTCAGTCATGCATTATTTATTTCTTCTCAATTCGTTAAAAAATTACATAACTCCCAAACTTAATAATATTAGGTCAAAAAAAGGTACAGCAACAATTTATTCGTAATGTTTTTTGGCGTTATGTCATTGTTCCATTAAGGCGATACATGGTAAGCAAAAGATTCTTAGTAGAATTTTAATTAATTCTTAATAAAATTCTTAATTCTTAAACTTATTTTTTTGTAACCAAAAGTACTGCTATTTTAAGTATTTATAAATATAAATTTAAAAACATAATTTCAACGAAAAAAGCTTTGACCTGTTTTCGAAATATTGATTTAAAAAAAAAATCTTTTTTTTTTAAATCCAAAAAACATTTTTCGAAAATTTTGGTATGTAATATTATTTCGAATTCAGTATACAAATTTTGATCGAAATCCGTGGAGGCATTTATGAGAAAGTCGAAAGTCAAAAAAATCGTTGTGTGCAAGGTACCGTACATTAAAAATAAAATGCACGACTGGATCGTACAAACTTGCTCTTGTAGCTAACAACTTTAGTGTTACTCACTGACGCTATTGGTAGGTAGCTAGTCTATAGTTATCCTATGCAGATTTAAAGCCCATGTAGGTAATATTACCTTGATTCTTAGTATAATGAATTGCCGAATGCATGATTCAAGGAATAGTTAAATAGGTAACTACAAATGTATATTTAAATGGATTTTAATTATGTAAATTAGGAGGGTAATAATGTGAATATGTACAAGTACATACATGTATATAATAAAAGTGAATGGTGTATAGGTGGGAAAAAATCGTTTTTTTAAACTTATTTAAACTGCCAAAAGTGATGGTTTTAATGTTAATCAGTTTTTCGGAAAAATGAAGAACGCCATTAGATGCCACGGATCAACGAAAATTTTATAAAAAAGTATCTCGAAAATTGTAGGACGGGTTTTGATGAAATCTGGTTTTATATTTTTCGTATTTTGAAAACAAAATTGTTTTGAAATTTTTGTATGCAATTTTTTACAGACTATTAATGTTCATGTGAATATAAAATTTAAAATTATTTTTTTTGATTAGTTTTAAAATTATTGATATTTCAAAAAAAAAAAAAAATTATAAATTATTTTATATATTCAAAATTTTGCTATGCAGAAATAATTTAGCTACTTAGATCTTCTCAGGTATAAAATTTGAAGGAAATCCAATGTACCGTTACCGAGAAAGCCAAAAATTAAAAAAACCGTTATATGAAAGGTACCGTTAATAGACTTTTCCTGTAAACTTGGTTCATATAAAATGATAGCTATTACCAACAAAAGAATTCTCAAATTTTTTTTATCAAAATCGTTGGAGCCGTTTTAGAGAAAATTAAGATTTTCATTCAAGGTCATACGGCAGGTACCGTTATTTTTAGGCCTAAAAATAAAATTTCAATTTCCCCTCTGAGGAATGCCAAAATAATCACACTACCAAATTTGAAGGAAATCGCTTAATTCGTTTAGGCTGTAGCTCGTTATACATACAGACGGACAGACTGACAGACAGACATTTTTTGTCGATCGCTTTTTTAGGCTTCTCTATGATCGTAATGTCATGTTTGATTATTAGAATTTTTTTTTACGAATGCATAACTTACTTTATAGTATCTGTAATTGCAAGTAAAAAGGCACGGCTGGATCGTACGAACTTGCTCTTGTAGCTAACAACCATTGCGGCTGTTTAGTAGAGAGTAATATGTAAATACATACATATATGGATCCTAGGTATGTAAATAAGTATATATATAATAATGAAATAATTTTGGTGAAATATACACAATATGGAAGTGATTTTTAAAGATAGATATAATATAAATGTATTTGGACCTACAAAGTACATATGTATGCAAAAACGCGTAAAATGAAATATAATTAGGTACAAAATCTTTTTAGGAATAAAATCTTTTTTGATTGCTGAGTTGTTGTAGTTTGAGGGAAAACAAAGATGCCATTTGAATTCCAGGGTAAATAAGAATATATCAACAAAACAAATCAAAAATTGTTGTAGCGGTTTTTTAAAAAAATAATTGTGTATGTATAAAATTTTGAAAATTAAAAATTAAATTAAAATTTTGAAAACATCGAGAACAAATTTGAAACTTTATTTTGAAGATATTATTAATATACATATAAAATTAAAATTTCAAAAACATCCAGTGACTGGTTTTTGAATTTTTCAATAAAATAAATTTCTTTGTTTTTTAAAAATCGAAAACTTATTTTTTTTTTAAATTTGAGTATGCAGTCTTATTAATACTTTTAGAGAGCATTTGCATAAAAAAAATAATTTTAATCGGTCAATCCAATAGTGAGAAAGTTGAAAATATGAAAAGTGGTTCTATGGGAAGTACCGTTAATAAGTACCTACGGAAAATAAAATACTTTTATACCTCAGTGAACTGTAATAATTTAAGAACACACATTTTTTATAAAAATTCTTGGAGCCGTTTTTGAGAAATAAATTTTTTTCTTAACCGTTTTTTATTTTACGAAAATAGTTGTTTAACTATTCAAGATATTGTCAAAAAACTACCATATACGAAGTTTCGAAAAAATGTATTAAGTCGTTTTCGAAATTTCGAGTTTTTCAAAAAGGGTTTTTTTTTTAATTTACAAAAAAAATTGTTTTTTGAAAAATTTGGCTTACAATAGTGTTTAAGCTTTTTAGGAGCTTCTGCGTAAAAAAGTTCAAAAAAATCAAATGAACCGTTTCCAGAAAACCAAAAAAAAAATGGTTCTACTAGAAGTACAAAAAATTACCATCTTTTTTCGAAAAAAAATTATCAAAAGGTACCTTTTCCCTTTATGAACTGATTTTTTTATAAAAATCGTTGGAGCCGGTTTTGAGAAAAATGAGATTTTTGTTTTTGGCCAAAAAAATGTATGGGAGCTACTGTTATTTGTCGTCTTAAAAAAAAAGGAAAAAACGTGTTACTGCAAAAACAATATGTACCAAGTTTGAAGCAAATCCATCAAATCCATAAGCTGCAAACAGACGGAATTGAGGGATCCACTTTTTTGGTGTTCTCTATGATCGTAATGTCATGTTTGATTGTTAGATTTGTTTTTCGAATGCATAACTTGCCTTATAGTACCTATAATCGCAAGTAAAAATAACATTATGAAAATTGGTCCAATTAAAAAACTTTCAACTGATGTTTTAAAGAATCAAGTTTTTTGAGTTATGCCGGTTTTCTTAAAGAGCGACGATATGCAGCACCCACTAACTTCAATGTGGATTTTATTAGCATTCTTAGTGTAATGTAGCAAAGTACTTGTATATTTACAATTAAAAATAGAAATATGTATGTACGAATACAATTAAACACTTTAACCCTGCCAGCTCATTAAATATCAAAGAATTCATATTTCCAGTCATTCAATTGTGTTTGTACGTAGTATAATTGTAGAATATTCTTCAAAGAACCAATTAACATTCTTGTTTTTATTTAAAATTATGAGCTTTTCATAAAATTATCTTTTATGAATCAACTTAAAAGTTTATCTACGTACAATATGTATATGTATATATGTATCTACTCGTATGTACCTACGTCTTTAAAAAAAATACGACAAATATTTAGAAAACATATAGGCATACTAGCTGCCGCGCCGCCCGGCCGGTACCCATTTTATTATTTAGGTTTAAAAAGAAAACATGAGTCTGCTATTGCACAATGAAATTATAATAAATCATTTATGTAAATATGTGTGTAGCAATATCGTTTTGATGGCAAATGTGGTCTTGCTAGCTTGTCGTGTTTGTTTAGCGTCAACGAGAGATTTTAAATTGAAACAATGCATTTATTTGAAAACATATTTATATAAACATTAGAGCATGTTATGGCAAAAGGCCATATTTTGCAAAATGTAAGCATATTTAGGGTTTTATACAGTGTGCCACCGGTGTTTCATGTTTTAGCTCTATACAAAAATTGATGCTGATATTTTGAAAGGAATTTGGATTGGTGTCGTTCGGTGTTTATACCTCAGGAAGCGAGGATTCTATATAGTTGGAGCCATTCTGACGAAGAAACATTCTGTTAAAAATTGGTGATACTAACATAAGATTTTATATCACCCACATGGTATAATCGATATAAATATGCATGAAAGGCATGAATCAAAGTAAACAAGTCGTATGTGAAAAAAAGTCTGCAAATTGTTGTTGTTTGTCCGATGAAGGATTTTTTTCACATATGAAGTCAATAAAATAAAACCAAAAAAGATGTGTCGTAATCTTGTTTTCTTTGATTCATGCATTAAAGGTATATTTTTATCTACTTTATTACATAAGTACATAATAGGAAAAGTCCATTGGGGAAGAACTTCCTTACCCTTTACCGAAAATAAGTCATACCAAGATCGAAAACTTTCGTACGTTTCACACCCCAAAACCGATTTGCTTACATTGTTGTTTGACACTCTATCCATGAATAGTGAAATAAAAAAACAAAACAAAAGAAAATTACCAGGGCTGTGTTAAGAAATTCAAATTTTGAAGACGTAGACATACTTTATTTGTTGGAAAAACTTGTTTGCATTAAAAAGATTGGTGGTACTGTTACCAGAATTTTTTGTTCTGTGCTTGTTTATAGATTTATAAAATATTCACTACATAAATTATATTCTTCGAAAATAACGTTATTTTTATATTCAATGTTTGTATGCTCACATACTTGCTTTTAAGGTACTTTTTGTATCATTTTAATGATACAGCAAAGGAATCTGATGATCGACCTTGGTAAGTCGTGAAATAGCTATAATTCCAGCTAGTGGATATTATTATTAACTCCAGTTTTGGATATTTTCCTAATTTATTTTTTATAACACGACACGATAAAAAACAATTTAGAGGTTAATCGCACTACCAGAAAAAGTATACATTATCGTAAGTATTTAAATTGTACCTCATTTTCTCGGCATAAGCTTTTTTGTATTAAATGCTTTAAAGATAAATTTTGTATATAAAAAGATTAATAAAGGGTTATACATTTTGCGGTTTCAAAAGTATAGGGCTGGAGTTCGACATCTGTCAAGCTAAAACCAATTTTTTTTCAGTTCAAAGTCTGACATTTACGAAAATGGATCGCTTAACTATCGCACAACGCATACAAATTGTTAAAACCTACCACAAAAATGGTGATTCTGCCACAGCCACATATCGTGCTTTAAGAGGAGATTATGGTTTACATAATCGTCCAACTACGCAACCAATTGGCAAAATTGTGAAGAAATTTGAAGATACTGGATTGGTTACAGATATTGTAAGGCCTGTGCATCATCGTTTCGCTCGTACCACTGAAAATATCGCTGCTGTAAATAAAAGTGCTGCCGAAGACACGAATGTGTCGATTCCTCGTCGTTCTCAAGAATTAGGACTGTCTTACGGCACATTATGCCGTATTTTGCATCTGGATCTACACCTACATCCATATGAAGTCCAGCTCACACAACAACTGAAGCTAGCTGACAATTCACAACGGCGGATATACGTCGAATAGGTGCTTGAACAACCGCCGGTGGACGGCGATTTTTCGAAAAAAATTTTCTTCAGCGACGAAACACATTTCTCACTCGGTGGGTATGTTAATAAACAAAATTGTCGTATTTGGGGTTCTGAGAATCCTCAAGTAATTGAAGAGAGGCCATTACATCCACAAAAAGTCACTGTTTGGGGCACTCTTTGGTCCGGAGGTGTGATTGGACTTTACTTCTTCGAAAACAACGATGGAACGACTGTCACCGTCAATTCGGAGCGTTATGGTCATATGATAACCGACTTTTTTTTGTCTGCTATTGGAGAATACGACTTGGAGAATATGTGGTTTCAACAAGACGGTGCCACATGTCACTCAATTTGAGCGAATATGGCTTTATTGGAAGAGACATTTCCTGGCCGCGTAATTTCTCGTCGTGCCGATATCAACTGGCCACCAAGATCATGCGATTTGACACCGCTGGACTTTATTTTGTGGGGCTACGCGAAAGACCGTGCTTATGCAGATAAACCTTTAACTCTTGAGCACTTGAAAACCAATATTCGTCAAGTTATGGCTGACGCCCAACATGTGTCAAAAAGTGGTCGAAAATTACCTCAAAAGAAAAGATGTCTATTATAAAAAAGAAATACAGTAGTGGTCCAGTATAACGAATGCCGATATAACTAATGATCGATATTACGAACAGTTTTTTCAAGTCCAATAGGTATTCTATATAACGAACAAATAACGAATTTCGGAAAATAAAACAAAATTTTTTTACAAGCAACAAATTTGAAAGAAACTCTTGACTTGTAAATGTGTTAATTTCTATACTTATATGTATGTTTGTAATAATATTGAATGAACATACACAATTTTCCATTACTCAAGTGTTTTTTGTCGCTTGCTTTGTTAGATATGAAATACTTTTTTGAAAACTACACAAATGTTACACCTTTAAATCAACCCATGGATCAAAATGCCATTCGTATTACTAAGTTTCTTATAGTCACAGCTTGCTTAGCAAAATTTGAATTCCGAAAAGGGCATAATCAATGCTCCAAAAGATCTTAATCTTTACGATGCTGTATCACTCATTACCTTGTCATGGGAAAGTATCCGCTGTTGTGCCTCACAAAGTGGTGGAAGAACATTTTATCTCCAAGCTCTGATGAGGAGGATGATATTTCTCTGTCAGCTTTTCGTAACAAAGACGATATGATCGTTGTAGCTACATCGGCTCTTATGATAAATATTTTCCCAGAGATAAACACAATTATCAATTTCGAAAACAGTTTTGTAAGCTATGAAGTCTTGTATCATTTTTTCATATTGAATTCACTGCATATGATTTGGAGTCCTGGCATAATGCAGATGGACTAATCCTTCAACACAACAATATTGATAGCAACAATGTTGAAGAAATCGAAATTGTGGATAATGATAGCGATGAAAATGCTTGCTCAGAAACTGAAGGTCAAAGAGTGAGTCGTTAAGTCTATTGCTAATAATGTATATTGTATAATTTACATTGTGGTATTGTGGACTAAAGGTCACAAAAACTTTCAGTTGGCTTTAAATCCACACAGTCCACTAAAACAAAAACAAAAATAATATAAACATATTGTTTGCGTTTTATTCAACCTATATTGTATAAGTATATATGTAAATTAAGTTAAATATGTTTTGTTTTTGTTCTTCTAAGAGAAGAATGATATAAAATAATTAAAAATTCAATTGTACTTTCTATTCACCTAAAGATTTGTATCAAAGAAACGTATTCGATATAACGAATTTTCGAAATAAGGATTTGACTCTGGACATTATATCATTCGTTGTACTGGACCACCACTGTGTCATGAAAAAAAATATTTTATATGTGTGTTATTTACGTTTACTTTTGAAACCGCAAAATGGATAACCCATTATACAAAAAATATCATATTATATGCAAAAGATTCTTAAAAGAAACGGCTAAAATTATTTAAAGGCGTTTTTCACTTAATTTTTTATGTATAAAATTCTTAATTTTTTTTTTAAATTGGTATGAACATTTTAAGTATTTAATAATATAAACTTATAAACAAAATTAAACAAAAAATCGCCCACCCGTTTTCGAAATATTGAATTTTCAAAAATCCAAAAAAACTATTTTTCGAAAACTTTGAAATGCAGTATAATTTAGAATTTGAAAGAGATCCTGTATACAAAGCTTGATCGAAATCCGTTGAGCCGTTTATGAGAAAGTCGAAAATCAATAAAATGGTTGTATGTCAGGTACCGTTAATAACAAAATATTTTGAAATTTTTGTTGGCAAGAATGTAGACCATACTCAAATTAGTACACACACCAATTTTTATGAAAATCGTTAGAGCAGTTTTCGAGATAATTAAGATGGTAGAAACAATTGTATGGCAAGTACCGTTATTTTTTAGGCTAAGATAACGATTCAAAAATCTTTGAACAATCACCTAAAACGCCTAAGCAACAAGTTTGAACCAAATCGGTACAGCCGTTTAGGCTGTAGATCGTTCGACAGACAGACAGACAGACGGAATTGCGGGACCCACTATTTTGGTGTTCTCTATGATCGTAATGCCATGTTTGATTGTTAGAAAAAAAAAAATTTTTTTACGAATACATAACTTGCCTTATAGTACCTAAAATCGCAAGTAAAAATGTAGTGTCCTGATGATGGTCTTACTAAAACTTTCTTTAATCATTAATAAAAAACTAATTTTAAATTGTGGAAAACTTCTTTATACAAAAATGTTAAAAATTATTTTGCACCAAGTGTTAAATTATCATACTATTGATTATATAATTTTACTATGGTTGATTACTTGTCAACAACAGCTTATTATGCATGACATCGGTACATATTTAAAATATTTCTCTCCAAATTTCGCCCAATCTCTAAGGTCACACTTTAAAAAAAAAAATTTAGTACAACAAACATTAAGATTCTTTAGGCGGCGGGTTTTTAATACATCGAAATCTTAACAATCTTCCTAAATAATCTAATCATGGATCATAAATAATTAAACATACATTATATTCTCAATTTATTGGAGTCAATTCGGTACATGGTTCAGTATTTATAGTTCACTTAAAAATTGAGGTATTCCCTTTCCCATACACAGTTTATTATTTAGAATCCATTCCATTATGGTCCATTTTACTGAAATATTAAAGTCATATTTAAATTTGATTATTGGTAGAGCCCAATGTGTTTATGGCGAATTTTTTTACTATAGTACTAACTTCAAACGTCAACGTAATAGGTCAAGGCGTTGACACTCTGACGTAAAAATGACGTCAAAATATATCCCAATGCTGTCAAGTTTTGTGAAATTCAACGAAAAATATTGTCAATATGTTGACGACAACATTCACACCTGGTTTCCGTAAAAAAGAACTTAGCCGATCGAGGTAAAATGCAAAGCTTATTTAGGTAAATATGTATTGTAACGAAGTGTTAAATTTTATTAATCGTCATCGCAGATTCTGCTGGAATTACATTCTAGTTCAATAAAATTTATTGTCATTCTAGGCATATGACGCCACTAGAAAAAATATAAACTGAGGTTACTAATTTCGTTCATCTCACTTTGGTTCTTTTCTTACACAAAAGCATTACTCAAGGATCTACAATGACGAACGAAAATGATGGCCCCTTCGACCACACTTAAGCTCTTTTGGTGAAATTAATTCTGACTTTATTCATAATTTTGAATTGAGGTAAGTCAATCTGGTCATCATGTCTTTATTGCTCGAAGCTTCCCCCACCAGTTGTAAGGGGTTTCATTGCTAAGTTTGGTAACTGCCAACAGGGGCTTCGGTACCTGCTGATCTACCAGAGATTCAGCTTGCTGATGTCGGTAGTGCCACCTGTGGGCCTAATACTTGCTCATTTGCCAGAGCTTCGGCCTGCGTTATTAATTGCTATCGCGTGTGTCACCATAGGGCATTATACCCGCTGATCTACCGGAGCTTCGGGCTGTTGTATGGAGTGCCACCATTGGCCTAATACCTGCTCATCTACCAGAGCTCCGGCCTGCTGTGTCGAGTGCCACCAGGGACCTAATACCTACTGACCCATGCCGTTTGCACCCAGAATATCAGTATACTAGACTGAAGACCTGCCGTAACCAAAAATTATTATTTGAACTAAATATCGTTTGTTATGAATTAATGAGTTGTTTTTAATAAATATTTTGTAATAAGGTCTTAAAGGCCATCCACTCGAAGTTATATTTCGATTTTTCTTGATTACGACAATGGATAACCGGTGAGCAAAACCTCGGTTGAAAAGCAAAAAGCACATCTCAATGTATGTAGATTTCATAACTCAACTGAATTTGAAGAAAAATTAAAAAAAAAAACATTTATTTATTTATTTTTACAACTTAAAACACAAATTATTTATTTTTGCTTAAATGTACATTTCGGAAGCTATGCTTCCATCGTCAGTAATTATTTAAATAGAGCTTAATGACGATGGAAGCATAGCATCCGAAATGTACATTTAAGCAAAAATAAATAATTTGTGTTTTAAGTTGTAAAAATAAAATCTTTAATTTATAATAAAAATCACGTTAAAAAATCTCCACTATCAAATTAATTTATTGTCAGTAAAATTTCAAAAACTTTAATTTTTTTTCAAGCCTTGAGCGATTTCTTTAGGTAGTTAACTTATTTCTTCGATCTTCTCCAGATACCTTCATCTTTATTTCAAATTTGTACTATATACATAATATTAGTAATTTATGTTGTATGTAATTAGAATGTATAATTTTATTGGGATTTTTAAGGCTTTGAATATTTTTTTTAATTCTTCAACAATTAATTCCAAAAAGATGTCTTCAAAAATATTTTTAAATCCAATAAAGCAGCAATGTAAATATTTAAATATTTCCCGTCATCTGGTTCCGGAATTTTTTAAACAAATTATTTCCCACCTAATTTAAATTGATTACTTTATTCAGAAAAATGTCATGAGTCGTGCGTGACCCTCAACACCGAACATTCCCCCTAATCTTAAAGTGTTTTCCGTTAACTCTCGGGGCGTTCGCCAAATTTTCACGATCGACTTCGATCTGCTATAAGGCTACGACGGCGTCTGTCTATATCCACCGTCAAACATGCTATATGCACTTAAAGATCTTTAAATAGCACTCTCGTGTCGATTTTTTGCAAGAAAATCATTCTTTTTCATTCTTTGCTGCAGAAGTTACAAAAATGTATGTAGAATTTCAGAAGATCAACCTAAGGGCAAGTTAACTCAACAAAGATTGATGAAGCAACTTATGTTGCTCATGCATAAGTTCGACAAGTTTTGATTTTTCTTTCTATTTGTTCTGGGAGAAGTATATGTACGTTGAACACGAAATTTTTGCATTTTTCAGTCTGTCAGGAATTTTGGTACTAACAAGATCGTTTGCTGAAAATCGAATATAATGGATTTTGAAAATATTTAATCATTTTTCGCGTTTTTTAAACTAAGAAATTAATTTCGATAGTCGTAAATATTTACATTGGTAGTTATGAAATCATAATTATATGGTTTCTTAATTCAATAAAAAAAATAAGATTTAAAAACGTGCATGAGTGTTTGTGGAATTTTGGAAACTGCTTATTATGCAAAACCTTAATAAAAAAGAGTTCAGAACCTGCTCTATTTGTTCTTTTTGACTTCAGTGGCAAGAACGTCAACTATTTAATAAAAGACAGAATTAACCAAAAATCCCAAAATAGAAATTTTTATTAGTGCGTTTAAGATCATTACAACAGTACTCGTACAATGTACACCCCCTGAAAATGAGTAAAAATAAAAATATGAAATGTGTCTTTTCAGTAATATATGCCTAATATAATAATGTATTTTTATTTGCGTTGAAATCTTACATATTGTCGTGAGCTGTTTCATTAATTTTAAACTTAAAATTACATTTTTTATACACGAGTACAAACATGGATTCATTTTGGATTCCTGCTTGCCAGATTTGAATAATTTTATGGCGGAAAAGAGTAAAAAAAGAAATAAATTCACCTTAAAATTTTTTTTAAACATATTTAAGCTTTAAAAAAAATTAATTCTTGAGAACAAAATAATTCATAATTTCTGCAATCCTATTTTTTTAGAGAATGTATGTAATGTACTTTGAATGTAGGAACAAGTAATTTAGAAATCAAAAGAATTGCAGCTTTTCCATAGTTCAAATCCATGATTGTGTGTACCTAGGTATTAAAATTGAATTTAAAAAAATCAGTATAAGAGTAGAATGCAATTCTGTAATTCTATATGTTCCATATGTGTGCTATTTTATTAAATTTATAGAATAAAGTCGATTAGTGTGTTAAGAAAATTATTATAACCCCTTTTAGTTTTGTCAACTATCAATAATTGATACTATTGAAATTCAACCTTATTGTGAGTTTCACCTTGCAACTTTCCAGCTGAAAATTTGACATTTCACTCTTTTCACTATTGTAGCTTCAACTTTACGTGTAAATTTTCAGTTCTTTATTTAATAGTTTCTTCTTTTTAACACAATAAGGGTATTCATTCAAGGATATAATTTTCGGCTTTGCAGAACAAATATAAATTTCCGCTAGACATTTGCATGAACACACCCCCTTAACAATACATGCGTAAATGCGGGAATTAATTAGGGTTTCTTAAACTAACTTTATGAGGGTCATTTCTTTTGTTCCTACATCAAATTTATGAAATAAATGGTATCATTCAATAACCGAACTTTAGCTATCCGGATAGGTCGGAGTTGTTGTATTTCCATGCAAGAACACGGCTGATGACAAAACAACTGTTGCCAAAAAAAAAATAATCTTAAGTTATCTGGATCGCTATAGGCCAATGTATCTGCTTTTACTGATCTTACATAATACAATTTGTGCTTGCGATTTCTAAGCATTTTGGTGAGGGACGTATGTGGTGGTCGGCGTAGATAAAATTGCTCAGGTTGAAAAATTGAAGAGTTATCGCCCTTTATTCTTTGTAAATCTTCGTTATGGTACTATTGAACTTTTCGAAATTAAGTGGGGTAAAGTGTGCGGAAATATTATGTTTGAAGAAAGTTAACATCTATTAAATATCGAAGTGTAAAATTAAAAGTATCTTGGCAACCGAAAGCAGTCCAAAACGGATACATGGATTAAAAATAGCTCTAGTGTAAAAGTAGTATTTGGAGAATATTTTGCCCACAAACTTTGACATTTCATTTCTGCGGAAGGCTTACCAAAACTTCTGAAAGTGTTTCACTGGCATTAAATGACAGTTCTTCTCCTGGAAGGAAAAGAAAATCGATTATCTGTTTAAAGACAGAATCGAAACCATAAGCACGCCCACACTCACACCCGTTTAATGTCAATCGAATACAACGATGTGTCGACCATTATATTCAGAAAATTAAAATAAAATATAATACAGCATATTGCTTTTTGACGAGCAAACATGCAAAACAAACTGCCCCTGTATTTAGACAAACTAAACAAAATAGAACCATCCAAATTTGTCGAACCGTTCTAGAGCCTTTGCAAGGGATGTATTTTTTTTTAGATAGATAAATAAGATTGATTTTTATTGACTTACAATCTGAGTTTAACATTAAATACATATACAAATATACAAAAATCATTATGACATGTCATTTGCCGTCTGCCAAATTAACAACTATAATACTTACATTTAAATTCATTACAGAGTTACCACAGTTTTACTTTACATATTTAAAATATGGAATTTAAAAACATATTATACATTGAAAAATTCAAATAATTTGCATTTGTGCCTTTATTTATTAAAAATCTTCCTTAATTATCCTTCCTCTATACCTAAGCGCAACTACACAATATTCATAACGTCTTTCTACGTTCATTTCATTCAACTCTGTTAATACTTGTTCTTCTGTTAAAAAATCACTCCCAAAAATTCTTCTCCTCGATTCTCTAAGAGTTTGGCATCTTCCTACAAAATGAGTGACGTCTTCTCTTTCCCTCAAGTTGCAAATACTGCATTCCAGTGGTTAATCAGGTCTAGTTAGTTAGTTAGTTTTATTGACTTACTTAAAATACATAATATGTACATTTATTATATAAATATCTTAGTCTATTGGTTTGGCATAATGCCGTCTACCAGATTGACATTTTTTTTTTCAATTTTATAATAGATAGATTTAAATTTAATACAAAAAGATAGTTCGATGATCAAAAGTTGCCTTCAATAATTCGTCCCATCCTCGGTCTCCATTCAAAATACACACCACATCATCCATCTGCAGTAGAAGTAAATCCTCCGTAATTCGCACAGAATAGGACATTTTCCGATAAAATGGTACACATTTTCTATCTCCTTTAGATTGCAGAGGTTACAATCAATTGGTAGATCAGGTTGATGTGGTATGAAGTTTAAGTTTGTTAGTTCGCCTCTTATTTTGAATATTGTATTAATTTTTTCTGTTGACTTCCTGTTTTTTTCTTGTAAGTTGTAGTTGAGTTTACTAAAGTATGTTGGATATTGTGATTATTAAGTTTCATTTAAATATGTTTCGTACACATTTTCAAAATTCATGCTTAATCCACAATCGCGTAACAAGTTTTCCCATTCTTGGACACAATTAGTTTTTGTCAACAGAAGGTGGGAGAATATTATTTTTGGCAGCTTTTCCTCATCCATCACCATAACTTTTTTTTACATAATCGAAGTGTAGTTTAAGCGTATCCAAAAAGAATGGTGGTAACCCTGTCGCTTGGTGGATCATGTAATTAGGTGTGTTGCTTGGCAGTTTGAATACTCTTTTGACGCAGTAACGCTGAAAAACTTCTACATAAGCAAACGAAAGGTATCCTCATGCTTGATCTCCTTATAAGTGCAGCAGTGCACGTATTGTTTTTTGTTTTCCGGTGTGCATATCTGCGAATCCAATATTTCATTGGTTAATCGAGGTGTTGCATAATGCCAGATTGTTGGTGTCGTAACTGGATTAAGGAGTCGACTGAAGTAGCCTGATAGAGCATTTTCACTAAGATTTTTGTGTAAAGCCGTTTTTTACCATTTAATTCCCAAGCAAGTTTCCAGAAATCTGTTGTATTCTTACTGGTGGCCTGGCCGCTCAACGTTCTTCATACTCCCGTTTTTTGGTTTTACATATTCCTTATTGGCCTCAATGTATCTGTTTCTGAAAAAACAGTTCCTTATATTTCTTATTGGCCTCAATGTATCTGTTTCTGAATAAACCTTGTGAAGAATTTCTGAAGCTATGGCTGAGAAGCTTCAGAAATTCTTCACGAATGATATTTTGCGGGTCGGCATTCTTCATCAAACCAAGGCTCCTTCTCCATTTTGATGCTTTTAATACTAAACTGTTGCTGTGGATGAGACGCCTTAACGGATTGTTCCAACATGAGAAAGTCTGCATTTTAGTGACTGTGGAGATTGATGTCCAGACGATGTCTGTATATTGAGGCTTTTGAGTGTTTCCAGTTAATTCTAGGCAATATTTGTCCGTTATCATTCTCTTCGCTCGTTTGTCCAAACATCCGAAATGTAACAACCACTGGAAGATGATCTGAGTATGGCAATTCTTGTACTTACTTCAAAATCAGTCCCAAATGGTTCCCAATCTTCACCTATAATTGAATAATCAATAGTTGATGATCCTTGGCCCCCAACAAAAGTAAAATTTCCGAAACGTCACTGGGTATTGTTCAATTTTGAATTCTCAGTCCAAAATAATCGCACAGTTCAATTATTCTCTTTCCTTTTGAATTGCATATTATATCTTTAGATTGCCTAGTAATTCCCTTTGCATTATTCATTATTCCCGCTACATGTCCGCGGGAATCTCGCGTTCAGATCACCAATCAGCATAATTTTCGATAAATCTATGGTATTAAATATCTCGTTGAGTCTTTCGAAATGCTCATCCCATTTATTGCAGTTCAAGTACAAAGAAAGTATCAAAAGGGGTTTTGTTGTTAATTTCCAATTTAAGGTACGTTAGCTGGTTTTGGTTACGGAACTCACATTTAAAACTTACTAACTCTTTTTTGAAACCCAAATAACATCCTCCACTTGCTCTTCCTCGTATATGGCTACGTGTTGCCGGGATCCACATAAACTTATAATCTATTAATGTAAATATAGATTTAAACTTGTCAAAGATTTAGAATAAAATATTCATTTGAAAAGTAAACCAACAAGTCTTAGTTGAGTTTAGTATCCGTACTCTAGAAAAATTTAAAAGTTTGAAATTTCGGACCATAAAAAGGTAGCCAACTCATTTCCCGGGTCGATGTGTTGGCAACACTACGCCAGCGGCAGCAGCGTCTTGAAGTGACTGAATTTGTGTATTTTTTGCAAGTAAGGCTATAGTTTCGGGGAGAATAAAAATGCGAAGAATTCGATGCTTCGAAAACTCATTGATGTCTTTTATCACTAAAACTAGACAAATCCCTAATACTGCTATCCATGAGCGGCATTTGAATCGAAGTAACCGGCCAGATTTCAGTTCTTTTATGCGTATCATAGGCTATCATTTGTGGTATCAACAAATACTTGACGTTGCCAAAAATCCGCAAGTTGTTAAGGCTTCCTCGCTGGAGATGCAAGAAATGTTTCGGCTCAACTAATCTGGCTACTATCTATAAGATATATAGTTCCATGTCAACTGTCAAGGAATGCAAATCATTTTAACCTCGATCCCAATTTTGGACGTGCTGTCAAATACAAAGATTCCTCCTTCAACCGAATTCCATGAATGCGAAATTCGTTACTCAACTCTGTATTCATTTTCATTGTGATATCCGAAAATTCAAGACCAATGTTCACCAACACCTCCTTTTACATCCTCTCTATTTTTCCTAAAGTTCGTTCTATGTTTAATCCAGCGAGCTAACTGCCGAGTCTCCCGGAACTAGACATTCATCCCTTTTCTGAATATTTTCCTTCTTATTTTTATACCTACATATTCCTTTTCCTTTTCTACAAAATTTCTCCAATCCTTTTGGTTCGCAATAAATTGGCGCCCAACGTGGGAGGTTCAACATCGTCATAATATAAACATAAAAATACAAACTTTGTTAGGCGGTAAAAAAATTTTCAGTAATATTCAGAATATAAAATTGAATATGTTTTTCGGAAAATACATTGATTCTTTTTTAATGAAAAAATGGGTAGCAACATTGATGAATAAAGTTGCTATAATATTTGTATTCCTTTTAAATTTTGTAAGTTATTTATACAATTTTCAAAATCACTTTGCATTTGTGGTATACGAACAAAAAATCCTGTTTAGAATTACACGGTTAACGTAATCGGTCAACACCTTGAATATCTGATTTGAAAATTTAGTCAAAATCTGTCCTAATTTTGCACGTATATTCATGTAACGACGGAAAAACCATGTAAACCTCAGAAACCAGATAATTTTATCCCCGCAGAAATGAACTGTCAAAGATTGTATATGGAAAAATATTCTGCAAATCAGATAAAATTTCCTCCGAATTAGATGTAGAAAGAGAATAATTAAAACTCATACAGAAGATTTTGATGACCTGTAGTCCAAAATGCGTTTCGCCCAGGTACGATAGTTGGGCTCATCAGTTAGCTGCTATTGTACCCTTCTAAGACGCAATGTTTTTCGGTCGATGGTTGCCGACTATTATAAAATTTGCAGCATTTACACACTGCAAATTATATCTCTGGTGGCTGGTAGAAATGGGTTAAGTCAGAAATACGAGTAGTAGTTTTCCGCAAAAAGTAGATTTAAGATTGGACATTTATTTGTAAGTCCAGATATTGCTCTTTCAAAAAATTAATGATGCAGATTAGTCATCAAAGCGGTCTTCTGTAAAAACGTTAAGCTATTGACAACAAAATATGAGTACCTACGCGATTTTCTGATGATTTAACTCCTCAGATCCACCTACTTCTTACCTACCTGTTTAAATTCCGTTTTTTCTAGGGACTTAAGTCAAGAAAAAAAAATCTTTTTGTACATAAATAACTCAATTTAATTGAAAAATAAACTTTAAAATAATAAATAAATTCAAATAAATAATAAGTACTGAAATTTTTTATCTGGTGATCTTCTAACAAATCTGAATCATTATCTGGTGCCTCTTCGGAAGTTGCTAAATTTTTGTAAAAGTCATGGGGAACAGGTAGAACTAAGGTTAAAAGTGAGTATAAATTCTTTTTGGATTTGAATTCTTGTATTTTGTTCAAGACATTTACGAAATTTATTATTATTATCTCTTGTTAAACTTAGAAAGAAAAGTGTATCTTTACTATCACAACCAAGTACTAGATGACTTAAGCACTTAGGAACAACAAGACTTTTGAATTGTAAGATGACTAAGCCCTTAAAATAATTAAATTCAAAAGACTTAAGTCCACTTACACCTTTTATACCAAACAAATCTATAACTTTCGGACATACACCCTTTGTACCGAAATATTTCTATATGAAGGAGTAACGCTAGACTTACCCCGATAGGACCAAACGACATAGAAAACAAATGTGGCTTAGATCCAATAAGAATACAAAAACCGATTTTTTTTTACTACAGGTCAAAGAATCTTAAATTGGGCTTATTCCACACAGTCAACAAAAACAAAAATATATTATTATTTGCGTTTTCTTCTATTCTAAAACTCCTACATTTATTTCAATGAACATCTGATTATTTCCCACATTTACGCAATTATTTTTTAGGGGGTATTCATGCAAACATTTGGCGGAAAATTTTATCTTTCTGCAAAGCGGAAAATTAAATCGTTGCATGAATACCCTTAGTAAAAAATAAGTATTGACTCTAAAAAAATAAAATTCACTCTGTTATACAAAATCTCATATTAGCGACAATTTTCAATAAAAAAAAAACAACCAAATCATACGAATTCTTTCACTTAAACTAATATTAATATTTAATTAAAGTCTCTAAGGTAACATCTACATAATATTTATTTATTATACTCTTCAAAATTTTGGAATGCATAGTTTTTAGGCATAGAATTATTGATTTAAAGAATTTTTAAATTGAGACTCAATAACAGAATATATACCAAAATACCAACTAATCTCAGGAGTATGAAAACTAGTTTATACAAAATAATGTATATTATAAAAACTGTATTCACAACAAATTGAAAAGAATTTGTTTAATAAACGCGAAAATTTAATTTTAATCTAATTAACAAATTTCATTGCTTTTAAAAATAAACCAAACCATTTAATCGAAAAAAATATTTGCCCATGGGGATCAGTTTATGGTTAAAAAATTCTAAAATGTAGGAACCGTTAAAAACAACTATTTTTTTATGGTAAAACAATAGACCATTACGACCCCACACACCGTCACTAATAAAGCACTTTTATTATAAATTTCTTTGGAAATAACTTTATAATTTAAAAATTAAATTATATCTACCAAAGTTTTTTCCCATAAAAAAGTTTTATAAGTTTGTAAATAAATTGTGCATATATTTAGGATGATTGAATAAACTGAAAAATTTAATTCAAAAGTTGTGTATACCTACAAAAAAAGTGATTAAAATTTACGAAAATAATTAAAAAGTGAAATGGATAATTGGAATGTTCTTGCTGTGCAGACAACATCTTCAGCAATTGGCAGAGATGGACTGGGAAATGTGTCAAGAGAGAATTTGGTGAGTCTTTTTCTTTTAGTATGATGGTATAGGAAACGCGAATGAGAAAGGGGAGCATTTTTGTTAGTTTCTATATCGTTGGGAGAAAATCAGTGTGGGAAAACATCTGCAGGTATTATTTTCTTAATCACCCCAAACGTTAATGTTCCAATAATAAATATAAAAGTAATGCAAGACTGTCATTTAAAACTATATTTTAATTTGTTAAATACAAAATGTCACCATAAAATCATTAAAAATAAATAAAAAACTTTTATGTTTATGTCTTACATTACAAAATATTTGTCTGAGGGCACTACAGTTTCATATAAATTGTCTTATTTATTGGGCTTGTTACTAATTTTTAAGTAGTTGTTTTTTTTAGGAGCTAGATAACTTTAGAAAATAATATTTATTTTTATTAATTTATTTGAAAATGGCAGTACAAAAAGAACAAAAATAATTCTTATTATGAGTACTTAAAACTATATTTTAATTACAAGAGTCAATAATTCATATTTTGTATTTATATATACAAAAGCAAGACAGAAATGTTTTTCGAATGAATTTTTTATTATTATAATGGGTTATCCATTTTGCGGTTTCAAAATTAAACGTAAATAAAACACATACAAAATATTTTTTTTATGATATATCTTTTTTGTTATAAAGTTTGAAGGTTGACATTATATTTGAAACACTACATAATTTAAATGACCACCACGCGAATTGTTGCAAGCATCGATTCTTTTGAGTTAATTTTCGACCACCTTTTGACACATATTGGGCAATATCTCAGCCATAACTTAACGAATGTTGGTTTTCAAGTGCTCAAGAGTTAAAGGTTTATCTGCATAAGCACGGTCTTTCAAGAAGCCCCACAAAAAAAAGTCCAGCGGTGTCAAATCGCATGATCTTGGTGGCCAGTTGATATCGCCACGACGAGAAATTACGCGGCCAGGAAATGTCTCTTGCAATAAAGCTCGAGTTGTGTAGCATGTGGCACCGTCTTGTTGAAACCACATATTCTCCAAGTCGTATTCTTCAATAGCAGGCAAAAAAAGTCGTTATCATATGACCATAACGTCATAGTCGTTACATCGTCGTGTTCGAAAAAGTACTTACTTGGAACTTTCCAATCACACCACCGGACCAAAGAGCGCCCCAAACAGTGACTTTTTGTGGATGTAATGGCCTCTCTTCAATTACTTGAGGATTCTCAGAACCTCAAATACTACAATTTTGTTTATTAACATACCCACCGAGTGAGAAATGTGCTTCGTCGCTGAAGAAAATTTTGTTCTAAAAATCGCCGTCCACAGCCTGATGTTCAAGCACCCATTCGACATATCTACGACGTTGTGAATGGTCAGCTGGCTTCAGTTGTTGTGTGAGCTGGATTTTATTGGGATGTAGGTGTAGATCCAAATGCAAAATGCGCCATAATGTGCCGTAAGACAGTCTTAATTCCTGAGAACGACGAGAAATCGCCACATTCGGGTCTTCGGCAACACTTTCACTTACAGCAGCGATATTTTCAGTGGTACGAGCGAAACGATGATGCATAGGCCTTACAATATTTGTAACCAATGCAGTCTCTTCAAATTTCTTCACAATTTTGCCAATTGCTTGCGTAGTTGGACGATTATGTAAGCCATAACCTCCTCTTAATGCACGATATTTTCGTAAATGTCAGATTTTTAACTGAAAAAAAAATTGGTTTAAGAACTTAGTTTAACAGATGTCGAATTCCAGCTCTATACTTTTGAAACCGCAAAAAGGATAACCCTTCACTTTGGTATATAATTTCATGGCATTTATTTTTAAAATATGATTTCCGGTATATGTCATCCGCGGCTACGAGTTACATTGTCCATTCGATCAGTTCTATTTTGGACCACTTTTTCCAATAAATCTGGCGTCAATGGTGACTTCAATAATGGCTTCGAATGCTTCAAGAGTTGCTGGTTTGTCGGCATAAACCAATGACTTAACATAAGCCCATAAAAAGTAGTCGAGAGGCGTTAAGTCGCACGACCTAGTGTGCCAGTTAACAGGACCACTTCTTGAAATTAAGCTATCACCAAATTGAGTTTGCAATTAATTTATGGTTAAGCGTGTTGTATGACAAGTTGCGCCATCTTGTTGGAACCAAACGTCGTAGATTTAGCTGATTTATTTTTGCAAAAAAAAAAAATCAGTCAGCATAGGTCGATAGCACTCGCTATTCACCATAACGGCAGCTCCTTCCTCATTTCGACAGAAATAAGGACCGATGAAGCCGCCAGAACCGCAACAAACAGTCAATTTTAATGGATGTAGTGGTGATTGGTTAATAGCTTGAGAATTCCCTTCGCTTCATATACTGCAAATTTGCTTATTGATGAAGCTATTTAACCAGAAATAAGCTTCATCACTAAGCACAATTCTTGGATAAAACGCTCTATGATCTTCGCGAACAGATTTATTTTCTTAAAGTAAATTTCTACAATTTGGAAGCGTTGTTCTGGTGTTAAACGATTCATGATTAATTGCCAAACCTTACTGAATAGAAATGACAACAGAGTTTTACATTCTCAGCAACAACCATCGGAACTTCTTATGCAGCTTAAAGAACATAATAGGTAATAATGGGAAGTTTTGGATTCGAAAAAAGTGTAGTTTAATTAAACAAAAGCTTAGCGTCTACCGAAATTTGCAACGTCTCACTATTTTTCGAATATACGGTTGCCATTGCGAATTTACTCTATGAAGATCATTACGCCATCTTAAGAATTGTCCTCCTACTTTTTGTGCAGCGATCATTGGTTGTTCCAGCAACATTTCATTGCCATTTTTATGTTTTTGCTCCCCAAAATTATATGATTTCTTGAACCCTGGAGCTTTTAATTCTATCACAAGCGACGTTATGTTTTATACGTTCAGGCTCCATGCAGGTGAGCCATAAGTTAGAGCTGGAAGTACAGTAATGTCGAACACATACTTTCTTGATGTTGCACCAATTTTTGAGTCAAGTACGATCTTTAGATTCACTTGTTTCCAATCCAACTGCTTAGACTCTTCTTATAGTACTTCCTTTTTCTCAAAGCTCGAGTATAACTCTTATATTTGGGCAGGAGCTCCCTAAATTCATTTGAATATTTTATACAGAATTCAAAATAGAGCTCTAAAAATAATAGGCGTTAGAACTATAATTAATGGAAGTATTTATGTAATTTAATAACAGAAACTTGAAATATATTAAATTTATGTTCTTCGTACATTTTTTTGGCCCCATGTACAATCCACAACTTCAAAGGTTTCCTTTTTGCATATAGGCGTCTAAACATTAATTTGAGTATTCTTTTATTTCCATTTAAAATATAACAAATCAAATCAGATCTTATGTCACTTTGACGTTTATTCATTTACGAGTACCTCAACTTGCCCCAACTAAAAACATAGATCTACTTGAGGACGAGTTGAGGGCGACCCTAGGTTTCAAAAAACACAGAATTTGTTCATCAGGATGACTTTAGGTTTTTCAAAAAATGCTTTAGGGCGACCCTATGGCGACTTCAGGGCTCAACGAACAAACGTCTTGTTTCCCTTTTCCGACCTGTTTCCAATTTCCTAGCCTAGCCCATCCCTTTTCCTACCTATCCAGACTACCGCCACTTATTATCCTCCGCTCCTCTTGCATCGCAACAAATTGGAAATATTATTCATAAGAATTAGGTAACGTTGAATAAACGCACTAAACGCGTTTATAGATTGAATAGTGATTAAGCAAGGAAATTTTCAATTCACAAGCAAAACTTCATTATATTTAAACGTAAAAGATTTGTTTTTTTGGCTTTTTATTTGGGGCTATTTTAGCGAATTCTTTTGAATAGAGATCTTACTTGTTTTTTAATAAATCAATTGAATTATCTAACTTGTATTGCTCAACGCATCACCTCTACAATTTTATATACTTTAAGCCTCTTTTTCGAATATAAGCTCTCATAATAAGCAAAAGTTAAGCTAATACCAACCTACGATTTAACTTTGTTTTAAATTTCATATTTTCCTTAATTCTTAGAATAAGTTTTACATTCATAAAAAATCTAACTCAATTTTTTCTATTAAAAATAACATTAGGTACAATTACGGCAAATTTCTTGAGAAAATTCCAACCCCTTAACCACGGTTTAACTAAAAAATAGAACTTGATTGAGATCTGATTCATTTCTTCAACAAGTTTTAACGCCTTAGAACTCAGATTTAGAACTTTGTTTTAGTTAGAACTTCGATTTATCTGGACCCTCAAAATTGGGGGTTAGCTCGTTAGAACTCGGTTTCAGTTATGTAGGTATGTAATGTATTCTTTTTATATTAAATAAGACCCGTTCTTATTTTTTTTTTTTTATTTTGATTAAAAATGATTTTGGTTTCCTCCGATTGGATTTTTCTGGACCATGAGAAAGAAAATTATGTTTAAGAAATGGGCATTTATATATGTCCCAACTTGTTACCATTACTAGGACGATATCGATGACGATTTCGCTTGAGGAAAACGATGCTCATAGAGGTGCTTCAGTTAGTTGCAGATGATTTGCTGCATCCCCAGCCAAGATAAGAACACAGCTGCAATTAATGTTCTTTTCTTTTTCAATTTTAATCATTCTGCCAAAGTACAGAACGGGTTATATACTGGAAGGAAAACAATTGCTTATACTGCTGCGGTTAATGGCATGTAAAAATATGCATTTGTCGTGTGGTGTACCAGTGTTTTGTTGTATCGTACCAAAAGTGTGAAAAGCTTTACTGCGCCACTTTCCCAGATATCTGAAAGTGTCTGAAAATGCAGAGGAACTCAGAAATGCAGTTGCTTTTTACAATATTGGTCAGATTCCACGAACAATTGCAGCTTTTGATTGTAAATACCCATTTTAAAATACAATCGCTAGGGGGAGAGTTGGTAGAATCAGCGTATGTAAATATTAGGAGTATTCAGATTCAAGATCCGTGTTGTGGCAACAACAGAATAGCCCAACAAGAAGCTATGCACATACCAAACATGATAGATAGATACAACATTGCACCACGACGATGACTATGCGACGCGACTACGCGACGAGACAAGCACTCATCAGCAATATCTCAAATTATACTTTTCTGTTCTATTCTATTTTTTGTTATTCTGTAATATTATACTTTTTGTACATTTAATTTATTGTAGCGTAAGCACTTATTTTATATAAAAGTAGGATGATTGAAATAATAAAGTCACTTGCTGTAAAAACGGTGAATCAAACGCTTGTTTTCAATTGACTTCCCCCCACCAGAGGTAAGGAGTCATTGCATTAATCTTAAGCGTCGACACAACATTGGTCCTTCGAGAGGAAAAACCAAAACATAAAGCGTAACCAAGGCTTCATAACATTGGTTTACTACAAAGAACTATAAAAAAATATAACAAATTTAAATATCATAAAGCGTAACCAATGCTTCACATTGGTTTAAGATAAAACAAAAAATAACATACGTACTAGAAGGCGTTATCAGGGCTATTAACACTGATAAAGTTAACATACCTACAAAAAGTGTAAAGTGAAAAATAATACAAAACTAAATCTACGATTGCGATCTAATAATACTCAATTCAATACAACTAAAGAAAATAAGAGCTAATCATCATGTTGGACGAAACCGACGTTTACATTATTGTAGCCAAGCAGAAGACCTTGGCCGAGGAAATTGATACTCTTAACAGAAATTTTGGGAAGGACAGTGCCTCACGTAAAACCCAACGGTATAAGGAAGAAAGGCTTCAACGCCTTAGTGAATTATGGTCCGAATTTGACTCAAACCATAAGAAGATAGTGTCGACTGTGAAAAAAGACACTCCATATATGCAAAGAGATACATACAGCAGAGTTAAATCGGTATACGAAGAGTTCAAAAATAAATTGGATTCAATAAATCCAATTCCAGAAACGTCGAAAACCGAAGCAGCAAAGACCCAAGATAGTGCAGAAGTTCAAAGGCAAAGACAAAGGTTAAAGAAACTAGGGCTTAAAGTCACTGCCATCATGGAAAACTTGGACGAGTTCGAAGAAACATTCACAGACTACTCAAGAGAAATCTATGAATACCAGCAAAAGATGTTGCTTGAGCAACTTCGCAACGTTACCGATCTACATGAGGAATACATGTCCAATGCATCAGAAGAAGACCTAAAGGTACCATATGTCACCAACAACGAGTACAAAGGTGTCAAGCAGGACATAAATAGGTTTATCCATCAAATTGCATCGAAGCTAGGGAATGGTAACAACAACAAGCCCACAGATGCTAAAGCGGAGTCAATGCTACCACGACTGAAAATTCCGACCTTCAAAGGAAATTTCTTAGAATGGCAACCATTTCATGATCTATTCTCAACAATAATACATACCAGAAGCAGCCTCAGTACGACAGAAAAGATGGAATATCTGAAAACACATTTAGAGGGGGAGCCGCTGAATTTGATAAAACATCTTACGTTTTCTAGTGAAAATTACAATAGTGCCTGGGAAATTCTTAAAGGACGATACAATAACGAACGAAAAATTGTAGGCATCCATTTAGAGAAGATGTTTAAGCTTGGGCAGCCAAGTAGCACCACAACAGCTTCTTCCATTAAACACATTTTTGATGCGATCAATGAAGGACTGGCAGCACTCACAAACATGGGCTTCGACACTAAATCCCTAAATCCATTCAAGGTGTAAAATTGCGAAATTTTATTTTTTGCTGTAAATCGTGAACTCACCTTTTCTATTATATTGCAACTCTGGAAACACAAGCATTTCTGAAAGAAAATAACAGCTGCCGAACTTTCAACGACACCAAGCAAATTTTATTTTTATTTTATTTATTTTATTTATTTCGCTTAATTCAAGCATATAAATAATAACAATATAAAAATATTAACAATATTAAGATAACTTAAAAATAACTTAAACCGTCTAGTAATAATTTTTAACTTAAACTAAAGAGTAGGGAATTAGGGATAGTTAGAGTAAAGGTTTCTTCTAAGGTATGAGATACTGTGGTTAAAATCGAGAAGTTGCTGTGCATTGTTGGCTAATCGCAACATTCTAGTAACTGGGTTAAAGTGAGCGTAATTGGTTCGGTAAGTAGGAAGGCGAAATAAGGGAACAGATCTGAGGTTACGTGGATTGGTGTTAAAATAAATTGATTTAAGAAGTGGCGGAGAATCTATTACTCCTGTGATGACTTGGTGAACGAAAAGTATGTCTGCAACATCACGACGCTTGGCAAGGGTGTTTAGGTCGATCAGTTGTAAACGATGTTCGTAAGGGGGAAGGAAAAGAGGATCAGACCATGAGAGGTTTCGTAAAGCGAAACGGAGGAATCTGCGTTGTACGGCTTCAATCCTATACGAGTGGGTGGTATGATAAGGAGACCAAACTTGACTGGCATACTCGAGAATAGGTCTAACATATGTGGTAAAGAGTGATTTTGTTACGTATGGGTTTGAAAATTCTTTCGACCAGCGCTTTATAAATCCTAGGGAAGAGTTTGCTTTAGCGATGATATTATCTATGTGTGAACGAAAATTGAGCTCTTTATCACATAAAATGCCGAGATCACGAATGGAGGAAACTGAAGGAACCAGAACGTTGCAAAAGTGATAAGTACGAGAGGGTAATGACAGGCGTTTACGAGAAAAAGTCATGTGTTGACATTTAGTGACATTGAGTTCGAGGAAATTTTTTGTGCACCATGTGTGAAAAGAATTAAGGTCATTTTGAAGCAGGGAACAATCAGTAGGAGTAGATATTACTTTCATAATTTTCATGTCGTCGGCATATATAGAGAGGTTTGAGAAGGAAATAATGCTTTCAACATCATTAATGGAAAGGACAAATAAAAGTGGCCCGAGATGACTACCCTGAGGAACACCTGAGGTAGCATATATAGGCTTGGACACAGAGCATCTGAATACAACACTATATTGGCGGTTTTCCAAGTAGGATCTCACCCATTGGATGAATATTGGGGGAAAACCAAAAGCTCCAAGTTTAATATAGATAATTTGGTGAGAGATCTTATCGAATGCCTTGCTAAAGTCAGTAGTGATCACATCAACATCGTAGCCCTTATCCAGAGCACAAAGTGTCATTGAAACAAATTGGGTTAAGTTCGTCGTAGTGGACCTGCCCTTAATAAAACCATGTTGAAGTGGGGAGACTAATGACTTACAATGGAAACAAAGAGCGTCATAGACAATACTTTCGAACAGCTTGGGTATTGAAGAAAGTTTTGCTATCGGACGATAGTTTGAGATTTCGTTCTTATTTCCCTTTTTGTGAATTGGAAAAATAAATGAGTTTTTCCACAAAGTAGGGAAAACTGCTTGGGAAAGAGAGAGTTTAAATAGAATTGTGAGAGGTTCGCATAGTACGTTAGAACATTTTTTGAGAAAAATGGCTGGAATGCCATCAGGACCAGGAGAAAAGTCATCTTTAAGAAGTTTTATTTTTTCACTGACCGATGAAAGAGAAATTTCGAGAGAAACTAATGAAGTTTGTGAACTGTTTGACAGAAAGTCAAAATATTCTAGATCAGGATTTTTAACAGGATCACTATAAGACAGACTAAAAAAATTAGCAAAAAGGTTAACAACTACTTTGGGATCAGCAGATGAAATGTTGTTAAAATTGAAGGTAGATGGAAGACCATCAGATTTCCTTTTTGCATTAATAAATTGATAAAACCGCTTCGGTTCAGAGATAAGACAATTCTGCATTTTGTCAAGATAGGCATGGTATAGCGAATCGCAGAGGAGAGAAAAATTGGAAGAAGCTTGGTCGTAATTTAAAAAATCTGAATATGTACCGGATTTTAAATAAGTTTTCCACAACTTATTCCTTATATTACGAAAACTACGCAGCTCCTTAGTGTACCAAGGGGGAGATGACAGACAATTCGTTTGAGGCACATAAGGGACACATACTAGTAAGCATTCGAAGATTGTAGTATAGAAGAATGTTAGGGCAATGTCAATGGGGGTGTTAGAGTTCAAAAACAGGCTGAAATCAATGTCGCTTAAAATGTTTTCGAGTTGATTGAAGTTAGCTTTACGAAAATTAAATTGAAAAGAGACTTCTGAATCAATAGCGGATATACCCTTATCGACTGTGAAAAGAAGAGATAGAGGAGGGTGATATTGGTCAAGGGTGGAAAGAAGGTGGAAACTTTCGGTGACAAAAGAGTTGCAAGGGTCGGAAGAGAAAATGAGATCAAGCTGCCTATCTAAATTGTTAGAGACCCCACTAATTTGAAATAAGCCATATTCAAATAATCGATCTGTGAGAAGAGATTCTTTTTCTGAAGTAGCATTGCAGGGAACAAAATGCAATTCATCCTCGGATGGAATCCAAACAAGGTCAGGTAGATTGAAATCGCCGACAATGATAAAATCAACACTGGATTCCGCAGCCTCAAAAAGGGAATCAAAAGAGTCAACCATTAGCTTATATGCGAGAATGGGCTGTGCAGGGCGAATATAACAGCAGATAATGTAGAAACAACGATTATGTAAAGAGACATTAATACACACAAATTCAAAAAGTGGCGATTTAGAGACTTCGACAAGAGTTGCATTCAGACGATTGTGAACGGCTAAAAGAACTCCACGCCCACGGGGGCCATTATCTAGGATTTGACCATCAGCTCGAAAGACAATAAAGTCAGATGTGAAAAGCTCACTGTCAAGAATATTGGGACAAAGGTTCGTTTCAGTTAGGGCAAACATTTCAAATGGCAGTTTTTGGGAGTTGAGGAACGTAGAAGAGGTTTTGGTTCGGAGCCCTCTAACGTTCTGGTAATAGAGTGATAACGTAGACGGGGTAATTTCACTAGATAAACTGTTAGGGCTTCGGTTACTATTAAAGACGAGGCTTATGAGTGAACCTTTTAAAACGAGAACATTTTGAATTTACATGAGAAGCATAGATAGCAAGGTCATTCAAGACTGTAGAAGCAGAGATGTTAAAGCCTTCATGAAAACGGGTATAAATATTTATTAGAGAAGAATAGTCGGTTGGGAGGCCTTCTTTCTGTATCGATACTAAGACGTTCGTTTTGGTCTTGCCGTCAATACAAACAGAGTCTGGTTTATCGTGTAAGAAAGCAAGGTAAAGACGTACATTATCGTATAGTTTACTGTCACGGAGCCTTGCCATTATGTATCGGCCGTCAAACTCATCAATAGTTGGTTTTGGATTAGCGAATTTAGAAGTTAATTTGACAGAAGGCGGAAACATTGGGTCGAAAATTGGAGGTAGAGAAGGTGTTTGGGAGAGGAGTTTATTGCTTGGACAGTTGTTAAAGTTAGAAAGGTTTATAGAAGTTGGATTTTGGGTGGTTGTCTGAGAGGTGGGAATTAAGGTATGAGAGTGGATAAAATTTCTATAATTAACCTTAGAAGTAGTACTCTTATTTGAAGCATTATTGAAAAATGGGTACTTAGCATTAAATGATACGCGTTTGCGTTGGGGAAACGAGGAGCGTTTTGAGATTGATGGGGTAAAAAAATTAGGATTGTTTAAGGAGTTCAAGTTGGGTAGGTCGGTCTTAAAACTAGTATTATAATTATTTACATTATTTGTTGAACACATAGGAGTTTTTTTAAGAATTTTAGAGACCCATTTAGAAATTTTAATTTTGCCAAGCCAGCAAATAGGGTGGGCGGAAGACACAAGTATCCATTGATATCTAGATGGAATTGAAACTTTGAAACTTGATGAAGTTAGCTTTTGACATTCTCCAAGATTGAATTTGAACTTTCTTAAAAAAAGCTTGCGAATCCAAGAGTCATTTGCATAATTTGGAGTTCCTTTAACGTAGAAAGGCGTGAATTCTGATACCATTTTGAGTTTATTGAGCCTGTTATTCCATTCGTCTTCAGTCCAAGTTGTGCCAAGACGATGGATAATAGGTTCAGACGGAGCAGGACATAAAGTGTTGTTTGATGTTGTTGAAATGGTTGGTGAAGATGAAGGATCAGGTAATGTAACAGAGACGGATGTGCTCTGAGTGGATTCAATCATTTCGGTGAGAATGGATGTATTATATTTATAATTTGGAACGCTTTTTTGGACGTTCAAAGGTAATTCTTCGATTTTGCTGGAAGTGATTTTGATTTCTTCAATTACATCTTTTAAAGAGGTGTGCGTTGCAGTAACCTCATTGCTGATGTCGGTAATCTTAGAAGCCAGGCCGTGAATAATGGATGTGAGTTGAGATGATGCAGAAGACATTGACGTCGAAGAATCTTGTAGGAAGAGATCGAGGTCGGACCGAATTATTTGTATTTGTTTATTTAAATTATCGAGAGGATAGAGGCTTAGAACCGAGTCAAGTGTAGAACGTATTTCACGGTTAATATTTTCAAACTTACAATGAGTGTGTTCTAAACGCGGATTTAAAAGTTGCACAATAGATGAGAGTTGCTTGTCGATTGAAAATTGATTAGAAAAACTTCGTTTACTGAAGGCCTCAATGGAACTGTTAAGAATTTCAATACTCTTTGAAAACTCATCCAAATGTTCGAATTGAGAGAGTACTTTTTTGTGAAAACGATTATTGTCAGTTAAAATGGAATTAGTAGAATCACTTAGGCATTTGACGGCCAGTAGAATATGCGAGAGGGAGATGTTCTTACACTCATCACAAAGATATACGAAGTAGTTCAAGTACTCTTTTATATATCCGCAAGATCTTTTACTTAGTCCAAGACATACTGGATGAAACGATTTACCGCAGAGACCACGACACGGGACACGTTCAGTATATTTGCTATCGAGAACACAGCTCAGAGAATCACATGGACTGATTTCCATTTTTTAGTTACGTTAGAAAATTACGTTATTAATAATCGTTAGAAAATAATTGTTTTTTTTTTTTCTTTGTTTAGATCAATATTTTTCACTGCCAGTGTAGGTACAAAATGGTTTGTTTATTTGCTTTGTGATATCCAGTGCAAGAACCGCAGTTGTTGGTAATGTAGTGAAATGTTGATGTTGGAGATGACAGGAGCCGGTATGGTAGATGTAAATATGTAAATAAATACACAAACAAATTTAATGGGCAATACCAAAACAAATAGAACTGCTTGGCAGAACACCACTAAAAAAAGTACTCACCCAGAAGGCAAGACTGAAAGCAAAAATTATTTTTGTTCGCTGTCCGTAGCTGCAGTTTGGTGTTTACTTTTCAGTCTGGAGATGGAAGGCAACGCTCACGATCGTTTGTTGGTAGTGTATGCGGTGAATGTAAATGTAATACAGCACAGGCACTCAGTAGAAGAAGATTATATTGCAAAAAAAGAAAAGCATGCAAAAAGAGTTACATGTAGCATCGGTCTTGCTTCATAGGCAGAACATACACAAAGCAATTCTTTCACTCACCGGGCAAAAAGGAAACAGAAGAAAAATTATTAACGGGAGCAAAATTAAGAGAGAGATAGTGCAAATAAATTTCAATAAATGTGACGAATTTATATTTACACTTTTGTATTATTAAAATTATATCGTTTTAATTTAAAAACAGAAAAAGGGCGTAAGAGTTAGGCGAAGTAAAGTTTGAAATTAAAGTAACAATTATGTTGGATGTTAAACTAGTTAAAAATTGATATAAAGTGGGAGCGAGGTTCTATGACCTGTTTATATTATGAAGATACGAGATCGACACCATTGTATTATTCTGTTGCAATAGGGTTAAGGTATTGCAAAAGTCCAAAAGTGTTGTAAAATCTTAGTCAGTGTAAAGTTGTTGCTGTGGTGCAAAAAAAATTGCAATTTTGCATTTTTACAACTAGGCCAGTTGCACTGGATCGTGAATACCCCCATCATGTATATATCGGAATGATTGCTTTTCCCTCAAGTCAATTTAAGAATTTTAGTATCGTTGTTCGTTGGGCAGACTCATTCCACGATCAAACGACTTTTAAAAACTCAACTATACGTTGTCGGTGATTCGGGATACGCAAACACCTTTTATTTATACCGAAATTTTCTAATAATCGTCAGATGCAAATTTACCAATCTCGAATTATTCGCACAAGAAATGTAGTTGAACGTCAATACCGATTTCTTAAGCGTGCGTCGCTTTCCCGTACTATCATATGGCATTCTCGTCAAGATCTAAACGGCACGTAAAATGATTGTGTCTTGTGCTATATTGCAGAATATTTGCATTGATAGAGGAGAAGGAAATCCCCTAGATAATATTGCTGATGATAAGTCATTGAGACAGTATCAGACAGAAGATATGATATTGCACCAGATCCAATTGCATCATACCCTGACCAACGTAATTATAATCGTCAAATAGCTCGCGAAGAAGTGTTGCCAAATAAACTAAAAATAACCCGTTTTCCGTCCGCAAACTACATTTTACACCGGTTTTTATTTTGATTTTTGACGCAGAGTCATGAGAATTGGAAGCTGCTCTGATGACTGCCCTTTTATCGGTTCTTGATGTGGCCCTATAAATTCCACCTTTCATATTTTGTCCATACTTTTCGACATTTCACAAATAATAACTAAATAAATTTTGACTTCTGTTAATTTTTTTCGCGATGTGACTGACGTTGGTTCATTCCTAATTCCCTAATGCTTTTATTTTGCACTTTTCCTTCTCACTTAAGGATTTTTCGCGATCCATTTTCGAACCAACTCAACGTTAACTAAAGTTTTTGCTGTTTAACCTATTCAGATGATCCAAAGAATATGTTTGGTCTTATTAATGCATTTGGTCTAGCTATCGTGTGAGAATAACGGTAAGCTTTAAGAATTTTTTTCTCCATAAAAAAGCGTATGGTAATGATCTTTCATTACATACATATATAACAAAGATGTATCATTGCAATATATATGAAGATTGGCAGTAAGGTACAAAAAACAGTTGAACCTGTTCAGATGAGCGGCAGTGTATATATACATGTATATTATGTAATCATTTTCATACAAACCAATTGAATCTTGAAACACTTCTACGTTTTTTTCTTCAATAATTCCAAAAAAATTAGAATTTTTTTTCAAAATACATCACCGGGTGACAAGAAGACTGAAAAATATTCCTTAGAACTTAGTTTTTAAAACCGAGAACTAAAGTTCTTAAAACTCTAAAAATTATTTTAGTTCGACTTTATTTGAAATGAAGAAATAACCGAGTTCTAAATATTTTTAAAACGAAGTTCTAAAGATAAACGGAGAGCTACTAGATCGAGTTTTAAATTGATTTTAGAACTTTGTCAAGAAATAAGCCGTTATTATTATAAATTGTTGATTGATTGTCGATTAGTGAATTTGACATCGAGTATAAGCCTAAACGACAACTGATATTAAACATATATGTACATATTCAAGTGGCACCGATACCAATCCTTTAGCAGTTGAAAATAAACTAATTCGACTTGATATTCTTTTCAATGGGGCAAGTTCCTTCTTTAAAAACAGCCCAAGCCAAGTTTTTGCCCACTCTTGAATAACTTTTTGAATTCAAACGCTGAAGATTTTTTCATGTATACTTGCGATTATAGGTACTATAAGGCAAGTTAGAATTCGTCGAAAAAAAAGTTTTGAGTTATCAATCAAACATGACATTACGATGATAGCGAAGACGGAAAAGATGGTCTAAAATTTGTGTCCGTCTGTCTCTATGTATGCACCTACAGTCCAAGCGGATGGGCCGAATTGCTTCAAACTTGGTATTTAGAGTTTTGTAGGTATTGTACAGAGGGGAACTTCAATTTTTTTCAGCTAAACACAACGGTAGCTGCCATATAACCATTACGTTAAAGCCTATTTTTCTCGGAAACGGCTCCAACGATTTTGATTTAAAAAAATCAGTGCAGCTTTTTAGGTACGACCGATCATTTGGTTGAATAAAATAGGAACTTTTTTTTTCTTTCGACTATCTCATAAATGGCTTAACCAATTCTTTCGAAATTTAACACATATATAGGTTTAGGTTTATACTGCGTACCAATATTTTGAATTAATATTTTTTTGCATTTTTAAAATCATATTAAAAAAAATAATTTAAGAAATTCATATTTTGAAAACTGCTCATTAAATTTTTTTCCAAAATTATAATTATTCAGCCCTATCACAAATTCCATCGTAATTATTCCCTGCACGGACAGTTACTCACCGATCTACGACGAACAGCTTTCACAAGATCCGAGTGGAATATTCTTATTTTCGAAATCAGCGGTGTATGCCAAAATGAAAGGATAAATAGCAATACCGTGCTATTTTCAATTTTAATTAAGCTTACACACATGATTATGTGAACATTTAAAACAATCTTGTAGACCAAGGCTGCCTTTTACAATTTCCCAGAAATTTTCAATTTCTTGTTTTGCCAGTTTCATACAGCCTTGGGAGGCCAGGTCGCCTATCTCGCTCATTAGAGACTTTCATATTGAAATTTGAAATCAAATATTATTCATAAAACCATAGAATTTGTAAAAATACTTACATTTTTCTTTAAAATAACTGTTAACGACGCATTACTTTCAGTGACCGACACAAATAGTTTGTCGTAGAAACAGTCCGTTTCATTTCATTCCATTCGAATTCAGTGATACCAATTTCTACGAAGTTCGAAAATCGTAAGCGAATTTTTCACTCCGAATCCACTACGATGGAATTTGTGATAGATTTATCGGGAAACGTAGCATATTTTCGATTACGATGGAATTTGTGATAGGGCTGATTATATGTACATATTTGCTGCTAAGAATTGGCGTTTTTGATTTTTTTTTTTGAAAAATGTTTTCAAAAAGTAAAAAAAAACTTTTTTTCTCAAAAACCCGCTCCACAGATTTTCAAAATTGTTTTCTCATAAATTCAAATTTATCCAAGAAATAAAATGGCGTACTTTTTTTTAGCTCAAATTAGTTTAAGTATTTATTTCTTTTGTTTTAAAGTTTATATATTTATTATTCAATATTTAATATTGTCATACCAATTTTTTTAGAAAAAAAATAAAGAAGTTTTTTGTATATAGAAAATTAAAAAAGACTAAAAATATATATTAAGATTCTTAGTAGAAATCTTTCGTAGGATTTGATCGAACATAAGAGCAAGTTCGTACGATCCAGTCGTGCATTTTATTTTACTTGCGATTATATGCATTCGTAAGAACAAAACAAAAAATTCGACCGACAAAAAATGTCTATCTGTTAGTCTGTCCGTCTGTATGTATAATAAGCTGCAGCGATTGCCTTCAAATTTGGTATGTGTGATTATTTTGGCATTCATCAGAGGGGGAATTGAAATTTTATTTTTAGGCCTAGTACCGTTATTTGTACCTGTTATATAACCTTGAAGGAAAATCGTATTTTTCTCGAAAACGGCTTCAACGATTTTAATAAAAAAAATTTAAAGAATTTTTTTTTTTGGTAATACCTATCATTTGATATGAATGAAGTTTACGGGAAAAGTATATTAATGGTACCTTTCATATAACGGTTTTTTAAATTTTTGGCTTTCTCGGCAACTGTATATTGAATTTCTGTCAAATTTTATTTCTGAGAAGATCTGGTAGCCAAACTAATTCTGCATATTATAACTTTGAATAACTTTTTTTTTATAATTAAAATTAATTTTTGAGTTTTTTTTTGAAAAATTAATGGCGCAAAATTGTAAACGATTTAGTAAAATGTTAAAGCCACTTTTAGCAATTTACTAAGCTAAAAAGATGATTGAGCTAATTTTAAGCGATTTTGACATTTCACTAAAGTTAAAATCACGGAATTGCTATTTTAACTTTTAGCAATTTGCTAAATCCATTATGGAATCTGATACTATATCAGCCTTGCACGCGGGATGCCCAGGTTCGAGTCCTGCTGATGCACACTTTTTTTTGTAAATAATGAAGTTAAAATGATAAAAATAGAAATAACTAATACCTTCTTAGAGCACATGTTGTGTTTTCATCAACATACAATTAATTTACAATGCATAACAACAATAATTGTGTTCATCAAAATTCAAACCCTAAAAATTCTCAGCTTTCTGCTTAATTAGCAATTTACTAGTTTAGAAAAGGTTTAAACATTTTGAAATAGTTATTTAATCAATAAGCTTAGGAAATTCCTAACTAGTAAAATATTTAGCCTTTAACAATGGGTTGTTTAAAATTTTGCGCCAATATTTTTAAAACTATTAAAAAAATAATTTTAAATTTTACAGTTATACGTACATATATTAATAAACTCTAAAAAACTGCATACCAAAATTTAAAAAAAAAATAAAAATAAAAAACCGATACTTTTTTATAAATTTTTTATTGATCCGTGGCATCTGACGGTGTTCTTGTTTTTTTCGAGAAACCAATTAAAGTGATGGCCTTGGCAGTTTTTTATAGTTTTAAAAAACGATTTTTACCCACCTATACAGCATTCACTTTCATTTATACATACATATGTATGTACATATCCACCTAGAACCTAGTTATCTCTATATATAGGTAGGTATATATTACCCTCCTAATTTTCATAATTCAAAGCCATTAAATTATACATTTGTAGGTACATATAGGTACCTATATAACCATTCGTTGAATTCAAATTGAAATAAGTCAAATTGAAATATTTTATAACCTTTAGTCCAAAATGCATTTCGCCCGGACACGATAGTTGGGCTCATCAGTTAGATGCTATCGTGTCGCTCTAAGACGCACTATTTTTTTGAATTTTTCGTTGAATTATATGTATTCCATAATTCATTATATTAATAATCAAGGTAATCTAACCTACATCGGCTTTAATACTGCAAAGGATAACTAGACAACCTATTCGTTACAAGTTCGTACGATCCAGTCGTACATTTTATTTTTATTAATAACGCCAAAATAAAAGGACAATATTGTCTTAAACAATTTTAAAATAAATGTAAAGCAACTCAACATAAATAAACACTTTCATGTACATGATTTATTGGAACGATGATTTGTTTACAAAAATGTAAATCACAAAATGCTAACAACAACACCAACATATTTACAATATATTTAGTCTTGTTAATGGTAACCAATTGATTGCAGTACTTGATTCAGATTTGGAATCATTTGAACCAAAAAAAAACTCAAAGTTTAAGTTTTTTTCGCTGAATATTCTCAAAAACATTTAAAGGTGTAAACAGTTTTTATTTTCACTCGGCGATCAACCACGATAGAGACAATTCAGCCGAAATACAAAACTTTTTTATTGAACTTCACGCTAAAAATAAAATTTCCCATGCGTTTTGTTGGGTTATTTTGGAAAATTGTCTCAAAAGTAAATTCAGTCATTTTATGAATTTTACTTAAGAACAATCGGAAGTAATTCGAAAACGTCGCCCCAGGAAAATTAAGTAGAAACAAAAGTTTCTAATAATTCTACGTAGATATACATTATACATACGCGAGTAAATACTGTAACAAAAATTACATAAAAAAATAAAGAAATCAACAATACTGACATCACATTAACGTAAATTAGTAAAAAGTGAATTCAGCTACAATCACTCGAAATGGATATATCTACAGATATTTGGGGACAGCTAGCGGTAGAAGCATCTCAAGTGTATCTATCTGATGGAACATACCGAAGTCCATTCGCAAATACGGTAAAAAAATCTTAAATAAAATAATCCAACATTTTTGAATGTAATTCAGAAGTTAAATATTGGGACACTTGTTCGAAATATTTCAAAAAATTTGTTCATGCAGGAGTGGAACAAAGATATATTCAAAATATTCTATTTTTAAATCGCTATGTTTGGGAGTGTTTTTGTTGTTTAAAAAAAATTGTAAATTTTTGCCACAATAAATATAAAAGGAAGAATTTATTATTAACATTTAAATCATCAAATTTAATCATCATCGCTTTATCAAACGTAAACAGTATTAATATATAAATATTAAAAACATAATTTCTATTCATTCGGTGGATTGTTGAACCATTACTAAAGTTGAAAATATGATTTTTAAGAAAATCCAAAAATAAGGTCACTGTGACGTATGCGTACTATTTTTTGGTAATGATGCATTGATTCTGAGAGGAAATAATTTGTCTAAAATACGATGATTACTGTCCATGCAGAATTCGCAGCAGTGCGTGGTAGTAGTGTTTGTATAAATATATAACAATGATGGTTACCTATGTATGACTCGATTAATATTTTATCGTTTTGATGATTTCTTTTGTATTTGAGGATAAACTGTTTCCCACAGGTTTGTTTTCTTAATTTTCGTAAACAAAGAAATACTTTAATGAAGCTGGAGGGCTTACAGATTATGTGTATACATATATCACCCATTCGATCCCTTTTATGTTAACAGATGATCATGCGAAAATCGTATGAAGTTTGGATAAAACTTTGTGTTTTTTTTTTTTTTTTTTTTTTTACAAAAGTATGGGTGCTTTCATAAATGCAGGTTTTGTCTCTGGCTCCCGCCGTGAACGGGTAGAAAGAAAAAAAAAAGTAAAAATTGAAACAAAGCAAAAATAGTTTAACTAAATTTAATAGCTGTGTTAAAGTAATATTAATACATTTCACCTCAGTTTGCTTAAAAACAACGAAAATAGCGAACATTTTCTTCTCTAAACTTACTGAACGCTTGGAACATGTGATTGTAAGATGTGTCTAGAAAGTTATAGCTGAGTTCAAGTAAGTTATTAGTGTGTACCCTGTCTTTCTTCTATGTTTGTTTTATATTATGGTCCCGCTCTACTTTTCTTCAAGTCTGCAGATGCAGATCCATGTTAAGCCTCCTGTAAGCTTGCATGCATATTCTTCTGTTTCAACAGAGACGAGATGACTTTACTAACTCTGTTTCTCTCTTTTTCGCTCTCAGTTTTGAGTTTTTATGTTTTAGTTTTGTTGAAATCGTAATGGTCTTTTTTGAGTGGACACATTTATTAAATTTTAAGCCGAAGTTTAACAACTATGTACTTTAATTCGTGTGTCTAAATTTAAAGAACAAATATACATAATCCAGTGTAGTTTGACCACTTTTAAGTCGACAAAAAAAATATTTATATTTGTAACTGTAATACATACTGTGTATTATCATTTATGTAAAACTTATGTGGTTATCGTTTGGTAACACAAATCAATTAATTTTTGATTTAGATCTGTCAAAAAACTGATTTTGACAATTTTTGCCTTCGATTGGCCAAAAAATTGATTTATTTTTTGATTTTAAATCAATTTTGCAGATCTGGTTTTAGGGACAGATCTATCCCTCTTTTCCTAACACAACTATACATCATAGTTGACAGCCATCAGTTTGACAAGACAGCTGATACCTCTAGCTGGTTCACAGACACAAGTATACACCAATACTATAGCAAATAAAAATCAATCTGAAAAAGTATTCGATTCGTTATGAAAAAAATCAATTTAAAGATCAAAACATAAATTTGCCAAACGAAAATCCTATTAGTTTAAAGAAAATCTTAATAAAGTTTACTACTACTAGTACTTTCATAAATGCATGGTTGCTTTGTTTACATGCGTTCAGTTGCGATCATATTAACGTCAGAAAAACTATTTGCGCATGTATTTTAATATGCATTTATGAATCCTACTCTGATTTGCTTCATTTTCCTGTAGGTAAGAAACAATTCTGATGTGTATTTTTAATTTTGAGTTAAACTTTGGATGTTCTAGCAGAATTTTGGACAGATGTGAACAGTAAGTGTACGCGCCGCATTGACTTCAGGTAGTGTCGGCAAGACTCCCGGTTTTGAATTGTGAATCCATCTCTGAGAACAACCAAATGTTGATGTCGTTGCATTTGCTTATACCATGAATGGTTTGATCTGGCTTTAGTTTTTCTTCTTCGCGATCGTGTTGGAACTTGGTAAGATATTGCCATTTTGACTGGGTTCTCCGGATTTATCCAGCTGCCGTCAACTTATGATGGCTCCATCCTCACCAAAGAATAATTTATGTACAGTCGTCGGTGCTTTACATTCGAGCAGGTAGTCCAGGACTGTAATAAAAAGCAGAGGACCTAAGACGCTTCCTTGCTGTACACTAAAATTCCCGACCAAAGTAAAGTCGTTCTATAGTATAATCAACCAAGGATTGAAGTTGGCTCTTAGCATATGCTTCAGTGACCTCAATTTCTGTGGGATAACATTTCTTTTTTGCGTTTAGCACTTTTTTAAAAGAGGCCTGATTTTTATTTAGCGTTGATTTTTTGGCATGACCTTAATATTAATGCTTGGAAAGATTAATGACAAGCATTAAAGCCAATGCTTCATCGGGAGACAGAGGTATATGAGATTTTTTAATAATAATGTTTTTACCTCAGTACCTTTACTGGAACTTCCTTTATGATGTTTTCTGAATCCCCTTTACCGATTTTGCGAAGCAAAACTTTACTAGCTTTACTTGTTTCCCAAGGGATAGTTGATGTAATTAAATTTTGAACTTTGCGTTTTTTTTAGATTTTTCACAGCATTCCTCAAAAGACTTTCTAGTCCTTCCAACCTTTTTTTGAAATTTCTCTGTCCAATATGTCGGGCAACGTATAAGTTTCCTCTAACCAGGCTGAGTTTGCAACTAAAAATCGGTTAATATGCCTACCGCTTTTTACTCTTTTTTCACCAATTTTGGACAGCAAACTTTTTACGGAAGTATTAAGTTTTTTTTAATAGAATCTTCAGACAGCTCAGGAAGCTCAAACTTATCTATAATAATTGATCTAACCACATCAAACCTTTTTGTTTTATCCATTTGCCGCAAAATTTCAAAAATATGCTTTCGCAATATTAGGGAGGCAATTCTGAAAATTGAAAATAATTGTATGGGCGTCGCAAAAACGCGCAAAGTGTTTGTTTTACCTCAAAGCCAACACTCCACAGAATTACTTTTTACAATTTTCGAGTCGGAACTCGGCCGAACTATTTAATTTTATTAGATTCGAATATTCAATAAAAAAATCCAGTCCAATTTTTCACGTTGAACTTAAGAACTTATGAAAAAATTATTTAATTATTTAATAAACCAATTAACTTCTGGAATCGTTTTCTTATTACGCCCAAATAATTCTATTCAAGAAAAAAAAAAATTATTCCGAAAGACCCACCGTTAAACTTTTTATAGCTAAATAAAATTGCATAAAAAACACCTCTAATCTGCTGGCGCTAAGTTACCTCCATCAACTACTAAATTCAAAGATTAATATTTTCTTATCAGCGAGAGATTAAAAAACAAAATATGAATAACAGTTAACTACTATATTGAAAAGTAAGCCACAACATTTTGAAATGATTCGCATGACTTTCATTTTTGTATTTTGTCCCGCTAGATTGGTGAATCTGACCTCTGTGCAAAGGCTCAAATGTTTTTGATAAAATAGTTTTTTTCTTTTTCACTTATTTTTTTTTCATATACAGATGAATACCTACACGAGACCTATTTAAAAGCCTCATCTGATCTTGTAATAATTGGACAATACCACAGTTTAAATCTGGCATCTATAGGTACTTTTCTTTCTTTCTAAACCTAACAGTTTTGCACATAGCCTATTTGAATTGCTGCAGCTTTTCTTTTTTTAAATAATGGCAGTTAAATCGTCTCATCAAGATGAGATTGAAAGGATTTCTTTAATAAATCAATTCATTTTTTATTGGTTCAAGGTTGTAAATTTGTTGGACCTGGGTTAACAATGGGAGAAAAGGTTTTTTAGCAGCTGGAGTAAAAACTTTCAATATCTATACAAAAATAAAACGATAAGCTTAACAATGTAAATTGTATTTTAAGAGTTTCCAAGATCTATAGAAAAGAATTCAATATAATTATTCATATTTTTCTTTTTAGATACATATAATTCAATTATTTTTCTTAATTAATTTAACATTATGAGGTTTTTTTTGTCTCTTTGTTTAGACAATAGAAAAACTTCCTGATAAAGTTCTATTGCATATCTTCTCATACTTATCCCATCGTGAGATCTGTCGATTAGCCAGAATTTGCCGTCGTTGGAGACAAGTGGCTTATGACACCAGATTATGGAAGAATGTATCTCTGCGACCAGAAGTTTCAGGCCTACATGTTGGATCATTGGAATCATTGTTGGCATTGATTTCAGTACGTTTTGGGCCCACATTGCGATACATTGAGCTTCCAATCGAGTTAATCACACACACCGTCCTACATGAACTCTCTGCAAAATGTCCAAATCTCACACATATGCTGTTGGATTTTTCAACAGGTATTTTATTGAATTTCCGAAACACCGTATTCTCTAAATATATTTATGTATTTATCTTTTTAGCTATGCAACTTCACGATTTCAGTGAAATGCAAGCTTTTCCAACTAAGCTGCGTTACATGTGCATTTGTTTGTCCGAAGTAATCTTCATGGAAGGTTTTATGAGAAAAATTTATAATTTCATCAATGGCTTGGAGGTGCTGCATTTGATTGGAACTTATGAGAAATGCGAAGAAGAGGAAGAAGAAATCTATGAAGTCATCAATGTGCACAAACTTAAGTCAGCCACTCCAAATCTTCGAGTGATCAATCTTTATGGCATCAATTTCATCGATGACTCCCACATTGATGCATTCAGTTCGAATTGTATTCAACTTGAATGTCTGGCTGTGAATTTCTGCAACAAGGTCACAGGTTCAACGCTTAAGGCCTTAATTCAGCGCTCCAAGCAACTGACGTGCCTTTTAATGAATGGAACCAGTCTTAAGTCCGAGTATGTAATGCAGACCGATTGGGAGAAGTGCGCACTTCAAGAGCTGGACATAACTGCCACTGATTTGTCTGCTGAATGTTTGATCGATATGCTGACTAGAATTCCAGCTCTGAAGTTTTTATGTGCTGGACAGATTAATGGATTTACTGACTCTGTACTCAAGGCTTGGATGGAATCTGGAATGTCAAGGTTCATCTTCGAATAATTCTTTCTATTCAAAAAAATAAAAATATTGCTTTTTTCATAAGATCCCTAATCTCTTTGGATTTGGATGCGTCAGACAATTTATCAGATGAAGCCTTGCAGAAATTCCTTTCCCGACACGGAAGCCAATTAATTGCATGTTGCTTGTCTGGAATGCCACACATAACGGATCAATTGTGGATGAGCATCCTACCATTGCTTACAAATGCAAAGTAAATATTACTTCAGACGAAGTTTTTAGTTACCTTAATAATTTGTTTGTTGTTTTCTTTTTCTTTAAGGATTCTTGTTATGGGAACTTCCGAAAAACTTGGAGTAAATATTCATGTTGATCAACTTATGGACAATATTGCTTCAAATTGTGGAAGCTTAGAGCGTTTAGAACTCAGATGGGATCCTGACAATTTACGTTTTTCTGATAAGAGTCAAAAAGCTATTGATTTGTTGCGTGTTAAATGTTTGAAATTGAGATGTATGGTTTTAAGGTAAGTTGAAGTTTTTGGTAAAAAATTCATATTTAAATTGAAACTAGGATATAACTTTGCCGTTCGGGTTTACCTTACTTTTTTACGGATGCGCGCACTAAAGTGGTTTTGATTACTTAAAATGATCAAGATAATGTGTTAGCGTTAGGAAAGTAAGGGCAATTTGATGCTAATTATAGGGTGAAAAAGATTCGCCTTTTTTACAGATAGACTGGGGAAATGTTGTTGTCCATCAACTTCGAAAGAGACCAGTAGAGTACCACATGTGGAAAAGCTTACGCAGTGGTTTTGCCAGCGTTATAGAACACCTCTTCTAACAACTGCACGAGTGCGAAAAAAGATTCGTCCCATGAAATCATTTACGCTCTCAAGTACTGGAGGAGTCATACCATTTTCTGGCAGCGTCGAATTAACAACGAACTGCTCTGCAAGCAAATTGGATTGAATTGGGTTTCATGTGCGCTGACGAAAGGTGTGTCATTAAAGACGAGTGTTACAACCGAAGATGATGTTGTATTTCGAATGGTTTTTACAAATTAGCAACATTTTTTACTATCTTTGGAACACTGTAGTATTTTGTGCCTTAATTGTTGGCCATGCAAAAATAAGTTTCTTTAAATATGAACCCAGCATGTCTGTTTAGCTTGTTGAAACTTATTACGGTTTTCAGTGGGGTTAGAAACTCACTGTTTCTAACCCTTATAAGCCATTTACAGGAAAAATTAAACCATGTATTTTCTTTTGGTTTGATAGATTTTACCCTATTCGGTAAAGAAGAAAACTGGGCGGTTACAGAATTCAATTTGTTCAAAATGCTTTCAAAACACATAACATATTTGTGCTTGATATAAAAAATAAAATGCACGACTGGATCGCACGCACTTGCCCTTATGTTCGATATCATCTTGAGGACATGATTTTTAGTAGAAACCGCTCAATATATTTTTGGACTTTTTGACTTCATTTTTTTATCCTAAAAATGTTAGTATGAGAATTTTTAATAATATAAATTTTAAAACTGAATTTCAAAAAAAGAAATCGTACACCCAGTTAAGGAAATATCGAATTTTCAAAAATCCAAAAAAATATTTTTTCCAAAATGTTGGCATGATATATATATAATATTTATGTATTTACAATTCGAAGGATTTGCTTTATAAAACATTTTGATCGAAGTCCATGAAACCGTTTCTGAGAAAGTCATAAATAAATTTAAAAAATGGGTGTATGACAGGTGACAAAATATGTAAACAAAATGTTTGGACCCAAATGTAGACTATACCCAAAGTAGTGGACAGATTTTTTTTAAATTAAAATCGTTAAGCTAGTATTAGACGGTCCTTGTAATGTGTCATTGCCGTAACACTCTAACGTTACTATGACATAGTTATCTGTCCTAAAAGTGTCACGTCGTGTGATCGTCCTTGTTTTGCATGTCATTGCCGTGACAAAAACAATGATAGGCACCGTGACACGTCACTTTTAGGTCATTGCAATGACAAATTGCCGTTACCGTGTGATAGCCCTTTCATTGTTGATGGGATACCCTGACACGTTGCATGTCGCTGCAAGGACTGTGTCCCAACCGTGACACGGCAGGAATTTCTGCCATGTCATTATTTGTCACGGTTGGGCATATTTATAGGTACCTACCTACAAATGGATTAGATGGAACCTAGGTATGTAAATATGGACATATATAATGAAAGTCAAGGATATCGGTGGGTAGGTAATTATATATATGTGACGTTTGCAAAAATGTTATAGTTATAGTTTGAGGGAAAAAAAGATACCATTTGAATTCTTGGGCAAATACCGTAAATTTTGTTCAGATTAAATGATAGCTATAACCAATTCTCAAAATTTTGTATCAAAATCGTTGGAGCCGTTTTCTACAAAAATAAGCTTTTCCTTAACAATCAAGACACAATGATTCAATTGATCGACGCCGTGTGATCGTCACTGCAAAAAATGATAAATGTCATTGCAGTTTAGGCTCACCGAGCCAATGATCAGCTGTTTGAGAGTTGTCACGTCGTGTGATAGTCATTGTTTTACATGTCATTGCCGTGACACCGAGGCACAAATATCACCGTAACACACTTTGACGTTAATTGTATTTTGGGACAACAATGACAGACATGTGTCATTCGTGTGATAGTTATTGTAGCTAGCCATGACACGATTACATTTGTCACGGCAATGAAGGTGGTAAAACCTATTTTGTTGTGACGTCAGAGTGTCACGGCAATGACACATTACAAGGACCGTCTAATACTAGCTTTAGAGCCGTTTTCGAGATAATCAAGATTATAGAAAAAAAATGTATGGCACGTACCGTTATTTTTGCGGCCAAAAAACGATTCAAAAAATCTATTTAAGACAAACACTTAAAATAAAACCCTAAGTGCCAAGTTTGAAGAAAATCCCGTTTAGGCTGTAGATCGATCTACAGACAAATAGACAGACACGTTTTCTGTGTTCTCTATCAACGTAACTTACTTAAATCCACTAAAACAAAAATAATAAGGGGTTTTCCAATCAGAGGTGTTATTTTGAATAGCCCGCTAATTCGGTAGCTGTCACTTTATATATTGGTATTATTTGCGTTTTCTTCTATTAGTTATCATCGTAACGTCAATTTGATTAAAATCTCGAGTTCGATTTTTACCTATATCACAAGAAAAAGTCCATTATGTACTTATATCTGTTTTGGCTTAGATCCATTTTTAAAACGTTTTTTTTTTTTATTATTTCTGTTTACAGTGATGGACGCTATTACGAGACTGTGAAGGCCAATTTCGAACGTGCTGATCGTGTCACAGTTGTCCGTACAACAACCTGTTGCCGGGTATCCCCCTACCATTTGCTGCAAAATTACAACGAATTAATCTTCAATTGAGTAATTAAATAACGCTGCCCAGGAGAGAAGGCCCCAATGCAAGTCTACTTTTCCTTTCGTTGATGCTAGTCCAACTATTTTTTGTATGTAACTCTCTTATTACGACAGTATTTTTTTTTATTAAATGGGACAAAATGCTGTAAAACAACAACAACAAATTTGAAATTAGATTATTTAGAAAACGAAACTATCTAGAAACGCAGACAGCAGCAGTTACAAGAATCTGTTAAAATGACAGTTTTGTTTTTGTTAATACATATATGTACATTTGTATATGTATATAATTATTCGTGTGTATATATAAGAAAAGCAAAGATATCTGTTTTAATCGTAAAAAAATACAAATAAAAAGTCGTTCAATAAAATACTTTAGCATATTAAAATTGTATTATTAAATAATATATTTCATTTATCCTTTAAACTTGTTTTATTTTTCCTGTTTTAATTTTAATTTCTCTTAATTATTTTGTTTCGCTAGCGATTTCATCATGATTCAGACTTCACAAAAATAAATCATCACTTTTTTTTGTTTTGTTTCTCTTTTCTCCCTTTTCAATTTTATGTTGGCTAAGATTATTAAGTATATATTATAAAATACATGGTACAATAATAATCACCCTTAAATTTATTATTTACTCGCAATTTTTACTACAAAATATCTCTATAAGAACAGAAAAAAAAATAAAACAAAATAATTTAATATAAAGCAAAAAAATTTGCTTTTCAATTATTGAAAAAAAAATTAACTGAAGGGTAAAAACTCAAATATTATTGACTGTTGAAAGTTCTTTTTTTTTGTTTTCTTTTTTTACTTTTAAAATGGGTGCAGAAATGTGTAAACTTGTGGACAACTCGATGCGAAAAATTACGAATGTTGACCGAGCTGCAATAGCAGATTTATATACAATGTACACCTACATTTGATTACTCGCACTACGGCCAGCGCGGCACAAACCTGGGGCAGCTTCTAAAATGAATGAGACGGTAACGGCATTGAATAGTCGTTGTTATATATTTTTTTTATTAGTTTTGTTCTCTCCTGTGAGCATTTGACTTGACTGTGTTTGGTTTTAGTTATGGTGGTGGTGTTAGAGGTGATTTCGGTAAGTACCTACTCCTGAAGTTCTACTGGCGGTGAAAGTCGAAAGTTGTGAACCACAGAGCTGCTGCTATCATCGTTTGTATTATTGCTAGATGACGCAGTCCCTGCAACTGATGAGGCTGCTGCGGCCGTCGGGAGAGATGTTCCAATTGATGCAACAGCTGCCATTCGATTTGGCACAGGCTCACGTGGTTCGTGATGCCCGGTCGCCATTCGAAGTAAGTCTTGGGCGTTATTCTTAAAAATTGAATAAATTTTTAGCTACACATATTTATTGAGGAACTAGATAATTGGTTCTACATGATTTGGTCGCTCTTCCTGTTGGTTATTGGCTGGAATTTGGTTATTTTCTCCTATATACATCATTATCTCGTGACAAAGTGGACAACGATCCTGGACATAAAGCCATTTTCGGAGACACACACCGTGGAAGAAGTGTCTGCATCTGGTTATCTTAGCCGATTCCATTTGCTGAAATAAAATTATAAAACATAAATGTTCATTTAATTATTGTGATAGGATATCTGATTTACCTGATGACAAATTGCACAAACATCATTTAAATTCTTCAGTTGGTCTTCTGTTGCTTCTGGCAGGGCAGAAATCTTATCAACTGCTGACCTTCGTTTCATGAATATGGACCAGCCGGCACGAGCCTCACACCAGATATTGAAATAAGCATGGATGCACATCATGATAGCTCGGATAGCGCCCCCTGTAGCATTTTGTGCTATCAAGTTATATCATACGGTACACCAAATCAACAAAATAAAAATACATGCACACAGTTTGCTTTTTCTTTTTTGTTTTTTAAATAAATAACAATTGTTTGTTTTTTCTTTCATTATAATGTTTCGACATAATCGCAAAACCACAATGAATGAAATGCATGATCGATATTATCGACACAACTGCAACAATGAGAAATGGAATGGCTATTTTTAAGTGGTTGAAATATTTGAATTACAAAATGGCAATTTATGATGAATTGACGTAGAAATCAGATTGGTAGTAATAATCGAGTATTGGAAATTAAAAAGTAATTCCAAGGGTTAATCATAATTAATTAGTTTTATTCTGACAGATTACTGCATTGAAAAAGGTTTAGTGAAAATTGTAATTAAACTACAACACCATGCCTTTAAAATATAGGATGATGGATCCGGTTGAAACAACCTTTAATGAATTTCTAAATGTTGGAATATCTACTTACAATACCATTTCACCTGAAATGCGAAATATGATTGACAAGTCTATCTACAATTTCTATTATTTGAAAATATTTAGTTGGCCACAGGATGGTTTATATTAGTAGGATTCTGGGTGATATTTGGAGTTAAGCGATGAATTTCAAGACCTAATACAGAGGTTCATTCAGATGCATAGTAAGCGCGTTGCCATTTTCTTTTTCGATTGGTCGTCCGGAAGGCTTCCGAAGTCTTCGGAATGCTTCTTAAACTGTTCGATTGGTATCAAATGACAGTTCTTCTCCTAGATAGAAGAGAAATTTCGTTCTGGATTTGAAGTCAGTATCAAAACCAGAAGCACGCACACACTTACACCCACTAAATGAAAATTCAAATTAATTTATTGACGTCATTGTTTTGTTTTTGGGTTGTCTGAAATTTTGTAGAATCAATTTCAATCTTTAGAGAATGTAAATTATTGATATCTGTTCCGAAGACAAATTTCCCCTTCAATAACTGTAATTTCTTTTTTTGGACTTTGTAGAATTTTTAAAAAGTGATTCTCATCGGCTTTATTGGTCGTAATGATGATTAAATGAAAGCAATTTTCATTTTATTTTCCCAACGTTTCGACGATGGTTGCCGTCTTCTTCAGGGGTGTCTTTATTTACAAAATTAAACAGAGATATAATGTTTCTACATATTTATATAAGTAAACGAACAAAATACTTGCATAACGGTAAATTTTAAGATTTTTACTTTTTTAAATTACTGAACATTAATTTGTTAAGACATATAAAAAAAAAACAGATTAAAAACAGATTTTGAACACTTCACATTTGAAGATTAGTCTACGTTTTATGACATTTACTGTCAGAAACTAAGGAACAGTAAACGGATGATAAATTTTGTGTGTCTTGTTTGCGGTTCATATTATTTGTTTGTTAATTATATGCAGTGTCTCTAGTGTATAAGGTTTAGATGTATGTTTTTCTGTTGCAAGGATCTCCACTCCCTCGAGGGTTGCACACCAACAAGGTGATCGATGATAGGGAAAAAGCAATTATGACTACCTACACAGCACAACTACCCGCAATATATGGTTTACCAAAGATTCACAAGCCAAACATGCCTCTCCGGCCGATAATGTCATCGCTGAAAGTTCCTTGTAACGAACTTTCAAAGTACCTGGGTAAAAGATTACAGAGTGTCACGAAAAAAGCTCCTCACTCTGTAAAAAACTCGTTGGAGTTTAAATCCAAAGCAAAAGATTTTGTACTTGACACAAATGATATTTTGGTTTCTTATGACGCTGTTTCTCTTTTTACTAATGTTCCTGTTCAGCTTGCAGTCAACATTATTTAAAAGAAATGGGAAATTATAGCTGAAAATACCAAGCTGAGGCAAAACAAATTTATCGAATTATTAAATATTTGCCTCAAAGATAACAACTACCTGCAATTTAAGGACAATTTGTACAAACAAGTACACGGATTGCCAATGAGAAATCCTCTTTCACCGATGATTGCGGACTTGGTTTTAGATTTTTTACTCGAGGAATGTTTTAATCTAAGCTACAATCCTAAGTTTATAGCAAAATACGTTGTTGGTATCTTTGCGATTGTGGATAGAGAAGAAATTGAAAACGTCTTACGATGCTTTAACCAGTTTAATGAAAAAATAAAATTCACCGTAGAGATGGAAAAAAAAACAGATCGATAGCGTTCTTGGACGTTAAGGTTTACCGCGAAAATGATCGACTTTCTTTCGACTAGTACCAGAAAGATATGGCATCTGGGAAACTTGTCAATTTCCGATCTAATCAAGCCAAGCACGTTCCTATAAACACTGCGTGTAACTTAATAAACAAAGGCTGCGTTGAGTGACCGAAAATTCCACTCCGCTAACGAAGAAAAAGTTACGCAAATACTTTTAGAGAACAGCTTTCCGACAGAAGTTGTAAGGAACTTGATACTTCGTCAAAAACACGAAGTTCGTTCTGAAAATAAGTTGGAAGCGAGGAGATGTGTTTATAAGTGTGTCGTTTATGTGCCCAAACTAATCGAAAATTTCAAAGAAATGGTCGCGAAAAGCAACCTGGAAGTCAACTTGGCATATAGGTCAAACCAGACTGTTGCATCCCTATTCACCAACCTGAAGACGAAATCCGACAAAGATCGCCGTTCAGACGTAGTTTATAAAACAAATTGGCAAGGAAAAACGGATGATTCATGCAATCTTTGCTTCATCGGCACCACCAAACAACCCCTTCGGCAAAGAATGGCGAACCACAAGTCAGATATTCGCCTAAAAAGTTCTGAGAAGACGGCACTGGCTTCTCACAGCGTTGATACCGGTCACACACCAGACACCGAGGAAGTGGAAATCCTTGCAACAGAAAAACATACATCTAAAAGTTACACAATAGAGACACTTAGATAATTAACAACAAAAATAATATGTTAGTTTCTGACAGTAAATATCATAAAACGTAGACTAATCTTCAAATGTGAAGTGTTCAAAATCTGTTTTTTTTATATGTCTTAAACAAATTAATGTTCAGTAATTTAAAAAAGTAAAAATCTTAAAATTTAACGTTATGTAAGTATTTTGTTCGTTTACTTATATAAATATGTAGAAACATTATATCTCTGTTTAATTTTGTAAATAAAGACACCCCTGAAGAAGACGGGAACCAACGTCGAAACGTTGGGAAAATAAAATGAAAATTGCTTTCATTTAATCATCATTACGACCAATAAAGCCGATGAGAATCACTTTTTAAAAATTCTCCGAAGTCCAAATAAAAACCAACTTGGTCAAAAACTTCTAAAATATAACTGTAATTTCGCATTTTAATCATTTTAATCTTCTACATTTGTGTCAGCCATGTTTACAAAATAAAACAATCTCAAATGTGCGCCTGACATTTCCTGTCTTACACATACACTCAAATAAATTTTCTAAATCTAGAATCTAGTGTTTACTTGTTCGATTGGAATCCCTGATCGGAGAGTTCTTCCGGATTACCAATCGAAAAGGACATAAGTTTTGAATGTTTGAATATCATAATGTGAGAGAATTCCTTCCCACTTTGTAGCGGACATCGAATGTATGGTCATTCTACAAAAAGTGGTCGATAATGCACATGGGATCAAGTAGGAAAATGCTACATCATGTCAGTTGACAGTAGGAGTCAGTAGAGTGGTCTAATATATGTCTTAATAGCTTTTTGCATAACATTTCTACGCCTTCATACTCCAATGATTAATTTTAGAGGGTGCAGTTACAAAATGGGTCAGAACTTCGTATCGAATAGTTATGAATATCTTGCAACGTGAAATTACTTTCACGTCAACAGGATTATGTCCTTTTTGATATACAGTGGCGACAAAATAAATAGTACAGCTTTGTTAAGAAATTTGAAAAAGCTCTATATCATATAATAATTTCCAATGCCAATACTCTAAGAACTTTTTTGTTGTGGTTTTTGAGTGTAAAGTAACTTCTATTCAATTTAGTTAATAAATAAAGTCAAATGTAAGTCAGAAGGTTAGCAAGGTGCATTCAAGTGAAAACAATTTAAATATCACATATTGTGTTCGTTGTAAACATAATGCATTCTTGGTAAATATTTTAAACATTTTAAAGGTAAGTGGGAAAGCTTGGAGTTTTTTTTATTAGGGTTTTGAGAGAATTGGCAAAATTTTAATTGTTAATATGTAGTATGGGTCGTGGCAAGCATTCCATACTGGCCTTAATGGTACGAGTTCTCAATTTTAAAAATGAAGATCACCCAAATTCTTCAATAAATAGAATATTAACATGTTTGAGGAAGAAGGTTATTAATGCTCTTCGCCATTGTCAAGAAGCAGGAAGTGTTCAAAACAAAATTCGCACGAACCGAACTGAGCATGAGCCATCGGCAATAGAGAAAGATCTTGGTGTGAACGGGTCTGTTAGCACTATTAAAAACCGCCTCCATGAAAAAAAAAACTGTTTGGAAGAATTGCCAGAAGATGCGAAGGAGCATATTTCAAAATTGGTGGAAAAATACCTTGTAAAAAATATGTCCGACGCAGAAAAAATCAGGAATATTATCCAAAGTATACCATCAAAATTTCTAAGCATGGTGGATGTAGCAGTTTTGTTTGGGGATGTTTTCCTGGTATGGTGTGGGACCGTATAGAAGGTATTATGGATCAGATGAAATATAAAGAAATCCTGAGGAATACAAGCATGCTATTCGGTAACTGTTGAACGATTTGATAGTTTTGTTTTATCTATGAAAAGTTTGTGTATCGCTGCGATTAAAATTAAAGGTTATCTCACTAAATACTAAAACATAATTTTCTTTGTATAACAATCAAATGTTATGATGTTACTTTACTTGGTTTTCTTTTTCTAATGAAGTGTGCTATTTATTTTGTCCTAGAATAACTTGTTTCCATAATTTTGTTTATTTTTCTTTGTTTCAATTCAATATTAATTATTTTTTTCTTAATAAATCCAAAATATCGTTGTTCTTACTACCTCATAAGTCAAACAGTTCTTTACAGTGTAACAAAGGACGAAAAACTTTGGTTACAGGAATCATAGGATACATGTGTTATTTATTTTGTCGCCACTGTATAATCGGGAAGATTACCCAATGGAACAGATGAACACAACTTGATTTACTTTGTAGAATATGCATTACTGTATTCAACTAAACAAAAAATTATCACAACGTCTAAAAAGAATTTGCAATGCATTTGATTTCAATTTAGATATAGATACATTTTTTGCATCAATAAATTCCATCTTTTTATGTTATTTTTACCACTTTTCTGGTTTTCATTTTTTATTCAATAAATCTAACGACTATTATTGATTCTGGTTATTTATGACAAAAACTGCCATTGTGAATGATTCAGAATACTTTCAAACGATCAATCGAAAAGAGTATTAATAACTGCCTTTGCATAAAACGGACAAAGCATGCAAGAGTATCTCTTATCATGATGAAGTACTTTTTACGTTAGCCATTCGGCAGAAAATTTGTCCGGGCACCAAATCTATTTAGTTTTATCAGATTTGTCCAATATAATTTGGGAATGTCATATGTGAACATCAAGCAAAAGTTCGTCTCATTTAATAGAAAGGTTCGTTCGTTGAACTTTACCCAGGGTTGACACAGATTTTCTTGGCAATCCCAATAGTTTTCAACAAAATATGAGTTGTTCGGTTCTCAAAAAGCATCCGATGGCCTTTAATGTTCAAGTTGTTGAAAAGCAAGTTATGTCATTGGATAATTAACACTTCAAATATGCATACATTTAATTTCTTATTGTATTTGATTTGGCCCTATTTTCCGTTTTTTTGGTTTCTAATTTTGTTAAAGAAACATCGATGTTACAACAAAAAAATTGATGCTTCAATATCGATGTTGAAAGAAGGAATTAACAGGCCCATGATATCTGTATCGCCAAAGAAATCCCTGATATAAGAATCACAGCATTTTATTTTTTTCCGCTGAACAGGTCATGTTTTGGCATTTCATTTAAGCAAGAGAGGTTGATGTTTGGTAAGCTGTTTTATGACCGAATATACTCCTGTTAAGGAACTAAATCTTAACTAATATAGATGGTGTATTTGAAAATTTAAGTATAAACAAAAATGTTTGAAGGGCGCCACAGGAATAGATACCGGCTTGAGAGACAAAAAATAATGAGATAAAATGTCATCTGCACACAAAAAAGGAAACAAAAAGCACACCCGTCAAATTTGATGTTAGGCATCGTTGTCACAAAAAAATTGAAGAGACTCCATTAGAAATTTCATTTAATGATGAGTACTCTAAGAGAATTTATTGCAAGTGGAGTCTTGTGACTTATATTTCTCAAAAAAATGTACTTATGTACTTTGCCAACCCCTTACATCTCTTTTCCGTCTTTTGCTTTCGCAAGCAGTGTCCCCACTTTATGGAAAAGTTCGTTTATATTCCCCATCCAGAAAAAAGGCAGGAAAAATGATAGCTCTAATTATCGCACGATCGCTAAACTCTCATCAATATCCAAGCTCTTTGAAAGTATTGTCTATGATTCTCTTTGCTTTCATTGCAAATCAGTAGTTTCTCATCTTCAGCATGGTTTTTTAAAGGGTAGATCCACGACGACGAATCTTACTCAATTTGTTTCCATGATCCATTGTGCTTTGGAAAAAGGCTACGATGTCGATGTAGTCACTACCGACTTCAGTAAAACATTCGACAAAATCTCTCATCAAATTATTTACATAAAGCTTAAAGCCTTTGGCTTTCCACCATTATTCATTCAATGGGTTAAATCATATTTAGAGAACCGGCTTTACAGGGTATTATTCAGATATGCTGAGTCCGAACCCATCTTTGCCCTTTCAGGTGTTCTTGGCCAACTTCTTTTTGTTCTTGCCATTAATTATGTTGATTGCATTACTTCCCACTCTGGCCTTTCTATTTATGCCGATAACATAAAAATTATTAAGGTAATATATAACTTTCTCGATTCGTCAATACTGCAAGAAGATCTTAATTCCTTTCTTACTTAGTATGATATAAACTTTCTTGAACTTAATGTTAATAAATGTCAGTCCATGAGTTTTTCTAGGAAACGCCTCCCCGTACCCTCTCGAACTTATCACTTCTGCAATGAAACCGTTCCTGTAGTTTCATCTATCTGTGATCTTGGCATTATATTGGATAAAGAGCTAAATTTCCGTAGGCACTTTGAAATTATTATTGCAAAAGCAAATTCTTGCCTTGGTTTTATAAAGCGTTGGTCTAAGGAATTTTTCAATCCTTATGTTACTAAATCACTCTTCACCATATATGTTAGACCCATTCTCGAATATGCCAGCCAAGCATGGTCTCCTTATCAATCCACCCACTCTAATAGAATTGAAGCTGTGCAGCGGAGGTTTCTCCGTTTCACCTTACGTTATATTCCTTGGTCTGATCCCCATATCTTACCCCCTACGAACATCAATTGCAATTATTCAACCTACACACTCTTGCTAAACGCCAACTTCTTATCGGTGCCATCGACTCTACGGCGATTCTTCAACTAATATTCATTAATACCAATCCACGAAACCTTCGATCCATCCCATTCTTTCACCTTTCTACTTATCGCACAAATTATAGCCATTACAACCCAATAACTAGAATGCTACGCTTAGCCAATAATGCACAGCACATATTTGACTTCAGCCCTAGTTAATCCTCCCACAGAAAAAATCTTTACTCCAACTACACATAAACATCCGTCTCATTAGTTATAAGTTAAGTTTCTAGATTGTTTAATTGTATTATGAATTAATTAATTGATTTTTTTATATTTTTGTTTTATCGCTTGAATTAAGTCGGTAAATAAATTAATTTGACAGTTTATTCGTTTACTTCAAGTTGCCCCAGCTAAAAACATAGATCGACTTCAGGGCGATGTGAAGGCGACCCCAAGTTTTTCAAAAAAAAAATGCTTTATTGCGACCCTAGAGTTCAGGACTCAACAACCAAACCTGACGATTCAAATACCTGTTTTTGGTATGAAAGGGACAATATGATGATGAATTATAAACTTTTCAAATATATAATAACTCAAGTAGAACCACAGTTAGTGAAAACTTTTATCAATGGACCCGAATGAATAGGTTAAACAGTTTATCAATTGACAGTTATAGTAATTACACTAAACAAATAATAAAATGGAAGTGCACCACATGAAACGTCTATACTACAATTTATAGTGTTTATCATTGATTATGATTTTTCTTTTTTTCTTTAAGGATGTAACAGTATTCGTATTCGGGGAGTAACGCAAAATTTGGAATTTTGCCATCTAATTTAATGTAATTGGATTGATTGCATCTATTATGAACACATTTCAAAACGATATGAATAATCATCATAATAAATATTCATCAACTATCCAGTAAGATTTAGATTTATAATAGATCCGAAGGCATACAGGAATCTTTATAAAATCTTTTAGTAAGAACATTATGATTGAGTTGTTTTATTTTTCAAAACAAAAAAGTATCAAGCAAACAGAAATTCATACGACGAAACAAAAAAATTTATAAATTCATAGCAAATACCAAATAAATGTAAAGAACAAAACCAAACTCAATAGCTACTGTAATATTATTTTTTTCTACTCTACCATAAACACAACAATGTGATGTTTTAAAATAATTATGTGCTCTAATAAATTAGCTTACCAGATTCGAAGAAAAGAATCCAGGCACCGTTGAAGAAAAGCAAAATGCCAAAGCAAAATTCTACAGAATTGCCAAAAGCACGAACATAGTACACGTAATCATCCAACCTTTCCCAAAATGAATCACGTCTGGCATCGTATAAGAATAGTGCATATGTTGCTAAGCTTACGAGGACCTTGAGAAATTAAATATTTGTGCTTTTGTAATTAATTTCATTTTATTAAATATTTATACAAAAACTTACTTTAACAATGACTTCAACAGAAAAGGCAGTAACGGCTAACATCCAGGTTGAAGGTGAATGTCTCGACCATAGCACTAAAAGTAAACTAATAGGCGCCACCAATAAGAATACACAGACGACCAGAGCACGTGTATGACGTTTCCTCGATGGACTTCTTGCGGCACTGAGAGACATCAAAATGGGCGAAACTATATTGTGAAGGAAATGCAACAATGCTGTAACCAAAAGGCACAAGTTTCTACACAGACGAATGAAACGCTTGTCAGGCGACAACGAAGTAAGACCGGTTTGCAGTGCAAGAATATAAAAGAGTACTGCCGATACCGTTCCCAATGATTTCTCCTCATCTGTATCGCCAGACATTAAGAACCATTGGAACATTTTGCCAATATAGTGGCAAACTATTGAAATAACACTGGTCATTCCAAGGACAGCTGTCAGTGTCTCACATCCATCTGCAAGTAGTTTGTGCACTGTTCCAATAACATTAAGACTTACGTCTTTAGCGAATATGAGTGATATAAGCTCTTGTCCGATCCTAAAAGAAAAAATTAAATATTGTTAATGATTTGAAGACATTAATTCCAATACGTAAATATATTAAATATATTTACATTACCTTATGGACCAGAAGACGCGTAGTACACATGGTACATTGAGTCGCTGCCATTCGTTTTCAATTAGCGCCGATAGACCAAAATTTGAGACAAAATTCATAGCATATTCGTAGCCATTCAGAATCGTTTTACCCGCTTCCATTGCACTTGTGTAGAGTGTAATTTTGGTGAGGATGAAGGGAATTATTCCAGCGAATGCTGGAGTTAGCTTTAGGAATGAGGGCGGTAATGGCAACATTGCCAACAGAATGGGACTCACAAATATAAGTGGCATTTTTTTCTGAAGAAATTCATATCGTGGACCTAAATGAATGTACGCAAACAACATTCCCATGAACCATTGAGCAACGAGATGAGGCAATAGCGATAGCACAACACCTCCAGGATCTAGAAGACGTGATGTGTTGAATGACATTATGTCGACTAGTAGACATGGACCACTCTCCATTAGGGCCAATGCCGATACATTACTCCAGTATGAAAGAAACGTCAAACCCACCGATATGACGAAAAGATACACCATCACCAAATGCCGTGTCCATAGCATAAATATACAAGCTGCACACAGAAAACCTGAAATTAAAAACAAAATATTACATCGATTAGTTTATTTTTCTAGTTAGAATAGTGTAATATGTTGTATAGGATGGACAAAAGGACATTTAAGGGAACCTCTGGAAGAGAAGTAATTATTTGAATGTAATTTTTGAAAAAAGTACTATTTCAAAGACACTCTTGACGCCGAACAAGTTTGATCTTTCTAATTTCATTTCTGCTTGCATATAATATTTTTTAAAAATGCATTTCCATATGATAAAATGTGAAGAAAGTGGTCAACAATTTTTTTTTGAAAGAAAAAACTTTTTGGAGCATTTCTGTTTGGGGCAGAAAAATATCGTTTAAATGTTGACCTTAACTGCAATTTCTGATTATTCTGTTTAAAGTTTCCAGTTAAACGTAGCCAGGTCGATCATCAGATTTGTTGTTAGTCGTATGTACTCCAAAGTGTGTTGAACCATGAGGTCTGCGTTATCAGAAGCCGTGCATTGGCTTACCCATCACGCCACCGTTTACACATAATCAGGTCTAGGTTATTTTGAAGTGGCTGCCATGGAAAAGACACTGACACACTTAGACTATAAGTTGATCCATTGTGATACACAAGAATTTCGAGATTTCCTCAAAACTCGTTAAAACCAGTTGGAGATTCTTATGAAACGAGTGAGTCTACTAATAGCTGTGTTTTATTATCTACGGATCTGGGTTATTTTTTAACACGTATTACATATGGGTTATTGGCGATAATAAAATACGGCTAATGCCTGTGTTTATTAGATCACTTGGATCATTGTAGAACTTTCTAGATGGAGCCTGCGTCTTTGCGATAGGATAGGGCATGTGTAGAGAAGATACAGATCATCGATACATCTTCTGCAAAATCGTTTGTGAATATTCGAAGGTGCTTTGCGTGCTTGCCTATAAGATAGTGCCCAGTTATGACACTAATTACAGAGCTGATGTGCAATCTGTTTATAGATATTAAGCACTTAAAGCGCTTCATATCCAGTGTTGGCCAGATCGTTATGTCGCTAGGCAAGTGGTGATGCTGTTCCACCTAAGGTTTGTGGAAGCATCTTGCTTCATCATTAGTTTACATGTAGAGATAGGTATACCGATAACTACCCTGTTTTTGAATAGGTAGTGTTGTTCTACTTCCGCGAGTTCGTCAGTATTACAATTCCTTGGAATGTCCCTATGGCCAAGCACCTACAGGCACTTATTCTTCGGAGGTTGAAGACATTCTGCACCGCTAACCGGATCATTCCGGATATGCAGTTCGCATTTAGGGAGCAACATTCAACCTTACATCCACTCTTGAGATTCCAGAAGGAAATTGTTAATACCCTCAACAACGACCAGGTTGCGGTTGGTTGCTTATTGGATATTGAGAAAGCATTCGACAGTATCTGGATACAGGGGCTTATACACAAACTAACCATATTTAATTTTCCAAGTACACTAATTAAAATAATTTTTAGCTTTCTTAATTCCAGATCGTTCTTTGTCCAAATCGAAAACAGCAAGTCAACAACCAAAAGCATCAGAGCAGGAGTTGCCCAAGGATCGAAGCTAGGTCCATACCTCTACAACATTTGCACATCGGATCAGCCCCAATCAAACAATTGTATGAATTTGCTCTATGCAGACGACTCGCTATCATATGCCAAATCTATGTATCCAGTTATTGCAGACCGAAGAGTAGAAGAACTTGTGAGTCGCCTGTGGGAATTCTACACAAAATGGGGCATCAAAGTCAACTCAGCCAAATCAGAGCTGGCTTGCTTCAGAAGACCAGCGGGGCATAGGAACAAGCCGTCAGCCACAAGTTGCCGAAGTATTATTATCAATCTGCCCGACGGGTCACAACTAACATCCAAACCAACTGTGAAATATCTGGGTATCAATTTCGAAGAGAGGTTCCGTTTCAACCCACACGTGACAGCTACCCTAAAAAAGGCAAATTTCACTTTTCACCGAATCCACCCCCTAATGCGGAAAAGGAATGGACTCAGCCAGAAGACGAAACTGCTTATCTATAAGAAACTTCTCAGGCCCATTATCACATATTGTTTTCCTACATGGTTTACTGTATGCAAAACCAGCATGAGAAGGCTTGGAATGTTTGAGAGGAAAATCCTCCGGATCTGCGGGTGGCTCCACTTTGACCAGCGACGACAAAAGCACTTCAGCAACAAACGACTTTTCAAGGCGTCCGGAATAACACCCCTCGACAAGTACATGATCAGTGCTGCCAAAAGACTGACGAGCAACATAATCAACCACCCAAGCACCCTACTGAATAGCATGGCCAGCGAAGAGAAACACCCCGAGCCAAGATATCTGGATGTGACAGCGCTACTGGACGAAGGACTTATTTATATCAACGACGACGAAGCAATCCAATTCGACGAGGATGAAGCGTCAAACTACCACCGTGGCTAGATGCCACATTAACTCCCACATCACCAGAAAACAGCCGGGCTTGAACAACCCGAGATTATCCACACAGGTTTTAGTAAGTAATACAAGAAATTCAAGGACAATTTGTTTAATAATTTTAACAAAAAAAATAAAACAATGTATAATATTAGCCCCTTAAGTGCTTAAACAAATTAAAATATCAATGTAAAGTAATGTTAAATAGAATTAAGAGCAAATTGTATATATATCAGTTCAATAAATTTCAAGTCGATGGTCTCCTTGGCAGTGCTTCAGTGTATCTACTTCGGTGATTTATATATAAAGAGTAGTATAATGTATGTAATGTAAAGTTTCTGAACCACGAATCAAAGTTCGAACTACTCGACGGTGACGTTTGTACAATTGAAAGATAGAGTCGTTATGGGCGATGTATTTATGGAAGTATGGGCTTTGTATATAGATATTAATAGTACTATCATGACGACGAAATTCATCCAGCCTGCAATAAGTTCTACTACTCATCATGGGTTCCACTACCAAATCGGAGGTTAGGTAGTGTTGGTGTGTTATGAAAATGCGTATGAAGAGAAATAGTGTGATAATAAATTGATGAGAGAACTATATACAAAATTTATTATGAGTTAGAGGAGAAAAGGAAAACAATTTATTTCATAGGTTTTTTTGTTTTTTTTTTTATGAGGATTTTTTTGTTGAGTAGGAGCTGGTTGTGTGTATGTTTTTTATTCTACGGGCAGATAGAATGAAAATTGTTTGATGGCTGTAGGGAATATTTAAATATTCAGGTATACACTTGTGTGCAAAATATTGTTTTTGTTTTCAAAATCCAAAAAATAAAATAAAATTTAATAACAATTTTTTTTTTGAAAATTCTTGGAGCCGTTTTTGAGAAATACATTTTTTTCTTAACGGTTTTTAACATTTGTATGGAATTTTTTAATGCTTTTTTAAAATGTTTTTAACTATTCAAGATAATGTCTAAAAACTAATAAATACGAAGTTTCGGAAAAATCTATTAAGTCGTTTTCGAAATGTTGAATTTTCAAAAAAAAAAAAAATTCCAAAATAATTTGTTTTGAAAAATTTTGGTATACAATAGTGTTAAAACTTTCTAGGAGCTTCTGCGTAAAAAATTAAAAACAAATCAGATTAACCGTTTCTGAGAAAATCGAAAACCAAAAAAAAAAATGGTTCTACTAGAGGTACCAAAAAAACAAATTTTTTCCAAAAAAAAAAAATATTAAAAGGTACCCATTCCCTTCATTAATGAACTCATTTTTTTTATAAAAATCGTCGGAGTCGTTTTTGAGAAAAATAAGATTTTTGTTTTTGGCCAAAAAAATGTATGGGAGCTACTGTTATTTGTCGTCTTAAAAAAAATGAAAAACCGTGTGGGCATATTACCGAAAAAAAACAGTATGTTTGAAGACAATCTATCAAAGCTTTTAGGCTGTAGAGTCGAGGACAGACAGACGGAATGACAGACAGACGGAATTAGGAGACCCACTTTTTTGGTGTTCTCTATGATCGTAATGTCATATTTGATTGTTAGAAAAAAATTTGTTTGAGAAAAATAATATTTACCTTTTTGGTCAAAAAGAAAGTTTAGCAGGTACCTAGGTAGGTACTGTCATCTTTCGTCTTAAAAAAGCTGAAAAAAAAACTGGGGACATGTTTATGAAAAAACGTTTAGACTGTAAGCTCGAGGACAGACAGAAAGAGAGACGGAATTGCGGACCCATTTTTTCGCCTTCGCTATCATCGTAATGTCAAGTTTGATCAAAATCTCGAGTTCGATTTTTTTCGAATCCATAACTTGTAATATAGAACCTACATACATATATAATATCGCTAGTCAAAAAAAAAATAAAAAAATACTACCTAGGTATACCTACTTTATTTCCTAATAAAACTGTCTGTAGAAAAAATTAAATTATTCTCAATAGATATTATATTTGAAAAAGAACAAAAAGTACCTATGTACATACATATTGTATGTAGATGTGTATCTGGGTACACATGTACCTACCTAAACAAAACATATTGAAATATCTCAACATTGCTTTGCTATTTTCGCATAGAAAAAGTGAAAAGTAGCAACATTGCTACTATTCAAAATCCACCAAAAATCTAAAATTTTAAAGAAAAATTTTAAATAAATTCTATAATAACCTATACATGCATGTATATCCATATACATTCTTACTTCAAATTCATGTATACGCCAGTAGCCTTGATATAATTTATTTATACCCACCATATTTTGAAGGTTGCCATGACAAAAACAGGTTATTCGGTTTTCTCCCTTACCCTCTATATTGTTGTCAGAACTAGTAAGTTTCGACCGTCTCCCTTGCTTTTTTTCGTATTTGCCTCTACATTTAATTCTTCCACATCAACAATTCAATATCAAGAAAAGAGAAACTAGCGCCCTCGTCGACGAAACTACTAGCTAAAAAATTCTGTCTCATAGTAGTACTATAGGTTTTATATACAAAGGTATGGGGCAAAAAATGTCAACTACGTTTTCTTTAAACGGTTTCCATAAAATTGAAATACATATATGTTGTAGGTGACTTAGAATTACGAAAGAAAAAATTGTTTCAAATTAGGGAAGTTTTAGTTCTGGCGCGTGTAGATAAGCACACACACTGTTTTTTTCTTTTTATCTAAACACGCGTCTTATCTTTTTACTATCAAATAACACGCAAAAACCCAGACTAAGGATGAGACCAAGACCGAGAAGAGACATTAAGACTTCACGAGAAAAAGCCGAGACTAGACTGAAAAAACAAATAGTTGAAGTGAAAATGGAAGATGATTTAAAAATGTCCATTCGGTTGACATTTTTTTTAGATTGTTCAGTGACGAAAAAGTTAGAACAGAATAGAACAGAACAGGACAGAGCAGAACAGATTCGTGAGAAACTTCAGAACAAGATAGAACAACTTAGAACAGTCAGTCATCTGACAGAGATTATAAAAAACAAATATTGTTGTTTACCTACAATTCAAGTTCGTTTATTTTTGCAGAAACGTTCTTAAAAATAATCTGAACATTTTTTCATGAAATTGAGATGATTCCGACACGGAAAATGATTTATCAACACCGAAATGTTTTTTTTTGAACAACAACAATTGGTTTTGACAGTTCTCACAAATCTGTTGTAACCTGTTCTACCTAAAATGTAAGTACAGAAAATCCTATTCTTAATGCTCTAAACAGATGTGCAGCTTTTTCACATGCAGCGAAAACAAATTACACAGGTTCTTATGAGGATTAACACATTCCAAGAGTTGATGTCTCTATTTCTAAATTGGCTGCACATTTTTATTGCAGCCACAACAACAAGGAAAAAAATCTGAAATAATTGGACTTTGGCATTACTCATATTGACTTAAAAAAAAATATTTTTTGTTTTGTGATTTTAAAAATGGAAGAAAATCTATGAATTGGTTAAGGAAAATAAATTTTTATATTATAAACTCTTGTTATCAGAATCTTCATGGGGGATAAAATGAGCCTACGAATTTGTTTTTCCCTTTTTAATAAATTTAAATTTGTTTACCCCACAATTAGGTCTATTCTGCCACATCTGTTATTCTGCTATGAATTTTCTGTTATGATGCATAACAGATCTTCACCATAAAAGATATTTTATAATTGTTATTCCGGAGTTCGATCTTTTATAAAAGTCTGTTATGTACCTTCGAAAAAGAATCATTTATACGAACAGACCTAAAATCTGCTATCAAATTATCAGCTGTAGTAGGTAAATAAAAACTCTCGGCACTGACTAATGAAAATATTAACCTGCGCAATTATCGTGTTTTGTTTCGCGTAGATAAATAATATTTAATCTTTGCAATTTGTCTATAACAGTTCCTGAATGTATTATATCCAATATAAAAACTTGTGTAAGACGAACTCCGGCAAGATAAGCGACACTTTCTTTTACGTTTCATCCACCAAATTTGTTCTGTGCTTTCGTGTATTCAAATAATTATTTTGAAATTGTTTACATGATTGTGCTTGTTATTATGTATTTTAATAATATTTTGTTATATTTGTCCTTTTACGAACAATTCATTAACAAAATAAATGTTTTTACTTCATATATTGAAATCTTTTATGATAAAAGTAACAAAAATGTGTCTTTTATTCTTTTATGATTCATAAAAGATTCTATAACAGATTGTGGCATGCTGAATACCAAAAATGCAGTTCGTAAGACTTATTGAGAATTTCGAAGTTTTGACAGCTCATTAGCAGATTTCTTAACAGATTTCATAGCAGATTTAGCATGCAGAATACCAAAATTATAATTCATAAAAGATTTTTTGACAGCTTAAACGTTTGTATGACAATTCATAACAGAATAGCAGAATAACAGAATAAAAGATCTCGCCGAATAGACCGAAATGACTGTTCTCATTGGGCGTGTTCAGATTTCGGTAGGATAGCCTATCTAAAATAGGTTAATATCTATCTAAGTTCCTGAACACCCAACACCGGATAGATTAAATTTGTAGATTTTCGTGCATATGTTATTACATTTCTCATGGGATACAAGAGTATACAAAAGTTTTTCGACCAGCTGTGGTTTTAGACGGGATTACAACAACACCAACCTATACAGATAGCTATGTATCGATTTCTGAATGCGGACATAATTTTGGCAAAACTATGCATCATATATGTCAAAGAGTATGCACATGTGTTTCGGGTGCAGCATTGTATACAGCGATGCGTGCAGAGATGCTGCACATCTGTTTTAGCCATAAGTGTTCCAAACTGACTTATTGAACACCAAACCAGAACAGTTTAGAACAGAAAATTTCGCATTGACCAGCAAAATCCTGTACTTTTTTGTTCTAAAGTGTACTAATCTGTTCCGAACAGCCTCATTGAACACACATTTTATCTTTAATTATTTCTAACAAAATTGCTACACTTCATATTGAAGCATAGATACATATATCGCTTTCAATTTCAACAATCATGCATTCACTCCATCAGTTCAAAATAAGAAAGAAATAGGTAAACTACAAAAATAAAACATTAAACTTCTTAATCTTTTTACACTCTTGGCTATTTTCTTTTTTCGTTCAGAGCAGAACACTGAACAGAGTTCGAACACATAGATTATGCACTGAACTTGCTCCAAGCAGAGCGAGCTCTGAACACTGATATGTATTTTAAGCACACTTGAACCACACAAATCAAAATACATTTTCATTTTTAACCATAAAAAGCAATACACTTTATTGTACACTGATACACATCAGATACAGAAAATCAATACGCGATCAACTTCTTTCGCCAACTTATGCATCTAATTATTTTTTTCTTCATATTTTCCTTCTTGGCACACATTGCATTTAGTGCGTTCAGCAATTTACTCACATGCTCAGTCAATTATGTTCGAGCACGTCGAGTGCGATTTACACGTGTTCAGAACGAAAAAAGAAACACACATTTGGAGCTCTGAATGCTCTGAGTTAACAAAGAAACACAAACAAATTTTTTGAAACCTCAGACTCTGCTCTGAACTAAAAAAGAAAAACGCCATCTGTATCAGCATTATATACCGGAACAATATTTCTCGAAGTAATGTATCGGTATAACTCTTTTTCACATGGTCTTATGGTCTTATCGAAAAAAAGTAAAACTGACGATTATTGGCCCTCACTTTTTGGAAATGGCCTTTCTGAGGCCCTCAATATTCTTTTCTTTGTGGCAACGCTGATCAGAACTGTCATTTTTTCCAGAAGATTCCAGAAGGTTTCCGGATTGCCAAATAAAAACGACATTAGCCGCTATTCATTTTTATTGCTTAGACCCACAGGGAAACCAGTTGTTGGAGATTTTTTTAACGTTTTCCTTTAATTGACTTGTAGCTTTCACATGAAGGAACTGGCACCAAGAAACTGAGGAGGAAACTGGGAAGATTTTGTTGGGCTAATTGGAATGCAAAGCAAAACGTGAAAAAAAATCTCTTTAAATCGTTGACCGGGGAGATTTTTTTTTTTTTTTTTTTTTTTTTTTTTTTTTTTTTTTTTTAACTTTGCACGCGCTCAAGGGATTATGAATACCCTTTATATGTTTTTTTAACACAGCGCGGGCATCCGGTGGAAGAAGAGAAAGAAGAATAGGAAAGATGTTTGGCGCGATGTTCTGAGAGCTAGTTGTTGTCTCAGATTTATCTCCAGGGATGGCGGCTGAACTAATGCGGAGAGAATTACCTTGTCTTATTTATTTTGTCCCTTATAATTCGCATTATTTTATTTATTTCGTCGTCATATTCTACGGGTATGCTAGTTTACTCAATCACATGTTGTTAGTGTTATGCCTAAACAGCATGTAATGAGCAAAGCAGCAACTTATTTTATGACAATTTTTAGAATTGGTTTTTAATGGAATATAAGAAGACATAGACAACGGCAGGAATCGAACCTGCAACCACGAGGTTGGCAGGCGAGCACACAACTATCGCGCCACGGCCACCCTTACTTCTTGCCCTTCTCGCCATTAAACTCCCAGTTGCCGGCAACTCAGTTTCCTTGTGTGAAAGGGGACTTATTATTTTGTTTTAGTTATTCACCCGGGTATCATATTTAATAGTCACAATTTAAAATCATTAAAATAAATATAAATTGAAGCTTTTTTTCGTTGACCAAAATTATTAATTTCTATAAATAAAGGTCACACAACCAAAAAATTATTAGTTAAGATGTTTTATTATTTTTTGTATTAATATGGCGCAAATCCATACATACGTTTTAGAACTTCTAAATAAGACTTTTGCCGAATTCTTTATAGAATTCTTATTGATTTACAGGTTTATTATGCATGCAATTATTTTCAACTAATACTGACTATAAATGAAATAGCAAATCAATAAAAATGACAATATTTTTTTTTTAATTTACATAATTTTAATAACATTAATACTCACGACAAACTGCAGTGGTATAATATTGCGAAATAAGAAAAACAAAACAAAAACACAATAAAACTTATTAATAATGATAATATGTGAACAACCTGTTCTCTATGCGATACGTATTTATGTAAAACATGTGTTCGTAATTTAAAAAATTTATAAATATTCTTCCGGGGTCAATATACTATGTGTGTTTGTGGTAACGTGAAAATTAGTACAAATTTGTACAAATTTTCACATTTAGTTGCCAAAATCCATCGAAAAAAAAAACAAGTTTGGTAAGCTTGGTGAAAATTTCTAGTTACCAAACAGTTTAACCTTTAGGTACTATTTATAATCAAATCAGTTCTTCCAATTGTAGGCCACACATTTCAAAACAGGTTTGTAAACATTTATATTTTTTTAATGACACATCATGTGAACTTCCATATTATGAGCGTTAGCGTAATCATATAAATATTATGGCTTTTCCGTCCATTTGTACATCTATAATTAAATTAACTAATTTTGATGTCTCCAATGCTTCGACAATTATTGAATTAATCATTCTAATTAAAAATTTTACTCAGTAATGCTTTGAATATAATATACAGTGAAACCCGTTTAAGCGAAACGACAAAAAATCTGAAATTTTTTTCAGTTAAGTGGGTTTTTCACTTAAGCGGATCTCGGATAAGTGGAAAATATATAACGGGTGATTTTTTTGCTACTTGGTTTTTGACGTTTATATTTTTGACAGATAACACATGACAAATTCCACGAACATTTGACATTTCGATTCAGTATTGTTTGCCATTTCATCATGAATAGACTTACGCCTGAACAACGTTTGCAAATTATTGAAATTTATTATCAAAATTCGTGCTCTGTGAAAAATGTCGAAATTATGAAATTATCACAAAATTGTCTTCAGCGACAAGGCTCATTTTTGGCTAAATGGATACGTGAATAAGCAGAATTGCCGTATTTGGAGTGAAGAGCAGCCAGAGGCAATTCAGCAGCTACCAATGCATCCCGAAAAATGCACTGTTTGGTGCGGTAGGCAGGCGGCATCATTGGGCCGTACTTCTTCAAGGACGATGAAGGCCGCAGGGTTACGGTCAATGGAGAAAGGTACCGTTCGATGATAACATATTTTTTTTTGCCGAAAATGCAAGAATTGAACTCGGTCGACATGTGGTTCCAACAGGACGGTGCCACATGCCACACTGCACGCGAAACCATGCATCAATTGAGAGGCGAATTTGGTGAGCAGTTGATCTCACGTTTTGGCGCAGTCAATTGGCCACCAAGATCATGTGATTTGACCCCGTTGGACTATTTTTTGTGGGGCTATGTTAAGTCTATTGTCTATGGGGACAAGCCAAGCACGATTGCTGCCTTGGAAGCCAACATTGAACGCGTCATTGGTGAGATTCCGGCCGAAATGTATGAAAAAGTTTGCCAAAATTGGACCTTCAGAATGGACCACCTGAAGCGTAGCCGCGGGCAACATTTAAGTGAAATTATTTTTAAAAAGTAAATGGCAGAAATTGATTTATCGATCCAAATAAAAATTTCATTCACTTTTTACAAGTTTCTGTGTTTTTTTGAATTTTCAAAAACCAAGCTCTTAAAAAATCACCGTTTATTTTACTTAAACGGGTCTCGGATAACTAAAGACGTATTTCATTGAAGCAGTAAAGCAGGCTTTGTGTTAGGAAACAATTTTTACTACATATATTAAACTTATACAACTGATAAACAACCTGTGCTAATTGTAATTTCCGTACGGTAATGAAACTTAGCATTAACATGCGTCATACGACCTAAACGCAAAATAGTTGGCCTACTTATCAATTAACAAATTATCCCTTTTAATATACGGGTGATTCCACAAAAATTGGGTAACTTGCTGTCATCAGTCAATGGAACTAATTGTTATTATATTTTCTAATATTTTTTATTTTATTCTAAAACAAATTAAAGTCTTTTATTTGGTCACCCAATTTCAGCTATTTATTATTAAGTTTATGAAACACCACAATATATTCTCACAACTTTGGCAGGTAACTACTCCAAAAATCGTCAATTAAAGGGCTGTGTATTAAATATTGACTTTAATTTAAGCAAATTATGTAATTCACTACAATCTGTGATGTACTTCATAACGTACATCACAATTTTCGTAAAACAATATTCTCACTGCTGTTGTTAAAATAATAAGAAACTTTGTGTTCAGTTTTATTTGTCAGTCCCCTGTGTGTTGTTCGAATTTGAATTTCGCGCGAAATGTCACATACTCAAATTCAAATTACTGTTAAGGTTCAAAGTTGCTAGTAAAGTTAGCTGCAGACCACGCCATTTGACGGTCACCATTACTGTGCCATTGCTAGTGTTGTGTTTGGCGTGCAAACTCGAGCGTCCAGTCAAAATACCAGTCCTATGGTGAGTTATTATTTTCTTATAAAATTGTGTTTTATTTTAATTTATACGTAGTTAACTTTGATTTATTCAAATGTAGCTTGTTTATATTCGAAAATACAAAAATAAACGTTGGTTTTAATAATAACCTCAAATTCATGCCTTTTTCACCAGTCCGTTGGCGTCAGTCCTTTGCCTGGAATTGCGCCAGAGGACTGATATGTTTCCAGGATACTGATTTCATTTTGTTTTAAGGTGCGTCCATATTATGCCGAACGATGCCGATAGGCCTGTGCCACGCCACTCATTCTGGTCGGCACGTTCGGGCTTCTGTCATCGGATCAATTTCGTTCGGTTTGAATTTGGTTCGGCTTCGGCATGGACCAAAGGCCGATCGGGACGTCCATACTTATTCGGCTTGGCCGCACGGCATAGCCCGATTGGCATTGTTCGGCATAATATGACGCGCATTTAGACAACTTTTACTTCAACTATTAGAGTGCGTAAGCTATTTTTTACTTATTTTTATTTTTAGCATAATGTCGCCTCTTAAAAAACACAAAATATGTCATGATCGCTACACCCCAGAACTCATAACTCATTCTTGCATCTAGTAGCATTTCAACCAAATACCTTTTCTTTTGTTCAGCAGTCCCGTTTTGTTGTGGTGTGTGTTGATATACAATGCTTTCCTTTTGTAAATACTTTAAAACTCGACCCGCTGTGTATTCACCACCATTTATGTTGAACATTTATTTTTTACCATTTCTGTATACTCTACCATGCGATCGAAATACAGATTTCTCCTTTAGCAAATAAACAACAGTGTACTATCTACTGAAATCGTCAACAAAAGTTGGAAAATATTTTGTCCCGCTAGGCGTTTTCGTTTGCATAGGTCTGCAAATGTCACAGTGAATTAGGTCTAAAGGTGCATTGCTCTTTCTGTTTGACTTTTACTTAAATGGTTGCCGAGTCATTTTTGTTTCCATACAAATTTCACAGTCCTTGATCTTATTACAATTTATAAACTTTAAAGGATCAATTACCATTTTTTCCGATTCTAGTCGTTTAAGTGGTTCGTAGTTGCGATGGCCAAATATGCGGTGCCAGTGATCTAAACAGTTACCTTCTTCTCCGCATTCTTCAATTTATAATACTTTGATTTCAGTTTCTTTTTGTCTGAGCTTTAAAAGATTTCCTACTAGATCTCCAACTGCTACCTCGAATCGATCTCAAGATCGAATTTCACATATGTAGTTTACCACAAATGAGAACTGTTGCATCCTTTTTCCATTAACTTCTTTATTGATAGTAAGCTCCCTTGCAGATTTGGAAGATAAAGGACGTCTTCAATAAGTATTGTAACCTGTTTGTTCTTGCTGTTGGTGGTCTTTATTTTGCAGGTACCCCTTCCTTCCGAAGTTATTTGCTCTCTATTTGCTACTGTGATATGAATTTATCCAGCTTCTTTGAGATATGTACCGTGACTCCTGAATCCAAAACCGAACCTTCACCAACATTTTAGTAATCATCTTATTTGTTACCTTCATACCGAATTAATTGTTTTGATTTTGGCGAGTATATTCCTCTAAGTTTTCTTTCAACCAAGTCCAAGGTCAAATCGGATTCGTTCCTTGTTTCCAGATCTGTTACAAGTGTATGACATTTTTGAGGTAAGCTTCTGAGTAACATAGCGATAGTCTAATTATCTGATAGTTGATTCTCCCCTAGAGCAGTCAATTTTTCAAAATAATGTTTCATCTTTTGGATTTATTCCTCCATGTTACAACCTTTCTCCAGTCTTAAGTTACAAATGCTACGCATTAATTGTACCTTATTACTAAAACTAGCATTTTCATGGTGTTCCTTGAGCTTATCCAAAGCTGACTTGACTCGCAATCCTTTTTGTTCCATTCCGAAGTGACTGAAACTAGATTCGGTTTGATAATAATGTCCCAAAAACTATCCCTCCTTAGTTGGAGCTTAAATTTCCATATGTGGTAATTATCGGCTCCCAACTTCGAAATTGATGTTCGTGGGGCCGATGATTCTGGGGCCATCACATATTAAATCTAGTTTTGAACAAATGAATATATATATATACATATATCCCTTTGATATATATTGAAATAAAAACAAGATATCCTTTCTGTATGGATTTTAATTTTAGAATTAAACAAAAAACTAAAGTTTCTAATTACACAAACATATCTGCCTTCTAGAGCAGTTTTTACGTTATATGTAGTATATAGAGTGAATACAAGCATACGAATGTTATATTCAACAATTATATCCTAAAAGACTTACTCTAAATGTTAATAAATTCCATTATTTTCTTATGAAGTTGTGTATTTTATCAGTACTGTGTCACCCTCGTCAGTCCCCTGGCAGTGAAATTCAGCAAAACCGATATATTTCAGAATCTACATAAAAAAGTGACTGGCCCGGTCATGAGCAAAATCTTCATTAGATTAGCTATCTTAAATATCAGAATTTGTAGGAATTTGGTTTAAATAATATCATAAACAAAATATCCTTGAAAGTTACCTAATTTTTGTGGAATCACCCATACCTATATTTTCTGGTCCCAAGCAGTTGTTTTTTATTTATTTTTGTCAATGTAATAAATTACATTTAATAAGTTAATTAGACCAAACAGAACTAAATTTGAGAAAGTACATATGGCTCCAGTTTGCATTCTCTTAAACAAAGATAGAGCATATTAGTTGGACTACTCTGCACATGTACTTATTTTGTTGTTTATTGATATTTTGTTTTATGCAAGCCAGAAAAAATTTAATGTCAACCATGGTAGTTGGCGTTGCATTATCACGAGACCTAAGGAAATCCATAATTAAAGCCTTCGAAACGAGATTATCGAGCTATAAAATCGCAAAACAATTCATTTTACCGCGTCCATCAATTCGAGACATTATCTCAAAGTTCAAAAATAGTGGAAATGTTGAGATTGGTATAAAAAAACTCGACGCGCACCAATTTTCATACCTATAGATTGCCGAGTTTTAAAGAAAATCAACGTTAAACTGCGGGTGTAACGAACGAAAACATGTCCTTAGAAATTCAAAAGAGGCTTTTCACAAGGTAAAGTTTTCAGCATCTCTATAATGATATGGGATGCATGTCTGGGCGTGGGTTAGGCAATTTACATTTTGAAAATTTAATCGTCAATGCTACCAAGTACAGGGATATTCTGGAAAATGAACTTGAAATTGAATTGAAACTGTATAGCATAAAATGAAGCGAGAATAACCATGCCGGACCTAAAAGCTAAAATCATAAATATTTGAAAATCTTTTGGTACCGAAGAATGTCAAAAACTAGTTGACACCATGCCACGATGCATAGAAGCAATGCTAACACCATGGTGAAATTAAAAATTAAGACCCTTAGGCTAATTATTTGTTGCTTAAAAAATATATCAATTGTTATTTTATTTTGTAAGACTGCGCTATGTAGTTATTTAATTGAAGTCATTTTGTTTTATACTTCTTCCTATTCAAAATAAATCTATTATAAGAAAAATACCAACATATTGAGTTTATTTCCTATGGAATTTAAGAATCAGCAGATTTTTTGTTTTTTTTTATCATAGGTAGTCCAACTGTTTTGTGTTTGGGATTGTATGAATAGAAGTATAGGTGAACGTACAAAAAAATGAAACAATTCAGCACCCGTTTAATTTTTTTTGCTCGATTTTTAATTTTTCACTTTTTTGCAGTTATGCGAGTTTTTCTTTTAGTCGAGTTTCAGTTAAGCGAGGTAGCTTGTATGTAAATATACACGGGGAAATGTGAATGTTTTCAGGTAAGCGGGGTTTTCACTTAATAATAATATAAATTAATAATTTTAACTAAAAAAATTAATGAATCCAGACTTATGCGATTTTCACTTAAGCGGGTTTCACTGTACAAATTTTTGTGTAAGTGTTGTTTAAATTATTAGTGATACTTTTACCGACATTCACAGTGCTGGTAATGAGCCCTTCTAAAAATGGAAGTGACAGAGTCGGCCTCAAATTGGAATGAAAAAAAAACGCCTTTCACTGTAGTGAAACACTTAAAGGACTTTCCAACAAATTGATTTTTTTTTTATTTTCGCACAAGCGGCTAGCATTTTGCAGCTTTTACTTTTCCAAAACTCGCGATGAGATAAAGTATTCCTATGGTAACTTCCCTTACTTTTAAGTTAGACAATTAAGTCGTTTTCTATTAGCCAATAGGGATTTTGATCAGGGATTTCGGATTTTTCTTGGCAAATAGAACGTAAAATCTTTTTTTTTAATGTATGCGTGTGTTTTTATTTTTTTTTATTATGAAAAGTAAGCAAAATGTCAAGTTTCAGCAATGACGCCAGTCAGTTATGGCATTTTCGATTGGTCGTTTGGAAGGCTCCCGAATGCTTCTAAAACTGTTCGATTGGTATCAAATGACAGCCCTTCTCCTGCATAGAACAGAAATTACATTCTGGATTTGAAATATGAACTGCTAGAATATTCTGATGTAAGAAAAAATTGAAATCGCCTTTTATTCGTGCTTAATTAATAAAGTTTAAATATTCGACACTCCAACTCCTAGTATACAACAAAACTCGTTACGATGTGTGTAGTCTGTACTCTTCGTTTTTAATTAAAATTCTAATAATTATAATATGACTAATCAAAAATCTAATATGAAATATGTACAATTAAAAGGCAACAACAAAATTTAAAGTGATAAGCTAAACGCCAAATGATAAGAAAACAATTTATTTTTCTAGCGACATCGTCTGACCACTCGATTTGTTAGCTGGCGCAAACGCAAGCAATAAATTGTATGCGTTGCGGAAAGCGAAATCAAGGCAATTCAAGTCCGAAATTAAGTCGTAAAAAGACAACAACTTTAAATTATTTGCACGTTGCCCTGTGTAGTTATTTTTTTTTCAAGTGGATTTCTCTAGAAAACCAACCAAGTTGTGAAAAGAACGGTAGAAGTAACCCAATACAACAATGTGAATGTCTGCGAATAGAATTATGAGTGAATGGAAATAATTTCCCAAGGTCATGAAATTCATATTTGAGCCAGTCGATGTTAATATGGCTAGGTGCATGTAAACAGATTGGAAGGCACATGTTTAATTCAAGTCAAACCTGAAACCTTAATGGCTGACTTAACAAATTTCAAGAAACAAAATTTATCATGAGCTAGTATATGAAATAATGGGTTATAAAATAATACCTTGCAGATCCAAAATAAATACTAGACAAACATAAAAACAATTTAGAATTGTTTAAAAAATATTTTCGGTTGAGTTATTCTCTTTTTAATTATAGATAGGCTAGCCTTGTTAAACTAAACCAAAACTTGTTTTGTTTATTAGAAGCAGTCGTTGAACCGCTAGATACCTAAAATTTACTTGGGATAGAATTACAAGATTACCTACCTCTTTGTAGACAGTTTTATAATGGCTCAGGTAAAATAGGTAAGAAAAAAAGAAAAAGCGACTTTGAAAGCTTCGTGAAAGTGATTTATGGTAATATAAAAATGAAATTGAAGTAAAGTCACTGGAATCATGAAAAAAAAATATTAAATACCTACTTTGGATATTTAAACAATGAGTAATGAAGAGAATGTAAGATAAAAAACTATAACCTCATATTCGGACACACAAGAGACTTTGAACTGAGATAATCCTTCCCCGTAAATCATACAAGTTGGTAAGCGTCTGAATTCACATCAAAAATTTTAAAGGTTTTACTGTTTTCCAAAGTCTAAAAATATCAATAAAATGTTTCATTTTTTTTTTGTGACTCATTTTTAGTTCGAAGAAATATTCCTAAAACTGTGTGTATCCTATAAATAGGCGATGCAAAGTTTTCAGTTTACAACTAAATACATATATGTATCAAAGCTCAAATGAAACTTAGGCCCGTTGGCTGATAAACAGCTTAAGCATTTATGTTGTGCTTAAGCACTTATGTGCCAGTTTACGCAGAGGAAAAGGTAGCCCGTTTTAAGTTGAACATAAATATGTATGATTCGTATCAACAAATGGGCCTTAGAAATGTAAGAGGCTGTTGGTTTCATTAATCAGGTAAACGAGTTAGAGCCAAATTGGCATGCAATGTCAACGAATTCCTTCTTAACTTAACTTAGCTTTTGGCGATACAAATTTCGAAGAATTAAAATGGATTAAAGGATTTTGCTTAAGCTTTTAATCCTTATAATTATAAATAAAAACATGCACATCTTCATAAATCTTATTGTTTTGTGCACAAAACAATTACCTTTATATTCAGTTTTGTATGATTACATACTTGCTTTTAAATTAAATAACAATTACCATTAAAGAATAAAATGAATGATTATTTGGATTTTGTGGAGTAAAATTCAAATAAAACTTTCTGGTAAAGGTCGCCTGTTTATTCCGATTCTACAATAAATAAAATGCATGACGAGATCGCACGTACTTACTCTTATGATCGATCATATCGTATGCATAAGATTCTTAGTTGAAACTGATAAATATATTTTTAAAGTCGTTTTTTACTTAATTTTTTTGTTATATACAAAAGAGCCTTAATTTTTTTCTACAGCTACAATTAGAGTGTACCCTTGCACGAACGCATCGTTTTTTGGCCTGCGAACAAAGCGTATACCATCCAAGCGATTTATTTTAGTTTCATCGCTCCAAAGGAAGAATTTCCATTGCTTTGATGTCCAGAAGGAATGGAAACGATCGAACGAGCACGTATTTTGCGTTGGTTGGATATCACCAAAAGCTTCTTTCGGGAAATACGTCCACGTAATCTAATTCCAATTAAACCGTTTTTTATTATTCTAGGAGTTATTCGGACTTCGAGTTGGACAGAAATTTCCCGATGTACGCCTACTTGTATGAGCAGAACTTTTTCTTGGGTCGACAAAATTGCAAATTTTTGCGATCAATTCTTTTTGTTGTTTTTTCGGGCTCTGGCTTTGCGTGGAACTTTGGCAATGCTCCTGTTTTGCTGAAAATGCTTAATTGCATTATTAACCACTATTTTAAGTCGACCTATTTTATTGGCTATTTGATTTAATAATAATATTTTGGTCAAGGAGCGATCTGGGCCTAAAATGGACATTCATGTGAAACTGCGATGAACTAACTGTGTCGTGTGGAAGTGAAAGAGACAAATTAACTACGTGATAATGGTATTTTCTGGAAAAACTGTTATTCGCACAGAAACAAATTATAGGCCAAATTATAAGAGTTATATTAAGTACTTGATTGGATAAAAAAAAATCTTACGAATCGGACGTCATTTAGCAAAGATAAGGCCAATTTAAGCAAAGAGAGCCAAAATCATAAAAACCGTTATAACTCCAAAACGGAGCTAAAACGAGAAAATTACCTCAGGAACCCATGGTTTTCATCTGTGGCGGTGACTGTGGGACACCCTCTATAATAGATTTCAAAGTGTTTAAAATATTGCAGAATAAAGCTTTTTTTAAAATTGGATGCTGTTCTTGCATCATCCAATTTTTAATTTGCACACATTTTTTTTTTTTTTAAATTGGGGAAAGAAACAACAAAATTAATTTATTCGCTTTCGAAAAAATTGAAAATGTTTTTTAAAAGAACGAAAATGTATGCGGAAATAAATAAGAAGCTGCTAGTCACCGTCGTTTAATATAGCGAAGTAGCTTCGAACATGTGTATGTTCTTCATCAGGCTTTATTTCTACGGATCAAGCATAAAAACAGAAAATACATATATTAGTACACCACATGATGTGGAATGTCAATTAACTTACAAAAGTAAACAAAGAAATTATTTTAATATTTTACAGCATATTTAGGTAGTTTACAATTATAATTGTATGAAAACCTATTACAAACTAAAAATGCAAAAACAAAAATATTTTAAAGTTTAATTAACAAGTATAAATCATTTCACAAAATTACTTTTTTAAGCACACACACAACAAGGAACAGACAGTCGTCATCGACCACGAACAAAACGTATTTAATTAAGTAAACTTGTTGTTTCTCTTAATAAGCTGGCTGTATGCACTGCTTAAATTTTCACAATCTGAACGGCGATTCACAGTATTCTGTGTGTTAATAATGTGCAGCATCTCAAGTAAATATCTCTTAGCATGGTGTTTCTCTGTTTCCAAGATACTGACTCTCTTCAGGTCTGGCTCATGCTTCTCTTGTAGACAGTGAAGTGCAAGTGCTGTTTTCTGCTCTCCCCCGCTATTGATATCCGATCTATGGCCAGAGAGACGCTTTTTTAATTTTTGCTTAGAAGTTCCAACATAAACAGAAGAGCATGCTTTCCCCTTTGCTCCTAGGCAGTTAATTTTGTACACCACGTTTGATCTCTCCATATCATCAACCTTTCCTTTTGTGTTTGTGAAGAGGTGGTTACGAAGTGGATTTGCAGGTCTGAAGGCAATTTTTGTTTTTTCTTTGTTCCTTATGGGTGCTGATAGCATACGGTTAGAGAGGAAGGGGATGTATAAAGAACTTCTATATAGGATCGGCTGAACATTTTGCGTGGGTGTTTTTTCTTCTTTCTTGCCATGATTTGATATCAACTTGTTTATTAATTCCGATGGAAAGGAATTGGATAATAGGGTGTTCCGAATAATTTTGATGTTTTTATTTCGGAAAATTGTATCGCTGGTATTTAACACACGATTAACAAAATTTTGGGCAGTGTTAATAATAACTCCTTTTGGTTGTTTAGAATTATAATTGATGAGACGGCCGGAAGATGTCGGTTTTTTGTACCAATCGAACACAATGTGATTATTTTGTCTTATTACCTTTACATCAAGGTAGGGAAGCTCGCCCTGTTTTTCCACTTCTACCGTGAATTGTAACTTATTGTTGAATGAGTTTAAAGCTGTTAGTATATTATTTACTTCAGAAGACTTAATTATAGCAAACAAGTCATCCACATATTTGGTTAAAATTTTTGGTTTGTATGTAAGCTTCCCTAAAACTTCATCCAACAATGTGTCCATGATTATATCAGCAAGAACTGGAGACACTGGACTACCCATTGGCACACCTTGTTTCTGCTGGTATGTAAAACCGTTAAATTGTACATAATTATTGTCAATGATACAGAAGCGAAGCATCTCCATGAACATTGACTTTTTAATTCTTGTGTGTTCTTTTATAAGATTCCACTTCTTCTCCACAGTTGTCAAGACCAAGTGTATAGGTATACTTGTGAACAATGAAACGACATCAAACGAAACCAGGATATCATCCACATCTACACTTAGCGGAGACACTATCTGTATGAAATCGTTAGCATTCTTCACATTATACAAAGAGTTTTCGGTGATTTTTTGAAGCAGTTTTACCATGAGTTTAGATAATTCATAACAGGGAACACTACTGGATGCACAAATTGGTCTCAAAGGCATACCTTCCTTGTGAATTTTAGGTAGACCATAAATTCTGGGGCTATTCGCAGTATAGGTTGTCATGAGGTTTCTTTCAAACTCTGATATGATGTCACTCTGGAACAGCTGTTTGACAAAATCGTTGTTCTTCGTTTGTAATGTTGACGTTGGATCACTTCGGAGAACCCTGTATACTCCTCTATCAGCCATTAGGTCTTTCATTTTGCTGATGTAGTCGGCCTTGTGAATGGCGACAGTCACATTACCCTTATCCGCTGCGACAATGTATATGTCCTTCCGCTGCCTGAGAAATTTTCTAGTATCTTCATTTATTTTGTTAAGAAACTTATCAAAATACGGCGTTGATGATGTTCTGACGTAGCTCTGTACCAGGTTTGTGAAATTGGAGCGTGCAGCTTCTTGGTCACCCTGTTCCATAGTTTTTATCATCTCTTCACCATCAGCAATGATCTTAAATAGAGGTATTTCTCCTTTCTTAATCGGTAATGCAAATTTGGGCCCGAGAGAGAGCAACCACTTCACGTCTGACGGGAATTCTACATTTGTTCTGTTTACGAACCAACTCTCTTGATAGTTTATACCCATGCTCAATTTCAAATCTGTTTTTAACCGTTCCAATTTACTCTTTTGTTTGATTTTGGTTTCAGTATTAATTTTCTTGTGTTTTTCCTGTTGACTGTTGAAAAATTGTAACTGATCAGCTTCTGATAACCTACTTGAGATGTACTCTTTCAAATAACCAATAGACTTCTTTTGTTTTACATTTTGCAGTTGTTTGAGGGATATAGCGATGTTTAGCAATTTTCTATGGAAATTCTCAATAGAGGACGATAGCTTTTTCTCTATTCTCTTCTCGCCCTGTCCCATGTTATGTGAGAAATCGAAGATATCACAAATATTGGCTGTGGAATTGTTAAGAAAGTTCGGACGCAGTCCAAATTCTCTGCATTTGTGGAGAAAAATCAATGTATTTTTGTGTTTGATGTGTGAAACTGTGATATTACTGTATTTCTTAAGTTTTTTGCAAGTTTTGGTGTCATATTTGCACCTAATATATTTATAAAATTCCATTTCTTTATATTTGATACGGCGTGCCCTCCGTTAAGATAATAGTGTAGTTTATTTTGTATGTGACCTTTTTGTTTAACTGGCTAGAAACTATTTCCTGCGGGCTTTAGGTCAATGAAAGATGTTATTTTTATGTTACGACGTTTCGAACATGTGTATGTTCTTCATCAGGCTTTATTTCTACGGATCAAGCATAAAAACAGAAAATACATATATTAGTACACCACATGATGTGGAATGTCAATTAACTTACAAAAGTAAACAAAGAAATTATTTTAATATTTTACAGCATATTTAGGTAGTTTACAATTATAATTGTATGAAAACCTATTACAAACTAAAAATGCAAAAACAAAAATATTTTAAAGTTTAATTAACAAGTATAAATCATTTCACAAAATTACTTTTTTAAGCACACACACAACAAGGAACAGACAGTCGTCATCGACCACGAACAAAACGTATTTAATTAAGTAAACTTGTTGTTTCTCTTAATAAGCTGGCTGTATGCACTGCTTAAATTTTCACAATCTGAACGGCGATTCACAGTATTCTTTGTGTTAATAATGTGCAGCATCTCAAGTAAATATCTCTTAGCATGGTGTTTCTCTGTTTCCAAGATACTGACTCTCTTCAGGTCTGGCTCATGCTTCTCTTGTAGACAGTGAAGTGCAAGTGCTGTTTTCTGCTCTCCCCCGCTATTGATATCCGATCTATGGCCAGAGAGACGCTTTTTTAATTTTTGCTTAGAAGTTCCAACATAAACAGAAGAGCATGCTTTCCCCTTTGCTCCTAGGCAGTTAATTTTGTACACCACGTTTGATCTCTCCATATCATCAACCTTTCCTTTTGTGTTTGTGAAGAGGTGGTTACGAAGTGGATTTGCAGGTCTGAAGGCAATTTTTGTTTTTTCTTTGTTCCTTATGGGTGCTGATAGCATACGGTTAGAGAGGAAGGGGATGTATAAAGAACTTCTATATAGGATCGGCTGAACATTTTGCGTGGGTGTTTTTTCTTCTTTCTTGCCATGATTTGATATCAACTTGTTTATTAATTCCGATGGAAAGGAATTGGATAATAGGGTGTTCCGAATAATTTTGATGTTTTTATTTCGGAAAATTGTATCGCTGGTATTTAACACACGATTAACAAAATTTTGGGCAGTGTTAATAATAACTCCTTTTGGTTGTTTAGAATTATAATTGATGAGACGGCCGGAAGATGTCGGTTTTTTGTACCAATCGAACACAATGTGATTATTTTGTCTTATTACCTTTACATCAAGGTAGGGAAGCTCGCCCTGTTTTTCCACTTCTACCGTGAATTGTAACTTATTGTTGAATGAGTTTAAAGCTGTTAGTATATTATTTACTTCAGAAGACTTAATTATAGCAAACAAGTCATCCACATATTTGGTTAAAATTTTTGGTTTGTATGTAAGCTTCCCTAAAACTTCATCCAACAATGTGTCCATGATTATATCAGCAAGAACTGGAGACACTGGACTACCCATTGGCACACCTTGTTTCTGCTGGTATGTAAAACCGTTAAATTGTACATAATTATTGTCAATGATACAGAAGCGAAGCATCTCCATGAACATTGACTTTTTAATTCTTGTGTGTTCTTTTATAAGATTCCACTTCTTCTCCACAGTTGTCAAGACCAAGTGTATAGGTATACTTGTGAACAATGAAACGACATCAAACGAAACCAGGATATCATCCACATCTACACTTAGCGGAGACACTATCTGTATGAAATCGTTAGCATTCTTCACATTATACAAAGAGTTTTCGGTGATTTTTTGAAGCAGTTTTACCATGAGTTTAGATAATTCATAACAGGGAACACTACTGGATGCACAAATTGGTCTCAAAGGCATACCTTCCTTGTGAATTTTAGGTAGACCATAAATTCTGGGGCTATTCGCAGTATAGGTTGTCATGAGGTTTCTTTCAAACTCTGATATGATGTCACTCTGGAACAGCTGTTTGACAAAATCGTTGTTCTTCGTTTGTAATGTTGACGTTGGATCACTTCGGAGAACCCTGTATACTCCTCTATCAGCCATTAGGTCTTTCATTTTGCTGATGTAGTCGGCCTTGTGAATGGCGACAGTCACATTACCCTTATCCGCTGCGACAATGTATATGTCCTTCCGCTGCCTGAGAAATTTTCTAGTATCTTCATTTATTTTGTTAAGAAACTTATCAAAATACGGCGTTGATGATGTTCTGACGTAGCTCTGTACCAGGTTTGTGAAATTGGAGCGTGCAGCTTCTTGGTCACCCTGTTCCATAGTTTTTATCATCTCTTCACCATCAGCAATGATCTTAAATAGAGGTATTTCTCCTTTCTTAATCGGTAATGCAAATTTGGGCCCGAGAGAGAGCAACCACTTCACGTCTGACGGGAATTCTACATTTGTTCTGTTTACGAACCAACTCTCTTGATAGTTTATACCCATGCTCAATTTCAAATCTGTTTTTAACCGTTCCAATTTACTCTTTTGTTTGATTTTGGTTTCAGTATTAATTTTCTTGTGTTTTTCCTGTTGACTGTTGAAAAATTGTAACTGATCAGCTTCTGATAACCTACTTGAGATGTACTCTTTCAAATAACCAATAGACTTCTTTTGTTTTACATTTTGCAGTTGTTTGAGGGATATAGCGATGTTTAGCAATTTTCTATGGAAATTCTCAATAGAGGACGATAGCTTTTTCTCTATTCTCTTCTCGCCCTGTCCCATGTTATGTGAGAAATCGAAGATATCACAAATATTGGCTGTGGAATTGTTAAGAAAGTTCGGACGCAGTCCAAATTCTCTGCATTTGTGGAGAAAAATCAATGTATTTTTGTGTTTGATGTGTGAAACTGTGATATTACTGTATTTCTTAAGTTTTTTGCAAGTTTTGGTGTCATATTTGCACCTAATATATTTATAAAATTCCATTTCTTTATATTTGATACGGCGTGCCCTCCGTTAAGATAATAGTGTAGTTTATTTTGTATGTGACCTTTTTGTTTAACTGGCTAGAAACTATTTCCTGCGGGCTTTAGGTCAATGAAAGATGTTATTTTTATGTTACGACGTTTCGAACATGTGTATGTTCTTCATCAGGCTTTATTTCTACGGATCAAGCATAAAAACAGAAAATACATATATTAGTACACCACATGATGTGGAATGTCAATTAACTTACAAAAGTAAACAAAGAAATTATTTTAATATTTTACAGCATATTTAGGTAGTTTACAATTATAATTGTATGAAAACCTATTACAAACTAAAAATGCAAAAACAAAAATATTTTAAAGTTTAATTAACAAGTATAAATCATTTCACAAAATTACTTTTTTAAGCACACACACAACAAGGAACAGACAGTCGTCATCGACCACGAACAAAACGTATTTAATTAAGTAAACTTGTTGTTTCTCTTAATAAGCTGGCTGTATGCACTGCTTAAATTTTCACAATCTGAACGGCGATTCACAGTATTCTTTGTGTTAATAATGTGCAGCATTATTAACACAAAGAATACTGTGAATCGCCGTTCAGATTGTGAAAATTTAAGCAGTGCATACAGCCAGCTTATTAAGAGAAACAACAAGTTTACTTAATTAAATACGTTTTGTTCGTGGTCGATGACGACTGTCTGTTCCTTGTTGGGTGTGTGCTTAAAAAAGTAATTTTGTGAAATGATTTATACTTGTTAATTAAACTTTAAAATATTTTTGTTTTTGCATTTTTAGTTTGTAATAGGTTTTCATACAATTATAATTGTAAACTACCTAAATATGCTGTAAAATATTAAAATAATTTCTTTGTTTACTTTTGTAAGTTAATTGACATTCCACATCATGTGGTGTACTAATATATGTATTTTCTGTTTTTATGCTTGATCCGTAGAAATAAAGCCTGATGAAGAACATACACATGTTCGAAACGTCGTAACATAAAAATAACATCTTTCATTGACCTAAAGCCCGCAGGAAATAGTTTCTAGCCAGTTAAACAAAAAGGTCACATACAAAATAAACTACACTATTATCTTAACGGAGGGCACGCCGTATCAAATATAAAGAAATGGAATTTTATAAATATATTAGGTGCAAATATGACACCAAAACTTGCAAAAAACTTAAGAAATACAGTAATATCACAGTTTCACACATCAAACACAAAAATACATTGATTTTTCTCCACAAATGCAGAGAATTTGGACTGCGTCCGAACTTTCTTAACAATTCCACAGCCAATATTTGTGATATCTTCGATTTCTCACATAACATGGGACAGGGCGAGAAGAGAATAGAGAAAAAGCTATCGTCCTCTATTGAGAATTTCCATAGAAAATTGCTAAACATCGCTATATCCCTCAAACAACTGCAAAATGTAAAACAAAAGAAGTCTATTGGTTATTTGAAAGAGTACATCTCAAGTAGGTTATCAGAAGCTGATCAGTTACAATTTTTCAACAGTCAACAGGAAAAACACAAGAAAATTAATACTGAAACCAAAATCAAACAAAAGAGTAAATTGGAACGGTTAAAAACAGATTTGAAATTGAGCATGGGTATAAACTATCAAGAGAGTTGGTTCGTAAACAGAACAAATGTAGAATTCCCGTCAGACGTGAAGTGGTTGCTCTCTCTCGGGCCCAAATTTGCATTACCGATTAAGAAAGGAGAAATACCTCTATTTAAGATCATTGCTGATGGTGAAGAGATGATAAAAACTATGGAACAGGGTGACCAAGAAGCTGCACGCTCCAATTTCACAAACCTGGTACAGAGCTACGTCAGAACATCATCAACGCCGTATTTTGATAAGTTTCTTAACAAAATAAATGAAGATACTAGAAAATTTCTCAGGCAGCGGAAGGACATATACATTGTCGCAGCGGATAAGGGTAATGTGACTGTCGCCATTCACAAGGCCGACTACATCAGCAAAATGAAAGACCTAATGGCTGATAGAGGAGTATACAGGGTTCTCCGAAGTGATCCAACGTCAACATTACAAACGAAGAACAACGATTTTGTCAAACAGCTGTTCCAGAGTGACATCATATCAGAGTTTGAAAGAAACCTCATGACAACCTATACTGCGAATAGCCCCAGAATTTATGGTCTACCTAAAATTCACAAGGAAGGTATGCCTTTGAGACCAATTTGTGCATCCAGTAGTGTTCCCTGTTATGAATTATCTAAACTCATGGTAAAACTGCTTCAAAAAATCACCGAAAACTCTTTGTATAATGTGAAGAATGCTAACGATTTCATACAGATAGTGTCTCCGCTAAGTGTAGATGTGGATGATATCCTGGTTTCGTTTGATGTCGTTTCATTGTTCACAAGTATACCTATACACTTGGTCTTGACAACTGTGGAGAAGAAGTGGAATCTTATAAAAGAACACACAAGAATTAAAAAGTCAATGTTCATGGAGATGCTTCGCTTCTGTATCATTGACAATAATTATGTACAATTTAACGGTTTTACATACCAGCAGAAACAAGGTGTGCCAATGGGTAGTCCAGTGTCTCCAGTTCTTGCTGATATAATCATGGACACATTGTTGGATGAAGTTTTAGGGAAGCTTACATACAAACCAAAAATTTTAACCAAATATGTGGATGACTTGTTTGCTATAATTAAGTCTTCTGAAGTAAATAATATACTAACAGCTTTAAACACATTCAACAATAAGTTACAATTCACGGTAGAAGTGGAAAAACAGGGCGAGCTTCCCTACCTTGATGTAAAGGTAATAAGACAAAATAATCACATTGTGTTCGATTGGTACAAAAAACCGACATCTTCCGGCCGTCTCATCAATTATAATTCTAAACAACCAAAAGGAGTTATTATTAACACTGCCCAAAATTTTGTTAATCGTGTGTTAAATACCAGCGATACAATTTTCCGAAATAAAAACATCAAAATTATTCGGAACACCCTATTATCCAATTCCTTTCCATCGGAATTAATAAACAAGTTGATATCAAATCATGGCAAGAAAGAAGAAAAAACACCCACGCAAAATGTTCAGCCGATCCTATATAGAAGTTCTTTATACATCCCCTTCCTCTCTAACCGTATGCTATCAGCACCCATAAGGAACAAAGAAAAAACAAAAATTGCCTTCAGACCTGCAAATCCACTTCGTAACCACCTCTTCACAAACACAAAAGGAAAGGTTGATGATATGGAGAGATCAAACGTGGTGTACAAAATTAACTGCCTAGGAGCAAAGGGGAAAGCATGCTCTTCTGTTTATGTTGGAACTTCTAAGCAAAAATTAAAAAAGCGTCTCTCTGGCCATAGATCGGATATCAATAGCGGGGGAGAGCAGAAAACAGCACTTGCACTTCACTGTCTACAAGAGAAGCATGAGCCAGACCTGAAGAGAGTCAGTATCTTGGAAACAGAGAAACACCATGCTAAGAGATATTTACTTGAGATGCTGCACATTATTAACACAAAGAATACTGTGAATCGCCGTTCAGATTGTGAAAATTTAAGCAGTGCATACAGCCAGCTTATTAAGAGAAACAACAAGTTTACTTAATTAAATACGTTTTGTTCGTGGTCGATGACGACTGTCTGTTCCTTGTTGTGTGTGTGCTTAAAAAAGTAATTTTGTGAAATGATTTATACTTGTTAATTAAACTTTAAAATATTTTTGTTTTTGCATTTTTAGTTTGTAATAGGTTTTCATACAATTATAATTGTAAACTACCTAAATATGCTGTAAAATATTAAAATAATTTCTTTGTTTACTTTTGTAAGTTAATTGACATTCCACATCATGTGGTGTACTAATATATGTATTTTCTGTTTTTATGCTTGATCCGTAGAAATAAAGCCTGATGAAGAACATACACATGTTCGAAACGTCGTAACATAAAAATAACATCTTTCATTGACCTAAAGCCCGCAGGAAATAGTTTCTAGCCAGTTAAACAAAAAGGTCACATACAAAATAAACTACACTATTATCTTAACGGAGGGCACGCCGTATCAAATATAAAGAAATGGAATTTTATAAATATATTAGGTGCAAATATGACACCAAAACTTGCAAAAAACTTAAGAAATACAGTAATATCACAGTTTCACACATCAAACACAAAAATACATTGATTTTTCTCCACAAATGCAGAGAATTTGGACTGCGTCCGAACTTTCTTAACAATTCCACAGCCAATATTTGTGATATCTTCGATTTCTCACATAACATGGGACAGGGCGAGAAGAGAATAGAGAAAAAGCTATCGTCCTCTATTGAGAATTTCCATAGAAAATTGCTAAACATCGCTATATCCCTCAAACAACTGCAAAATGTAAAACAAAAGAAGTCTATTGGTTATTTGAAAGAGTACATCTCAAGTAGGTTATCAGAAGCTGATCAGTTACAATTTTTCAACAGTCAACAGGAAAAACACAAGAAAATTAATACTGAAACCAAAATCAAACAAAAGAGTAAATTGGAACGGTTAAAAACAGATTTGAAATTGAGCATGGGTATAAACTATCAAGAGAGTTGGTTCGTAAACAGAACAAATGTAGAATTCCCGTCAGACGTGAAGTGGTTGCTCTCTCTCGGGCCCAAATTTGCATTACCGATTAAGAAAGGAGAAATACCTCTATTTAAGATCATTGCTGATGGTGAAGAGATGATAAAAACTATGGAACAGGGTGACCAAGAAGCTGCACGCTCCAATTTCACAAACCTGGTACAGAGCTACGTCAGAACATCATCAACGCCGTATTTTGATAAGTTTCTTAACAAAATAAATGAAGATACTAGAAAATTTCTCAGGCAGCGGAAGGACATATACATTGTCGCAGCGGATAAGGGTAATGTGACTGTCGCCATTCACAAGGCCGACTACATCAGCAAAATGAAAGACCTAATGGCTGATAGAGGAGTATACAGGGTTCTCCGAAGTGATCCAACGTCAACATTACAAACGAAGAACAACGATTTTGTCAAACAGCTGTTCCAGAGTGACATCATATCAGAGTTTGAAAGAAACCTCATGACAACCTATACTGCGAATAGCCCCAGAATTTATGGTCTACCTAAAATTCACAAGGAAGGTATGCCTTTGAGACCAATTTGTGCATCCAGTAGTGTTCCCTGTTATGAATTATCTAAACTCATGGTAAAACTGCTTCAAAAAATCACCGAAAACTCTTTGTATAATGTGAAGAATGCTAACGATTTCATACAGATAGTGTCTCCGCTAAGTGTAGATGTGGATGATATCCTGGTTTCGTTTGATGTCGTTTCATTGTTCACAAGTATACCTATACACTTGGTCTTGACAACTGTGGAGAAGAAGTGGAATCTTATAAAAGAACACACAAGAATTAAAAAGTCAATGTTCATGGAGATGCTTCGCTTCTGTATCATTGACAATAATTATGTACAATTTAACGGTTTTACATACCAGCAGAAACAAGGTGTGCCAATGGGTAGTCCAGTGTCTCCAGTTCTTGCTGATATAATCATGGACACATTGTTGGATGAAGTTTTAGGGAAGCTTACATACAAACCAAAAATTTTAACCAAATATGTGGATGACTTGTTTGCTATAATTAAGTCTTCTGAAGTAAATAATATACTAACAGCTTTAAACTCATTCAACAATAAGTTACAATTCACGGTAGAAGTGGAAAAACAGGGCGAGCTTCCCTACCTTGATGTAAAGGTAATAAGACAAAATAATCACATTGTGTTCGATTGGTACAAAAAACCGACATCTTCCGGCCGTCTCATCAATTATAATTCTAAACAACCAAAAGGAGTTATTATTAACACTGCCCAAAATTTTGTTAATCGTGTGTTAAATACCAGCGATACAATTTTCCGAAATAAAAACATCAAAATTATTCGGAACACCCTATTATCCAATTCCTTTCCATCGGAATTAATAAACAAGTTGATATCAAATCATGGCAAGAAAGAAGAAAAAACACCCACGCAAAATGTTCAGCCGATCCTATATAGAAGTTCTTTATACATCCCCTTCCTCTCTAACCGTATGCTATCAGCACCCATAAGGAACAAAGAAAAAACAAAAATTGCCTTCAGACCTGCAAATCCACTTCGTAACCACCTCTTCACAAACACAAAAGGAAAGGTTGATGATATGGAGAGATCAAACGTGGTGTACAAAATTAACTGCCTAGGAGCAAAGGGGAAAGCATGCTCTTCTGTTTATGTTGGAACTTCTAAGCAAAAATTAAAAAAGCGTCTCTCTGGCCATAGATCGGATATCAATAGCGGGGGAGAGCAGAAAACAGCACTTGCACTTCACTGTCTACAAGAGAAGCATGAGCCAGACCTGAAGAGAGTCAGTATCTTGGAAACAGAGAAACACCATGCTAAGAGATATTTACTTGAGATGCTGCACATTATTAACACAAAGAATACTGTGAATCGCCGTTCAGATTGTGAAAATTTAAGCAGTGCATACAGCCAGCTTATTAAGAGAAACAACAAGTTTACTTAATTAAATACGTTTTGTTCGTGGTCGATGACGACTGTCTGTTCCTTGTTGTGTGTGTGCTTAAAAAAGTAATTTTGTGAAATGATTTATACTTGTTAATTAAACTTTAAAATATTTTTGTTTTTGCATTTTTAGTTTGTAATAGGTTTTCATACAATTATAATTGTAAACTACCTAAATATGCTGTAAAATATTAAAATAATTTCTTTGTTTACTTTTGTAAGTTAATTGACATTCCACATCATGTGGTGTACTAATATATGTATTTTCTGTTTTTATGCTTGATCCGTAGAAATAAAGCCTGATGAAGAACATACACATGTTCGAAACGTCGTAACATAAAAATAACATCTTTCATTGACCTAAAGCCCGCAGGAAATAGTTTCTAGCCAGTTAAACAAAAAGGTCACATACAAAATAAACTACACTATAGCGAAGTAGTTTATAGAAGGTCGAAAATGATTGGATAGTCGCCATTGCGGTCTTCATATTTTTTTGACTTTTTTATTTTATAATATTTTATAAATGTTTTTTTTTTCACAACTAGCTACTTTAACAAATACTTCACTTCTAAAATAAAGTTTTATATTCTCTATCATCTGTCAAGAAAATTGTCGTCGAATGAGTCTACCAATTTTTTGATTTCTAAAGCCTTCCAACCATTTAAACAGATAATTTTCTACCAATAAATTGAATAATTTTTGAATAAAATCAACCAACTGTATAAACGGACGATTTTCACTTGAGAGCAAATTCTCAGCTAATTGGTTGCAAGCTCGAAGACTTTTGACAATTTGGCCAATATTGGAAGATCGTACAATCGTGTACACTTAGCTATAGCTGTGAAAATTTAGAGGAAGTTATATCAAAAATGCAGCAAGATATGAATAGCTTAAGTAAAGGGTCCGCCAAATAACTTATTTTTTTTGGAAAATGCTATAAAAAAAAACTACTGAATATTTTCTCAAATTTCTTATTTTGTTTGAAAGTGCAATCCTTCCGGTTAATAATGAAAGATAATTTCATTCAAATGGATGCCCCGGCTGGCCATGCAGTTGCCTACACGATCGGTCCAATTTTTAAGCATATTATCGATTGTGTGCAGCTGTATTTCACCAATGGCTTCACGAATATTGTCCTTTGAAGCGTCAATTGTCTCTGGCTTGTCGGCGTAACACTTATCTTTTACGGCACCCCACAAATAATAGTCCAACGGTGTCAAATCGCAGCTCCGAGGTGGCCAAAACGAGATGAGCTCTGGGGCTGATAATGCGATCTTCAAAAACAGGGCGCAAAACATCGAGTGTAGCTTCGGCTGTGTGGCACGTAGCGCCGTCCTGTTGAATCCAAATATTGCCAATATCCTCCTCTTCAATTTTTGTGAACAAAAATTCGTTCAACATGGCCCGATAACGATCGCCATTGACTGTAACGGCCACTCCTTGTTCATTTTCGAAGAAAAATGGCCCAATTATGCCTCTGGACCAAAATCCGCACCAAACAGTGACTCGTTTTGGGTGTATCGGCTTTTCAATGTATGCGTGCGGGTTTTCTGTGCCCCAAATGCGACAATTTTGCTTGTTACATACCCGCCAAGTTCAAAATGAGCTTCATCTGAAAAGATGATTTTTTTGGCAAAATCGGCATCTTCTCTAAGTGGATCGCAGGGCCACTTAGCGAGCGTTGTTCAAGCGTATACACAACCATATTCGTTCAGCGAAAAGATAAAACTAATTATCTGTCAAATCAGACATGAGCTAAGTGTTACCATTCACGAAATAAGCACTAGTTGAAAAAAAAACGTTATATGACTGAAAGCAAAGAAACTTAAACTTGTTTATAAAACTGATGGTAATAAGTAGGGCCAGGTGAAAGTTGTCAACAGAAACTGATTAAAGTGACAATTTAAAGGCACGTACTGCACACGTACCTCACTGCACGTATACCTCAGAATTATTTTGTTATTCGAAAATATGCACAAATATGCATTTATTCCTGAAAATAAATAAAAGTAAAATATCACAAGTATAATAAAATATGCAAAAATATGCACTAACGATTAAATGCCATTTTAAAGCAAATTGATTGATTCGTGTTTGTATTTTATTCCTGCGTATCTAAAGTTTCTCATAAAAAATATGCATTTGCATGGAAATCCTAGCCCTAGTAATAAGCAACTCTGTGATAACCGTGAATTAGATAGATAAAATGTTAAAGTTGATAATAAACGTTTTGAAGTATTTTTGGAAATCAAGTATTTGGGTGTTGCCTTAGACAGCAAATTTAGAAGAATCCGTAAAAACATCTAAGCTATAAGTGCAATAAACTTCAAAATTTGGTATGGCAATTTAAAATATTTAACTACATATAGTAGCTGTATATCGAATACCTGATAACCCACAAAATCGATTTTTAGGCAATGATATTAAAAAAAATTCAGGATCTAATGAAAAACCCCTTATGTGCCTAAAAACTATAACTTCAGAAATACGCGCATAATTAACAATATATCGTATCCCCCATGCTTTTTTTTTGCTGCAATACCTCGTATCAAAGAGCCAAATTGTATTATAATTGTTAAAACTAAAACAAGTTTTAAAAAGGGAACATTTAAGTACCAAATAAGAAGAAAATCGCTTCTGGGGTGTTTTTTTCGTGTTCTCTATCATCATGTCAAGTTTGATCAAAATCTCGAGTTCAATTTTTTTAAGAATCCAAAACTTGCCCTATAGTACCGAAATATATACGTATATCGCCAGTAAAACAAATTTTCAAGGAAATTAGTCATCGAACGAACTATGAACTTGGTTGGTGCTTACCACAAGGAATTAGGAGCAAACAAAAAAACAGGATGCAATCTGAAAAACCAATACTTTAAGGATATGACTCATGCATTCTAGTAATAAAAATGTGTACATGTGTACAGTACAAAATTCAGGGCTAGAGGGAAGCGACAAAGAGATGTCAAAGAGGGATAAATTGGAACTCGCATCAATTGCCCAATTGATTCTGTAAGCATAGACTTTCTCTAAGGAAAGATTGAGGTTAACAAGGAAGGTACCTCTAAAACAATTGAGCCACGACAAATGCCCAAATAAAGCAAGGTAATAGATTTTAATCCATAAGCGAACATATTATGTAGAGTGCCTTTTCCATGAATCTCAAAGAAGACATCGACAATATCAACCACAAATAAGCCATAATAAGCTTGGAAACTTTCGTACGTTTCATCACCCAAAAACCATTTGTTTACATTGTTGTATTTGTAGCTTTGAAACTATCCATGAAAAGATGGGAAATCGAAAAACAAAACAAAAACAAATTACTAGAGCTGTGATATCTATGTGTCTATAGGAAGAGGAACAGAAAAGAATCTTGTGTGCGTTTTTATCAATGTGTCTATTGGAAGAGGAACAGAAAAGTTACTTGTGTGCGTGTTTCAGCTTGTAGGCAAATGTCAAATGAAAGCAGAGGTTTCGGGTCTTTACGTTATTAGTTTATGATACCAACTGTGTTTACAATATTGCCATTCTGTGATATTTATGTTTTGTGTTAATTTTTCGTAAAATTTAATTTTTATTGTTATTTATTTATTTATTAAGATTTGTCATTTGTTTTTTATTAATGTTGTTACGATACAATTATTGTTTTGTTTACTAAAAATGCAATAAAGACAATGTGAGTTTTAAATAATATTTAAAAATTGTTAATTTATATACATATAATATAGATAAATAAAACGCCCCTGAAGATGCTGGGAAAATCCAGCGAAACCTCGGGATAAAATTTATGTATTTGTTTTTATTTGCATAAAAATTAAATTTGACCAAAATAGCCCGATTCTAAGTATAAAAATAAACAAAATTTACAGTTTTTCAAAGAAAATGGGTCGTGGAAAGCATTGTACCAACGGAAAACAGGAAATTATTAAAAAAATGATATCGGAAGGTAAAACGTATGGAGAAGTTCGACGGTTTGTTTGCTGTTCCAACAAAATTATTCGACATTCAATAATATACACAACTAAAACTGAATCTAGTGGACGAAAACCTGTTATGATGACAACTCTCATCAGGCGCCTAGTCCGAGAAAGTCATAAAAATCCCTTTAAGCCTGCAACTGAGCTAAAAAAAAAACTGAATATTACAGCTTGCGTGGAAACCGTTCGCAACAGATTGAGGGAACATAATTTAACTGCTTGTAGTCCAAAAAAGTCACTCTTTTAACTGCATGCATGTTTAATATTTACAAGGCAGCATTTGAATTTGCCAATAGAGAAATGGCGCAACGTTCTATGGACAGGTGAAAGTAAAATCTTATTGTTTGGCGGTAAAGGATCTCGTTCCTACGTGAGAAAACCTCCGAAAGTTGAATTTGATCCCAACTAAACAAACAAAGTATTTAAGCGCAGCAGTTTAAGCATAATTGTGTGGACCTGTTTTTCATACTATGGTGTTGGGCCCAAATATTGGATTAAACCCATCATGGATCAACATACGTTTATGTTAATATACTCGAAAACGTTATGCTCCCTTATGCAGAGGAAGAGATCCCCCTTTTATGGGTCTTCCAACATGACAGGTGATGGATTGGCCAGCACAATCACCTGACCTAAATCCGATTGAAAATCTGTGGGCTGACGTTAAAAAAGCAGTCTCTGAATCAAAACCGAATAGTAACACAGAACTCTGGGCTGCAGTAAAGGTCTCCTGGAAGAATATTCCGGTAGTAAGGTGCCACCATTTGGTAAATTCAATGACCAGACGTTGTTAAGCAGTAATAGCCAACAAAGGCTATTCAACGAAATACTTATTTTGCTGGACTAGCCCTAAAGAATAAAATCATAGAAAAAGATTTTTTATTTTTATGATGTTTTACTTTTAAGTTGTGTGATGAAGCAATAATGCTAATTTTTTTTACCGCTTATTTATTTGAGTTTTTTTCGAAAAAAAAAATAGGTAAGTTGATGAATAAAAGTTGGAATTCTTTTTTAATGTGAATTTTTGGACTTAGTATAAGCTTTTCGCATATTCAAAATGTCCCTCAAAATAATGGCTTAAACTTCATTTTTAAATGAAATCTGATTCTCGTAATGGTGCTATTTTTTTACCGCAGCTGTACATAATATATTCGGCAGTGGCGGATTAACATTTCAGGCGCCCTGAGGCACGCTCAGTGCCTACCGCCCTCTTTTTTTAATACTATGCATGGATCGTATTTGAATGGGCTAACATCGAAAAGTTATGAGACACGGTTGTCGTTTTGGGGGTGAGGAATTTGAATGCGGCGGTAGTATTTTCGAAATGTGTCACATGTCATTGTTTTTAATAAATTTGATAGAATTTTTGTAATCAAAATTGCATTACTAATTGTTTACTATACTTGTATGGCGAAAATATATTTTCCCTTATATTTCCAAGAAGAACGTAAGTTTTAAAATGGGAACCCGTCAAATATTTGCCGTGCTTGCGCATTACATGGTGTTTGCGCATTACATGGTGGTTTATATATTTGTTGTTGAAGACAAATAGTTATATGTCTTTGGTAGTATTATATTAGAAATGGCATTGGTATATACCTTTTCTTATAAAAAAAAATCCAAGAACTTGTTGCGTAGAACATGAATTTGGTGTGAGACGTGAGAGTAGATAATTTATTTTAGTTAGTCCCAAAGGCAAGTGTAGGAAGAAATTTCAATTCCGAACAATTTCTCTCCATTAAATAAGACACATAATTTTTGTACATGAATTTTAAGCATTTATTATTTTTATTTAAACAATAGGTATTTAACATTTTTACCCATTTCAGTAGATGTGTTCTCCCGAGAGTAGTATTCTCCAATTATGAATACCCCGGGAAACTATTTTTCTTTTCGTAAGCGGGAAAAAGAATTCTGAATGTTCGAATCAGCTGTTTGACATAATATTATATTATATTAATATTAAAAATATATATTATACTAGCAGACAACCGGGCAATGCTACGGACCCACGGGAATCTAATGAAATCATCTATCCACCTACAAAATTTCAATCAAAACCCTTCAGTCGTTGCTGTTGGCCAAAAATTTAGATTTTGTCGTTGTTCGATGTTCGTCATGTATGTGTCATGATCGCGAACAAAGCGAAGATTTAATATAGGATTCAAAAAGTAAGAACTACAAAAATAAAGTTGGGAAAAAAAATCACGACTAATCTTCCAGCTGCTTCAACCAAGTATATATTTTGTTCATATATAAGCCTCTCCCATATAGGCATAGGAACTGTTCGGTTTCATTTTTCGGGATAAAAATGACCTATGTGATAATTGAGTTGTGTGTGTCCATGTGCCAAATTTTATCCAGATCCGTTCAGCCGTTCTGGCGCTATTGAGCAAAAAACATCCATCCCTCCCACAAAACCATCAAAACATTTACATTTATAATATCAGTAGGATTATCCGAAATTTTCCAAGCTTTACAACGAATTTTCCACCTTTACATTATCCAAAATCATCTAATCATCAAGGAAAAATCTTCGCGATTTTCTAGAATTTTTCGAGTTTTCCACTAAGAATTTTTTTATTTTTCCATTCGAAAAGCCATTCCCGAACATTTGCATACGCAATTAAATGCAAAAAATCAATTTTTGATTTTTAAAATTTCCCGACTTTTCTGGAGGGTTTACCCAAAATTTTCTTTCGCAAAAACCTTCTCCTGGATTTGACGAACAACTAAAAAAGACTTCGAGCCAAATCGGCCCATTCGTTCTCAATTGATGAATTACAATACATTTTTTCACACCATTTTGAATAGTAGATGCCCGTGCGCTGGTATGCGGGCTTTCTATCCCACGGGAATGTAATGACAAACGTACACCTACAATTAAGAACCGTTCAGTCTTTGAGGCGTGAAAGCGGAACAAACACCCAAGTATATGTATATATTTTTTCATATTTAAGCCTTTCCCATAGGAACCGTTAATTTTTTTCGGGATAAAAATGATCTATGTGAGAAACCAGTACCCGATCCATATACCAATCAAATTTCATGCAAATCCGTGTGCTTTTATGCGCCTTGTGAATAAAAGCTATGAAAAATTAAAACACACCTATCCCACGCTAACCATACATTTTCCGGGATAAAAAGTAGCATGTAGCCTATTCCAGACAATAATCTATTTCTGTACCAAATGTCTACCATATCCGTTCAGCCGTTCCGGGGTTATTGAGCAACAAACATCCATACACCCATCCATCCAAACTTTCACATTTATAATATTAGTAAGATTATATTAAAATTAAAAAAAAAACTAAATGAAAAAAATAATAATCCAATGTAAAAGTTAAAAGTTAAATAAATAAAATGAAAAATTAAATAAATATAATAGGTATCCAAAATGTTCATATCGCACTTAGAATTTTGAATGAAGAGTAGTTTGAAGTAAACCGATATCGGCAGCCATGAGCGTTTAAATACTTGCTGCATGTTCTGACAAGATCCTCTCTAAACTCCTGCAAATATTTGGGGAGCAGCTGTCCTGTACACAATGAATGCGTAAAGTGTATAAAACGACTGAAGAAAAAAGAAAAGTTTTGCAGATGGGATGTTCCTTGTTTTTTATCTCAAAAATAATTAAAATTTTATTTATATTTTAGTTGCATAAAGTAAAAAACTTAAATTTTTTCTCAATTCTCCAACAAATGTGTCGGAATAAACGAGGGCCAAATGGTCCCTTTTTGGCATTTAGAATGTCTACTTTTTCCCCGAGTATTTTTCCCATATTTTAAGTTTGTTTAGAATAATGGCCTTTTCGATTGGCCGTCCGGAACAGGTTCCCCCAATAAAACACCCGGAAACAATTTGACTGATTCTGAATTGTATGTATCACTGTATTCGTGAAAATTAAATTTTAAAAAAATCACATCGGCTAAAAAGAATTTCCAATATCAAGTGTATCAGTTTAGATACGCATTTTCTTGTATCAATAATAATTTATGTTATTTTACAAGAAAAGTAGTTTAAATTCAATAAACACATCGAAATTACACAAAACAAATCATGGCGATGATTTTGACATTTTAATTCTGTGAGTGTATTAGTGATTCTGTTTTCAATTCTGAAATGAAATCCAGAATCCTTTTCTGTTCTGTTTATGGCCTTTTCGATTGGCCGTCCAGAACTGTTCTGACCCCCACAAAATGACAGTTGTTACTCTATACAGAACAGAAAACGATTCTGGATTTCATTTCAGAATCGAAAACAGAATCACTAATACACTTACACAATTAAAATGTCAAAATAATCGGCTTGATTTGTTGTGTAATTTCGTTGTGTTTATTGTATTTAAACTCTTTTCTGGTAAAATAACATAAAAAGAAGCAAGTTATAATTATTAATGATACAAGAAAATGTGTATCCAAATTGATATCAAGTGTTTTGGAAATTCTTTTTAGCCGATGTGATTTTCTTTTAATTTAATTTTCACAAATACAGTGATACGAGTACATATAATTCAGAATCAGTCAAATTGTTTACGGCTGTTTTATTGGGGGAATGTGTTCCGGACGGCCAATCGAAAAGGCCATTAGAATAACAACTGTCATTTTGTGGGGGTCAGAACAGTTCTGGACGGCCAATCGAAAAGGCCATAAGAGAAAGGGAAAGGGGAAACAAATCATGGGAGTTTTTTTGTTTGTTTGTAATAAGAGAGTAGGGAAAAGGAAAATATTTCACTGGGAATTGACGTTTAGAATCGGGCTGATTATTTTACCTATACATACACATTAATTTAACATTCTGAGAAAAACCTTGGTCACTTTTATTTTTAACTATAAAGCCTTTTTAAGTTACTTTTTTCACTATAACTATAAATAAATATCTTGAGTATTACGCAGTTTTTTTTTTTCAATTTTAAGGCCATATTAAGTGCAAAAATCGTGTCCGATCATATTTAAAATCTATCTATTGCGACCGCGTGTTGTTCAAACCGGTTTCTTATCGAAATATGCAGAGACGGAAAATCAGGCCAGAGAAATTTCGTATTTTTTTTATATTTTCAGATACCAAAAATGATGAGTACCCCATTCGAATGACATTCATCTTTTTCTTTGTTTTTTTGCGTAATATTTTTTTTAGATTAAAATAAAATATAATACAAAATTTGCCACCCCCTACAAGTTGCCGCCCTAGGCTCGAGCCTCACGAGCCTAGTGGTTAATACGCCACTGATATTCGACAAAGTCTATTTGATTGCAATTTTAATTTTAAATACTAATGTAAATTGGAAATTAACTTGACTAGGAATAATGAAAGAAACGAATAGTGTCACTTTAATCAGTGATTGCCAATTCGACATTCAATATTAAGATGAAAAACGATTAGAAAATTTTGCCAAACAAAACTTCTGATAAGATATTATTCGACAAAACTTTTTATCGATTCCATCGGAAACCTAGGTGATTGATTATTATAAACAAAGAAACATTGCTTCTCTGCTTCGACAAACCTTTGCTCGCAAGACCAATTGGCCAAGTTAGGTGAACGACACACTTTGCGTGATGACAAACTACTCATCTGTTGACATTGATACATATACAAGGTTTGATTGCACAAAAATTAAGAGAAAATAAATAAAAAAAAAACGTATTCTCTTGGCGAATGCAAGAGTATATGAACTTACCAACTAGACAAATCATGAACTTGACCGCTGTTATCGATAAAATATCATTCAGATTATTTTCTATAGCTGCCTCGAATCCTTCCTCCACTGTAAGTCCAGCAGCCCCACCACCAACCGCTTCGGTAGCGTTTTTTATTAATAATCCTATTGCTGCCGATGCTAGGCCAGGTACGTTGGTTAAATTGCTAGAGGTGCTTAAGTTGGTGGATGAATCTACAGCGGTGGGTGCTGTGCTGATGTTTCCCTCAACAACGCCACCTTCGATTACCACATCGTCCGTAAGAACTCCGGCCTTTTCTAATGGAGGATACAATCGTGTGGGCAAACCCATTCCTATTTTGAGAATCTCGTCGATTACCAGAATGGGTGGAACTCGCATCATCACGTCCACCAGACCGAGAACCTTCGCACGAAACGACATTATAGGCAATGAGTTTTGTGTTTTTGTGTGACGTGACGGCCTCACGCGTTTGTCTGCTTTTAGCTACGCCCGCAGACGTTCGTCACAGTTTTTATTTCTGTCCGTCCGATGGACACAAATTTAGCTTTTTTTTGTCCGCAATTAGCAAACAATTTTTGGGGAAATTTACGAGTTTTTCAAGAACAATTTACCGAAGTCGAATTGAATGGAATCAATTGAAACAATTTTCAGCACTTATTCCTAATTTATTTTCTTTGTTTTTTTTTATCTTGAATTTGTAAAATATTTGACAATTCGCGGAGTCATTTTTTTGCCTTTTCTTTGCACTTGGTACTTTTTGTTGGTTGTTGGTATGGTAGTGCCAGTCCGACGATGTTTTATTTTTTGTATTGTATTGTTAGCTAAAAGGCTTATGGGGGCGCTTATATCGAATAAGTGATAATTTTTATTCGCTCTCGATGTTTTTGTTGTGTTGTTGAAGAACTGTCATAAATAATGTCGATTTGAAGAGCATTTAGAAAGAGACAAATTTATTCTCAAACAATCAGTCGATAAGGTAGTAACGCTAATTTGCAGTATGAATAGATTTCAATAGATGGCAATGCATGAGCATACAGAAGACGCCCAATTTTATTTTGCTTGTGTTTTGTTTTAAAATTATAAAATTTCTCTTATAACTATTTTTAAAACTAAAACATTGGATTTGCATAGCAGCAGACACAGAAAAAGATTTAAATACGTTTACGTAATAATGGTGAATAATTCTAGTTTCAGTTCCTATATTTGTCTAATTTTGCAAACAAATTCATTTTCCAAAACGATACAGTCTCAATAAAATTTGCATGAAATTTTCAAAAAAATATCTTCCAGTCCTAATTAATTTTAGCTCTAATTATACGTATAAATATGTATATTATATGACCTTTCACACGTGTTAGTTACTGAGATTTGTTTACGTTTTCTTTTAATTGCTAAAAAATATCTTTCATACGAGGAAACAAAATTTCCGGAAATTCCTTCGTTTTCTTAAAGTTATTTGGTTTGAACGCACAGGCCGCACACTACTCGTAGTTGAAAATGGAACGTCAACAAAATCTCTTTAAATAGTTGACTGGTGAGATTTTGTTCACTATCTTTACACACTTGTATATAAAACCTATTGTGTTCTTATGAGGTCGATTTTTTATACGCTCCCGGTTGCCACAAGAAGGCACTGGTGGGCTGATAAATTTAATTTTGAAGACTACGAAGAGGGAATCAAGAACAAATATTTAATGGGATTACCATTACCTTACCTACGTTTTTAATTAAATTTTCTTTTGCTATCCATACTCCAATACGGAGTATATTCGTTTTTTCCTCTTGAGACCCTACACAAACAAAAATATAATTTTATTTTTCAATTGAATAAATTAAAACTTTCTTTATTATATGGTTTTCCAATAGTTCTGGACATTTTGGAATTCATCCTTCTTTTCGGTTATCGTTTTGAGTTTCAAATTACTCTATCTTAAGACGCGTCAAATTTTAACACAATTTATAGCCTTAATCTGGCAACCTCACTAAGCCCTCACAAGTCACAATAACCTCAAAACTTGAGGAGAACTCATCTTTGTGACTTTTTTGGTATTCTGGTAAAAACTTCACAATTGTGAGCATCATAAAAAATTGAAAATAATGATCTGCTTCTTGGCACATCAGAACTCACCTACTTGACATATCTGTGAAACAAAACTATAAAAAAAACGAAAAAAGAACAAACATGGAATTGAATTTGATTTTGATACATCATTTGGAAGTAGTTTCAGCTATAAATGTAAGAATTAATTACACTGTATTAATTGATTTTTTAATAAATCACTCTTTGGTTGTAGCGCAGCAGAATCCTAAGATAGTTAAGGGATATGAATGATTCGTTCGTCATTCAAGACAAAATTTTATCTATCGGCCTATATTTGCCGACTTTTAGTGGAGATTCATTTCGATTTCCACAAGAAAACTTGCCACTTAAAGGAGGAAAAGGAGTTATTTCTTCAAGTGCAAACATTGTTCGAGAAAATTTATATCTTGTAGTGTACGAGACAATCATGAAAAAGATCATGATTTAAAATAAACTAATGCGAAGCAGCAATGTGGAAAAAGGTACATTTTTTAACCACGATTAGAAATCTCTATAAATTTTGAATTATTTCAGCTCACCAAATGAACTGAAATTAAAATCTCATGATTTCAATGCAACAAAATTTAATTAATTTGTGTTTTTCATAGTTGAATTTTATTTTTTTTTAATTTTATAATAACATGTATATTAATAAACTCTAAAAAACTGCATACCAAAATTTGGAAAAAAAAATTGGCTTTGGTTCTGAAAGTTCTTCTTGAGAATCCCGGCCACCTGCTCAGTTCATCTACAAGCTATAACACAAATTTTAATTATTATTTGATTGAAACTGATTAAATTATATTATAATTGTATTGGCTAACTTCTTACCTCAAGAATAGGTCTCAGAAAGTCAGAGTAAGTGGTCATCTAAGTGATTCTGTGTTTATTAATAAAGGAGTTCCCCAAGGTTCAGTCCTTGGGCCTTTATTTTTATTATTTTCATCGATTCCTTATTCTCTCAACGGTTTAGAGGAAACCTAACAGCTTTTGCGGATGATCTAGGGATTTCATACAGTTCTTCCAGCGCTCTTGATCTGCTTGCTGATATTAACCACGATATTCGTTTATAAAGTGTCTGGTTAATAACTCACAAGCTGGTGGTAAGTAAACTAAAACAAAACTAATGTTTTTTAACCTGCGTAATGTGGAGTTACCCAATACAGATTTTTTTTTCACTCTTGGAATTGCAACAAATTTGTTTTTGATTGCAATTGCAATTGTAATGAGGATAAAAATAAAAATAATTTCTATGATAATTTAAGTTGTGGGTTAGGTTGTTTTACTATTGATGTAGTCAAAGTAGGTTCAAATACTTGGGAGTATTTATTGATCAAAATTTGAATTGGTTAGAACACATTTTATATTTGAAACAGCATTTACGTATTTCTCTTCGCCACTTGTTCCTTTTAAGAAAATATTTGAATGAAATATCTTTAAGATCGGTTTACTATGCAACTTTTCATTCAAGAATTAAATATGGTATTTCTTGTTGGGGCGGCACCTATACGTCTTATCTTACAAATATAATTTTAATTAAAAAAAAAGCTAATAGTATGAGCCCGGCTATGTCCCTTTTCAGGAACTTGAAAATTCTTCCATTAAAGCATTTGTACTACTACAAACTTTAAAAAAATTTTTTTATAAAGAGTGGTTATTTTCGAAGTCCTTTAAGTGATACGCGTAGTTTACGAAGCAGTTCAGCTTGTTTGGTCTATATACCCACGTTTCGAACTACACATTTTCGAAACTTTTACACTGTCGTTGCTTGAAAATTGTATAATACAATACCTTCAAATTTGAGGCTTCTGAGAAATAAATCTTCTTTCTTAAAGCTAGTTTAACTTTAGCTTATGGATTTTAATCATGATGAAATTACAAGTCTTATCTCTCCTAATATTTTGTTTTTAAAATCTTAGTGAAATTAATTTAATTTTGTTAATATTATTGTGTTTATAAATTAATTTTGAATACAAATTAAGAAACTGTACACCCTACAATAGGAAAAATAAGATAAACAAATAAATAAAAAAAAATTGAAATATTAAATTAAAAAAAAATACTATTGTATCTATAGCTAGTTAATTATACTTTTGACATGATATACACACTAATTTATTTTAATTAACTATATCACTACTTAGTCATGTTGAATTTATATCTGTCTACATTAAATATGAATTTTGTATACAAGTTTATAATGAATTAAATAAATAAATAAAATAAAAATAAATTATTATTGCAGATGTTTTTAAGCAAATTTTAGGTAATTCATCACTTTTGTTGTTTACAGATTATTTTGATATTGTTTGTTTTGACAAATCAGCTAGCCGCCATCACTAAAAAAAATTCACCTTCCGGTGGTGAGTTTTCTTGTGAGGTTTCTTATGAGGGTCTCAACAGAATACGAAATTGTGACTGCCTCATAAGAAACCTCACAAGAACAACCTCACAAAAATTGTGACCAGTGAGCATCTCAACGTCAGAATAGGGCTGTTAGCCTTCCCTACAGCTACATATATTTTAACCCATTTTATTCACCATGTTAGTGTCGAAACTTAACCCAGGTAGAAAATTTAACCAACATTTTAAAGAATTCGTATTTTGGCAGATTTGTATCAAAAAAAGAATTAAATTCCTGTACCGATGGAAAACCACATAAGAAAGAGAGGTTTCTATTATATTATAATTAGTATAAAATAAACAAAAAAAAGCACCCGTCTCAGTTCATCTGTTAGACATTTGTCACTAACATTGCTTTGCCCCAAAAATATTCGTGGTGGTTATAATTTTTCTTCTTTGGGACGATTAAAAAAATTAAATGTCAAACATTCTTCTTTTACACAAAAATCACTTTTTTTTTCGTCGAGAAACTCTATAGGTATTTTGCGTAAGATGAAAATGTCTTATTTGGATATCATTTACAATTCCTCATTCAAGTAAGTACAATAAATAAATTAAGGATAAACTGCTTATCCAAGTGATCTATTATACACAAAAAATAACAAATTTTATATTATAAAATAAACATATCTCTGCACAAAACGCTTTCTTCAGTGAATCCCTAATTGTCAGACTACTGCCGTAAATGTTCATCCCACTACAAATTGACACAAAATTGTATCTCTTAACTGCCTTAAAAAGTGTCACCGGGCTATTAGTCTGTCTTGGGTCTCCTGTCTTTGGGCCAGCAATCATTGCTGACCACTTACACTTAACGTCGCGTCGCCATCGTTTTTGTCGATGGCAAAGTGCAAGCTTTTAGTTCGATCTCTCTTAGCAGCACAGCGCGCCGTGCATATAGTCTCGGGTTCGTATTTTTCTGAGTACGAAAGCGAACGCTCGCTATGTTCACAAAAAGCACAAGCATTCCAGCAGTGACATATGGCTAATTAGAATAGAAATTAGCATCACCATTTTTGATAATGTGGGCCCAGTGCGCTTGCGCACTGGCTCAGCGGTGGAGATCGACAATCGTCTCAACCACATAAGGCAGCATCAGGTTATTATTGTTGTCTCTACGCCAGGGTCTCCACTCCATCATTGCACAGCATGAGCTGCCTGGGCAAGTGTGCTTATGGGGATGGCTGACTGTATGACCAGACCAACTCTCTTTTTTTGGTTGATACCAACTGACAAACTAATTGACTCTTGATGAATTTCTATCAACTTTAAGTTTGAGTTTGAGGCATACTGCAGTTGATCGCAAGTCGCGACTTTGAAGGAGGACTCAGACTCTCATGAGGGCTGACAAACTGTCAACTGCACCGATTGATATGTGTCTGTGGTTGGTTGGCACTGTTTTGCTTGACTTCGAGCGCAGTGGTGAGTTTTTTTTACAAATGGAGCTAGAAAACCACATCATTCCAAAGTGTGCTAAGTTTATTTGTTTGGTATAATTTCTTGACAGATGTCTGTCAATTTGAATATGCTCTAGATGTCTTTAAATACTTTCTTTTGATCGGATTGGTATAGACAATTTTTTTGTTCATAGCTTTAGCTGAAATTACAATTGATAATTAGGCTAATTTTAAACATTTTTGTCTAGCTTTAAGGTAGTTATAAGTTAATATTAAATAAAATTGAATTAAAAAAAAAATTACAAGACTGAACATTTAATTGGAATATTATGCATGTACGCGAGTATGTACGTGTACCTACATTTTCCAGTTTCTTTTAATATCAAGAAATTATTATTTGTCATAGTATGAATAAAATAAGCTTAAACATGTTTTACTTTCGCAGTTTTTGCTAAAACACTCAGGGACAGCCATATAATATTTGATCCGTGGTTCACCAATTTCAACGCTCTATTTCGGGGGAATAATTGAAGTCCAAGGATGAGTTAATTTAGCATATGTAGGTATTTTGCTGTTATCACATACTTGAATCTTGAACCATCGTTGAACCACAGTTAATCCGCCGAACTCGGGAGATAAAATTGCTGAATTAGGTATTAAATATTTGAACCACCTTTGTAATTAATAAAATGGAAGTTATTTTTTTTTTTATTCATCAGTAATCATTTAAATTTGATACTGTATTCCAAAATATTTAAAAAAACGAAATTGAATAATTGGTATACAATATAAAACATATATTCGGAAGTATTTTCAATTAGGTAGGGGAAAAGCGCTAACAGTGAGACAGTGCAAACAGTGAGACAATTCATTTTTCTCTGTTGTGAAAGTATGTACAGACATGCAAGTATTGGTAAAAACGTTTATTCTCCCCTCCACGTATTTTTATTTTGTTGAGCACGAATTTCAATTGCGCGTTAACCTCCATCGAGTAAGCAATTCCTTCGAAGTGTATTTAAATTAACACAGTAACGGAAAATAATAAGGTTGAATTTTTGTTACCTACAACATTTATATGTGTTCTGTTATAATAAACAAAAAACAAAATCTTAGAATATTCTTTCGTAATTTTTGTAATATTTTTGTTTTTATATAAAATGACAAAAGGCGAACAGTGAGACATTTCCAAAAAAACTAACCGTGAGACATGTCTCACTGTTTGCAATTTCATTATTTTTTTTTTACATTCTTTAGTTTATTGTTCTTTGTTACTTTTCTTTAAAGATATATATTTATGTTACTTAATTGGTTTAATAAAATATTAATTACCCGCTTATTTAACGTTTAATATGTTTTTTATTTTGTCCGCCTTACACTGTCTCATTGATCGCACTGGTCGCAAACAGTGAGGCAATTTGACTTTTTCTATGTTACAGTTTGTTGTGATGCTGTCATGAGTCCTTTCACTGAAATTTCTTTTGGAACAATAATGCAAAATATGCCTTAAAATATACTCCAAATTTGGTTAAGATTGCTTGAAAACTTTTAGAGGCATACAAATTTAGAATAAAAGTGTCTCACTGTTCGCACCTTTCCCCTATATGAGATAATTATTTTTCACTTTCTGAGATTTCAACAAAATCATTTCATTTGCTTTTGAAACACCATGTGTGTTTTTGTGTGTCCCTTATGTTTGCTTAAAAATAAGTTAGTAAAAAACATCATCATCGGTTATTTGCCGAGGTTCAAACATTGTTCCATTGTATATAATCTATAGTATATCTCTATAGTACTACTATGGAACATGAAAATTGGGTTCTTCTTGAATGATGAAGATGTCTCGTCTGTGTCGCTGTTTTCAGCTTTCTAGAGATTAGTTTATTGACAAGGGCAGATGAAGAAAGGGGAAAAAAGAAGAGTTGAGGTAGTTTAATTTCGTTTCCTACAACATTAATGAGTATAAGAGAGAACACCAATTGTGATTTCTGTTTTGACATCACATGTTTTATTTTTTTTATCTTTTAAGTGGATGAGGCAAAGAGGAAAACAAAGTTGATCGTTCATATATACGATAACATTTGAACGTATTTTGTTTCTCGTTTTATTTGCATTTGTAGCAATTTTATTAATTTTGCTGCTTTTTAATTCATATACATAGTTTTGCATTCTTGAATTACGTACTGCTACTCACTTACTATAGTTTGGTACTGAATTATTTGTATTTGGTAAAAATATTGTAAAAATTCGAAAGAGAAAAAAAAATAAAACTTCAAGGTTCTACCGAGATTTGAACTCGGATCGCTGGATTCAAAGTCCAGAGTGCTAACCATTACACCATAGAACCGATAAAAAACGTAAGCCATATGTAAGTTTTATTCTTGGGATCAAAACTGTAAGCGTGTTTTTTTCAAACCCTCGGGGAAATTGGAGGAAAAAAACGACCAATGGGATTAATAATTTGCATATTAAATCCAACAACAACTAATCTCCGTCTCGGGCATAGCTTTTTTAGATGATAAGACTGTGCTACCAAAACTCTTTTCACTAAGTTATCGATAAAATGTAGGTAAAGAAACTTCAAAACTGATATTTTGGCATGTCAGTTAATTATCATTTTTTTTGTTTGGTTGAGCATTGTGAAGAATGTAAAACATACTTTTTTTTTGTTTGTCGACAACCAAATAAGTTTTTTTATATTTCGCGAATCTCCAAGCGGTCTCCATGAAGCGACGAACTTTAGCTGGCACATGTGGTATTGGTGTCTTTACCATCGCCCTGCAGTTTTTCTGGATTTTCCCAAACCCAGTTGGGTAGTCAGTCATTCGGTGATTATCGCTTCACAGGATCCAAATTGGAGAGTCATTGTGAACGACGACAGTCAGACAATCTTCTTCGTCGGTTGCCGCTATGTGTTCAATTGTGCTCTTTTTTGGACTTGCGCGGGTCGCGATCAAAAGCATTTCATTCATCTCAATAAATTAATTACAATACAAAAACTAGATGAAGATTTTGAATGGCTTAAGACTGGTAAATTTAATAATATGCTTATGTTTTATGTTCGTGTTAATTTTTTTATTTCTTTCAGTAACAAACCTTTTAGTTGCACCTATAAGAGCTTATGTTTATAATAAGATGCAGCTTAAGCATCAGAATATCTTCCTAGTCTTGTGGTGGAAGAGTGGAGTGGTGTTTTGTATACAATTTTTTCCCGATAGAAAAAAAGTCAGTTAACTATATTTCATATTTTTTTATATTTATATATAATATAATAAATGTCGGAAAGCTGTCTCGGACAGTAAAACAGAATCAATAAGCATCACAACTGGTTGGACCTGTATGTATGTATGTAAATATTTGTAAACCAATAAGTTCCATTTATCCTATAATTTGGATAAAATTTTAAATTAGACATTTTTGAGACTTTTTTTAATAAAGGGTAATCCATTTTGCGGTTTAAAAAGTATAGGGCTGGAATTCGACATCTGTCAAACAAAGTTGTTAAACTAATTTTTTTTTCAGTTGAAAGTATAACATTTACGAAAATGGATCGCTTAACTATCGCACAACGCATAAAAATTTTTAAAACCTACTACAAAAATGCTGATTCTGCCACAGCCACATATCGTGCTTTAAGAGGAGATTATGGTTTACATAATCGTCTAACTACGCAAACAATTGGCAAAATTGTGAAGAAATTTTAAGAGACTGGATTGGTTGCAGATATTGTAAGGCCTGTGCATCATCGTTTCGCTCGTACCACTGAAAATATCGCTGCTGTAAGTGAAAGTGAGAAAGTTCCATTTAAGTATAGTATGTAGAGGTACTTAGAACTTATCAAACTACCTTTACTGATGTACTGGATTTTTCTTCCACTGTCCACAGTTTTTTTTGTAATTCATTTTTTATTTATTATTACCTAATAACTATCTTAAAGCTAGACAAAAATTCATAAAACTAGCCTAATTATCAATAACTTACAACTAATTTACTGGCCCTTTACAGGCACTCTTAACTAAACTTTATCTTTTAAAACTACGCAAAATTTTAAACGATTTAGTAAAATGTTGAAGCCACTTTTAGCAATTTACTAAGTTAAAAAGATGATTGAGCTAATTTTAACATTTTACTAAAGTTAAAATCATGGAATGGCTACCTTAACTTTTAGCAATTTCCTAAATCCATTATGGAATGTGATAGTAGGTGCGTTTTTTTGCAATCCCCGGGGGAATTGGTTGAAAAAAACGACCAAGGCGCTTAGTGAAATACTTGGCAGCACTATTAATTTGCAAGATGACATTTGAAGAACAGCTGTAGTGCAAGAAAAAACAAACATCACTGTTTGCCTCATCCTCATCCTTCTAAAAATCATCGGATTGATTTGTTTTGTGTAATTTCGATATATCTATTGAATTTAAACTACTTTTCTATTAAAATAACATAAAAAGAACCAACGATCAAGAAGATTGAAGTATGCCTAGGATGTAGCAGAGAATCTGTATTGTGTTCCTCCTGTGTACAACAAAACGCAGCCGAAAACAATTTTCTCAGAGAAAACTTTGATTTGTAGTTCATTCAATTCTTGTTAATTGAACGAATATCAACTTCAGGAAATACTTTTTTATTTAGTAATAATTTCACAAAATTTTAATATACATAAAATAAAAGCAACAATGAAAATCGCTGTAGAAGGTTGTGCTCATGGCGAGGTGGAAAAAATCTACGACACCATAGAGGCAATACAAAAGTGGAAAATATTGAAATTGATTTGGTGTTGTATTGCGGAATGTATATTAAAAGGTAGGTTAGGTTAGGTCGACATGGTGGTCAGGAAAACAACCGACACACTTAGACCAAAAGCTCAACCAACCCAAACAAAAATGATAATTATTTGACATTTCAAAATGTCTGTTTTGAAGTTTCTATACATCTTATCGATAACGTAGTGAAAAAGTTTTTGGTAGCACAGTTTTTATCCTCTCCAATGGCTAAGCCCCGAGAATTCTCTGGGTTTAAGCTAAGCACCCCCGGGGATTAGTTGTTGTTGGATTTAGTATGCAAATTGTTAATCCTACTCATCGTTTTTTTCGTCCAATTTCCCCGGGGCTTAGAAAAAACACGCCTTATTTCAGCCTTGCAAGCGGGGTGCCCAGGTTCGAGTCCTGCTGGTGCACAATTTTTTTTGTTTTGTTTTGTAAATAATGAAGTTAAAATGATGAAAGTAGAAATAACTAATACCTTTTTAGAGCACATGCTGGGTTTTCATCAACATATAATTAATTTACAACGCATAACAACAATAATTGTGTTCATCGAAATTCAAACCCAATAAATGCTCAGCTTTCTGCTTAATTAGCAATTTACTGGTTTAGAAATGTTTAAAAATTTTAAAATAGTTATTCAAGCACTAGGAAATTGTTAACTAGTAAAATGTTAAGCCCTTAACAATGGGTTGTTTAAAATTTTGCGCCAATATCGCAGATGATGCTACAAGATGGAAAGATTCATCAGTTGGTGACACAATACAAGGTGGCTTAAGGGACCGGAGCTTTTGGCTGAACCTATAAGCTGTTGGCCTGTAACACCAGAAAAGAGTGTAACCATCAATCACAGTACTGATATTCTGCAACCAAATAACGTTTGGGTACAAGTTTCTATTTCTTTCAGCATATACAATGAAATAAAACCAAGATTTCGGGCTAGATGGTACTCTTCCGTTCGCGTAATGGCCCTTATATTGAGATTTACGGACATATACAGGAAAAGAGATACCGAGATATTTTCTTTTGTTTCCCCAGAGGAGTATTTGAGAGCTGAAAGTTGGTTATTCAGGAAAAAAAGAATTCGAAGCGTTTCCAAATGAGGTACATTCCCTATTGTCAAAAAATAATGTCAGTAATTCAAGTAAAATAATAAATTTCTCACCACTCATGGATGAACAAAATACTATCCGAATGAGTTCGAGAAGCCAAAAGGCATTTATTTTATATGCTGCAAGAAATCCAGAAATTTTACAAATATCTCATCCATTGGTTGACTTGTTCGTCGCCCATCATCACGAAAAAAACCGACATATTGGAACAGCATCAATCATCTCAGACATTAAAGAACATGCGTGGATCATTAGCATACGAATTGCAGTGGGGAGAGCACGATCTAGGTGCAACATGTGCAAACTTGCACCACAATACTAAGTCTGTGGAAGAAGGAACTCTTGTACTTATTATCGAGCCCAATGAAATTCGTTGGTCGTGGCAGATGGGTCGAGTTATCAGAACATATCCTGGACCAGATAGAGTAGTCAAAACAGCAGATGTGCAAGTTTCAAATGGTTCCGTTAAATTGAAAAGATCTGTGGGACGTCTCGAGTTTTAGATTGGTCTTGATAGTTTTAAGCTGGCCCCGGGATGTCGTCGAGCCGAATTGTATAATTTATTAAAAAAAACTACTAAATCTATTACTCTATTAAATTGTATTTGCATCTACAACCCTGCTTTAATCTTCTTGATGTTTCATGCCAATTTTCAATTCTTTATGTTTTCATTCGCTTTTAAATTTCAAATCTAGTAGTCTGTTTCAAACTGATTTCAAAATTTTGTAATTCATTTTCTCATTGTTAACGAAAACGTTGTAGATGCCAGTTTATTTAAAAGAATTTTTAACCAAGCGAAAGGAATGTAAGTAGAGTCTTATTTACAAGATTATATTATCTTAATGTACAATTTCTTTTAGAAAATAAAATAACAATGTACAAGAAATAGCTTTAAATGGAAATAAAAAAATATAAAAAGAAGAACTGCAGTGGTAAACGCAATTGATAAAAGAAATAGCTTAGCTTTAAATAACAAACAAAAAGTCAGTGGTAAATGCAAATACATTATGTACTGTTTCTGAAAATCAATGATTGCCAACTGAAATTGTCAACACGCAACTGTATTGGTCAATACAACTAGTTTACACTAAAAAATAAAATGCAGTTGCAATGGTAACTGCATCCGAGAGAATAGTTTGTACATAGTATATACATAGTTTCCATTACATATACCTACTGTTGCTGGCAATCCACTGTCAAATCAATGCCCCAAGGAAATATTTAAAATTTCGTCAAAATACTCACTGTAAACATTATTGTAAATGAGGATGTCGTAAAGTTTTCACAATCAATTTTCCTATATTTTTTACATATATAAATGTACATAAGCTCAATTTGAATTAATTATATTCATTTTAAATATTTATTTTCAGAAGAAAGAGCTTAAACTGATATGGGAGAAATAAAAAAGAATCCCGCGTATCAAGAACTTTTTGTGCTGGATTTTCAAGTGCTGTGGCATCATTTATAACATATCCATTGGAGGATATAAAAATAAGGGTTCAAATAAATCAAATGACAGCGTTGGAAGTTATGAAAGAAAATATAATGAAAAAAGGTTAGTTGTTATTATTTTTGCTTAATTCTTAACATAAAATTAAATATTTTGCAATATTTTCTTGGATTTGCAGGCATAACAGGGATTTACAATGGAGCCATGGCCTCAACCACTCGTGCACTCCTGCAATCAAGCCTCAGATTTCAGCTGTATGAAGAAGCAAAACGAAGAAATTTGAGAAGCTCTTTGGAAAAAAAAGATTGTTCTGGCGTCTGGTAGTGGAGCCTTTGCAGGTCTTTTGGCAACACCATTGGTAAAAGTTCAAATTCGGACTCAAAATAATCCTTGGTATGCTTACAGAAATGCATTTGATGGATTCAGAAGATTGACTTTGAATAGAGGTAGTATCTTTCATCCGTGGGTTGATGAACTCAATAGGCCAATTTGTCCTGTATGATGAGGTAAGGATTTTGAAAAGTTGATAAATATGTATTTATTGAATTTATTAAATAAAATTATTTTTATTTGTCATTTCAGATAAAAACAAGTCTCCTTCGATCGCCGGATATTTTCAAAAATAATATGTACACAAGTGAAATAGCGTCAGCCGCAGCAGGCTCTGTTGCCACATTACTGCAACAACCCTTAAAGGCTCTTCAAATAACATATATGAACGCCACACCAGGAAAATTCAAAAATTCCGCAGATGCTTTCAAAAATATTGCTCGGAATTATGGAGTATCTGGGTCCTATAGAGGACCTGGACCTGGATTTCTTCGAATAATTCCGCAAACGGTTACAAATTATGTTATTCTGGAACATCTGCGTTCGAAATATGGTGAGGTGAGAAAACTATAAAGTGAGCACAATCCTGCTGCAGTAAATTGTTTACATTTTTATTTTATTTTATATATATTTTATGTCTTATGTTTATATATATTCTCAATTTTAAATAAGTAATATTTTTTTTTATTTTTTAGATAATATTAATAAAACAAACAATTTTGGTGAAAATGTATTTATTTTTATTAGTATGTATTTTTCTTATTAAATATAAATAAAAACTTAAATAATTATTTTTTTTACAAAAATACACAAAGCGTGTTTTCATTTAAGATGGAATTTTATATAAGACCTTACAGGTTAATATCAAGATGGTAATTATGCACATAATAAATACAGAAAGAATAAAAATAGTTCTTATTATAAGTAGGTACTTAAAACCATATTTTAATTACCAGAGGTTTATTATTTATTAACCCAATAACAATAACGTCAGCCATAGTAGACGATTTTAGTCCTGGCCTGAGATAAAAATACCTTCTGACAAGTCTTAAAAAATTGTGAAACAATTTAGGCAAGAAATATATACAAACTTTAATTCGAGCACTAGAGAGTCAGGAGCTGTGATAATATCCTATATCGGAAAGACACAAAGTTAATGACATTCACAACCAGTTAAAACCCTACGGTAATTATATATATAATACATATTCACCCTTATTACGATTCGTTTATCTTGAACGACAGCTCTCACTTTTTGTGTCGAGTCACTTTTTAGGCGTTTTAGTGTCGGTATTACGAAACTAAAACGCCACTCGTTGTCAATCGAAATACGTTCCACATAAGCAGTTGATTTTGAAAAAAAGAATTTTCAATGCAACTGTCATTAATTTTTAAATTCATATTCAATTTCTGCCTATTAAATTAATAAAAATTGTAAGATGAATAGTATCGCAACATTAATTTTGTTAAGAAATGTGAATGCGGAAAACAACGAAGAGCAGAGAAGAAAAGAAACCAACAAAATTGATCTAATTAGAGAAAGAAGACTAATTAGATCCAAATCAAACCCGTTAGATTTACGAAGTAAGGACATAGATGCATACAAAAATTCCAAATATTTCCAATTTAGATTATTCTCTTCTTTCCAGGTCTGTAATATACTTCAGGCTGAATAAAGAAGCTTTTCTTTACGTTCTCAATGAAGTGCAGGACAAAATGCCACAAGGAAAAGGATACCGTGTGTCCCACCAATTTTAAGACTTGCTGCTGCATTGCGATTTTTTGCTGAAGGCAGTTGCCAAAAGGGTGTTGGTAACGATTTCAACTTGGATATCGCACAACCAACTATGAGTGTTATATTAAAGAAAATGCTTGACATTATAGAAGCCCATCTCTGTTCACGTTGGATAAACTTCCATTACTCTGAGGAAGACGAAAATGAGGCGAAAGCTTTTTTCTATCAAAAAGCAAGCATTTCTGGCGTAATTGGATGCATCGATGGCAGCCACGTTAAAATTCAAGCTCCAAAAAAGGACGAACAACACCATTATTACAACAGAAAAGGGTTTTATAGCTTAAATACTATGTTTGTATGTTATTTTAATATTCATATAAATATTTTTTTCATAAGCTTTTAATTTTCAGGTTTTGTGATCATCGAATGAGAATAAGATATGTAGATGCCAGGCATGCTGGAGCAAGTCATGATTCCTTTGTATGGAACTCTAGTGAACTTCGAGGGATTCTTCAAAGGAATTATGATAACGGAGACCGAAATACCTGGCTGATAGGCAAGAACGAAATTATACTAAATAAACTTATTTTCAGAATGATCAATTTTAAAGGTGAAGCTGGGTGCCAATTGGAACCATTCCTTATAACTCCGTTCAGGTCCGCCCAAGAAGGAAGCAGACAAGAAACGTTATTGAACGCACAATTGGAGTTCTTAAAAATCGCTTCCGGTGCCTTCTTGGTACAAGGCAGTTGCATTACACCCCTCGAAAAGCGATTCAAAAAGTGAACGTTTGTTCTGCATTGCATAATATCTGCATTCACTACAAATCTGAGCTGCCAATAAGTCAACAGTCACTATTGGAAAACATAACAGCAGCAAACATAGATGATGATGATGAAGAGAACGTGGAAACAAATAACATATGTAGCTCATAATATCAGAAACCAACTGTTAGAAACCTTATCATAAGAAAATAAATTTAAACTAACTGCAAATTTGACTAATATTTATTTTTGAAAGGGTTTTCTAATGAGAAATAAAAAAACAGAAAAACAAATCCTTATTTTATAATTTTTCATTTTTTATAAGTTTTAATTTTCTTTCCTCAATATCCAGTTGCTTTTTTTTTACTTCTAAGTCCATGAGCCTTACCTCCTGTATTTGTATTTGTTCGCGTTCTTCTCTTCTCATTTTTATTTTGTATGCTTTAAGCCTTTCTTCCTCTAAATAGAACCGTTTCCTCTCATACCTTGCAGTTTCTTTTAAATGATTTTCTATTTTATCTAACGAATGTTTTACTTCTTCGTACAATTTCTCTTGTATATTAGTTTGTCGTTCCAACATTTTGGCAAAGTTTTGCATATTATCGTCGTTATCGTTGTTAGACTTCATTTGATTAAGAATTGTATTTGGTAAATACTCGGGAGTAGAAATTTCTTCTTCAATTTCTTGTGTAGCGCGGGTACCATTTAGATCATCGGCGGTTATGTGTGAAACGGTAGGAGTCGATATTGTAGTTGCCGTTGTTGCACTCAATAGATTAACTGGTGTACCCCCAAAAAACATTGCCAGTCGGGTCAACTGCATTGCTAAGACCAAAATCTTATGTTTATATGGTCCTCCTCCAGTAGCTTCCAGCTCTTTCTTATTAAAAAGAATTTTTTGTTTCACTTTGAATTTAGCATCAAACCAAACCTACGAAAACAACTTATAAATATACATTTTCACTTTCGTTTATCTTATTACTTTTTGCCACTCTTTTTCAGATCTATTAAAGCCCATTTGATTTTGTTCTCATTTTGTGATACACCTCTTCTAAAATTGGTTGCGAGAGATGGATTTCGCTCCATCGATTCCACGAGACGCTTCATTTGTTCAGCATTAGTAATTTTTACCCTTAAATAACACCAAACTAAAAATCTGTTTAAAAAAAACACAAAACTAACATTTTTAGGCAATTTCGCGACGAGTCGTTTAAAAATGTTTGAAATTTAAGTTCCACTCGAATGAATGCGTTACGCTGCGAAAAACGACTATAAAACGCCAATCGTAATACAAATATTTGAAAATGACATTCGTCATTTAAGCGAAACGCCTACTATAATAAGGGTGATTATATTATTTTAAGGTGAAATTATTGACAGAATATATGTATGTATACATATAAAGTTCTTTTTCACATCGATAAGAATAATTGACCCAATAATCGACCTTAGTAGAAATAACAATGTAGCAAAAACTACCAATAGGATCCAAGCTATTAGAATACAAAGATAATGGCCAACAGACAGATTTAGGTGGACAACATAAGAAAAGTGGGGTCCCATATAGATGAGGCTCATTGATGGATATGCCACTAACTTCAAATACTAGTTGGAACTTTATTGAATAAATTGGAAAGTACCTAGAACTTGCATACGAAATAAAACAACTGGAAAAACTTGAGAGAAGTTCGACTATAAGTGCCGATAATTATATCCCTGTGCGGGAATTATTGTAGGAGTTCTAAAACTGATAAAAACTTACCAAGGAAAAACAAGCAATACATTAGACCTCTAAATTCAGTGATTTGACGAACGTATTTTCAAAAAATGCGGAACAGTTAAGCAGCCAACGCAAAAGGCAATATGTATCTCAATATACCTTTGCAGAACATCATAAATTGAAAATGGCGTACTATCTCATGAACCTTCAAGAGACCCTGTTCGTATGACTCTTAACCTGTTTGACCGGCTAGAAAATAAACCACAGACGAACGTAATGGTATTTCACTTCAGAGCACTCTTACTAAGGCCGTATCCATATCCACCAACAATACCTGCAAGTACCCTAAAAGAAAAACAAATTGGGAAAGCAAACTAAAAAACAAGATCTCAACATCAGGTCTTAAATTAGCTGAAAAACTGACAGAAGGTTTTGATCCAAATATAAGCCCTTAGGCTGAGTACGCCGTCTTACCCAGCCAGGATTCAGCAGCTTGCAATCAAGCCGAAACTTCTACAGGAATGCGTTGAAGACAATAATTACAAACGAAAACATTGGGGGTATGCTAGATTGCTGTGAATAGCAACTGGTAAATCACACATGCAAATAAGATCCAACATATTTCGCCAACTGGTTTATCATCATAGACAATCAGTGTCAGTTCATTTTCTTAAAAGAGAATGGTATTGATTTACTAAAAATAATTCCTCACACATCCAGTAACCTACAACAATTAAACCTGACTGTCTTCGGCATTCTAAATGCCTATTTGATCACAGCATTTGATGATCGTGAATGATAGATTAGGCGAGTCGACATTTAATATTTTCTTCAACCAAATCCCTCAATCTCAGTCAATTCATGGCCGAAGTCTACACCTTATCGTCAACTGGACTCGTCGAATGTTCCCATTTTGATTTCCAAAATCTTTAGAACACTTAAAAATAAACAATTATCTAGTTTATGAACTGCATACATACATATATTCTATACCGTAGGTAAGGTACATACCTTTTATACAAACATGCATGCATATAATGTACTTATGCATTTTAACGTTCCTTGATTTAAATGGCATGAAGTCTAAATTTTAAGTTTTTTGCTTATTGTTCTTGTATTTTATTTAATCAATGACTAAAAAAATGTTCAATGCTAAGTTTTTTAATTTATTTAATTTTTAAGCTTAAGCCTTGTATGCTTTCCAAGTTCAAACATCAGCTGAATCCTGGCTATATTTTGACGACATTAGAACCTTCTAGAGGTCAGGGCTATAGAAAATCATTACTGGCCGCTGAAAAAAAATGGAAGAAATAGTTTTAAAAATTATATGTGCAAAAATAAATTGAATCCTTTGATTGGACTGTGATAAATAATTTACCTAAAAATACTGCAATTTCAAGTTGATGATTCGGCAATTAATGATAATTAACAGTGGAGTTTTTTTTGAGAAATTTGGCTTGATTTCTGGACAAAACGGACCTTTGAAAGGGGCAAAATGAACCGCAGTGATTTCATTTAAAAATTATATTACGAACAGTTATATTTTATTAGAAGTATTAAAAACTTAAATTCATTCTTGGAAGCATTAATAGCTCAAAGTATGCAAGAGACGACTGGCTTATTAAAAGCTTAGACTCTTACTTTTGACGTCGGTTTTGGAATTTGAAAAACGATTTCCGCGTTTTTTTTTTTTGAAAATTTAGAAGCCAGTCCTTGCCAGCCATCTTTGTTTCGTGTTTTATTGAATGGGATATCTTATCTGTTTCAGCTAGCTCAAACAAAAACAAGACCTCGAACATCGCGAGCGGTAATTCCGAAGAATCTTTTTTCGAAATCTAAATTATTATGTTCAAGTAGTTCCTTCTCTTGCTGTTGCTCAGAACTAAAGACTGTAACGAATCGTCAAAGTTTGTTTTCAGTGGTGTCCAGTCTCAATTTACGAATGATAGTGGCTTTCGGGATCTTAAACTGCTTGCTTGCCTTAAGATAGTCGATTTATTTGCTTTTGATTGCATCGATAGTTTTCCTCAAATCATCTTTGCTCCAAGTAGCACCTCTGGTTGTTTTTCGAACGTATGTTCGAACCATCTTTAAAAACAAAAAAATGTACAATAAGAGCTAAGTAGATCTTCTTCATCTTCGTGAAGGTCATGGAACAAAACAGATGTATCTAAGGTAGTTGTTGTTTTGCTTTGAAATTGGCACATAGACTGGTAGTCCGTTTTGCCCCCCCCCCCGACGTACTGGTTCCATTTACCACACAAGCAGCCTTTTAAAAGAAATATTTTTATTTTTCTTAATATTATTTATTTACATTTACTTACTTAGGTAGCGCTACAGTTCTGGACGAACCTGGGCCTCTACCAACATGCTTCTCTAGCTAGCTCGTTCTTTGGCTAGCTGCCCCCAGTCACGCACTTCAAGTTGGTTGAGGTCATCTTCCACTTGAGCGCGCCACCTTAGGCGATGTCTTCCTTGACTGCGTCTTCCCTCTGGGTTGGAATCGAAGATCCTGCGAGACGGAACATTGTTTTCCATACGTTTTACATGCCCTAGCCATCTCAAAAGTGATATACGTATATTTTGTACAAGGTCAACGTCGCTGTACAGCTCGTGTAGTTCATGGTTGAACCTTCTCCTCCAAAGCCAGTTAACGCAGATATGGCCGAAAATGGATGTCAATCTTCATCCGCTTTCGATGGAGTCCATGTCTCCGCGCCATAGAGCAGGACTGGGATGATCAGAGTCTTCTAAAGAGTCTCCTTTGTTTTGTGTTCCTTTTTGTGGACAGCAGGTACTCCGTTTTGGCCTCATTGACTGCAAGTTCCATCTTAGCTGCTTCAGCTTCAATGTTAGCAAACGCTCCAGTGGCAGCTCGATGGGTTCTGCCAATGATGTCTATGTCATCAGCGTATGCTAACAATTGCACAAACTTGAAAAAAATTGTGCTAGTAGTGTTAACTTGGGAATTTCTTACAATTTTTTCAAGTATTAGGTTGAAGAAATCGCACGATAGCGCATCACATTGTCGGAATACTTTTTTGACACCAAAGCTTCTGTAAGGTGTGTACCAACCTTGATGGAGCAGCGAGAGTTCTCCATCGTCATCCGACATAGTCGGATGAGCTTTCTTTGGATGTCAAAACCAGACATGGCTCTCTATAGCTCGTCTCTATAAATCCTATCGTACGCGGCCTTAAAATCGATAAAAAGATGGTTGGTATCGATTTGGAGTTTTCTAGGGTAGTTTCCAAGATCTGCCGTAGCATGAACATTTGATTGATTGAGGAGCTTTGTTGTTTTTTAGTTCAGATATTGCTATCCTCACTTCATTTTGATCAGGTGGACGGAAGTTTTGTTTGTCATCGTCTATGTTGAATGGTTCATTCTGCCTGACAGCGGGATTTGGTCTTCATCGCCGCTTAACAGTCTGCAGAAATGGTCCTTCCATGTACTCAGCACCGACTGTGACTTTACTACGAGGTTTCCATTCCTATCTTTATAGGCTTCTGTGCGGGTTTTTTTCCTTGACACTTTCTTTTTACCTGTTAGTAAAACTTCCGCACGTTGTTCTTGGAGTAGCATCTCTCAATATCTTCGATCGCGCGCTTCTCTCATTTTCTTCTGGAGAAGCCGCTGTTCTTCCCGTCTTTTCTGCTCGTAGAGCTTGCGAGCAGCTCTCGTCCTTCTTTGCGGCGCTGCCTTATATGCCACTTGCTTAACTGCATGTGCCTGCCTGCATTCGTCATCGAACCAGAGGTTTCGTGGTGGAGGTCTGGTGAAACCTAGCACATCAGTTGCGGCTCGTCTGATGGCTTGTTGGCGACGTTGCCACTGGTTTTCGCCACTTGATGCTGGCGGTAATGGATTTACATTTAAGAACACAAACGATCACAAGCAATAAAAAAATGCAATAAGTGTTGGAATGGTTCAACCTGTCGGCTTGGATGTGTTTTGCAAAGTGTTTGCTTTTTTTTTAAACAGAAGTGACGTTTTCAAACTTTCTTCATTTAAGCCACAAGTAATTTCAGTTTTTCAACGAAACTAGGGGATGTGTTGGCAAAGTAGGTTTTTCATAAGTTCTCATTATTGAATACAAGATGGAGTTAAGAGCTACGCCAAAAAAAGGGTTTTGTTCTTTTTATCCCTAGTTCCTTCTTGCCCCAATCTCCCCTACACTTTACACTTTTTGTTTCATCTTTTTCTTTTCAAAATTTGAGTTTAAAAACCGTTTTTTTTTATTTAAAAACTATACATAGATTTCACTTAATTTAGAAATGGAGTAGGATATTGGCTTTAAAAAGTTATAATATTTATTTGTAAGTATATTACCATTATTTTTAAGTATTTTTTTTTCATTTTTAGTAACTTTTTTTGAAATTGCCCCACCAACCCATACGGGGGGAGATAGACCCCTAGTACCTATAAATGTTTTTTTTTAAAATGCATATTCGCTATTTCTGTGATGTTGCCGCCTGCTCAACTAATTGACTTGCTTCTGAATAGCACTTTCTTGAATTGCAATTTGACAATATGGAACAAATAAATCGCAACCTTATCTCGAAACCTCACCATCAACACCTCTCTTAATTCTATCAAAAGCTCCCAGTTTTATCTCGTTACATGTGAACGGAGTATGCCATTTCGAACTCAACCACTATCTCCCAGCTATCCATTAGTAGACCGACGACGACGACTACCGACAACATTCAATTCCTCCCAATTACGCGAATTGGCAATCTATTAAGGCAACAGCTATTACTTAACATCAATTCAGCCTACTGCAATCATTGCCAACAACTTCATCGGAGATACAGAGTTCAATTCGATTTCTGGATTCCTGCTTTGGTCCAGTAGTCGGATTCCTGGTTTGTGCCTCTGCCGGCTTTCTTTACCAAGCAACTGCGGGTTAATACATACATACCTATACCATCTATTGTGGGCCTTGCTGATTCTTTGAGTGTTGTGTTCGGGTTCGGTGCTCCAAACGTGAGCACAGCAATTAATTAGCCAAAACACAAGAACCCTTTTGGGTTTGGTTTGGTGGAAACTATTTTAATTGGCAATTGTTGTGTGCGCTCTGACTCTGAGAATGGTCATAAAAATTCCATTTCCCTAAAAGTTCCAATGTATCTCCAGATAACCTAAAACCTATACAGTTGTCGGTCTATACATAGGTACTCTATTGGTATTTATACCTACGGAAGGATTGGCAAATAGAGAAGAACCAAATCAATTGGATCGGATCGTACTGCTTCGTAGTCATAGGTCGGCAACACGGTCGGCGCGGCGCTGCGCCTGCGACAGTGTATCTTGAACGACAGGTCTTCTCCCAAGACATTTATACTTAACCTTTACTATATATCTTCTTTCTTATCGATTGAAGATCTTATCCTGGTTGTTTGTTAGGAGTCTGAGAGATGAAGACACAAAAAGCAGGTTGCCTTTGCAAATCTGTGCATCTAAACTCGATCACCAAATAAATAAACCAATTGCGACACACAAATCACGGTATGCCGTTTGTCTGTTGATGTTCGATATTCACTCTTCACTGTGAAATAGGGGTCTCGGGTTGAGTGACGGTCACGCTTTCTGTGGGCTATAATAGAGGAAACTTGTTGTGGTACCCATAATACGAACAGATAGACATTTTGAAAATAGATTTGTTTTTGTTTTTACTTGATTTCGTGTCGACAAAAATGTCGTGTTGTTTTGTCAAGTTTAAGCCCACATTTAAGTGGGTTTCGTCATAACGTCCGTTGATTTGTGCTACCAAATTAATGTGAGCATCGAGATGAGCTTACACTATTTATTTTTATGAAATTCTGAATTTAACTATAATTAGACGGTCAACGTAATCGGTCATCGTGTTGACTATTTGACGTCACCACAAAATCAATCTTTACTTTGTTACAACAGCGTAAAAGTCCACAGTGCCAATGTGATTTTTATTGTTTACTGTCAAATGTGTTGACACTCCAAACTTTCACCCTCATCCGTCTTGACCACATTTAATCTAGCTGACTCCACTTACTGCCGTAATTTCTAAACAAATATTTTTAGCGACGAACCGCATTTTTGGATAATTGGCATTTTTACAAAGCAAACTTGACGTATTTGGGACAGATTCTACCTTATCAGAAGTTCACCGTAGGTAAACAAATGTAAAACCACAAAATGAAGCACCATTAGGTGAATTCTACCTGTCTCTAATTTCTTTAATAAATTGCATTGAACACTGCAAGAAAATTGACAGTTCATATACAAAAAAATTGTTTTTTGACATTTCTAAATGCCAAAGTATTTACGATATCAAAAAGATAAATGACATTTGTATTCAATAGAATTTGCAAGAATTCCTCTCAACGGTTGAATAACTATGCCGTGATCCGTGAATAAGTATTCAAGTTGCGTAAATTCATATTAATAAAATATTTTCCTGCTCATTCTATGTATTTATAGTACCCTAATGTCAAATATAGTATCAACAGTAGTTGTAGAGTATGTAAAGGAGTATATGGTAGGATCAGTATTATAGTAGTATTATCACATATTCTATCGAACGCGGCCAATGGCTTTGGAAAAACAGCTGATAAACAAAATATCTTTTGTTAGTCACACGTCCCAAGCTATCTAAAATGCACGACTGGATCGCACGTAGACGTACTTGTTCGGTCACATCGTATGCACAAGATTCTTAGTAGAAACGGTTGAATATATTTTTAAAGTGGTTTTTTAATTAAATTTTAGTAGAAACGGTTGAATATATTTTTAAAGTGGTTTTTTAATTAAATTTTATTACAAAATTTCTTAATTTTTTTTCTAAAAAATATGGTATGGCGATTTTAAATATTTAATAATATAAATTTTTACAACAAAATTTCTAAAACATACTTGTTTTCGAAATACAGTCAAAATCGGTTACAACGACATCGGTTATAACGACCAAATTCTTAGGTTCCGGCAGAGTTCCATTATAATCCCATTGAATAATAGATCGTTTATTACGAATTCGCTTACAGCGACATATCGGTTGCAACGACCAGATTTTCCCCATTTTTTAATTAAAATATTGGTTATAACGAATAAAACTGACGTAGCTGTTGATGCGACTGCATATTTTTCTAAACGGTAATCTGTTTATCTGTAGGTGCTTTGTATGAAGAATTTCGGATACATTTTTATGTTAAAGCTTTCCGTTTGTTGATATGTTATTCTTTTTGTTTTACGTTTATTATTTGTTTTGAGTTTGTTCAAGTAGGCGGGAAAATTGTTGACAACAATTTCACCGAGAATCTGATATTAATGAAAAAATTAATTTAAAAAAAGTTTATAATAACAAAAATTAAAAAAACAATTAGTTATTTCCACTTTTTTTAATAAATTGTAAATGTATATTTATACATATTCAGTGCATACTCGTACGTGCCTCAAAAATAAATAAGAATTATAAATTATAAAAAAATGGTCTCTACTTGAAAAGAAATTAATTTAATTGATATCGGTTACAGCGACCTATCGCTTATAACGACTAAATTCGTCAGTCCCGTGAAGGTCGTTATAACCGATTTTAACTGTACATATTGAATTTTCGAATTTTTACTTGCGATATACCTACTATAGAGCAGGTTTTGCATTTGGAAACAAATCGAACTCGATATTTTAATCAAATTTGACATTGCGATGATGGAGAACACCAAAAAGGTGGGTCCCGCAATTCCGTCTGTCTGTCTGTCTGTACAACACTCTACAGCCTAAACGGCTGAAGCGATTTTCTTCAAACTTGGTATTTAAGCGTTTTAGCTGATTGTCCAAAATAGATTTTTGAATTGTTGTTTTAGCCCCAAAAATAACGGTACTTACCATACAAATTTTTCTACCATCTTAATTAACTCGAAAACGGCTGTAACTAAATTGATAAAAATTGGTGTGTGTAATAAAATTTGTTAAAAATATTTTGTTATTAACGGTACCTGCCATACAACCATTTTTTTGATTTTCAGCTTTCTCATAAGCGGCTCAACGGATTTCGGTCAAAATTTTTATACAGGAGCTCCTTCAAATTCCAAATAATACTGCATTTCAAAATTTTCGAAAATTAAAATTTTTTTTTTTTGAAAATTCAATATTTCGAAAACGGTTCGACGATTTTTTCTGAAATTTTGTTTTTGAATTTATATTATTAAATATTTAAAATGTTCATACCCATTTTTTTTTTTAGAAAAAAATTAAGAATTTTTTGTATACAAAATTAAGTGAAAAACGACTTTAAAAATAAATACAAATATTTTTCTATTAAGAATATTTCGCATATAATGTAATCGGACATAGGAGTAAGTACGTGCAATCCAGTGCATTTTTTTTCACAAATCCAAAAAAATATTTTTCCGAAAATGTTGGTATGCAGTATTATTAATGATTCAAAGGACCTCCTACATAATTTTTTTTTATCAAAATCCGTTGGGCCGTTTATAAGAAAGTCATAAGTCAAATAAATGGTTGTATATGGCATATCTAACAAAATATCTAAACAATTTTTTTGAGGAAAATGTATACTGTACCTAAAGTAGTGCACTCACTTTTTTTTATCAAAATCGTTAGAGCCGTTGCTGAGATAATTAAGATGGTAAAACAAATTGTATGGAGATACCGTTATTTTTGGGATTAAAAAAAATGATTCAAATTTCAGACAATCACCCAACACGCTTAAATAACAAGTTTGAAGAAAATCGGAAAAACGGAATTACTGGACCCACTTTTTTGGAGTTCTTTATCATTGTAACGTCAAGTTTGATTAAAATCTCGATTTTTCGATTTTTTTTCCAAATGCAAAATTTGCCCTAGTACCTGTATGCAAGTAAAAATTTGTATGCATTATTATAAAGGGTGTTTTTTACACATGTGGTTTTCAAGAAGAAACAAAACGCATATAATTAAATGTTATGACCAAGAATTTAGACTTATTATAAAGATAAGAGTTTGCCATTATGCTTTAAAAGTGATTTCGAGCAAGTGGCCGCCGCGGCTGGCTCGAATAAATTCCAGTCAAGAGGCCCAATTTTCGACCAATTTTTGCAGCAATAACGCCCCGAATATTCTCTTCTAAGGCGTCAATCGTCTGGGGCACACAAAATGGTGCAGCGGTGTTAAATCGCACAATCTTGGAGTCCTCATCACAGTCATCACAGGCCCACGGCGGCGCGCGCGAGATAATGCGCTCACCAAATATTTCCTTCAATAAATTGATTGGTTCGTTCGCTGTATGGCATGTAGCGCCATCTTGCTAAACTATTAATATTTTTAATATCTGTTACATTTTAGACTATTGTAATAAAAATTAATGATGTTATAAGAAAATTTTCGATATGATCCCCACACTCTTCAGAAGGCAAGGGTTGTATCTTCTCATTATGGCTGCAGATAAATTTAATTCCGCCAAATTCTCCTGCAATTTAACTCCAGCGGCTTCAATACGTTGTTTAAGTTGTCTAAAGGAGATATTTCAACTTCATGTACAGAGTTCTTCATGAATCCCCAAGCGTAAAAATCCAAAGGAGTTAAATCTGGTGATCAAGGTGGCCAATCTGTGGGACCTCTTCTTCATATCCAGCGGTCACTAAAATTGTCATCAAGCCAGTTCCTTACAGTGCGTCTGTAGTGTGCTGGATCTTGTTGGTATATTAAACTGTCTATTATAGGTAAAGGGACATTATCTAATAAATCTGGCAAAAGGGTTCTTAGGAATTGCAAAGGGTGGGATTAGGTCATACCAAATCCAAAATATGTTCCTCTATGTGTGTCTCCAGCACTCCATATTTCCGAAGACGAATTTGAAGTCTTGCAAAAAGTGAATGTTGAGGACATCTCCTATTGGTAGTACAATCTCTTCGCTTCCCGACTGGAACCATCCGCTAAGCCGTAGCAATAGTGCATATCTGTCAATTCTTCCCGAGAGAAACTTGCCATCGTTTTGTGCTGACTATTTGATACGCAAATTAGAAATGAGTTTTAAACATAATGTCCTTCCATATATATTTGTGGTTAGGTAAAACATATTTATTTATTTTTTTTTGGTATAAGTAATCCTTTTTATTAGGGTAACAGGTAGGAATGCATTTCATTTTTTTTTTTAAATTGAACACATGCCCCAATTAAAAAAGGGTAATCTAGTTAAACCAATGTTTTTTATTATTCGCTAAAAACCGGATGGTGGACAATAAAAAATTATTATTACAATAGTCTAAAATGTGACAGATATTAAAAATATTAATAGTTAATTAAGGCTTTTTTTATTACTTGCTAACTAAACTAATGGTATTTATGCAAAGATAGAACAAACAATAAAGTGTTTTTCTTGGAAAAAAGTACTTTTAATTTTTTTTTAATTTCGCAAAAACTAAGCTACATTTTGCATCCGGTTTTGTGTTTTTAAAAATTAATAAGAGCAATGAATTTTGAAAACAAAAATTATACTTAATTACATAAAATTTTGAAAAAAAAAAATAGTTTGAAAATTAAAAAAAAATTTTTTTTCAAGGTTTCTAGTTTGAAAATTAATTTTTTAAAAAATATTGTCTAGTTCAACTTTATTTAAAATGAAAATTAAAGAAGAGATTTCTGGCTTTCCAAGAAGGTATAGCATGTCATTGTATGTTATACCGCTGTTTTTAAATAATTTTTTTCTGTTTTAAGTCAATTTTGTAGAAAATTGCCCCTTCCGGCTAAACGGGGGGAAATGGACCCCCTCACTCCCATACGATTTTTTCTTGTCTAAGTCCAACCTACACGCCTTAGCTTTTTGTTGCATCTTATACGACTCACCCTTTATATTACAATTAAAAAAATAATAATTATAACTACTCCATGAACACATCCATCTCGATTCAATCCAATCATCAATCGTACCAGCAAAACTAACAAAATCAAATTCGAGAATCGAATAAACGTCAATCATCCATCCACCGTAGCATTCTTCTTTAGCTTTTAAACGTCCTTAGCGAATTGTATGTAAAATCTTACGACGGATAAATTTACGATGGATAAATTTCACAAAAAAACCCGGCTTAGATCTAGAGCATTTGATTTTAGTCGAACGTTCGATTAGCTATTTATAATATTAACATAATACCCAAGTTCTCAATGCGATTTAGTAATATGTCAAATCATTTTTAGTATGCTATTAGGCTAAAAAGAGGATTTTGCTAATTTTAAACCAATTTAGTTCGTAATATTTTCTTAACATTTTACTAAAGTTAAAATCACAAAATGGCTACTTTATTTTTTTAGTATCGTACTAAATCCGTATGCCACTTTGACATTTACAAACGTCAAAAAGTTATGCTCGCTTACTTTTTTGCACTATTTTAGGCGTGTATAGTTGTAGTTTATTAAGAAAATAGAGTTAGTCTGGTGCTACTTAAAAAGTGTTTAAAATTAGGAAAATATTAATAAAGTGCTTTAATATTAGCAAACTGTTAAGTAGTATCATGCTAAGCCCATAACATCACGCTGTTTAAAATTTTGCGCCAATCTTTTTTAATCGATTTAATTTTGAGTTATAAAAATGTTGAAGTTCTCCAAATTAACCACAATGAAATTATTCATCAGGATTTTCGACGGTTCTATGGTGTAATGGTTAGCACTCTGGACTCTGAATCCAGCGATCCGAGTTCAAATCTCGGTAGAACCTGTGCGAATATTTTTATTTGTCAAGGCAGTAAAGCTACGAAAATACAAATTTTCGTACATTTTAAACGAAATAATAGTAAATATTTTTTTGCTTAAACAAAAAAGGCATCAACCGACACACTCACAGCTATGTATATCTGAAAATTACCATATGAATGGACCTGGAATGGTCTGTGGTTGTTGTTGTACGCAATTGAATAATAAATAATAAATAATTTTTTTCTATTAAATGTTTTATTTAATTCATGAAGAAAATAAATGGACAATATTACATTGAACTAACTATATTTTTCTTTGATTTGTATACCTCCAATACACTCCACTGTTTGCAGACTGCTTAATCTGTTTGTTTCATGTCATCAAGTTTTTCCTGATTTATTTCACAGCAGCATGGTGTTTGTGAACAAACACATTCAAGTACTCCGCCTGATACATGCTCCTGCACATCAGTGAATTCAGTTTGTGCCTTTATTTTATTTTGCCACTCTAAAACTCTATGTCCACAAGGATCAGGATCTTCGCAAGCAGCTTTCTTCCCTTCTTCGATAAGCCTCTGTTTAAACCTATAAGCTTTTTCATCTTCTTTTGGCAAAACATTTGCATACAATTTAAATTCCGTGTCACCGAAAGTCTTACACTCTTTACAAAAACAGCATGTACATTTGTATTTTTTGTCCTTGTCCCGAGACTCTTCTACCCTCTTAAAAAAACTACTATAAGCCGCCTTGATCCGATTTTCTAATTTTTTTCTCTCAACCTCTCTCAGGCCTTCTGACCTAGCAAATACCTCTGCAGTGCCCTCAGCAGCCCGCATCCATTGTCCTTCGTCTATGAAATCCGGGTTATAATTGTCGGCAGTTTGTTTGTAGTAAAATGCCTTGAAAGCTTTTTTAATAATCACATAAGCCAGATGAGCTTCGACACGATTCATACGACATTTTCTGCCCAAGTCATGAAAAAGATCCTCCTTTCGCAGTTTCTTCCTCAGGACATCACTTACTGGATCTGGAACTATTTTAAAGTGGAGAAATCCAAAAATAATAACATCACCTGCAGCTTTGGCTTTGCATTCATGAATTCCACAAATCGATAAGACTCGTACTATTGTCTCCGAACAATCTAGTATTCGTTCGATGAATTTGGTCGAATTGCTAAGCGAACGGATGCAGTTACAGGGGGGTTTCGGTGGATTGTGAAAACGGGCACATTCCTCATTGTCGCATATGCATTGGCATTCAAATTTGCTCATTTTAAATTTTTTTTTTATGAATTTAAATTTTTTGCATAATACAGTTTTGTTTTCGTTCCAAAATGAAGCTTAATTCAAATTTATTTTAAAATAAACATTGATACAAAAATTGAGGGGTGTAAAATTTTTGTCATCAGCCTACTACGATGTTAAATTATGTTTTAGAGCCGAGCTAAATACACGATCTTGCAAAATTGAGTTTATCATATGACACTAGATACTTATACTAAGGGTAGTGATGCAAGAGATAATTTTTCCTCTTCGCTAAAAGATATTATCTTTCCGCTGGGCATTTGCATGAACGGACCCCTTAAGAATATTTGCGTAAATGTAGGAAACAATCAGCTGTTCATTGAACTAACTTTATCAGGTCTATTTCTACTCTTTCTACATCAAATTCGTGAGATAAATTTATCTGATTTGTAGAATATTTTTTCCATACCAACTTTAACAGTTCATTTCTGCGAAGATAAAATTATCTGTTTGCTGAGGTTTATCCGGGTTTTCCGCCGTTGCATAAATACCCTTATTATTTTATTTATAGGAAAATGCGTAAAGTTACAATTCCTATAAATGTTATTTGACGTTGAATAGAGGGCGTTTTAAGCTTAAGGCGTGGCTACATAAGATTATATTAAATTTACAATCAACAACTACAATTTTGTAGACTACGTTGTAGAGAATGTAAAGTGCATCAATCACAATTTTCTAAATCGACGGGCAGTCGCACTAGTGCCATAGGTCTGCTATAAAGTATTGCCAAAAAGACAAGGCACGAATACCATAAATGAAACTCAAATCGTTTTGATAACAAAAATTAATCCAAATCTTCATTTTTCAAATCACTTCTTATATACAAATTCTATTCATTCGTTGGAAAAATAGATTTGCTGCAATCCATAATTGAGTAAGATCTCAATTAGGCTGCACTAGTTCTTTGCTTATGCCCAATGTGCTTTCAATGCAACTCTTTGTATCCACTTAATTATGTCACAGCGTCATATTTTATTTGAATTTGTTCCGCATATCAATGCTTAGAGGAGTCAAATATCATTATTTTCTTTTGTTATACGACGACGTTTTCACTCATTAGTGTAGAATGTAACATGATACACTGAATGACCATGCGCGAATAATTCATTATCATGTGCTTAAAATATGGCTGTATAAGCTCTTCACACCAAACCCAAAAAAGTTTTCGTTTAACATTTCAATTATTTTGGCACCACAGGCAACAACAAATACGTTGTGAATTCAAATTGAAATTACCCCAGACAGCTATTTTTTATTCGTTTATTCCTGGCAGCAACCCGTCAGCTATTCATGTAACGATTAATTGGCACTGAATGTTTCACAAGGTGTGTTCGTTTAGTTCATCTTGCAAATCCAACATGTTTTCGACTGTTTTTTTTTAAAACTTGTAGTTTATCAAAACGAGTGGTTTATCAAAAATGTATGGGAAAACTTGTGTTTTTGCTTTAGGTTTTCAGCCAAAACCGATAATTTCGCGAAAACCGTGTTTTGGGCTTGGTGTGAAAAGGCTATAAAATTGCGATATGAATATATTTCAAGAGCATCGGCGATTGACTGTTGTGAATTGAATTTTTATTTAATTATAATGTAATTTGTTGGAATAAGGAGGCTTTACATGGATCTGCATGTGCCGACTTGAAGAAAATTAGAGCGGGACCATAATAAATATAAAACAAACATAAACGTAAGACAGGGTACACACCACTGTTGCAAAATTCGATACAATTGTACCTTTTTGATACATTCCACTTTCTTGAAGTACACAAATACACTTTTATAAAATTCGATACACTTTTGGGATTCCGTTGAAGATAAAAGGTATTTTATTCATCAAAATATGTTTTGAGAAATTTAACCAAAAGAAATTCAATAGTTCTTCATTAAACTTCTGTGAACGTCTGAATCTAATAAAATTCTGATTTTTTGTATATAATGATGAGCGCACTAAAGAGGTTTTGAATACCCTTAAAATGATCGAGCACAGTGCGAGTAAGATGAAAGTAGAAAAATATCTAAATGGAGATATCGATGCACATTGGTTTTGAATTTATATAAAAATGCGGGGGTAAATAGAGCAGGGTAAAGCATTCCGTTGTTCGGGTAAAGAAAGAATATTTGTACTTGTCTGAAATTAGGGTCAATGGCAAACAAAACTGAAGTGCGAGTATTACGGTTGAATAATGTAAGGGGAGGAATACAAATGGCTAATATTCTATTGACAACAAATGTGCAAAATGCTCCTCTTGAACCAAAAGAACTTCTGGAATGAAACAATTTTTTAATAGCATTCATTATTTCTTTTTGTATATCTACAAATTTTGAATCAGTTTTGAATAAGTTTTTTTTTATACTTTAGAAAACTTTCGCATCGTTTTTGTTTTTATACATAATACATTATATGAATATGGTTAATGTTATTTTTTTCTTTTATTGAAAACATTTTATTTGTAAAGTATTCATTTTTATTATTTAATGAAGACGAATAGCGAGTTTCATTTAAAAATTCAAATATCTGTTCTCAAAATCGAGATTTGATCTTTGTTTCTAGATTTAATTGTAAAGTGTCGACAGACGGAATTGGGGGACCCACTTTTTTGTGTTCTCTATGATTGTAATGTCATGTTTGTTTGTTAGATTTTGTTTTGCACGAATCCATAACTTGCCTTATAGTACCTACAATCGCAAGTAAAAAGAAATATCATGAAAAAAAATATTTTATATGTGTTTTATTTACGTTTACTTTTGAAACCGCAAAATGGATAACCCTTTGTATGTATCTACATAATTTCGAAAAGTTAGTACCAAAAGAAATTATACCTTACCATCAGAAAACCACGAGATCAACATACGACTATTTCACGCTTCAATTTAATATAAATTTCGTAAGTAATTTTTTGTTTTGATTCTATTTATAAATAATATGTTGACACATCAAAATACTTGTCTACCTACATTATGTCGGTATACATGTACTTTTGAAAAAACCTGTTTGAATAAAAATAAGCTTTTAGTAAAGCTTTCGTATTTGTGAAATTATTGTATGTTAATATATGTATGTATATGTATAATGTATCTATATATAAAATTAATCACAGGTATTTTTTTTTCGGAAACATGTGATCATAACGGTTCTATGGTGTAATGGTTAGCACTCTGGACTTTGAATCCAGCGATCCGAGTTCAAATCTCGGTAGAACCTGAATGATACGCTTTTTTGTATTTAAAGAAACAAAATTATTGATAAACACATGGTTTCAAAATGGATGAAGTATTTTATTGAAATTTTGATTTTCTTTTTGTATTAATTATTTGAACATAATATGATGTTAGTAGTATCTAGTTATAAAAGTATTTATAAATATATCCTAGTTACAAATATAGTATACTTACATATAGCGTAGCAAAAAATTCTTGTGAAGAAGTAAATAGTTCGTAGAAAGTTGACTAATAGTAGTTTTTAACTAAAGTTAACTAATAGTAGTTGAAAGTTTTCTTTATGGAAGAAATAGTGATACTGAGCTCATAGCTTTCCCCTGCAGACAAAGTAAAGCCGAGTGAAATTAGTATCGTAAGTTTCTGGCTGGATGCTTAAAGACTATTTCTTGATTCAAACACAATTTTAAAAAACTGGATGGAGATGGAAGAAACATAAAAGTATAACTCCCAGTTTCACAGTGGGAGTTTAAACTTAAGATCAACTGAACCTTATACTGAGTTTAAATTTTTGGTTTAATTCGTCTGGTTTCACAGTGAAATCTGATCTTCAGATCAGTTGAACTTCGTTTAAATATATTTTATGAAACATAGTTGGCAGCAGTTTTCTTGCTCGTCCTCCCTTTCACTCTCTGACAGAAAAAAAAGACGCGAAACAACGAGAATAATAAATAATATGTTCAAAATCATTATAACAACTCGATAGCATTTGAATACAGAATTTTGTTTTGTTCATAATATTTTCTGAAAAAAAAAAAACAATACAACGCTGAACTGAAGTTTAAACGGCAGAATAATCTCGGTTAACTTAAACTACAAATTGAACTCAGTTCAAAGTTTAAACGACACTGTGAAACCGAATAAATTATTGATCTGAAGCTTAAATCAAAATTAGAGCTTAAGCTTGCACTGTGAAACTGGACGTAAGAATATTCATTATTAAAACTAATTTTGCATTTTTGAAAAAATCGAACTCGAGATTTTAATCAAACTTGACATTACGGTGGTAGAGAACACCTGTCTGCCTGTAGGTCGCTGGATTATCTCCGTTATTTTTAATCACTCTTAAACTTCTTTCGGACTACGTCTTTAAAGTGTTGAAAATGAGCAAGCTCAACATCCCCAAAAAATTGGTTTATATGCGCAAAGCGAAAAAGAAATAATATATTCACTTGGTTTACTAATTGGGAAAGAATTGCAGACGACGCACTTTTTTGACGATGGCTGATTTTAAGAGAAATTTGTTGAAGAGCTTACTTCTAGTAAGAACGAGCTAAGTGACTTCGAAATCTACATTATTCTGAACGATGAAAACTGGAAAATAGTTTTTGAATTATGTAAAGAAACATTTGCAAGATGACATTTAGAAAACAGCTGTAAAAACATTCAAATACATCAAAGCGACAATTGTCATTATGGTTCCAATGGCCAATGCTTAGAACTACAAATCATTAACCAAATTATTTGTTGGCGTGTTGCTGCGGCCAGTCATCGCGATTGACAAAGATGACAAAAACCAAAACCTAATGCAGCCTGGAGAACCAGCAGCAAGAAGACAAATAGCTGTAATGAGATGATTGAAATGGAATTGATCGGGACCCGCGCAGTTCCAAATTTGAACACCCAGCGGCAACCGACGAAGAACATTCTCTGACTGTCGTCGTTCACAATAAAAGCGATCAAAAACAATGGACCGAATTTTCGAGATGCTTCTATTTGGATCCTGTGATGCGATAATCACATACTTACCAACTGGGTGTGACAAATCCAGAAAAACTGCAATTAGGGCGATGGCCACAGGTAACAGCTAAGGATCGTCGCTTCATGGAGACTGCTCAGCGATTCACGGAATATAAATAAACTTCTTCGGTTGTCGATAAACAAAACAAAACCTTTTCTGTTTTATATGTATTTTAAAATGCTCAAATAAACCAAATAAAAAGGATAATTAACTGACATGTCAAAATGTCAGTTTTGAAGTTTCTATACATTTTATTGACAACATAGTGTTTATCCTCTACAATCTCCAAAAGCTAAGCTCCGAGAATTGTCAAGCTAAGAACCCCCGGGGACAATTTAACATGCAAATTGTTAATCCCATTGATCGCTTTTTCCTACAATTTCACATCTCGATCTTTAAACGTCATCCATTTAATCACGGAAATATTTCCCTTATAGTTGGACAATGTTACACTCAACAACTTGTTGGATTTTCTTTAGTGTACTAACAAAACAATTCTTAGCTCGGTTTTCTGGAATTATTAGGAACGTTAAATGTAAATAACCATAACCAGTGGATAGGCTGAACCACCAATAACCATAGGTCCTGGGAAAGGAAGCCATCCCTCATTATTTCATTTGTTATAGAATATATTGGTATTTCTCGTCTGTGGATGTATCTTTCTATTGATTTATTCATTTTCATACATTTTGTTAGTTATCGTGATCGCCACCGCAACAGCGTAGGTTTGCTCGAGGCTTACCCAGGTTCGTTCGTTGAACTTTATCCAGGTTCGTTTGTTGAACTTTATCCAGGTTCGACCTGAGTTTAAAAAAAATGGGGTTTTCGGTTCTCAAAAAACACCCGATGGCCATTAATTTTATATCTCAGAAAAGTAAGTTATGTCATTTAATAATTAAAACTTAAATTATGTTCAATTTAAGTTCTTAGTAAATTTTTTTTTACGTAACTATTTCCATTTTAAAAAATAACAAATTGCATACAAAACGAGAATTCAGAACAAAACAAATACATACTTCGGATTAGGGATGAGCGATGTTCATCTATGTTAACGAAACATCGATAGTAAAACAAAAAAATCGATGATTAAATAATTATTAACATCGATGATGAGTAGTCGATATTTTTCTAAGTATTCCTACTTCAGATCTCATATGACCGACGTTTATTCATTTAACTCAACTTGTCCCAGCTAAAATCCTAGATTTACTTCAGGGCGAGTTGAGGGCGACCCTAGGTTTAAAAAAACACAGAATTTGTTCATCAGGGTGACTTCAGGTTTTTCAAAAAACTCTTTAGGGTGACTTCAGGGCTCAACGAACAAACCTATTGATTCAACTTTAGCGACTGCTAATTTGGTTGCCACAGCTTCCCATTGTGCCGCTGTATACCTATTATTTTCGTATATTTCAACTTTGCAGTGCTTTTCCTGTTTTGTTTGCTTTTGGGTTTGTGGTTAAAGTTCATCGACTCATCTTTTATTAATACCTAATTATTTTTTTAGCAATAAGATCCAAAATTTGCAAAGTCAAAAGGGAGCAAAAATGAAACATTTCATATTCTGTTTACAGCTTTAGTTCAATTGACTGTTCTATCTTTTTCTGATGTCTGTTTTCAAATCTGTTCTGATCTTTTCATCAATGAGCAAAGATACTTAGCACGTTTTCTCAGGTTTTCACATTTTAATATTGAATTATTTTCCGAAACAAATGTGTTGACTTTTGAATTCCACATAGTGTTGTATTTTTTTCCGAGGCAGATTTCGTCCAATTTAGCTTGTTTACTTTTAGTCCAGAAAAAATTCCTAGTGAGCTGAATTTTTGTATACACCTTTAATACATTTAATAAATTTCGATTTTCACATCTTCATTACAACACCGTAATCCCTAGGAATTTTTCCGCAGATTGGGCTTTTTTTTCCACACTATCAGAATTGGCCGAAGAGAGCTTATAGCAACCTCCGTCTTGCGACCAATGGTTTGCCAACACAGAAAACTGTATTATACCACCGACCGGCTCATCATTAAGTGCAGTGTTAGTTGTTAGTAGGCCAACTCTATTACAAATAACACTTACACAAGTACAAAAAGAAAATTTAAACAAATAATATTTCGTTAATACAAAACAAGAACAAAATATCAAACATACAATGTTTAGGAGCATGGAAAACAGGTTTTGAGTAGATTTTTTAATTTAATTTTACTGATATTGAAATCAAATATGTTTGAATTCCAATTTAAAAGTCTACCCATACGTGTCAAGGGCACATGCATCCCATAGTTAGTCCTTTAATGAAGTCGAGTCCACGGAGATTATAACCTCCTCCCCGATAATGAAAAAAAACTGAACATAGTAGGTCTGGTGCATCTGTGACGCCAGTTATAGGTGCAAGAATACCAAATCATTGCTAGTTATTCTCTGTGCAAGTGTTTGCATTTGAAGAATTGATAAACGTTGGGCATAAGGGAGGGCATTACAGGGATCACTCCACTGAAGCCCTTTCAATGCGAAGCGAGTAAAGTTTTTTGAACAGATTCTAATCTCTCAATATGAATATCGTAAAATGGAGTCCAAACCTGCGATGTATACTCAAGATGGGGACGATCCAAGCAGTTGTATAAAGCACGGGTAACATTTGGATCAAAAAATTAATTGGACCAACGCTTCATAAAACCTAACATTGAATTGGCTTTGTTAAGAGTGATATTAATATGCGGGCAGAAAAGTCTAAATTAGGCGTAAAGAGAACTCCAAGGTCCCTTACAGTTACAACACGAGTTAAGATGTGCCGTGAGATAACAGCCATGAGAAGAAGGAGAACGTTTTTATGAAACTGTTATTGTTTGACATTTTGTCGGGTTAAGATTCAAACTGTTCTTTTCACACCACAAGGCAAAGTGGTTTATATCCTCTTGCAGTAGAGTTTGATCTTTTGGAGATGATATATTTTTATAAATCTTCATATCATCTGCAAAGATAAGAATTTCGGGTTTGGGATTTAAAATGCCTTAATTGACTGGACTATTTGGTCTTGACGTTCACTGACAACTGCGTTTCTTTCTCATACATTTTGTTGTTGTGTTTTTGCTATGTTTACCTAGGATCCCACGGTCTTGTTGTACTTGTTTTGTTAACGTCCATAATACAAAACGCGCCGTTAATAGCAAACTATATCTTACTTCTTCAATTCGTGATACAATTTGTCTCCTTTATATATTTTCAGTCCTTTAACCAACACTATTAGCCCAGTTTCTTTTATTCGAAAAGAACTCAATTTCGAATAGTATACTATTTGATCACAGACTGGAGTTTTAATTGCCCAATAAATTGTCCATACTCAATTGGGTTGTCGCAATTATTTCCCAATCCGGCACTCAATAAATTTAAATCATCACTTCGCATTCGCATATTATACCAGATAACTCTATGACTACATATTTGTTGATATCGTTCCCTGGCTCGAAAAGGAAGGCTTTAAGGCATACCAGGCCGAAAGCCTTACACACATATCCGCTCTCTGTTTTGTTGGTCCTCATCAATGTCACGATATTGTCGTGCACAAGCAATTTGCTTCATTCTTCATTCGGTGGCTGATTCCTACATCCGAATGGCATCTATACCTTTCCACGTATCCATCTATCGCCTAATGATAAGATACCAATCGAGAATAATTTCCAATCCCATCAATGATAGACAAGTAAAATCCAATTAACTCCAAATACGTGTCATGCACTTGCTTCCTTCGGCCTTTGATTTGGTTCCTTGTGTCTTCTTGTCTATATTGGCTGGTGCACCTGAAAAGATAACTTTGCAGAAACACATAAAAACCTAAGAGATTACCTCTTAGCACGCATGACATGCAGTTCTCCAACATTGCGTATAGTACAGATCGCAGAGTCGAATAGTAGCAACCCCAGGAGCGAATGTGTTTTGCTGCAACCAGCCAGCAGCGTGAGCAACCTCCAAGGGGCATCTATCGAAGTGATCTATAACACCAACTGTGCCCACTGAATGGCGATGCTGCGCAGAGATACTATCGAGGCCGTCGAATCATCCTGCAGCACCAGCTTATGGTGGTTAGGTAAGACGCAGAGCGGCTCCCTGCAAATAGTAGATGTTTTCATTAAAAAGGAAACGGCCAAACAGTTAAATGGCTATTACTGCAGTTTAGATTTGCTAAAAGTGCCACCACACAATTTACCAAATCATCATCCTATTTACCGCACAGTGGTGCGTTTTGTATGGAAGCGTGATATAAAATCTTGTCTGTCAAAAATGATGAATACACTATTAAGCATAAACTAATAACGTAAAGATCCGAAACCTCTGCTTTCATTTGACATTTGCCTACAAGCTGAAACACGCACCCAAGTAACTTTTCTGTTCCTCTTCCAATAGACACATTGATAAAAACGCAGCCAAGAATCTTTTCTGTTCCTCTTCCTATAGACACATAGACAACACCGCCCTAGTAATTTGTTTTTGTTTTGTTTTTCGATTTCCCATCTATTCATGGATAGAGTTTCAAAGCTACAAATACAACAATGTAAACAAATGGGTTTTGGTGGGTGAAACGTACGAAAGTTTCCAATCTTATTATGGCTTATTTGTGCTATTAAGGCTCAGTTTCACTGTGCTCACTTAGCTCAAGTTTAAAATCTGAGTGAATTGGAGTTCAATGAGCACTAGGAGGCTTAATTTCCACTGATGTCATTGCCAGAATGAGCTTTCATTTTGATTATGGACTGTCCTAGTATAAGTCCTTGGGAGCCATTGTCATCTCCATCTGTGCTCGCTAACAATGCCCACTTGTGCTCCACAATGTCAAATGACATTGAATAAGATCTAAAAATACTGTAAAAGTTTTGAGGTAAAATGTTTGCATTTTTCTTGGTTGCTGTACCACTGTATCTGAATGCTCGGTGTATTTTAGCTTGTATTGTACGAAGACAACCACTAAACCTGCAATCACATCAGCTTCAAGACCTGCTCCCAGGCTCTATGTCGTTTGAACCAGTTGAGTGACTTTCTCGGTGCTTATGCTATATCACTCATGCTCGCAGTCAATACAACGATGTTACGACTGGTGGATGACCAAAATGGCACCAATGACGAGTGCTGCCACGACATCTGCAGTTCGAGCAACAATAACAACAACTGCAACAACAACAAATGTTCATCTTGATATGTGTTTTGCGCGCCATTAATTAGTCATTTCGCTATTTGTAAATGGAGACGGGTGCCTGGCATTAACCAGATTCCGAGTAAATTGCCCCAGCACCAGTTTAGCTGAGAAGCCACAGGAGTATCTCTTGGGCTCGATACACTTTTTTGTTTGTTTTGTTCGTGTTGTGCGATTTTTTATTTTGTAATATGGCGTGTAGGCTGGTTAAAAGCTGCCCACAATAATAGCCAGCTAGGTATAGAGAGTATGAGTGCAACATGTGTGTATATTGTTAAACATTTAGTAGAAGTTGTTGGCGCTTTTTTGTTATACCAGTATGCCATAGTTGGAGTCGTCTGGCTTCTAGAGCTTCTGAGTCTTCGAAGATGTGTGAGTTTGACTGTTCGTCCGCCTCTAGCCACCTGATGCTGATGGCAACCTATAGAATAGTAAATATATGGTGCCTGCTGATGGGGGTATTATATCGGTCCTTAGGGATCTGCTCAGTGACACACTATTAGCTAGCTATGAAACGCTGATATACGTACCGTAGGTACCTATACATCTATCTATTTAGCCAAAAGCGTCTACGATTTTATTGGAATTAATTCTTTGACGAAGTGGATGTATAGTGTGTGCATTATATTAAACCTAAGTAGTTGGAAATTAAATATAAATGGTGTACATTAGTACACGTTAGCACGATGTCATGACTATTGACACTTCTGTCACATGCCAGTGCAAAATGAAGTTGGTTGATTTCTGAAGTGACGACATATCTTCTCTGCAGACCAAATCAACAATATACAAGCACAAAAAAAAAAGAAAAACAGCTGCAGAAAACTTTCCAGATTGCATGCTGAATGCGAAATGATGATTGCCTTATTAGAGAGAAAGAGTTTCATTTCATTTTTTTTGTGTTTTGCGAAAAAGTAGCTCGACGAATAAATTATTCACAAAGTGGAATTGGCAGAAAGGATCTATGGTAATGAAGTGATATAAATAAGGACATTGAGGTAAATTAGTTCTAGTTCTAGGATTGTTGTTGAGCATAAATTGAAATGTAGTCATTAGGAATAACACCATAAAAAGATACTGCTGTTAATTAAATAAACTGCGGGTAAATGTTTAATGGGAAAATAATTTAGGGTTAAATAAGGGCATTTCTAGGAGCAAGTCGCTATAAATTGACATGGCCACGTACTTTCTGTACATATATATTTAGCTATCAATATTAAATATAAATTCAAGAACCAGATGCACGGAATTGTTTGATTTAGTTTGTACCGAAATATTCATATCGGTCGGTTAAATATTCCAGTGAGGTTAACTTGTCAGAGGCTTGGATTTATTTATAAATAAACACTATTTTGAGTTAATGCCAACCTTTCAAATTTAATTTTGGTGGGGCATCACACTCATTCATTCAGTTTAATTGAATCTACAAATAATATCGAATCATCATCATTTTTTACTTATACCTCTATATTATGGAATGCCACTTAACTATGGTTTAGTTGTCATTCTAACAATTGGCATTATCGATGACAACTTAAAGCAGTTGTCACTTATGGCCTTTTCGATTGGCCGTCCGGAACACGTTCTTCCAATAAAACACCCGGAAACAATTTGACTGATTCTGAATTGTATGTATCACTGTGTTTGTTAAAACTAAATTTAAAAAAATCACATCGGCTGAAAAGAATTTCCAAAACCCTTGAATTCAATTTAGATACATACTTTCTTGTATTAGTAATAATTAACTTGCTTCTTTTTATGTTATTTTACCAGAAAAGTAGATTAAATTTAATAAACTCATCGAAATTACACAAAACAAATCAACCCGACGATTTTAACATTTTAATTATGTGAGTGATTAGTGATTCTGTTTTCGATTCTGAAATAAAATCCAGAATCGTTTTCTGTTCTGTTTAGAGTAACAACTGTCATTTTGTGGGGGACAAAACATTTCTGGACGGCCAATCGAAAAGGCCATTAGCAGACAACTAAATCAAAATGGCTGACTTTTCAGTTGTATCTTTGTCATCTTTGTATTATACATGTGAGTTGAGTTGGATTTGGGTTGACATAAGCGTCATAATCAAACAACTGGTTCTAAGGCCCGTATAATACTTCTTTTTGTTCTAATTTTTTTCTCATTTTTAATGCATTAAATTACATGAAAGTGTCACATTTGTGTGAAAGAGAAAGTATGTTTTTTTTTCTCGAAACAGAAATATTACTTATATATGGTATACCCTCAAACGTCATTTTATTTTAAAAAAAGCAAATAAAAAGCAATTAAAATATAAAAAATAAACATAACAGAAAAAAAGATACATAATGTTATTAGAGAAGCAATTAGGGAAACATAATGACCAATAAAAGCAAATATTGAAAGAAAATGAAGAAAAGAAAGGGGTATATTAGCCATTCAGAAAAAAGGGATCAGTTATTATTTTTAAGTCAACGTCCTAATTTAAGTCGTTGGATAATAAAGTTTTTATAAACAAGTTTAAAATTAAGTCGTTATTTTTTTTGGAAAAGTTGAATATTTTCGGTTCGTTTTTGTCGGAAGTTGAAAAATGTCAAAAATATATTGGGATGATAAGTGTGTTATTTTTTTAATCGAAAAGATAAAAAAGAAGAATTTATTTGGAATTACAAGCACATTTATTACAATAACAAGCTTAAGAAACAACAATTTTGGACTCAATGTGTGATTGAAATACCCACCAGTCGCCAAATACCTTAAGGTTAATTGTAACCTCTCAACTGGTCCAATACAATTTCTAAACCGTGTGTCTTGTTTTGTTATAAGAGGTCCAACTTTTTCCAATATTTTTTGAAACTGAACAGGAGTCATCCTAAAAATATTGCGATACAATTTGTATCTTCACTGTTAGGCCGTGTGTGAATTGCGTTAAAATGTTTGTTTAATTTTGTACCTTGGTTAAAATTTGACACTAGCGTGGTGAATAAAATGGGTTAAAATGTAGGCAGCTGTAGAGCAGGCTAAATTTGCGTTAAAATTTAACGTTTCTCAAGATAGAGTAATTTGAAACTGTAAGCGATAACCGAAAAGAAAGATGAACTCCAAAAAGTCTAGATCTACTGGGAAACCATATAAAAAATGTAAGTTTTAATTTATTCAATTGAAAAATTAAATTACATTATTATTTTTGTTTTTGTAGGGTCTCAAGAGGAAAAAAACAAATATTATAATCCGTTGATATTTTAACAAATATAAAATAATTAATTAAAATACTCATTGTATTTCATTTTGCAAATTGAATACAAATAGATTTATTTGTCAGCTTGTCAAATTCTTCAGCTGTGAAAACTAAATCAACAAACTAACCATAATGGGAATTGTTTTGAAAAGATTTGTAATTGTTGTTTTAAAATATTAAATTAACGATGTAAAACCGAAACATAATAGTAAAGCTGAGAATTCGTTACTTTTTTCGTGCCAAATTATTAACTTTATATCTTCTAAGTCAGATTTTGGGAAAGAAATTAATTAACTTGAACAACAAAAAAAAATGTTTTAGGGAAATTTCTTCAATCTTGAAGGAATTTTAGCCAAAATAGTGTTTTAATAAATCCCTTTTAACGCAATTCACACAGCAAAAAGCTAAATTTGATCCCACCACAAACCAAACTTCAAAATTTAACCAAGGTAGAAAATTTAACCAACATTTTAACGCAATTCACACACGGCCTTAATTTCTCTTATCAGTTTGTGACTAAGACCTAAAAAAGTTAAAACCATTAGTTGGATATGATTATAATATATACAAACATACAATAATATAGAAATTCAAATTACCTTCATCTTCTCTCCGTAGTAACCACTTTGCATAGTATTTTTTTTCGAGTTTTCTTTTTTATTTAAAACAATGAATGCAGAAGCTTTTAAATTTAAATTAGCTGCACATAAACCCAAGAGCTCCGTATTCATTTTATAAAATATTTAAATTTAAGAAAACAAACCAAAACCAAACAATTATGATAAATTAATAAACTTTTGTTGATGTGTCATATTTTAATGTAGAAATGTCATAAAAAAAGTTACCAATGGCTGAAAAATGTAAGTTCACTTTTTTTTTTAGTTCATTTTTAGAACTTTCTTCTTGACAGTTTTGCATTTTTGTTTATATTGTGTACCCACTTACACATAATGGGATTTTCCATTTGAGAATTCTTGTACTGCTCTATTTGCAAAAAAAAGAAGAAGTATCATACGAGCTTAAGCAGTTGTGTAGAGCATTGTTTACGCATTCAAAAAACAAATATAGATGCAAAAATAGAAAGTTAAAGAACAATTTTAATAAAAACAGAGTGTAATGAGTATATTTAGTTTGAAAATTAAAATCATTGCCACTTCATTTTTGGTAACTTCCTTCGCCCATCAAACTCTTCGTTTAGTAGCAAGTTTAAGAATTGGTGTAATCGCAGAGGAACGTTGTTGTTGTTTTAAAAAAAATTCTTTATTTCATTCAAAATATCTTATCTTATAACTATATATATAAAGAACAATCCAAATTATGTTTGTGCGCTATCTTCTTTTTTTCGGCTCGATCGATTTGAATGAAATTTTTAAGAGATCTTAGGAAATGTTTGGAGAGTGCATATAAGAAATCTGTTTGCTGTCCGATGTCTAGAACTGGAGTTTTTTTTTCGTGAAATGAGTTTTCTTTCCCATAAAATTAATTTCAAGTGCCTATTTTTTAGATTATTATTGTTTGACATTGTATGGGATTTTGGATGCTGATTTTTAAGACAAATTTCATTGGCGCTTTCCGTTTGAAAAAGAACAAACACGGTATGATTTCTTTGTTGCTGTTTTTTGTACAAAACCATGTGTAATATAGAGTTGATATTATATACATACATACATATAAGGATAAATTTAATTACTGTATAAGGATTACCGAGATGAGAAAGATCAAAATGCTTTATACATATGTACATATGTATATCTTTCAAGTAAGAAAAATAGTTGTATTTATTTCGTCCAATTACTGTGATTTGTATCAACTTTACATATCCGCAATAATAAAATTGCAAAAAATAACCAAGTTGATAGGAACAACTATCAAATTTCAAGTTTCCCGTTGGACACCAATTTTTTTGCATATTTCTTTAAATTTTTAAAATGTTCTATTAGCTATGTAGGAAAAAAGTTAAAAATGGAGTTCTTAAAATCTGGCACCCCAGCAGGCTCACTATTATCAATTTATCATATCTTGATATCTCTCGGAAACGGCTTTTTAACTATTTGGAGGAAAATTTCAGTTTGTTTTGATATGAGCAAAAAAAAACTTCAAAGGATATTTACAATGAGAGCTGCCACGCATCGCAATAATCAAACGCAAGACGTACATGCAGAAGGAATATATGGAGGCGAGGATTCCGCAATCGCATGTTCTTTCTCGATGCTCCCGGTGGGACATGCAAGACATTCGTCATTTAGTTGATTCTAACAACATGGCATCTATGGCATTGCTGCCACACTGTTTTGAATTTTCTCACCGATGACAAGCCAATAACTTGCACAATGACCAAGAATTCGGCGGCAGCGAAATTGATGAAATTGATAATTAATGGAATGGCGATGGCGCATAAGCGAGCTTTGAAGGCAGTTGACCATTTACAATTATTATCGTCAAACGCTTTCCGTCATCCCGAAACCTACAGTTGCCGAAGAATTTAATGCATGCCTGAAATCGTCGTCGTTATGCCGGCATGTCAAGAAGTTGAAATTGACCACAAATATGGGAGTTGCATTGCAGAAGGACCCATCGGCTGCTGAATTCTCAAGCTGGCGCTTGGCAATGGCCAAATTTCTGTTGAGGTTTCCACTGCATTGATATCATTCCCGTGAAATGTTTGCGAGTTAACAATGTCGAGGAGAAACTCATCACCAAAGTAATGTGTTCCCCGGCATTGTAATAAACTAAAAAATCTCGATTGGATTTGTGAACGGGTAGTACTAGCATCCATGATTCCAGCCATGACCATCAAGGGCAAATTCAAATGGAAGGAAGTCCGTATCAATTTTAAAATTTGAAGATTTCCTTAAGTCCTTATCTCACGAATTCCGATTATTCCAACTAATCTTTCATTCCAATTCAAGGGGATTCAGTTCCACGTTCGATTGGCTTTTGACATGACAATCAATAAGCCGCAAGGCAAATCTTTGTATATGTCAGTGGAATAAATTTTGAATTTCTCTGTACGTTGCCTGATCGCGAGTTGGTAAACGGTCTTTGTTTTTTGTTTTTGCGCCGGAAAACAAGTCGAAAAACATTGTTTATCATACGACTCTCTACTGATTTGTATTCCATATTCAAATAAACCACATTGAAATTTGAACTATCTGTGTTTTATTATAGCATTGCAGTTCATTTGAACTGCATTAAATTGGTACGAGACGAATTTATTTTTAGTAAAAATACAAACTTTAGAAATAGAAATAGGTATGTATAGGTACACATAAGATTATAAAATATAGGTAGGTACTTACTATTTTGAAGTTCCAATTGATTGGAGTGATCCCGGATATTTTTTCTTATTTTGGCTACGTTAAGGGAATTCTCATCTTCCAAATACCGAAAATCAAATCAAAAGAACTTTCCATCATACAATTTCTAATTCTTGCTTTCTTATTTTCAGCAGCTGATTTTGACAGCAAACCTAACGCCTAAAAGACGGCAACGTATTTTTTCATCACAATTGAATTAAGTTGTCATGCATATCTATAATCATAAACTAATAATGTAAAGACCGGAAACCTCTGCTTTCATTTGACATTTGCCTACAAGCTGAAACACGCACCCAAGTAACTTTTCTGTTCCTCTTCCTATAGACCCATTGATAAAAACGCACACACGAATCTTTTCTGTTCCTCTTCCTATAGACACATAGACAATACAGCCCAAGTAATTTGTTTTTGTTTTGCTTTTCGATTTCCCATCTATTCATGGATAGAGTGTCAAAGCTACAAATACAACAATGTAAACAAATGGGTTTTGGGGGGTGAAACGTACGAAGGTTTCCAATCTTTATTATGGCTTATTTGTGTCTATAATACTACGTTTCCACCGAACTTTAATCTCTTGTAGATTTACTAATCTCAAAAAGTGTTTCCACAGCTCGAAAAGTAGATTAATTTTGACAGCACTATTCAAAATGCATATATCGTTTCATTTTCTCTTATGATGTAGAAGTGAGACAGGCAGCTTCATCTGCGTCAACCGTCTATATGGAAATAGGGTATTTCGATTGAAGATTAAAATGAGATTTATTTTAAATTTTCATTTGAGAAGAATCACAATTTGTATGGTAAATCCTCAAGATTTGTAGAAGATTTAGCTAAATCTACTTAAATTTCGGTTAGTGGTCGGTGGAAACGTAGTATAATACGAATAATTTGTGTGGTTGCCTAAAGTGCCCTACACACGATCAATGTTTACTGTCAATTTTCATTGTCAATTGAAGGTTAATTGCCACCACACGTATCAATGAATATTGACATTTTTTTCGGCTATTAACAAGCCTCAAAATTGATAATTACATTTTCCGAAATATGGACGAACATTTATTAATTGAATTAGCCGCAAACAGCTATCATTTGAAGTTGCCATTTGTTCTTAAAAGCAAGCTAGTAGTTTTTAATTATTTTTTTTATACAAACGAAACAACAACGTTGATGTAAAAACCATCAAAAAATTGTCAATAAACATTGACGACATTGAAGAAAAACAAATCGAATTTGATTCCCTTCAATTTTCATTAACAATGACATTGGAGAGCATACAAACGATCAATAAAAACAATAACAAAGAATAAAAACAATAACAATTGATCATGTGTAGGGGTCTTAAAAGTGGAGTTGTATTGGTGACAACAGGCGCATTGATTTTTTATATACAAAATTTCTTTAATTTTTTTCTAAGCAAATGTTTTTGGTATGTTAATTTAAATTATTTAACAATATACATTTAAAATAGAATTGAAATTTTTCAGATGAAATTTTAGGCAGTGTTGAAGTCAAAACATTATATGTTCGAGTTCAAATTTCGCATCATGGAGAAAGGAAGGAAAACAAAGACTTCTCAGATTGAAGGGCTTAGTGTCAACAGAACTGAAATGAGGTCGGTGAATAAGAAGAATATCGGTTATTAAACTTTATTCTTCGAGAATTTTCAGAATAATTTGTAGGAATGTATCTTGATAGGGAGGTACCATAATGCTACAAAGAGCGGACCGAAGGAAGCGCAGTTGGATGTTCTAGATTCTGGATTTGTGCACATGGTGAAATAATATGGTGACCAAATCTGAGAGGCGTATTCAAGGTAGATGAAGTGTCTAATGAAGGTTCTACAGTGGGTAAACGAATTCTGTAGATGTTAGGACATCGTTCTGAGTGCTAAGTTATTTAAATTTATGTCTTTGATATGATTCAGGAAATTATAAATTCCTGATCATATAAAAAACCCAATATCTCTATAATCGATTAAACGGTATGAATTTGTTGGTAGTAGAGATATTAGTAACGGGCTTGAGATATCATGAGCTTTCGCGAGAACTATTAAATAATTATTTTACGAGTGCTATGTAACTATGTTATTGAATTTACCTTTAAAGTTACATAAAATTTTATTTTTTAAATAAAGACAATTGTTTCTATGCTTGTGCGGCACCATCTTCGGTTTTAATGTCGACTGACTAGACGTGTCAATTTAAGAATAAGAGTAATAGCCTATTCACACCAAACTCGTTTACCCTTTTCGTTTACCAAAATGAGTAGAGCGTTCACACCGAACATTTTACTTGTTTTTGTTTGACATTTGAGTTGTTTTTGAAAAAGCTGTCAAAACGTTGATACAACATGAATGCTAAGCAATCAAGTCTTATAATGCTGCATAAAAAGAGGTGGATTTTATTTTTGAGCCAGAAACATCTACAAGCAGGAAGAATCGGCTTCTTCTTTGGAAAATAATAATTGAACTTATAAAGAAAAGAAAAATAGTACAAGGTGAGCTTTTCATAAGAATATTCAGCCAAAAGTTCGATCAAGAACTTCTCGTGCGTACTTCCCCAAAATCGTTTTGTTTTTTTCTTTTGCATTTCCTGTAAATAAAAAGAACTCATGCATTAAACATGTATTACAAATAAGTATTTGAAAAAATGTCCTTACCGCTGCCATATTTGTTTGAACAATTTGAAATTCATTTTTTTGACAGCAAGCAATCAGCTGTTCTTTTTTTCCTGAGGGCCTATTCACAATAATATCAATTTCCCTTGACGGAAGATCTGTTCGTTTAATTCATCTTTGAATTGCAACTCGTTTTCAAGTCGTTTTATCAAAAAAGAGTCGTTTTGCAAAACAAATCGTTTATGAAAAATGAATTGGAAAACGAGTAGTTTTTAGTATTCGTTTTGAGGAAAACGAGTAAAATTTCGTTTATGGTTTGGTGTGAATAGGCTATAAGGCAAATAACAAGTTAATAATATATACATAAATACATAGAAAACTATTGTGAACATGTAATAAACATATCATTATGTATTGCCAAGTGAAAAACGAGATGAGAAAATTGGACGATGGACCATTGTCTCTGTTTACAGCATTATCTCGATGTAAATATAGTATACAATAAAATGCACGACTTGATCGCACGTACTTGCTCCTATGCTAGATAGATAGATAGATAAATAGATAGAAGAAATGTAAAATATTATTTTTGTTTTGTTTTTGTGGACTTTGTGGATTAGAGCCAAATTGAATGAGTCTTATGTCCTTTAGTCCAAAATGCGTTTCGTCCGGGCACGATAGTTTGGCTTATCAACACAAAAACAAAATAAAAATAATATTTTACATACTGCTTGCGTTTTTTTCTTCATACATAATTACTGGCCAGACCACGGGTATATAACATATTTCTAGGTGCATGAGTTGAACTAAATTCCCCTAGAAAAATATAATTTGCAGTGTGCATATGCTGTAAATTTTATTAGAGTCGACCAAAAAATATTGCGTCTAGAAGGGTACGATATCATCTAACTGATGAGTTCAGCTATCGCGACCGAGCGAAACGCATTTTGGACTAAAAGTACTTTTAAAGTCGGTTTTCACTTAATTGTTTATACATAAAAATTCTTTAATTTTTCAAAAAAAATGGGGATGAACATTTTAAATATTTAATAATAAAAATTTAAAAACAAAATATCAGAAAAAATCGCCCACCCGTTTTCGAAATATTGAATTTTCAAAAAAAAACAAAGTTTTTTTTCAAGAATAAAAAAAAATATTTTTCGAAAATTTTGAAATTTGAAGAAAATCCTGTTTTTGATCGAAATCCGTGGAGCCGTTTATAAGAAAGTCGAAAATCAATAAAATGGTTGTATGGCAGGTACCGTTAATAACAAAATATTTTAAAAATTTTTCGGCCAAAATGTAGACCATACTCAAGGTAGTACACACAAATTTTTTATCAAAATCGTTAGAGCCGTTTTCGAGATAATTAAGATGGTAGAAAAATTTGCATGGCAAGTACCCTTATTTTGGGGCTAAAACAACGATTCAAAAATCTTTTTGGACAATCACCTAAAACGCTGAAGCACCAAGTTTTAACAAAATCGGTTTAGCCGCTTAGGCTGTAGATCGCGCTACAGACAGAAAGACAGACGGAATTGCCGGACCCACTTTTGTGGTGTTCATCTAAAATCAAAAACCATAATTTTGTTTTTTTAACAAATAAAGAATAGGCAAGTGCACATAATTAATATCTGATTTATATGTACGGTATTCTTCAGTAAAATGTCTCTATTTGTACTTCAATATATTATAGCAATATTGACGAAGGATGTGTTGGATTCGCTTCTTAGATGGTGAAAATGTGTACGATCTCATTTTTCTGAACTTGTCAAATAATTGTTCGAGTTGAATATAGAAATGTTATAACTTTAATTAGTGTTAACTTATATCCCCAAAAAATTCTGAAAACTTATATTTCGGATGCAGTATGTTGACTTGTTCGAACATTTAGCGTTCAAAGCAGACATCACTGCCATCCAAGAAGTGCGATATCTACTACGGTGACTGTTACCGACCAAAAGGACAACGCCTTTTTGGATGTGTATTCGTCGATAGATGCAGAATTAGACAAGAATTCTTGAGTTTCAATTGTGTGACCGGGCGCCTTACGACAATTCGCATCAAGGCTAAACTCGCCAACATCATCCTCATATGCGCGCATGCCCCCACAGAGGAGAAAGATGACGACACCAAGGACGAGTTGTACGAGCTCCATCGAGTTCTACGATAAGCCATCGGAGATGCCGCCTCTAAAGTGCTTGGCTTCTCACGACCACAACAGCGATAACCCTGGTTCGATGAAGAATGCCGGCAAGTACATGCATCATGGTTAGCATCCATATTGTTATCGCGATCGTTAACGCCACCGCTTTAGTTTGCGCGAGGCTTTACTCACGTGAACGCTGTATTTGAATGTGATAAATTTCGCGGTAATTGACGATGCTCAACAGTTATATTGTAGTGATCATAACGGTTCTATGGTGTAATGGTTAGCACTCTGGACTTTGAATCCAGCGATCCGAGTTCAAATCTCGGTAGAACCTTTGAAATATTTTTGCCTAGATATTTGTATTGTAACTACATTATCTACTAAATTTAAATTAACACAAATGTCAGATCGGATAAGATGTTTATCAACTGAACAAATACTTTACGCAAACAAAAAAAAAAAACAAAATTAAAAATACTAAAATAAGAACAGGTAACCGAAATTCATGCATTGAATTGCTGTTTAAATAAAGATATAATAAATATGTTCCAAATAATTAATTTTTTTTTAAGTAAAAACAAGATGGTTGCCTTAGGAAAGTTCACCACATGAGTATGTAGACTAATTTACATTATATTAATTAGAGAATACGTGGGAATTAATAGGAATTAGAATGTAAGGTCCATAATGTGCAAGGACTCGTTTTTATCGTAGAAACACTAACTTACTCAATATTTAAAATCATACAAAACTTCCCATCACCATCAACAAGAGATATATAGAGGAGAGCTCTGATTCATCACTTATGGCTGCGGAACGACATGACCGAATGGCGATCTGGGAACCTTGGTTTTACCGGGTTTAATGATGAAGATTTGGCAACGCCATAATCGCCGATCGAAATGGCCCAGTCCCCTGTTAATTTCGAATATCGAGCTCCAGCTCATCTTCGATTCATTAAACAAAAAGAAGTCAGCACGAGTCGATGGTATATCTAACGTTGTACTAAGACATTTGCCTCAAGAAGCGCTGAATGATGCATATTATCCAGTGCGTTGGCAGACAGCAGTGGTGCATACTCTCCCTAAAAAGGGAAAGGACAACTCCAATCCGGCGAATCTCAAGTCGATAAGTCTTATGGTTAGAAGGTCTCTATCTAAAGCGTACTAGACTAGGCAAAAAACAAAACAGTCCAATGGAAAGTAGGTAACGTTTTTAGAAATTTTTTTTTCAGCCTAAAAAGTTGCACTGATTTTTTTAAATAAGAATCGTTAGAGCCGTTTTTGAGAATAATAGGCTTTAACGTAACGGTTATATGGCAGGTACCGTTATTTTTTGAGCTAAAAAAATCAATTTCCCCTCTTTACAATACCTAGAAAACTTTATATACCAATTTTAAAGCAATTCGGCTTACCCGTTTGGGCTGTAGGTGTCAAAACCCTATACATACATACATACAGCAGACATACAGGCTCTAGCCTTCTCAGCCTTCTGGCAAATCCAGCACTGAGCATGATACTATTTAAGAGTTTGGTAATATTTAACGCACTTTACTAAATGTTCCTTATTTTAAACACAATCCTATATTATTGGCAAACATCAACAGAACACGCCTAAAATAGTGCAATCAATTAAGTGAACATTACGTTTTGACGTTTGTAAATGTCAAAGTGTCATATGGAATACTGTCTTTTTCGATTGGTAATCCGGAAGAACTCCGCGATCCGGGATCCAATCTAACAAGTTAACTCTCTATTCATCATTCTGAATTTTAATATGGCTGTATGTGTAAAGCGGGAAAAAATAAAACAATGACATGCAAACGTAGGGATGGCCGGATGGGCGATGTTCATCGATGTTGGCAAAATATCTATGTTAGACGAAAAAAATATCGATCTTTCAACATCGCTGTTGAAGCATGTGAAACATCGCAGCATCGATATTAAAATTCAAAACGTCGACTTAAAATAAGCTGAAATCTTTTGTCAATGACCTCATGCTTATAAGGGATAGAATGCACTCGACGGAATTGCATTTCAGCGGAACAACTATTTTTGTGAAATTTCATGAAGTTCAATTGCGGCATAGTGCTCAGCTCATATGCACATGAAATACACTGCTACATACAATTTTCAAAACAATAAAGCTTTTTTGAATTTATAATTATGTAACTGAAATTTTAATCGATTTTTAAACGTGACATTATTTTTCATCGATGTTCAAAACAATCGATATTTCTGATTCGATAATTTCTAACATCGATGTAGTTTTTGCGATCTTAACATCAATGGCGCAAAATCTTAAACAACCCATTGTTAAGGGAAGATTTTACTAGTTAGCAATTTCCTAAGTGCTTATTGATTGAATAACTATTTCAAAATTTGTAAGCCTTTTCTAAACTAGTAAATTGCTAATTAAGCAGAAAGCTGAGCATTTGTAGGGTTTGAATTTTGATGAACACAATTATTGTTGATATGCGTTGTAAATTAATTATATATTGATGAAAACCCAACAAGTGCTCTAAAAAGGTATTAATTATTTCTACTTTCATCATTTTAACTTCATTATTTACAAAACAAAACAAAAAAAATTGTGCACCAGCAGGACTCGAACCTGGGCACCCCGCGTGCAAGGCTGATATACTATCAGATTCCATAATGGATTTAGCAAATTGCTTAAAGTTAAAGTAGCAATTCCGTGATCTTAACTTTAGTAAAATGTTAAGATCGTTTAAAATTAGCTCAATCATCTTTTTAGCTTAGTAAATTGCTAAAAGTGGCTTTAACATTTTACTAAATCGTTTAAAATTTTGCGCCCATGTTCTTCAATATCGCTCATCCCTTCAGCCAGTCTGTTGTTTGTTGATTCGCACAGTCACTAAAAAGCAGACCAATTCTAAAGTGAATACCATTAAACTTCAGTTTTATTTCCCTACCTCTGGAGACTTCCTGAAGAATGGCTTCTTCTAGTACCGTCAATTCGTCGGTAGTAAGAATAGCCTGAGGGTATTATTTTGGAAGGACTGCAATTGTGCTGCCTTTTATTGCACTTACATATGAGAGCCACTTCTTACGCACATACGGTGCTTGATGCCACTGTTCTTGTTGCAGCTACTTTGGGTCTCTTTGCCTCTTGCTTTTGGGGAAGAGTGATATGACTACTTTTCCTCTTACCCTGGGTGATGCTTGGCGAGAATCCTGTTCTCCTCTCATACACCATTTTCCTGGGTTCCCTTGGGGTCATCCCCTGGTCCAAAAAAACACTTTGTGTTCCCGCGCACCTGGTTTGCCCAGCTTAGGAAGTGGGTGAGTTCATTTCTTGCGGTTTTTGGGTGGTTTATTGGGTAGTATCTCTACGTTGCTTGATGGTGGTGTTTTCCGATTCAAGACGCCTTCTTTGGTTTTTGTCACATCCTTAACTTGCCCGGAAGGTATTCTTCACTGACTAATAGTTGATGCTCCGCTATTTCACAAAATTATTGTTGACATTTAATCCGAGTTTGACATTTAATGGATGTAAGTGTGTGCGTGCATCTTCTTTTGGCTTCAAATCCAGAAGAAAATTTCTCTTCTATCAAGGAGACGAACTGTCATTTGATACCAATCGAAAGTCCATCCCATACCTATGATGCTAAAAAGATAAAATGGGCCAAATTCCTTAACGCATACGATTGGAAAGCAAGTCACATGCTAAGCAAATGCACGAACCCAAGCAAGTGATGTGCGCAAGTAACTATAAAACTTTCACAAATGTACTGGAAGCACAAATAAAACGAATAAACTTCGTCTTGGGACAGTCTGCATTGCAGGGATTCTAATGTTTGCGTTTTTAGCATATTTAGCCCAAGATTTGCATTAAGGAACTTGTCCATAGCCTTACGGTCATTTAAATTTTAGTCTTAACATCGTCCTAAATTGTTTAAAATTATGCTGTGGTTTTTGAAACCTGGGGTGTCGCCCTGAAGTAGTTCCAGTTTTTTACTTGCGATTATAGGTACTACAGTGAAAGCTCCCTTGGGCGGACAGCGACGGTCGGGACACTTTTTTTTGTCCGTCTAAGGGAGTTTACCGTCCAAGGGAGAAAAATAAAAAAAAAATAATTAAAAATATTTATGCATATAAGTAAATATTATATATATTGATAAAAATAACAAAAATCAAATTCTTTAAAAAAAAAAACAAAAAAGATTTTATTTTAATACACGAACAAATTAAAAATAGTTTCACAAACATATAAGGAAATACATATATTATCTTTTTTGATAAAATGTAACAAAAATTAAATTATTCCAATTGCACTTTATAGCAAAACCAAAAAGAAAACAAGAATTTATTTCAAAAGGTATGCCCATCAATTTTTTCTCTTTTAAACTGAACACTTTCCGTTTTAGTGGCATCCTGAAATTTTCCAAGAAACCGCGTCCGGGTAAGGGAGTGTCCGCTTAAGGGATCATAAAATGTATGGAATATAAATGCAAGATCCACGGTCGGGAGAATTTGTCCGCTCAAGGGGATTGTCCGCCTAAGGGAGGTGTCCGCAATGGGAGCTTTCACTGTATAAGGCAAGTTATGTATTCGTAAAACAAATATTTTTTTTCCTAACAATCAAACATGACATTACGATCATAGAGAACACCAAAAAAGTGGGTCCCCGATTCCGTCTGTCTGTCTGTCATTCTGTCAGTCTGTCTGTCTGTCCTCAGGTCTACAGCCTAAACGCTTTGATAGATTTACTTTAAACTTGGTACATATTGTTTTTTCGGTAATATGCCCACACGTTTTTTTTCATTTTTTTAAGACGACAAATAACAGTAGCTCCCATACATTTTTTTTACCAAAAAGAAACATCTTATTTTCTCAAAAACGGCTCCAACGATATTTATAAAAAAGAGTACCTTTTAGTAATTTTTGTTTTAAAAAAAAAATTGTTTTTTTTTGATAGAAACATTATTTTGGTTTTCGATTTTCTCGGAAACGCTTAATCTGATTTTTATTGAAATTTTTTACGTAGAAGCTCCTAGAAAGTTTAAACGGTATTGTATACCAAAATTTTTCAACATTTTTTTTTTTTTTGATATTAATTTATTTTTTTGAAAATTCAAAATTTCGACAACGACTTAATAGATATTTTCGAAACTTCGTATTTAGTAGTTTTTGGACATTATCTTCAATAGTTAAAAAACACTATTTTTCTAAAATAAAAAGTAACGGTAACTCCCATACAAATGTTAAAATACCGTTAAGAAAAAAATGTATTTCTCGAAAACGGCTCCAAGTATTTTTATAAAAAAAAATTGTGTGTTCTTAAAATAGTACAGTTCACTTTTAGGTATACAAATATTTCTTTTTGCTTACTTATTAACGGTACTTCCTATAGAACCACTTTTCATATTTTCGACTTTCTCAATATTGGATCAACCGATTAAATTATCCAAAATAACCCAAATTATCAAAAAATAATATAATAATATCTTTAAAATGCCGTTTCAATTTTTTTTTCTAAAAATGTTTTAAACATTTTATACATAAAAAATTAATTTCTTAAAAAACCGCTCAAACGATTTTTGAATTTTTTTTGATATATTCTTATTTATCCATGAATTCAACTGGCATCTTTGTTTTTTCTCAAACTATAATGACTAAGCAATATGAAAACCTTTGATTTGTGTATTATCTATTTATTTCTACCTTATTATTATTCTCTTTTTACGAATGTTTGCTTATGCCACTGAATACTAAATACAATGTAGAGCCTCATACATTTATATATACATAATTATGTGCTTTAAAAATCACATGAATCTTATGTATGCGTATTGCACCTAAATTATGAAGTTGAATGCATATATCTACCTACACACCTACATCCTTCATTTTAATAATTATATATATATGTTTACATACTTAGGTGCCATCAATATGTATATATATGTAGGTAGATACATTTTACTCTCCTTACTTACATAATTAAAATCCATAACTTAAATTTAAATATACATTTGTAGGTAGGGGTATCTATGTAACTATTCCTTGAAACATCAATTCCACAATTCATTATACTAAAAATCAAGTTAATCTTACCTACATAAGCTTTAAACCTGCATAGGATAACCACATCTAGCTAACTAAACCTCAATGGTTAGCTACATTGTTGTTGTTAGCTATAAGAGCAAGTTCGTACGATCCAGTCGTGCATTTTTTTTTTCTTGTGGATTTGTTTTTGTTTTGTACGCAATTTGTTATTTGTAAAATGCAACTTAAAAGAATACTCAAATTTATTCCAAGAGAAAATGGAAACATTTGAAGTCATAAATTGTTCACAATTTTTAAAATTAAAAAAAAAATTAAATTTTAGTTATTACATGAGATAACATTTTTTTTCTTGTTATGTATGTACTTGGGCGTTTCTTGAGAAAACATATGTTTTTTTGATAACTCTAGGCGGTGCTAATAAAACCTTGGTCAACACTGGTAAAGTTCAACGAACCCAAGGGGTCAACATAGCCATTTCTTTAGTCAACAGCTGATTGATTGCCACATTTACGCAATTAATTTTAAGGGGATATACATGGAAAAGTCTAGCGGATTTATTATTTAAATCTTGTAGATATTAAAAAGTAATGAAAAACTGAATTGATCCCGAAAGCCAACCCCGTAACTTTGTTGTACTTAACTTATAGTGTTTCTCGTAAATAGTTTGTAAAAATAAACCACCAAATAAATCAGTTTTAATAATCTCTGTCAATTAAGGCTTTGTTTTTTATACATAGGTATGTCCACAACTTAAAAAAAAAAAAACATAATAAACAATCGATATATTATGTCCACAAAAAGCAATGGAACCACAAAGCCATGTTAAATTAATCAAATCTTTTTCAGGTTGTGCTTGCATAAAATATGATATCGCCTTAATTACTAAACGAAATACCGCACGTCCTGAAATTAAGTGCAACTCATTAATTATCCTCCATATAAAGCAAGCGCATACGAATTTTCAGAGAACCAAAAAAAAGAATGTTCCTCCAACAAACTAAATTGACACATAAACCCAACTGAACTGTCAGATGAACATCTCTTCTCATCTCAATCTATACAAATGCCAGAAGGCAGAAAGGGAAATGACATGTTTGTAAAACATACCCAAACATTTGCTATCCAGTGAAATGGGTCGTTCGAGGAACCAGAACCGAACCGAACAGAAGATTCATGGATCTGGGCTCATATGGCGCTTTAGCGAACAGTAAATTCATTTTGAAGGGCCACACTGAAGAATTTTGTTCTGCTCAATCGTCGAGGAAGAGCAGGAATTATTGTCGAGACCCAGACACCCTCTTATCCCTGAAACTCCTCCGACAGATCAAGCAAAATAGAGGCAATTAATAATCCGTGATGCACTATTTAACAGCTGGGGGAAGTGAGGTGGTCCCCTCGCCATCATTTAATAGGATCTTAATAGTTCTATTAGTTCTACTTGAAGAAACCAGCGATTTTGTCGAGAATTATTTCTCCTTGTGAGGAGTTTTGTTGCCGCCGATGCCGCCACTTTGACTCGCAGAGCAAGCAATGATGAAGGAGGAAATCACTTCGCAGTGTTTGCCACTCTTAATTTATTGACTTTCTTGAGGATGAGATTTTTATTTATATGTATTTGCCGGTGCTCTACGACCTCGTCCCTAATGCATTCTCAAGTGCATGCTCACTTTGCAGCCCATCTGGGTACGAGTAGATTGGAGCGAGTTATGCTGCCGGTGTTGCAGCTCCCGTTCGTTGTTGTTGGTGGATTGGAAATTGGATAATGGAGATGATGACGTGATCATCATCAACAGAAGCGTTTAGTGTGCCTGTGCATATTATTAAGATGTTTCTCGGTTTTCGGTGCTCGCGCTCCATCGAGGCTGAGAGAAAAGCAATAAATTTTGTGGTTAATGGAAGCGACACTTTTGGAATTGGCCTCGCGTTGCTATTTATCTTTTTTTTATATTTAGGAGGAAAAAGCCGACCTTTGGGTTCGTTTTCCTTTTTTAATTGTGTGTTTTTTTTTTTTTTTTTTGTTCGGCATTGGAACTGAAAGTTTAACGCCGGAAGGTGGTATTTAATGGAAATTATACGTTGTGGTTGGACACTTTTAGCTTGTATATAACTTTGAGAGCTAAAAGTAGATTTCATATTTTTTGTCGTATACCTTAGAAGAGCTCTTTGAAATTTATGAAATCATTTAAAAATTGTTTTTAGAAATGTGGCTTGCCGCGAGATTTATGATCGCTCATCCTTTGGAAAAATCTTAATGTAGAAATTTAAACATTATTTAATGTTGATGTGATAGATTTTGCTTTATTGGGATTTGTTTAAAAACCAGAGAAATAAAAGGGACAAATATGCACATAACTTTTATTTAACAAAAAAAAAATTAAATTGTCCATCATACAATAAAACATTTTCAATATTTTTGCACAATTTCCGATGGGAGATGTACCAATAATAAATTGGATTTTAGGATTAAGGTTTTACTTGCGATATATAGGTAGTTAAGTTATGGATTCGTAAAAAAATTTCGAACTCGAGATTTTGGTCAAACTTGACATTACGATAGCGAAGACAAAAAACTGGGTCCCGAGTCTACAGCCTTAACGGTTGGAATAATGTTTTTTCGGTAATATGCCACATTTTTTCATTTTTTTAAAGACGCCACATAACGGTACCTACCATAAAATTTTCTTTGGCAAGAACGAAAATCTGATTTTTCTAAAAAACGCCAATGATTTGTATAATACAAATGTCATTAATGAAGGGAAAAGTTACTTTTTGGTAATTTTTTTGTTGAAAAAAAAATGGTTGTTTCGATTTTCTTGAAAACGGTTCATTGGATTTTTTTGAAATTTCTTATGCAGAAGCTCCTAGAAAGTCTTAACACTAATGTAAGCCAAAATATTTTTTGAAATAAAAAAAAAATGCATGACTCGATCGCAAGTACTTGCTCTTATGCGATAACATTTTAAGCACAAGACTTTTTTTTTCTTAATTTTTGATATACAAAATTTCTTATTTTTTTTTCTACAGTTTTTGTTATTACCTATGACAATTTTATGTAGTTAATAATATATGTAAGTTTAAAAACTGAATAAAAAAAAATCGTCCACCGTTCGAAATATGTATAGAATTTTCAAGAAAAAAATATTTTTTTTTGTCAAAAATCCAGAAAAATATTTTTCGAAAATTTTGGTATGAATTGATTTGGTAAAAATTTGGTCGAAATCGGATGATCCGCTTATTAGAAAGTTCAAAATCAAAAAAATGGTTGTATGGCAGGAACCGTTAATAACAAAATATGGATATAAAATAAATTTTTAACCAAAATGTAAAGTGAACCTATTTTTTTTTAAATCAAAATCGATAGAGCCGTTTTCGGGATATGTAAGATGGTAGTCAAAATTATATGGCCACAATGGTGTTATGGTGCTGACTTCGAAAATCCAGTGTACGTTTTGCGCCACGGAACTTCGTACCATTATCGCTCCAGATTACGCTTGGTTTTCTGCGACGCGCGACAAAAAGTGCCGTTAGTTTTGGGTCTAAAAATGATTCAAAAATATATTTTAGACAACCACCTTCATCACTTCAGTCATTTATCCTGTAGAACGTTATACACACAGACAGATAGACAAACAGATACACGGAATTGCGGGACCCAATTGTTTGGTGTTTCTATCATCGCAATGTCAAGGTTGGTTCTCGAGTTTGATTTTTTCCCAAATGCAAAACTTGCTCTATAGTACAGAGCTACATTGCAAGTGAAAGCTTTTTTTTTGAAAATGCAAAATATCGAAAATGACTCAATTGATTTTTTTTAAACTTCGTGTTTGGTAGTTCTTGACATTATCTTGAATAGTTCAAAAAACTATTTTCCTAAAATAATAAAATGCACGACTGGATCGTACGAACTTGCTCTTGTAGCTAACAACTTTAATGTAGCTATTTATGCTTTTATGTAACCATTAAGGTTTAGTTAGTTAGGTGTAGTTATCCTATGCAGGCTTAAAGCATATGTAGGCAAGATTAAATTGATTCTTAGTATAATGAATTTGTCGAATGGATGATTCAAGGAATATTTACATATGTACCTACCTACAAATGTATGTTTAAATGTAAGTTATGGATTTTAATAATATAAGGTAGGAGAGTAAAATGTATCTACATATATGTATATACATATTGATGGAACCTGTGTGTGTAAACATGTACATATAATAATGATGCAGGTTGGTAGATAGGTAGCTAAAGGTATATAACTTTATAATTTAGGCACAATATGCATACACAGGATTTATGTGATTTTTGGAGACACATATATAAGAATATATGAGGGCCTACATTGAATTTAGTATTCAGTGACGTACCCAAAAATACGTAAAAAGGGAATAATAATAAGGTAGAAATAAATGGATAATATACATATTTAAATAATTTTATATTGCTTAGTCGTTATAGTTTTAGGGAAAACAAAGATGCGATTTGAATTCATGGATAAATAAGAATATATCAACAAAAAATTTCAAAAATCGTTGGAGCGGTTTTTTAATAAATTGATTTTTTATGTACTTATACAATTTTGAAAACACTTTTAGAAAAAAATTGAAACACCATTGTGAAGATATTACGAGTATTAATATACATACAAAATTCAAATTTCCAAAAAAATCTGTGACTAGTTTTTAAAAAATCGATTTTTTACAAAAAAATTTTATTTATTTTTTAAAAATCGAAAATTTTTTTTTCGAAAAATTTCGTATGCAGTTTTATTAATAATTTTAGGGAGCATTAGTATAAAAAAATATTTTAATTGGTTTATCTAATATTGAGAAAGTCGAAAATATGAAAAGTGGTTCGATAGGAAGTACCGTTAATAAGTACGCAAAAAAAATATTTTTAACTTGAAAGTGAACTGTACTAATTTAAGGACACACGAATTTTTTTATAAAAATCCTTGGAGCCGTTTTCGAGAAATACATTTTTCCCTTAACCGTTTTTTAACAATTGTATGGGAGGTACCGTTGTTTATTATTTAAAAAAAATAATTTTTTAACTATTGAAATTTTTTTTTGAAATAAAAACCCAGAATCTCGAAAATCCAGAATCCCGAATACCCAGAATCCCGAAAACCCAAAATGCCGAAAACCAAGAATCCCTAAAACCCTAAATCCTTATGGTACCTATGTATTAAACTACTTGACTGTTATTGCTATTTTATTTCTTTTTGTTGAAGTTTTGTTATTATTTAATTCTATGTTATATTATTATTATTATTGTTAAATTCTATTTGTTATATGGCTCTTTTCTTTTTGTTCAATAAAACTTTCACTGAGTAGACAATTTTGAAGTTTTTTTATTTTTTCTATTTTATTTTCGGGATTTTGGACTTTCTGGATCTTGGTTTTTCGCGATTCTGGTTTTTGGGGATTTTGGGTTTTCGGGATTCTAGGTTTTTGGGATTTTGGGTTTTCAGGATTCTGGGCTCTCGGGATTCTGGATTTTCGGGATTCTGGATTCTCGGGATGCTGGATTTTGGGTTTTCGGGATGCAGAATTTCGGAATAGTGTCCGTCCCCCTAAAATTCTGATCTCAATAGTATTGTCCATTGTCTGCTTTCAAAAAAAAAAGAAGTAAAATAACAGTAACAATCAAGTGGTTAAATACATACCATTAGGATTTATGATTATTTTTACGATATCGGAATCCCGAAAAATTATATAAAATGAACAATTTGCGCAAATTTTCGGTATTTTGGGTTTTCGGGATTCTGGGATTTCGGGATTTTGGGTTTTCGGGATTCTGGGTTTACGGGATTCTGGATTTTAAGAATTCTGGGTTTTCGGATTTTGGGGTTTCGGGATTTTGGATTTTCGGGATTTTGGGTTTTCGGGATTTCGGTTTTCGGGATTCTGACCCAAGCCCAGAATTTTATGATCTCATCAGACGCTGTCGTTGAAGTTCCACATCCGTAGAACATGTGAATCTAGAAACGAATATGAAAAGCTGTGGGTTGGGTACTGTCCTCAGCCCAACATTATATTGGATTAGAGGCTTCACATAAGAGATCATTATTGAATATAAGAAAAAGAGTCGGAGACAGAACTGATGTTTACTTTGTCAGCGTTTATCTTGTAAACTTCAGACTTGACCATTCAATACGACTGGTATTTAGCGGACCCAAAGGTAATTTTTAATCCAATGAAGAAGAAAAGCAGCTATACCAAATGCGCGCATTTGCGATAAGATAGCTTGATGCCAGCGTTGAAGAACACCTTTTAAGAACAATACTATCTGGGCGAGCTGATTTGTGTATATCAATGTCTTTTACGACTCTAGCAGATTCGTCCCAAAAATTCGTCTGCGCTCTCAAGTACTGGAGGAGTCATAACCGTTTCTGACGGCGTCGAAATATCAGAGAACTGCGCTGCAAGCAAATTTGCATTTTCGTGAGAGCTACCAAAAGGGGTGTCATTAAAGACGAGCATTGGATCCCAAGACGAATTTGTGTAATCGAATTTTTTTACCAATGACCAAGACTACCTTTGGGACATTGTAGTATTTTTTCCATTAATTTTCGGTCATACAAGCATTTGATTATCTGACTGTGAAAGTTGCAAGTCTTTCTAGTTTGTTGAAACTTATTTCGATTTCCCTATAATTCGAGAAACTTAATTCTCTTACCCTAATAAGCTCTTTAAAGCGCAAATCAAACCAGGCAATGCATCCGGAACAGCAATTTTACGTTACTGGGTCTGTGTGCTGAATATTTGAAATAATGGTGGCCGCTGGGTGCTGGCTTAGGTCTTTTCACGCATTAAATTGTGTAGTCAATACGTATTTTTTTTTTGGCCAATTTTCTTACGGCTTGGAAAACATCGATCAAAAATTGGAAAATTTATATCAAAAACATCGCTACAATTTTCAATACAATAAATGTACTTTGTATTTGTAATATAATGTATTATTACACATTACACACAATACACATTTTAAACGTGATATTATTTTGCAAAAAAAAAATCATTAATAAAACATCGAACATCGATATTTTGTTGACATCGATGTTGTTTCTTCGCTTTTGACATCGATGTTAACATCGATGTTTTCTCAAATTTGATCATCCCTAGACCTGACATCTGACCTGACCCACCATATGCCATGTTTGTTTGTTTTGTGGATTTCAGAGAAAAGTGGAAATATGTATGTATCTGCATTGTGTGTATTCGCTGAGGAATTTTTTTGTTGGTTCGTTTTATTAATAAGATTAGGTTAGTGCGTATTGTGTGTATTTGACGGCGATTTTTTTTAGTCGATATATAACGTGTTGTATTAATGTGTATAATGCTTAAGTCGATGGGCCCGTTGCCAGTGTTTCACGACTTATTTTTACGATTTGGTCTCAGATCGTCTAAGACTAAAACGATCGTTCGATCAAACGATCATCGCTTCGACGATTGTTAATAAACAAAACAATATAAAATGGGTATTCGCCGAAGCGATGATCATTTGAGCGAATGGACGTTTAATCCCTACGCCATCTGGGTCTATGTGCTAGTTCTTGGACGTCAATTTGTTATATTTATTTGTATGTTTACTAAAAAACTCTTAATTTTAGTGATGAAACTGGACATGTGGCAATGGCCAGCAAACATCTTCCAAACTGTTTGAAAAACAATTAATTTTAAAATCTGTCACCTTTAAATTAAATCCGTATCGAATTATAAGTTCACAAAAATGCTGCAGAGATTTTCCTGTACTTTATTTTTATGGTTTATAATTTTGTGCAAAATATGCTGCTTCCAACAATCACCAGAATGCCAAATGCAATCGCGTGCAGTAATTGGCCACAGTTCGTAAAACCGCATTCAAGTAAAAGAAAAAAAAATTAAAAACAAAAAATGCAAAAAAAAAGCTGCAAACAGACAACTTCTGTGACAAATCAAGAAATTATCAGACAATACTATCGTGAATGTCTCGCTTAACATGCGCTAATATGTAATTTATTTCAAAACAATTTTATTCAACTGACAACGACCGCGACTTCATTTAACGAGTGCAGATCGGCAAACGATGACGACGCACGGTCACCAGAATATATACATACTAAGATTGCGTTTCCGTGAAAATAATTCCAAAAATAAGCATAACTATCTTAGTCCCCGAAATTGGATTATTAGCTATAGAGACATATTTTTTCACGCAGAGTTGATGTTTTTTTTTGTATAATTTTGATTTACCTAATTGTTAATTAACAATTGCATACAAAATATGACCTGCTAAAATGATAATTAAAAACAATAATTTATTTGAACATTTTAGTTTTTTGTATATGTATATCGTTTTCGAGTAGACGTTTGGAGTTAGGGACTCCTTTTTTTAAGGCAAACGCCATAATCGCCGAGCGAAATGGGACCATTTCCCTGTTAATTTCGAAGATTGAGCTCCAGCTCATCTTTGATTCACTAAAGAAAAAGAAATCAGCAGGAGTCGATGGTATATCCAACGTTGTACTACGACATTTGCCTCAAGAAGCAGTTGACATTTATACCACACTGTACGCGCTGAATAATGCATATTATCCAGTGCGATGGAAGACAGCTGTGGTGCACCCTCTCCCAAAAAAGGGAAAGGACAACTCCAATCCGGCGAATCTCCGGTCGATAAGTCTTCTTCCGAGTATCAGCAAAGTATTTGAAAAGGTTATTAATAGAGCTCTCTTCAAGTGGTCGGAGGACAACAAAATCATACCGGATACTCAGTTCGGTTTTAAGAAGGGACATGACACAATTCATGCCGCGTCTAAACTCGTTTCTGATGTCCAATGGAACAAATCTAAAAAGCAGTGTACGGGTGCCTGTCTGGTTGATCTGGAGAAGGCCTTCGACACCGTATGGTTAGAGGGTCTCTATCTAAAGCTTGCCAGACTTGGTATAAGTAAACCGCTATTGTAAATGCTTTATGACATGCTAAATGGTAGAAAGTTTGTTGTCAATAGTGGCAATGTAACTTCTACCACAGTTTTTAATATTAAGAATGGTCTTCAGCAGGGAGCGGTTAACTCGCCGATTCTCTTCAGCATTTACACCAGTGATCTGATAGGTAGTCTAACTCAGGCAATTGCGTACGCCGACGATCTAATTGCGTACAGAACAGCTCCAACAGTTGAGGTCATCAAAATACTTTTGCAGCGTGACATCGACAAGATTCAGCGATATTGTGATGACTGGAAGTTGAAAATCAATTTCCAGAAATCAGAAACAATTCTGTTTAGGACTTCGTTGTCTAGCGCCTCAAGGGATACCAGAAAGAACTGGCGCAAGCTGGTGATCGTAGGACCACATGGACATCCACTGGCGAGTAAAAGTGTAGTAAAGTACCTTGGCATCTGGTTGGATCAGTATTTGTATTTCGACAGACATATAGATGCTGCTCTGGCCAAGGCTAGGGAAGCCTTTGGCCTGACAAAACGATTGTTTTATAGCAGTCGTCTTGACAGCAGGGTGAAAGTGATTTGCTACATGACCCTCATCAGGCCGATGATTGCCTATGGATGCCCGGTGTGGTTCAACGTTGCCCCATCTCAAATGGAAAAGATTAGGGTGTTTGAGATGCAATGTCTTAGACGTTGCCTTGGATTACACAGAACACCAGAGTCGGAGTACAAACGATATTATTCCAACCAGGTTCTATACAACGGAGCTAACATAAACAGAATAGATAATTTTTTGTTTAAGCTGATTCGGGGGCACGTTGCAAGAGCGATGTTCTCAACTAACAACTTAATTTTTGGAGCGTATTTCGAGAGTGCGCGGTTAAGTGGCTACATCCCTACCTCCCAAACAAAAAATTTAAAAAACGAAAAAAAATGCTGCTGTGGCTGTTCTAGTTTTAAGTAGTCTTAAGTATTATTAGGTATTTTAAGTAGTTTAAGTTATTTTTAGTTAGTATAAGTTAGTTTTATTTAGTTTTAATTATTTTTAATATAGATTTAGGTTTAGTTTATAAGTGAAAAAAAAAAAAATAAGATACCAAGTTTTTTGTTAATAAGTTTCCTTGAAAAATAAAATAAAATAATTAGATTTAATTAAAATAGTTTTTAGGTCGAAAGACAGTTCTAAGAGTTATTGTTTAGTTTAGAGCGCCCGTAAAGGGCCAGTAAATTAGTTGTAAGTTATTGATAATTAGGCTATTTTTAACATTTTTGTCTAGCTTTAAAATAGTTATAAGTTAATATGAAATAAAAATGAATTAAAAAAAAAAAACTCCTTTTTTTAATTATGAAAAAAGACGTAACGCTGAAAGTCCACTCCAAAACGAGATTAGATCAAATGATCGATCAAAATATGGTTGTATGTGCTTAAATTTATATTTTTACTTGCGATATAGTTAATATAGGGCAAAATTTTGCCTTTGGAAAAAAATAGAACTCCAGATTGTAATCAAGCTTGATTGTCTGTCTGTTCCCACGCGACGTCAGAAGAATTGAAGATTCGAGAAGGGCAGAAAAAGAAATAATAAAATATTTTTCTTATTCTTAAAAAAAAAAATAAATACAAGAAACAATCAATAATTTAAGGATCGATTTAATTATAAATATGCTTTTTAACTTTGTATTGTTTATAAAACTGTAATTTTAGCTTTTCACTATAGCTTATAAGATATTATATCTTACTATGCATAAGCAATGTCGTAAATAAAATAAATGAAAAATGAGATGAAATTATTTTGGGTCGATTGTTTATTTTGACACGAAATGTTATAAGTTTACATTGATTTTTTTGTTAATTATTATTAATTTTACAATAAAACATAATGTATTGCAAGACAATATTAACAACTTTTTTTGAACAACAATAAAAAACGACTTCTCTTCTAGTCGTTGCAATTAATCCATTTATGCTTAATTAAATTAATCAAAAAAAAATCAATGTAAACTTTTAATATTTCATGTTTAAATAAGCTACCCCTGAAGATGTTGGGAAAATCCAACGGAACGTAGGGTTAAAATATGAAGTAAAGTTATTTTATTTGCATACAGAAGAAAGTGACCAAAATAGCCTGAAAAAACCTTTGAACACCAAGTCATAAAAATAATTGGTCGAGTTAATAAATTAAATTAACAAACTATTAGTTATGTACTAATGTTATTAATTATTATTTATTGTACCTGTATCTATTTTTATTTTCTAATCTCATTATTATTACAAGCTCTTGTTGATGAAAGTACATAAAATAAAATATATAAAAAAATAAAAGTACCCATAAATGCAGAAAATCTAATTTTCATTCACCATAATGTGTCTGTAGAAAACGTACAACATTAAATTGCTCTATTATATGAAATAAAATCAATCAGATCATAAAACTTAATATTTTATTATTTTTCTTACTGGAAAAACTACTATCCGGAATTCGGCCGGATACAAAAAGGTTATTCGACTCCAGCCGGATATTAAAAACGGAGCCGGATAGGCCGGATACCGAATACCTACCGGATACCCGTGACATCTCTAATTATTGCATTTAAATAACTTTTAGAAACACATAGGCCTATGTAGCTGGTTAGACGAATTTAAATTTGAAGAGTGAAATTATGTGTATCCATAATTGTTTTTTGTATTATGGTTTGACAATGCGCCCCCAAACCTTGGCGCCCTGTGCATTTGCACATCCTGCACATATGGTGAGTCTGACCCTGCAAAGATCCCTGGTCAACATGAGTAGTTCAGATAGGGTGTAGGTAATTCATCAAAAAACTGCATTTACGTGAATACAAAATTTGTCCAAGGAAAGATGAATTTAGTGTTAAGAAATTGTTAGAAATTTTCTTTCTTTCCGATACTAAGCTTGATATGTACCTACTTATGTGTCGTCGCCGGATATCTTCGCCAAATACTCTAACCCTGATTTCTACTGCGTTATTTTATTTTTGTTATAATAATAGACTTTTTGGAGCTTTTATAGGAATTCCTTTTCCAAATAAATAAATCCATGAAATGAATATTCAGTTGAGCAAAGTAATATAGACAAGACATCAGACACATTAAAAGAAGATGAAAAGGATATCATTATGAAATATTGCTACTATTCCACTTTATAACTTATTTACTCGTATTATAATCAAAATAGAATGTTTCAACCGACCTCCTTATTTGTATTTCTCCTGCCTGCCCGTACGTACCGTATAACAAATCTCTTCATTTCATCCATTGATCGCATTAAATTAATCACACCACAGTCATCGCATTAGCAATTCAGGGAAGCATCTCAAGGAACGAAGAACGTCCAAGATATAGATAATAATGTGAAACATTTAATGAGGTGTGTGCACCGCAGGGGCACATTGTGTTCGAAGCTTAAATACGGAAAATTACAGTTCACAGACACAGAGGAAGTCTTTAAGAAAGGTTACCATTTACCAAGGCAGCCAGCGCAGCGGTGCTATTGCCATTGCTGAATGTGAATGTTGATGTTGATGCCACATCTGTATCTCACTTGGAAAAGATAAGCCAGCAAGTAGCACTTGCAACCGAAAAAATATATAAATCACCAATGTCAGGCGGGTTAACATTTGCGGACTCATTAGCGGCGTAAATTCAATTCCCGGTCCGATTCAATGGCGGATTGTTTGGTGCGGCCGGCGCGCGGCGCCCGCTGCATAGTCTGGTTAACTTAGCTGCATCCATAGCACCAATTCAAGTGTTTAATTATTGATGTCACGAAAACAAATAATTAACCACAATAAATACGGTGGCGTGTCCGTCGTTTGGTCCGTGTCAGTATATACAGTGCTGCTGCTGCGAGGAGCGTCGTCGCCGCGTCGAGTATTATCGGTGAGGTGATGCCAGAGGGTGGGCCTATGAGCACGCATTTGCAATTTGAATTTGCAGCTCCACAAAAGTTTGTTGGACGGATTATATTTTGCACAGACTTTAATATGGTAACAGAGTTATAAAAAAGAGTGAGCGCCCAACCTAGATTGAAACAAAATAAAAACGACACAATTGGTGCAAAAGTAATCGGCACCAGTGTGGTCACTTTACTTGAACACAAAAATTATTGCTATGCTATTGTGTATGCTTTTACCAAACAGGTGCCAATCATTTTAGGAAGAAGGAATAACGAAGATTTTAAAGCACAGCGGAATTGTAATATTTATGTCAAAGGACGGACTTGAGAAATTCCAATTTATAACAGTTGTTCTCATTAAAATTATGAAATATTTACATAAAATAACTTAGTTTCGGAAAATACTGCCATTCTGACCAAGTGAAACTGTATATATCGCAGATTGTATAAACAGAACTGTTATAAATTGGCATGTCTGGTGTCAATCCCTATTTCAAAACGGAAAAGCAAATAAAGGACTTTAAATTTAAAAAAAAGCAATATGTATGTATTTCCATGTCAGTGTCTCAAATTTCGGTTTTCAGACAGTAGTGGTAAAGTCTAGACGACAAATTGTGGGGTAAACATTATCGATCCGAACTGACACCTGACAACCTGAGATGAACTGTCATCCAAGATCCGCTAAATGTCATGTACTATGTTAGCATAATTTTTGAATAAGAAACCCATGAACGAAAGAATACAAGATTACGACACTTCTCTTTTTTCGCTTTCTTGTTGTAATTTTTGACAACCCGTGCGACGTCACGCGAGATGAAAACAAGATAAAAGCGAAACAAAGTTTGAAATTGTAAAGTTTGTATTTAGTTATTGAAATTGTATATTTTGTTTTATGTGAAGTAGCTTAAAAATGTTGTGTGCTGTTTGTAGCTGTAATAATATAAACAATAAATTAAGAAAAGAAGATGTGTCATACCACAGTTTCCTAAAAGAACCTGAACTGCTTAAAATTTGGATTCATCTTTGTAAAAGAAAGGATACCTTTAATGCAAAAACAGCTAGAATCTGTAGTGAAAACAGCTAGACTGCAGATGCCATTGAAATGAACTTCCAAATTGAATTTGGTAAGCGCATTTGAGTTGCTTTATAATAAATAAATTAAAAATGTATTCTAACTTCATAGGCTGCACGGATAAAAAACGCCCTCGCCTTAAGCCTGGTTCCATACCAACAGTGTACAAAGCAACGGGAAACGCTGATTTATCTGGATGGTCAACTAGGGTTTTGGCCAGGGACAATAAATGAATAGTAGAAACACTGTTAGACGCAAGCCGATTTGGATTCAAGTATGTGTTGTCGTACAAATTGAATCAGGACGTGTTAGAAAACACATTTGGTGTGTCACGTGGCAAGGAAAGGCCTCCATTTTAATCCTTATAGAGAAGAATTCCACTTTAGATTAAGGTCCCACATTTTAGTAAACAACGAGGGTGTTATTTCGGACGCAGAAAATGTAAGAGCTTTGACGATTCCCCAGATTTGGAAGCGCCATTAACCAGTTTGCACTCATTGGTTTTGCTTACATAAGCAAATAATCTCAAATGTCTTTTAAGGTACCATGTTTCAAAGCCTTGTTTGGGAACCATAAGATGATAATACTGATGGTAACAAAGATGATCAAGATTTGGCCACTATATAGAGCGATGGGCTAGAAAATATGGCCGGATACATTGCCATAAGCTAAAAAACAAAATTCCAGTGGAAACAAATGACGCATCCTATTCATGGGTGGACCACCTAATTGAAGGCGGCTTATCAAAGCCATCACCAAGGATGTTGAATGACTTGACGAACTTGGACAACATCTTCAAATCCTTCAAGGGAGAAGACTTAGTAATTTGTCCAGGCAAACAAACAGATCTTCTTGAATTGGCCAAGAACATTGACTGCGATGTGAAATAAAAAAAAACTTGTTTTCCGCGCGATTATGTATTTTAAAAAAAGAACACTTAACAGAACATTTGTTTACTTATCCTAATGCAAATAAAGACAAAAATACAACAAAATTAAAACATAATTTAAACATTTTCCATTTATTTAATGTACAATAATCTTCACAAATTGTTATTTTTGCTTAATTTAAGTTAACTCTTCGGTATCCATTTAGTTCTCTTACTTCCTTGATTCTTGTTTTTTTGCAATTAATTTAAATGCAATTAAAGTAAATTTAATTCAACAATATTCAAATATTTAAACAAATTGTATGTTTCGTTAACGAAAAATCCATTAATCCATATCGGACTAACAAAACAATTTCTTTTGTCAGATTTTATCATCTCGGGTGACGTCAGTCAAATGAGACAAAAAAGAAGTCTGGTAATCTTGTTTCCTTGATTCATGTAAGAAACCGGTCAGTAATCTAGTACTATCATCTACACATGATCCTGAAGTGCGTGTAGATGTAGATGAGCATAGTAGTTACGCATTTATAAAACACCAGATGGGGTTTGATAAAGTTGAGAGAATTTTCATTTAAATTTAATTTCATACTTTTGTTATTAATAAACTAAAGATCTTATTTAATAAACTCAAAATACTTTATTTATAGCTATGTACATTTTAAAAGATATGCTTGCATCATCAGTAAGCTCTAATGAAAAGAAATTTTGATTGATTTATTAATATTAAAAATTCAATACAAAAAAAATCAATACAAACAAAAAAATTTATAAACAAATTTACTGTGAATTCAGCTTGGCCATTTATTCTTGTTGTTAAGTATTAACAACGACATCGAGCTCACTATACGGAGGATATGACATGTGGTCTATTTCACCAACTTACAAATTGTAAATTACATGTGCATTTTTAACAAATCTGTAGAAAAATTGATTAATTTGTTTCACGAGATAATTGTTTAACAAAATTGTAGTTGCAGATTAAAAAGGGAAATCTTTAGAAATTTCATTATTTTATTTCACCAAAACTATTTTTTTGTAGCTTACAAATAAAAATTTGTAAAACATAATTTTTTTTGTAAGTTTGTTTTTAACAAAATCAAATATCACAAGTCATATCACAAGTTTGTAAACGTAACTAACAACTACAAATTTGTAGGATTTAAATAATTGCTTTAATTAGAGTCGTCACAACTTCCTTGAGTTTAACGTAAGCAAATGTTAAGTCATTACTTATCCCATCCCAGAAACGCTCCCCTCTTCCACAGCGTTATTATTTCATGAGCAATGAACAAGTTTCTAATGTAACCTGAATTCTTGATTTAGGGGGTAGCGCAGGTCTAAATAAAGGGTTTTCCAATAAGAGGTGTTATTTTGATATTCAAAGAAAAATGGCATTTTTGGAGATAAATGATCGGATGTTTATTTCATTATAAAGAGGAAGGTATGCCGTTAATAATGGAATACAACATCAGCCAAATGGCCGCCAAGACCACGCTTACAGGACCATATCCTTTTCATGAAATTTTCCATAACCAAATCGCAAAGTGGTTGCCCTATGTCCTCGATAGCCTCACGAATTTCATCTTTGAGGTCTTGAATCGACGCTGGGCTATTGGCGTAGACCTTATCTTTCACGTGGCCCCAAAGGAAGAAGTCGCAAGGTGTTAAATCACCACCATCAAGATCTCGGTGGCCAATTGTGATCACCTCTTCGAGAGATAACACGGTCCGGAAACTTTTCCCGTAAAAGATCGATGGTTTCATTGCTTGTGTGGCACGTAGCGCCGTCTTGTTGAAAGTAAACGTTGTCCAGATCAATACCATCCAATTCAGGCCATAAAAAATCATTAATCATCTCTCGATAGCGCAATCCATTGACCGTAACTGTTGCTCCAGCCTCATTTTCGAAAAAGTAAGGTCCAATGACCCCGCGGGACCATAAACCGCACCAAACAGTCACGCGTTGAGGATGGAGAGGCTTTTCAACAATAACTCTTGGGTTTTCCGAGCCCCAGATGCGACAGTTTTGCTTGTTGACGTAGCCTCCGAGGTGGAAATGGGCCTCATCAGTCAAGATGATTTTTCGATGAAATTCCGGTTCATTTTCATGCATTTCAAGGACACAATCAGCAAAGACACGACGTTGTTGATGATCAGCCGGCTTGAGTTCTTGTGTTAACTGAACTTTATAAGCCTTAAGACCCAAGTCTTTATGCAAAATACGGTGTAATGACGTTTGTGGAATGCCTAATTCCAAAGAACGACGAGGAATGGACAAACCTGGGTTTTCTTCAACACTTTGGGCTACAACAGCAATATTCTCAGTTGTTCTTGAGCGACGTGCACGGGTTTTATTCTTCACATCACTATCTTGTCCCAACAGCTCGAATTTGTCCACCAATTTCTGTATTGCGGTCCGACAAGGTGCTTCACGACGAACCAAAAATGTTTTAGTTTTACGAATCGTCTCTGCCAAATTTTCACCATTTTTATAGTGAATTTTAATAATTTCAATGCGTTTTTGAAGCGTGTATCGTTCCATTTTTATTAATAGCGTAGTTTCTACTTGTCAAATGTCAAAAACTGACAGCTTCAAAAGTGACAGCTACCGAAATAGCGGGCTATTCAAAATAACACCTCTTATTGGAAAACCCGCTACCTATGTGTTACTTTTGTAAGGCCTCTACTTGAATACACATCTCAGGACTGGTCACCATATTACCACGTCCACATCCAACGTATTGAAGCCATTCAAAGAGCAGATTCATCAAATTTTCCCGTCAAAGTCTTGAACCTAATAATACTTCCCCACCCCTACAAAAACCGCCTTACACTAATAAAGTTACAAGCTCTTCGAAAACGTCGCGATAATACTGATCTACTCTTTCTACACCAGTTTATTTATTGGATGTATTGACTGCATATGCGCATGAATGAAAGAATACAAGATTACGCCACTTCTATTTTTTCGCTTTGGTGTTGTAATTTTTGGCTGCTCGTGTGGCGCCAAAAGAGATAAAAAATGAAAACGAGATAAAAACGAAAAAGTTTGAAATTGTAAAGTTTTGAAATTGTTTTTGAAATTGTATATTTTGTTTTTTGTGAGAGAGCTTAAAAATAGTTTGTGCTATTTGTGGCCGTAATAATACCAACAATAAAAAAGTCAGAGCACTAAATTAAAAGAAGGTGTGTCATTCCACACTTTCCCAAAATATCCTGTACTGTTGAAAAATTGGATTCGTTTTTGTAAAAGAAAGGATGTTTTTAATGTAAAAACAGCTAGAATCTGTAGTGACCACTTCGCTGCAGATGACATAGAATCGAACCTCCAATTTGAATTGGGTAAGTGCATTTGAGTTCCTTTAAAATAAATAAATAAAAAAACATAAGTATTCTATCTTCATCTGCTGCACGGATAAAAAACGTCATCGCCTTAAACCTGGTTCTACACCAACATAGTTTACAAAGCAACGGGAAACGCTGATTTATTTGGCGGGTTACTAGGTTTTGGCCAGGGATAATAAAAAAAATAGTAGAAACCCTGTTCGACGAAAGTTTAACCCAAGAAATGGTTCATGCATATTGACTTGCTTTCGACACCCAAAACAAAATCCTGGATGAAATGTCAAGCATGAAAGTAATTGGAAAAACTAACTTACATCCATTTCAGAATGGTTGAATTTATTTATCATTCATTAATTGTTGAAAATAAACACAGATCTAATTTCATAGGAATTATTCAATCTAATACGGCAATACAGCTTTTATTCAAAGAACTGGTGGCGGGTGGCAATGGCGCAATGGATATAGTGCTTGACTGCTGTGTGTTCGATCCCCACGCTAGGCAGCATTATTCTTTTCTATACCTCCAATTTTATTTGGATGCCGCCCGTGGGTTAAAATTAGGTAGTAAATACCTACCTAATTCTCAAATACACTGTGCCAACAAAAAATTCTTTCCTATCTTTCTATTTATTGTTATTATTGCCGTGCAATTCAGATTGCATTTAAAAGACCTTCGGTCTTACAGGCATATAGTTAAAATTATTATTATTATTGCTATACTTGGTAAGCCGATTTGGATTCAAGTATGTGTTGTCGTACAGATTGAACCAGGACGTACTAGAAAACACATTTGGTGTGTTACGTGGCAAGGGAGGCCTCCATGATCATCCTGATGAAGAAGAATTCCGCTTTAGGTTAAGGTCCCACATTTTAAGACACAACGAGGGTGTTATTTCGGACAAATTTATGCTTTGACGATACCCCAGATTCGGAAGCGCCATTGACAGGTTGGTGGACATTACTTTTGCTTATACAAACAAATAATCTGAAATATCTTTTCAGGTACTAAATTTTAAAGCATTGCTTGGGAACCCAGAAGAGGATAATAATAATACTTGGCAATAAAGATGATTGGCCACTATAGAGAGCGATGGCCTAGAAAATATGACCGGATATACATATGCCATAAATTAAAAACACAAAATTCCAGTCGCATTGTATTCATGGGTGGACCACCTAAGTGAAGGCGGCTTGTCAAATCCATCACCAAGGATGTTGAATGACTTGATGGACTTGGGCAACATTTTTAAATCCTTCAATGGAGAAGGCTGTAATTTGTCCAGGCTACCAAGCAAATCTTTTTGAATTTGCCAAAGACATTGACTGCAATGTGGAAATAAACAACTTTTTTTCCGCGCGAGTATGTATTTTAGAATAAGAACATTTAACAGAACAATTGAACTCTTATCCAAATGCAAAAAAAAAAACGAAAATACAACAAAATTAAAACTGTTGCTGATAGAAAGTAACTTATACAATTAAATTGTATTTTATTTAATTCTTAGCTTTAAACTTCAATTATGTTTTATTTAATTTTAATTTTGAATTATTTTATTTAACTATAATATGGACAAAGAAAAGACTTTTTAATTATTTAGGTATTTTCCTGTTTGTTTTAAATTCATTGTTTAATCCTAATTATAATTTTTCTTTAATAAAGTTTATTATATTCAATGCAAGAGAATATTTCACTAGAAAAATTATTTCCTCGATATTCGTCTGTAAAAAAACATTTAAACATTTTTCATTTATTTAATATTTTATTATTTATTTAATAATTTTCACAAATTGTTGTTTTGTTTAATTTAAGTTAAATTTTCGATATCCATTTAGCACTCTTTCTTTCTTTGATTTTTGATTTAAGTTCAATTAAAGTAAATTTAATTCAACAATATTCAATTATTTAAGCAAATTCTACGTGTATATTATTCGCACACGGAAAATCCATTAATCTACATCGGAAAAAAAAACAATTTCTTTTGCTGTCAGATTTGTTTGTCTCTTATGATGTCTCCAAAATAAAACGAAAAAAGGAGTGTCGTAATATTGTTTCCTTTGACTCATGGCATAGCCCTACTTAACAAGGTTAAGTGGAACACAAATAATTGTCCTCTGAGAACAATGCCACTCTTCTGTATACCCTTTCACCGAACCGAATGTGGTTAAAATCAACGACTTACAAGAATGCTGAGAAAAACTAACAAATCAAATATCTTCGATCTTTGAAAATTGCAGCTAACAAACGGCACCAAAGAAACAATTAATATAACGGGTCCTCCATCTAACGTTTTTTTTCAACTAGTGCTTATTTCTTGAATGGTAACACTTAGCTCATGTCTGATTTGACAGATAATTAGTTTTATCCTTCCGCTGAACAAATATGGTTGTGTATACGCTTGAACAACGCTGGGAATCATGGTAATGTTGCAGAATGTGTGCGAAAATTGCGTACGGATTTTGGAAGAAGAGAAGCACCGTCAGCTCCGTATGTTCGTTATCTTGTGGAAAAAAGTGAAAGAAACTGGCATCCTCATCGATAAACCAAAGCGTGAAAAGCCAAAAACAGTTCGTTCACCCGAGAATATTGCTGCTGTGGCAGAAAGTGTGCGTGAAGCGCCATCAACATCAATTCGCCGTCGTTCTCAACAATTGAACATTTCGGAGACATCATTGAGACGAATTTTGAATAAAGACCTTGGTATGACGCCATACAAAGTCCAATTGGTTCAGGAGTTGAAGCCAACTGACCATCCAATGCGTTTTCGCTTCCCTAAGTGGGCCTGCGACCGACTTAGAGAAGGTGCCGATTTTGCCAAAAAAATCATCTTTTCAGATGAAGCTCATTTTGATCTTGGCGGGTATGTAAACAAGCAAAATTGTCGCATTTGGGGCACAGAAAACCCGCACGCATGCGTTGACAAGCCGATACACCCAAAACGAGTCACATAATTGGGCCATTTTTCTTCGAAAATGAGCAAGGAGTGGCCGTTACAGTCAATGGCGATCGTTATCGGGCCATGTTGAACGAATTTTTGTTCACAAAAATTAAAGAGGAGGATATTGGCAATATTTGGTTTCAACAGGACGGCGCTACGTGCCACACAGCCGAAGCTACACTCGATGTTTTGCGCCCTGTTTTTGAAGATCGCATTATCAGCCGCAGAGCTGATGTCGTTTGGCCACCTTGGAGCTGCTATTTGACACCGTTGGACTATTATTTGTGGTGTGCCGTAAAAGATAAGTGTTACGCCGACAAGCCAGAGACAATTGACGCTTTAAAGGACAATATTCGTGAAGCCATTGGTGAAATACAGCTGCACACAATCGATAATGTGCTTAAAAATTAGACCGATCGTGTAGGCTACTGCATGGCCAGCCGAGGCAGCCATTTGAATGAAATTATTTTCCATTATTAACCGGAAGGATTGTACTTTCAAACGAAAAAAGAAATTTGAGAAAATATTCAGTAGTTTTTTTTTATAGCATTTTCAAAAAAAAAGTTAAGAAAAATTAAGTATTTCGTGAAATTGTCGCAATTTAATCCAATTTAAAAAAATATATAAGAACTGTGAAACTGTAAAATTTGTCTGTTTTTTCATAGTTAAATCTTATTTTTTTAATGAGACTAGGTAATCTAAGTTAAGACCTCCAAGGAAATATATACACTTTTGCCATTCCAAGATACAGTTACATATAATATTTCATGATTTTTTATTCGAATAGGAGAAATTCGTATTTTTGTTGGGCCCTATCGGGAATCCCCAGGAAATTTCGTTTTCCACGGAATATTTTATTACTTCGAATAAATTTCTCTCGACAAAAAATCGTATGAAATGACAGCAAAATTCTCTGGGAAAGCTTATTCCTGATACCTACCTATAAATTCCGCGGGAAACTTGGAGCATCATTCACGATCCCAAGATTCGAATGGAAGCAAAATTTTCAGGGAAATTTTTATTCGTCAAGGGTTTTCTGAACCCGAAAACCTCCACCGTATACCTGCCACTAAATTATTTTAACGTGTTGTCAAATTTCTGACAAAATTCGTTCCCAAAATTTCTATTATTTTTCGTTTTTCGCTCTATAATCAAATTCACTTTTTTTTCGAAATTTACGTTTGAAAGTTTCAAATTTTTCTCCTTAAAATATCCGAACTGCTGAATTACTAAATAATTTCAATAAAACATGCTCAAAATTTACCGAAAATAAACCACGTAGGTAAGGTATTTGCTGGATCAAGAATTTATTTCTCAATTACTCAACCTACCAGATTTTTTATATTAAAATAAATGACAACACTGGCAATTAAGAGCACATAAACGAAAACGTACAAAAGTGCAAAATGTCGAATTGCACTTATCTGGCCGACTAATTTATTGTAATAAAACATTTCTATTAATTCCGCTGCAATTATTATTAAATGCTTATCTAATTGCATACATCGCGTCGCCTTGCGAACTTTGTGTTTTGTGTGTTTGGGGTTGCGTGTCAGGTGAACCGTTTTATCGCGTTTAGGGATTTGTCACACGTTCTCGTGTCGCAATTGCAATGGCAGCTTAATGTGCGACAACGACAAACGTGACGACGGACGGGTATTATGGGGTTCCTCCTCTTATACACACTCGTATACGAATACTGGTCGTAATACGTTTCTGCTATTGCAACCAGCTATCAAGAGATGAATTGCAGGCTGGCTGATACTGATGTTGTTGCGATATTTGGTTGGAGGCGCATAAATTATTGTGGAAGAATTCTCCCGGACATGTTCTGGTCGGAGTTCGTATATATACATTTGTCCACTAAACACACAGAAGTGAACTAGTTCCACAACTGAATTTGTATTGTAATTAAGAATGCATAATTGTATTTTGCTTCGCTGTTGGATTGCAACTGCTGACGCTGCGCTGATGATGTAACGGGTGGTCACGCATATGCTTGGAGCCTCGTCTTAGAACTAAGGGAGAGAACATTCCATGGACAGGGTGGGGCAAACGATACATTAACAGTTTTTAATAAATACCTCAGCAATATGGCGACAGCTTTTAGGGTCAATACACTGATATAATAGGTCGTGCCATGATGATGTCAACAGACCAAACGTCTCAAATCTTGTAATTGTACACATATGCATATATTTAGAATCATGCGTTTCGTATCGCACTCACAAACGATTTTAGTGTTTCAATTTTTGGTTAAATAAAATATATTTGTTTTGATTGAATTTTCTGAATAAATCATCAGAAACCTTAAGGTTCACATAGTCTTCAGATAGTAAAATTCCTTGTAAAGTTTCAACAACAAGGCGATTTCTGAGTTGTGTTTTATTTAAAATTATTTTAGAAAAAGTTCTCTCAACATTAGCTGAAAAGTGCCCTATTAACATAGAAAATCCGTGTATCGGAAATAGGTCTAAAAATTGGGAGAAATACGATAAATCGGTGTTTCTGGCAACACTGGTTGAAAATAAGAACTACAAACGAAATGTCGTGACGAACTCGGGCTTCATATTGATAGGCCAAAACAAGGATTTAGGAAAACCAACGATGGAAATGCCTCAAGAATATTCTTTGCAGCAGAAAACGTAAGAGCTTGAATAATTTGAATAAATGTGGAGGATTTAAGAAGATAAAAAGTCATACTTAATGATCTGAATTGCCGAGAAAATATTAACGGTACCAGGTTTGGAGTATATTAAGCAGAAACCATGGATTTAATTAAATTATTCCAATACCAAAAGTTGACTTATTTCACATGTTTGCAGTCTCATCGCATCCACTTTTTTCATCGCTGAGAAATGTCCGCCCGATCTGAAAGAAGGTTACTGTGCCGAAATGATCAGTTCCTTAGAACTAACCCCAAATTTAGACGAGGAATTTTAAGAAATAAAGTTTTTGTTATTATTCTTTATTTTATATATACATACATAAATGCCTTTTTATTTGTTCGATAATTATTATATAAAATTATAATACAGTCGACTCTCGTTAATTCTTGGGCACAAAGCCAAGTAATGACAACTCGAAGCCGAAGGTCGAGAACCGAGAAATCACGAAAGATAAACAGAAACACTCATAGCCGAGAACTCTAGCAGCCCTATTAATAAAAACACGCTTAGTCCACCTTTAGTCCATGGACTTTCAAAACCATGGAATAAGAGTTAGACCATGGACAAAACTTTCCTATTAATAATAAATCGAACAAAATCTACTACAATCGGCGTTTTTCTTTTTTCGTTCAGAGCAGATCACTAAACAGAGTTCGAACATATAAATTATGCACTGAACTTGTTCCAACCAGAGCGAGCACTGAACACTGATATGTTTTTTAACACACTTGAACCACATAAATCAGAACATATTTTCATTTTAATCATAAAAAGCAATATAACACAAAACCTACCTTTTTTGTAGACTGATATACACCCAGATACAGAAAATCAACTAGCGATCACCTTCTTTCGCCAACTTATGTATCTAATTATTTTTTTCTTCCTATTTTCCTTCTTGACACACATGTTAATTTGTGCGTTCAGCAATTTATACTCACATGCTCAGTCAATTATCTTCGAGCACGTCGAGTGCGATCTACACATGATCAGAACGAAAAAAGAAACACACATTTGGAGCTCTGCATGCTCTGAGTTAAAAAGAAACACAAACAAATTTTTTGACAACTCAGACTCTGCTCTGAACTAAGAAAGAAAAACGCCTAATAAGTATTAACCCTAACTCTTTTTATTCTATGACCCTGTAAATTTTGTTCTTAAATGTCAGTTCTTAGTCCATCACTAGAACACCGTCTTCGATGGTCTGGAGAAGGACTAATTTGGTAAACGTCAAATAGTAGAAATTGTGTCTTAATAGGATACCTCTTAGTTCTGTTTTCTGTCATTCATTGCTCATAAGCCAAGCATGCTATACTCTATTCAATTTATATTTTCAGTACAAGTCTTGATGGGAGAGCTTTTTCAAAAACACTGGTGCCTGTCGCTTAAATACACTGAAAATAACCACAGAGATACATACTAATTATTTTTGCAATCTTGTTAAAACCAGCGTATATCCCAACATAAATTACCTACTGCATATCCAAGTACACACTGATGCTTGTGTGCCTTCTCCATGCACTCAAACCTCGTACTCGTTGTGTGCTTTTAAAATAAACTTATTGAATCAGATTTACCACTGCTACGCTTGTGGTAATTTAGTATGCTTATTACAGCAACCCTGTAAGAGCTTTAAGACAGTACGAACTTATTGGCATCTCTATCAGTTAGACCTATCTTCCCTAAACTGAAAATATAAATTCAACGGAGTATAGAGACTTAATTTTTTTTTTTAAATCAAAGTTCATAATAGTAGTTATTTAAAGTTATAAGAAAAGTTTAATGCTTAAATCAATAAAGTATTAAAATAAAATATTTACTAAGATCCGAGATAATGCGTGGTCATTTTAGAGAATTTTGATTCTTTTTATTTCAAATATTACTTAAATTTAATAATAATAAACGTATTAAAAGTAATTTTGATTAAACAACAATTTTTTTAATAGTGTGTTGAGCAACTTTTCTGCTCCAGAACTTTATACATCCGATTTGGAAGGTAAGGGATGCATACAAAGTGGCAAAATAATTTAGCGAAAACGAGCTCCAAGTTAATACGATGACTTTAGTTAGTTGGGATATACTCGAATATTGTTGTCCTGATCCATATAACGGGTGATTTTTTGCTACTTGGTTTTTGACGTTTATATTTTTGACAGATCACACATGACAAATTCCACGAACATTTGACATTTCGATTCAGTATTGTTTGCCATTTCATCACGAATAGACTTACGCCTGAACAACGTTTGCAAATTATTGAAATTTGTTATCAAAATTCGTGCTCTGTGAAAAATGTGTTTCGCAATGTTTTATCGCAAAATTGTCTTCAGCGACGAGGCTCATTTTTGGCTAAATGGAGTGAAGAGCAGTCAGAGGCAATTCAGCAGCTACCAATGCATCCCGAAAAATGCACTGTTTGGTGCGGTTTATGGGCAGGCGGCATCATTGGGCCGTACTTCTTCAAGGACGATGAAGGCCGCAGGGTTACGGTCAATGGAGAAAGGTACCGTTCGATGATAACAGATTTTTTTTTGCCGAAAATGCAACAATTGAACTCGGTCGACATGTGGTTCCAACAGGACGGTGCCACATGCCACACTGCACGCGAAACCATGCATCAATTGAGAGGCGAATTTGGTGAGCAGTTGATCTCACGTTTTGGCGCAGTCAATTGGCCACCAAGATCATGTGATTTGACCCCGTTAGACTATTTTTTGTGGGGCTATGTTAAGTCTATTGTCTATTGGGACAAGCCAAACACGATTGCTGCCTTGGAAGCCAACATTGAACGCGTCATTGGTGAGATTCCGGCCGAAATGTGTGAAAAAGTTTGCCAAAATTGGACCTTCAGAATGGACCACCTGAAGCGTAGCCGCGGGCAACATTTAAGTGAAATTATTTTTAAAAAGTAAATGGCAGAAATTGATTTATCGATCCAAATAAAAATTTCATTCACTTTTTACAAGTTTCTGTGTTTTTTTTGAATTTTCAAAAGCCAAGCTCTTAAAAAATCACCGTTTATTTAACGTGTCAACCATCCCCAAACATTTTCAAGGTTGTTTAAATCCGGTGAGTTGGTCGGAAAACTTAATAGTTCCACATTTTGACTCTCTATATACGTTTTAACTACCCAGTCTGTAACCCGGTTGGTTTCCTGATCCGAAACCCCCTCCCGTGGATCCGCCTGTGGGTGTGACATTTTTGAGAGAAACAAATATGGACGTTAGATTTATTAATTATTATAGTATTTTTTTTTACTGCAATCGAAATAATGGAGACAGTTGCGAGGAAAAAGTGATACAGCATTATAATTTAAGATTCTTCTGAGTACCCTCTCAACCAAAATAAAGCACAAGGAGAAGAGTTATGCTACTCAATCAGCTGGAGTAAGAAAACATAAAGTGCAAGACTGTATCGCACGTACTTGCTCTTATGTTCCATCACATTATATGCAAAAGATTCTTAAAAGAAAAGGCAAATTATTTTTTAAATTCGTTTTTCACTTAAAGTTTTAATAAATTTTTCTAAAAAAAAAATTGGTATGAACATTTTAAATATTTAATAATATAAACTTAAAAGCAAAATTTCGGAAAAAATCGTCCAACTGTTTTGGAAATATTGAATTTTCAAAAAAAAAAAAAAAATTCAAAAATACAAAAAAATTATTTTTCAAAAATTTTGAAATTCAGTTTTATTTATAATGTTATGTATAAAAATTTTGAACGAAATCTGTTGAGCTTATGAAAAAGTCAAATATCAATAAAATGGTTGTATATGGCAGGTAACGTTAATAACAAAATATGTAAACAAAATTTTTAGCCAGAATGTAGACCATACATTAAGTACACATATTTTTTTTAAATCAAAATTGTTAGAGCCGTTTTCGACATAATTGAGATGGTAGAAAAAAAATTGGATGGCAGGTACCGTTAGTTTTGGACCTAAAAAAAAAACAATTCAAAAATGTATTTTAGACAATCAACTAAAACGCTTTAATGCCAAGTTTGTAGAAAATCGTTTTAGCTGTTTAGGCTGTAGAGCGCTGTACAGACAGACAGATAGACAGACGGAATTGAGGGAACCACTTTTTTGGTGTTCTCTATCATCGCAATGTCAAGTTTGATTTAATTCTCGATGTCAAGTTTGATTTAATTCTCGATTTCGATTTTTTTTCCAAATGCAGATCTTGCCCTATAGCGCCTACATATATCGCAAGTAAAAATACTATAATAAATTAATAAGTTGAAATTTCATATTTTTCTCTCTCAAAAGTTTCAGACCATTTAATATTTCAAACTCTCGATAATTTGTAATATTTTAGAAGTCCCTCGAGTTCCGAATTAACGAGAGTCGACTCTATATTAAGTGTGTTATAAATATAGTGTGTTAAATTTGTTTAGATCTCTGATTCTACGTGGAAAAGTGTTGGGAAGGTATTAAGGGAAAGTACAAGAATCAATGCGGGGAACGTGAAAAAAAAGAAAAACAAAATTACAAAATCAGATTACTGCTTCCTTATTTTTACTTGCGATTATAGGTACTATAAGGCAAGTTATGCATTCGTCGAAAAAAAAAGTTTTTAGATAACAATCAAACATGACATTCTGTCCGCCTGTATATCAGTCTGTCAGTCTGTCAGTCTGTCAGTCTGTCAGTCTGTCAGTCTGTCAGTCTGTCAGTCTGTCAGTCTGTCAGTCTGTCAGTCTGTCAGTCTGTCAGTCTGTCAGTCTGTCAGTCTGTCAGTCTGTCAGTCTGTCAGTCTGTCAGTCTGTCAGTCTGTCAGTCTGTCAGTCTGTCAGTCTGTCAGTCTGTCAGTCTGTCAGTCTGTCAGTCTGTCAGTCTGTCAGTCTGTCAGTCTGTCAGTCTGTCAGTCTGTCAGTCTGTCAGTCTGTCAGTCTGTCAGTCTGTCAGTCTGTCAGTCTGTCAGTCTGTCAGTCTGTCAGTCTGTCAGTCTGTCAGTCTGTCAGTCTGTCAGTCTGTCAGTCTGTCAGTCTGTCAGTCTGTCAGTCTGTCAGTCTGTCAGTCTGTCAGTCTGTCAGTCTGTCAGTCTGTCAGTCTGTCAGTCTGTCAGTCTGTCAGTCTGTCAGTCTGTCAGTCTGTCAGTCTGTCAGTCTGTCAGTCTGTCAGTCTGTCAGTCTGTCAGTCTGTCAGTCTGTCAGTCTGTCAGTCTGTCAGTCTGTCAGTCTGTCAGTCTGTCAGTCTGTCAGTCTGTCAGTCTGTCAGTCTGTCAGTCTGTCAGTCTGTCAGTCTGTCAGTCTGTCAGTCTGTCAGTCTGTCAGTCTGTCAGTCTGTCAGTCTGTCAGTCTGTCAGTCTGTCAGTCTGTCAGTCTGTCAGTCTGTCAGTCTGTCAGTCTGTCAGTCTGTCAGTCTGTCAGTCTGTCAGTCTGTCAGTCTGTCAGTCTGTCAGTCTGTCAGTCTGTCAGTCTGTCAGTCTGTCAGTCTGTCAGTCTGTCAGTCTGTCAGTCTGTCAGTCTGTCAGTCTGTCAGTCTGTCAGTCTGTCAGTCTGTCAGTCTGTCAGTCTGTCAGTCTGTCAGTCTGTCAGTCTGTCAGTCTGTCAGTCTGTCAGTCTGTCAGTCTGTCAGTCTGTCAGTCTGTCAGTCTGTCAGTCTGTCAGTCTGTCAGTCTGTCAGTCTGTCAGTCTGTCAGTCTGTCAGTCTGTCAGTCTGTCAGTCTGTCAGTCTGTCAGTCTGTCAGTCTGTCAGTCTGTCAGTCTGTCAGTCTGTCAGTCTGTCAGTCTGTCAGTCTGTCAGTCTGTCAGTCTGTCAGTCTGTCAGTCTGTCAGTCTGTCAGTCTGTCAGTCTGTCAGTCTGTCAGTCTGTCAGTCTGTCAGTCTGTCAGTCTGTCAGTCTGTCAGTCTGTCAGTCTGTCAGTCTGTCAGTCTGTCAGTCTGTCAGTCTGTCAGTCTGTCAGTCTGTCAGTCTGTCAGTCTGTCAGTCTGTCAGTCTGTCAGTCTGTCAGTCTGTCAGTCTGTCAGTCTGTCAGTCTGTCAGTCTGTCAGTCTGTCAGTCTGTCAGTCTGTCAGTCTGTCAGTCTGTCAGTCTGTCAGTCTGTCAGTCTGTCAGTCTGTCAGTCTGTCAGTCTGTCAGTCTGTCAGTCTGTCAGTCTGTCAGTCTGTCAGTCTGTCAGTCTGTCAGTCTGTCAGTCTGTCAGTCTGTCAGTCTGTCAGTCTGTCAGTCTGTCAGTCTGTCAGTCTGTCAGTCTGTCAGTCTGTCAGTCTGTCAGTCTGTCAGTCTGTCAGTCTGTCAGTCTGTCAGTCTGTCAGTCTGTCAGTCTGTCAGTCTGTCAGTCTGTCAGTCTGTCAGTCTGTCAGTCTGTCAGTCTGTCAGTCTGTCAGTCTGTCAGTCTGTCAGTCTGTCAGTCTGTCAGTCTGTCAGTCTGTCAGTCTGTCAGTCTGTCAGTCTGTCAGTCTGTCAGTCTGTCAGTCTGTCAGTCTGTCAGTCTGTCAGTCTGTCAGTCTGTCAGTCTGTCAGTCTGTCAGTCTGTCAGTCTGTCAGTCTGTCAGTCTGTCAGTCTGTCAGTCTGTCAGTCTGTCAGTCTGTCAGTCTGTCAGTCTGTCAGTCTGTCAGTCTGTCAGTCTGTCAGTCTGTCAGTCTGTCAGTCTGTCAGTCTGTCAGTCTGTCAGTCTGTCAGTCTGTCAGTCTGTCAGTCTGTCAGTCTGTCAGTCTGTCAGTCTGTCAGTCTGTCAGTCTGTCAGTCTGTCAGTCTGTCAGTCTGTCAGTCTGTCAGTCTGTCATTATTAACAAAATTTATATTTTGTATTTGCTGAATACATATGAATTGGGGTTTTTGAATTTTTTTTGAAAAATGTTTTCAAAAAGTTACATTTATCCAAGAAATAAAATGGAGTTCTTTTTTTGAGCTCAAATTAGTTTAAGTATTTATTTCAGAATTTTGAATTATTTTTTCTTTGATTAAGCCGATTGAATCTTTTGTTTCTAAGCTTATATTATTAAATATCTATGACTCCCATAGCAATTTTTTTATAAAAAAATTAAAGAAATTTTGTAAATATAAAAAGTGAAGTTAAACACGACTTTAAAAATATATTTATAATTTTTAATAGAAATCTTTTGCATACGATGTGATCGAACATAAGAACAAGGTCGTGCGATCCAGTCGTGCATTTTATTTCTCAAAGAGTTTGGTTTTGGTTCAGAAATTGTATTGAGCCAGCTGAAAGGTTACAATTTGGCGACTGGTGGGTATTTCTTCGACTTTATTCAAAACAAAATTTTAAAATGCCAACATTTCTTTCAGCGCACAGACTCAATACGTAATGCTGGCGACTCAAAGTGCAACACTTTCGCAAGATAAACAAATTGGATTTCTAAAAACGACATCAGATCAAATTGTAAAGACTATATTTTAATTGTTATTAGCTAGGCGTATTTTTTTTCTTAATTGAATGTTTATATTATTGAATAATCGTCGAATTAAAAAATCAAATTAATAAAATGATGTTTGGTGGTATAGACTTTCTATAAATATTTTCCTTGTTTCGATAATTGGAACAATGTTTCCACTTTTAAACTCTACTCCTACTTAAAAAATTTAGAAGTAGGCCTATCGCTATGCACTTTTGAAATATTTACACAATCGATGTCTTGAAGCAAATTCCTAACATCAGGCTTATTTTAAAATATTTATTTACATATATACATTTTCTTGAGCCCATTTCATATTAATTATCCTATCGCACGCTATGCGTTAACCGTCCAAAACAATTAAGAAATCTCAGACGAAATTCCTCCAAGCTCCCAAGTGATAGACATTTATTTTTAAGGAAGCGCCAACCATAATTCATTACTCAAAATCAAATCAAAATATTTTTCCACCGAACTGTCAATGGGAAATAAAACTACTTCAAAATGTCCAACCTCTTATACCGAGTGAATGATGAATGAACTTGCAACTCGCACAAGTCCAAGCATAACATGCAACATGGAAGCGTTTATCTTGATCCAAGATTTGTAAATGTAATTAAAATTGAAAAAAATTAATGAAATCGAAAATTCCACAACCAAAAACAACAACAATGAGTCAGGTGCATTTTGTTTTGTGAAAAGACAAACCCAAAAAAAAAGAACCAGAAGAAGTGACATTTCGAATATAAGCAGCACGTTTCAATTATCGCGCTCTGATTGATTGTTTTGAGCAGCAAACAGAAACAGAGGCTCCACAATTCCACGCCAAGGCTTCTCGAGAGTCGAAACCCAAACCAAGACCGCAACCAAGAGATGATGTGATGAAGATATTTCAGAGGCTTAATTGCAGCTAAAAAGGGTTATCTTCAGTTAAGTTTGTTTGTTTTGTTCCCTTAGGAAAATTTGTCTGTCATTTTTAATTGAATTAATTATGGTGCAGGTAAGTTTTTAAATGGTCAATCAAACAAAACTAATTGTAGGTAGTTCGTTCGTTTGGGAGGAACCTTAAGAATTTTCGTTGCGTTTCGTTTATATTTTTCGAATTGAGAAATGATCACCTGTTGGTTAGGAATGATTTTTTAATTAATTATGTTTTAACGAACTGAAAACTTTCTACAGAGTCGGGTAGGTACTGCGATATGAGTTGGGATCAAATAAATATTGAAGAGGGACATAAAAATTGATTTTGAAAGCAAGTCAATTTTAAATGTTATTTTCAGCCTGAAAACACACGACATTAGTCGAAATATTTTTTTTTTTTTTGAATTATGAGAACTGTCAATATTTTGATTTGTATGTGCCAATACATGGCATACGAACAGAAACACAAGTATTTCTGTGTTGTTTTTTTTTTGAAATACAGTACCTACTATCATAGAATCCGTTTGGAGAAACCTACTATCGACGAAGAGTTACGAACGCAAAACTTATGTTTTAGTTTTACATATAAATCTTCGTCTTCTCTTTGATGATATTTCGGTCTTACATAAATTACCTTTTTTTGGTTCAAAGATATTTGAGGGAAATTTTCCACTTTTAATTTTCTGTCGGAGAAATTGGAATGAAAATTTGAAAGGGTAATTACATGACGGCGCGCGTTGCTGTTATTTTGAGATTTCAACCCCATAATCAATGCATGAATTTGACATTCATTTTCAAGTGTTGTCGTTTTGTCTGTTAAGAGGACTGTAATGATAAAAAGATTGTACATTGATAGAACAGATAAGAAACGTTTTCGGCTCTATACGAACTAAATCCAAAATGACTTAACTGCCAATAAACTAACTCCCACCAAAAATTGGGAATTAGTTCATATATAAACTAACACTCATTTTTTTGGAACTAAATTTTGGGTCCCGCAACTTTTAATGTCTCTCTCCTTGTCTCCTGCTAAGTGCGCTTGAGTAATTTTGTCCAAACTTAGTACTAAGCCAAGTCGTAAGTTGATGGGAGAAATTGAATTTTGTATAGCTCTAAGTATCTCGAAAACAGATTTAACAATTTTGATTTAAAAAATTGTCTATTATTTTACGTATAGTACACTGAAAAAAAAACACTGAACCAAATGGCGTAGGTAGTATTGACGAAAATATTTCGATAATATTTGATGAAACAATAATTCAAGTTGACAATATTTTGCAAAATTTTTCTTATTTTTGAAGATTTATTCTTCAAAATCGGTAAAATTTCTTCCGTTTATGTCTAGAATAGTAAGTTATTCAAATAGAAGAATTACTTACGAAAAAAAAAATATTTTTGTAAATGAAAAATAATCACTTTAATAAAGTCCATTCTTGTTAAAAAAAAATCTATACTACCACATTGTTCACATGTATAATTTCTTCAAATCGAAAAAAAAAAATTCATTAAGACTAAAAGTATCCTGGTGTTCTTCAGAAGTGTATATACTTCACTTTTTATTTAAACAAATTTTCCTCAATTTGACGAAATCTCATCTGTAAATTAATAATAATCATTTTGAAAAAAAATTGTCATATTCTCCAAACTGAATAAATTCTATTAAAATGGAAAACATTTTCTTCATTTTGAAAAATGTTTTCTTCAAACTGATGATTTTTTCAACCACACGAGTTTCTAAATTCTTCAAACTCAATAAATTTCGTTAAATACAGGAAAGCATTTCATCAGTTTTACAATCTTTTCTTAAAATTGAAGAGTTAGTATTTCGGTTGAGAAATATTTATTTTTTCATTATTCCTAAAGTTTTCAAAGTGTAAACATTAATTTAAAGTTTGAAAGTGTATTATATTGTAAAAAAGAGCCTACATTAAATTTTAGAAATCAACGCAAATTATTGAATTATTAAATAACACTCCACAAACCTAATTTTAACATAGTTAACGGTCTGATTTGATTTATGTTTATTTTTTCGTAATGGGTAGTGAATTCAAGGTAGATTATTGTAACATACGTGGGCTTAGGAAGAATTTCTATGCTGCGTATGTTCATACTGCGAACAGCAGGCCAGCTGTTTTTGCACTAAGCGAAACCCAAGTAGGTGAAGATTCTGATCCCTCAGAATTTAGCCTACAAGGATATAGCTTAGTGCCACTCTTTTTTCCACATCATTGTATCGCCTTATATGTGCGAAAAGATGTTGCTTATTAGCTTCAACCACAATATGGCCATTGCTTGAATACAAATTTTAACTTCATGTGGTTCAAATTTACCGTCCATAAGCACATCATTCACATGAGCAAAAATTAAGGCAAAAAATACTACAATGTCCCGAAGATAGTAAGCATTTTTGGTCATTTGTAAAAAAACGTACAAGATTCCACCTGCTCGTCGGTTCCATCGCTCGTTTCCAATAACACTCCTGTGGTAAGCGCACAAGAAAAAGCAAATTTGCTAGCAGCTCAGTTTGCTGCTAATTCTACGCTTCCACAAAGTGTCATGACTCCTCCTGTACTTGAGAGCATAAACAGTTTCATGGGACGTACCTTCCTTCGTACTCGTGCAGAAGCTAGAGTTTTTAAAGATCTTGACATACACAAATCCGCTGGTCCAGATAGTATCTCCCCTATTGTTCTGAAGAGGTGTTCTTCTACGCTGGCAAAACCACTGCGTAAGCTTTTCCATCTGTCCTACTCTACTGGTCTCTTTCCGAGTGGTTGGAAAACAGCATTTGTCCAGCCTGTCCCTAAAAAAAACGAATCTTCTTCACCCTCTAACTACCGTCCAATTGCACTTACGTCCATTCTTTCCAAGGTCATGGAAACGCTGATTAACTATCAGCTTAAGAAATAGATCCACTGGTGATCTGATGGTATATCTCACCGAACAGTGGCACAAATCTTTACATCGTTTTGGAGAAAGTAAGATTATTGCGCTTGATATTTCAAAAGCATTTGATAGAGTTTGGCATCAGGCTCTCTTATCGAAAATGCGTGCATTTGGTATCGAAGAATCTCTTCTTCGTTGGATTAGAAATTACCTTTCGGATCGCTCAATACAAGTTGTATTGGACGGTTTCAAGTCTGATATTCATAAAATAAATGCTGGTGTGCCCCAGGGCTCCGTTCTGTCTCCGACTCTCTTTCTTATTTTCATTAATGATCTCTTGTCTGAAACTTCTAATCCAATGTACTGTTTTGCTGACAACAGTACCCTCAGCTTTTCATACTCGTTTTTAGATACTCATCCATGTCCTTCGGATGTAGAACTTGAACGGCAGCGTATGATTAGCTCATTAAATTCTGATCTAGACAGCATTGTCCAATGTGGAATAAAAAACCGCGTAGAATTTAATGCTTCAAAAACCCAATGCTGACTTCTGTCGTTAAAGCGTGACCTTCCCCCAATGCCGTTGTTTATTAGCGGCGCTTGCATCGAGGAAACCGAACAATTTTCTGTTCTCGGTATGTGCATCACTGACCACATTTTGTGGAATGAACACATATTCGACGTCGCTAAAAATGCTGCAAAATGTTTGGGTTTTCTGAGACAATGCAAGAAATATTTCTTCCCCTTTGATCTGGCTGTAATCTTTAAAGCCTTCATTCGTCCAAAGCTTGAGTACAATTGTCATATTTGGGCAGGTGCTCCCATAACGCACATAAGTCTCCTGGACAGAATCCAAAAAATAGCTTTAAAAATGAGAGTTGATGAAACAATAACTAAAACAATTGAGCCTCTCTCGCACCGTCGCAATGTTTCATGCTTTTCATTATTTTATCGGTATTATAATAAACAGTGTTCTAGTGAAATAGCCAGTTGCATTCCTCTACTTAAACTATTCAACCGTAACACTCGCGCTTCTAGGAAAGCCCATCAATTTACCCTTGAGCCCAACTTCGGACGTACTGTCAAGTATAGAGATTCTTTCTTTAGCCGCACAACACGAATGTGGAACGCTTTACCCGACCGAATTTTTCCCTCCCATTGCGATAATCAGGCATTTAAAACCAATGTACATCGGTATCTCCTGTCTAATCCTATCCCATTTTCCTAATCGCTCGCACTGTGTATAAACATTTTAAGGGTATTCATAACCCCTTGATTGCGCGCATAGTTGAGTTTAAAAAAAAAAAAAAAAAAAAAAAAAAATGTAAGTCATTTTTATCATATCAGTAAATACTAAGAAACATTCTTTAAAAAAACAGGAACATAGGACAATAGTTTAATTAATTTGAAATTAGAAAAAGAACGTCAAATCGTGTTTGTTTAAATAGTGTGCATTTCTTGTGACTTTTGTTTTGATAATTACTCTTGTTTTATTTATGTAAATTGAAAACGAGAATTACAATTTTTTATTAAATAAATGTTACAAATTAGAGAATATCTTCACATGAAGATTGCTTGTTAATGCAGTTGGATATAAACAATTTACTGCAATGGTGCGACTACAACCATCTTCAACTGAATTACTCAAAGTGTACGATTTTTAATGTATCTAGGTCTTCATCCCTTATTGATTTTGAATATAAATTCAATGACGTTAGTCTCTTGAGGGTAAATGATGTTAATGATCTTGGGGTGATTTTTGATTCTAAACTTGACTTCAGATCACATGTTGACTACGAGTACATTGTATCTAAAGGGAATACACTTTTAGTTTTATTGAAACGTAACTCCAATGATTTTAAGGATGCCTATACTTTGAAGACATTATTTATGTCAATCGTTCTTCCGGCTTTAGAATATTGTTGTGTCGTCTGGCCACCTTTTTATGAAAATAATATTTTGAAAATCGAAAGAGTTCAAAAAATATTCACTCGTTATGCATTACGCAAACTTAATTGGGTTGGGGGGTCTTTACCGGATTATAAATCAAGATGTTCTCTTATTGACTTAAAAACGCTTAAAAGTCGCAGACAAGTCCAATGTATAATGTTCATTAAAGATATTATTGATAATAAAATAACCTCTTTTGAACTGCTTTCACTAATTCCATTATATGTACCATTCGCAACAGAAATGAGTTATTTTATCCTCTCTTCATAGAACAAATTATGGTCTTAATGAACCAATAACGCGTTCTCTAAATCTATTTAATATGGTTTACATTGAAATTGATCTTAGTATGAATAGAGAATGTTTTAAGATAAAAGTTTTTCAAATATGTATTTGAATAATTAATTTATTAAAATATTAAAACAATTTTGCTATCTCTTGTAAATATGTATATGTATATCTTGTATCCTTATTATTTTTTTTATGCAATTTTGTAATCAGCAGATCTTGAATCAATTGATGAAATAAATAAATAAAAACATATTACATGTGATACAAGTGTTTATATATTTTATATGATGTTTTTGCTATGTGTTCCTTGTATTCTTAATTGACTTTACCTACAATTTTGTTTAAATATTTTGATTTCTTGTGAAAGATTTCATTATTTAATTATAGAATACCAACAAGATGCATTTGCTCGCCGTGCATTGGGTTACCTCAAATAACTATCGGCTTCCTGAATTTGCAGAGTCTAAATCTACAACAGAATATAAGAATAAGAATCCTATAGGCTTCAAACTGATAATCTTAAAATGCTTGCATAAATTATAAAAACTCATGAAATTTTGTAGCTCATTACAGATTGATATCAAGCACCTGCTTCCATGATTTAGAAAAAAAAATTCAAATTTTTGAGGCAGGAATTAAGGAAAAGAGCAACCGGGTACAGAAAACTTAACGAAAGTATGTAAGTCTAATACATTTTTGAAATGAGAAAATATCAATAATATGTAAATATCATCATTAGTGTTTAATCATTTCATGCTTAGTTTTCACTTTAATAAAAGAAAAAAGTTGATATTGAAATAAAGCTTATAAAACTACTTTTACTGTATTTCAGATGGTTGACCGTGTGCAATTTTCCCCTAAATAGGCTAAATTGGTGAGTGGCAGCCGTGGAAACAAATCACATACTCGATTTTCTATAAGGGGGTTTCCCTTTAGTTGGATCGACCGTAGCGGTTTGTGAGGAGGAGTTGAACCGCTTCGTATAAACGCATGCTTGTGTATAATAAAAAAATAAAATGGTTTTAAATTAAAATCAAATTGTTTTTCAATAGTTTTTTAATAAAAGAAAAAGATTTGTTTTCAGGATTTGTTTGATGTTGTGCAAGGTGGTTCATTATTAAAACCCAATTTGGATTAAATAAATACCTTTATCAAAAAAATACTGTGCTGCCTATTATTAAAATGAAAGTGGACAAAACTCACTGACCACAATTCATCAAATAAAAGAAAACTTTATCAATTTAGAAATGAAGTTGTGTAAGTATGAAGAATTTATTTCAATTTGACGAAAATTTGATGTGAAAATGTAGAAAATTCATTAACTTGAAGCCTAAAATCGGTCACATTGAAGAATATTTTATCAATTTAAAAATATAGGTGTGAAAATGTGAAGATTTTTTTTCAATTCTAAGAAAATTTAATCTGAAAATGAATACCAAATTTAGACTGATTCGAGTTTTGCGTATTATTACACTGATTCCGATCTAAACTTAGAGGACGTACACGTCTTACAAAAATTAATTTAATTAATTAATAATTTAGTCGTTATAATCAAATGCCAGAGGTATGTGCAGAAGAAATGAATGGAGACGTGCCCATATTGCCCAGCTTCGTACTGTACAATCAGCACCATAAATTCGACAAAAAGTTATTAGAAGAAGAAAAATGATAAATGTAGACTTCAATCACGCTGCTTCGGAATACGATTCCGCAATTGCATTTACTTTCTCGATCCTCCCGGTGGGACATGCAAGACATTTGTCATTTAGTTGATTCTAGCAACATTTCAGCCAAGATCTCTTTCGTTGCCTGTTGCATCCTATGGCATCTATGGAATTGCTGCCACATTGTTTGAAGGCCGTCGACCTGCACATTCCGCTTTGAAGCTGACGATGAATTTTCTCACGATTGACAAGCCAATAATGTGCACATCTGCCAAGAATTCGGCGACAGCGAAATTGATGATTTACAAGGTGACTGGTGATTCGAGATGATTTGGTGGGGATATGATATTGCATAGCGGCGGAAATTTTCGTCAAACCCTTCCCGTCATCCCGAAACCTACTGCTTTGTGCCGACATGCCAAGAAGTTGAAATTGAGCACAAATATGAGAGTAGCATTGTAAAACGACCCATCGACTGCTAAATTCTCAAGACAACTGCTGGCGCTCGGCAATGGCATAATTTCGGTTGATGTCTCGACTGGATTGATATTATTCCCTGCAATATTTTGCGTGTTAACAACTTCGAAGGAGAAAATCATCACTAAAGTAAAGTGTTCCCCGGCATTGCAAAAAAATTATAAAAATCTCGATTGGATTTGTGAACGGGCAATATTAGCAGAAAAGAAAAAGCACGTCCTCGATAGCTTGGCAAACGGTCTATGTTGTTTGTTCTTGCGCCGGAAAACAAATCGGAGAACATTGTTTTTCATATCACTTTCTCCTTATTTTTATTCTTGAACTATCTGTGTTTTATTATAGTTCTTCGTTTATTTGAAGGCGTTAAATTGGGGCGAGACGAAGTTAGACTGGTCTGCTAGTTATACATATTTATATAAACTTTTTATACATTGACTAATGATTTTAGAGTTATTGAACTAAGAAACAATTATCCACCCTACATTAAACTTAAAATCTCTGTTAAAAATGGGAAATTTACGAAATTTTTAGGAAATTGTATATGGATTTCCCTTTTTACAAGGAAATTCTTCGCTCTCGTCTTCTCTCTGATTAAACTTTTATTTTCACTAAATTACTGACTTAATCGTTGCTTCTATTTTTCAAGAGATTGCCAGCAACTTACAAATAAAAAACAACTGACATTGAAAAAATAGATTTAGAATAAAATAAACGTACATACATACATATCAGTCAATAGTATAATTTAATTGAAACATTATTTTGTCAGCTTGTGTCGGACAACTAAATAAATTATCGTCAGCACGGTTGTTGCCTGAAACAGTCATGATCAATGCAAAATAATTACATTACACCGCCAACTACCGCCTGACTGTCACAGTTTTTCTATTTGTCGCCTTGCATCTTGCAACATATAATTTACATTGTATTACTTTGATATCGTGCTTTGCTCTTAAATATAAAATAAAAAAAAAAAGAACAAAAACTCAACTCCCACACGAAATCGTTCATAGAAAACTTAAGTCGACATTCTAATTAATTGGTTCGCCAATTGCGATAGAAAACAATTTCTTAACATGGTTTTCGTTTTTGCGTGACGTGACGTGGCTTTTCCCAAATTCTGGATTACTTAGAGTTCCGTGTTGTGTTGTGTTCGCCTTCTGCATCATTCTTCTCAACATCTCTAAGCAACTCCCAAAGTGTCGGAGCATTTCATCCTTCTTTCCGTTGGCGATAATTACAGCAATAAACTAGCAACTAACAACGACTGCAGTAGGTCATGTGTTTCAATTAAGTCGGCCCACCGATGTCTTTTTTTTTTGAATATCAGTTTCTTGGAGACTTTGTTCCTCCGTCAAAGGGGGAATACATGGAGGGATTTTAATTGGAGCTCACAGTAAGTTCGAAGAAAACTCGATGGTTCTGACGAAGGATACATCACAAAGGTTCATTTCATTTTCATCCCCCTTATTCTTGACAGGTCCGGTCCAAAATATAAGCTTGAAGGGTTATGATCCAATTTTAACCTTGTACCAAAATCAAAAAACAATTCTTGTGAATCTTTATAGTTAAGAGAGTAAATGTATATTGAGTTCACCTAATAAACAAGTATTGGTTTGGTTTGATGAAAAGTCGGCATTTACCCGCTTGAACTCCTCCCCGAATCCGCACTTGCTGCTTAAGGTTACTCCGCTCAGGAAAATCCTTCCACTCTCCCCGCTTCATCAGAACACAATAGTCAAGCCATTTCAAGAGACGAAATAATCATATACATCCAAAGACCGACCGAATTAATTGGTGGCGATTTGTGTGTACAGTGAAATGGCTGTGGCGCTCCATTGGATATTGGAGCTGAACGCGGCGGCGGCGATGGCCGGGCCGACACGGACGACAATGCAATGGCAATGGGTAATGTAGTAGCGCACTTACAGTTACATGCAATCAGCTAATGACATTATTTACGCGATGGTATGGCGCTGTTTTTGCTGCCATTTTCTTATAGGACACATAAGAAATCGTTGCTTTAGCAAAAGAGTAGGTGTTGAGCGGCAACAGCAAGCTTTGGTAGAAATTGAAGATTAAGACCTCATGTAGGCTTTTTATAGTGTTTAGCTCCTGCAATGGTGTAGCTACTTATATTTCACTAAAGTGAACGGAAACCAATTTGATGAAATTGATTTTCGTGAATCAAAAAATAGTGCCATTCGATTTGAGTTTTTTATTTACGAGCTGATATTTGGCAAAAGAGCTTAGAGCTTAGTCTACGTTGTTAACACATTGAAGTGTACAAATTGTTGAATGATGAGTGATGTATCACATCAAATAGGAATTTACATTAACAAGGCCTGAAGGAACAAAAATCAACCAATACCTCGAATAAGTTGGATTTTAAAAAATATATCGTAACTAGACGAATTATAAATAGGAGGACGAGTGGCGAAAGAATTTTAAGACTATTTTAAAATTGATGAATTATATTGGGGAATATATGTGATGCCACACCTCCGAATATATATTTACTTAAAGTTCACTGATTATTTTTTCGCAGACCTGCGAGTCTGCGACTTAAGGCAACTCCACAAGAAACTCTAACGGCATGTCAAATCGCTCAATGACTGTGGCCCGTTGACTAGCTGTCTTTTACAATACTTTCGTACCTCGCGTGGATGTGCATTGTACAAAATCCGGGATTTTGCTGCTCTCCGGAGGTTTTCGTCAAAAGCTTCCCGTCATCCCGAAATTAACTGCTGCCGACGAACTCATAACTTTAGTAATTATGTAGGCCGAGTGGCAACACTGATCAACCAACCAGTGCAATATTCGTTATGCTGTTATTGTTATACACATATATAATTCCCTTCATTACTACTGTTATACCTATACATATATAATTTCCTTAGATGTAAGTTTTCGGTACAAGAAAAGAGAATAAAAACGATTCATTCTGGAATCGACCTCCGACCGAGCAAGTTGTGTTTTATTTCACGTCCAAGCTTCGTTTTCAGCAAACAGTTTAAGTTCAAACAATAAATTAGTCGCTAAAATACATACGTGAAATCGTCATCCTTGTGGCGGCATGTCAAGATTTTGAAATTGACAACCCATCGACTGCTGAATTCTCGAGACAACTGCTGGCGCTTGGCAATGGCCAAATTCCTGTTAATGTCTTGGCTGGATTGAATTTTTGCGCGTTAACAACGTCGAAGGAGAAACTCATCACCAAAGTTAAGTGTTCCCTTGTATTCCACAAAATTATAAGAATCTCGATTGGATTTGTGCAATACTAGCAGCGAAGAATAAGGGCGTCGTCGATAGCTTGAATTTCATTATTCAAAGTCAAATCGCTGGATAACTGACTTGAGCCGACGTGGATGAAGCGACCAACTATCCGACGAAACTTTTGAACTCGCTTGATGTGCCAGGAAATCCGACGCATATTTTATAGCTGAAGGTGGGGTCGATCATAATCATTTTGCGGTGATTCCAGCCATGGACATCAATGTCGAATTCAAAGAAGAGAAATTCCTTATACCACGAATTCCGATCATTCCTTGGGGACCTTGGCCAGTTCAGTTTTTGCACCAGAGTAGAAGAATTCGATGTTTTCAAAGCAGTTCAAGAAATTAAATCTGAGGCAATTGGATTGGATGGCGTAATCTCAAGTTCTTAAAGATAATTCATATTTTTATTTCACCGTACTTCAATCATATCTTCAATTCCATCCTCACTAGCTCCTGTTATCCGAAGTTTTGGAAAGCTTCAAAAATTATACCGGTTCCTAAGAATTCAGCCCATAATCCTAAAGAATATAGAGCAATTGAAATTCTATACCCTTTATTTCCAAAATTTTGGAGAAAATCATAAGTAAACAAATATCATCATATCTGTCAACTAACCGAATGCTCTCTTCAGTCCATGCTGGCCTTAGACCTTATCATAGCTGTTCCACAGACCACAGCTGTTCTGAAAGTTGCTGATGATTTAAGGCCAGAAATTGATAAAGGGCAGACTAAAACCTTGGTAATTCTTGATTTCTCTAAAGCTTTCGCTTCGCCTAGCATTCTTTTGGTAAAATTATAAACCATTTTTGTTTTCAAAGATTGGCTGTGCAACAATATCTCGTCGGGAGAAGTTAAACCGTTTCTGCTAACTCCCAAATATCCGATTTTCTTGTAACCATGCCCGATGTCCCTCAAGGTTCAATTTTGGGTCCTTTGTTGTTTTTGTTATTCAGAAGACGCGACAGTCTGTGTGAACTCAGATTTGATGAGAATTTTTCAATTGGCTGAACGTAATGGACTGCGACTATATTTCAAAAATGTCAAGCGATCGTTGTTAGCAAGAATTTTATTGCAACGCCCTGGCTGCCCTGTTTTCTCGCAGTTCTTATTTCACCAAGATATAGGTACATATACTGTTTCTTAACCACAATTCTTGTCTACGCTGCCGGTTTGTTAAATTCTCTGTGTGTCGTATTGAAGAGGATCAGCGACTGCTATAGATTTAAAAGTGCCTTATATGATCATTTAAAATGCTAACATCTTATTTAATAGAATGCTCTAAGCAGTGAATAAGGTCTAATGCACCTTCCAGAAATTCCTATTTATAAAACATTTTCCCATATATTATAGTTATGCAGGGCTTATGTGGAAGAAGTATCAAAAACGGGTAATCTATTCCATTTGGCTGTTTGTCAGAAATCGCAACTCGAACTTTTTGTTGGTGTTATGATTGTGATTTAATGAAAACAAAATAAAAACAAAGAAAATTGGGATTCGTCTGATAAGGTTTGTATGTAATTATTCTTTTAATCAAAATAGCATACACTTCAGATTTTTTTTAGATTCTTCTTCAAAAAATTATTGAAGTAAAACATTCACAGTTAAACCAAATGTTTGAAATCTTTAAATCATTGACTTCAGAATAGACAGGTTAATTTTTTTTTTATGAAAAATAATTTTAATGAATACATTTTTTTTGTTACTCTAAGTTTCCGTAAAACTATAGTTTTGAAGGGAGTCAATAAATGGGTATTGTTCAATAAATGCACGTCGTGCGAGATTTTGGCGTCTTTCGGATTCAAATCCTTCTTGATTTCTGACGCATTTAGTTGGTTGTTACCGTTTACATTATCCTCTATTCAAAAAAAATATATTACAGTTCTTAAAGTAAAGTAAAGTGAAAAAGTAGTCGGCATTTATAGACCTTTAATACAAATTTGACAAAGCGTAAGTTGGATGATTTCGTGGATGTCTGCTCCATCGTCTTGAATCTTTACAAGAAGTTGTAAACGCTTCTATTTTATAATGTAGATATGTAGTTACGTTATTGCTAAATATTAACATACCTCATTCCATCCCCAATAGCGGATTGCAGCCATTACTTGCAGATCTATTGGAATGTGGCCTCCTCTATTGTCGCTGCTGAGGTCCAAGTAAAAAATTTCAATAATTTTAAGCATATTTGCTTTGGAAAACCTGTATTTATTTTGAAGTCTTCATTTCTAAGATTCATGGGATTGAATCGTTTTTTTCTAGTTTTCTTCTTGGCGTTAGAAATATTGGCGCAAAATTTTAGTCGATTTAGTAATATGTTAAATCATTTTTAGTATCATACTATACTAAAAAGAGGATTTTACTAATTTTAAACCAGTTTAGTATTTTACTAAAGTTAAAATCACAAAATGGCTACTTTATTTTTTTAGTATCGTACTAAATCCATATGCCACTTTGACATTTACAAACGTCAAAAAGTAGATGCTCGATATAATGAATCTCGTTCGAGTGAACTATCCAATAAAGTGAACACACAAAATTTTATACAGGGTAATCTAATAGTGAACAAAATCTCGATATAGTGAACACTGATTTTTTTCTCAGAATGTTTCATCTACATGTCGATAGAGTTTCACCGTTTAGTTTCACGTCGTTTTAACCACACACTCTGCAAATGCGTTTGTGTCTGTGTCTTATTTCATCAAAGCATGCTGTTTTTTATATTGATAAGGTCTTTGAATGGGCGGTACATAATAATGCAGAATATTCTGACATTTTAGTTAAAAAAATATTTCATAAAAAAGATGTCCAAAACAATTTAAAATGAAGAAAGACACAAAGTGACGAATTATTTTTCCACATTTTAATTGTTTGTTATACGAGCACAAGTCTTTATTTCTAACTTGGAACCCGATAGTAAATATTAAATTCCATCAGTTTGTTTGTTGTTGCTTTTATGTTGTAGAGTTGTAGAGCTTTATTTTATGTGTTTGTTGTTATTCTTTTCTTTTTTTGTTTTTTTGATGAAATTTGTCCAAAGAAAATTTAAATACTTATGCTTTTTGTCAAGCCTCACTCTGCATATGTATTTTATTTAATGTTTGTAAAATAGCTTATTTACACTTACCAGAGAAAATTGTACCACATAAAATAGTAGAAGAAAAGTAATAAGATTTCTCTATGGTTTTCATCCAATAAGGAAGTCTTATTAAAACCACAGAGATAATCTTATCAAAATGTTGATTATCGTTTTATGGGATATCCACATATTTTTAAGAATATATCTTATTAAGCTTCCATAAGACTTCTTAAAACAATAAGAAAAACTTATTGAAAAGTATGAGCAAATCTCTTTGAAGCAATAAGAAGATCTCATTGATTACATGTGAAAATCTTTTAGATATTACAATAAGATCTTATTGATACTCGTAATATGTGAGATTTTTTTTAGATACAATAAGACGATCTTATTGATAATAAAGTGGAAATATTTCAGATACAATAAGAAGATCTTATTGACGTTTTATTGAAAAGGAGTGAAAATCTTACATAAACAATAAAACGAACTTATTCTGTAAAGTCGGTGTGAAATAATATGTATTCGAAGAAATTAAATTTTTTTTTTATTATAGGTGTTCGAGATTTAAATATATCTCTTTCGGCTGTTTTGGTCGTAATGTTTTTTTAATGAAACAATTTCATTTCCTTTCCCGACGTTTCGACGGTGGTTGCCGTCTTCTTCAGGGGATCTTTTATTAACAAAAATTAAATGAACATATTATACACATAAGAACATTTAGTGTCAAATATGTAGATGATATATTTGCAGTTGTTAATGAGGGGAAGGTCGACAATGTTTTATGATGCCTTAATTCATATCATGAAAAAATACAATTTACCGTTGAGAAGGCACAAAACAGAGCGATAACGTTCTTAGACGTTAATATTCATCGCGCTAATGATAGACTCTCTTTCAATTGGTATCAGAAAGACACAGCATCTGGAAGACTTGTCAACTTTAGATCCAATCAAGCAAAGCATATTTTTATTAATACAGCCTCTAATCTAGTTCAAAAAGTCTTTGCATTGAGTGACCGGGAATTTCGCGACGCAAATGAGAAAATAGTCACACAAATTCTCCTAGATAATGGCTATCCAATGGAAATCATACGGAGCTTGATACTTCGCCAAAAACACAAAGCTCCTGTTGATAATCGGCAAGAAGAGAGAGGCATTTATAAGAGTATAGTTTATGTTCCCAAACTGTCAGAAAACTTTAAAGAGACGGTAAAAAATAGTACTAATGACGTCAGTTTAGCGTATAAATCTATTGGACGCTGGCACCTCTTTTCACCAACATGAAAACAAAAACGGAAAAGGATAAGTGTACAGACGTAGTCTATAAAATTAACTGTCGTGGCAATGCGGAAGAAACAACGAAACAACTTCTTCGAAACATCTTCTTCGTCAATGAATTTCCAACCAGAAATCCGACATTAATTTAAAAAGCACTATGAAGACAGCATTGGCCTTACACTCCATTGAGCGTGGACACAAACCAGATTTTGACAGAGTGGAAATCCTGGAAAGGGAGAAACATGACTCCAAGCGGTATACTATAGAAACGCTTCATATTATTAATAACAAGAAACAAGACAGCTAGAATATTTCATCAGTTTACTGATCTTTGGTGACTAAGCAGAATCCGTGACAATTTAAAACCGACTAAACTTCAATCGAAGTGTTTTTTTTTTATATCATAAAAATTTTTTTTTAAACATTGCTTTATATTTTTCTTTCATTGTATTATTTATGTTTATCTGTAATACGTACTAAATGTAAGTTTGCCAAAATATCCCCTGAAGACGACGGCAACCACCGTCGAAACGTCGGGAAATGAAATGAAATTGTTTCATTAAAAAAACATTACGACCAAAACAGCCGAAAGAGATATATTTAAATCTCGAACACCTATAATAATTCAACCAATTGGTCAATAACTTTAAAATTATATATATTTCCCAAATTCATGTCTTTTTATGCGTGATTCATTTAAAGAAAAGACGAAATATACATATTTTTTTAGAACTATTTATTGTTTTTTTTTTACAAGAAAAGTAACATGAGATAAAAATGGAACACTTTTTCGTGTAGTGGTACAATACTTCATAATAAACTTACTTAACTATAAATAGATAAATACATTTTTATTAAAAAAGGCACTTGTTTTATAAAGCCCTGTAAAATTGAACGTTAATTTGAACATTTTATTTATTGTTTTCCATTTTTTAATAAAAATAACGGACACTCACTTATAACATTAACTACTTTTTTCCCCGAGCAGATCACGTACTAACCTTTACCGTTTCAAAGTTCAAAATTAATTACCTACGTTTAACTATCCAAATCACCGTTGGTTGCAAACGTCAAGCACAAAGAGCTTGGATAGACACACATGAACAAAAATAAACCTTTTTCCGTGAGTGTACCAAAGCTCAAAACACAATGATAGAATTTATAAAAAAAAACTTTAACTAATAAAAAGAAATTCTTATTAGCCTTTATAGAAAAAAAAATTATTAGATTTTCTTCTTAAAACTGAAAAGTAATAAGGTTTTCACATTATTTGTATTATTTAATATGTTTTCCATATAGGAAAAGTAGGGGAAAGTTTTCAAGACTTCAATACGATTTTCTTCATGAAATTAATAAGATTTCTCTATGAAAATATCATATTATTCAATGCCTTTAATAAGATTTCTTGTTAAAGTATGTCAATAAAGGAATCTTATTGATTTTATGTAGTACTTTTTCGCTCTATGTAAGAATTATAAAAAAGTTGTGTGTACTTCACACTACTCAATGTATATAGTTTCTATTAAATTTTGCTTAAAAAAACTAATACACATTCTCCCTCGAAATAGTGAACAATCTCGAAATACTGAACATGCTTGGTTTTTATAACTTCACTATATCGAGCGTCTACTGTATTTTAGGCGTGTTTAGTTGTAGTTTATTAAGAAAATAAATTTAGTATGATGCTGTTTAAAAAGTGTTTAAAATTAGGAAAATTTTAGTTAAGTGCTTTAGTATTAGCAAACTGTTAGTAGTATCATGCCAGGCCCTTAACATCAGGCTGTTTAAAATTCTGCGCCATTGTACTTAAATTATTGAAATCATTTAAAAAGGATACACACTTTAAAGGAATTCTTTTTTGGTCTTATGTCCAAACTCCAAATGACATTTGGACACTATAATTTCCTTATGTAGTCTCTACTCAACGCGTTAAGCTTATAATGGATTTATTTAACGTTGCATAAGTTTTATAAATGAGATTTTCGGGCTCAGAGGCGTTACAAGGAGTGCATCGAACTATATACTCGCTATAATGCAATTATAAATAAGGCTGTAAGTCTTTAAATAAATTCCAAATTATGCAAATAAATTCATAAACTAAGTATTTTCGACTTTATATTTAAATTCTTCGCTAATCTTTAAATTTAATTGTCAGTAAGTTTTTCTAATTGCTTAACCACACTGTACTTAGTATTTCGTAAAAACAATCAATGTTTTATAATGCTTATGTTTTCAATAAATAAATACAAATACATCTGATATTCCATTCCAATTCAAGCGGATTCAGTTCCACGTTCGATTGGCTTTTGCGATGACAATCAATAAATCAGGAAGACAATCGTTGTAAGTCTGTGGAATAAATTTCGAATTTCTCTGATTGTTCGCACGGTCAGCTGCACGTTGCTGTTCGTGTTGTGGTTTGTTGTTGGTCTTCATTGTTTGTTTTTGTGCGGGAAAATAAATCGAAAAATATTGTTTATCATATCACGCTCTACTGATTTTGATTCCATTCAAATAAATAGCGAGACGAAGTTCGCTGGGCCACCTAGTAAAGTAAAGGGTTATCCATTTTGAGGTTTCAAAAGTATAGGGCTGGAATTCGAAATCTGTCAAACTTAGTTGTTAAACCAATTTTTTTTTTCAGTTGAAAACCTGAAATTTACGAAAATGGATCTCTTATCTATCGCACAACGCATTAAATTGTTGAAATCTACTACAAAAATGGTGATTCTGTCACAGCCACATATCGTGCTTTAAGAGGAGATTATGGTTTACATAATCGCCCAACTACGAAGCAATTGGCAAAATTGTGAAGAAATTTGAAGAGACTGAATTGATGCATCATCGTTTCGCTCGTACCACTAAAAATATCGCTGCTGTAAGTGTTGCCGAAGACCCGAATGTGTCGATTCCTCGTCGTTCTCAGGAATTAGGAATGTCTTACGGCACATTATGGCGTATTTTGCATTTGGATCGACACCTACATCCATATAAAGCCCAGCAACAACTGAAGCCAGCTGACCATTCACAACGTCTTAGATTCACAACGTCGAATGGGTGCTTGAACAACAGGCGGCGATTTTGCGAAAAAAATTTTCTTCAGCGACGAAGCACATTTCTCACTCGGTGGGTATGTTAATAAACACAATTGTCGTATTTGGGGTTCTGGGAATCCTCAAGTAATTGAAGAGAGCCCATTACATCCACAAAAAGTCACTGTTTGGGGCGCTCTTTGGTCCGGAATTGTGATTGGACCTTACTTCTTCGAAAACGACGATGGAACGACTGTCACCATCAATTCGGAGCGTTATGGTCATACGATAACCGACTTTTTTTTGCATGCTATTGAAGAATATGACTTGGAGAACATGTGGTTTCAACAAGACGGTGCCACATATCACACAACTCGAGGGATTATGGCTTTTTTGCAAGAGACATTTCCTGGCCGCGTAATTTCTCATCGTGGCGATATCAACTGGCCACCAAGTTCATGCGATTTGACACCGCTGGAATTTTTTTTGTGAGGCTACGCGAATGACTGTGTTTATGCGGATAAACCTTTAACTCTTGAGCACTTGAGGACCAACAATCGTCAAGTTATGGCTGAGATACCGCCCAATATGTGTCAAAAAGTGTTCGAAAATTACCTCAAAAGAATCGATGTTTGCAACAATTCGCGTTGTGGTCATTTAAATAATGTAGTGTTTCGCACATAATGTCAACGTTCAAACTTTATAATAAAAAAGAAATATCATGAAAAAAAATATTTCATATGTGTTTTATTTACGTTTACTTTTGAGACCGCAAAATGGATAACCCTTTATAAGGATAAGGAACATACAACCAACTTGAGAGAATTTTTTGCCAAAAAAACATGTGCGTCTCGGGGCGCCCGACAGTAGTAATAACTTAAACTAATTGAAGTTGATCTATTTAATATTGAAATTGCTTAACTTGAGAAAAGCTTTAAAAGTTCTTCTTTGATTTGATTAATTCCAAAAGTTCTCCGTGTACGAGAGAAAAGGGGAAGCCAGACAGACCGTAACGCGTTACGCAACGAATCGGTTTAAACCCCATAAGAAGTTATCACTTCAAATATATGAATAAAGTGGAGAAGATTGTTCCAAATTTCGTGCGCTTATTCGGCTGATGATCACAATTCTCAGATTATTCTGTTGGAATGAATATGTCATGATCAACAATGCTGCAGGGCTTGTGAATTAAATTGCTTTTTTGCATTTATTGCAAAGTTAATATCGAGGAATTGTTATATAAATTAATTTCACAAAATTAAACTATTTACATATAAGTCATATGCCTGGCGGCTTTACATAACCTTAGCAGAGAAACTGAGGACTCGAAAAGTGAGTTAAAATCCTTGGAACATGCGATGCTGGCGAAGGAAAGCACTATTCATTAAGTAACATTAAACATTTTCGGAGGGCTTAACACGCCTTTTTAGATTAAAAAATACTTTTATCTTAAACATAAAGATAAATTGTTCCATTTAAAAAATTTTTCGATTTCGGAATGTTGGATTCTTGTACAGCAAGGCTTAGAAGTTGGAAAACAATATTACTTATACGGAATGGCAAATCAGTCACGTAAAAACTTAGATATTTCTTTAAAAAAAAACACAATCCATATAAATCAAACATATCATCAAATGTTAATAGAAAAAAATAATAAATAAACGGGTACAAATTCCTTCTTTCAAGATTGCCGTTTTCAAGTTTTATTTGAGTAAAATAATGAACGAACATCGAAATCCTTTTTATGTCACAATTTTTCTCACTTGAAACGAATAATGATGACAAGCGTATCGATTTTAAAGATACTTCATTTGAAACAGCCACTTGGGAATGGAATCACCACTTCTTATCGATCTTTGCTAAATGTCCTTTTAACTGATGTTAAATATTATTTGGTCCTGCTGTTCTTTTATTGTAATTTTACCACTGAACTATACATACACACACCACACATACTTTTAATCTATTGAGATATATGAATGGAAAGAACACCATCAATGAACAGAAAATAAACCTTTTTACATTTTAAATGGAAAAGAAAAAACATTTCTTATGTTGTCACGCATAAATACATATACCTAGACCTACACTACATTACTTACATATATGATTTCTGAATTATCTCACGATAATTGACTTTTAACATACCTATATCTCGAGAACGATTAGGTAGTTATTTTATGATTTTTTTTTAAGACCACAATCGCATTTCATTGAATCATTGGAAAACCTATTAACAGGTTGAAGTACGTACTTAAATTTGTTGAATGACGTATCGAATTTCATTGTTTGCGGACTTCATTATATTGGGAATCTTAGCACCTGGTAGGTCTTTGGTCTCTCAATGAATACCTCAAAGAGATATGCTTGCAATTTTTTCTATGGAATTTTGGCGCATGGGTAATATCATAACAATATTTGGTTACGGTTTTTCTTTTTAAATTTAAGAATATATGATTAATTAAATTTAAATAAAATGTGTTCATCAATTTAGACAAAAAAGATTTAACATAAGGATCTGTAGTATTAATTTTGATATGAAAAATATTAAGAATATTTGAACTTGCTCAAAAATGAATGCAGGCATTACATTTTATAACAGTTCTGTTTATGGGCTCCGCTGGTTCAGATGGTTCGGAACTTATTTATTTTTATCTTTGCATCACACTCTAACTGTTATAAATTGGTGTGTTTTCTTCAAACAATTTGTAGTCATCTCACAACAGAAAAATATAATTCACGAATGGATGCACTGCCCTACTACACACTAGATTTTCAACCCACCTTTATCTTCATTACCAATGAGCAAAGGAAATTCAATAGTTGCTAAATTAGTCAAGCTTATACACCACAACAAATTTCAACTTTTTAACATAAGTGGTTTCTGCGATATAAGGCCTCAAAAATCTCTCAAGCGGTAACTAGCTCAGTTACTTTAAGATCTTCAAAATTATTGCGGACTTCCCGACATCATAAAATCTTATAATTTTTTGTATGTTTTGTGATGCAACAATACACTGAGAAAACTGAACCAAATTTTTTTTAAATAGAATCATGTTTAACTATATGTTTAAATAATACTAATAGAATTCTCTATAAACGTAATTAGAATCCGATTAGATCCGGAAAAAACTGTTTTTAAAGTAAAGTCGGTTTAAATCAAAATAATTCGTGTTTACTTTGGAGAGCCTGTTATTTGTTTTAGTTATTTTAAAGTATTTAAATATAAACGAGTTTGTCTTCAACATAAACGCAGTTTAAATATTTGCAGAGGAAACAAATTAAGCATTGTTATACTCAAACTTGATGATTGAGAAGGAAGAGAACTACAGTTGCGGTTTTAAAGAGCTTTATAGAGAGGAGCACTATTCTCAATCTACTTATGTTTCGAGAAATTATTGGAGACTCTTTGAGCGTCTTCATTAATAAAATTCACTTCAACTTCTATTGGCAAATGCGAAGAAAAGTTCTGAATTCCAACTTTGAAGTCTGTAAAAGCCACTCAGCCGATATTTCACAAAAGTCAATTACAGACTGACCTTGGCCGCTTATAAGCGTAAGCTCTCCATTACTGTCGCTTTTAGATGCACCACTCAATACGAAAAGTCCAAAATTCTCAAAAAATTCCGTTATAAGTCTGCCATTTCTGTTGAAACGTTCATCTTTGGAGTTTCTGCTGGGATTATGTAAATTTTGAGAGTTTAAATTATGAACAGATGGATTTTGATAGCCCCCAATACGAGCATTAAGGTCTCCAATGATCATAATGTTCTCCAAGTTAAAGCTTTTAACAAAGTTTACTAAGCCATCAAAGTCATTTTGCCAGTTATTGCAGTTTAGATAGACTGGGATGATTGAATATTTAAAATTATTGTTTGAAATTTGAAAAATAAGTCTGTTTTCTATAAGACAAAGCTTGATAAAATTACAATTTAAGGCTTTTTTGACTCCACATATAATGCCACCACTGGCTCTACCGTGCACATTTGATCTACTTGCAGGATTAAACATTATTCTGAAATTTGTAAAATATTTAAGAAATTCGTTTTCATTTTTTTCTTCCAAAAACTTTTCTAATAAGATAATTACATCGAAATTTTGAATATAGTTACAAAAATTTGTTTGCAAAAGTTTACTTCTAATACCTGTTATATTATATGATAAAATCGTTAAATTGTATAAATTATTGTTAATACTAATCCTATTGTTGCAGACGACAGACGCTACCTAATCTGTTTCCACCCTTATAACGTTTGCACGCTGACTCATAGGTGGAGCCGATATCTGTTGAGAGTAGGAAGAATGATGATGAAGATGGCGAAATAGGATTTGGATCTAACTTCATTCCCACGCTGCAGTCAAAAAATTCAGCTGATCCGTCACCAAACATCTGCTTGATAAATACTAAATCCGTCGAAGTTATAACATTAAGACCTCGCGAATGTTTGTAAACAAACGTGTGGCTATTTATTTGCATTCTGTCGCCCTTGACAATGATTTTAACGTTCGGATTGATTTCCAGAAGCTTATTCGAAATTCGATAAGTGTTTGTCTTTTCTGGATGTCGTCACCTTCGCTTAGCTTGTGAAGACCCTTACATGTTTGGATTGCAAATTGAGTTGCATTATTTTCTGCATTTATAGGTAAGTGTACCACTAATGATCTCTCGTTGTTCTTGCGTGAAATGGTTTCCAATTGACTTTCGAGAAGCTCGCATCTTTCGGACATCATAGTGAGTTTGAGGTTAAGTTGTGCGTTTGTGGCTTTAAAGGCATTAATTTCGGCGTAGAGCCTTGCCAGATTGTCTCTTGTAGCAAGATCTTTCAATTTTTTAGTAAGAATATCGTTGAAAATGTTTTTTAGTTCTGCGGTAGACAACTTTCCTACTTCCATTTTATGTTCTTTATTGGATAAAAAATATTTTTTGGTATTTGACTCTACTTCAGGTGAGGTATCGGTAATATTTCGCTTATTACGATTATTGCTCATAAGGAAAATCCCGTATTGGATTAGTTTGATAAAGCCGGCAATTTTAACTAGATAAAACTTCGTACCTTTTTTGAGAACAGATGAATTTTTTTGCTGCTGAAGCCAAATGTGCCAAAAATAACTGATTTAGAGTGATTTTAGTTAAACAAAATACTTGTAATTTTCTATTCTTTAAATTAACTTGTAAGAGGTTTTAAACTCTTACTTTTGACAGTTGAAAAGTCACTCAACATTCCCGTTGAGTTTTATAAAAATAGCACCGATCAGCTAAAGAATTATCTTCTGATCAACTTTAACAGATTATATAACGATTCATATGTGCCAAAAAACTTCAACAAAGCAGTTATTTTCACCATTTTTACAAAAGGAGATGCAAACCTCCCAGAAAACTATCTGTTTTTATTTTAAACAGTCTAAGGAAAATCTTGACTTCTATTCTATACGAAAGGCTCTCCAAATGTATCGAAGGAAGAAATCTACTAAACATTTTCCAAGCCGGTTTTCGGGCAGGTTTCGCAACGTTGGACCACATCTTCGCTTTAACAAGTATTGCCAGAAAGTCAATAGACAAAAAGAAGAAATTGTACTGCTGCTTCGTGGATTTTAAAGCGGCATTTGACAAGGTAAACCGACAAGCTTTGATGTACAAGCTTTCGATGTTGGGGATTTCCCGCAAATTCCTTATGATGTATTTCAATTTTCTTGCCTCATCGAGTGCCTCTGTATGGGTTGGATCTGACGACTTAGTGTTATTGGCTGACAATCCATCCACCCTGCAGTTACAAATTAACAAACTTAATACTTTTTGCGAGAGGTGGGGCGTTCATGTAAATACAAGCAAAACTAAGGTGATGATTTTTGAAGCACGCCAAAGAAGAAGATTGCCCGAAGAAAATTGGTCTTTGAACGATACACGTATAGAAGTTTTGCAAGAATTTAAATATCTTGGAGTTCTGATTACGCATAATCTAAATTTTTCAAAGCATGTGAAGCAAAAAATTAATGAGGCTAAGATAGCTTTGATTTTAATGCGGCCAAAGTTTTTCGCAAACCAAGAAGTTGATTAAGCGTCAAAATACCGCGTTTTTCATGCAACAGTGAATACATGTATGTGTTATGGACTACAGGCGTATGGTCAATTTTTCTTCGAGGAGTTTAAAGCGACGCAGCGCAATTTTTTTAAGCGACTGTTTAAATTACTAACTTCAACGCCTAATTATGCTATTTATGTGGAGTCTGGTATAACGCCTATAAACATTAGGTTTTTAATGTCAAGGTGTCTAATTTTTGGGTAAGAATGTATGTACAACCAAAATATTAGTATACTAACATTTATTACACTAACATTTTGTTGTATATACTATATGTCACACTCGGCTCTTTAACTGTTACCATCATTTCAAATAAGAAACGTGTTAATTTAAAATCAAACGAGATTGATATAAATGAAACGATTTATACTTGAAATAACTAGAGATCTGTTTGAAAAAGTTAACGTTGAAACTATTTGCTCTATACAGAAAATGAATTTGTCTCAAATACGGATATATCATAAAAAATGAAGATAATTCTATTTGAAAGAACATTAAATGAAGTCAATTACAACAAACAGAAATCGTTTAAGCTAAATAGGAAGTAAAGTTAATTTAAACTAAATCATGTACCAGTAATTTCAATAATGAGTTAATAGGTTTCTATTAAATTTAAAAAGAAACCGCTTCCATGCCAGATTATATGTGATTGAGTTAGATTTAAACATTTAGATTTTTTTTTTTTTTAGATAGATTTTTTCTTTATTTCCTCAGATAAAATTACAATTTTTTTTAGAGTAAGAATACGGACCTGACAATTTTGCCGTCTGCCGGAAATTTAGATTTAAACATTATTATGTTCGAAATTTTACTCAGTGTGGGAATAAGGTGGCCGACGTGATATCCGCCCACTTCGCACAATGTTAAGAAAAGAGCCAAGCTCTTCTACACCGAAACCTCTATTTCAGGTCCATTCAGCCGAAAGAACTAGTAAGATCTAAAAGTACGCCAAATTGTTACTTCATGAAGTTTTAATACTAAACATTTAGAGCAGAATAATATTGAAACCACTACTACTATTTAATGAAATCTCAGAATTTTGGTGGGTTCACTAATAAGGTTTTTAAGACCTTTTAAATAGGGAATAATAAAAAAAACTTTCCAAGTAAACTCACCAACTTTTAGTCAGTATTCATTAAATAATTAGATGTATCTCCTTATTTGTATTTATCTCAATATTAATCTTCTTATTAAAACTTCATGAATTAAGCACTTGGTATGCCTTTAGCTGAGTTGTTAGATACGGTGTATCTACAACTTCAGACACATTTCAGATATATTCCAGAAACATTTTTAAAAAATTTCAGAAACAGAGAAACATTTCTGAAAAGTTTCTGAAATGCTTATAAATGTTTCTGAAATGTTTACGTTGGTCGAGACGATCGGGAAACATTTAAATGTTTCTCTTTTTCCCATTCCGAATGGAGAAGTGTCTTTGTTTCTCAAGCATTTACAAAGGCTAAAGGTAGATACGGCGTTAGTGGTTGTTCATATAAATATAAAAATGTCGCGAAAAGTGTGAAGCAACGAGCATATTATCTAATTGATCAAAATTTATGAAACGAAAATTTAAAAAATAAAATCAATAAAAAGCCGATACTTTGTCTGAAATTTCCTAAAATATAAATTGTGAAAAAGATGAGGTAGAAAAATAATGCCTGCAACACAGGCGAGAAAAAAAAAATTAATGACTACTCAATCTGGTAGATGTTAAATGTTAAACAAAGAAACATTTCAGAAATGTTTCTCAAAGCGTCTACACCAAAAAAAAAAAAATATATCTGAAACATTTCTCAATTTTTTATTGAATATTTCTGAATGTTTTTTTTTTAACAAATATTAAACATTTCAGAAACGTTTTTAAAGAAAGTTTCTTTGGTGTGGGCACACCTATAGAGGTTCTCATATAGAAGAACTTGCCTCTTTTTTAACATTTATGTTTTTGGTCTGATATTAAATTACAAATCTTCTGTGAGCTATGAAATGTAAATTGGCAATCCTTAATATCAGGACGAATTCCACAAAGCAGCAATAAAATATTCGTTATAATTTAGGGCCACATTTAAAGAACTATTCACATGAGAGCCGCATACGAATTAACGAATCTCAATTTAAATATTTCGCTTACATGTTTTGTTTTATTTGTCGTGAATAACGTTTAAGAAATTGATACTCCCTGATTTTGAGGTTAGAAAGGGTTTTCAACAAGAGGTTTCATTTAAAATGTTGCACCATATTTGAATTGTCATCAATAAGTGTCATTGCTGTCTCTTTTGAAAAGAATCTCATAAATTAAACGCAACATCATTTTTGAAAATGGCGCCCAATATCATTGTGCTTTGAACAGATATACACAATACAGTTTTATGTCTATAGTCCATACTCAGCAGATATACTGTTAAGTCACTATAATTTTTTAGCCCAAAACCACTACTTCTATAAAATTGATATATATATATTTTGCTATTCGTATTTTAATCTATGCTAATGGAATGTTATATCATAATTTTATCCACTAATTTAATAACAATTATTCGTATATCATTAGAAATCAATAACAATAGGCATACTATTTTGGTAATTATTAATAACTTTAAATAATGTCTCACTTAAAAAAAAAATACCACCTACCGTGTAAAGAAGGAAACAAAATCACATAACTTAAACTTACAACATTATTTTCAAACTGTTTATACAATTAAAATGTTAATTCCTTTTAAATCCCCCCAATAGATTAAGATTTGACATACTTTATGACATTGATATTGATATTAACATTTACACTGTATACAAACATATATGCCTAACCTACACCTGGATTGAAAATAAGTCGATTATAAAAAGACTATAGCTATATAATGTTTAAAGTAACAAAAAAAAAAACATCTTAGGCCTATAACATAAATATTAACAATTCATAAATATTATCAAAACGATAATTAAAAATTAAATATTATAGATAACCCTTTTTCAGCATTAAATTAGATTTACCGATCGTCGATCACTAGGCAAAATCCAATTAAAATCAGCTTAGTATGTTTTATTGTTCGCAATGGGAAACACCAGTGCCGCATTTTGAATGCTCATCCCTTCAAAATTGAGACAGTTTAACGTTACTGGGGCCCATCATTATTAAAAGCCCTTGCAACAAATATTTTGTACAGTTCAATCTAAGAAAATATAATATGTAACAGTTTGATTTTAAATTTTTGATGCGGTCTAGTAGTGACAAGGTGTGCGCTTCGACATTGTCGTTATGAATCATTTGATAAAACATTTATCTTTTTAAGGCGCTTGCATACAGGATGAAGAACATTTCATATTTTTAGTGATGGTATAACTAATTAAATATAACTGTTATAAATTTGGATGAGGCTCGAGAAATACAAATTTATAATAGTTACACAAGTTTTGGAACGAGTACGATAACTTTGGCACCAAAAATTTATAACGGTTTTTTGTAAAGGAGTCAAAAACAAGTATTTTTTACTAATGCTGGGGTCTATCTCGCCCTGTTTAGGTGGTAGGGGCAATTAAAAAAATACTTAAAATGATAAAAAATATTATTAAAAGACAAGGGCAACACTTACATAAAGTACTATGTCGGTTTTGAAAGCTAAAAGTTATTTAATCCCAAATTAAAATTAATTTATGTATGTCAATATTTCTTAAAAAAATTGCATACGAACTCAAAGTTCTGATAAAAAAAAAATAAAAAAGAAAGCTTAGACCAATTTTTTTTTTCAGAATTGTGACATTAGTGCTTAATTGGCTTTTTGTGATCAATGTTAAAATGAATTCTAAATCTAAAGCAAAAACTCAATGAGTTTAAGATTTCTAGTTTTGGAGAAAATAGAAAATTACTAAAAAGATACTGAAGATCTTTTATAACCAATTACTGGATGGTCTCCACAAATATTTTGAATTGCTTACGACAAATATTTATGGAGAGTTTCACGCATAGCAAACAAAGCAAACAACAAATCACAGAAAGGATAAAACAAAAAAAAAAAAAATGTGAATAATGTCTGATGTTCAATGTGTTGGGCGTCGCTCTCAACGCGAAAGTTTAAACATAGAAACGTATGTAAAATGTGACGTGTTGGGTATACTAAATGTTACGATTCGACAATAGCAAGTATGTACACTAAGCAACGTAACATAAGCGACATCAACGTTCAAATAAAAAAAAATAAACTTTAGCGCACGTTTTGACAATCGATCATTTCATTTTTCTACATTCCAGCATTTATCACAGACTAATATTTTCTACATCTCAGCTAATCGATGTCTGATGGAAATTCCTAATTCCACTTTACAACTATTTAGGTTAATAGGTGTGTGTTCGCTTACATACCAACTCCATTTGATATCTGTTTCACCAACGAAATGTCTGTCGTTAAATATCAGAGCAGTTTTTTTGTGCTGAATGGGCAGCTCATGTCTTGACATTTCATTTAATCAAGAGAGGTTGAAATGTCATCGGCAAACAACAAATTAAAAAAAAAACACACCTGTCAAAATAGATGCCAGGCATCGATGTCAAAGCAAGTTCGAAGAGAGAGCTCGCTGACATCCCAACACAATGCGACTCCATGTCAGAATGATTATTCTGAAAGAATTAAGGTCATCTGTCATGTCGACGCGTCCGTTATGTTTGGTAATGTAACGTAACGTCTCTAACGTAATGGCGCTATTCGAAATTGGCCTTAAAACTCGAATTCCATTTTACTGCAATTTAGCTCTCGAAATTATAATTCTGCGAGAAAAAGAGTGGAGACATTTTCAAACATTATTCTTCCACAATAATTACCCATTTTCAGCCATTTTGTATATTCGTTTATTATAAAGGATTGATGAAATGTAGATGCCTTATCAATAGTGTAAAATCACCTTTTCTCCGTGCGGCCTTATTGTAATTCCAACGTTTGGCTGTCTATAACTCCGGACCTGAAAACATACATCAGATCTGAAAATAAGTTATCTCCGAGAATAGCTTTATGCAGAGGGAAACTCGATGTTTCCATACAAAATACTACAGAAGAGCTCAAAAAATAGAAATCTCATTTATTATGTCGTCGTTTTGAAAGACCATCGACTTTTGTTTGCCCACCAAAGTGTGATAATGATATTTTCTCTTTTCTCGCTTCTTATAGGTATGCTCACTCGATCAATAGAAATAAATCTTTGCAATAAAATATCTCAATGAATTGTGAATTCAAAGGGAATCAATAGCGAATGGTCATAGCGACCGGTAGTGGTGGCGGCTACGACTCGGTAGATCTACGAGGTACACAGAAGAACACAAGGATCGGACCCCACAATTGCCCATTATATCGGATTAATGTTTGCTCAAGCTGGAAACTAGAGACATTTTTTTTGGAGAATTTATTGCTTTTTGAAGAATGACCTTCTGAATGGGAAGATAGGTCTTTCTTAGAGTTGAATTTAAAAGACCAAAAGGGAAAACATTATCTACCTACATTAATGGTCCGCAGAACAAGTAATAAAGATATTCATTGGGCATCTACAAACAGACAAGGTAATGGGCCTCGATTGTCTAAGTACAAATAAATTCGTGGATGCTATAGTGGAGAGTTTTCGTGTGCACGCTCCGATTCAAAAGAAAAGATACAATTAACAATGTCGCGAGTTAATATTGTTGCCTTTATGGATAGACGTGGACTAGTTACCTATACCTTATCTTATATTATGTTCTACAGTACATATAATAAATGTGAGGGAAATTTGATTTATTTAATTTCTTGTCAATTGCAATTGAATTTAAGAACGAAAATAATGAGAGAAACTGCCTGCGATGACAAGTGAATTCGCAAGGACATTTGGAAGAAGAGAAAGTCCTTTGATATTAGTTAATTCACCTTAAATAGTACCTAATGCGTTGGTGGTCTCGGAAAATATGAGTTATTGCTAAAGATTTTTGAATGAGTGCGCATTGTGTTTTTGAGATTTGGGTCAACCATTGATAATAATTGTATCAATCGTCGTTTGATATTTATTGTTTGTCTTTCAATTATATTAAACCATTTTGATTATGGTCTTCTATTTTTTTATAATAGATTTAGAAAATGTATAGCTTCCAAAATTTTATATATGTCTCCTTTTCGGGCAACTGTTGGTTTCGTGTAAAATGAATGAGGGAAGTTTTAATAAGCTGTGAACTCAAATAGATGTCGACTTTTGTTTAAAATTTGGAACTGACCGTTTTTATGAAAGTTTCAAAGCAATGGATTTTTTTAATTTTCTTGAAAATCGCTCTAACTTTTTTGAATAATTTGTATACCTATGGTAAGATCTTAAATATAACAAAACATCATAAGCTAGATGTGAGTAGATATGTATATTATTATTATTATAAATTCGTCTAGGTACAGCTTCTGGCAGAAAATTTGAATATACTTAAACCATAATTTGTAGAGATGTGACGGATATCCGGTAGGTATTCGGTATTCGGCCTATCCGGCTCCTTTTTTAATATCCGGCCAAAGCCGAATAAACGAATACCGGATAGTCGTTTTTTCAGTAAGAAAAATAACAAAATATTAAGTTTAATGATCTGATTGCGTTTATTTCATATAATAAAGATAGCAAATTAATATTGTAAGTTTTCTAGAGCCACCGTATGGTGAATAAAAATATTTTTTGTCCATTCTGCATTCATGGGTACTTTTATTTATTTATATTTTTATTTTGTGTACTTTCATCAATTAGGGCTTATAATAATACAAAAAGTTGACTAATTAAAAATACATTTAAAACAGAAAATAAAAAACGTAATATACAATATACATATATATAATAATTATTAACATTATTAATAGTTTGTTAATTAAATTTATTAACTCAATTATTTTTATGACTTGATGTCCAAAGGTTTTTCAGGCTATTTTGGTCACATTTTTCTGTATGCAAATAAAATAACTTTACTTCATATTTTTACCCTACGTTTCGTTGAATTTTCCCAACTTCTTCAGGGGTTTCTTATTTAAACATGAAATATTAAAAGTTTACATTGATTTTCTTTTTAATTAATTAAACTAAGCATAAATGGTTTAATTGCAACGACTAGAAATCGTTTTCCATTGTTGTTCAAAACAAGTTGTTAATATTGTTTTGCAATCCATTATGTTTTATTATAAAATTAATAATAATTAACAAAAAAATCAGAGTAAACTTCTAACATTTCGTGTCAAAATAAACAATCGACCCAACATAATAGACCAAGATCCCATGGCCGGCAGACATACGTCATTTTATCATAGCTGATTTTTTTTCTCTGAATAGATACCAAAGTAGATAAGTACCAATGGACATTACGAATTTTCAAAGCTGGGGCTTTTCGGATATAATGCAGTTTTAACAGTGCATACCCAACAATGTTATTTTATCACAGCTGATTTTTTGGCTCTTGTCAAACACCTACAATGCGACTGCATATCTGCGAAAAGCCCCAGCTTTGAAAATTCGGAATACCCTTTCGTATGCCGGCCATGGGATCTTGGTCTATTAGCAACGCAAGGGGATTTTAATGCATATGGATCATTTAAATCAAAAGCGTATATGAAAAATAACATGGAGTTTGCTTTATTAATGAGAAACTCGATGTAGTTAATAAAGTTTTGGATTCAAAAATATCTCCAAGATCTTTGCAAATAAATAATAAACAATTATATTTGTTTTCGTATACGATAGCTGTGTTCTCGTGACTAGCAAGTACAGCCAGGTAAAACATTTTCACGAAAACACGTACACACTCCAACTTGATTTTATTTATTTTAATATGGAGCGATTTTCACATCTTAGTTTTCTTCTGTCAAAAAGCATACAAAATACAAGGAGAAAAATAAATACAAACATACATTATTAAAAAATCATTTCAAAGCGGATGAAAAGGAAAAGTAATTCCCAGTATGTTCTTATTGTTGTTTTATTTGTAGAATTTTTACTTTGCTGTACTTGATAGTCACGAGAACACAGCTGATATCAGCAACCCTACTAGCAATATTAAAAAAAAAACAGAAAGTAATGAACTTCTCTTCTCAACTGGCAATCTCACTTTTTATATACTGGATATGAAATGACAGAACATTAATTACAACAAATACGCCATATGCAGTATAAAAAGTAAAAATATCTTGGGAAAGTGGAAGGGAAAAAACATGTTTAAGTTGGTTTTACTTGTACTGATCTGATTTGAGTATCAGACAACCAAACTATTATACTTTTATTATGGCAGATCTCCGGCGCTGAATATTCGGCTTTCCGGATTAGCTGTGGGCCGAATATCCGGTATCCGGCCAAAATCACTATTCGGTTCAACTCTAATTATTTGCCTCATTGTGATGCCCCATGACACTAGAGCTTTTCTTATCAGTGGAACGTCTAAGTCAAGATCTTTGAAGTTGTGAAAGGGTACAATGTGATGGTAGCTCATGTTTCTCTAATCTTCATCTAAATTTCACCTGTTCTCTATAATCTGCATTTTTTTTCTCTTTCTTTCTCTCTATTCGATAAAAGAAAATTCTTGCTAATATCCTTTCTCTTTCCAGAAATCAAATTAAGAGAAATGTGTATCTGCTCTAAGATGAATTCAACTGTCGATAAGCTGTTAACTTTCCCGAATCCTCAACCAACAAAAAAAAAATGTGAATATTAAGTTGTTACGCCATTTGTATGAGAGATTATCGACAGCTAAGGGCTGTTATAAATTTTTTATAGAAAGAATCCAAAGATATGAAAACGACTTGTTTTTCGAATTATAATGAATACTGCATTTCAAAATTTTCGAAAAATAGTTACATATTTAAATTTTTGAAAAAAAAAATATTTTTTTTTTTGAGAATTCAATATTTCGAAAACGCTTTTTTTGAGATTATAATATAGGGTTTTCCAATAAGAGGTGTTATTTTGATATTCAAAAAAAAGAAATGCGTTGTTGAAGCGTGTATCGTTCCATTTTTATTAATATCGTAGTTTCTACTTGTCAAATGTCATCGCACGTACTTATCTTATGTTCGATCACAACGCAACACAATATTCTTGGTAGAAACATATAAATAAATTTAAATAGTCGTTAATTTAATTAATTTTTATAAATTAATATTATTAATTTTTTATAAATACAAAATTTTCTTATTTTTTTTTATAAAAAAGATTTGGTATGACAATTTTAAGTATTTAGCAATTTAAATTTAATAAGAGAATTTCAAAATAAACAAAATCGTCCACCTGTTTTCAAAATATTGAATTTTCCAAAAAATTAATGTTTTTATAATCAAAAAAAATATTTGTAGAAAATTTTAGTATGTTGTATTTATTGGAATTTGAAGCACCTCCTGTATTAAAATTTTTATGGAAATATTTTGATCCGACAATCAGATCAACGAAACGTAAACTGTAAGTCTTGTTGAACCAAAATTTAGATTATACCTAATGGTGATCGACATAAATCCTAGTAATATAAAGTTTGATCAAAATCTGGAGTTCGATTATTTTTAAATGTAAAACTTGCCCTTCAGTACCTTGTATATGAATGACAGAAAGGGCCAATGGCCAATGAACGCCTGAATGCGAGCAAATCGGGAAAATTACTTTTAAAATACTGTTAGAACTGAATAAAAGTTTGTTCAAAATTTTGCAGGTTAGTATTCCGGACAATCCAAAATTCAAATATTAATTGACTAGATGGCATGGCCTTTTGACGGCACACGCTTTATGGTAAGCATAATGATATTCTCTGGTAAGTATCTGCAAACTAAAATCTAGAGTGTGACTACATCAGCATAAAACATCAATCTTTTACCTTGCCCGGCACAAACTCCCTAGGTTAGTCTAGGTAAATGGGCTGCCAGTTGATCTTGTTACCGGCACACTTAGATCAAGGTAGATCAGTTTTGATACCCCGAAGTGTTGTAACTTCGAATTGTAAAACCTACGATTACTATGGATAGTCATTATGGAGCCATTTAGAGGCTTTTTTGAAGTTCAACAGGCTTCTGCATGAATGATTTGAGAGCTCTTCTAAATTGCTGAAGAAATAGATGCCCCAGAATTTGTTCCTTATATGACAAATTGCTGGGCAATGACATATGAAATGAGTGGTATCCTCTTGTTCGTCTTCGTCATTGCAACCTCTGCATAGATCATCATTACTAAGCCCCATTTCTTTTAATGATATCCTAGTAGATTATGTCCGGTGAGTATGCTTACAAGAGTTCGAAGGGAATTCTTGTTTATGTATGGGGGTAATACTTTCTGTTCTTTTCTTTTCAAAGTTAGGCCAAAGTTTTCTGGTTGTAGCACAGGTGTCGAGTTCGTTCCATCTTTCATTTGTTCTTAAAAGAATCTTCTTTCCAATGTTCTGTCTTAAGACACAGCATGTCGACGGGTCTATTTGGGTACTGTCAAGTGTTGAACCCTTCCTCGCAAGCTCATCAACTCTCTCGTTGCCCGGTACATTACTGTGACCTTGCACCCAGCAGAGTCTAATTTTGTGCTTTGTGCCAAGAACCTTCAGCTCTTCGTCACAGCTAGTTATAAGCTTTGACTTGATAACTGCAGCCGCAATCGCTTTTATTGCTGCTTGGCTGTCGATAAAAAAGGTGATGTCAGTATGTGGTATCTCCAGCTTTGATAGGTGTTTTGCAGCATTTTTCACTGCCAGGACCTCAGTCTGGAAAACACTACTGTGATCAGGTAGCCTAGCGGATATGGCTACCTGCACCAACTCCAGTGTCCATCTTTGGTCCGTCGGTATACATAGATACTGTCGACCCATCAGTATGGTGTTCGTTGTTTACCCATACTTGTCTGTCGGGGAAACAGGTTTTAAAGGGTCTTTTAAAATCGATTTTTGGTGACATGTAGTCTGTGCACACATTGTTGCCTATAATTCTGTGCAGAATCTGAGCATGTCCTATGTGGCTAGTGTTCCAGACGTTAGTTTGGCTTAGCCGTAGGGAACTGTTTGCTGCTGATTTTCATACGTATAGGTCAATGGGTTTTAATTTGAGTATTGCTTCTAATCCCGCTGCTGGGGTACTCCAGTTATACCTATACAAGCCATTCTTTGTACTTTTGTTAGGGTTTTTAGGTTCGTAGTTTTTTCCCGGGCATTCCACCTTACCAGATTACCGTAAGTAAGTATAAGCCTAACGATTGCCGTATACATCCACATGAGCCCCAGTTCTTACCAAATATCCTGTTGCATGAATAAAATGCGATCATTGCTTTTTTAGCTCTTTCTTTTATGTTTAGACTCCAGTATAATTTCTTATCTAGGATCACACCAATGTATTTGGCTTGATCCGAGATAATAAGTGAGATCCCATCAATTGTGGGTACTGAAAAATCTGTTCTTTTCCGTCTGTTTGTAAAGAGGACCAGCTCAGTCTTTGAGGGATTAACCTTTAGACCATATTTTTTTGTCCAGTTAGAAACTTTGCCTAAAGGGTTTTGAAGTTGTTGACTTTTATTGGTTGGGAATTTACCTGTTGCAAGTAGAGCTAAGTCATCACCATAGGCTACTACTTTCACCCCACTATGCTTAAGTTTAATAAGCATGTATATTATTCATTATGAGAATCCATAAAAGTGGCGATAGAACTCCCCCTTGCGGTGTACTTCTTGACCCTGATACTTTTATTTGCGCTCCATCAAGTTCACTCAAGATCTGTCTATTTCTTAACATGCACATGATCCAGTTTATGATTGCATTATCTACTCCAAGATTTATAAGGGCATGTTCCACTGCGCTACCTTTAATATTGTTGAAAGCTCCTTCAATGTCTAGAAAAGCAGCGAGTGTGTATTCCTTGTCATGAAGTGTTTTTTTCTATTTTACTAGAAAAGCAATGGAGAGCTGTTTATACACTTTTACCTTTCGTATATGTATGCTGTGCAGGGGAAATAACTTGCGCATTTAGTTTGCTGCGTATGTAAATGTCCATTAGTCTTTCAAATGTCTTTAGAAGAAATGATGTAAGACTTATGGGTCTGTATTCTTTGGAATCCGTACGGCTGGGCTTACCAGCTTTAGGTATGAAACCACCTTATCTTTACGCCACTCCTTGGTTACATACCCCCATTTTATGCTATTAAGGAATATGTTATTTAGATAAGGAATAACGTGGTCTTCACATTTTTTGAAGCATTACAGGAAAGATGTCATCAAGCCCCGGTAAATTGTAAGGAGAGTAGGAGTTAATAGCCCATTTTATCTTTTCTTCCGTTATATGTTCGAAATAATTTGAGTTTTCTAAATCATTTATCACATCATACCCTGGAAAGTGGGCGTGACAATAAGTTCTAAAGTTTCACTATATGACTCCGTCCTGTGTCCATTAGGTTCTTTTAAAGATACGAGTGGAATTGGTTCTTTGGAAAGAATTTTCCTAAGCCTGGCTGATTCGTTAGTGCATGTGATCTCGCTGCAGAAATGTGTGAACGAGTTGCGTCTTGCACATTGTGTTTCAGCTTTGAATTGTCTTTGGCTGGGTTTGTAAATATTCCAGTCTCTTGAAACATTGAAAAGTCTTCTAGTTTCTTTTCTAATATCGCTCAGTTCATTTGTCCACCAGAGTGGTTTCTTTTTTCCCTTCCCTGCTGATTTAAGTGGACATGATTTTTCGAAAGCTCTGTTGAGAATGGCTGAGAATTCTTCAGTCGATTTATCTATGCTTTCGGGTTCGTTTATTGTTCCAATTTTACAATTATTCATACTTATCTCTACTTCCCTGTTAAAAATTTTCCAATTTGTGTTCCTAATATTTCTAGCAGGTTTCCGTTTGTGTTAGTTATCAAGAATTCGATCAGTTTGTGATCTGAAAATGATGCTTCTTGTAATACCTTCCACAATCCCCCTAAGGAGCTTACGAATTGAGGGATCAGCCAAAACGGTCTTACCATCTGCTGCTTATAGAAACGCTTATAGAAATTTGGTACCATGACCAATAAATCAATAAATATTCTAACAAATTTGTAATAAATTCATCACCATAAACCAAAAGCAAATAAATTTCTCATTAAATTCCCTAAGGCTTCAGAATCACGTAAAATAAATATTGTCCCTAAAATGTTAGTCATCCATCGATTTTTCTTTCTTCCAAACAGCAGCAATATATGCTATGCTATGCTAACTAAAATGTCTTCAGTATTTATACTTACAACCTTGAACTACAAGATGAGTGTGAGACAGTGATGTTGTTAAAATAAAATAAATTAATGCACTTACTTTCGCAATACCTATTAAGTTAATTTACTTGACTTTTTTACAAACTAGTAACTTACCTTACTTAACAAGCAACTCTATCCACATAATGAATATAGAAAGCCAAAGGTAGGTAGTTGCATCTCAAATTGGGGATTTTATTACACTGAATTTAGATTAATCTTGAGCATTCCTTTATAATCTATTGTTCCCAAACGTGATACTAATTTAAGATACAAAATGACGAAATCGATACCTTCGCTCATTGAACTAGAAATGTCATCGATTTCATGAGCTGTAATAATGTTAAGTATTAAATTGATTTGAATTTAAGATTACAAACGAACAGGTTTATATTTACAATGATGTTAGACAAGTTTGTTTTTATTACTAAACGCTTGCTTTAAGTGCAACTTTAATTAGCGACATCGAGAGTTTATGGCTAAATCTGTATAAGGTTGATATTTTGATTGCTTTTGAATTCTGATGAGTTTATTTATATAGACGAGACACACATACTCATTTTCCAGAAAAAAAAAAACACCTAAAAGTACAAATTTAAAAGACCTTGTATTATATTTACTTACAGGGCGATTAAATTTATGGCAGTAAAATACATTCCGAGCAATAAGGTGAGGGCAAATTTAATGAATCATTTGGCGAAGATGATGATAGCGTTAAGGATCTTTTTATTTGCCAGAAAAATCACCACATTTCTTTTCTGAATCAGACATTGAACAACATTTAGGGTCACATCCCAGAAAATAATAATTTAAGCTCTGAAAATGTATCAATATCAGCAAAAGAATCGCGGAAGGGAAGACGTCAAGAATGAAATTTAGGTCAGAACTGCTTACATAGTACTGGAAAAAAAACGTGCCTGCAAGACGATAATGCCGGATTTAAACGACTGCCAAATTGGCAGTATTACTGTCAAAATCTTGGCGTTATTTTGCTGGTCGTGTAAATGGTCGAAAATATGGCAGTATATTTGTCATTAAAAAACTGCCAGCCAGAATTTTCGTTAAGTTGTGGCATTATACTGACATCGTGTAAATTCAGTACTGACAAAAATTTTTAAATAATGACAATTTGAAATAAAGAATGAACTTGCTCATTCTTTACTGCCAGTTGGCAGTATTTTTTATCTGTCATTATTTAAGCTTCGTGTAAACGAATGTCGATAATTAAATTCATGAGAGCAATATTTTGGCAGTAAATACTGCGAACTTGGCAGTCGTGTAAATCCGGCATAAGATTGTTGACAAATTAACAAACATTATTTTTAAACAGTGGGCAACTATAATCTTAAGTTGACGTTTGTGTCTGGACTGAGTTCAATCGAACAAAAAAATTCATTTATAGAAGAGTGGCAAACCTCGAAATCTAAGTGTACGTACTCATATTTCCTGAATCTGAAAGGCACAGAACACAAGTCTGTCAAAAATGTTTCAAAACCGAAACTGACCGTTATTGGAAGCTAATCGAATCTCTAGGTACCAAGGTAATAAAGGATATTCGATGAAAAGGAGTTTCGACTAATAAAATTTTAGATACGATAAAAATGAAGTTCTGAATCATATTATGAGTATCCCTGCATACGAAAGTCTTTATACTCGAAAACAGGCCAGTCAAATTACGAGGCTGTAATGTACTAAACACAGGCTTTCTTGAAATGGTGTACGATGGACCTAAAAAAATCAAGGAAGCAAAAAAGACAAGAACTATTGCTCCCTTTGACCGATGAGAAGTTTCATTACCTTTATAAGACTCTTTGCAACAGACTTTCATCCGGATCTTACAGAATAAGTCGAATATTGTACTTTTGACTTGGTTAAATTAAGTTATCTTCTTTTATTGCAGTCTAATTTTTGTATTAACTTATTTATATGTTTTTTGTCCTTCAATACATTTTATTTCAATAAAAATTAATAAAAATTTCCTTAGAGAAAAAAGTCTTAAGTAACAATATAGTTAAATATAAAAAAGGAAAAACGGCTTATGTATAAGTAAGTACACACAATAATTGAAACGATATTCGGAAAACCGGCTTAAGCCAATTTAATATACAAATTGTAAAAAGATGAAAGGGGTTAAGTGACCAATTTTGCTAATAAATACTTTAATTAAACTATTTTTGTTTATTCTTAAATGCACACAAAAAGAGAAGAAAATTATGATGCTAGTGACCAAACTTCATATTTCTATTTAAAACGGTTCTTCTTATAAATTTTTTAAAAGTGTTATTCGTTCTCCTGAAAAATGCTAAAAAATGACTTAAGCCGCTTTGCCTTGTGAGTAAAGAATTTATTCCTTCTAATTAATCGCCTCCGCCGAACCCTACCATATGAAAATGCATCGCTTGATCTTCCAAAAACGGCATGTCCTGCAAAAATGATGTGACTTGATTAGGAACTTGACATTTTTGTTCAATCTGAAATTTTTTTTAGAAGTAAAGCCAAATAACTTTTTTTTTTTGTAAATGCTATAAAAAAAAAAACTGAATATGTTGTATTATATGCTGTATTTCACCAATGGCTTCACGAATATTGTCCTTTAAAGCGTCAATTGTCTCTGGCTTGTCGGCGTAACACTTATCTTTTACGGCACCCCTCAAATAATAGTCCAACGGTGTCAAATCGCAGCTCCGAGGTGACCAAACGACATCAGCTCAGCTCTGCGGCTGATAATGCGATCTTCAAGAACAGGGCACAAAACATCGAGTGTAGCTTCGGCTGTGTGGCACGTAGCGCCGTATTGTTGAAGCCAAATATTGCCAATATCCTCCTCTTCAATTTTTGTGAACAAAAATTGGTTCAACATGGCACGATAACGATCGCCATTGACTGTAACGGCCACCCCTTGCTCATTTTCGAAGAAAAATGGCCCAATTATGCCTCTGGACCAAAATCCGCACCAAACAGTGACTCGTTTTGGGCTTTTCAATGTATGCGTGCGGGTTTTCTGTGCCCCAAATGCGACAATTTTGCTTGTTTACATACTCGCCAAGATCAAAATGAGGTCATCTGAAAAGATGATTTTTTTGGCAAAATCGGCATCTTCTCTAAGTCGATCGCAGGCACACTAAGCGAAGCGAAAACGCATTAGATGGTCAGTTGGCTTCAACTTCTGAACCAATTGGACTTTGTATGGCGTTATACCAAGGTCTTTATGCAAAATTCGTGTCAATGATGTCTCCGAAATGTTCAACTGTTGAGAACGACGGTGAATTGATGTTGATGGCGCTTCACGCAGACTTTCTGCCACAGCAGCAATATTTTCGGGGAACGAACTGTTTTTGGCTTTTCAGGCTTTGGTTTATCGATGAGGATGCCAGTTTCTTTCACTTTTTTTTACAAGATAAGGAACATACGGAGCTGACGTTGCTTCTCTTCTTCCAAAATCCGTACGCAATTTTCGCACACATTCTGCAACGTTACCATGATTTTCAAAGTAATGTCGCAATATTTCCCAGCGTTGTTCAAGCGTATTCACAACCATATTCGTTCAGCGGAAGGATAAAACTAATTATCTGTCAAATCAGACATGAGCTAAGTGTTACCATTCGAGAAATAAGCACCAGTTGAAAAAAAACGTTAGATGGCGGACCCTTTACATGCACATGTAAAACGTTGGTGTTTGCTCAGTTGAACACGACTCATAGATTTATACAAATCGGGGTTGACGACCTAATATTTTTTCCCATAAGACTTCTTTTATATCAAGTTCCCCGCTTAGATAGTTAGCTTTATTTCAAAAAGCAAGTGAAAGACCTTTACTATAGATAGAGGCGCAAAATTTTAAACAGCCTGATGCTAAGGGCTTGGCATGATACTACTTAACAGTTTTTCTAATATTAAAGTACTTTACTAATATTTTCCTAATTTTAAACACTTTTTAACTAGCACCATACTAAATCTATTATCTTAATATCCTACACCTTAACACGCCTAAAATAGTGCAAAAAAGTAAGCGAACATAACTTTTTGACGTTTGTAAAAGTCAAAGTGGCATATGGATTTAGTACGATACTAAAAAAAGAAAGTAGCCATTTTGTGATTTTAACTTTAGTAAAATGTTAAGAAAATAGTACGATACTAAACTGTTTTAAAATTAGCTAAATCCTCTTTTTAGCCTAGTATCATGCTAAAAATGATTTAACATATTACCAAATCTACTAAAATTTTGCGCCAGAGTCTTTAAGAAGAATTTTGTGCTTCCTGAAGAAGAGCTCAAGCTCTTTTGTGTGAAAGTAAGCACGCACTACCCAATCCACACATTTCTACTCCTCGTGTTACTTTTGTTGTTGTTCCATTCATGCACACTATTAGTAACACATGTATTAATAAGTTCCAAAGGCAGAACACCATTTGCTTGGCCGAAAAGCTAAAAAAAAAACAAATATATTAATCTTTAAACATCTTATTAACATTTAAACAAAAAAAAACATTCCTTACTTCCGGTGCTTCACCATTATTTACATTCTTGGACACACAAGATGCTGTTCGTTTACATTCTACGTTTCTTGCCTCAAGGCCTGGTAGCGTTCGTTAAATTCTTCCTAAGATGCAATTTTTACTGGTAACTGGTAGCTGTAGTTGTACCTGCCTACAATCATTAAAAAAAAAACATATCCCAACGGCACAACTCGCCGAACCATAAAAGACCATTAGGCCTTGGGCGTTTGTATTTTTCGTCATAAAGAGCCAAAGGCGATGGCATCATTTAAAATTCCAAATTAATGACAAATCGAAGTCCTAATTGTATTTTATGAATTTAAAACGCTCAGCCCGACACAACACCGTCAATTGTTCATAATTATTCAATCATTAAGCGCGAACTTCGCTTGCCAATCGCAACCGGTTGGCAACTTCTTTATAGTTCAGGCGTTAAGTGTGCGAAAGTTCTGGCGCTACGGCCGGCGCGGCGCTCGTTGTGCATGGGACGTAGAAAAGAGACTTACCAAAGTCGTTATCGTTGTAGTTGTCGGTGTAATCAGCTTGTCTAGGAATAAATTCTAGACCAGTTAAGGCCGCATCACAAGAAGGACGAGCTGCATCGGTGTTGTGACAACACTGAAGCAATGTTGTGAAGTCAGGACACGTCGTCGTCGCCAATGTGCATAAAACGTCGCATTAATGAAATCAAATCAATAATAATCGCGATGGCAATATTTTTTGCTGTGTTGGCTTTCATGTTCGACTGTTAGATGTCAGCACAGGTTGCAGCTGCATTTCATATACTCGCGTATAGTTGCGACTGTTTTTGATGTTGTTGGCTAGTTGGTGCAACAAACAACTTCTTGTTCTTCTTGTGTCTGTCGCCGTTGTCCATTGTTGGTGGCAATAAATTGTCCAGTGGTTCCAGGTCCTGATGGCTCTCTAGAAACATGGCATCATCCCCGTTTGCTCCAGAAACGAATAAGTTATCTCCCTCTAATTAGAAATTTATTAATGATCGGAGTGACTTTAATTAATTCCCTGTTGCAGTGCTTGTCGCTAGATTCGAAATGAAAATGTCTTCACTCTGTCTTTGACTGGGTGATCTCTTTCAGTATGGGACGAAGCAACCGAGTCCCCATATCGAATCTGGATTCGGACTTCGGGATCAAGAAGAAAGAAGAACTGGTATTGGCAGGAAATTGAACATCAAGACGACAGAAGTGTGCGGGGGGGTTTTTGTTTTGTTTTCTCTTCTTTTTGTTCGAATTTAGTTTGGGATGAAGATCAAGTCAAGAGGCTGGATGATGGTGTGCCAGCAGTTGGAGATGTGAGATCTTATCGCAGCATTGTCAAGCCTGCTGTTTGCAATGACTTCAACTTCAACAGCACGAACAGGAATATCGCGATTCGAAAAGAGCACATTTCATTAATTTATTGCAAAACGATTGGTTGGGCATTCATTGAGAGATTTTTTTTTGTTTTTGACTTGTCGTGTTTCTTTGGGGTGTTCCACTTCTGTTTGACTGCTTTTTTTTTGTTAATAAGTGGAAAATTTATTGGTACGATGTTGTAATTTTTGTAATTAATTCTAAAAGTGTAACCATGGGAAAATTGAAAGGATAGTTTATTGTGGATAGCTACATTATTTATACACGCTGTGCCGGCCCCGGCCGGCCGATCGGGTGAAACAAGTTGAATGGACATGGTGGTTAGTAGGTAATTATTGAAATGTTTTGAGTGAAACATAATTTATAGTAATTACATTCCATTTTGTTTTACAACAGAGATGAGTTTTTTGAGATTGTAGACTCTTAAAGAGTTCCTAAAAAATCACAGATGAACTGAAATGACAGTATAAAGGAATAGTATAAAGGAATATGCCAATTTATAACAGTTCTGTTAACACAATATTCAAGTACTGTCAGAAGCACATTATTTTTTCGGTACATAGTTGTTATTTCGACCTGATAAGTGCATTAGCAATGTTCTATTTGTGTTGACATTTCTTACTTTTATAACCTTACTTGAATAAAACTTATATTAATTGTTAATAGTCATATAGTCACCTTGTTTTTCTGAATGTCTAAATCCGCTGCAATCGTTCTTTTTTAGAATATAAATTCTGCATTTCTTTCTCGCAAGTTTGTAAGTTCTACAACAAACAAAATAGTCCAGTCGGGTTAAACATTTGAAAAAGAAAAAATTAATTCGTACAATTTGCTTTCACAGTTCGATAATAAGTCATAAGTAGTCTAAATCTCGGTTTTCGGGGAAATCGCACTGGAGCTTCAGCCTCCATTTTGAATTTTGAATTTAATGAAAATCTGCGCAATAACTTCGCCATTTTTGATTTCTGACACAAAAAATAGAGGTAAAACTTGTTGGAAATTTAATTGTCTAAAACTCTAGTCTTAATATTTTTCTCCAAAAAATTTTCCGTTCGCGAGATATTAATGAAAACCTGTTTTGAGATTTAAAAAAAAACCCTACTTCAACTAAACCTCCACGGTGTTGCGCTAAAGGTTTGTATATGAATAAAAAAAGATAACCAATTCTTCATTAAATTCAAAATGGCGACTAAAACTCCAGCAGTATTTTCCCCAAAATCGATTTTTAGTCTACGCAGTGGATATGAGTGGCAATGGCGCAGTGGATAAAGTGCTTGATTGCTAACTAGGACGTGTGGGTTAGATCCCCACTCTAGGCGCATTCTTTTCTATACCTCCCATATTAATTGGATGCCGCCCATGGGTTAAAATGAGACAGTCAATACCTGATTCTCAAATCCACTGTGTCAAACTAGTGCCGTGCAATTCAGGTTGCATTTAAAAGGCCTTAGGTCTTACAGGCATATAGTTAAAATTAAAAAATGGTCCCCCCAACAAACTATAATAGAAAAATTATACATATTACTAATTCATAGTCCCAGAAGGGCGTCACAAGCCCCAAACAGTTTTTCATTATTTTAAGAAGATCTTAGGACATTGTTTGGAGAGTGCATATAAGAAATCTGTTTGCTGTCCGATACCTAGAACCGGAGTTATGACCAAAAATGCACGAACTGTATAGAATGTTCCATGGATTTTTTGGATGACTTAAAGGTGGAAAATTCGCTGTGAAGCATGGAAATTTTTGGTTAATTGTGAAAGTCATTGTGATAGAAAACCGTTTTGCGTACATTTTCATTTCATTTTATTTCATTGCATTTATTTATTTACAGAATCTTTTACAATGGGCAATGAAGCCTACAATTATGGTAAAAGTTAAATAAAAAGTTAAAGTTATTGGATAGTAAGATTGGAATTATATTTAATATAGGTGTTTTGGTCGTAGTGTTTTTTTAATGAAACTATTTCATTTCCTTTCCCGACGTTTCGACGGTGCTTGCCGTCTTCTTCAGGGGATCTTTTATTAACAAAAATAAAATGAGCATATTATACACATAAGAACACTTAGTGTAAAATTTTGGCAAACTTACATTTAGTACGTATTACAGATAAACATAAATAATACAATGAAAGACAAATATAAAGCAATGTTTAGTCGGCTTTAAATTGTCACGGATTCTGCTTAGTCACCAAAGAGCAGTAAACCGATGAAATATTCTAGCTGTCTTGTTTACGATTCATATTGTTTTTGTTGTTTATAATATAAAGCGTTTCTAGAGTATACCGCTTGGAGACATGTTTCTCCCTTTCCAGGATTCCCACTCTGTCAAAATCTGCACACTCAATGGTGTGTAAGGCCAATGCTGCCTTCCCAGTGCTTTTTAAATTAATGTCGGATTTGTGGTTAGAAATTCGTTGACCAAGAAGTTGTTTCGTTGTACCGATATAGGAAAGATTGCAATTTTCTTCCGCATTGCCGCCACAGTTAATTTTATACACTACGTCTGTACACTTATCCTTTTCCGTTTATGTTTTCATGTTGGTGAAAAGAGGTACCAGAGTCCTATTGGATTTATACGCTAAACTGACGTCATTGGTACTATTTTTTACCGTCTCTTTAAAGTTTTCTGACAGTTTGGGAACATAAACTATACTCTTATAAATACCTCTCTCTTTTTGCCGATTATCAACAGGAGCTTTGTGTTTTTGGCGAAGTATCAAGCTCCGTATGATTTCCATTGCATAGCCATTATCTAGGAGAATTTGTGTGACTATTTTCTCATTTGCGGCGTGAAATTAAGGGTCACTCAACGCAAAGACTTTTTGAACTAGATTAGAGGCTGTATTAATAAGAATATGCTTTGCTTGATTGGATCTAAAGTTGACAAGTCTTCCAGATGCTGTGTCTTTCTGATACCAATGGAAAGAGAGTTTTGTTCCCTATTAACGGTAAATTGTGTTTTTTCATGATATGAATTAAGTCATCGTAAAACATTGTCGACCTCCCCCTCATTAACAACTGCAAATATATCATGTATATATTTAACGATTATCTTTGGTTTGTTACTATCGGCAAATTTATTGTCCAAAAGGTTGTCCAAAACTAAATCGGCAATGGTAGGAGAAAGTGGATTTCCCATTGGCATTCCATGAATTTGTCTAATTGTTTTCTTTAAGACAAAAATCCAACAACTCTATGAATTTGGTTTGGCTCAACTGTGTATGTTTACTAATTGTCTCCCATTTTTTTCCTAATGATGGCTACTGCCAGTTATAAAGGAACATTAGTAAATAATGATACAACATCATAAGATACTAAAACATCAGTTTGTTCTAGAACCAGATTATTTACCTTAACTTTAAATTCATAAGAACTTTCATTTGAGTAGACCGAATCTCTTGTCTCGCACTGTAAAATTCTCTAAAAGTATTTTGCAAGTTTATAATAAGAGGCATGTTTGGTTTGTGAATTTTCGGCTGTTTGAGCATCAAATAAAGTTTAAACGAGTTAATCTCTTGAAAAAAGGAAAATTAAAAGCAAAACAAAAAAAAATCTAATAAAAATAATAACGAAGAGAAAAATGGATAAGTAATTAAATCAAAAAAAATATTATTTTATAATAGATTAATGTTAATTGGAATATTCTTAATTAGTATTATATAGGTGCAAAAATAGTTTTCTGTTGAATCCAGTAGGCGCGGTAGTAACGAATGGCATGTACATAAAATGAGCGTTCAGCAATGCAGTGCGAAAAACGCGGTATAATTAATTTTAAGCCACGTTGTGAATTAGCAAAGTTGAGCGTTTGAGTCGGGTATATAGGACCTCTATTATGGATGACACTATGAAGCTTCAAGAGCAGTCTAAATTTGAGATAGTCAACAAGGTTCAAACCAAAGATAACCTGTCGTAGATGTGAAACACTTGTACGTCTTGGGATAGAGTATACAAAACGAATACAATCATTTAGAGCGACACTCAGTTTACATCCACAAATATAGTCCAAAAACGGATAAAGAGACGAGTTAAAAGTGAAATAAGGCATTACTAGGGATTTGGTGAGACGAATCTTTAAGTTGGCTGACAATAGATCTGAGGAAGATCTCAAACAGCACAAACCAGAGTAAATTTTTCTAATAGCATCAGAGATAGCTTTACAACAGCTAAACTGCTGCTTATTTTGAAACCTAAATAAGTAACGCTTTTAACATAGGTTATGACTTCATTATTAAGAGTGACTGAGGGAAAATCGTCAGAGTTGAGCTCATCGCTACAACATAACATTGCGACAGACTTGGATGGGTTAAGCGTCCAACTATTATTCTTAGACCAAGCGAAGATACAATTCAAATCATCATTCAATCTTGCGATACAGTCATCCAGTCATCAAGTCCAATGGGACGAATCACATAAAGAACAACGTCGTCGGCATATAAATGAACGTGGCAGTTGGATATAGATTCCGGGAGGTCATTGATAAATAACGAAAATAGTAGAGGACCTAGTACCGAGCCTTGAGGTATTCCAATATTAGCTAAAAAAGAATTTGAGGTTCCAACCTTTGTCTTAACACATTGAACTCTATCCACTAAATAACTGCACAAAAGCTTGAGGGATGAGTTAGAGAAATTAAATTTTGACTTAAGTTTAGAAACAAGAATCGAGTGGTCTATACTGTCAAAGGCGAATGGTAGTATTGACCTGATTTATTGCATATTGATATTGTCGTTAATTGAGCTCCGTTGGATTACGCTTAAATCTTCTGAAAAAACTTTCTCTTTCCCTAATAAGGAATTTAATGTTTTCAGTAAACCACGGACACTTTTTTACCCTTACTTCTTTTGTCACTAAATGAACATATAAATCATACAAACTGTGAAATAAGTTATTCAACAGACCAACCTTGGCATTAAGATCATGCGTGAAGAAAATCTCATCCCATTCAATCAAAATCAAAATGTTTATATGACCTATAGTTGATGGTCTTCAATTGATTAGACACGACTATATTAAAGCGGAAGGAGCAGAAAATGAAATCATGAATAAGCTCAGAAATTGGTTTAATTTGGTCGTTTCCCAAAATTTTTTGTCGAGAACTAGGTTGTCAAAAACAAATCGCGAAGAGAAGGATTCATGCATGACTTGAAACACGTAGAATACGCTATATCTGGCCTACTGAATGTAGACAAATTAAGTAAGCTCCCTTAGAGCTCTTGATATGACTTTTGGCTTATATGTTTAGTTTCTCCTTCAATTTGAGTTTTTGTGTTTTTTTTTGGCTTTAAATATTAACGTTCGCGGCTTAAGGTTGGTAAGATTATATTTTGAAATTAAGCTCTTAATATAATTTAACTGGTTGACCGATAAAGTTCCTTGTTTTCGAACTCCTGAAATCTCCAATCCTATAGTTAATGTGGGTTCACCCATGACCCTAGTTTCAATTTTTTTTTTTTTAAAGTGCAATTTGAGGTTTACAAAATCAGTTTGATTGTTCGTTGCCACAATTAGGTCATCAATATAAGCAGTAATAATTAAAGTGATGATATCATTTTGTTTTTTGAAATAAATGCATTTATCATAGCTCGAATTCTTATAACCGATTTCTTGAAGTTTGCTGTCAAGTTTCTTGTTCCATTGATGGCCTGATTGTTTTAGACCATAAATTGATTTTTGAAGTTTACAGACTTTCGATTTGTTCTTTACATAGCCTGTTGGCTGTTCCATGAAGATTTCATCGTCCAAGTCTCCATACAAGAACGCAGTTAAAATGCCGCTATGGTGAAGATCTATAGAATGTCTTCCGTAGCAATAGCATATAGCATCCATATAGAGCTAATCTCAGCGACTATATCTAGTTCCATATCAACTACCCAGGAAACATTTTTAGCTGTATATAAGCATTTATAATCCTTCAAGAGCTAAATCTTAAAGCTGTTTATTTAGCAAGGAGCTCTATATGTGGATTTAGAACAAAAATCAAGCTCCCATGTAGCTAATTCATTGAGCTTGAGAGCTCTTTTTTGTTCTTATTCAGCCTGTTATCAGTGGCAAAAGTGACTTGAAGCTCTGTAGTACATGGGTTTCAAACTATTAAAACACCACTTTTCACATATTATTGTTTGTATTGGTTTGTGTAGTACAAAATTAAAATATATGAAATTCTCATACTATCAAAGAATGAATGTATCGTTTTATAGTATGTAAAATACAAATAACGAAGATGACAATAACCAATTTAAAAGATATCCTTATGAAAATAAATAAGAAAAGAAATAAAGATTTCGGTTGTTTGATAGTGAATTTCAAGTGCGCGTTTAATATTTTCACAAATGTAGTGACGATACTTCGTTAAATTACAGCGCGGCCACATAATTCAAAAATAATTTTTAAAAATAGTTAGCTAATAAAAATATTTAAAAATTAATTTTCCAGAATTATTTTTGAAAAATAATAATAATTTCGTGTTTACTTTAATTACATTCCGAAGATGATTATTTTTTAAAATGAAAAAAAGAATAATTGAATGAAATGATGACAGCAATCCAGGTCCAGATGAAATCCCACCGATTGTTCTTAAAAAAATGTGCTGCTTCTCTTTCTGAACCGCTTTTCTTTATTTTCAAGAGCTTTCTCGAGAACGGTGAATTTCTTCCTGTATGGAAGAAATCATTCTTAAGCCCAATTCACAACATCAAATATCCCACTACCGTAAATTGTCATGTATACCAAAACTCTTCGAGAAATTGATATATGAAAAACTGACATTTTTAGTTAAAGAATACATTTCACCGCTTCAACATGGTTTTGTTGCGGGAAGATCAACAACCACCAATCAATCTAACTTTACCAATTTCATTTTAAATAATCTCGAAAATGGACATCAAATTGATGTAATTTATACCGATTTTGCAAAGGCATTTGACAGAGTAAGTCATTTTATTTTAATAAAGAAGTTGAAAAACTTTGGTTTTCATTCAAAGCTCTTGAAATGGTTGGAATCATATCTCACGGGTTGAATTCAATTTGTTTGCATTGACGAAGTTATCTCGAAACCAGTTTTGGTCTCATCTGGTGTGCCACAAGGTAGCCATCTTGGACCCCTTCTTTTCCTAATTTTTATAAATGACTTACCTAGTATTTTCCTTAAATCTAGTCAACTTCTTTTCGCTGATGACTTAAAGTTATTTCGGTGCATAAAATCTATTGGTGACTGCCATCTTTTACAAGACGATATTTTAAAATTGTCCCAGTGGTGCACGAAAAACCAATTATATCTAAATGTTTCTAAATGTAAATGTTTTTCATTTTGTCGCAACTTTTCTGAAATTACTTTTGATTATATAATTGATAACCAAGTTCTTGAAAGAATTAGGGAGAAGAAAGATCTTGGTGTAATTTTTGACCCCAAGCTGAACGAAACACATTGAATTTAGTGTATCCAAAGCAAATTCCATGTTAGGTTTTATTAAACGTAATAGTAAGGAACTCACAGACCCTTTTGCGCTTAAATCGCTTTATACGTCTTACGTAAGACCAATCTTGGAATACTGCTGTGTAATTTGGAACCCTTGTTATAACAGCCGCTCTAAGAGAATTGAAATTGTCCAAAAAAAAATTTACACGGTTTACTATTCAGAAATTTGGCTGGAACATCGATACTCCATCGTATAATATTAGATGTCAACTTCCAAGAATTCAATCACTTGAAAACAGACGCAAAATTTATTCTGTGATGTTTATTAGTGATATTTTATCTTATCATATCAAATGCCCTTATCTGTTGTCTTTAATCAACTTATATACTCCATCACGTCAGCTTCGAGTACGTTGTTTGTTTCGAGAAGATGAACACAGAGTTAACTATGCGAAAAAAGAACCAATAACTCGTTGTGTCAAAGAAACAAACCTCCTATTAAATCTTGTTGATTTTGATTTTCAATTAAGTAGATCTTCTTTGAGAAATAGTTTAATAATGCATTTTCATTTTAATTGATTATTAAATTTAGATTATGATTTTAAAACAATTTTTGTTTTTCATACTTTTAATTATAGGTATTTTAAGTATTTATATTTAAGTTAAGAATTATTTGATAAAATGTACACATATATTTATATTTATCCAGTAATCTAATTGTAGATTTCAAATCTCATATTGATGAAATAAATAATAAATAAATAAATAAATAAATAAATTTTATATCTCGTCGCAATTTTTATTGTCAGGCAAGACGTTTGTTCCAATTAAGCTGCAATACTATCTGTTCTGGAGCTGCAATATTAATTACTGCTGATATAGAGCTCTTATGTCGCTTTAAAATTCATTGTATATTTTCTAGGGCTAGTTTCAACAAGATGGCATTTTCGTCTTTTTAACTTCATGCTATTGTTATAAGATAGGGTGCTTCAGAAATTAAAATTAAGGAAAGCAAATAATAAAACAAATGTAGTTCATAGAAAGGAATTTTTTATTTTAAATATTTCCTGAAGTGTATTTAAAGCCTAAGTTGCAATTTTTAAAGATCAGAGTTTCAAACCTTTTTTTATAATAAAGCTGCTTAGATTCAACCACATCCATCTTCTCTGAGGGAATTAAAGTAGGATAATTTTTTTGTGCGTATGCGATTAAATTACAGCCCTGAAAAATTTTCATTTTTAAATACTATGAAAAAACCTATGTACTTATGTACATTACTATGCAAAACGAGAAATTATCAAATCTGTTCCGCATTTTTTAACGGAGTAAATTTATAGTTCCAATCTAAACATTGATAACTTACACTAACAACTGAATAGATTGAATACATACATTCATTTATTTTTTATGCAAAATAATAAATTTTTTTTCTTGATAAAATAAATATTTTGGATTTATTTTCGGCAACACCCTATTATAATATACGAGAAGGTTCATGAGTAGAATGTGTTAAGATAATAATTCTCAACTCTACAACCGATTTTAAGTTGGTCTTTTAATGCTATATTTTGACATTTCGAAATGCGCATGCTTCTAAGGCTAAAGTTACTATTTAGAGCTCTTATCACATCTTTTATTACATTTGAATATTTGAAAGCTTTTCAACGGCCATTTAGATGAGGGAAATTCCAGAATATCTTTCATAGATCGCATAAAAAGTATTATGGAGCTAGGTTGAAGAACTAAACGTTGAACGAGATGACAATGCTGTTAAACTTCACCATAGAGCATGATTTAAAAAAAAATACATTCAGCTGTGAAATTATACCTTATAAAGTCATAGCTTTCGATTTCACTTGTTTGGAGCTGCAGAAGAACAGTTTTTCATCTAATAGCTGTGACGATGCTACTTGGGTAACGTCTGGTACCTTTGTAAATGCATTTAAATAAAAAAAGGTTCCGATTTTGTATTTCGCCTGTATTAAGAAATACCTTATATTTACCTTAAGGATTAAGATTTAAAATCAATCTTTTTCCATGTAGTACCAAACCAACCTTATTTGGTATGAGAAATCTCACAAATCCATCGACAACAATCTCGCGATATCAGTTACACAAATCACGAATGTACCACAAATGACATCCACTAATGCAATTACTCATAAATAATTAATCTTTAATTCACATTAATCTCATTACGAAATTGATTTATTGCTGCAATGCCATTTATTATTTGCCGGCTTCATAGCTTGAATGGTTAAGCAGCAGTGCAAAGTTGTTAGCTGTGCAGCAGATAAAACCCAACAAAACAACAACAACTCTCTTGAAATAATTTGAACTGATTTGATCCATGCAAAGAGCCGCTTAGTCTCCAGGGAACTTCCAGCTACGTATACCTATACCGAGACCGATCTGCCCCGATCAAATGAGGCTATGCCAGGAAAATGTTGCCGACGATGCTTTCTCTTAGAGCCCGACAACTAAAATACTGCCCATACCTATACTCTTGGCTCGATTGTATGGCTGACTTCAAAGTGGAAAACCTTTTAATTAACTTCTTGTTAGCATCTTATCGACGTTTTGTCTGCTCTGCTCTGTGAGTATGTTTGGTGTTCGTTTGGATATGGTTAGTTCAGCTTGTCTCTGGAAATTCGATTCGTTTTTTTTTGGGAGGTAATCTTTGGTGTTATGCTACGTGGAACCGTGGTAGACCACATTCCATGTACGTGTTGTTTAATTGATTCATTTCAAGTGGTACTTGGCCTAATGTGCACTTTTACAGTCGTGCGAAAATTTATTCGACGGAACAAGTTAACAACTTTAAATCACTGGATACATTTTTGAGAGGACAGCTATTATGAGTATAAACTGTTCACCATAATTGGAATTTCAGAAATCCACAGAAGAAACTTGTGATTTGAAGTCGTTCGCACCATCTTTTCATGTTATGAGATATTTTATTTTCATTTTCCTCTGGACGATATTAGGGATATGCCAATTTATAACAATTGTGTAACAGTTGTTTGTTGTTAAAAGTGCGAAATATTGATTTTCAGAAAAACACAAGTTGTGCTAATTGTGTTTTTTTAGGGCTACCAAGTGTCACAGAGATAGCAAAAAAATCCCATTTCAGCTTTTACAGAAAAGTTGTGCTGTTTTCTCCTTAAATTATGCTATTAATTTTATTAAACACTTGTGAAACCTTAAAAAATCATATTAATATCAATGTAGGTCGTAGGTGTAGGTATTTTAATTCACCGATTTTGGGGAGTTCAACGAAGGTTAAAGGTTCAACTATGTGAAAGAAGCCCCACCCATCATTGAACCTCAGTTAATCCGCCAAAATGAGTGAATTTAAATTCCTGAATCTCGGATCAAATATTGAACTATGCTTGTGCAACTGGACCTAAATAACTTTTGGGAGTAAAATGAGATAATACGGCGAGTCGGCAATTTTCCCGCTGAAATAGCTTAATCTCGGCTTTGGACTATTGAATTGCTTGTTTCTATACTTAATGCATTGTGGTTAATAAAGCGTTGGTAGAGGGCGCTCTTCCATTTTCATCAAAAGTGAAAGTTATGCCGTATTTACACGAGTGACAAATTGCCATTAATTCACGCCATTAAACTGACAATATAATGGTAAAATCAAATCAATAATATAAGCATTTACACGGGGTAAAATATTGACTGTTTGATAATGTCAATCTGCCATTAAAGAATGAGCATGTTCATTTTTCCTCGCAGTGTGCCATAATTTTCAAAATGGCATCATTGTGGATTTACATGACTCCATTATAATGGCAATATTTAATGCCTGTCATTTTTTTAATGAAGAAAATAATGAAAAATTTGAAACCACTTACACTATTTTGTCAGTAATCTCAATAAAATGTAAGATCTAATGACTCGTGTAAATCCGGCATTAGCTTATTCGTGCGAAAATGCCAGATCAAAGATACTTGACTAATAGATGATTGAGTTGAATTGTGTCAGTTACTGTCAAATTGAATAAAAAATGAACTATGTAAACATGAGTAGCGCCCCCTATCAAAGCTCTACAATTGGTATAGCAACAAGAACTTTAAGGAGCAAGTGAATGCATATTATTTCTAGTAATAAATAAGCACACATTAGCAGCACGTGAGTCTGTGTTATCGATAGAGTTCTTATAAGACGTGCAAGTCATAAATTGTAGAATTTCATCTAAAAAATATCAAATTTTATACTAAGAATTGGAAATTTTCAGATTTAATTTCATCTCAAATTTTATTGAAGGATATCGTAGATAATCAACTTGACTCTAAGATTCGTGTCAAACCACAATTGCAGCGCAGGGACATAACTCCGCGGGACATAATTCCAAAATTCAAATCTTGGAATTATGCCCCACTTCAATTCCCACTTTGGTGGGGCATAGGTCCAAAAAAAAAAAGAATTTTAGACGTATGATCTGCGGTGGTATGTCTTGGCACCCACAATTCCATGTCATTTTGAATTCAGAGTCGAGTTTACCATTGACCGACCAGTGAATATAATTTTTTTTGTTCAGCGTTTATTTATTGCGACGTTTATAATATTTATCAAAAATCTATATTGATCTTTTGGTTTGATATCATCTTTTTTAGTGGTTACTTAAACTAAAAGACTTGCCGTCCATATTTTACATAACTCATTCTTAATTAACATCTCTACTCCAACTCGATCTTTGAACCGCATATAAACGAAGTCCAGAAAATAATTAATACAGTTTGGCGCACGAATCATGCTACAATAAGAAATTTAAATAACTATTATTTTAGTCGATGTATTTCATTAATTTGTTTTTATTGGATTAAAAATTAAATTTTATTTTAAATAACTAATGGTTTTAAAAGATGATAGACCGCAAATGAGCTCCACGCTCATCCGCGCATTTGCGGCACCTGCTCAGAAAATTGTTCATTGCGGCCTAAAGTGTTCAAATTGGGATCGCCTCAATTATTGTCTTAATGGACTACTTTAATTCAGTCAAATTCCAGGGCTTCGTTTTGTACACTTCCTGCTTGACATAACCCCATACAAAAAAGTCTGGTGCAGTCAGGTCAGGTAACCTTGGGGGCCAGCGGACAGTGCAGTTTCTGGATATCAATTTGTTTGGGAATTTTCGTTGGAGCTCCGCCATAACTTTTGTGGCTACGTGTGCACTTGCTCCATCATATTGAAACCAAATCCTTCTGAAAGGAATAGGTCTTCGGCGAAGTTCTGGGTAAAAAAACTCCTTCAACATCTTTAAATAACGGTCCCCATTGACAGTTTGTGTTACACCGTTTTCTTCAAAGAAGTATGGCCCGACAATACACCGTGATGAAACTGCGCACCACACAGTGACTCGTTCTGGGTGCAGGTTCGTCTCATGGAGCATTTCTGGATTAGATTCACTCCGGCAATTTTGCTTGTTAACATTGCCGTTTAAGTCAAAATGGTCCTCATCATACATAAACAAACAATTTATCTATGTGTTGTCTTCTTCGGTCATTGCAATCATTTTTCGGCAAAATTCCAGGCGAACAGGCAAATCCTGAGGGCTTAACTTGCTTGTAATTTGGACTTTGTACGGAAACAAGTTTAAGTCATCCTGAAGTATCTGTTGTAATGACCGTCTACTAACTCCAATTTGGCCCGATAATTTTCGAGTGGAAAGACTTGGATTAGCCTGTATTGCCGATGCAACAGCCACGATTGTATACTGAACCCGAACATTGGGATCTCGATGATACGGTCTTCGTTCGGTGCTTCCAGATTCGGCAAACATGTTCACCAGCTTCCTAATGGTCCATCTACTCGGGGGAGTACCGCCAATCAAACTCCAGCCTAAATTCCCCCAAATCCTTTTTTCAGTATCGCAAGCATTTATTTTGATAGATCTAAATAGTAGCCTATAAATTAAAAAAAAAATAAGCCTATTACTCACACTGAAAAAAAGTTATTACGTTTTATTTTTGTAGTCACGATTCCTGGTACCTACAGAGTGTTAAATAAGGAATGTCAACATTTTTACAAGCAAGCACTATACGAACAAAATTTAGTACCACACATATCTTGAAAACTTAACTTTTTGTTATTTCTTACTTCTTCATATATACATTCCATTTTATTTCGATTTCTCATTTCAAGTTTTAATTTTTTTATTTGCATATTTGTATATAAATATATCTGAAGAAATAAGCACCAAGCAATTGTTGGTGCTTTTATTTGATTTGACAGATTGACGTAATATCAACTTATAATATAAAAATCAATCTTTTGGGGAACAGTGTTATTTTTGGGAAATCTTGTTGTGTTGCGGATAGATTTCCCAAAAAAACACGACTATTATCTAAATATATACATAAATAGAACCAAGGTATACATGCACATATATGTTTATAAAATAAAATGCTGAACTCGATCGCAGGTACTTGCTATTATGTTACGGCTAAATATATTTTTAAAGTCGTTTTTTACTCAATTTTTTTTATATACAAACTAATTTAATATTCTTCTAAAAAAATTAAAATGGCAACTTCAAATATATAATAATGTAAGCTTAAAACAAAATTTCAAATAAAAATCACCCGCCCGTTTTCGAAATACGTATTGAATTTTCAAAAAAAAAAATTATTTTTTTTGTCAAAAATCCACAAATATATTTTACGAACATTTATGCTTGCAGTATTCTTTATAATTCGAAGCACCTCCTGTAACAGTTGATCGAAATCCGTAGAACCTTTTATGAGGAAGTCGCAAATCGGCAGTAATAACAAAATATGTAAAAAAAAAAATTGGACCGTAGGCTCTACTAAAAGGAGTGCACGTACTAAATTATATCAAAATCGTTAGAGCCGTTTTCGAGATAATTAAGATAGTAGACAAAAATTGTATGGCAATTACCTTAAGTACCAAGTTTGAAGAAAATCGCTTTAGCCCGTTAGACAGACAGAGAGACATACGGAATTGCGGGACCCACTTTTTTGTAGTGTGTATGTAGGTGTATGTAGGTTAGTTAGGCGCAATAGAGACTTGAAAAAGTTAAGTATACGGAAAATTTAAGAAGGTTTTAGTCCTCACGGTTGTTTCTAAGGAGTTAATGTTTGTCTTAAATTTTTAGTATGTAGTTTCAGACCACAGCTGAATTCATATCGATTTGCCTTAGTGAGTAAATGAATTTTATTGCGATAATCTTGGGAAAGTATTGTCAAAATATGCTTCAATTATTGAAAAAAAATGAATCATTTTAAAATACCTAGAAACACATGAATTTTTTTTCTTATTCCCCGAATAATCATAGGTATCTCGGAAAAGTCAAGACTTCATAAAAGGGCAATTTCATTTAATATCTTATAATTTATATTAATATTTTGTTTTTTATCAACATTTTTTGAGCCGTTTTTGAAAAAAACAAATTTTTTAATCGTTTTTTAACATTTGTATTGTAGGCACCGTTGCTTTTTTTATTTTAGTAAAATGTTTTTTTTTCGAATATCCAAGAAAACCTCAAAAATCAACTGAATACAAATTTTAGAAGAAATCAATTAAGTCGTTTTCGAAATATATTTTGATTTTCAATTTAAAAAAAAGTTTTTGAAAAATGTTATGGTTTCCACTAAAAAAGTGAACTGAACCGTTTAACAGAAAATAGAAAACAAAAAAACATGGTTCTGTATATAGCAAAAAGAAATTGCGAGATCAAAATAAAAAATAACAGCAAAATAAAACTCATAACTTCACCTTAGTTGGTATATATATATGTAGATAAATACAATACAGCTTAAAGTACATATATGTATTTATTTTAAAGATTTTGCTTCAACCATTTTGAATTTATTTTGCAAAAATATATCAAAGGTTCTACCGAGATTTGAACTCGGATCGCTGGATTCAAAGTCCAGAGTGCTAACCATTACACCATAGAACCGTTATGATCTTTTAAAATCCGTGCTACACTCGATAAAATGTGTATCTCTTGAAATTTATTTCGAAAAAATGATAATACCTTATTATCTGACAAATATTTATCTTTTTTTTTAATAATTAAAGTTATGATTAAAGAAGTCCATGAAAAATTATACTGGCTTTCCTGCAACGAACATCGTATGCAAAAAATTCTTAAAAGAAACTGCTAAATATATTTTATCTTAGTTTTTACTTAATTTATTATATACAAAATTTCTTTGATTCTTATCTAAAACAAATTGCTTGGATAATTTTAAATATTATATAATATAAGCTTAAAAACAAAATTAATTTAAAAAAAATCGAAGATTGAAGTATTTTTTTTTTTCAAAAATTCAAAAAAACTATTTTTCTAAAATTATTTACAATTTAAAGAATATTTTTCAATTAGTTCAATTTTTTCAATTATCTAAAATTTTTTTCAATTATTTCCAATTTTTTTTAAATTAAATTTTTACTTAGAAAAAAAACTAAAAAAATAGCAATTTGAAAAATATATAGTGCATTTTATGTGTTTTTAAATTAAAGTCAAATCACCCCCACATATTGCATTGATCAAGGACACTGTCCTTCGGGGTTTGTTTTCTAACTGGACTCATTTTTGGATCAAGATTAACAAGCAATATTTCCCCATTGGAAACGATATCTATTCAGATGAGGTTCACCAATTGGCAATGCATGTTTGAGTATTTGGTGCAAATTTTGGGCCGGTTGGTGCCATCACCGTACTGATCAATCGATATCCAAAAGATTTGTTTGAAAAATCTAAATGTTTACTTAATTTTATATACATACAAAATTTCTTAATTTTTTTTCTAAGTAAAATTGGTATGACAATCTTAAATATTTAATAATATAAAATTAAAAATAAAAGATTAAATCGGCTTCATCACAAAAAAAAATTATTCAAGATTCTGAAATAAATACTTAAACTAATTTGATATAAAAAAAAAGTACGCCATTTAATTTCTTGGATAAATTTGAATTTATCAGAAAAAAATTATCTGAGAAGCGGTTTTTGAGAAAAAAGTTTTTTTTTAAAACTCTTTGAAAACATTTTTCAAAAAAATTCAAAAACCACAATTCATAGGTATTCAGCAAATACATATAACTATAATTTTTGAACAAAATTAAGGAGCAGTTTTCAAAATATATTTTTTTAAATGATTTTAAAAATACAAACAAATATTAATTGAAAATATCGGAATGCATTATAAATTTTGCTACTTATACCTACATATATACGTGTGAAATTTCGAAAGTTGGTTACGTCATTTATGAGATTATCAAAAGCAAAAAAAAACGGTCTTATGGAAAGTACCGTTTTTAGACATTTTTTAGTTTTTTTTAGGTCGTACTTAAAAAGCTGCACTGATTCTTTATAATCAAAATGGTTAGAGCCGTTTCCGAAAAAAACAGGATTTAACGTAATGGTTATATGGCAGGTACCGTTATTTTTGAGCTAAAAAAAAATTCCATTTCCACTCTGTACAATACCTTTTTAGACCATATTTTTTCGTCTTCGCTATCATGTCATGATTGATTATTATCTCAAAACTTTTTTTTTAGACAAATTCATAACTTGCCTTATAACGGGTGATTTTTTTGCTACTTGGTTTTTGACGTTTATATTTTTGACAGATCACACATGACAAATTCCACGAACATTTGACATTTCGATTCAGTATTGTTTGCCATTTCATCATGAACTTACGCCTGAACAACGTTTGCAAATTATTGAAATTTATTATCAAAATTCGTGCTCTGTGAAAAATGTGTTTCGCAAGCTACGTCCGTTTCAGCGACGAGGCTCATTTTTGGCTAAATGGATACGTGAATAAGCAGAATTGCCGTATTTTGAGTGAAGAGCAGCCAGAGGCAATTCAGCAGCTACCAATGCATCCCGAAAAATGCACTGTTTGGTGCGGTTTATGGGCAGGCGGCATCATTGGGCCGTACTTCTTCAAGGACGATGAAGGCCGCAGGGTTACGGTCAATGGAGAAAGGTACCGTTCGATGATAACAGATTTTTTTTCTGCCGAAAATGCAAGAATTGAACTCGGTCGACATGTGGTTCCAACAGGACGGTGCCACATGCCACACTGCACGCGAAACCATGCATCAATTGAGAGGCGAATTTGGTGAGCAGTTGATCTCACGTTTTGGCGCAGTCAATTGGCCTATTTGGCTATTTTTTGTGGGGCTATGTTAAGTCTATTGTCTATGGGGACAAGCCAAACACGATTGCTGAATTGGAAGCCAACATTGAACGCGTCATTGGTCAGATTCCGGCCGAAATGTGTGAAAAAGTTTGCCAAAATTGGACCTTCAGAATAGACCACCTGAAGCGTAGCCGCGGGCAACATTTAAGTGAAATTATTTTTTAAAAGTAAATGGCAGAAATTGATTTATCGATCCAAATAAAAATTTCATTCACTTTTTACAAGTTTCTGTGTTTTTTTGAATTTTCAAAAACCAAGCTCTTAAAAAATCACCGTTTAGTACTTATAATCGCAAGTAAAAAACGAGTTCCAATTTTGCTATTTAAAAATGTTTAATCACATGTATTTTTTAAGGCAATTATAAATGTGGTGTGTAAGGAGTAATTTACTATCTATAGATAGATAGATAGATTTTATTTTTTTTTCCTTCAGTATGTTACAAAATATATATTTTTACATAAATCATTAAAGCATGGATTTTTCCGTCTACCTGATCGACATTAAATCAAAAATAAACATAATTATATGTAGTTTGTATTGTAATTATTTACAAGATAAAAAGATGAATAATAATAGAAAATTATTTTGAGATTAAAAATTTTCATTTATAATATTATTTCTGTAATTATTGCTTTTTTGTAGTAGTTTAGAAGAAGCTTTACATTTGATTCACAATTTAAAAGTGTTTTAACTTCATATTCGGATAAAACATAACTGCCTAGATAACATCTGCGAGTTTCTTTAAGAACGGGACACCTACCAATAAAGTGTATGTATTTGACGATATGGTCAATGAATTTATTTGAAAAACATTTCTTCCACACCAAAAGTTTATCTTTTAAGTGTGGTTCCATGTACTAACTATCTATATAGGAGTTTACCAGGGCTGTGTTAAAGAAGGATCAGTGGACTTAATATATTTAATTTGAAAAAAAATTAAAGTACGTATACGTCATATTGTACTATATTATTTCGTGAGTCACATTTTGATAATTTGATAATCATTTTTCATACAGGATCATTAAAAAATTCTAAAATATACATTTAGACCTCTGAATTACAAAATCCAGCAGAATCTTAAAAAAATTGTTTTTTTCAATAATCCAAAATTTTTTTTTTTTCGAAATTTACGTATTCTATATCATCCTAATGTAAAGTTAGATAAAAGAAACTTACATATTTGCAAGAAAACCCGATAAAATAAAATAAGCCAAACTCCATAGGAAATCTCAAAAACTTCCATAAGGATGGGCTCGATTAAAGACTAACCAATGCGTCATTAATGCTAAATTGGCAAGACACACGGTGAACTTTTGTCTCCCAGATACTAAATACTAGTATACATTTGTATAATCTTCAATGCGTTTCTAAAAAGATGCGCACTCTGTTTATCAATGATCGCACCTCATATCCAATCGAATGCAATACACATGACCAGTAGCCTACATTGTATGTTGTTAAAGGGAATTTAGTTCCATTGGTGTTTTTTAGCCTGGACTGAATTTCTTCAAAGATTTTGCTAAGTCTACCGAGCTCACACACAATATTTCCATGATGCTGGTTGCATGCATATACCAGCCTTCATTTCACAGCTCCCGGGACATATTTATACTTAACGAAGAAACAAGAACTTAATCTGCAGCGCATCGCTAACCGTCTGATTCGGCACACATGGAATGAGCAAAATGTGCACAGCTCCCAACGCCCCAAGCTGGCCAATGTATTTAACCCAACTAATGGCCTGTGATACGATACAACATTTTTCTGGTCATGGTTATCAGGTGGGGTGATCCACAAGAGTTCTTAAATGGCGTAAACGTTAAAAAATAGAAAATTGTTTCAACTTAAATTAAGGCGTTTTTCTTATTTCTGTTCGAAGTCTCAAGGCGAAACGTGCCTTTTTTCATCAAAGTTCATTATTAAATGAACTTGGCAACCATGTGAAGTTCCATCTTCTCACTTCCATACTACTCTTGTGAATGAAGTCAAAATTGTAATTGGCAACAAAACAAAAACTAAATAAAAAAAACTACAAACGGATAAAAGAAGTGACGAAGAAGATAAAAGGATTAATCGCTGACATGGACAATGGATTTCATCGCGGGATCCAATTTAATAAAAGAAAGATATCGCGCAGTTAACATATTGTAATTGGCTGAATATATGAGTGGAACGGGTTCCGAAAAGTGCGCGTTCCAAAACAGTGGTACACTGATGGCTGACATACTGGTGTTGCACGTTGGTCTGCCCCTCGCATAACCTCTGGACTCTGTAAGAATCTTTTATATACGATAATTTGCTATGGCATTCCGAGTGTATGTCGTTTTATCCCGCATGTCAATCAACTGCCTAATTATTCTTTTGGGGATAGAATGCAAAGATAATTGGGAGGAGGATCGATTGAAAGGATATCAATATAATAAAAATAATTGCCTTTTCTTAAGGAGGAAGAGCATCAGGAGAAGGAGAATAAGCAGGAGATTGAATTACTTGGGGGCTATCCTCCAACGAAGTCGAAGTTGGGCTTGAGTCAAGTTGACATTGGTGCCGCACAATGGATCTGAGCGAGGAGAGTGATTGTATGTGGGTTTTTGGCATGCCATAGGTTTTCCCTCTTATTGCAAAGAGATGGATTTCAATATTGTCATTTGTCTGTCTGCTTTTCGTCAAGAGTTACGTCTGATCGGATCGATGCAACAGGAACAGTTGCCGCAGCTGCAGATTGTAGACGTTCAGCTATCAATCAATATGAAAAACTGACACAGATCGTTCATATTAAGGAAGTCAAAGTGAAACGGATCTAGGAGGACATTGCAAATTGAGCTTGGCTAGGTATATTATTATAAACGAAATGTTGAACGTGACCAACAAAACAACGAAACTGAGCAACGAAATTTTTCTTTAATTTTTTGATGTAAGAGCAGTGAAGACTTTTGTTTTTTACACAATAAATGCTAGAGACTATTTTTCTAAGCAGAAGTGACAACCGCAAAAATTCTTGTTTCATTCGCAAAATAATTGAATTCATAGGTCTTATCATAAGACTATAATATCATACCTCACGACGAAGTGTTTACCTATCTACTGAGGTATAAAGTTAGCTCAATGTTTCGAATTGCGGGAAGTAACATTTTGCAATAGGTATTAGCCTCAGCCTAATGTTAAACATAGAAAACGGAAAAGAAATCTAATAAATATATACGATTGCACCACAGTAATATAGGTTGAAAAAAGGGAAGACTCGAATCTCCAGCTTCTGCAAAAATCCTTTGAATAAATGCCAAACCTCGTTGCTTGCTTGATTATAAAGCAGTGTCCGTTTATGACAGCAATTACGCAGCTGATGTGCAATCTGCTTAAGGATATCAAACACGGAGCGTTTTAGATCAAGTTTTGACCAGAAATGTCTTGTCATCAGATAGGTGGTTGTAGTTCCCTCTTACATTAGTCCTTTCTAACGCATCTTGTTTCATTTTTAACTTACATGTAGCGAAGCGATGGCCATACTTATGTTTGCCTTTTCAGGTAATAAAGGGTGTAGTGTCAATCCACTTTTGGCAAGTTCATCAGGCTTACAATTCCCTATAATATCCCTATGCCCTGGCAACAGTGTTACCGCAGGTTTAATTTTTAATGAGTCCCAGAGGCTAAGAAAATGAGCCATTTTGAAAATAAATGAGTCCCAATAAGAAATCTCTTCTAGGTTTCTAATAATACCTTTTTTTTAATTCATAATTTAAATAAATACTTCGAAAGCATACAAAAAAATCAAATTCATAAATACTATTAAATTTAATGAATTTAAATAAATCACATACATGTATCACATCGCTCATTGCCTGCAAGCAACTCAAAAAAAAGCAAATTTGAACTGTGGGCGCCGTTATGATTAAAATTAAACTCCTTCCATTTCTGCAATATCTGCACACTGATAGCTTTTCTCAGTTACAAGCTGGCGATAGTGACATGCACTTCTCTCAGTATTCTCTTGATCGTCAGTGTATTCGCATCTGTTTCTTTAAGCAAAATTGGCACATTACAATTGTGCCAGGATTGAGGTAAGTAAAATATTCAGCTTTTAGAGCAATAATGGTATTACTCGAGTAAATAACGGCACGTTTCGAGTTAATCCACTGTTGCACTAATAAGTGTATAATAAAAACAATATGAAATAATGATTTGTGTCAATTTTCCCTAAGAATACTTCTAAGAATTAATTTAATACGCCCGATGAACAACAAAAATTTAAAACTCTCGGGGGGAATACTTGCTCTCATTGGTAAGAAGAAAGTAAGTATATTTTTTTATAATAAACTTAACAATATTAAAAGTATTCTTAATTACTTCATTTTTAAAAAGTTTGCAAAGATATTCTAAGTACAGCAATGTAGAAGAAGCATCGCCTTTTATACCTTCGTCAGTTCCCCAAGGTAGGTTTGTTTTTTATGTTGATCATTTTTCTTATAATCAGCTTACCAACAATTTGATGAGGAAGCTCCATCTACCAGCGGAGTGCAAGCTACATTTGCTATTGTGCAAAATGATTCAGAAGATAGCTTTTCATCATCTTCGGCAGATTTTTCTTCACATGATTGTCAGAAGGATCCTGATTATTGTGCTTCAAGTAAAACATCAGAAAGTGACGATGGGGAGAAATCGCTGGGCAGTTCCTTAAAGGAGATTGAAAGCCCCAAAGTAAAAGGAAAAAACGAGGAAAATGAAAGCATATCCAGATAATTGTGTAAGGAATCAATCTAAAAAACTTAGAAACACAGGTATGAAATATAAAAGTGCGAAGAGGAAGATAGTAGAAGAAAGAAAGATGAAACAACCCTGCCAAGAAAACTGCAAGTATAAATGTATACTTAAATTTTCGGAGGCAGAAAGACTCCAGTATTTTAAAAAATAATGGAGCCTGGCGGATGTATTAAAGCAGAGAGCTTTTGTAAGGTCTCGAATTCAGGATATACCCACAAATTGCTTAGCAGTTGCGGGAACAAGAAAGAAAATTAATAATCATGCATTCTACTTCGGCGAAGCGAAAAAAAAGCCAGGGACTGTAAAAAGTTTTTTACCTCTTCACTTGGAATCACTTACAGATGTATCCGAAGTGTTATTGAAAAGAGTATAAGTAGCGACATCAGCGAAATGCGGGGTAAACATGGGAAACAGAGAAGTGTAGATGAAAATATTAAGGCCAAAGTGTCACATGAACTCTATTCCCAAAATTGATAGCCACTACACCAGGACACGCAGTGAGAAAGAATATATTGAAGGTGGTAAGACAATTATTGATCTTTGGAAAGATTACAAGAGCGATTGTGAAAAAAATGGTGAACCTTTTGCAACGCAATCCATGTACAGAAATATTTTCAACTACGAGTTCAACCTCGCCTTTTTCGTGCCAAAAAAGAACCAATGTCAAAGGTGCGTAGTATTGGAAAATGCGAGTGAGGAGGAAAAATTAAAACTTGAAGCCGAATACCTATCACACATACAAGAAAAAAAAACTGAGTAGGTCCGAAAAAGAAAGCGACAAGGCTAGGGTTTCCGATTCTTTCAAAGTAGCATGTTTTGATTTGCAGGCTACCTTCCCAACTCCTAAAGGAGAAGTTTCATACTTTTATTACAGGTCTAAGTTGTTAACTTATAACTTTATGGTCTGTGATCTTTTACCTAAGGGCCAAGGTTATGTCCAATGTTTCATGTGGCATGAGGGTGAAGGCAAGAGAGGGGCAGTTGCAATCGGATCATGCCTTCTGCAATATTTTCAAAATAAGGCTGAACTTTGTAATGGAGAATTGGACATTGCTTTCTATTCTGACAACTGTGGAGGTCAGCCAAAAAATTAATTTGTTATAGCAGCTTACCTTTATACTGTAAAAAATTACAAAATTAGACCCATAAGCCCCAAATTCCTTATCACAGGACATATCCAAAACGAAGGGAATAATGTTCATTCAGTTATTGATAAAAACATTCAACGAAGGAGAGTACAAATTGCTTAAAGTTAAGGAACGTCGTACACGAGCATCTCCACTTGCAGATTTAAAAGATTTTGAAATAAAAAAGCGTATACGGATTCATTATACATTCCGAAGCAAAAATACGATGATCTGATGTTTTTATTGCGTAGCAATGCAATCAAAAGCAGCTACAGCTATTTTTATAATAGCCCTAAAGTAGCTTCTGTAAATCAGTAGTTCGAAAAGAAGTTTTAAAATCTAATTTAAGTCTAATAACCTCAACATTAAAAGTACAAAAAGGAAAGACTGACTAAAGTGATGTAAAACTGACTACTTTAAAAATAAAATGGAGCATTTTTGGCGACATCGAATATGTGGTCATTCCACAAAAGGTGGTCGGTGATGCACATACCAAGGACTGAAAGCTGATAGGTTTCTTCAATGCAAGCGCCGCTCATGGATAGCGGCATGGGAGGTGGATTCTGCTTTAACGACAGAAGACAGCACTGAGTTTTTGAAGCATTAAATTCTACGCGGTTTTGAATTCCCCATTGGACAATTCTGTCAAGATCTGAATTTAATGAGCTTATCATACGCTGCCGTTCCAGTTGCATATCCGAAGAACAAGGAGGTGCATCTGAAAACGAATATGAATAGCTGAGAGTACTATCGTCAGAAAAACAATTAAGTGGATTAGAAGTTCCAGATAAGAGATCATTAATAAACATGAGTAATAGGGTCGGAAACAATACGGAGCCCTGGGGCACACCAGCATTTATTTTGTTTAATATCAGACTTGAAACAATCTAATACAACTTGTATTGAACGGTCCGAAAGTTAATTTCTAATCCAAGGAAAAAGAGATTCATCGATACCAAATGCAAGCATATTCGATAAGAGAGCTTGATGCCAAACTCTATCAAATGCTTTTGAAATATCAAGCGAACTAATCTTATTTTCTCCAAAACGATGTAAAGATTTGTGCCACTGTTCGGTGAGATATACCATCAGATCACCCGTGGACCTATTGCTACGAAAGCCATACTGCCGGTCATTAAGGAACTTTCGTTCTTCAAGATATTTCTTAAGCTGATAGTTAATCAGCGTTTCCATGACCGTGGAAAGAAGGGATGTAAGTGCAATTGGACGGTAATTAGAGGGTGAAGACGATGCGCCTTTTTTAGGGACAGGCTGGACAAATGCTGTTTTACATCCACTCGGAAAGAGACCTGTAGAGTAGGCCAGATGGGATAGCTTACGAAGTCGTTTTGGCAGCGTTGAAGAACATCGCTTCAAAACGATGGGAGGGATACTATCCGGGCCAGCGGATTTGTCTTTATCAAGGTCTTTGAGGACTCTGGCAACTGCACGAGTGCGAAGGAAGATTCGTCCCATGAAATCGTTTACGCTCTCAAGTACTGGAGGAGTCATAACACTTTCTGGCAGCGTTGAATTAACAACGAACTGCGCTCCAAGCAAATTGGCTTTTTCACGAGAACTGACAAAAGTGGTGTTATTAAAGACGATCGTTGGAACCGAAGATGAAGTTGAATTTCGAATATTTTTTACAAATGACCAAAAATTCTTACTACCTTTGGGACATTGTAGTATTTTTTGCCTTAATTTTTGATCATACAAAAATTTGGTTCTTTGATTGTGAACATAGCAAGTCTTTCTAGCTTGTTGAAACTTTTTCCGGGTTTCCTTAGTGGGGTTGTCTTTGTAATTCCGGAAAATTACTTCTTTAACCCTAATAACCTCTTTACAACAATTCTTCTCATTCCGAGAAGAATTAAATTTGTTATCATATCTGCGCTGGAGTCTACATCACTACCGAGGAAGCATAGTGACCAGTTAAAGTTCCTGAAGAAATTATTGAGACCGTCCCAGTTGACATTCTCATATTGCCAAACGGTTGTTTTAGGTGATTTTTCTTTAACTGAGTGTTGTTGGCATGAGAAATTTGCAGATATGACACAATGGTCTGATGTTCCTAGAGGCGATAATACACTTACGGTGTATTTATTAGGGTCAGTGGTAAGAAACAATATCTAAATCTGGTCGAGATTCATGTTAATCTCATAAGTTCACAGATAGGGTATTTGATTTCTCCGAGTTTTCTGCCAAGCTCGACCGCGACGTGCTAGCACTTGAATTTTCGTTTTCTTATAATAAATCTGAGAAACACGATGTCAATATAAATGTATACTAGTTATTTCGGATATATTGTTCACAACTACCTGTCCATTTTTATTTCCTTGTTTGAAAAAATTTTATGTGTATGTATGTATATGTATCCAAATGAAAGCATTCAGGAAAGAAAATAGAAGCGTGGTTCACACTATTCAATCTTTTAATTTTTTTTGCAAACTGAAATAAAAGTGCTTTAAATTATAAATTGACTCCATCTTAAAAATATGAGCCAAATCTAAAAAAGATGAGTCCCCGAGCCAACCTAAAAAAATGAGTCCCTTTTGGCTCAAATGAGTCCCAGTGGTAACAGTGCCTGGCACCCAACATAGGTAAATATTGAACTGCTGCGCCATCTACATAAGAGATGAACGCAGTTCAGAGCAGATCTGGAGTTTGTTGAGATCGATTCCAGATATTTTTAGCCGGCTGACCATCTGAGAGGATGCGGATAATAGTAGTTGATATAAAGTTTTATATTGAGCCAGGAAATTACTTCTCTTCCGCCTGGAATAGGCTACAATGATTAGGGGAACGGAAAGAGAGACTTAAGCTTAGTCTGTTTGAGTACACATCCTCTTCCAAGAAGTTTAAGTCCTCCCAGACAGATTTTGGGGCAATGGTGACTTGGAAGTTTTTGCCGAATTCTAGTTTAGGGATGGTGTAATGAATGTAACTTGGAAGTGATCCGAAGGAGTTCAGAATAATAGAATGGACTTCATCATTATTGATCTATTGTGAAGAAGTTTTTATGCGGGCGGCTGTGCTCGCTGCCGTCTGTTTGCTGAAAATATCGAGAGGAATAAGTGGAGGAGACCGTCTGGCACGGCACAGGGTGTTGGTCTTAATGCACGCTTATACACATTAAAGGTGTGACATTTAGACTATTGCAGCCTTTTATAGAGCCATCCACCATACTGTTACAACATAAGTAAGAATCGATCTGATTACGGGTTTGAAGTCCCTATTTGTTCCGTATAGCTTGTTTGCATGAGTACCTACCTGCCATACTGCTTTGTAGCAAAAAGAAACAAGAAAATCATAAAAGGGGCCCAACAATTTTGTTAAACAAAATTCATTATTCTATTTTATGTAGCGATAGGCTAAATTTTTAGAAGTTTTGTTGGAAAATTAAATATTTCGGGGAAGACGATTTTTTTGAAATTATGTTCTTAAATTTATTTTATTAAATACTTTAAACTGCCATTACCAATTTTTTTTTAGAAAAAAAAATATAGACATTTTGTACACAAGATTCTTATTAGAGCTAGAATTCACCATATAAATTTTGTGGGAAAACGGTTATATGGCAAGTACCGTTAATAACATTTTAATTTAAATTGTTGATTAACTAAATTGTAGACTACTACAATGGTACACTGAATTTTTGTTTATGAAAATCGTTAGTGTCATTTTCGAGATATTTGAGATTTACCATTTTTTTCCAAAAACTTGTATCCGTACTGTTATTTTTGGAGTTAATAAAATATTAAAAAAGAATCGAGCTCATCACCTAAAATGCTCAAATGTCTTACTTGGTAATCGCACGATGTCGTTATTTAGTTAACGTCGTCTTTTTGTGAGCTAACCATGTCTTAAAATTGATTGTGCAGAATATATGTATTGTAACGTTAATTCTGTGGAATGTAGCTCCATACAGCTGAAATCGTCCATATCGTTCAATTCGCCCCAAAGAAATGGATAATTCATTGATCTGTAGAGCTCGTGACCTTACAAATGGAGTCGAACAAGAACGGATGAATGAGATTATCAAGCACTAGGGATGGTAAAAACCAGACCGAAACCGGTTATTTTGTTTCGGTTAATCCGTTTTCAGTGTGGAGATTTTTTTTGTCTCGGTTAAGACCGGTGTTTTTTTTTCAGAAATCCAATAACCGGGTAAAAAATAAAATACGCAACTGGATCGTACGAACTTGCTCTTGTAGCTAACAACTTTAATGGAGCCAACCATTAAGATTTAGTTAGTTAGATGTAATTATCCTATGCAGGCTTAAAGCCTATGTAGGTAAGATTTAATTGATTCTTAGTATAATGAATTGTGGAATTCAAGGTAGGTACCTACCTACAAATGTATATTTAAATCTAAGCTATGGATTTTAATTATGTAAGTAAGGAGAGTAAAATGTATTTATATATATATACATATTGATGCAAGTATGTAAACATGTACATATAATAATGAAGGATGTAGGTGGGCAGAGAGCTTTACGCATATAACTTTATAATTTAGGTGCTCTATGCATACATAAGATTCATGCGATTCTTAAAGACACGTCATATGTATATATAAATGTATGAGGGCCTACATTGTATTTAGTATTCAGTGACTTACGCGAAAACTCGTAAAAATGGAATAATAATAAGGTAGAAATAAATGGATAATACACATACTTAAATGATTTTATATTGCTTAGTCGTTATAGTTTGAGGGAAAACAAAGATGCCATTTGAATTCGTGGCTAAATAAGAATATATCAAAAAAAATTAAAAAATCGTTGGAGCGGTTTTTTATGTATACATTTTTTAAATCATTTTTAGAAAAAAATTTGAAGCGCAATTTTAAAGATATTATTAATATCTGTACATATAAAATTAAAATTTAAAAAAAAATCTGTGACTGGTTTTTGAAAAATCGATTTTTCAAAAAAAAATTTGATTTATTTTTTAAAAATCGAAAAACCTTTTTTTTTGAAAATTTGGGTATGCACTTTTCTTAACAATTTTAGGGAGCCTTTGTCTAAAAAAAATTTTGTAATCGGTTTATCCAGTATTGAGAAAGTCGAAAATATAAAAAGGGTTCTATGGGAAGTACCGTTAATAAGACGCAAAAGAAAGATTTTTATACTTAAAAGTGAACTGTTATAATTTAAGAACACACAATTTTTTTTATAAAAATACTTGCAGCCGTTTTCGAGAAATACATTTTTTTTAACGTTTTTTTAACATTTGTATGGGAGGTACCGTTGTTTTTTATTTTAGAAAATTAGTTTTTTGAACTATTCAAGATAATGTCAAAAAACTACCAAATACGAAGATTCGAAAAATCTATTAAGTCGTTTTCGAAATTTTAAATTTTCAAAAAAAAAAAAATTAATTTCCAAAATTTTTTTTTTTTAATTTTGGTATTCAATAGTGTTTAAGCTTTCTAGGAGGTTCTGGGTAAAAAAATCAGATTAACCGTTTCCGAGAAAATCGAGAACCAAAAAATGGTTCTACTAGAGGCACAAAAAAAAACAAATTTTTTCAAAAAAAAAATTATCAAAAGGAACCCTTTCCCTTCATTATTGAACTGATTTTTTTATAAAAATCGTTGGAGCCGTTTTTGAGAAAAATAAGATTTTTGTTTTTGGCCAAAAAAAATGTATGGGAGCTACTGTTATTTGGGGTTGGGGTCAGTTGGGATTTTGGGTTTTCAGGATTCTGGTTTTCGGGGTTCAGAATTTCGGAAGTGTGTAAGCTGTAGACTCGACGGCAGAGAGACAGAATGACAGACAAACGGAATTGGGGGACCCACTTTTTTGGTGTTCTCTATGATCGTAATATCATGTTTGATTGTTAGAAATTTTTTTTTTACGAATACATAACTTGCCTTATTGTACCTATAACCGCAAGTAAAAAGGATGAGGCCTGATTAGGCATAAGCTAGCATGAACTGCATTTATATATATACATGTCCGAAGAGATTTTAAGCATCAACTCGACCTTTTTAATCAGTATCGAGTTGAACAACCGCCGTTCAACTAACATATTACTACCTATTTGTTCAAATGAAGATCCGTTATTAACTATTATTAGTCTATTATTGTTCTCCTTTCTTTTGTAACAAAACAATTACTATACTCTCTTTTTCATTTCAACTACTTTTCAAACTCCTTTTCGCTAAGTCGCGTCGCGTGGTTTAAGGAAAACTTTAAGCGCCCTACAGACGATCAATTTTACTTGACAATATTACTTGAAGGAGGTGTTGTTCAAGTAACATTAATCGTTTGTAGGGCGCTTTGGCTAACATTCAACTCTTCTCTCACTTGATAAAAATTGATCGATTTAAAACTAAGACGTCAACAAAGTCGAACATAAATTCTCCAAGCTATAACCATGACTGTCATCAGCAATTATGTACTGTCATTCCACGGATATCAATATTTTTTTGAAAACTTAAAATAAATCTTCTGTGGGGACCTAGCCTTATGAAAATACTAATAGGAACGTTCATCTAAATTATGTTTCTTTATACTGTGTGTATAGCTTGTATTAAAAGATAACCTTCAGAAGCTCAAGCTGCATATATGTATTGTATATATGAATGTCGTTTCGAGTGCATATTTAATTACCTATTACAACTTTCTCAATCAGCTATCCATATTTGGCGTTGAACTTAATGTCACCTGTCTATCCGACTATCCACGCATCTTCCAAATGTTTTGTATTTTTTATTCCTCATAAGATTTCGCATGTTGAGTTGAAGACTGCCCATAACCCATACCCATGTCCATTCAAGTTGTGGCTTGTGTTTCCCATGTATGTTGTGTCATTTATAATTGCAAATCGCAAATTATGATATGCAGCAATTATATTTAATGATATCTGTCAGTGGGCACCTGATTTATGAAACTGAAGTGATCTTTCGTTTCGCTCGCGATTCAACGGTTCAAGGCAAAGGCCTGAGCCAAGTCAAGTCAAGGCTGGACCGCACGATTTAAGGTGAAACAAGATGCCACCGGTCTGCATTTTGCTGCAATGATGCTGATGAGAGGTGTATTACAGCTGCAGGTTACGTCCGGATTCAGTGCATAGTCCTACGTGAAGTTGCAATGAAATATGATGCTGGTTAGCGATACCGCTGCTTTAGCCATACATATGTACATGCATATATACACTAAGACGATGATTAAGTGAATTGTTCGATTAATTGGATTATGGATTCGCCGTCTTAATGGCAAGAAAGTCGTAATTGGATTTTAATTCCTGTGAAACACGATATGAATGTGATAACTATGTTTTGTGATATTTTAGTTTCTTGGGAAATCTGGATGCCTCGATTTATTTAAGCCAATTAGTGAAATGCGGAGATTTCCATTTCTGATCTTGTCTCTGCGATCACTTACGATGCCTTTTTTTTGCGGAGGCTTTTGGATTCTGGATCAAATATAACCATTCCGCACTTTCTATGAGCATCATCATCATTTTAGGATCGGAAGAACTCCATCGGGAAATCCCTTTTTGCATTTTTATGTATGGCTCATGGCCATTTATCAATTTGACAGTTTCTTTTTTAATTTTCGTAAATCGCTTTTGGCTTCCTCTTTTGGCCGACAGCGGCTGCTATACGGCCCCGCCTCTTTCAGAGCGGCATTTTATTTTACACGGGTATTATGTTCAGAGCGTGCCATGTGCTTGTTAGACATTGCCGAAAGGGTTTCGTCTTTTGTTTGATGATCTCCGTATTAGTTTTTTTTCTTTTTTTTTATAGGACCCCAGTCAGCACCATTGGGCTTCTGAGTTAGCTTGCCTATATATTTGACACAGCAGCCGCAAATTTGCAAAATAAAAAAAATTATACATTAGGACACAATTTGAATGCCATGAATCAAGTTTGGAATTTTGATGAGGATCGCCGAAAATATGTTGATAATGGAAAGATAATATCGTTGTGGTTTTAATTCCGCTAATAAGAGCTTATGTTTTTGAAATGAGATAACTGTATAATAATAGTAATATATGGAGTCATGCCATTTGATAGTTGAAAGAAGTTGAGAGTGGATATAAAATGCTAATAATGTTAAATTAATATTATTTGATAGAGTGAATAATAATTTCCAACGGCATAATTTTCAAAAACAACATTCAAAGAACAATGTAAATCAATGTTTTACCACCTGAATGTTAAATAGGAGCCGGACGTAATCCCAACACTCATAATACTAGAAACCCAGAATCCAGATAATAAATAATCCCGAATGGCCAAGATCCAGTGATCTGGAAGTGTTGTTGTATAAAAAAACGCTTGACAGAAGCACCTGACTAGCGTGACGACCTTACAAACCCTTTAAGCGAATAATTGGAATTGGGTGAGTTGAAGGTACCCACAGATCACAGTACACATATTACAAGGTAATATATTGCCCATGTTGTCAAGAATTCAGATGTCATATTTGACAAAATGTCTCTCAGATCTGACACATGTACTCTGATTTTTGCAGATCCACATATAAATAGGGATTGGTCGATATTTCAGTAAAGCTTGACTTGAAAATGTCTCACAATTATCTACCAAACGGTTGGTAAAAAATCTACCAATCTCTTACAATTTATTGTGAGAATTTGTCTGACAATTTATTGTCAGAAAGCTACTGAATACCTACAGATAAATTGTAAGGCATTGGTAGATTTTTTACCAACCGTGTACGCACATCTTTTAAAACTATTTGCAGTTGAGCTTTCACAAAGTTAAAACCGAGATTGGATTATAATAATAAAAATTAATATATAATGTACATCTCTATCTCTATTAATATATAAAAGTGTAAATTTGTTTGATGTCAGTTTGTCTGAAATTACGCGGTCAGGAAATGTGTCTTGCAATAAAGCCATATTCGCTCGAGTTGTGTGGCATATGGCACCGTCTTGTTGAAACCACATATTCTCCAAATCGTATTCTTCAATAGAAGGCAAAAAATTCGGTAATGATGTGACCATAATGCTCCGAATTGACGGTGATAGTTGTTCCATCGTCGTTTTCGATGAAGTAAGGTCCAATCACACCTCCGGACCAAAGAGCTCCCCAAGCAGTGACTTTTTGTGGATGTAATGGCCTCTCTTCAATTACTTGAGGATTCTCAGAACACTAAATACGACAATTTTGTTTATTAACATACCCACCGAGTGAGAAATGTGCTTCGTCGCTGAAGAAAAATCGACGTCCACCGCCTGTTGTTCAAGCAGCCATTCGACGTATCTACGACGTTGTGAATGGTCAGCTGGCTTCAGTTGTTGGTGAGCTGGACTTTATGTAGGTGTAGATCCAAATGCAAAATACGCCATAATGTGCCGCAAGACAGTCCTAATTCCGAAGAACGACGAGGAATCGACACATTTGGGTCTTCGGCAACACTTTCACTTACAGCAGTGATATTTTCAGTGGTACGAGCGAAACGATGATGCACAGGCCTTACAATATCTGTAACCAATCCAGTCTCTTCAAATTTCTTCACAATTTTGCCAATTGCTTGCGTAGTTGGACGATTATGTAAACCATAATCTCCTCTTAAAGCACGATATGTGGCTGTGGCAGAATCACCATTTTTTTTTTAACAATTCTTATGCGTTGTGCGATAGTTAAGCGATCCATTTTCGTAAAAATCAGACTTTCAACTAAAAAAAAAGTGGTTTAACAGCTTAGTTCGACAGATGTCGAATTCCAGCCCTATACTTTAGAAACCGCAAAATGGATAACCATTTACTTATTAATATAAATTTGAAAGCATAATTTATTGCACTAATTAATAAAGTAAAAATAAATAGAATGATGAATTATTGAAAATTAAAAAGGAGGAACCTTTATAATTGAATATATTTAAAATAATAAATTTCTAGGAGGTCCTGCATAAAAAATTATAAAATAAAATGCACAATTGGATCGCACGAACTTGCTCTTGTAGCTAACAACTTTAATGTAGCTAACTATTGCGGTTTAGTTAGTTATGTGTAGTTATCCTATGCAGGTTTAAAGCCTATGTAGGTAAGATTACCTTGATCCTTATTATAATGAATTGTCGAAGGGATGGTTCAAGGAATATTGATTCAAAATTGCTTTTAACTGCCTTTAGTCAACAAAATTTGCGTTTCATCCCGGGAATATCACTTGGACTCATCAGTTGGTTAGTGTGCGCCTTACCAATACGCAATTTTTTTAAGTTCAGTCCAACTTAAAAAAAAAACACGTTCTTATTAACTATGTCTGGCCAAGGACAAAATCTTCCAATTTTAATGATTAAAATTTGAATCTTGTTGGATATAGTTCACATTGCTTTTTTGTCAAAAAAATCATGTAAGTTGAACTGAACTTAACAAAAATTGCATATTGGTAAGGCGCTCACTAACCAACTGATGAGTCGAAGTGAGATTGCCGGGATGAAACGCAAAATTTTGTGGACTAAAGGCCGTTAAAAGCTATTTTGAATCAATAATTGAACAAGTCCAATTAAATATAATGCAAAGTCTTCTATTTGGCTGAGTAATTTCAGTAGTATATAGAATTGTATTATAAAAAAAACACCTTCTTATCGTTTCAATTAATAGTTACATAGGTTAAGTGACGTACGCAAACATTCAGAAAAGGGAATAATAATAAGGTAGAAATAAATGGATAATACACATAATTAAATGTTTTTATATTGCTTGGTCATTATAGTTTGGAGGAAAACAAAGATGCACTTTAAATTCATAGATAAATAGAATATATCAAACAAAAATTCAAAAATCGTTGGAGCGGTTTTTTAATAAATTAATTTTTTATGTCTAAAATTTTTAAAACATTTTTAGAAAAAAAATTTGAAACGCTATTTTTAAGATATTATTAATATACATATAAAATTTAAAAAATTCTGTGACTGGTTTTTGAAAAATCGATTTTTCAAAAAAAAATTTTTAAAAATCGAAAAACTTTTTTTTTTGGGTATGCACTTTTCTTAACAATTTTAGGGAGCATTTGTCTAAAATTTTTTTTTTTTAAATCGGTTCATCCAGTATTGAGAAAGTCGAAAATATGAAAAGTGGGTCTAGGGGAAGTTTTTTATTTTTATAAATACTTAAAAGTGAACTGTACTAATTTAAGAACACACACATTTTTTTATAAAAATACTTGGAGCCGTTTTCGGGAAATACATTTTTTTCTTAACGGTTTTTTAACATTTGTATGGGAGGTACCGTTGTTTTTTATTTAAACAAAAAGTTTTTTAACTATTCAAGATAATGTCAAAAAACCACCAAATACGAAGTTTTGAAAAAATCTATTGAGTCGTTTTCGGAATTTTGTGTTTTCAAAGAAAAAGAAATAATTTCCAACAATTTTTTTTTTTTTTTTGAAAAATTTTGGTATACAAAAGTGTTTAAACTTTCTAGGACCTTCTGCGTAAAAAAATTCAAAAAAATCAAATTAACCGTTTCCGAGAAAATCGAAAACCAACAAAATGGTTGTACTAGAGGTACCAAAAATAACAATTTTTTTCAAAAAAAAAATTACCAAAAGGTACCCTTTTCTTTCATTACTGAACTGATTTTTGTTTTTGTAAGCATCGATGGAGTTGTTTTGGACCTTTTTGGCCTATGACATATGTACTTACCGTTATTTTTCGTCTTAAAAAAATGAAAAAAAAACACATGTGGACATATTATCGAAAAACGATATTTGGCAAGTTTGAAGCAAATCCATTCAATCGTTTAGGCTTTAGGCTGTAGACTAGAGGACAGTTAGGCCGACGGAATTGCGAGACCACCATTTTAAGTTCTCTATCATCGATTTCAAGTTTGATCAAAATTTCGAGTTTGATTTGTTTTCAATTACAAAACTTCCAAAATAATGCATACATACATAGCAAGTTAATTTGGTAAACGTCAATTTTGACGTATATTATTTATGTTATTGTCATAAGATACCGTATGCCCATTAACAGCTCATATTTGGAAGAAATAATGGTATTTTGACATCAGTCACGTTAATTCATCATAAACACATACAGTCTCAGGTGACAGTTTGGCTTGACGTATGCGATTAAAACGGAGATGGTAAATTCGAAAATCGAATTAAAGAACCCCTTAAAAACATTGTTGTGGAAACTCAATTTATTTCCTTCGGAGTCACCGAAGGTCAGGAATTTCAATATAGCTAATCTTATAATTAATTACACTCCATTCATAAATCATTATACCTACAATTAACGATTGTAATGGAAACGGAGTAATGACCTACATACCCTTACTAAACAGCCCGATATTGTGGGAATATAATTCCGAATATTCAAAAATTGAATAGTTTACTACGTCCAACAACACATTTGTATGAATCTATTTTTATGTCTTTAATATGCATGGAACCCTTAGGCCTTTTGATAACAAAATTAACATTCAAATTGATAAACAGCTCTACGAGCTCTCATTGTCCGTCATCAATATCCCAATTGATTGCCATTTGACATACAATTATTATTCAGATTTTCGAATGACAATAAAAAACCGCTTTAATGTATCCCAACAGTTCATTGGAAAGTGTGGACAGCCGGACAATGAATTTTGATCCATAATCGATTCAATAAAATTATCCATACGAATTATTTCTGCTATAGGTTTTTGTATCTACGCGAATGAAGTTCATATATCGTAAGTAGGTATGTAGATACATATATTTCTGGATTGTCAATAGACTACCTCCATTTACTTGGATATTTTACGACCGTACCGACACGACAGACGACGACGGCTGTGGCCGGCCTGTTAATTAAATTTCATGAAAATGAACCCATTGACATCGAATGGACAGCGGAAACAAAAGCTTAAATGAAATAGAACCAACTGTGTTAGTTTCTTCGTTGACAGACGCGACGACGCGACACACGAAATGAGTTGGCTGGAAGTCAGTCATGGGGGTAAATAGTTTCATTATGGCAAGACTGTGAAATTGAATTGTCTACGTCTGTCTGGTTGTTAACTCTGAAATTACTCTGCAAATCGCACACTGGTTAGTGCAAATTGTTGAACAGATTAAAATAGTTCGAGCAATTGTGTTGCTTTTGGATTTGGAAAATTGAAACCATTCGGTAGGTTTTATTAATTATGATATCAAAAACTTCCACAACTTCAATTCTTACTTCCGTTGTAATTACGTAGACACTAAGGCAAGCTTTGCATTTGATATAGAACACGAAAAAAGTGGGTGACGCGATAACGGCTCTAAAGATTTTTGATAAAAAAAATTCAGAGCGCTATTTTAGGAGTAGTTAACATTTTGGTTATTTTTTTTAATATAATGGCGCAAAATTTTAAACGATTTAGTAATATGTTAAATCATTTTTAGTATGATATTAGGCTAAAAAGAGGATTTTGCTAATTTTAAACCAGCTTAGTGTCTTACTATTTTCTTAACATTTTACTAAAGTTAAAATCACAAAATGGCTACTTTATTTTTTTAGTATCGTACTAAATCCATATGCCATTTTGACATTTACAATCGTCAAAAAGTTATGTTCGCTTACTTTTTGCACTATTTTAGCCGTCTTTAGTTGTACAGGGTGGCGTACGAAACGTGCTATAATGAGAAATTTAAATAACTTTTATTTCAATCGATGTATTTCATTAAATTTTTTTATTGGATTAAAAATTAAATTTTATTTTAAATAACTAATGGTTTTTAAAGATGATAGACCGCAAATGACCTCCAAGCTCATCCAAGCATATGCGGCACCTGATCAGGAAATTGTTCATTGTGGCCTTAAGGGTTGTAAATGGGATCGCCTCAATTCAGTCAAATTCCTGGGTTTCGTTTTGTACACTTCCTGCTTGAAATAACCCCATAAAAAAAAGTCTGGTGCAGTCAGGTCAGGTGACCTTGATGGCCAGCGGAAAGTGCAGGTTCTGGATATCAATTTGTTTGGGAATTTTCGTTGGAGCTCCGTCATAACTTGTGTGGCTACGTGTGAACTTGCTCCATCGTGTTGAAACCAAATCCTGCTGAAAGGGATACGTCTTCGGAGAAGTTCAGGGTAAAAAAACTCCTTCAACATCTTTAAATAACGGTCCATATTGACAGTTTGTGTTACACCGTTTTCTTCACAGAAGTATGGCCCGACAATACACCTCGATGAAACTGCGCACCACACAGTGACTCGTTCTGTGTGCAGTTCCGTCTCTTGGATCGTTTCTGGATTAGATTCACTCCATATACGGTAATTTTGCTAGTCAACATTGCGTTTTAAGTCAAAATGGGACTCATCAGAGGAACAATTTATCAATGTGTTGTCTTCTTCGGCCATTGCAATCATTTTTTGGCAAAATTCCAGGCGAACAGGCAAATACTTAGGGTTGAACTTGCTTGTAATTTGGGCTTTTTACGGAAACAAGTTTAAGTCATCATGAAGTATCCGTTATAATGACCGTCTGCTAACTCCAATTTGGCCCGAAAGTTTCGAGTTTAAATACTTGGATTTGCCTGTACTGCCGATGCAACAGCCACGATTTCATCCTGAACCCGAACATTGGGATCTCGATGAAACGTTCTTCGTTCGATGCTTCCAGATTCGGCAAACATGTTCACCAGCCTCATTATGGTCCATCTACTCGGGGAAGTACCGAAAACTCCAGCCTAAATTCCCTTTGGACGGAAATGACGGACTGCAAAGAATGGTATTGCTGCACTATCCAAATCCTTTTTTCAGTATCCCAAGCATTCATTTTTAGAAATCTAAATAGTAGCCTATAAAATATTTATAAAAAAATAAACCGATTACTCAAACTGAAAAAAAGTTATTACGTTTTATTTTCGTAGCACGATTCGTGTGCCACCCTGTAGTTTATTAAGAAAACAGATTTAGTGTGGTGCTACTTAAAAAGTGTTTAAAATTAGGAAAACATTAGTAAAGTGCTTAAGTATTAGCAGACTGTTAAGTAGTATCATGCTAAGCCCTGAACATCAGGCTGTTTAAAATTTTGCGCCATTAGCGGTAAGTTCCATAATAGCGTTTTTTTTTATTTTCGACTTTCTCATTAACGGCTCAGCGGATTTTGATCAAAATTTTTATACAGGAGGTCGTCCGGATTTTAAATGAAACAGTTGAAAAATATCGCAATGGGACGGAAAAATTCAGGCGGGTAAAGCATTATACGTTTTTGTAGTGCGTCTGAAAAAGGAATCTCTATACTTTACTGTACGTCCGAAGTTGGGCTCAAGGGTAAACTGATGAGTATTCCTAGAAGCGCGAGAATCATGGTTGAATTGTTTTAGGGGTGGAATGCAAATGGATATTTCATTAGAACATGTGTCAATCAAAATAGCCATACAAGAAATGAAACATTACGGCTGTGGTTGAGAGGTTCAATTGTTTCGGTTATTGTTCTATCACTTATCATTTTTAAAGCTCCTTTTCTTATTATGTTCAAGAGACTTAAGTGAGTTAGAGAGTACAAGCCCAAATATGGCAGTTGCACTCAAGCTTTGGACGAATGAAGGCTTTATATTTTACATCTAGATCGGAAGGCCAGATTTATTTCTTGCATCGTGTCAGAAAATCCAAACACCTAGGAGCGTTCTTTGCAATATCGAACATGTGGTCATTCCACAAAAGGTGGTTAGTGATGCACATGCCGAGAACTGAAAGCTATTCGGTTTCCTCGATGCAAGAACCGCTCATGGACAACAGTATTGGGGGACGGTCCCTCTTTAACAACAATAGACAGCATTAGGTTTTTGAAACATTAAATTTTACGAGGTTCTTATTACCCATTGGACAATGCTGTCGAGATCAGAATTTATGGATCTTGCGGTTCCACATCCGAAGAATAAGGAGGTGAATCTGAAAACGAATATGAAAATCTGAGAGTACTATCGTCTGCAAACTAATTTAGTGGATTAGAAGTTCCAGAAAGAGATCATTAATTAAAATGATAAAAAGAGTTGGAGATAAAACAGAGTCCTGGGGACCACCGGCATTTATTTTGTGAATATCAGACTTGAAACCTACAACTAGCACCTATTGAGTGCTGCAAGAGGTAATTTATAATCCAAGAAAAAGAGATTTATCGTTTCCAATGCAAGCATTTTCGATAAAAGGACTTGGTGCCAAACTTCAAATGTTATTGAAATATCACAAGTGCAATAATCTTTCTTTCATCTAGAAGTGACTGTGTTTATGTTTTATCAAATATTAGGATTAAGCCTTTAAAACGTTCCCCCATTTATTAAACTTTGTCTCTCTTTCTCAGATATATTTATGTTTACCCCACTCTAGAAAAAAAAGTGTATGTGACAGTATGTACCCGAGTTTGTCAGTTTTATTCAATAGAATTTTTTTAAACCCCTCTTAAATCAAAGGCTGAATTGTTATGCAGTAAATAACTATTTACTGAGGCGGATTTTATTCAACTTTGTAAATTAAATTTACAAATGATGATATTAACAAAGTGATCTAATCATAAGTACCAACAATTTAAAGTAAATATAATCTGAATAAATATTTATATACCTATTTAAACTACTATTATTTTGTTAACATAATATTATTGTATTATCTATGATATTTATTTAAACTATCCTTATGTTTACTCACCTGCTATACATGTACAAGTATATTTTAATTTTAAAACATTGAAATCAAATTGCTTAGATCTTGAATAACACGATTCTATGGTGCAATAGTTAGCACTCTGGTCTTTAAATCCAGCGATCCGAGTTCAGATATCGGTAGAACCTTCAAACAAAGAAAATCTTTTGCTCAGCCTGGAAATTTTATAACAAAAATGATTTATAATTTACAACACTACGTCACAAACTATTTAGGTTAAGAGGTGATTTTTTAGAAGGAATAGAGCATTCGATACGAATTAATTAAAGTGAACAATGTATTTATTATGAATTCTAATTGAATTGCAGTCAGTGATCCCTTTTTTTATGCGCACAGCGCACACAACATTATTTAAATTTAAATTCGTATCAATTAATAGGTCTGTTAGGTTATGAAAGCATAGGAGTTCTTATTGCAATTCACAAAATGTTTCTAATTATTTTCTAATTTTCGAGTGGTGTGCGTCAGAACGTGTTTACAAATTTTATTTATTTTGGTATTTTTATTTGTATTTTATTTAGAAATCAGCTTAGCACTTAAATAGTGGAAGCTTAAAGCAGAAAATGACAAATAATTTAATAAGGCTATTCTTTAAGAAAAATCCAGAAAAAGAGATAATTTGCAGTAAACCTTTTGCAATTAAAATTAAGAAAATATATATAATCATAATGAAAATGCAATTATGATATAATGTAAATAGCAATGAACGAAGGATAGATCCTTGTGGAACCCCTTGCATAAGCTAGAAAAAGTTAGAATATTTGTTTTTAAGAAAAAGTGTGTCTTTCCTTTCATTTAGATAGATAGATAGATATATATTTCGTGATAATTTTTATACAAAGCCTATGACTGCACGTTTTACATTACATTATCTTTGATTTAGTGAACAATTTTATAGTTACAAGTATTATTTAAAGGAAAATACGAAAAAAAACCTTTATTAGAGGAAAAAAAAGGAATAATTGTTATTAAAACATTTGTATGGTTCGAGGAATGCTTTTTATATACAAATTAATTGACTAGAATAAGCTATAATAAATTAAATAAACAGAGATAAATAAATAAATAATAAATAAATAAATGGGTAAATAAAATAAATAAATAATATTGAAAATAAATAAAAAGATAGGTATATACGAATTTAAATACATAATATTAGTGAACGACAATATGGGTTAGTAATAAATAAATACATGAATTGATAAATAACACTTAACTAATGAATATAAAAAGTTAACATGAAACAGAACTGAATAAATAAATAAATAACAAGCAAACGAAATAAACGTGCGTGAATACTAAGTTACTCCAGAAATGTGCTGGCTTATGAAAGGATTGTCAGTCATATCACAGCTATTATTAAAATTGGTAGTAAGTTTCCGAATCCTGTCAGGAATCAACTCAACATCTGCTTTACTGTGCAGATCCAAGGTTGAATGGTACCGAGGAAAATTGAGCATCATTTTTAACACTTTATTTTGCGAAATTTGTAACCTTTAATGTGACTGTTAGCAGCTTTCCCCCATGCTGGGCACCCATATAGTAATATTGATTGAAAAATAACTTTATATATTAAAATCTTATAATAATTTGTAAGTGAAGATTTTCTATTTATAAATGGGTAAAGCATCTTAATAGCAATATTGATTTTCTTTATAGTATTACTAATGTGTTGACTAAAAGTTAATTTGGTGTGAAGATGAATTCCTTAATATTTCACTGACTGTTCCCATGGTATTACATTTCCAATTAATTGAAGCTGAGTGCTGGGAAGATAACAAGGTTTTCTTTTTCGTGAGAAAAAGATGGCTTGCATCTTTCCAGCATTCAGCTTAATTTTCCATTTGTTAAAATATTTTTCTAACATTTCAATTGCATTTTCTAAATTTCTCTCAATGTTGAGAGCAAACTCATGCAATGAAAATATTATCATCAGCAAAAATAGCTGATTCACAATGGGGAAGATTTGGGAAATCTGATGTATAGACGTTGTACAAGGTTGGACCAAGAACTGAACCTTGGGGAACACCAAAGTCAAAACAAAAAAAATATTTGAAACACTACTATCAACGTGGACTTGAAAACATCTACCACACAAGAAACTTTAAACAATTTTACACAAATAAAGTGGGAGGTTTATTTTTATCATTTTTTATACGCGTCCATTGTGACAAACAGAATCAAAAGCTTTTATCTATAAGTATCATTCCAGTTGAGTGTCCTTCAAGCACGATTCTGTTTTACGTGGTTACAAATTCTTTTTATCTGATGAGATGTGCTATGAAAACGTCTAAGTCCGAATTGCTCATCAGGAAAAATATTACTATTGGAAACAGTTTTTAAAATTTGTTCCTTTATTATTTTTTTGTAGATTTTGCTAATGCTGCTAAGCAAACTTATGGGCCTATAACTTGCTGCTAATTCGGGTGATTTTCCTGATTTAAGTTTAGGAACGACTTTTGCTTTTTTCCAGGCATTAGGAAAATACTGAAGCTTAAGACACCCATTAATTATAAATGTCAAAAAGCTTACTCCAACGCATGGAAGATGTTTTAAATAATTATTTTTTATATGATCTAGCTCTTCTACTTTTCTGTTTTGAAGACTTTGAATAATACTTTTTATGCTTTCTTCCGTAACGAATGCATTGAATGGTGTCAGTTCGATTGAGGAATCGAAAACTTGGATTGAATTTTTCACTGCATCATTGGTTTCTACAAAATTCAAGTTTTGTGAAACTAAATGGTTTCTATCGAAGATCTTGCCAAGTTCTTCTGACTTTTCAACATCTGTGAAAAGAATTGCTGACGAATTCTTTAAAAATGGAATTTTCCTATTTTTATTTTTTTTTGCTATTTTTACGATGTTCCAGAAGGGTCTCCCATTCTTGTCGAGTACACTGAGCCTTTTATTCCATTCTTCGTTTCGATTAATAATTAAATGGTTTGAAATAAGTTTATTAAGTAAGAAACCATAGTTCGAGAAAAAGGTTGACGAAATCGTTGCCAGTTTCTTTTATGCAAATTTCTCACTTTAATTAGTTCCAAGATTTGAGGTGGTAATCTTTTAGTCGTTTCATTCTTAATTCGTTTAGGGACGCTTTCGTCTATGGAACATATAATGGACTGGGAGAAGTTTTGAACAATGGAGTCCACATCCTCTTTACATGAAATGCTTTCAAGGTCTGTGGAAACATTGTCAAATTTTGTGTTTATCTTCGTTCTAAAAGTTTTCCAGTTTGCATTTTTCAAATATTGAAAATATTGCACTTTTTTCTCACCCGACCATAAAAGATCACATAAAACAGGGTTATGATCTGAGCTCAGAGCATTAAAAGAAGTCGGTTGTGTTATAAGACTAGGGACATTTGACACAAATATATCAGGAACAGAACGACTAATACGAGAACTAGCAGGGAAATACGTTGGACAAGGAGGGTACAAGATACTGATAGGAAATGTGAGTGCAAAGTTTGCCAATATATTGCCCCAGGCATTCGCTCTTAAACAACCACAATCTCTATGACGAAAAAATAGTAATGAAATAGCAGACGAAGAGAACTTATAAAGCTTATACAGCTTGTTTAAAAGAATTGTGTGCCTTATAGTTTCAAATGCTTTATATTTACTGACTGACTGGTTTGGAATCTAGATATTTGGTCTGTTAATATTTTTCTTGCATTATCCAAGATGTCGAAAAAAATATAATATGTATATGGGTCTAAGTTATTTTCTGTTGGCACTTTTCTGAACGGGGATCACCTTAACAACCCGAATTAAATTAATGTGTAATAAAATGAAGAATTAAAGGCTAAATAAACCATATAAGAAATTTGGCTTACCTTATTTCAGCACACGGATTTTAAGGTAATTTAACAACACTGTGCCTATTTCTTTAGGATCTAGGCCACAACCAAATGTTAGTCTTCACTTACAAACACCTAGTTCACGATGATTATTGCAGAGTTTTTTTTTTACCACCAATAGAAAGATCAAGTCGATTACTGAAAAGCTTAGCCATTTGAGCGGATACAGACTCAATTACGATGTCCATTAAGCTTAAAACGGAGGATAATTTATATCTATTGAAAAGGATATTGAACTGCGAACGAAGAAATTGGAGCATTGAAGTTAAAAGCAAGATAAATTAAATCGTGTATGGAGAATGCCGGCACAGAAACCTTGTCAAAAAATATCAACATCACTCCCAAAACTATAGAGCAAGTTTGGCATTTGAAAAAAAAATCGAACTCGGGATTTTAATCAAACTTCACATTACTATGCTGGAGAACACCAAAAAAGTGGATCCCGCAATTCCGTGTGTATGTTTTTATGTATATCTGTTTTGCCATACATTTTTTTTACCATCTTAATTATCTCGAAAACTGTTCTAAACGGCTTGAAAAAAAGTATGTGCACTACCTTAGGTATAGTCTATATTTAGATCGATTTTGTTTTCATATTTTATTATTAAGGGTACCTGCCATATAACCAGATCGATTTCGATCGAAATTTTTATATAGGAGGTCCTTAAAATTATAAATAATATTGCATACCAAAATTTTGGAAAAATATTTGTTTCGGTTTAAAAAAAAAAATTGAAAATTCAATATTTCGAAAGGGGGTGAATGAAATTTTGTTTGTAAGTTTATATTATTAAATATTTAAAATTGTCATACCAATTTATTTTTGTAGAAAAAAAATTTGTATATAAAAAATTAAAAAAATTAAGTAAAAACAACTTTGAAAATGTATTTGGATTCTTAACAGAAACCTTTTGCATACGATGTGATCGAACATAAGATCAAGTTCGTGTGATCCAGTCCTGCATTTAATTTGTTGACGATAGTGTTCTCAGCTTTTCATATTCGTTTTCAGTTTCACTTCCTTGTTCTTCAGATGTGGAACTGCAATGGAAGTGGATGATAATCTCATTAAATTTTGATGTCGAGAGCAATGTCAAATGCGGATTAAAAACCACGTATAGAATTTAATACTCCAAGTACTCAGTGCTGTCTTGTGTCGTTAAAGCAGAACCCATCCAATATGCAGCTATCCATGAACGGCGGCACTTGTATACTGAAGAAACCGATCAGTTTTCAGTATGAGCATCACGTACCACATGCTCGTTCTTACAAAAACGCTGAAAACTGTTTGGGTTTCTTTCGAAAATGCAAGAAATGCTTCTCCCTTCTAATCTGGATGGAATCTATAAAGCGTTTACTCGTCCAACGTTCGAATATAACTCTCATATTCGGGTAGGAGCTCCAAAACCCCATTTGAATCTCTTGAATTGAATTCAAAATAGAGCTCTAAGAATGATTGGCGATAGAACTATAATGGAAGTATTTATGTATATCTCTCGAAAACTGTAGAAATTGTTCGTGATTTCATTATTTTATTGCTATTTTTATAAGCAATGTTCCAGCCAAATAGCCAGTAGCAGTCCTCCCCTTAAACTATTTAACCGTAAAATTCTCGCTTCTGGGAAATGGTCATCAGCTTACCCTTGACCACAACTTTAAGTATACTTTTAAACACAGAGATTGTTTCTATAGAACTACCACGCGAATGTGAAGTGCTTTACCCGGCTCTATTCTCCCCTCCCATTTTTATATTCAGAAATTCGAAGCCAATGTGCATCGGTATCTCCTTTAACATCCTTCCCTACTTTTCTTACTCTCGCACTGTGCTTGATCATTTTAAGGATAGTCAATTTTTTGCAAGATTAAAACGCAACTTCTGTACTCTTTAATGACCGAGTTTTCTTTCTTTCTTCTATACTAGCCTGGATCCGTTGAACTACCTCGACAACATAAACCAAAAAACATCATAATACTTTCATCTTTTAAAGTTATTCGACGAACCCTTCAACCAAATAAGTCTACTTTATTGTCCAATACCATTTTACGTCATAACAATTTTGGTTGCTTACTTTGATTGGAGGCAGTTAGATGTTAACTTCTAAAACTTCTCTAAATGGTCATGTTCATATAAATCTCGGGAATTTAAAAGAGCATACTCTGATGTGTCGAAATGACTCTTTTTTTTGTTGTTTCACTTTCCAGACCGGCATTGCCATACTTCTCATTATTGCTCAACTACGACTGTCCTACACTTAACTCATCATAAAAATGTTGTATGTTATCTCCTATTTAGATTAAATATGCAACATTGATGCATGTTCATAATGCCAAATGCATATTTCCACGAACATTTTTTTGCATCATTCACATATTATTAACACCGGCGCGCGGCTGCAGGTAGCTACAGTGCAAGTGGTGTCACAACAGCAACCTGTTAGTGTCTTCCTTAAACGGCCTTATCCTCGCTGAAGATATGCATTTAGGAGCACACTCTCCATCTCCAGTGTGACTCTCATTGGCACCTCATTCCTCCACGGTCGTTAACCACTTATTCCATTTTCGAACAATTGCGATATTGTGTAAATTTCTAATTTAACTCTCCTGTCTTATGGTTATGGCTCTGGTTTAGTTATCCCTGCTCACCCAGCATCACTATACCCATAGCATAGCCGAGTGGAGGAGCGCACCTACTTGGTGGAAGTTTGAAGCCCAATGCCCGAACAACAAACATAGCCTGGCCAAAGCAGCGGAGGAGCATAATAAAAATACATTTTACAAAAATGGCAAATATGATTGCAGGAAACTGACACTTTTATCAGGTTTAATCTCTCGCCAGCTGTAATCACCATTTGATTGCATGGCCATTCCAGTGGCAGAGGCAGCACTCTGCCAAAGGAGCACACGAGACTTGGGCATTCCTTGATGTTGCTGGTGTATGCTATATAGAAGAAGTCCAAACTGATGGTCGTTGCTATTCATTTTCTTACTACCTATACGAGAGTATACAGTGGTTATTCCCGTGTCGTCGTCGTCTTCGTTGTCGTGGTTGTCATTGGAAATTGTGTCTTTTCCTTTTCGAATAACGAAGTCTCGGGGAGTTTTTGGATTGGATTCGATTGGGTATATAATATTTACCAATACCAAAGTACACAATTGCAACAATACGCTTCTGATCTCGTTAAGGATTTACGAGTAAAGTTTTATCACTTGGCGAATCATTGACAAATCCAGGCGAATATAATGGTGCGCGGTTTGGTTGGGTATTAGGTTGCCTTTTGTTCGGGGGCCTCATCATCATCATCATCATCTTGGCGATATTTGCCACATAACATGGATTTTACCATTTTCGAGCAACCAGAAGGCGGAATGTGCCACACTGATACCTTTTGAAGGTCTTGTTGGTTGGTTATTTTTGAAGCTATCGGCGATCTAGCACTGGCAACAATCGGAGGAGGATCGCTTGCCGCGCGGATGATTTCTTTCCAATTTATGTGACATATTGATTTTAAATTGATAGACCTTTTATAAAGTGGGTGCTTGTTAGTTAAGTCTTTGACGATTCGACTTATTGTCTTCGAGGAGGCCTTATGGTTTAAAGAAGGCCTTTTTTTCCACCCTCAGTGTTGGGCTTTTTGTGAATATAACATAAGATCATCTTGCTTTGCACTCTCTTAGTTGGTATAGGTAGGTACCGCTTGTTTAAATTCAATATGACAAGCCGGATCTTCCATTTTGGAAATAATGAGCTCTCTTTTGAATATGAATATTATTATTCATGTAAATCCGCAATTCAATGTTTAACCATTACACAAAGTGCTATCTGTCGGAGTCGGGGTTGATCGAACTTGCTTTGGTTCGTGGTTTAAAGGCAATATTAATATTTGGTACCAAAAAAAAGAAGAAAAATACAAAACATGGTTTAAATAGGTTCTACCGAGATTTGAACTCGGATCGCTGGATTCAGAGTCCAGAGTGCTAACCATTACACCATAGAACCGTATGTCGATCCGAATGTATTCAATTTCAAAATGGTTGCCGTCAAGAGCGCAATTTGGTTAAGCTGAAAAAGCAACAGTGTTTATGTCAAACACATGTTTTTCTGTTTAAAAAACTCACTTTTATTTAAAAAAAAATGTATGTACAGTAGATACGCTCATTATAGCAAACTAATTAAGACCAGACATGTGGAACGAGGTTCCAGGTATTTTGTTTGCTAGACTTGGACTGCTTTACTGTTTTAGTAATGTTGGAAACAGTATCGGCTAGGTATTCGAACCATATCGGTTCTATGTTGTCAGACGGTATTAGGATTACATGTTTCAAACAGGACTAATGAATTCAGAAATGGGACGTTTATAGAGGCACTTCTGACTAATAACCTGATTAATAACCAGATTTTACTTAAACTAAATCTAATTTTTGTAAACGTTTTAGATTACATTGCGCTAATCCCTAAGCTTTGAATTCTCACAATTGCTGCGGGCTTGGAAAACACAAAGAGTATTTCCAGATGTGAAATAGTCAATAATAAGTCTAGTATTTCAGCCCTTAACGAAGCGTTAAATTATGATGCTTTTTTCCCAAAATCTGAGGTAAGCTCGTCGGTGTCTAGGGTATCCCGAAGAAAGCATAATAAAACTCAGGCTTAAGAAGGTTAGAACTTATTATTGCTTACGATATTTTCTCTTACAATATTTTTACAAACTATTTAACTTACAATAAATAATACGGTATTTCATATAAGTGGCAGGCCCACATGTGGCTCAGGAGGAGCAGAGAGGGAATAGCGAATATGCACGCCCACAACTTACTCAGAAGGATGAAGAGGCTAGTCCAAGGGAAAGTCGGGAAGCCCATAACTTACTCAGGAATGGTAAGAGGGGAAAACGGTAAGGAATCTAATTCCTGGCCAAGGCTAATCCAAGGGAAAGTCGGGAAGCCCACAATTTACTCAGGAACAGCAAGAGAGGAAAAACGCTTAGGAATCTAATTACTGCCCAAGGGTTAATCAAGGGGAAAATCTATTTTTAATAACCAACAAGCCTGCCTTAAATGGTACACCAAGTGCACCAATTAAGGTTAAACGGAAATGATCGTCCAACTGACTGCCGCTCGAGATCAACGAGAAGCTTATTCCTCAGCAAAGCCAAAATCGCAATCAAGGCTTGTATACAAGTTTCTTCCTGTTCGTTGTCATACATTACCTTTACTTGATATATTTGTACGTTTGAGGCGGTGTGAACTGTAACGATGACGAACGCAAATGTTAGGTTGGGGTTCAGGTTGATTGATGTTGCTCGAATATGCTGCTGGTAAGTGCGCATGACTAGGGGCCGGTAGTTGTCGTATGCTGTTTGCTGGGTTATGGCTACGTGTTAGTCGTATGGAATTGCTGTCGGCGGTCGCTTGTTAATGGAAATTGTAACGCTTCGTGACAACATGCTACCTAATTTTGTTTAAAGAAACAAGAATTTAATTATAATTAGTCGTCGCCGACGATACCCTCTATGGAATTCCAATATACAGATAATATTACCTTTCAACTCGATACAATTTGCAGTCATGATAAGCATGTGACGTCACCGAGAAATATGAAACAAATTAATATCGGGTTTTACCAGACCTTCGGCCTGCCGTGTCGAGTGCCACGAGGGGCATATATAGTACTTGCTTATTTGTTCCCGTCTAAGCTGTATTACCACACCTGACAATCCAAGGCTTGATAAACTTCTAAAGGCACACGTCGTCAGAAGCCATAAATCCCGAAAGTAGTACCGGAGAAGTAACGTCGACTACTTGAACCCAGAATATAAATAAACTTTAATTAACACCTCCACCTCAGCTATATAACCAGATTACCAGTATACATGATCGCAAAGCTGTCCTAACCAGAATTTATGTGAACTAAATTTCATTTGAACTAAATATCATATGTTGTGAAATATTGAGTTGTTTTTAAGAAAGATTTCGTAATAAAGTTTTAAATCCTTTATTTGGAGTTTCGTGATTTCTTCAATAGGATCCTGGCTAACCGACGAGAAAAACATCGGCTGGAAACCGAAAAAGCACATCACGCCCTTGATTATTTTTAAAGCAAGCGAAAGAAATTGCTCAGCGGAACAAGCATAGTCACCCTCTGATGGACAGTGTTGTCCTTCTACGTGTCGACTTTAATTGTCTACATTCCAACGTAGACAATCGGTCGACAATGTAGACAATATGTCGACAATGTAGACAATATGTCGACAATTTTGACAATATTGTCGACAATGTAAACATTATCTTTCACATCTAAATCTCACAAATAAAATCATTCCAAACATTTCGCGCTTCGATTTAAAAAGGAGTACAGCTTTTGACAAGATTTTGATTTGGGCGTTTTTTCCTAAAATTTGGACGTTATTCCCTTATTTGGGCGATATTTCCAATTGTGGGTGTTCTTTCAATTTTAATGTTGGGCGTTCTTTCCTTAATAAAATAGAAAGATGAGAAATAACGCCCAAAAGAAGAAAAAAATACAACAACATTTTGCTAAAATTTTTCTGTTAGTAATATTTTCAAATCGTTGGCCGTGCAGTGCATTAACGCCCACGGAATTATCACGGGGTTAATTCCTTTTTAAATTGGAACTAACACCCGCGGGCGTTATTTCCTTTTCCTGACGGGTTTTAATTCCAATTTAAACCACCGCGTACAAAATGCTCGGTGCGTACGGGGGGGGGGGGCATGCTGCGCCCCAGCAAGCCCCCTCTCTTGCCCAATATAGGATTTGGGGTGGGTACAAGTTTGGGTATGGACATTTTTTTTTGGAACTTTTTAAAAAGAAGTCTTCAAATCCAAAAAAAATTTGCATATACCAAAATTTGAACCCACTCCAAAACCTATATTGGGCCAAGCAGGGAGAGTTGCAGGGAAGCAGCATGCCCTCCCTTACTCTCCGAGCTTTTTGTACGCGCTGAACCTAAATGCAAAAAAACACTTCACGCAACTGCCAAAAGAAACCTAACAGTGGGACTCGGCTTTATTTCTCAAGCTACGTTGGGCGTTATTTATTCCAAAAGGCAGTAACACCCGCGGGCGTTACTTCTTTTTGAGGTGGGCCTTATTACCACTTTTAAAAGGAATTAACCCCCGCGGGGGTTATTTCCTTTTTTTTAAGAATTAACACCCGCGGGTGATAATTCCGTGGGCGTTAATGCACTGCATTTTCGTTGGCACACCTTCCACGTTCAGACTAAAACAAAAAACACAAATTCGGAGATCTTAATGGTCTGACTGGATAAAGACACCCAGACTTTTTTGTCAACTAAGACACTGCTCTGAACCATAAAGGAAAATATCAAAGAAAAATTCACTTCGCACCGTTGTCATATTTGCAAGCAAAAAATTAGCGAACAAGAGTGAAAAATAAGTAAGTTATCATGAACCTACCCGTTTTATATTGTAATGTCCCACGGGGAAGCCATCTTTAAAAATAAGTTTAATATTAGACGAGATTGGCCGAACACGAAATAATTTATCTTTGCAGAAGTTAAGACAAGTAGCGAAAAGGACTAACGCAATTTAAAATTGCACGAACATTTGGCTGAAGTGGAAAATTTATTCATGCGCAATACGCGGAAATCTATTAATAAAATTGGATGCCTAGACTAGTGCTTCCACACCACATGGAAAGCCATCAAATCGTTTACATATTGACGGAAAACGACTGTCTGCGATGTCCCGAAAGTTTTTCTTTGCGGGATCGTATTGGAATACCGGTTTTTATATCCCTTCTTTTAAAATCTGGTCTTCTAAAATCGTTTTATATTTTGACAACTGTTACACAGAAAATTTGCATGCACCCAAACTCGGCCCCACCACAAATCCTATATTGGACCCAGCATAGAGGGTTTCGCGCGGTGCTTTTTTTTTATTGATTCCAAAAGTGAGAATTTAATAAACGGGATAGTCAAAATCGGTATTTTAAGAAACGGGATAATAAAAAATGTGATTTTAAAACCAACCTTTTATTTTAAAGTTTTCAATCGGGATATATATGTACATCAATCATTGATGATGCTGTCCTTCGTGGATTTATGATCGATTGCTCTTTTTCCGAGCGATAACAAAAGGAAGTACTATTTAACGGGCGTTTTTCTAAGAGCTTGAGAAGTTTCAATAATAAAAGAAGACAGAAATCTTGTTGGTAATACAATTTATCTGTTTTATAATTAATTTTAAAATTCTTTACCTTAAAAAAAATCACCCTTTATTAAGCGGTGTCAAAATGAATATAGCCTGTGATATTGCTCAAGTTCAGCTTGAGCTCCACTGCTATCAGAATCATCGACTTTGGACTCTGGGATGCGCGGATACTGGGCACGGCTCATGTGCCCCTTTTAAAATAAAAACGTTTAATAAGAGAAAGGCCCAATTGTGAATGTTAGTTTATCATCTCTATTAAAACCTGAAGTGATATTTATACTTGCGATTGTATGTATAACGAACTGCAGCCTAAACGGCGTCAGGAATTACCATCAATTTTAGTGTGTGTGATTATTTTGACATTCCTCAAAGGGGAAATTGAAATTGAAATTTTAATTTTAGGCCAAAAATAACGATACCTGCCATATGCCCTTAAAGGAAAATCTTATTTTTCTCAAAAACGACTCCGACGATTTTGATAAAAATTTTTGGGAATTGTTCAGTTAGTAATAGCTAGCATTTGATATGAATCAAGTTTACGGAAAAAGTCTATTAACGGTACCTTTCATATAACGGATTTATTATTTTTTAGCTTTCTCGGTAACGGTACATTGGCTTTCTTTCAAATTTTACATCTGCGAAGATATAAGGAGGCAAACTAATTCTGTGTATTTAGATTTTAAATAACTTTTTTTTTAATTTAAATTAATTTTTGAAATTTTTTTTAAATCCATATTTTTAAAATCTGATCAAAAAAAATAATTTTAAATTTTATAGTCACATTTATATTAATAACCTCTAAAAAACTGCATACCAAACCTTCAAAAAAAGTTTGTTTTCAAAAAACTAAAACTAAAAAAAAAGGATTTCTTAAAAATCCGTCCTACAATTTTCGAGATACTTTTTTATAAAATTTGCATTGATCCGTGGCATCTAATGGTGTTCTTGGTTTTTTCGAGAAATCCGTTCAAGTGATGATTTTGGCAGTTTTTATAAGTTAAAAATACAATGTTTACCCACTTATACAGCATTCACTTTTATTTGTACATACGTATGTACATGTATCTACATACATAGATTCTCTATATATATGAATGAACATATTACCCTCCTAATTTTCATAATTCAAAGCCATTAAAATATACATTTGTTGGTATAGGCACCTATGTAACAATTCCTTGAATCATATGTATTCCACAACTCATTATAGAGGGTTATCCATTTTGTGGTTTCAAAAGTATAGGGCTGGAATTCGACATCTGTCAAACTAAGTTGTTAAACCAATTTTTTTTTTCAGTTAAAAGTCTGACATTTACGAAAATGGATCGCTTAACTATCGCACAACGCATAAAAATTGTTAAAACCTACTACAAAAATGGTGATACTGCCACAGCCGCACATATCGTGCTTTAAGGAGAGATTATGGTTTACGTAATCGTCCAACTACGCCAACAATTGGCAAAATTATGAAGAAATTTGAAGAGACTGGATTGGTTACAGATATTGAAAGGCCTGTACATCATCGTTTCGCTCGTACCACACGTACCTTTTTTTGCCTGCTATTGAAGAATACGACTTGGAGAATATGTGGTTTCAACAAGACGGTGCCACATGCCACACAACTCGAGCGAATATGGCTTTATTGCGAGAGACATTTCCTGGCCGCGTAATTTCTCGTCATGACGATATCAACTGGCCAACATAATCATGCGATTTGACAACGCTGGACTTTTTTTTGTGTGGCTGCGCGAAAGACCGTGCTTATGCAGATATACCTTTAGCTCTTGAGCACTTGAAAACCATCATTCGTCAAGTTATGGCTGAGATAGCGCCCAATATGTGTCAAAAAGTGGTCGAAAATTACCTCAAAACAATCGATGCTTGCAACAATTCGCGTGGTGGTCATTTAAATGATCTAGTGTTTCACACATAATATCAAGGTTCAAACTTTAAAATAAAAAAGAAATATCATGAACAAAAATATTTTATGTGTTTTATTTACGTTTACTTTTGAAACCGCAAAATGGATAACCCTTTATTAAGAATCAGGGTAATCTTACCTACATCGGCTTTAATCCTGCAAAGGATAGCTAGACAACCTATAACAGCATCAGTGGTTAGCTACGCTAAAATTGTTAGTTACAAGAGCAAGTTCGTACCATCCAGTCGTGCATTTTAATTTTAAGGATGCAATAGACGCTCCTTATGTGCCTACAGCACAAATATGATTTTTATATAATTTATAAATAAAGATGGATAACCCTTTATTAAGAATCAGGGTAATCTTACCTACATCGGCTTTAATCCTGCAAAGGATAGCTAGACAACCTATAACAGCATCAGTGGTTAGCTACGCTAAAATTGTTAGTTACAAGAGTAAGTTCGTACCATCCAGTCGTGCATTTTAATTTTAACGATGCAATAGACGCTCCTTTTGTGCCTACAGCACAAATATGATTTTTATATAATTTATAAATAAGATTCTTACAATTTTAATTAATTTCTTTTTTACATGTTATCCCCATTTATGTACTCTACATTGATTTCTGAAATTCCAAGCCCCAATGTGAGGTACCATTTCCCTGCAGAGCCAGAGTTTTTTTTTTTGTAGTCGTAATTAATTTTAATTTAAAATATCTTGTTAACTCGAATATTGTTCGATACTCGTAGATATTTCCAGCTTACGTTACTGAATCTACATAAAATGTTAACTTGGGGCAAGGCAACCTTCTAGCTGGCTGGCTAGAGGTATAGAGATGGAGAAGAGAGGCGCATAATACAAAAAAAAAAATAATAATAGTTTCTCTGATGCAAGACGAATTCATTTCCCGTGGAATTCCAAACACCAGAAAACAAACAGCTTGTTAAAATTCCACAATCCCTCTTCGATTTTTCGCTTTCAATCATTCCAGTGCATCAGAGGTATGGCAGCATCCATCTCTGCTCCGCTCTGCTCTGCATTCGCCTCACCACAACTCTTGATGCTTCTTCATTTTCTTTGTTGATGATCCATCAACAGAATCATCATGCAGCAGCCATCTTCTTCGACGAGCGATAGACTGAGACAGGGCGAGGCACAGACGAATCGAAGATGCCACAAAACCAGTATGGCTGGCCAGGCCAATTAAAGAAATGACAAATTATAGCCGAGGGAAAAAGTTGGAAAATTCATTACAGGACATTCGTCGAAGTTGATGTTGCTATTGCTGTTGATCCAGACCAGACCAGAGCTCGGTTCGTAATGTCTTTTGCCATCAGCTTCGGTGGACCTGAGGTCGTTTGGAATGCCGCGAATGCGAGTGCGTTAAATAAAATCGCCATCGCTGCTTCCTTTCGCGAAGACAGATGATGATGAGTCGCAATGGTGGAATACACAATTAGTCCGTCCGCGCATGACATGGATTCAGCGCCGAAATCGCGAACCCATTTCGTCGGAACTGGGAGAATAGTTTTTTTTCTGTTTAGTATTTTTATTTTTTTGGCCAAGGAGAAGCCTGTGAATCCCTGGCAATACAGAGCGCAGCCGCACCAGAAGGAAATTATACGATTGAATTAAAATTGTTTGTAGTACTTAGTTTTTACAGTCATCTCTATATTAGCCGCAAGGTGAGTGTTGCACGCAGTTTTTCTTTTTTGCGGCTAGATCCGCCTGGTCCGTGGCCGGGTCGACAGCGGATCGCATTTGGGACGATCAACAGTTAAAAATAATTAATTGCGATTCCTTAAATGGAATAAATACCGATGGCGGCGGCTGAGGAATTGTAGCCTCCTTTTCGTGTTGCACGCTGCTTTGCACTTTTTGTGGTATTTTATTGTTTTCATCAGAGTATACAATTCGGTAGTTTTGGACAAATAATGGAGTTGACATTGGGCTGTTGTGCCGCGCCGCGCCGCGTTTTGGAGGTTTATATTGACTAATGATGTAGCGGTTTGACATATTCGCCAGTATTCGTTCACATTATGCGAATGCAACACACTGCGCGCGGTGCTGTGCTAGTTTTTGTGGGATTTTTAATGAGGAGCGAGAAAGTATGTCAGCGAGGCAGGATGTTTGACAAATGTAAGACTGCGTCGATTCCATAGACTGTTTATGGGTTTTGTAGTGTTGTTTTTTTTGGTTTTTGGATATTTTTTTTTGTATAAGATTCATGTGGTTGACAGGGCCACCTGCCATTTGTTTCGCAATTAATTTGGAATTTTTTAATTCATTTATGTGCGAATAATTGGATAGATATGCATATTTATACGTTTGCACATCTAATTATTCAGTATTTAATTTTAATTGTCTTGTTTATTAAAGTCATCATCATGAAATTATTCAGTCTAACATTTTTTTTTGTGTAAGGTCAATTTTTAAAGATTTTAATTATGTAGGGTAAGAATTAAGTTTAAGCAGCGAAGTTTTTTTGTATACCTCTTCTGGATGTGAAATTTGACGTACATGTCTGCCCAAAGTTAAACAATTTTATTATTATTGTTGAATAATGCTTTAAGAAAAAAAAACTAATAAATGTTTCTACTAAGAAATTCCGTCAATGAATTTATTTGCTGCTTGCTTAAAAAAGCCATAAATTAACTAGTTCTATTATTATTAATTTAAGAATTAGATGTGAAAGTTCAGAGATTGGGTAAGTCTTGTACAGGAAAGACTAAGGGAAGCATTGATTCAAGCCATGCGCGAGAAGCAATAGTTTCTATTAGTTTGTTTCAGCTAAATTAATCCGATACAATCATAATTAAGCTGCATTTGTAAAAATGAATTCTTATTGACATAGTTCGCTTTTACCCGTAATATCAAAAGTCATTGATCTTCAGCTCCTGATTGGCTGCATCAGAAGAATCAGAAGATAATAGAAGAAAAGCACTGAATACATGAACATCAGTTCGGATTTAGAAGCAATCATTCGACAATTATTGACCAAATGCATAGGATCACTGATATCATTTTGAAAACTCTTGAAGACCCGAAAATTTGTACGGCGGGGCAAGGGCGGTCTTCTTCCACGTCTCGCAAGCTTTTGAGAAGGTGTTACATGTAGGCCTATATTTTAAATTTAAAAAAATTTGGTCTGAAGAGTTGATTAATAAACTAAGAGACATGTCCTAGGTGATCAGTAAATACTTCAAGCTCAATATCGAAAATAAGCACTTAATATATCTGAAACGTATATCTCCATAGGAAATAGGAATTCCCATGGTTCGCGATGAAATACAAAATTGTTATCGAAATTCTCAATGACGAAGACGAATTTAGGCGGTGTCTGCGAAGGACTTAACCTTCCGACCGGGTGCACTAAATGAGAAATCGTTTTAAAATCGTAAATCGTTAAAAATAAATTGTTTCATAAGTTTCAGCTTAGTTGCAACCAGAATGAAGAGAAATTTTACACTCCTATGAGCAGTCCCGTATACCTAATTCCGGCTCAAGTGCGCCTATTATTCTTATAAAATTTCTTTACGACAATCCCACATGTGCCAAATAATGCCTCTTCTTCTTAGATAACCTTGCTGGTTCATGCATCTGCCAATTTAGTATATCATCTCAAGTAGACAACAATATCTTCTTTTTACAACACATCCTATTAAATTTTCTGAAGCGCAATGTCTCCTTTCTATCTGACAAAAACGAAAGGTATTATTATTGAAAAAAAACCTGATCGTCAGCAAAATTTTTAAAATGTTGTGATGTGCTTTTTGTTTCTCAGCCGAGGTTTTGCTTGTCGGATGGCCAGTGTCGTAATTAAGAGAACACGAAATTTCAAATGAAAGGTCTTTGAAACCTTTAAATCAAAATTTTTATTACAAGCAACTCATTAATTCACAACATTCAATATTTGGTTCAGATAAAATCTGGTTATACGGGTATTCTGGTTATAAAACGGCGGTGTAAGTACTTCTTCAAATAAAGTGCATACAAGTCCTGGTAAAGTAGTCCTTGGTGTATTTATAGATCTGGTACTACCTCTCGGTATTCTGGTTTCTGGCTAGTTCTGGTCAATCTAGTACCGGCATGGGCTCCTAGTCCCCTGGTGACGGGTCAGCAGATATAATGCCCCTGGTGGCGCATCAGCATGTATAAAGACCCTGTTGGCGGATCAGAAGGTATAATGCCCCTAGTGGCGATCAGCAGGTATAAAGCCCTGGTGGCGATCAGCAGCTATAAAGCTCCTGGTGGCGGATCAGCACATATAATGCCACTGTTGGCAATGAACAGGTATAGAAGCCCCTGGCGGCAATTATCTTACTTGTAACGAAACCCCTTATCACTTTTGGGAGGAAGTTCCCAGCAACAAAGCTACAAGTGACCAAATCGACCTGCCTCGTCGGTGGTCAAAGCTAAGCTGACTGAAAGAATCAAATTCACCAATAACGCACGACTTCAAGTGTGGTTGAAGGGGTCCCTTTCGTTCGTCATCAAAGGTCCTCATGTAATGTTTTCATCCAAAACTGAATGTGAACTGTATGACTGATGAATGAAACTCAATATTGGGTGTCGTATTTATAATATAAAAAAGAAGTATCATGTAACACTTCGTTACAAGGTTTAAGTTAATTTAAATTAAATTGGGGTGGCCGTGGCGCGATAGTTGTGTGCTCGCCTGTCAACCTCGTGGTTGCAGGTTCGATTCCTGCCGGTGTCTATGTCTTCTTATATTCCATTAAAAACCAATTCTAAAATTCTCATAAAATAAGTTGCTGCTTTGCTCATTACATGCTGTTTAGGCATAACATTAACAACGTGTGATTGATTAAACTAGCATACCCATATAATATATTAACGAAATAAATAAAATAATGCGAATTATAAGAGACATAAATAAACAAGACACGTTAATTCTCTCCGCATTAGTTTAGCCGCCATCCCTGGAGATAAATCTGAGCCAACAACCAGCTCTAGTCTCATAATATCGCGCCACACATCTTTCCTATCCTTCTTTCTCGGATGCCCGCGCTGTGTTAAGAAAAACATATAAAGGGTATTCATAATCCCTTGAGCGCGTGCAAAGTTATAAAAACAAAAAATGATTTCAACTACTTTAAATATTTGTTAAACCACCGATCGCTACATATAACCACAAAATCTAGTAACAACCCCTAAATTAATTGCATACGTCATACCAGCCACACGAACACTCAGCTACCCTTTCACATCGCCATCGATATCTTACCGGCCACCCGCCACCCACAGATTCACCATCAACAGCAGAACACAGAACGATGTTACATCAGAGTGGCAAAAAGTGAATTACATTTACCATGCTTTACAGTTCACAGTGTGTTAGCTCGTAGCCATTAATAAACTCGATGGTAAATTGCTGAAGAATAAGATTCCCTTAGATAGTAGTTGATAGCCATTTATCGACCAATTCAGGGTCTTTAGTTGGTGCATCTGGTGTATCATCCAAGGTGGATTGGGTGGATATCATCCACAAAGTCTACGTCTGTAGACCTTTTTAATTTAGCACAGTATGTATTTCATATAAACACATGAAGTACATACTGTGTTCTTTTTATATTAAGAATATAATGAAAAACTGTAATTCTTAACATGGAAACGTTAGTTCCCGTAGGAAGAGTAATTGCTTGTATCCCATAATTATTGACACATATAGAAATTTACATAATCTTTTTATTACAAATGTAAATTTAAAATACAGTTTATATTTATATATCATATATGTCAAAGTCAAGTGGGTACAGGGTGATAGGGTAGTTTATACTCGTATTGGGAAAAGCAATAAAAAAAGGCCATCTCGCTTGTTTAAGTAATAATTGCAATATTTAGAAAAATAATGAAAATCAATATCCTAGGCACCATTCTTAGGTATTGTGGTCACAAATTTTAAATTTTTGGTGTGTTACAATTTTTGCGTTATCCTAAATAACCATGCTTTTAATTCCAATTAAAAATCCAAAAATTTGTATTAGTAAGCAAAATAAAAGCTTACTAGGCCATTATTAAAAAAATATTAAAAAAAAAAATCTACTACTCTACGATCGGCAAGTTAATTAAAAATTTGTACCTTTCATCAAGATTTTAAAATGGTACTACACTTTCTATGCTTATCCAAGTGCAAGAAATATTATCAACACTTAAACCGTTTCGAAGCATTTAAAATTCTATTCAAAAATGGTAAATTTACATTAATGATGAATCATAATGAAACAATATAAAATTTGGAAATTTGTGACCAAAAATGTGGCCTAGGATATTAATTTTCTTTATTTTCTTTACCAAGTGAGATGGATTTTTTTACTAACTTTCCCAGTACCGGTATAAAATACTCTATCACCCTGTAACTGCTTGACGTTGGCATACGGGACACCCTGTATAATATTAGAGGAAGTCGGTTAGAAATATAATTGAAGAATGTAATTATTGACGTAAAGTTACTTGTTTCACCCTTTTCTCCCTTAATTTTAACGGATTATGCTCTAGCGAAATAATCAGTTACGTTCATCCCCTCAAATAATTCAACCGTAATACTCGCGCCTCCAGGAATGTTTATCAGTATACCCTCCAGCTCAACTTCGGTAACTTCGTACTTTCAATCTTAGAGAATCGTTCCTTAGCCGAATACGCGAATGTGGAATGCTTTATCACACTCTGGCTTTCTCTTCTGCAATGTTCAGGAATTCAAAACTAATGTGCACCGACACAAATAAAGTCAAGTTTCCACAAAACATAGAAATCATAAAAGTAGGAGTAAGAGTGGGCGGATTTTACTTAAATTTATTTAAGCAATATATGAACATTTCATCCAAATTGCAATATCAATAAGCTATGAAAATTGCAGTAAGAAATGTGGGCATGGCAGTGGGCGGATATCACTTTAAATATTTTTTTGCATTTATTTCTTGCTCATAAAAACAAACTCTGGAATTTTCATCCAAATCGTTAGAGTTGTTTCCGAGAACCAAGAAATGATAAAAGTAGGCGTGGTGGTGGACGGATTTTACTAAAATAATTATTTTTTTATGTTTCTATTGCACAAAAGAACAACCATTGAAAATACCATCTATTTGAGTAGCAAATTATTTGAGAAGTTTCCAAAAAAAATATATAGCTATTTCCGAAAAACCAGGCAGTGGATGGATTTTTGTTTCCTTCGCTGATATAAGCAAACAGTGGAAATGTCATCAAAATGGTTAGAGGCGTTTCCGAGAGACCACTCAAAAGTAAAGTAATACGATTGTACAGAATTATAATAGGCTCCTGAAATGCAAGTTGTATTTGCTTTCACGGGGAAAAATATCACAGATCTAAATTAACTTAATTCAGTATCATGATGTGCTACAATTTAATTAAGTGTTAAAAGGTAAAATAACATAGAGTAAGTTCGGGTAATTTGGAGTAGGCTGCTAATGTGGTCCCCTGTATTTCTCTTTTTCCTGGAAGAGTGAGAGATCTGTTATTGCTGATACACGATAGTTCTCTTAAACAGAGAGGCTTATCATTCATTGACACATGTCCATGAGTTGTAGGTTTTGCGCAGTCTCGTTATGTATTGTTTTATGTATGCATAAGGTGAGTTTTATTGTTTTGCTTCAATTTATTTAAATAAGTTAGAATTGTTTACTATATATACCTGTCGGCTAATGTGGAGTACGCACAGGTGGGTAAAAAGGAGTAGTGCTCCGCATTAACCACCTTTTTCTTGTATTTTATTTCTTGAATTAAAATGATAAATTTATTGAATTTTGTTTTTGTATTTATTGAAATAGGTACGTAAATGCCGAATAAATCATAAAATGTAAACATTTCATTCATAAAATGGGAAATATCTATATCAATTTCTATTTCTGGCAATGTGGAGTACTACTCCAATACCCTTCACTTTTCCAAAAGGTCAGTTTTGCACTATTGTCAAACTTTTGCAAATATTTAATGCATTTGAGATAAATCAACCACAAATGTTAATAAATGCTGTTGCCAATGTTTCAATGAACGATAACGCTTTTTCACCTCTTCAAAAAATGCTTTATTTAAAAAAAAAATATAGCCGAAAATATTTAGGGTACTCCACATTACCCGATATTACTCTATATGTAGAGAGCTTGCTGCTTTGCTATTATCAACGTGTGCTTTGAATAAACTTTTAAAATGCTAATAAATTATGTTCCCCATTTTATTTTTCGAATTTATCTAAATGGTATTGAGCACTCCAGCAGGTAACAGGTAAACGTTTCAAACGGGTATTTGGTAATATAACTTCTTCCCCGCAGATCCGAAACAGGTGTCGCCAGAGGAAAGGCAATTCGTCCCGTCCGCCCATATCCTTTAGTCAGCAAGTGAGATGCTCTTAGAAAATCCAAAATCTAGCTATCGAAAACTATCAAAAAATATTTTTTAACTCACCGATCATTAATGTTTTCGAAAGAAAGTTGAGTCGCGCCATTCGCCAAATAGCTTACAAGCATTCTAGGTTCTGTCTTTACCCAATTACAAAGGTGAACATTTAATACTTATTATCATCTTTGTGTCAATACAATACATGGCCTGGAAGGTTTCAACCCAGGTTATGCCAAGTGACCTTTGCAGGCTAAACCAATGTGATGTAAGACCTCAACACGTCTTATACAAGTTTAATATCGCGTTAACTTTAAAAAGTTGCTCAACAGTTTGTTTGCATTCTTGGAATAATATTAATTTTTTTTTTATTTGGTCATTCTGTTTGAAGTCTCTAAAGTGTGTTTCTTTTAATTAAAAACTATTTGATCGACCGATTCAACCAGTAGCTGGGAATTGCCTGCACATTTATATAAATAATTTATACCTACACTTAAACCTATTCGTTCGTTGGTTTCAGCCACCCACCTACTCACATAAAGCAAACTCCACCGGATGTCACTAATTTACCCAAACCGGTAATCGACGTGTTTGGAAAAGTTGTTCCCTATAAACTACGGATCGGATATGTTTGCTGATAGTTATCGCTTCTGTTCTTGTTTCTTGCACGCATAATCAGTGAAACCCGTCAACAAAATCTAATTCGAAGAAAATTATAGCGCCATTCGAAGACGTCCTATTGCTATAAATAGCTACTGTCATCGTAAAAGAAACCCTTTTACTCATTCCACGACCTAATTAGCATCATTTTCAAATTTCCAATTACAAGCCGCGCGGGATAATTATATATGTATGTTCCTACCGGGAAAAAAGAATCTTCACAAATCTCAGCCAATTTACCTACCCGAAAGTCAGAACACCGAATCACAACTGAAAGCTGAAAACTCTGAAACCCTTAAAACTTGCTCACTGATCCTTATCGGTCGAAAAAACCGAACTATACCTTACCCATTCATTCATAACCGCATCCACTAGCACCAATACACTATATATGGTTACGGTGGCATTGGCATATCACATCAATAAATTTTTCAACATAATCACCGCGAAGCCTTCTCACCTTCTTGCCACAGTCACAGTCATCACAGTGTGTTTTTTTTTTGGGTTGCACTGATTCCAATCGATCCTTGTGCCTGCCTCAGGCCAGGCCTCACATCGTCATCACATGCGAGTTGGCATTCAGAAGACCGAAAGTTAAAAGAAAACAGAAACAGAGTATTAATTACTTTGGCTTCCGAAATCGAATTTACATAATTTACTCGTTCAGTTGGGTTCAGTATATGGTGTGGATGTCATGCCAATGCCGTGGATAACAAATATACGAGACACATCCATACCATACCATCACTATATGCCCGGGTTGGATTCGGTTTAGTTCGGTTGGTTGTTGCCCCATTCTGGATACACTTCTTTATGTTAAGTGGAACAACATAATTCCCAGAAGTGAAAACCTTGCCAAGGCGGCTGTTGCAAGATCTGATGCCCGTGCGCCATTGCCCCAATGGCTGATGATGGCATTCCAATCAGCGATTGGAAACAATTAAAAGCTGAAAAACACGGGACCTAACTACTAAATTTTGTATCGCAGCGTCGCGTCGTCGGTCGGCACCAGAAGCACAACTTGGTTTTGGAACCAGTACGAAACTGAGAGCAACTAACAACACAGAATGTGGCATGGCGCAAGCTTGCCTCCTTTTCTTTCCCATCCCTGCCCTTTTCTTGACCGTGCAGGGCAGTGAAGAACGGTCAAGAAGCTGAAACCATTTAACCATCAGTTGAGAAGGTTGCTCTGCCTCTTTTGGTTGACCTGTGCAACATCCGAGTCGGTGCCTGTGCCAACATACACCGCGCATCACCATCGTCATCTTCGTCATCATCATCAATGTTGTGTTCAATTCGATTGGCATCGAAAACGTTTTGTTAAGAACTCGAAGCCAATTAGAAAAACTCGAAACTAATGAGCCACTGTGCAACAACCATTTTTTTCGTTGTTCCTCCTCTCATGTGGTGGGGCATTCTTCCCGGATCCTTCTGTATCCAAAAACTAAAAAAGTCTGCTCACTGCTCTCTGTGTCCCTGGCTTCCCTTATTGTGGTGCGATCCTTTGTTTTGTTTGTTTCGTGCTGCTGTTGCTTTTTGGCAGAGATCGCGCCCATTTAATTGGTTTTAATTTCTTTCCTCACCATGGATATGGGCCCCGATCGATCGCTGGGTTCCTCCGATGGCAAACGAAATTGTATTTAAACCAGCCAGCCAGCCAAGCCCTCTTCGTGATGGTCGATCTTTTCGATGCGACGGCCCTCAGAAGAAGACATTGTCTATGCTCGCTTTGTTGTTTCTGTTTGCACAGGGTGTTTCGAGGAAGTCCAATTTTTCTTTGTTTAAAAAAATAGTTCGGTACCCAATAAATTGATATCACAGTGTCGTACAGGTTAAATTTAATATAAGCTTCAACCGAATTATTTGGCTAGGAATTTGTGAAAATGATTTAAAAATGGCGGTGATCCGATAGTTCTTGTGTTAACTCACCAAGGTTTTAAGCTAAATTACCGATTGGTATAAAACCTGCCTTTTCGTTTCGTTGAAGAAGACTTAGTTTACGGAAACTCCTGAAAACATTTACAAAGATTTAGATTTCGGCGAGTGAAGTGAGATGACTCGCCAGCCACTGCTAAAATCTCGGGCGAGTAATCTGACATTTCGTTTCACTCACTCTCCCTTCACTTTTACTAGCTGAATCGATTTTTAATCAAAAGTGACTCATCTCACTACTCACTGCGGTTTCGAATTAGCTGAATCTCGGTGATTGATTATACTCGCTTGCTCACAAAATTAACCAAAATTATAAATTATAACAGAAAACACCCTGTATATCGAAGTAAGAGTTCTCGCGCAGAATTTATCGAAGATTTATCTTTGCCGCTGCTCTGATAAGGACATCGAATGGAGTTTTATTAGTCAGAAATAAATCTGAACCACAGCTTTGCTGTTGTGATATGATCATTCCTTTGGATTATTCACGAGTCTTTTTCCCTATGGCAAAGCAGAGAAGCTACTGACTTGCAGTTTCAATGTTAAACTATTCCAAACGAAGATTCACGCTGCAGCTATAGGTATTCTTCCCCCTTGGCCGGCTTTGTAGACTTTTGTGGTTTTCAGCTATTTTTCCCGATTAGCATTTGATCTCTGGTTTTGGATTTATTTGAGCTAGCTATCGACTGGAGTCGATCGATCGGTGCGATCGTTGTTTTCGATTTAAATGGCTTACTAGGAATTTGCAAGGAAAAATTTGCTCAATGTACTAGTTGACTAGTTGCAGACTTGAGTGGAGTTTAATTGGTATTTGAGATATGATGCGGGTTTTGTTAGGTTAGGTTACAATGTGGTACTATGTGAGTTGTAAGTGTTATTGAATTCCTATAGTGAGTCTGAGTAACATATGGGGAATTTTAGATGTTGTTACGTCACCTTTGTGATCTCTAACTTATTTATAAGCTTATGATGCTCCTGGTGTGGTCTTCAGTTACATAAAAATGTAAGTTTTGGAAACATTTTCTTGTTTAAAGCTTAATTTTAGGCTTTATAAAGTTTCGATGGGATCTTAGCAAATCTAAAATGAATTACAGAAAAATTATCGTAGCCGAAATGTTTATTGGTATTTAACGTATTAAATGTTTCGTAATTTTTTTTTTCAAAAAGAGCTGGAAAATAAACCAATTTTCATATTGATAACGTCAAATTTTCTATGAATTTCGAGATATTATCAAGTGATTAACTGTTCTTGTGTTTCACACATAATGTCAACGTTCAAACTTTATAATAAAAAAGAAATATAATGAAAAAAAATATTTTATGTGTTTTATTTACGTTTTTTTTGAAACCGAAAAATGGATAACCCTTTACTATGAATAATGCAAAATGCTTACACGTCTGATAACCTGTGCTTTTTTCTTGCAGAAAATTGACAGAAATATTGTTAAATGAAATAAGATCGCACGAAGTTTAATTAAAGTATGTTTCGTTTTTTTAGTGAGCGTAGTGATGCCTTAGGTCAGAAGTCTTTTTTTTCGTTCCCACTTTATGAACTGTCAATTATCTTACTTGTGTGGTATGTCTTCGCGAGGGGTGCCTGTTGTTTCGTTTTTTTCACTTCGCATTTCGTTGTTTCCCTCTTTCTTACATCGATTTGTGGTTAATTCGTTTATATTAACTTCGTTTTTGTATCACTTTGTTCTTCAATCATTTCACCCTTCCATCACTTCCTATATTTTTATTTCCCTTTTAACTCGTTTTGCATTTCCGTTAAAAGTTCAATGAGTTATTTAGGTCAAGATTATTTCGCCAAAGGCTTATTTTTGATTTTCTTTGTTATTAGAATCTATTGTCTTTGACAATAAAATACATATAAAACTTCTTTAGAATGTATGTACATTTATTTTTTGTTTATGTTTTGTTAAGTGTTTTTGTATAAGTTAACACGCCGCATTTACGTGCACCCCGTTATAATTTGCCAGGTCAGCAAATCATGTTCGAGCAAGTTGTAGTGTCCCACGATTTTCGAGGATCATGTATCAGCACATTTTGATGTAACGAGTGTAAGTCGAACCGTTGGGCCTGCCCTAGTGGGCAGGCTCTCGCGTTTTTTTAGGATCCTTCGGAGGGTATCCTTTTACTGTATAATTATTTATTTAATTTAAACAAAATATTCAAAATCCCTATTTATTAGGTATATTCTTCACTTTTTAAAATCACAGTTAATCCCGCTTAGCCCGATTTGTATTTTGATGAATGTTACACAAAAAACTTTGCATACACTCAAACTCGACCCTACCCCAATACCTATAATTTGCCCAAGTAGGTGGGTTGCAGGGCGCAGCATGCCACGCTTACATCAAAACAAAAAATTAAATAAAAACGAAACACGATAAGCGTTCGCGAAATAATCGAAATCGAAATCGAAATTAACAAAAAATTAAACAATCGAAAAACTAAATAATAAAAACCGGAATGAACTTAAAACGAGCTAAGTAAAATACCTAATGCTTTTCTTTTCAAAACAAATGTAAACAAAATAAAACGATATAAAATAAAATGCACGACTGGATCGCACGTACTTGCTCCTATGTTCGATCACATTATGCAAAAGATTCTTTTCACTTAATTTTTTATATATAAAAATTCTTAAACTTTTCTAAAAAAAACTTGGTGCGAATATTTGAATTATTTAATAATATAAATTCAAAAACAAAACTTAAGAACAAATTTTCACCCGCTTTCGAAATATTGAATTAAAAAAAAAGAATTTTTTTTCAAAAATCAAAAAAAACTATTTTTCGAAAATTTTGAAATGACATACTATTTAGAATTTGAAGGAGCTCCTGTATAAATTTTTTTTTATCGAAATCCGTTAAGCCGCTTATGAGAAAGTCGAAAATCAATAAAATGGTTGTGCCTACCGTTAATAACAAAATATTTTAAAAACTTTTTTTCGCCGAAATGTAGACCATACCCAAAGTAGTAAACACCAATTTTTACCAAAATCGTTAGAGCCGGTTTTGAGATAATTAAGATGGTAGACAAATTTGTATGGCAATTACCGTTATTTTTGGGCCTAAAACAACGATTCAAAAATCTATTTTGGACAATCACCAAAAAGGCCTATGTACCAAGTTTAAACCAAATCGGTTCAAAACGTAGATCGTTCTGCAGACAGAAACACAGACATACAGACGGAATTGCGGGACCCACTTTTTTGGTGTTCTCTATGATAGTAAGGTCATGTTTGATTTGTTAGAAATTTTTTTTTTTTACGAATACAAAACTTGTCTTATAGTACCTATAATCGCAAGTAAAAAACGAAACAAACCATACCCCTTCACGAGCACACTTCGAAGGCAACGAAACTTAACGAAAATATCAGCAAATTGCCATCATAAAGAGTTTCTGTAACAATCTCAGCTTACGCCAAGAGTACATATCTCTGCATTCCAGGAGATAACCCTCTTTGGTATGGCATAATTGAAGATTGGATCTGATTAATGCAAGCAGTCATACGAAAATAATAAAAATAAAATAGATATAATAAAATTTAAAAAAATAGAATCATGCAAAAGCTGATCTCTAAAAAAAAGTAAAAAAATAGTAAAATTAAAAGATATAAAATGTATCATTATGCCTCTTCAATTAATATTTATACCTAAGGACCTACTTTCACTTTGTCTAGCTGAGATAATCAAAAGTTCGGTCAGATTTGTCCACTTAAATCCTATATTTAATTTTGTTTAAAATATTGTTTGTTAACAAAATATATGGTGTTTTTTCTTTGCAGGACGAAAATGGTTGCTATCTGGTAGAATTTAAAAATCTCAGCTGGCATCACAGGCAACGCAGTTTAGGTTGAGTGGCGGTCGTACAACAACAAAATCTGAACCAATCAACTGATTTTAATGACATTTTCTGAAATACTAAAATGACGTAGTATAGAAAGTGTTGATGAACAGCAAACATTATACACAGTTTGCACTACTATACGAAATTACTACAACTTTAATGTAGCTAAACATTGACGCTGTTTAGAAGGTACGTAATCTGGTTATCTTATGCAGTTTTAAAGCCGATGTAGGTAAGATTACCTTGATTCTTTGTATAATAAATTGTCGAATGGGTAAATAATGAGGAATAGTTGCATAGGTACCTTTAAATGTATATTTAAATGGATTGTAATTATGTAAGTTAGAAGAGAAATATGTGAAAAATCGTTGGAGCGGTTTAAAAAAAAAATATTTTTTAATTGTAATTTTTTTTTTTTTTTAATTTTAATTTTTTTTTCTAAAAATGTTTTTAAAATGTACATAGGTATACATTTTAAAAACATTTTTAGAAAAAAAAATTAAAACGCCATTTTGAAGCCATTATTTATATATGTATATTTAAAATTCAAATTTCTGATGCACCTACTACAGAACCGACACGGCGCTGACTCCTTAAAAATGGAATGAGTACACGAATAGAGTAAAAAAGGTATTCTAAATTTCGCTCACGCAGTGAAAGGACCTGAAATCCTTTATTGGGCGAATAAAATACATTTTAGTTAAGAGAATAGTTGTTTGGGTTTCTTATTGTTGATAAGGTTTTTCTTATTGTTGTTAAATTTCAAAAAAAATCAGTGACTAGTTTTTGAAAAATCAATTTTTCAAAAAAAAAATGTATTAATTTTTTAAGATCGAAAAAATTGTTTTTTGAAAATTTGAGTACGCACTTTTACTAACACTTTTATGGATTTAAATCGGTTTATCCAATAGTGAGAAAATCGAAAATATGAAACGTTGTTCTATGAGAAGTAACGTTAATAAGTACGCAAAATAAAATATTTTTATAGTTAAAAATGGGCTGTACTATTTTAAGAACACATGCATTTATTATAAGAATTCTTAGAGCCGTTTTCGAGAAATACATTTTTTAACGGATTTTTTTACATTTGTATGGTATAAGGTACCGTTGTTTTTTATTTCAAGAATATAGTTTTTTTAATTGTTAAAAATAATGTCAAAAGACTACCAAAAAGTTTCGAAAAGAATTAATTTAGTCGTCTTCAAAATTAGTGTTTAAATTTTCTAGGAGCGTCTGCATACAAAATTTAAAAAAATCAAATGAACCGTTTTTCAGAAAATCGAAAAACAAAAAAATGGTAGGTACTACTAGAAGTACAAAAAATAATCAGTTTTTTTCCAAAAAAAAAAAAACAATTACCAAAATGTTCCTTTCCTCATCCTTAATGAAATGATTTTTTTGTATAAAAAGCGTTGGAGCCATTTTTAAGAAAGAGAAGATTTAGGTACCCTTACTGCTATTTTTCGTATTAAAAAAAATGAAAAAAAAACGGGTGGGAATATTGCCGAAAAAACTATATGTACGAAGTTTGAAGAACATCTATCCAACCGCTTAGACTGTAGACTCGAAGACAGATAGATATAATTGCGCGACGCTCTTTTTTGGTGTTCTCTATGATCGTAATGTCATGTTTGATTGTTAGAATTTTTTTTACGAATGCATAACTTGCCTTATATAGTACCTATTATCCCAAGTAAAAATGAAACGGTTATAACGAAGCGTTTTTTTTTTTTAAATAGAAAATTTTATTACAAATAATCACTACTGATGATACCATTTACTAAATTTCAATGCCGCAAGAAGAAGTCCAGCTGAAATTATAGACCACTTGAATTTAATTATGGGGTCAATTTAGACAAATTTTGTTCATTGCATTAGAATCCACATTTGGTTATAACCGAAAAAATATTACATTAGGACCTATACAAAGAAGCCTTTTGGTGATATTAAATCTGACTTTATTCATCAACTTTTAATCTGAACCTAGAACAGGTACGCCAATTTGTCATAATAGCTTGATTGCTTGATGCTTCCCTCACCACACCATTGGTAAACGGTTTCGGTGACAAGATAGATTAATTGCCATCAAAGGCTTAGGTTCCTGCTGATCTACCAAAACCTCTTTAAGTCGGATACTGGGTCGAGTGCCACCAGGGGTGTTGTACCTGCGGTAATCCATTCCAGTCTAACATTTAGTACCAGAAAACCAGTTTACCCGAATGAAGTTATCTGTGCTTCTGTACAAAAATATGGACAGCAAGCTAGCTTCCACATCAGTGAGTAAGTGTAACTTCAGTAAGCTACTTACTTGGTTATTAACTTTCTGAACATGTGATTCCAGCATTAGTGAGGCTAAGAAATACAAATACTGCTAGGAATGTAGAATTACGATGATGCATGATTTACTGATCGACGATATGCGTTAAACTCCGTGTAATCACACAAACTAATACGCAAATGATGATTTTCTGGCTTTGAAGGTTTTGTTTTAATAAAATGGCGAAAAATAAAGATTCAAAATAATGATTTTTTTATTAATTGTGTCTGAGTAAGTAAGTTTAAATAGAAAAACATTCAGCTTTCATATTTATCTATTAAGTTTTTATTTGCTAGAACTTGTTGACTCGAACCCATCATGAAAAATTATATAATTGTTTACTCAGCTTTTTACTTGCGTTATAGGTACTATAAGGCAAGTTATGGATTCGTGCAAAAAAAAAATTCTAACAATCAAACATGACATTACGATCATAGAGAACACCAAAAAAGTGGGTCTCCCAATTCCGTCTGTCTGTCTATCTGTCTGTCCGCGAGTCTGCAGCCTAAACGATTGGATGGATTTGCTTAAAACTTGGTATATATTGTTTGTTCGGTAATATGCCCACAGGTTTTTTTCATTTTTTTTAAGACGACAAATAACAGTAGCCCCCATACATTTTTTTCTGGCCAAAAAAAAAAACTTATTTTTCTCGAAAACGGCTTTTATAAAAAAAATCAGTTCATTAATGAAGCAAAAGGAAATATTTCAGTAATTTTTGTTTTGGAAAAAAATTGTTACTTTTGATAACTCTAGTAGTACCATTTTTTTTGGTTTCCGATTTTCTGGAAAACGGTTAATTTGATTTTTTTTGAAATTTTTTGCGCAGAATTTGTAAGCCAAATTTTTTCAAAAAATTTTCTTTTTGGAAATTAAAGAAAAAAACTTTTTTTTGTTGAAAACTCAAAATTTCGAAAACGACTCAATGGATTTTTGCGAAACGTAGTATTTGGTAGTTTTTTGATATTATCTTGAACATTTAAAAAAACTATATTCTCAAGATAAAAAACAACGGTACCTCCCATAAAAATGTTAAAAAAACCGTTAAGAAAAAAATGTATTTCGCGAAAACGGCTCCAAGAATTTTTATAAAAAAATGTGTGTTCTTAAATTAGTACAGTCCACTTTTAAGTATAAAAATATTTTTTTTTGCGTACTTATTAACGGTACTTCAAATACAACCACTTTTCATATTTTCGACTTTCTCAACATTCGATGAAACGATTAAAATATTTTTTTTGTATAAATGGGGCTTTAAATTGTTAATAAAACTGCATGCGAAAACTTTCGTAAAAAAAGTTTTTCGATTTTTAAATAATAAATACATATTTTTTTTGAAAAATCGATTTTTCAAAAACCAGTCACTGAATTTTTTTAAAATTTTAATTTTATATGTATATTAATAATATCTGCAAGGTGGCGTATAAATTTTTGTTTCTAAAATTGTTTTAAAAATTTTATACATAAATATTAAAATTTTAAAAAACCGCTCCAACGATTTTTTAATTTTTTTTTGATATATTCCTATTTGCCCAAGAATTCAAAGTGCAAACTATAACGACTACGCAATATACAAACCATTTAATTATGTGTATTATCCATTTATTGCTACTTTATTATTATTCCCTTTTTACGAATTTTTGCGTATGTCACTGAATACTAAACACAATTTAGGCCCTCATACATTTATTTATACATATGTGTCTTTAAAAATATTATGAATCTTATGTATGCAAAATATTCTATATTGCACCTAAATTATTAAGTTATATGCATTTAGCTATACCTAGCCACCTACATTCGTCATTTAACATACTTAGGTTCCGTCTATATATGCATGTAGATACATTTTACTCTCCTTACTTACATAGTTAAAATCCATAACTTAGATTTAAATATACATTTGTAGGTAGGTGCCTATGTAACTATTCCTTGAATCATCCATTCGACAATTCATTATATGTACTAAGAATCAAGGTAATCTAACCTACATAGGGCTTAGACCTGCATAGGATAACTACACCTAACTAACTTAACCTCAATGGTTATAGCTACATTAAAGTTGTTAGCTACAAGAGCAAGTTCGTACGATCTAGTAGTGTATTTTATTTTTAGAGGTATTGTTTTATTTAAAACAAATTTGAAATATAAAGCTGATGTAGCCCATTATGTGCTTGTGTGTTATGATCTTGAATAACAACGGTTCTATGGTGTAATGGTTAGCACTCTGGACTTTGAATCCAGCGATCCGAGTTCAAATCTCGGTAGAACCTTTAAGTGATCTTTTTTACCACAATCTAACAAAACAACATACCTTAATAAATAGATAAGAATTTCGCATTAAATATGCAAACATCGTATTTGAAAAAAAAAACTTGAAAACGAAGGGTCCGATTTTCAATACTGACTGAGTTTATTCTAAAGCCAACCGGAGAAAGTTGGTACGGCAAACCTGCTTTACAAGTATCAATTAAGTAAATTTTTTTGTAGTTAGCGTATTTTAAAACTATATCTTAAGTGAGAGTTCACTCTTCAAATTCCAATTCACTAAAAAAGGGTTTATTTCATGTTCGATTTCAAAATTTATTTAATTTCGCGCTGAAAATAATAACAAAACTTACAATAATTTCTTGCATTGAAGTATTAAATTCCGCACTAAATAACAATATTATATTGGAAAAAATATGAAAAAGAATCTCCGAAAATAGTTATCGCGAAATTCGTTCGTGATGGCAATTTGTATGAGCTTTTCCACTATACGATGTATTTGCTGGTAGATTCTTTCGGATTCATAACAAGTTTCCGATAGCGACGGTTTTCGTGTTAGGGCTAATTAATATTCTTACAGTTCGATCTTTTTTAAACTTCTTTTGATGAAATAATGTAATATAAGAAAAACACTGTTAGTGTAAGTGTACATCATTTAATCATACTTAATCATTGAAGCGGGTAAGTCGCTTCATTTCACCTAATCTAGATCGGAATAATTACGCGTGATAGAAAATTACTAGGTTATATAAGATAGATACAATTTATAGAACGGAAAGAGTAAGTAGAAATTGAGGTATCTTTTTTTTCAAAAATCAAAAACTAAATATTGGTATGCAGTATTATTAAGAATTCGTAGGACCTCCTGTACAAATATGATATGATATGAAATGATAGAAATCCGCTGAGTCGTCAATCAGAAAGTCGAAAAAAAGATTCTTTGGCAGGTACCGTTAATAACAATTAATGTAAAATATTTTTTAGACCAAAATGTAGACTACACGTACCTTAAATGGTGCACTGAATTTTTTACTTGCGATATAGATAGATACTATATAGGGCAAGTTTTGTATTTGAAAAAACAACTCGAGATTTTAATCAAACTTGAAAATACGATGATAGAGAACACCAAAAAAAATGGGTCCCGCAATTCCGTCTGTCTGCCTGTAGTCTGTCTAAACGGCTGAATCTATCTTCTTCAAACTTGGTATTTAAGCCTTTTAGGTGATTATCTAAAATAGGTTTTATCTGAATAGACTGCTACCTACCATAAAATTTTTCTCCCATCTAAAATATCTCGAAAATGGCTCTAACGATTTTGATAAAAAAAAGTGTGTATACTAACGGTGTATTCTACATTTTGGTCGAATTTTTGGTGTAGAAATTTTGTTATTAACGGTACCTATCATACAACCATTTTTTGATTTTGGACTTTCTCATAAACTACTCAACGGATTTCGATCAATTTTTTTTGTATAAAGTTCTTTGAATTCTAAAAAAATTTTTAAATATATTTTTCGAAAACAGGTTGACGATTTCTTCTGAACTTTTGTTTTTAAATTTATATTATTATATATTTAAAATTGTCATAGCATTTTTTTGTAGAAAAAATTTAAGTATTTTCTTCTATAAAACATTAAGTGAAAAAAGACTACAAAGAAATATGTTTAGCCGTTTCTATTAAGAGTCTTTTGCATAAAAAGTGATCGAATATAAGAGATCCAGTCGTGCATTTTATTTAAATAAAAAACGTTGAAGCCGTTTTCGAGATAATTAAGATTTACTATTTTTGCTCAAAAAAAAAATGTATACCATTTTTTTTTTAATCGCAGAAATTATCGAAAATGCTTAAGAACCAATTTTGAAGAAAATGGTTTCAGCCGTTTAGACTGTAAATTAACCTAGATTCAGAGTCAGACAGGCAGATGGAATTGCTTGGCGCACGTTTTTCTTGTTTTCTATTATCTATTATCATAATGTTTGATTAAAATCTTGACGTCAGTATAGAAGATGCGATGATATGGATGCCCCGTAAAACCAACTCAAATATCAATGAGTTCATTGTGATATGACCAGGATATAAACAGGGTGGTTATAAGGCAGAACCAACCTCAGTTCTGAGTTCCCGATATGATATGTCGTCTAGACCGTCAAAATAGTATTCTCCAAGAGCTGATTTTCTGGTCCCAGCTAGGCAAAGAAAGTGAGATGAGTGTTCCTGCTGTTCTTAATTCTTAGACCATTTTTGTAGAGCACGTGTCAGATAGGCTAATGCCATTCCACCTTGAATTCTGTCCGTTTGTTGCTCCAGTGGTACCTATAAGTTCTCTAAATGGATAAATAGATGACCATGTAACCTGTCGAATGTAAATTGAGTTTATTCTTATTTAAAGACCACATCTACTAACTAACCAAATCCTAAACTTAATTACGGATTCTTGTAGGAGTTCGAACATTGTGTGATTGACTATCAGCGTATATTACGATTTTGACAACATTTAGCTTTACTTTAACTGAAATCTGGTTAATAATAACCCTAAGAGAAATAAGGCCTACCCTTTCGGTGGATGATAGTTAAAGCCTTTTCGGATTGCAATATTTTCAACAATATTAAATGCGCCTTTGGTAAAGCATCTTCCAAGTCATAATACTTTAAGGTATGGATTGATTTCTCCATGTTTCCGACCTTGGCCGTCCTTCTATCAACATACATACGAATTTAGTGCTATTCACCCGTAGAAATTTTAAGCTTTTGAAGATCAAATTCAAGTTTTATACTTCGAAAATCATAAATAAACTGGTGTTCTAATGCAAAAGCACACTGTGTTTAAAATATAACTTAATTTTTTCTAATGCGCCTATACCTGAAAGCCCTAGAAGCGTATATTACTTTACTTAAGATGGCGCTTACAATTCAGGATGGATCACGGCCTCAACCAGCAAACCTCTCCAGCTAGCCCGGATCCTAGCTAGCTGCCACCAGTTACGCACTCCAAGTTGGTTGAGGTCGTTCACCACTTGATCGTGCCACCTAAGATGAGGCCTTCCTCTGTCGCGTTGTCCACCGGGGTTGGATACACGCTCCACGTGACCTTGCCATCTCAGTCGCTGTATCTTCAGCTTTTTGACCAGGTTGATATCGCAACCCAGCTGGTTTTCATTCGATTTTGTCAGTGTCCATGCCGCAGCCCCATACAGCAGGACTGGGATGATTAAGGTTTTATATAGGGTCTCTTTGGTTCTTTGAAAGAGGGCTTTACTACTCAAATGCTTCCTAAGCCCGAAGAAACAGCGATATGCAAGTGTGATACTTCGTTTGATCTCCGCACTGATATTGTTGTGCGTTGTAATAGTGGATCACAGGTGAACAAAGTTCGTGACGTTTTGTCCCAGTCGATGGTGTTGGACTTCTCTTCTCGATGACAGCATGTACCTAGTTTTCGTCTCGTTAACAGTCAAATCCATCTTCGCCGGTTCCGCTTAAATACTTGCAAATGCTCCACTGACAGCTCGCTTTGTTCTGCCTATGATGTCAATGTCATCAGCATAAGCTAGGAGTTGGACGGACTTTTGAAAAATTGTGCCTCTGGTGTTGACATTTGAGTTGAGCACAATTGCTTCCAGCACGATGTTAAAGAGATTGCATGATAGCGCATCACCCTGTCTCAAACCTTTCTCGACATCAAAGTCGTCGGTGAAGTTCTTACCGACTCTGTCATTCTGCACAAGTGGACAAGTTTGGCAGGGATGCCGAGATGAGACAAGGCTCTTATAACTTGTCTCTATCAACGCTATCATAGGCGGTTTTAAAGTCGATGAAGAGATGGTGCGTATCGACTTGGAATTCTTGGGTTTTTTCCAGGATCTGCCGCAGTGTGAAAATCTGATCGTTAGTTGATTTTCCTCGCCTAAAGGCACACTGATAAGATCCGATCAGGTCGTTGGTAAAAGGCTCTAGGCGGATACACAAAATAGCCGACATAATTTTGTATGCGATGTTGAGGAGACATACCTCTGTAGTTGGCGCAGTTCAAAGCATCTCCTTTTTTTGTGGATAGGGCACACTATGCCGAGCTACCATTCATTGGGCATACTTACTCCCGACCAGATTCTAGAAATGAGTTGGTGTATGTTCCTGACCAAGTCATCTCCCGCTGCCTTAAACAGTTCAGCTGGGAGGCCATCTGAACCCGCGGCCTTGTGCGACATAAGTTTGGATATCGCTGTTCTTACTTCTTCTAGGTTAGGTGGACGGATATTTTGACCATCATCGTCCAAGTTGAATGGGTTGTTGTGCATAGCAACGGATGGTTGGCAGTCTTCGCCACTTAGCAGCTTGGAAAAGTGTTCCTTCCAAATTCTCAACACCGTCTGCGTATCTCCTACGACATTACCATTTTTATCACGGCAGGCTTCTATTCTGGGCTGGAATACTTGGGTAGATCGTTTCACCCTTTGATAGAGCATTCGAGCGTTATCCCTGCTGTAGCATCCCTCAATAGACCCGAAAGCTTGCTTTTCGTGCTCCCTCTTCTTCCTTCTTAGGAGTCGGTGTTCCTCTCTTCTTTTTTGCACATAGACCTCGCGGGCTGCTCTTTCACCAGTTGTGGCCCTAGCTTGCAGCATTGACTCATAGGCTTCGTCTTTGGCGGCATGTGCCTGCCGACAGTCCTCATCGAACCAGAGGTTTCGCTTTGGTTGTCGATTGAAACCCAGCACATTATAGGCGGCACTTCTAATGGCTAGCTGGCAATGATTCCACTTTTCGTCTATAGTTGGTGCTGCTGGTGCGTTTTCTGAGAGATTGAGGGCGACGCGGTCGGCAAAAGTTGTGGCAGTCTCTCGCCTTAAAAGTTTACCGACGTTGAACTTTCTCCTAATATCCTCTCTCTGCTGAGGCGCCAAGGATATCCGCATCCGGACTTTAGATACTACCAGGTAGTGATCCTAGTCTATGTTGGTCCCTCGGAAAGTTCGCACATGCAGGATACTGGATGCATGCCTGGCGTCTATCGCGACATGATCAATTTGGTTAACAGTGCCTTGATCTGGATACTTCCAAGTTCCCTTGTGTATATTGAGATGGGGGAATCGAGTACTTGCTAGGGTGATATTTCTCCCCGCCGCAAAGTTGATCAGTTTAAGCCCATTTTCAGAACTTTCGTCGTGCAGGCTGTGTCCTCCGACCGTCGGACAAAAGATACCCTCCTTTCCGATCTGGGCCTTAAAGTCGCCAAGAACAATCTTAACGTCGTACTTCGGCACTTATCGTAAGTCTTTTCGAGAAGTTCATAGAATTCCTCTTTGATCGAGTCATCTTTCTCTTCTGTTGGGGCGTGGACACAGGTCAGCGAGATGTTTTTCAATTTGGCCCTGATGCGGATTGTGACAAGGCGCTCGCTAACGTATTTAAAATACATAACTTCTTGTCTAAGTTTGCCTCTTACCACAAAGCCGCACCCAAATAACCGCTATCTCCTTTCCCTGTAGCACTTACCAAAGTAGATATCACAGGATTTCATTTTTCTCATGCCCTCTCCATCGCATCGCATTTCCTGGAGTGCTGTTATATCAGCTTCGTACTTATCCAGGGTCTCCACTAATTGCTCGGCTGCACGTGGCCTGTTTAAGGTCCGGATATTCCACGTGCAGATCCAAAATTCGTTGTCAGTATTTCGTTTGCCAGGGTCATCAACATTTGGAGCATCCATATTCGAGGCTTGTAGTTGTTTCATAACTATCTAGATACTCCTACGTCGGGCAGTTACCCCAGCGGCAGGAGCCCCCAACCTGGAGGGCGAGGTCCATTAATGACTCCAAGGACGAGAGTCTGGATTTACCGCTCCTTATAAGCCTGTGCTCTGATTACTTCTGAGTAGTCTATACAAGGTGGTCACCAAGTAGTTCAACCTGACTGGAACTAGCGACGCTACCGTTGATTCCATCGCGAGAATTCTTCCGCTACCGTCAAATCTGTTGGGAGTGCCTTGGTGGGAAACACTCCTTCGTTGGGGGGGGGGGGGGTAATTAGTAGCGATATCCTACTCCACTTCGACCTATCGACCATGGGTGGCCCTTCTGCAGAATCAAGTTCCGCGATCGCATAGCTCTAGGTTTCACTGTAGTAGTCACCGTAAGCCCATTCGCCACATCAAGGCTTACCCCAGAAGCGTATATACATATATGTAAAATTTGCCTTGATCACAAAGTTGAACACCTTATTCGTCTATCATGCAGCAGGTATACTGATCCCAATACGCGTCGACTCCTCATTAATCGCTCCATGCCCATTCGCGTTAGATTTGCTTTAAGTTGTTTATGCCAAACCAAGTATCAGGCCGTGTTCGTGAGTTACGACTACAAAGTACTGAAAGTATTAAGCAATTACAAATTAACTTAATTGCAAACATTTTATTCTTTAATGAGAAATATTTTAATTTAGAGTAGATCGTGACATTAATTGTTTATCACATTCACATGCAGCAGAAAGCATATAGTCGTAGTCGATAGTCGTATTAGTCGATAACCGAAATCGGAGTGAACCGTGAAGTCGTCCTCGCTGCTTGCTGCTCGCACACCTCCCGTCCTTCGTTGTTAACATTTTAGATTCGAGAAATTCTCTTTTTTGTGTACCAGGCTTGTCTTTGTTAATGTTTCTATACGTATTTATGTAAACGTTTGTAGATTTGGAGTCTTAGGCTTAAGCGTCGCCATCGTCGTCGATGTCGTGCACTTGCGCTACTTAGCAATGTTTTTTGTCAAACTTAACATCGACGACGACGACGTTCTGTTGTTGCACAATTGGATGGTGGTGGCATTATAATGTCCGTTGCGCCACACAACCACGAGTAGAAGCTTCAGTAGCCCAGCGCCACCATACCGTCTCCGTTTGGTTCCAAAATATGAGCAATGCATGGATTTGGGGTAATCGTGACGAAACCTTATTCGGTCGGTGGCCCTCCAATCGATGCACAGAGAGCCTTCTTAATTATTCGCCATCCTACGCTGCCGCCGCGCTGGGCGAGTTGGAGGATTTATTTGTTCAATGACTCTTTGTATAGACGCGTCAGTCGTACAGAAACAGAACTGTGAAACGTGATTATCTGATTGTAAATCTTGTGGGTTAATTATATGTTTATTTCGAATCAGCTGGCAATTGTTGATTTAGGGTGAATTGTATAGGATTTGTCTATTAGAGGAGGTGTCGAATCAGACAGACAACTTTCTAATGGAGTTGCTTTTGAATTTGTCACTTTGCAAAGTGACAGATGGCTGGTTGGAGAGATATTTCGATTAGACTTTTTTGTTTACCAAAAACTAATTAATGAAAGAAATGCAAAAATAGAAATCAGTCTATAAAGAAGCTAATAGGCCTTAATCAATATTAATCAGTTTCTCTTGAAAACATTTATTTTTTATTTAAATGAACTTAAATTCCTCCCTTTATTAATTGAAGAAAACGCAAACAATATGCTTATATTATTTTTGTTTTTGTTTTAGTTCTACTGTATGGATTTAAAGCCAATTGAATGCTTTTGTGACCCTTAGTCCAAAATGGGTTTACGAAACATATTGTTTGCGTTTTCTTCAATTAGTTCACTGGCCAGACTATGGCCAAAACATACTTCTAGGTGCATGAATCTAACCAAACTCTCCTAGAAAAATATAATTTACAGTGAGTAATCGCTGTAAATTTTATTAAAGGCGGTAAACATTCCTCCCTATAGTTAGATATTTGTTAAGGGAAGCAGAAACGCTTTATATCAAGATGACTACCTGGGACATAATGTGCTTACTAAAATCAAATCCAAAGATTTGTCATATTGATGAATTTAGGCCAATGGAAATTATAACTTTCTTGTCCAAAGCCTTAGAAGGAATATTGTATAATCAAATGAGTGCATATTTCAGTTCTACATATTTACGGACATCTAAACAGCCTATAGTTTTTGGAAACTCCACAGTTGTATGTAATGTAACGGTAGATATGCTATACAAGTCTAAGATAAAGGTAACATCAAAAAGTGCACCAATCTTTTTTAAGGTGAACGCTTTTTTGTCAGTTTAGCTCCTCATTCTATGCTGTGAAGCTTTTGTTATCCTACATAACAGATCCACTCTTAGGATTGGCCCTTTTTCTTTTTCATCGGAGGATGCCGGTAATGGAAGGCAAAGTTGGCTTTTTACTTGAGAGTATACCTAACTTTTTTTTTATTGTAAAATCATTAACTATCTTAAAGCTAGACAAAAATGTTTAAAACTAGCCTAATTATCAATAACTTAGAACTAATTTACTGGCCCTTTACCGGCGCTCGAAACTAAACTATATCTCTTAATACTAATGTCTTTCGACCTAAAAACTATTTTAATTAATTCTAATTATTTTATTTTCATTTTACCAAGAAAACATATTAAAAAAAAAACTCGGCATCATATCATATTTTTATTTTTTTCTTATAAACTACCTAAAGTTAGACTAAAAATAATTAAAACTATATACAACTAACTTATACTAACTAAAAATAACATAAGCTACTTAAGATACAGTTACGTCCGAGACTCCACCTGAGACCATAATCCCGTTTCCCCGGAAACTACCCTTTGCTGAACAGCATTCATAAATTACAGATTCATAAACTACAGTTTCTCACGCCATTTTTGCAAGCATTGCAAGCAGATACACCCCTTTGTCCCGTAACCAAAAATGCCAAACGGTAATATCTGAAACCGCCAATCAAATCTTGGGAAAGTTCATTTCTATATTTTGCTAACTTGACAATTAATTAACGGGTGATTTTTTTGCTACTTTGTTTTTGACGTTTATATTTTTGACAGATCACACATGACAAATTCCACGAACATTTGACATTTCGATTCAGTATTGTTTGCCATTTCATCATGAATAGACTTACGCCTGAACAACGCTTGCAAATTATTGAAATTTATTATCAAAATTCGTGCTCTGTGAAAAATGTGTTTCGCAAGCTACGTCCAAACCAGGCATCAATTGAGAGGCGAATTTGGTGAGCAGTTGATCTCACGTTTTGGCGCAGTCAATTGGCCACCAAGATCATGTGATTTGACCCCGTTAGACTATTTTTTGTGGGGCTATGTTAAGTCTATTGTCTATGGGGACAAGCCGCGGGCAACATTTAAGTGAAATTATTTTTTAAAAAGTAAATGGCAGAAATTGATTTATCGATCCAAATAAAAATTTCATTCACTTTTTACAAGTTTCTGTGTTTTTTTTGAATTTTCAAAAACCAAGCTCTTAAAAAATCACCGTTTATAATAACATAGCTTTAATGAATTTTGAAAATAGAAGTTTAAGTCAGTCTTTAATTCACCAAGCTACTGAGAAGTGCAGCCTCGCTTAGGACAGCGGCCTCTCCTTAGCAAATAAATAAATAATTGTAAACAAAATAAATAATTACAAATTAATAAATAATTGTAAAATAATGAATAAATAATAAAAAGAAAAAAAACGTTTAAGTTTTTTTTAGAATAACCCGCGGCACGAAACCGTAAATATACCTAAAACTACTTGAGTCTACTTAAAAACTAGAACAGCCACAGCAGCCTTTTTTGGTTTTTTATATTTTTTTTTGTATATTTCGTTTACGCATGCAGAAACACAGAGCCATTGAATCCACACATTCATGCACAAACGTACATACATATACGCACGCACATACATATACAGACGCGCAGACACATGAACATATGCTCCCGTATACATGCATATTTGTTTAGTTTGTTTGGTGCCACCCCGACTGTTCTTTACACCTTATTTCCCTAAATCTATGTAAGTCGGCTAAGACAAACTCTCATCCGACTTTAGTATGTTGTTCAGAAAGCTACCAGAACTGGTTCTCCTGTTTCACCCCATCCCTTCGGCCCCGATCAGACACATTCGTACTGAACCGAAGGCACTCTTGTCCACCTTGGGCGATGACGTCTCGACCATATAGGAGTCGCCTATCTACAGTTCGTCGGCTGACGAAAACATTAAGCTGTTGGTTGAGAATATCGCTCTTGCAATGTAACCCCGATTCAGCTTAAACAAAAAATTATCTATTCTGTTTATGTTGGCTCCGTTGTATATAATCTGTTTGGAATAATTACGTTTGTACTCCGACTCTTGTGTTCTATGTAATCCAAGGCAACGTCTAAGATTTTGCCACTCAAACACCCGAATATTTTCCATTTGAGATGGGGCAACGTTGAACCACACCGAGCATCCATAGGCAATCATCGGCCTGATGAGGGCTATGTAGCAAATCACCTTCCGCATAGCCCTAGATAGAGCAGCACCTATAAGTCTGTCGAAATACAAGTACTGATCCAAGCAGATGCCAAGGTACTTTACTACACTTTTACTCGCCAGTGGATGTCCATGTGGCCCTGCGATCACCAGCTTGTGCGAGTGCTTTCTCGTATCCCTTGAGGCGCTAGACAACGGAGTCCTAAACAGAATAGTTTCTGATTTCTGGAAGTTGATTTTCAACTTCCATTCATCAGTATACCTAACTATAAGGCAAGTAATGGATTTCTAACAATCAAAGATGACATAACGATCATAGAGAACACCAAAAAAGTGCGTCCCGCAATTTCGTCTGCCTGTCCACAAGTCTGCAGTCTAAGCGCTGGGATGGATTTGCTTCAAACTTGGTATATATTGTTTATTTTAGTTTAGTTTATTTTGCCAAAGAAAATATGGACAACAAATTAACAATAATATATCAATAATTTAGACAAGAAAATTGAATATAAATATATACAAAAGCTTAAACTATAAATCAACAAAATAAATAAAGTTATATTATAAAAGAAATTTTTTTTTTCATGAACACTCTTCAACCATCATCTTTTACAAAATTTTATTTTTAAATATATCTCTAGACATATTTATTTCGAAAATATCACAATATTTATTAAAACTCTTTGAACACCGATTAAAAGTCTTGTGAGATGTATTTATTGACCAACGTTGTAGTTCACGGCAGTGAAATTCAATGATTGCCAAATTCATAAAATAAAAACTCGGAAAAGTGATTTGCTTATTAATAAAATTGTTTTTTTTTTTTATTATCGTCAAATTCCTAACAATTATTAATATTTAGTAAATATAATTTAATGATAGTGGCATCAATTGAATTCTACTTGACGTATAAATCGTTTTTTTAATTTTCAATCGATTTCAAACTGACTTCCCTTTCTTGTTTAATAATACACACAAATATATATATATATTTTTTTATCAAATTATATTTATTATTGAAAATAGTTTCAGTTTGATTTACCTATTCCAGAAAAATTCAAGTATATCTAATTACATTTGTTAAGTTCACAATTTCAATTAGATTTGCACTTGTTGAATTCAGGATTCCGAATGAATTCTCTGAGCAATTTACTTGCCTTTTAAACAAATTGTGATGCATATTGGATTTTGTTCACAACATGAAACGAGAAAAAAATTGTATTAAAAACTTATATAAAAAAAATTGTTATGGAGCGAAGAGAGAATATTAGGAAAAAGTTCAACGTTGGTAAGCTTTTATGGTGAGAGACTGCCACAACTTTTGCCGACCGTGTCGCACCAACTATAGACGAACAGTGGAATCATTGTCAGCTAGCCATTAGAAGTGCCGCCAATAATGTGCTGGGTATCAATCGACAACCAAAGCGAAACCTCTTGTTCGATGAGGACTGTCGGCAGGCACATGCAGCCAAAGACAAAGCCTATGAGTCAATGCTGCAAGCTAGGGCCAGAACTGGTGAGAGAGCAGCCCGCGAGGTCTATGTGCAAAAAAAAGAGAGGAACACCGACTCCTAAGAAGGAAGAAGGGGGAGCACGAGAAGCAAGCGGTCGGGTCTATTGAGGGATGCTACAGCAGGGGTAACGCTGGAAAGCTCTATCAAGGGGTTAAACGATCTACCAAAGGATTCCAGCCCAGAATAGAAGCCTGCCGTGATAAAAATGGTAATGTCGTAGGAGATACTCAGACGGTGCTGAGAATTTGGAAGGCACACTTTTCCAAGAACAACCCATTCAACTTGGACGATGATGGTCTAAATATCTGCCCACCTAACCTAGGAGAAGTAAGAACGGCGATATCCAAACTTAAGTCGCACAAGGCCGCGGGTTCAGACACCTGCCAGCTGAAATGTTTAAGGCAGTGGGATATGACTTGGTCAGGAGCATACACCAACTTATTTCTAGAATCTGGTCGGAGGAAAGTATGCCAAATGAATGTAAGCTCGGCATGGTGTGCCCTATCCACAAAAAAGGAGATGCTTTGAACTGCGCCAACTACAGAGGTATGTCTCCTCAACATCGCATACAAAATTATGTCGGCTATTTTGTGTATCCGCCTAGAACCTTTTACCAACGACTTGATCGGATCTTATCAGTATGGCTTTTGGCGAGGAAAATCAACTAACGATCAGATTTTTACACTCCGGCAGATCCTGAAAAAAAACGAGTAATACAGAGCCTTGTCACATCTCGGCATCCCTGCCAAACTTGTCCGCTTGTGCAGAATGACAATGAAGGAATCTCGCTGATCCGTTAGAGTCGGTAAGAACTTCACCGAAGAATTTGATGTCGAGAAAGGTTTGAGACAGGGTGATGCGCTATCATGCAATCTCTTTAACATCGTGCTGGAAGCAATTGTGCGCAACTCAAATGTCAACACCAGAGGCACAATTTTTCAACAGTCCGTCCAACTCCTAGCTTATGCTGATGACATTTACATCATAGGCAGAACAAAGCGAGCTGTCAGTGGAGCATTTGCAAGTATTTAAGCGGAACCGGCGAAGATGGATTTGACTGTTAACGAGACGAAAACTAGGTATATGCTGTCATCGAGAAGAGAAGTCCAACACCATCGACTGGGACAAAACGTCACGAACTTTGTTCACCTGGGATCCACTATTACATCGCACAACAATATCAGTGCGGAGATCAAACGAAGAATCACACTTGCAAATCGCTGTTTCTTCGGGCTTAGAAAGCATTTGAGTAGTAAAGCCCTCTCTCAAAGAACCAAAGAGACCCTATATAAAACTTTAATAATCCCACTCCTGCTGTATGGGTCATAGGCATGGACACTGGCAAAATCGGATGAAAACCAGCTGGGTTGCTTTGAGAGAAAGATTCTTCGAGTTATGTTTGGCCCAGTGCGCATCGGTGGTGAGTGGAGAAGAAGGTTTAACGACGAACTTTACGGGCTCTTCAGCGATATCAACCTGGTCAAAAGGCTGAAAATACAGCGACTGAGATGGCTAGGTCACGTGGAGCGCATGCACATCGACGCACCAGCCCGACGAGTCTTTGTATCCAACCCCGGTGGACAACGCGACAGAGCAAGGCCTCATCTTAGGTGGCGCGATCAAATGGTGAACGACCTCAACCAACTTGGTGTGCGTAACTAGTGGCAGCTAGCTAGGGACCGGGCTAGCTGGAGAGGTTTGCTGGTTGAGGCCGTGATCCATTCTGGATTGTAAGCGCTATCTAAAGTAAGTAAAGTAAGTAATTAAATTTATTATAAATGAAATTAACTATGTAATATAAATAATAAGAGGTAAACATTATTTATTGTTTTTAATTCATTTTTTTTTATTAAATTCTTGAGTACAACAGCGTTGTTTTGTTTATTTTTGTTTTTTATTTGTTGATGTATACAATGATTTAACAATTTGCATAATTTTTCTTAGAAATTACTTTTTGTTCCGGAAAATCTTTCAGTGAACCCCGAATATAAAAAAGCTTAGCATAGCACGTTGAAGGTATTGTTTTTGATGGGTTCTTTGAAAATTTTGACCACAGGTTGTCAACATTTAAAGCTCGGGCAATTCCGGGGTAAAATGCTTTGTGATGTTGAGCTTTGCAATTCAATACTTTCTAAAGCCGGAAATTCGTTTAGATAACACTTGGTTCGTACTTGAAAACATAAACTCAGCTTTGTCAAGCTTATCCCATAACTGAACTCAATTTCAACTTGAAATATATCTAAGTTGTAACCTCAAACTAACCTTAAACGCTTAAAACAGGAAGAAGATATTCCCTACCGCCGCAATTTATCCTTAGAGTCTCACACACTAATGGACGATTCACATATAATTTTGTCCCTAGATACCAAATGTGGCCAACAACTCAGCATGGTATGTAAATAAACTCTGCCCAAACAGAGAACTATGTGTGATTAGTTCGTGTATGGCCTATGGAGCAACCTTCCCATAAGACTTGTTTGCAGTATAATACGTCGACATCGTCGTCGCTCTTTGGCTGCACCTCTTTATATCCATTATCCAAGCCTACATAAGTGGATTCTAGCTGCAGGCACCCCATCTTCTCGAGGATAATCCCCCAAACATGAGAGAGTGCACACAATATACCTTAACCTGACTTCGGCTAATATGGCAATCGGCTGCATTCACGGCTTAGCTTGGCTATCCGATTGGTGTGGTGCCTGGTGCACTATTAAATTTGCTACCAATTCGCCATGTGCACATATTTAGCATCCAATGCAATGCAGCACCGGGGCAAATAAGGCAGCGGGAATTTGTTGCCTTAATTTATTGCACGTAATTAAAGTTTACTCAAAATGGGCAAATGGCATCGCTGCTGTGGTATGGCTGTGTTTTGCTGCAGGTTGCTATATAGTTTGCAACCAGAAAGATTGCCAGAGCAGAGGAGCCGATATTGTTTGGTATCAGAGAGTGCAGCAATAACAATCAACCTGCCAGTTACTAGTAGTGGCTGGGTTGTAGCATTTTTATGGGAATTTGTATCGCGGCCTTAAGTCGCATAGTTCGTAGACTTTACAACAACAACACTAAACCACAGACAAATCTATGGTGGTAGCTTGAATTTATACGACGCGCCAAGTGTTTTACTCACTTTTTTTTGCGATCCGATAAATTCGTGCTGTGGAGTGCAGAGTCCACATTCATACGAGTACGTAAGAATACCTACCTACCAAAGAGACTGTGATGGCTGCATGGCTGTCTTAAGGTAGCATTACTTTAGAGTGATGGTGTGGATTCAATAGATATATAGCCATTGATGCAACTGAAAGTGATGCTGATGAGGCTATAAATTGGTGCGAAAAGAGATTAAAGATACACTGAGAGAAAATTGTTTCGAAGAAATCTTGGGGTAAGGAAATAAGACGAGATTAATTTTATGGTTCATGGATTTCTCATAATAACTACAGATAAACTTATACAAATTTTGTGTTTAAGAAAATGTTCACTTCACAGTTTGAAACTTGCATAATAACTTCAGATTTTCATCCTAAGATTCTTTGATGTGTTTTCCTTGTCTAATGAAACCTTTGATAAAAGCGATGTTTTCCTCGCTCGTTGTCCAAGTTCTTTGACAAAATAGGGGCTTAACCCGTTTGGATCTAGACTTATACCAAGGATCCGCAAAGACTTGCAGTTAGCTGATGTTATTTTTGTTTTAAGAATTGATAATCTACACTGTGTGTGACTGCTAGATCATTAAGGTTTCAGGATTAAGTCCTAAAAATGCTTGTTCAGTCAATTTGGATGCCGAGATAACACAAGAAATTCAAAGAGTTAACTCAGAGATTAAATGAGTTGGTATAACTCAGAGATTTTTTCTCAAAAATTTATTAAAATCAATGTGAGAAACTATGAAAATAGCTCATTCGATAGTGTCGCCATCTCTATTTTCTCTAGTAGAATGTCCACCATCGATTTCGATAGATTTTTCACAATTTTTTTTTAATAATAATTTTTAACTAAGTACATGCCTGTAAGACCTAAGGTCTTTTTAAATGCAACCTGAATTGGATTTGAGAATTAGGTCATTTATAACGCACGGTTGGCATTCCAATTAAAATTGGAGGTATTGAAAGAATGCTGTCTGGCCTGGGAATTAAACCTACATGTCTAAGTGAGCAGCCAATGGTAACCCACTGAGCCATTGCCACCCGCAATTGAAATTTAACTAACCCTGGTTAAACTTGAGTTAAAGCTTCTGGAAACTGGCCATAACTATTCGCCAAGAAATTGATACATTCAGGAAATGTGAGTAGATTGAACGATATAATCGATATTTTAATGGGTCCGTATCTGGGGCCTTTAATAATCCTTTTGGGCTGATTGCGCCAGCCAGCTATAGACCTGTTTCCAAGGTGCCCTTACTTACAAACTCTTAAAGAGGATATTAAACAAAACAATAGTGTAAACATTTATTGACTGAAAATACCCCCAAAGCGATAGAAAATAAGTTTAAAACAAAGACCACTTGACGGATATAAAGTTATAAAGATAAAATGGCTAATTGTTATTAAGCCAAGTAGTTTTTTTTTTTTTGAAGAAGGTACTGCCTCTTAAGAGAGAGTAAAAAATCCTCCCATCTTTACAATTATATAAAGGCAAAACAATTATTACTTATGTCACGGGTAATCTCAGGAAGTATTCAACCGATTTACTTGAAACAAATTTTATAATTTTCCTTATTCTTTTAAATATGTCTTAGGATATTTTTTATTTGTTAAAAATATTTGTTGAATTAGATAATTAACTTTAAAAAAACAATCGTACAGTTTTTTGTGGAAGTTGATCAACATATTGACTTACGCTCTTAAACCTGCTTGATATTTTACAAAACTGAGATTTATTGTAAGAAGTCAATAGTTTTATGCAAATTTTAAAACCTAATTCATTTCCTAACTGCATTTATAAGGTGAGAAATAAATGTGTTTACAAATTCTATATTTATTAAATTTTTGTATTTTTCCATTCGATTCAATCGCTAGAAGCAGTAAATAGAGTTTTATAAGATTTAAGGTTTTCTACATCGAAGCTTATGGGTGGAGTAACAATGTTTTTTTTGGAGATTTTCGTCAAACGATGCTAATTATTTCCAAGAGGACTCGGGGTGATATCATAAAAGCTTGCCCTAAATCATCTTTTATTTGGAAGAGTGTTCAAAAACTTCAACTTCAAACCAATATGAGAGTAGAGCTTACTAAAAACACTGCCAGTGATGAGTTCGCATCTCTTCTGCTAAAAATTGGTGATGGAAAATATACTATCTCAGGCTCAGATAATATAATTCAATTAAACGAACGTTTCGGAAAAATCGTTCACAACACACAACAACTTATTCAGTGCGTCTATGCAGACTTGAACTCTTTGCAATCGATACCGTTTTCTTGGTTTTGCGAAAGATCTATTGTGTCACCAAAAAATAGTGGATGAAATAAATAACCACGTGATCTTAAGTTTAAAAACAGAGTCATATCTATACAAAGCAATTGACAGTGCTGTCGATGACAATGACATAGTAAGCTACCGTCAGGAATTTCTCAATTCTCTCAACCCTGCAGGTCTTCCATCCTACCAATTGACTTTCAAAGTTGGCAAAACGATTATGCTAATAAGAAATCTCAGTCCCCCAAACCTATGCAATGGCACACGCCTCCAAGTCAAAAAGCTATGTAAAAATGTAATACACGTTTAAATTCTTACCGGACCTGCAGTAGGAACTCATGCACTTATTCCCAGGATACCAATGATACCAACAGATCTTCCCTTTCGATTCAGACGTCTACAGTTTTCAGATAAACCATGCTTTTGCATGACAATCAACAAAGCTCAGGATCAGTCATTTCAATTCTTTGGGGTAGATCTCAGGGAAAATGTTTTTGCCCATGGTCAACTATATGTTGCACTTTCAAGATTAGGCTAAAAAAATAAACAGTTTTTACTTCTTCATGAAAATGCTAAAACGGCTAACATTGTATACCCAGAATCCTTGAAATAAAACAAATTTAATATGTGCTAATATCTGTTTTTTTTTTTTTAAGAATTTATTGGACAACATCAACTCTTTTATTAGGCTACGGTAAGATTAGCCATATTATTAACTTTTTACTAAAAATATGACACAAATCACAGAAAAGACCTTGGTTGATATAACATTTAGAGTAAAATTAACTATTCTTCGCCTTTGCGAAGCAACGCGAGCCCGGGTCTGCTAGTATTTTATGTTGTCATAAATAAATACATCTTACCTAAACCGAATTCGTCTAATAACAAAGTTCCCACATGAATGGTTGAGAGATAGTTGTAAGTCACAATCAACCTTATTAAAAATAAAAATGCCTATTCCACGGTTAATCCATGACATTACTGAAACATGAAATAAAAGTTAATCTTCGTACTTATATTTTCAGATTAGAAAAACAAAATCTACTACAATAAGTATCAGCTCTATCTCTTTTTATGTCCTTGTTAATTTTGTTCTTTATTTCAATTCTTATTCTTTCACTAAGCCACCGTCTTCGATGGTTAGCGCATGACTAAATTTGTAAATGTTAAATAGCAGAAATACTATTTTATTTGACATTTTGTACCAAGTCTACTTGTCAAATGTAAACAATCACTAAATCGTGTTTTTAATATGGGTGCAAATGTCCTGTGGGTTATCCACGAGTATTTACAGACAGACTTCTTTTTTACTTGCGATATAGAACTATAAGGCAAGTTATGCATTCGTAAAAAAAAAATCTAACGATCAAACATGATATTACGATCATAGAGAAGCCTAAAAAAGTGATCAACAAAAAATGTCTGTCTGTCTGTCACTATGTCCGTCTGGATGTATAACGCACTGCAGCCTAAACGGCGGCGTAAGCGATTACCTTCAAATTTGGTATGTGTGGTTTTTTGGCATTCCTCAGAGAGAAATTGAAATTTTATTTTTAAGCCTAAAAATAACGGTACCCGCCATATGACCTTGAAGAAAAACCTTATTTTCCTCGAAAACTGCTCAACGATTTTGATACAAATTTTTGAGAATTTTTTTGTTGGTAATAGCTATCATTGGATATGAATCAAGTTTACGGGAAAAGTCCATTAACGGTACTTTCCATATAACGGTTTTAAAATGTTTGGCTTTCTCGGTAACTGTATATTGGATTTCTGTCAAATTTTATATCTGCCAAGCTAATTCTGCATACTTAAATTTTAAATAACATTTTTTTATAATTAAAATTAATTTTTGATTTTTTTATTGAAAAATCAATATTTTTAAAACTAAGGAAAAAAATAATTTTAAATTTTAAAGTTACATGTATAATAATAAACTCTTAGTTTTAATAAGTTTAAAAAAAAACGATTTTTACCCACCTATTACAGCATTCACTTTCATTTATAAACGGTGATTTTTTAAGAGCTTGGTTTTTGAAAATTCAAAAAAACACAAAAACTTGTAAAAAGTGAATGCAATTTTTATTTGGATCGATAAATCAATTTCTGCCATTTACTTTTCAAAAATAATTTCACTTAAATGTTGCCCGCGGCTTCGCTTTAGGTGGTCCATTCTGAAGGGCCAATTTTGGCAAACTTTTTCAACACATTTCGGCCGGAATCTCACCAATGACGCGTTCAATGTTGGCTTCCAAGGCAGCAATCGTGTTTGGCTTGTCCCCATAGAAAATAGACTTAACATAGCCCCACAAAAAATAGTCTAGCGAGGTCAAATCACATGATCATGGTGGCCAATTGACTGCGCCAAAACGTGAGATCAACTGCTCACCAAATTCGCCTCTCAATTGATGCATGGTTTCGCGTGCAGTGTGGCATGTGGCACCGTCCTGTTGGAACCACATGCCGACCGAGTTCAATTCTTGCATTTTCGGCAAAAAAAATCTGTTATCATCGAATGGTACCTTTCTCCATTGACCGTAACCCTGCGGCCTTCATCGTCCTTGAAGAAGTATGGCCCAATGATGCCGCCTGCCCATAAACCGCACCAAACAGTGCATTTTTCGGGATGCATTGGTAGCTGCTGAATTGCCTCTGGCTGCTCTTCACTCCAAATATGGCAATTCTGCTTATTCACGTATCCATTTAGCCAAAAATGAGCCTCGTCGCTGAAACGGACGTAGCTTGCGAAACACATTTTTCACAGAGCACGAATTTTGATAATAAATTTCAATAATTTGCAAACGTTGTTCAGGCGTAAGTTTATTCATGATGAAATGGCAAACAATACTGAATCGAAATGTCAAATGTTCGTGGAATTTGTCATGTGTGATCTGTCAAAAATATAAACGTCAAAAACCAAGTAGCAAAAAAATCAACCGTTACATATGTATGTACATATCTTCTAGGTTCTCTATATATAGGTAGGTACATATTGCCCTCCAAATTTTCATAATTCAAATCCATTTAAATATAGGTACCTATGTAAATATTCCTTGAATCATATGTATTCCACAGTTCATTATATGTATTAAGAATCAAGGTTATCTTACCTACATCGGCTTTAATCCTGCAGAGGATAACTAGACAACCTATACCCACTATCAGCATCACTAAAGTTGTAAGTTACAAGAGCAAGTTCGTACGATCCAGTCGTGCATTTTATTTTTTAATATTTTGTTATTAACGGTACCTGCCATACAACCATTTTTTTGATTTTGAACTTTATCATAAACACCTTGACGGATTTCGATTAAAATTTGTATATAGGGGGTCCTTCAAATTATAAATAATACTGCAGACCAACATTTTCGAAAAATATTTTTTTTTAAAACTCAATATTTCGAAAAGCGGGTGGATAATTTTTTTTAAATTTAGGTTTCAAGTATATATTACCTATTATGTATTTAAAATGTTTATACGTACTTACTTACTTAGATGGCGCTACAGTTCGGGGCGAACCTGGGTCTCAACCAACATGCCTCTCCAGCTAGCTCGGTCTTTGGCTAGCTGCTTCCAGTTACGCACTCCAAGTTGGTTGAGGTCATCTTCCACTTGACCGCGCCACCTAAGGCGAGGTCTTCCTTGACTGCGTCTTCCCTCTGGGTTGGAATCGAAGATCCCACGAGCCGGAGCATTGTTGTCCATACGCTCTATATGACCCAGCCATCTTAAACATGATATACGTATTTCTTGTACCATGTCAATGTCGCTGTACAGCTTGTATAGTTCGTGGTTGAACCTTCTCCTCCAAAGCCCGTTAACGTAGATAGGGCCGAAAATCTTGCGAAGAACATTACGATCGAAACGACTAAGGATATCTTTATCCGCTTTTGATAGTGTCCATGTTTCCGCGCCATAGAGTAGGACTGGGATGATCAGAGTCTTATAAAGACTCCTTTGTTTTTCGGGAGAGGGCTTTACTACTCAATTGCCTCTCTAGCCCATAGGAACAGCGATTGGCTAGAGTTATTCTTCACTTTATTTCTAACGAGATGTTATTGTTAGATGTTAAAGCGGATCCGAGGTAGACAAAGTTCCTAACTACCTCAAAGTTGTTCCTGTCTATTGTGACGTTTTGTCCAATCCGCCGGTGTTGTGTGTCCCTTTTTGTGGACTGCAGGTACTTCGTTTTGGCCTCATTGACTGCTAGTCCCATCTTAGCCGCTTCAGCTTCAATGTTAGCAAACGCTCCAGTGACAGCTCGCTGGGCTCTGCCAATGATGTATATGTCATCAGCGTATGCTAACAATTGCACAGACTTGAAAAAAATTGTGCCGTTAAAGTTAACTTGGGAATTTCTTACAATTTTTTCAAGTATTAAGTTGAATAGAAGAAATCGCACGATAGCCCATCACCTTGTCGTAATCCTTTCTTGACATCAAAAGCTTCTGTGAGGTCAGTACCAACCTTGACGGAGCAGCGAGAGTTCTCCATCGTCATCCTACACATTTTATTTTAAATGTTCTCGAAAACTGCTCAAACAACTTTTATTAAACGTGATTTATCAGTAATCTGGTTTTTCACTGGTGTTTCCCCAGGCTTTTGAATTATTTTTGGAGAAAATTGATTATTCATCCATATCTTGTAATTATTCAACCGATTTTCATACAATTTTGAAGCAACATTTTTCTGTAGTCATCTTACTCTATAGTGGTAGTGTTTATTGTTTTATTAAGTGTGAAGGAAATTTTCTTGCAGTGTATGCCTTTAACTTTCACGGGCGATTAACGTTTGACTAATGCGATGGATTAACTGGGTATTTTTTTTATTTTGTACGTAGAAAAAGAAATGGCATGGGCTTAAAGAAAAGTGACTACGCCTAAAATAAAATTAAAAATGTTGAAACTCCTATAATCGAACTACTATGAGCTAATGATGCAAAACATCGTATTTTGTTATGTTAATTTGAGAGTGTAATTTATGGAATGCTGGCAGACTTACTTGTAATTTTATAAGGCTACGAGTTGGTTATCAGTTTCTCTTAATAAAGGATTGACATGTGTTTTAAAAATTGTTTTGTCTGCTGCGCATTTTAAGACAATGCGGTTTTGAAAACATAGACTCTTGGTAAGCGCGAAAATAAATATTACGGTTTCTAGAATAAAAAATCCCAAATTTATTGACAGTGACCGCGAATAATTTCTTAATTCTGCAGGATGTGAACATATCAATAGAATTAATAATTGTGAAAATGCTATCTGTTCTTTCAGTTGGATTTAAATAGAATAGTTTAATATCTTCAAATATTTAAGTATGCGTTTTTAAATTGACATAAATCTAAATTATAAGCCACACAAAAGAGCAGAACTTTTTCTTTCGAGACAGTAGTTTTGAACCCATTTGTTTAACCAAACCGAAGTAGCAGCGGTTCGCTAGGGTAATTCTTCGTCGGATTTCTACTAAGGTGTCGTTCGTGGAATTGATGTTTGTTCCGAGGTAGGTGAACTCCTTGACTACCTCGAAATTACTGCTACCAACAGTGACGTTTTGTCCTAGGCGATGGACAGATGAGGCTTTGTTTATTAATAGCATATACTTGGTTTTGTCCTCATTAACTTCAAGACCAACGCATTTAGCCTGTTCATCAATAGCTGTGAATGCTTCAAGTACAGCTCGCTTAGAGCGGCCGATGATATCGATGTCGTCCGCATATCCAAGCAGTTGGGAAGACCTGTTGAAGATAGTGCCTTCCAGGTTAACACCACTCTTGCGTACTATCTGCTCCAGGACTATGTTGAAGAAGTCTAATGATAGAGCATCTCCTTGTCTGAACCCTGTACACGTCTGGAAAAGCTCAGATGAGCTGTTTCCCATTTGCACGTTGAACCGCATATTTTTAACGCCATGCGAGTTCCAACATCGCCAATAGAAGCTCTTGGCGACTTATGCTATCATATGTGGCTTTGAAGTCGATGAAAAGATGGTGCGTCTCCACATGAAATTCGTTGTTCTTTTCCAGGATTTGCCTCAATGTGAAGATTTGGTCTATGGTTGATCTGCTTGGCCTGAAGCCATACTGGTACGTGCCGATGATAGTGTTGCAGAAATGTTTTAGACGCTCACATAGTACGTTGGATAGGATCTTGTAGGCAACATTAAGCAGGGATATGCCTGTGTAGTTTTTGCAGGACATATGATCGCCTTTTTTGTAGATTGGGCATATGGAGCTATTTAACCAGTCGTAGGGCATGCTCTTTTCCTCCCACACTTGTTTGATGAGCTGGTGTATGCGTCCTACCAGGACATCCCCTCCATACTTGAAGAGTTCCGCAGATAGGCCACCTGAGCCGGCGGATTTGTTGTTCTTAAGCTTCTGGATGGCTTTCCTAACCTCTTCAATACTGGGCGCTGGGACTGGATCTTCATTGACTGGTCTCAAGCTTCTTTGTTCTCCCGTTGCTTCCTCTAAGTAATGCCCATTAAGCAGTTTCTGGAAGTGCTGCTTAAACACGTCTACACGTCCCTGTGTTTCGGTGACTAGGTTCCCTTCGCTGTTTCGAAGAGCTTGCATGCCAGTCCTATAACCAGATGCCAGTTGCTTAGCTGTTTTGTAGAACCGGCGGGTGTTGGTGGCGGTGCAAGATTCCTCGAGATACCTGAACTGAGAGGCTGCGGATACTCTTTTCTTTCTTCGCAGGGTTTTTTCTCGTTGCTTCTCTTTTCACGGTACTCCTCCCTTGCTGCTCTTGCTTTCCGTTACAGCATTTGCATTCGTGCATTTTCCGTCTCCTGCTTCAATACCGCGCATTCATCATCATACCACGTGTTCTTTTTCGTGGGTGGTTGGTATCCTATGGTGGTCTCTGCTGTCTCCTTAATGATGTCTAGATACTGGTTTCACTGGTAGTTGGCGCTTGTGGCTGAAGGTACGGAGGAGAGTTTCCCGGTCAATTGCTCACTGTATTCTCTGGCTTTCTCAGATGTGCTAAGGCAGGCGATGTTAAATTTCTACCTATGGGCGGTCTTCGTTTTCTTTTCGTTTGACAGTCGCGCTCTGAACTTTGTCACAACAAAAAAGTGGTCGGAGTCCACGTTTGCACCTCGGAAGGTTCGCACGTCCAAGAAGTTTGATGCGTGCATTGCGCCAATTAGCACGTGGTCGATTTGGTTGGCGGTTCGACCATCTGGAGATCGCCATGTTGCTGTGTGTATCCTTCGCCTGGGGAACCTAGGGCTACTTATCACCGTATTACAAGCTGCATCAAAGTCGATTAGTCGGAACGCGTTATCTGTTGTCGATTCGTGGAGGCTGTGCTTTCCAACTAATCCCCCAAAGAGATTTTCTTTCCCGACTTTAGCATTGAAGTCTCCGAGCACGACTTTGACATCGTACTCCCGGCAGGCTCCGTTTATGTTTTGAAAACCACATTAAAATTTTGTAAGTCCCTTTGCAACTTGAAGTAGTGCAGTGAGCAGATACAGATAAGAAAAATTATTAAAATGGTTAGCAACATAGATCAACAACAACAACAGTATTTTAGACTTTTTAGTAATCACTAGTTCGCTTTTCATCAATATTTCACGGTTGGTAAATTGCGTATTTAAGAAATTATTAAATCTCTACATTCGTCTTTAATATATTTCCTCGATATAAATAACTCCTCTTGAATTATCTATAGGCTAAGCATATCTGGGAATGTGCTCTAAGTGTTCTGTTTAGGGTGCTTGCAGAACATTACAACGCACCCACAAGTCACCTTTACCAACCGTCGCGCAATACTGGATTCACTTTTGGTTTTGTGGAGATCAGCGCATTGTCCTAAGTCCGTCGTTGTTAATTTAAATTTGTTTCCATTAGATAGATTAGATAGACTATCAACAACTTGTTACTTTTTGTGAAATGACATCAACAATATGGTCAACTGATACCATTCCAACAATTAAGTCCGTACATGATGAGCCTTCGAAATTACTAGTTCTCATACATACCTATATATAAATATTATGCTTAAGACGCATTTTCTTATTACTACATCATTTTGCTGACGGAAAATTATGCAATCCCTTTAAGCCAAGTTGTTCCCCGCCATCAACTTTGAGAACTCTTTGATTCCCACATAATCCTAATGTGCCACCAGGCCAGGTGTGTCTGTGCCTTAAGAATCGAAATTCTTTTTATAACAAATTAATCACGTTTCCATAAAACTATTAATACGAAAAAAAAGAAGTTACAAAAAAATGTAGATTTAATTGATTAAATTATCTCCTCCGATCGTTAACGCTCCAAACATAACCGATCTTCTACCTATAAAATGAAAAAAAAAAATATATCTACCCTAATGTATACCTATCTACATAGAAAAGCTGATCCGGAGGATATATGAACATAAGTAGGTACCTAACCTACAAGCCATTTAAAATCAGTCGCCCATTTTTTTTTTGAACTCCTGACTCCCGATTTAGCTGTCTAATTGCTAGAAAAAACGCCCACCATATTCGAATAAAGGAAAGATATACCTAACTATATTATAGACAAACAAAAACAAAAATGTCGAAATCGAAATTTATAGATTCCCAATGCGGATTCGAATACCTTGCAGCTAGTAGTTGTTATAGCTGACAAATCTAAAATTCCAATGAGTTTGTAGAAAATGAAAATGACGTTTTTAGTTCGGCATTTATAGATTTATGTACATTATTATATACCTACGTGGGTAAAGGCAGTGGTGGAGTCACTATTTATGTGCAAAATAGGCCCGCATTTGTATTTGAAACACAGTTCAACAAAAGAAAAAAAAACACAGTGGACAAAAGAAATTTTGTAAAATGATATGATTGCTATTTTGTTTTAAATACGAAAAAAAGTGATTTGTTACGAAACGTTAAGTAAGTATGTAATGTCGCAAGTCAAAGGCCTATAAATATGTTAACAGATTTCATTGGATATTTTCAACATAAAATGTGTTTAATACCCTTCTATTATTTTATAAATAGAAACAGTACCAAAAAAGTATTAAAAACTTAAAACAGTTCTAAAAAAGTACTAAAAAAAGTACGATAATCTGTACTATTTGCAAACACTTCCAGTGTCCAGTCGGGTTGTCAAAAAAAAAACGCTGAAATGGAAAAAATAATTCGTACAATTTTCTTTCACAGTTTGTTAGGGGGTCATAAGTAGTTTAAATCTCGGTTTTCGAGAAAATCGTTGGAGCTTCCGCCGACATTTTGAAATTAATGAAGTCAACTTTTTTGGAAAAAAATATGAAAACTAAAGTTGTGGAAAATTAAATTTCCTACAAGTCTTGCCTATATTTTTTGTGTCAGAAATCAAAAATGGCGAAGTTGTTGCACAAATTAAAATGTTCATTGAATTCAAAATGGCGGCTGAAGCTCCATCGCGATTTTTTCAAAAACCGAGATGTATACTACTTATGACACAACTTAACGAACTGTGAAAGAAAATTGTTACAAAATTATTATTTGGGGATTCTGTTATTCGGGATTTTGTTTTTTTGGGATTATGATTCCTCCTCGTTTTAAAAGCTCCAAAATCTATGAACGGTTGTTCCATACAGGTGAATTCACGTATGTATCTTAATTAAGCAGCAAAAAAATACAACAAAAATGTTCTATAGATATCTGTCAGTAGGGCTCAACAATTACGTTGGAGCTTCCTCAAGAGCTTATAACACAAGAACTCATTTTGAGGGCACACAACATCGGATAGTGAACACAATTTGCAGGTGGTCCTTAGGAAAATGCTTAATTGTTATGGAACAAAATGTATAATAACGAAAAAACGACGGACGGTAATTGTACAAAATAATAAGCAGTAACAATAATTGAAAATTTCCATTTGCTTGTTGTCATATAATTCTCGTTCTCTTGTACAACGTAAAACGTAAATGTCAAAGAGCAATGACATTTGTTAATGTCATAATGTAAACATTATGCCACAGTCAGACAAGCTGTGTTCGCGTACTCATTTTATCTCATTATTAAATATATTTTACTATTTTACTATTTCATTGAACATGAACACAACATTTTACCAATTTCTTAACCGTCAAAACAAAAGTGTATTTTGAAGTCTTTTTTGTTAAGCGTTTTTTAAGATCAACAATTTGCTTTCGGAAATTGTAATTAATCATTCGAATTAGCTCGACTGCAATATACAAGTAAATTTGATTTAAGAAAAAAAATGTAATATCATAACTCACTCTTTTCTTTCTTTGGCAGTTTGCACAATTTTGTCCTAAGACATCCTTTCACCTGAAACTCTAAGAATGGGTAAATATTTTACTCTATCGTTAACGCCCCTTCTTGGAGAAAATGCTACTATTTGTGGCACAGGGACAAGATTTACCAGTTTTCTTGAAGTTTGTAGATTTTACAAATTATATTAAGTACGTGAGCACCCTTATTGTTACTTTAATTTTGTCACGTCTTTTTTATTTATTTAATAAAAAAAAAGTTCTATAGAATTGGTTGGGTTCGATATCCCACGTTTAAGCATTTCATTTATTAAATTCCCGCGCAAAGTTTTAGTGTATTATTTATCGAAATACAGGACGGGCTCAGCGGGATTAACTCGATTTTAAAAATGGAGATTATAATAAGTCAGAATTTTGAATAAGACGGAATTTAAACGGTGGGATTTAAAAAAAGAGCGGATATTAAACGCCGGATTCCGATACGCTTACAATCGGAAAAACAGCCTAATGCATATAGGCTAATCGACTTTACTACGGGGTGAAATATTATCTTAAGTCGCATCTTAACATGGCAAATGGGCATGGAGATCTCCCTTTCAATCAACCATCAACCAGATTGATAATATTGCGATCGACACAAGACACTCTTCCAGTATCATGGATGACCGAACGGTCCGAGGGGTGTCAACATTGAAACGAACCACTGCCTGGTTATAGCTAATGTATGGCTACGCATATCTCGAACTACGCACCGAGAGGACAAAATACTCGGACACAGTTTGACGTCGGACAGGTAATATCGCAAGAGATCACCTGTTAATTTTCCAACCGAGTCTCTAATAACCTCTTAAGAAGTCCTAAGCCGCCAGCATCAAGCATAGCAATCTAGGGACATCACTACCAAAATGCTATCAGGGATTTCGCCGCTGACGAGCTCACTATCACCACGAAACCCCTGGTTTTACGATGAAAGCTGGCAGGGACACTCAGCCAAACAAGAAGCATACAAGGTGGCGTTGCAAAGCTCTACATGTAGAAGAGGAGGGATAGGAACACCGGCTTCTCAGAAAGAAAATAAAAGGAGTATGATAAGAGCACGATCGAGGAAATTGAAAGATATTTCTGCAGGAATGATGTTCGAACATTTTACTAAGAGGTAAAAAGGACATCACCAGGTTGCAAACCACGAACCGAAGCGTGCAAGAAATAACAAGGGAACATCGTAGTGGAACCTTAGTAATTGATAATAACTTGGAAAGACCCCTTCTGCAGACTGTATAATGCCGATGAAGAACCGAATTCTGCCCTGAGGCAGAACGAACCATTCAATATAGGCGAAGACCAACAATTCAACGCACCCGATGTAGACGAAGTTAAGATAGCCATATTGGGACTCAGACTTAAGCCCAAGAAAGCTCCTGCATTTGATGGCTAAGCCACAGAGCTCTTCAAAGCAACGAGCGATGATTTAGTGAGGAGTATTCATGTTCGAAAGAAGATATGCCTGACGAATTGAATCTTAGCATTGTTTGCCCGAGCTCCATGAAAGGAGACCCTCTGAACTGCGCCAACTCTAGAGAAAACAGTCTTTTTAATTAGGTCTTCTCTTATGTATTATGTGAACACCTAAAGCCGTTCATCAACAAGCTGATAGGTCCATATCAGTGTGGGTGTAGGCCAGGAAAGTCCACAATCAATCACACTACGCAGATTTTATAGAGAACACAGTAGCTTCAAATCGATCCCCATGACCTCTTCATCGATTTTAGGGATCTATAGACAAGATCTATATAGAACAATATCTAGTTTGGCATCCCTGACAAACTCGTCCATTTGTGCGGGATGACTATGTAAATTTACGCTTTTCCATCAAGATCGATAAAAACCTCACCGATGACTGTGATGTCAAAAAAGGGTTTAGACAAGGCGACACGCTTTCATACGATATTTTTTATGATTGTACTTGAATAAATAGTGCGGCATTTCCGAGCCAACACCCATAGTCAATATCTTTCAAAATTTCGTTCAATTAGATATTGACATAATGGAAGGAACACAGCGTGCTGTCAATGGCGCCTTTGTGAGTGTTGAGACGGAAGCCGCGAAAATGGGCTAAGCAGTAAATTAGGACAGCAACAAGTATATATCATCAAGACAGGACACCCAACATCGACGTCTTGGACAGAACGTCACCATAGACACTTATAACTTTGAACTTATGCAGAACTTCAACGACTTAGATGGCTGGGTCGTGTAGTAGCGGATGGACATCAATGCTCCGACCCGACAAATTTCGAATCCGACCCGGAAGGACTTCGCAGCAGAAGAAGACCATTGTTTGTTGTCAACTTATTCTCATCATCCAACGCCATAAATCAATGACATTTAATAACATTTGCTACGGTCAAAATTTTTTGTTTTCCCGACGAAATTTACACTCATTTTTCGATAAGGGAGAAACAAATTTTACAAAAGCAGGTGCAATAATTTGAACGTAAACCAATGTTAATTAATTTTATCCAATTTTCTATATACTTATAGTAAAGACATATCTAGAATTTTTAGAGATTTGATTTTAGTTTTACTTGCCATATTACTAAAATCATATCAGGGCCCTGAATGACATTTAATTAAGACTATATTCCAACTAAATCCGCGCCTGTCTATACGGCTTTCAATTAACACTATGCCATAAATCCGAAATCGCCGTTGTCATCGTCAGCGTTTCGTTCGTAGTCAGTATGCGCCTTCTAACAGATTTAATTAGCCAACAAAGTTGTTAATTATGGCATCCAATTAGGGCGAATCTTGATTTTGAATATTTACGAATGTTATTTGTTTTTAGTCACAATTTGGGTTTTGAATTTCATGAATGAAATGAATGAATATTATTCGACCCTATATATGTAGTACCTACCTGCCTTAATAAACTCTCTAACTGCATTTGATTAATTAATTACCTATATCGACCACAAAGTTTTATATATCAACTCGTTTTTAAATTCAATTATACTACCTATAAAATTTGTGGTAGACTTTTAGTGACCCCTTTTGTATTTATATTTATATTTTTTTCCCTCTCTATTTTTTTTTTGGGGATTTATGTGAGTTATAAAAATGCATTTGGGATAATATCAGGTCTTATTGACTGGATTCCATGGCTCCTTGTTTTAAGATTCATATCGCTTTTTATAGGGGTTATCTTTAGTTCAATAATAAACACAGATATTTTTAACATAAATAATGAAGTAAATAGCTGGTGGTGGTACATCCATTGGCCGACAGCCCGATGAGAAGTGGAAACTGCTGGAATTCTTCTATTTATTTCGTCGGCTATAACTGTCTTTTAAATGTTAATTGAGTGAAACGATTGATTTCAATTACAATTTTATAGGAAACTATAGATAAATAAAGAATTTTTAAACAATCGTAAACAAGGGATTAATAGGAACCACATAAAAATGTCACTGTTTCTTTTTAGTTTTTATTGAATAAATTTTTCCAGTTCAGTTTGATTAAAATTGCTTAAAATTTAAAAAATGGGAAATGCATTTTTAACGAAAATAACTTTCTGAAAAGCTTAAACAAAATTATTTTAACGGAATGAACGTTCGTTAAATTTCATTGTACACACTTATGCCGTACTTACACAAGTGACAAATTTCCATTAATTCATGTGATTAAACTGGCAAAATAATGACAAAATCAAATTATTAATGATAAGCATTTACATGAGAATAGCAGACGACCTAAATGACTTCCTTGAGGGACCCCAACAAATATTGAAATGCAGCTAGCTTTAAGTTTGAAAATAATAATGCAATGGTAGACTTTGTCAAATACTTTTGTTTGAAATTCCGTCGAATTCCTCCCCAGGTATTCACTGCCAAGTATAAATATTTAATAATATAAATTTAGTTCGAAAAAAATCATTTTCCAAAAAAAAAATAACAAATACTATTTATCTATTTATTTTTTATTTATTTCATGAATTGATACATAAATCTGCTGACTACAAAATTCATATTAATATTTAAAACACATTTGTTTTATTTTAATTTGTTTACATATAATTAATTAGATAAATTTCAAATGAAAAGATTAAAAAGTTATAATTTAGATATGTGAACAAATTATTGATTTAAATTTATCTCTTTGCATACAAAGGTCGACTTCAGCGCAAACTGAATTGAATAATTTCAGAGAACGTACTATAGGTTCATTAAGCCCATAGTTTGTCCGATGTGCGGGATTATAAAATAAATCATTACGACTTCTAACCCGTCTTTCAGGAACATAAAACGAAATAGATGAAAGAAGTTCACTAGAATTAACTCGATTGTCAAAAATATCTTTTACAAACAAAATACATTGACAAATTCTTCGGGATTCAAGTGTTTTCATATTAATTAGAGCACATCTTGACATATAGTCTGGTAAGCATTCATTCCAATTAAGATTCCGTAGTGCAAACCGGGTGAATCTTTTCTCTATTCTTTCGATTCTGGATAAACTATTCTCATAAGATGGAAACCAAATTACTGAACAGTATTCCAAAAAAGGCAGAACTAAACTCATGAATAAAGTTTTAAGAGTATACACATCTTTAAAAACTGTTGAATTCCATTTTAAAAAGCCAAGCAAAGAGTTACGTTTTGAGACTATAAAATCAATATGAGCTCTAAATCTAAGTTTCGAGTCAAAAAACACTCCAAGGTCCTTACTCATTGTAATTGTTCATTAAAAAACATGAAATTAAAAGAATTCGAGGAGGTTGACCTTGTTGCGCTAAATATTTTGCATTTTGCGAAGCTTAACTCGAGAAGGTTTTCAGCACACCGAACTAAGAAGTTTTGTATATCAGATTGCAAATTAGAAAAATCCAAAGGAGAAGAAATATCAAGACAAATTTTTACATCATCCGCATACATTAAGCATTCTATTTCTATTTAAGAAATTCACATAGATCATTAATAAACAGAATGAAAAGCAGAGGTCCCAAATGACTTCCTTGTGGAAGTCCTGAAAGAACATCAATAAAGTTTGAGTAACACCCATCAATTCTGAACAACTTGTTTTCTGTTACACAGATAAGAATTTAACCATTTAAGAAAATTATTTCTGAAGCCTAATTTTTCCAGTTTTTGAAGAAGTAGACCATGATGTACACGGTCAAAGGCTTTTTACAAAATCTGTAAATAACACATCAATTTGTTTGCCTTGTTCAATCTTATTTATACAAAAACTTGTAAAGATACAGAGCTTTTATTTAGTCGATCGATCGGTAACAAAACCATGTTGCTTGGTGGAAATTGCATTCTGAACGGGGAAGTAGAGCTTTAGGGTAACTAATTTTTCAAAAAGCCTTGGCACAGCCGACATCTTAGAGATTGGTCTATAATTTTTAACTAAATGTTTTAAACCCGATTTAAAGATGGGATCTATAATTGATAGTTTCCACTCTCTTAAAAAGCAGCCTGATAAAATTAATTTATTAAAAAGAAGAGTCAGAGCAAGGGCAAGAGAATTGGAACAATTTTTCAATAATATAGGTGGTATATTATCATTACCAGCCTTCTTAGAGATATCCAAGCTATTTAAATCTCTTAAAACATCATCCTCTGAAAACTCATCAAGAGAAAAATTAGTTATTGGGGATAGATTTAAGAAACTGTTACATATATTTGGAATAATGTCGGAGTTATAAGACGTTTGAAAAAATTCCGCAAACAGATTGCACGAGTCTCCTACTGCATACATTGAGAAAATATTGAAAATTTTCTTTTTGAATTAATGAAAACCCAAAAAGCCTTACTTTTTGTCTTTATATTTGCTTGTGAGAGATTGGAACGACCTCGTTTTGCAGATATATTGTAAGTAAGTTTGTGTGGGTTTTATAGGGGTAATGTGGAATTTGTTTATATATGTTTTGTTTGAGGGACACAATGGAAAAAAGCGCGCAATATACATATATTATATTTTTTCTCTCAATTTTTCAATTTTTTTTTATATGCCTGTAAGACCTAAGATCTTTTAAATGCAACCTGAATTGGACGGCACTAGTTTCGCACAGTTGATTTGAGAAACAGGTATTGACCGTCTCATTTTAACCCATGGGCGGCATCCAATTAAAATTGGAGGTATAGAAAAGAGTGCGCCTAGCGTGGGGCTCGAACCCACACGTCCTAATTAGCAATCAAGCACTTTATCCACTGCGCTATTGCCACCCATTTAGTTACTTTTTTTTTGTTTTTCTCAAACTTAGAACTTTAAACGATAACCATGTAAATTAATAAAATTTGTTGGTTTATTTATTTACCTTAGTGATAACTTTAATTTGAACCACTTTGAGAAAGACTGACATGTTAATTTATTGCTTAGAACTTAAAATATTATTTCCACAAAGCTGTACACATCCTCTCAATAACACATTTGTTTTTCTTTTCATTGTAAATATATACCGCTCCTTACGAAATTTTTCTGTAAGTAGGGAGTTTTTACCAACTGAAATTAAATTGAAGATAGTAAAGGCGCCAACTCAGATGCTGAGTGCCAACGGAAACTTAAAGTTGCCCTTAATTGTATAAAACGTTTTGTCTTTAATCTTCGCAGGTATGACCATATGTCTCATCTTATGTGTGTAGCATAATTGGATGTACGCTGGAAGTGTTTTTGAAGTTTCGAACGTTAACTCTTTTCGTCAGGCTTATTCTTACGAGAAACCCGGAGTATTTATATGAAAACTTATCTTTCTCCCGATCAACTAGTAATTTTACAATTTTGCCTAATATTTCCACCTGCTTAACCTCCTCCAGACAGTTTTTCGTTTATTCTTTATCTCTGTGGAATAATATTTCACTCTATTAGAAGAAAATTTGAGCATAGGCACTTTTTAAAATATTTACTCTCTTATCTTATCAACAATAATTAAAAATTCCTCTTAAAGTTACTTAGGCCCGTTTGCTGATACACAACTTAAGCATTTGAGTTCTACTTAAGCACTCATGTGACAGTTTATGCAGAGGAAAAAGTAGCCCCTAAGCGGTTTTAAGTTGAACATACATTTTTATAATTCGTATCAGCAAACGGGGCTTAGTTTTTAAGCTTTATAGTTATTTGTATTTGTAATCACTTAAGCACTTTTGTAATACCATGAAAACCTATACATAATTTAAGAGAAATCATCATTTCAATAATTGAACAAGTCCAAATATTATAGTACTAAATCTTCTACTGGGCTTATGTATTTCAGTAGTATATAGAATTTGTAATATTAAAAAAAAAAAACTTCTTATATAAATAATGCCAGGCCACGAGCAAAAAACAAAAATTTCCAATTTAATGATTAGGAATTCTAGTCTTGTTGGATATAGTTCACACTAGATGTTCTTCACGAAATCTATGTTAGATGAACTGAACTTGGCAAAAATTGCGTATTGACAAAGGTCCTCACTAGTCAACTGATGAGTCCATGCGAAATCGCCGGGACGAAACGCCAATTTTTGTTGGACTAATGGCCATTAAAAACTATTTTGAATCAATCATTTAAAGTTATTAAATAATAAATAAAATAAATATAAATAAATAAAATAAAGATAAAGATAATACTGCTGCCCCACATTCATCCAGTTGCCATAAGCGTCAACCCACCACAATACGTAAGATGCATTTCTAATTTTCCTTGTAATTTTAACACTCACCAAGTATGATCTTTCCCAAGAGGGTCTCCCCAAACATAATGCACCGCCTTCCAATAATCAGGATTAGCAATGTACCGAACTGAATTATCCATCCGGCTCGAAGGACCAAATGTATCGTAATCTAATTTATTATTGGACTAACTGACGAAACAAGGAAAACCCGTCAAAAAACAAAACATTTTGATTAAGTGCAAAATTTAAATAAAAAGAACACAACATTTCTCTGTCAACTCTATATCTCTACAGAGTTATTATTTTGTTATGTTTTTATGTAAACGTACTTATATGTAATATCAATACATCGACTTCAGATACTCATGCGGTACGACTTTTTGAACAATGTTAATATGCAGTATTATTTATACAACTTGAAAGACGTCATGTTATCAAGCTTGATCAATATCCCAATTTCTATCTTGTTTTCGATTGCAAAACTTCCCTCATAGAACCTACCTATTGTATATCGCAACCAAGAATAGCCTACAACTAAACTACACGAATTTTTTGGACACATATTACCTTATAATCAAAATGCGTCAACGCATAACGCATTGACTTTAATTCAATCTATAATCCCAACTTAAGAAAATAATTTATGAGATACTTGTTAATTTTGTAAAAGAAGGTAAACAAATTCAACTACTGTTTTACAGACAACAAACAAAAATGTTTCAACAAGTTTGTCCTAACCACTTTATTCCCAAACAATTACCATCGATTCTTGGTAATACGGAGAAACATGAAAAATTATCATTACTAGAAAATCATCACTGCCTTTGTAGTCTCGAAAGAGATCCCTCTATAAGTTGCATATAAATATGTCCAAGCTTTGCTTGTCCAATAGCCAAGGCCAGCCCTCTTGAGATCCCACAGAAAGATGCATTTTCCAGATTTAGCCGCACCTGCCATGGCACTGCTGCGGCAATCGGTAGCAGTTTATTAGGTGCAATTTAAGGATGCTACCGTGAGTTAACTCCTGCACCCACTGTCGCGCACAACGTGCATCTCGAATAACATTTTTGCGATAAGAAAAAGGGCTCCTGCTTCGTTTAACTTAAATTTCTTGCAAGCAAAAAGAAGACCAACCAAAAGAACAACAACAACAACAAAAAAGTCTGCTCTCCAAAAATAACGACATTGTCCGATCGAAAAGTCAGCACCATCTCTCCGCATGTGATGTTGATCCGCAGGTCCAGTCTGTCTCTGTACTAAGTTCTTCCTCCTCTTTTTACTTTTGCACACTCACACACACCCTGCTTTGGAGTCTGAACTCTGAAGTCTGCTACTGATGGTCAGCACTCAACCAGCTAAGAAGCTATGGAAGCAACTCTTTGCGTTCGTCTGTTGTTCGGAATTTTAATTGAGAGCCAACGAGAAATTCATTTACAAATGAGGTGAGGCCATGTTTAGGAGATGTTCAGGAATAGTTAAGATATTGGCTGAGCGTCTGGAAGACCGTTTTGTGGTGTTTTTTTTAAGAGGTACGCAGATATGCGCTGCAGTTGCAAGTTCTTATTTAGATATTTTTATTTGTCAGCTTCTGTTTCTCATTGCACGCGGGCCGTGTATAGGCGGTTATTGTAATTGCGTGATTAACATGGGTGGACGATAAATTGTGGCACGAATTAAATATGGGTGCACCACTTGTGCGGATAGTATTTTTTTTTGCTTGTTCTTATTTTTTGTTTGTAAGCATGGATTAGCAAGCAGCATGCGCGAGGAATAGGTCAGAGAAAATTTAATTTAAGGCTGTACGCTATGTCACTAATTACTCTGGAATAGCGAGCTAAGGTGTAGATAGATAAATCAATTACAGCGTATATAGTCAGGGACTGGGACACTTTAGCAATGTTAGTTTAATTATGTTTTTTTTTGTTTGGTTTAACTCCGGACTGATATTTTTCTACTACACCTGGATTTATTAGTGTAAGTTTAGGTATAGAAAAATTGTCCCAAAATGTAAAAGTATATACTTTATATTGTATGCATATGCATATGCATGCATTAATTAATTAATAAGACATTTCAACAAAAAATATAGGTCCAACTTGCCCTGATGGTTGTAGAAAAGTCATAAAGTTGTAAAGGAATATAATCTTTAAGGAATCCATGTTCAAGACTGAGTACATTTATTGAGTTCAAGACTGCAACTTCAAATAGGATAAAGTTGTGTGATATGACACCTTTAAAACATCTCCCAGTTAATGACTTATTTTAAAAACAAACAAAAAGGAGTGTTTGTATCTACTTACAGCCTTTTTTATAATATTGCATTATAGCGAGTATATAGCGCTATGCACTTCTTAAAATGCCTCTGAACTCGAAAGCTAAGCGCGCTTATAGGTTGAATAGAGCATACATAAGGAAATTATTGTGTGGAAATGTCATGTCGAGTTTGGACATACAACAAAAAAAAATGCCTTTAAATTTTGTATCCTTTTTAAATGATTTCAATAACTTAAATGTAATACTTCTAACGCCAAGAAGAAGAAAACTGTTCAAAAAACGATTCAATAAAATAAATCATAGAAATACAGACTTAAAAAAAAATACAGGTTTTCCAAATCAAATATGCTTAAATTATTGAAATTGTTAGCTTAGACCTATTTTGATTGTGTGCACTGGCGTATTAATCACTAGGCTCGTGAGGCTCGAGCCTAGGGCGGCAGCTTTTAGAGGGCGGCAAATTTTGTATTATATTTTATTTTAATCTAAAAAAAAATTACGCAAAAAAAACAACGAAAAAGATGAATGGCATTCAAATGGGGTACTCACCACTTTTGGTATCTGAAAATACGAAATTTAAATCTCTGGCCTGATTTTCCGTCTCTGCATATTTCGATAAGAAACCGGCTTACAACAATACGCGGTCGCTAAAGGCAATAAGACGTTCAAAATGATGGGAAAGAAGCCATAGATAGATTTTAAATATGATCGGTCACGATTTTAGTACTTATGGGCCTTAAAATTGCAAAAAAAAAACAGAGTAATACTCAATTTTTTTCTAATTATGAAAAAAGTGACTTAAAAAGACTTTACATATAGTGAAAAAAAAAGTGATCAAGGTTTTTTTCAGAATGTAATATTAATGTGTATGTAGGTAAATTAATCAGCCCAATTCTATATGACAATTCCCAGGGAAATATTTTCTTTTTGCCTACTCTCTTATTACAAACAGAAACAAGCTCCCAGGATTTGTTTACACTTTTGCCTTTCTCTTATTTTAAACAAACTTCGAATATGGGAAAAAATACTCGGGAAAAACTAGAAATTCCAAATGCCAAAAAATGGACAATTTTTCGCATTTGGCGCTAGTTTTTTCCGACACTTGGAGAATTGAGAAAAAATTTAAGTTTTTTACTTTAGGTATGCAACTAAAATATAAATAAAATTTTAATTATTTTTGAGATAAAAAAAACAACGAACATCCCATCTGCAAAACTTTTCTTTTTCTTGAGTCGTTTTATACACTTTACACATCCATTGTGCACAGGACAACTGCTCCTCAAACATTTGCAGGACCTTATTTTTCTTACAATGTACATCTTTCAAAGAACTTCATAGGAAATTAAATTAGCTTATACCTACTTGAAAAGATCTGAAAATTCATTTTTTTCGGAGCTTAAAACAAAATACAATCGTTCGTCACTAACATGAAGGGAATTTGCTCAAAACATTGAATGAGCCTGCAGTGAAATATAACACCAAGTTGTTTCGTTTTTCGTCTTTTGACATATTTGGGTGATTGGTGAAAAACTTTTGGGGAATGAAGATTTAGTTCTAACTATCAATGCAAAGTACTAAAATCGATCAACATTTTTAGAAGTAACCTCAAGGGTCAGTTGTACAAATGTTCAATAGTTCAGCAGGTTAACTGAGATTCACTGACGGTTCAAGCATAAAATTTGCTATTTCAAATGAATTAAAACTGGAACCATTGTTGAACCTCAATTAATCCACCAAATTCGTTGATCTAAATTAGCTGAACCACTGATCAAAATTTAAATTGCATTTGTAGAACAAAGCCTAAGGGCCATTTGATTTGTGGTACAGCAATTTTAGTTCATCGATTGCGACGAGTTAAGCGACGTCCAACGTTGGTAAAAATTGTGATCCCTGGGTTATCAACTTAAGCTCACGAAATTTAATTAGTAAATAAAAAAAATGCTTATTCTACGTCTAATCCATGATTTTACTGAGAACCAGTTGTAAGCACGTGGTTTAAATAATTGAACCGTGATTCAGGAATCTTAACTTATTTCGGCGGATTAACTCGAGTTCAACGATAATTCAAGTTGCATGTATATAATAGAAGTCACATACATCCATAACCCATCATTGAACCGCAGTTAATCCGCCGAAATTGGAAATTAAATTTACTGAACTGAAAATTTACTTCAAGAACAGCAATATCATTTATTCTTAAGTAAGCTCTCTGCTAAATAATTTGACGCCATATTTTGTGTTTTTCTATTTGCTCATTGTAATAACTGAGCAAACGTGTCTGTCTAATCGTTATTTGGAAGAACAAAAGGGACGTCAAAAAACGTCGAAACGTCGGGTTATATGGAACCTGTGCCATTTCCGCACTTTAATGTATACACAATTTCAAGCGGCTCTACTTTTCGAGCCAGGCGACAAACGAAAGAAGGTATGTCGAGCTCTTTGACGTGACGTGATCAAATCTGACTCAGCGGGTTATCGAGCCAACAAGAATACCTGACGTTGCAAGTTACTCCGCCAACACTCTAGACTTGTGTGTTACCTCTCAACCTGATAAATAAACTATTACAACCCTGTAAATAAGAAACGCTTAGTCCATGGACTTACAAATCCCTGCAATAAGAGTTAGACCATGGACTTAAATTTCATATTAATAAAAAATCGATAAAAAACTACTAAAATAAGTATCAACGGTATTTCTTTAAAAATTACAGGGATGAAGAATAACTTCATCCCTGTAATTTTTTTTCTCAAATATCAATTCTTAGTGCTTCTCTAGACCACCGCCTTAGATGGTCAAGCGAATGACTAAGTTGGTAAACGTCAAATAGCAGAAATTCTGTTATAATAATAGCATTTCGCACTTAGTCTAAGTCCTAAACTTTATCTAGGTCATGTTTATTAATTTGGGTGTTAGTGTCTATCGCTTTTAGGTAAATCGGACCATATTGCCATATCAGATAATTTCCGGTTCTAACCCTTCGCAGTTAAAGAAACCATTCCTAAGCTAATGGTATGGCTTTACGAGAAAGCCAACTAGGGCCGTTTGAATACGAATATTCTTCAACCTTTAAGTACCCGCCCAATTGCACTTACGTGCCTTCTTTCCAAGATCATGTTAACGCACATTCAGCTTAAAAAATATCTTGAAGAACATAAGTCCATTAATGAACAGCGCAGTATGGATTTTATAGCAGTAGGTTCACTGGTGATCTTATGGTATATCTCACTGCACAAATATTTGAATCGTATTGGACAAAGTAGGATTATTGCGCTTGATATTTCAAAAGCATTTGATATAGTTTGGGATCAAGATCTCTTATCGAAAATACGTGTATTTGGTACCGATGAATCTCTTCATCTTTGGATTAGAAATTATCTTTCGGACCGTTCAATACAAGTTATATTGGACGGCTTCAAGCCTGATATTCACAAAATAAATGGTGGCGTGCCCCAGGGCTCCGTTTTGCCTCCCAATATTTTTCTCATTTTGATCTCTTATCTGTAACTATTCTAATCGACTTAATTATTCTGCTGACGATAGTACTCTCAGCGTTTTCAGATTCACTTCATTGTTCTTCGGATGTTGAACTACAACGGGGAAAAAAGAACGGTATAGAATTTAATGCTTTAAAAACTTAGTGATGTCTTCAGCTTTCAGTCCTTGGCATTTGCATCACCAAGTTTTGTACAATGGGCACATATTCGATGTCGCCAAAAATGCTGCAAAGTGTTTGGGATTTTTTCGAAGATGCAAGCAATTTTTTCCCCGTCTGACCTGGCTGTAATCTATAAGGCCTTCATTAATTCAAAGCTGTAGTGGGAGGATTTCCCAAAACTCATTTCAATCTTTTGGATAGAATTCAAAAAAGAGCTCTAAATTTGATAGTCGATAGAACTATAAAAGCGTTTGCATCTCTCGAACACCGTTGAAATATTTCATGTATTTCGTTATGTTATCGCTATTTTTACAAACATTTTCTAGCGAGGAAGCCAGTTGCATTCCGCCCCTTAAACTCTTCAACCGTAATACTCGCGCTTCAAGGAATGCTCATCAATTTACCCTCGAGCCCAACTTCGGACGTGCTGTCAAGTACAGAGATACTTTCCTTGGTCGAACAACACGAATGTGGAATGCTTTACCCGGCTCTATTTTTCGCTCCTATTTTGAAAGTTTGAACTTCAAAACCAATGTACATCAGTATCTCCTTTAAAATCTTTCCCTATTTTCCTAATACTCGCACTGTACTCAAACATATTAAATGTAGTCAAAACCCCTTTATTGCGCGTTCAATTATTAAAAAAAAAAAAGGAACGACCCAATTGTAAGCTCCAATTCAACTCAGATGCCAACCAAAACCACAAAATATGATAGACGTGTCCATATTCCAGATAGATATTGCTGTGACTATAAGGGCGAGTACACCTACCAGGCAATCCAATCCAAAAATCTATACATTTTAACTTAGTTTAAGAGTAACTTAAAATTTTGTGTATTAATATCACACGTATTTAACTGAATAATCAAACTTGCTATTAAAACTTTTGTGTAGTTGTTTCAGGAAGAAAAACATCTTCTCAGGATTCATAGATTAACAGGATTCTGATATCTTTTATATTTCCTTATTTTCTATTGCTTTGTAAATTAAACTTCCCTACGATTATTGTCCATATACATATGCATACAAAATCGATAACATAATTAAGGATTTTTTTTATAACCAGTAAAGCAACAACTCAAGTCTGAAAACTCCTGTTTTTAATTTTTTTTTATTGATTTTTTTGAACCTCAACAAATCTTATAAACTTCGAATCCGAATATTTTTATTCGTTTGGATTATTATCTTAAGTTAAATAGTTTCCATCTTCATAATTAAATTCACTCCAAGTAACATAAATTCAAATGTACACAAAATACAAGCAACATTTGTTTTGTTTCATTAAAGCCAGTTCGAAAGATGTATATAAACACCGACCTGCTGCACCATCAGTAGCAGCCAGTAGCCATCAGTTAGCCACCACTAATAATAATACGGTAGCTGGGTTACAGTAATTAACTTAAGTCGCTTGGATAAGGAATTTCAATTTGCATAATCCAACACAACTCTAAAGAAGACAAAAGCAATAAAACCCGCGGATGTGTCCCCAAACCTTTATCAGCCAACATCATCGTCGTCGATGGTCGATCTCGAAACAATGACACGTTAAAAATTGAAAAAAAAGAACAAACAAAAGATTTCATTAATTAGTCGAAAAGTTCAAAATATCATTAAGAACAAAAAAAAAAACCTTCCGATTCACATGGGACAGAAATTCTGATGATGCTGAGTAAGAAAATCCTAATTCAGCCATAGATACTGTATCTACGAGAATCTATCTTCATTCCGAATGAAAAATCACATCAACAAGCTCATAAATAATTCACAAGTTTCCTATTTCTATCTACCCTTATTTTTCTCTTGTACTCCTGCTGCGAGCTGGAGCATCAATTATGGCTATGAAATAAGACTATAAAGCCAGTTATAGGACTGAATTTCTTCTAACCAACAATTTGTTATCTCAGATACAATGTCACCTTCTAATCATTTATGTGATCGTTATTCCATGGTAATTTGATTCTGGAGTCTCCGATTTGGTTTTCAAAAAAAAAAAAAAACAATAAAATTAATTAACGCCAATCAAGGTGAAGTAATTATTTAAAGAAAAAATTTATGCAATTTTGGCAAATTGAAATTCAAATTTAATTGCCTTGTGAGTCGTTTTCAATTTGTGATCGAACGAACGAACATGTGTGGCCGTTATTCTTCTGATTAATCGATACAGTCAAATAAAATGCACCAATTGGTCGCACGTACTTGCTTTGTGGTTTGTATATCTATTACATCGTACAGGATGTCACACATGATGGAAATTACTTGAAGTAAATTGTCCCCGTTCACATGAATTGTGTTGCGTGGGACTTTTACGAAACGGATGCCAATTACGAGATGATTATTTAATTTTCGATTTTAACAAAAGCTGTAATAGTCTCTTTAAACGCAACTCGAGGAGAAGCAGGGTCAAGCAACGTTGAAGTATAAATAAATATGTGGGAATGTTTTAAATCGTCAGGAATTAAGTACAACTTTCAGTCAAAATTTTCACCACTTTCTGTGCAAACGTCACTTATTTCCGGTGCCAATTTTTTTCGTTTAAATGCCTTCGCACTTAAAAACACCACGGACACTGTATATTTTACAGTGTTTACTTCTGAAGTGACAGAAATAATGTAAAGCCCAAAAAATTGAATATAACAGTTGGAGTTTTCTTTAGGTGTTATATTCTTGATTGTGATTACTTCTTACATACGATGCGATTTTGTTACTTTCGAACTTCGAACTCTATGAGCTAAGTGGCCTTGGGCATATAATACAATAAATAACGTGTTTGTTGAACAAGTGAAATTCAAGTACTTCTTAAGATTGTGTAACACGGAACATTAATTCCAGGAAACCTATAACAATTGTTTTGGCTTCATTCAACAAGTGGTAAATTTCACTAATTCACCGTTTCTGTAACTGAAAAAACAAGTGTAAAAAAGAAGAGAATAAACTTGTTGAATAGTTGATAGATTTCAACCGACGCACATAAACACTTGCAGTAGTGTTAATTAAGTGATTACATCGGACGGATCTTGAGAATTTATTTAGTGGCCTAGAGTTTTCTAAACATTTTTTTTTTTTGATTCTGAATCGGACAGTAATAGTGAGAGGTGAGAGATAATGACAAGCAAAATTGTTCAAGGAAAGAATAAACTTTGAAATAGAACCCCAAATATTTCGTATGCCATAGAAGTTGTTGACTATCTTAATAAAAGTCTCTCTCATAAATTACGTTCCCCCACTACTTCCTGCAGAAAATATTGATGGCCTTACATTGATTTGGAACTGAATCTCATTACCATGTTATAGGAGATGTTCATAAAAAGAAAGTTTGTATCAAAGAAGTCACATTTGCAATTAATACCTATTTTTTCTCTTCGGAATCTTAATACTCATCTTGGTAGATTTACTTGTTCAATTGATTCAACAAGTTAAGGGAAATTTTTTCTATTGAAAATTGTTGCTATTTTTATTGTGTTACAGAAATGATTTTAACTTGTTGAACAAACATAGTTTAACAAGTAATTGTTGACTAGTTGACTTGTTGTTCTGTGTTATAGGCCCCTGGTCTAAAAATTGAAAATGACAAGAGTACTTTATACCATATAACCACGACTCAAGAAAAGAGCTTTTTTAAATGTTGTAGGAATAGGTTATTTTCCTTCCCGATACTTATAATACTGTTCTCAAAACAATTCAATGTGAAACTGTAAGTAAGAATATATAGGACTTAGGTACTAATATGGATTCTAGGGGGACATACGCGTATCAAAGGTTCAAGGATCCCATTTTGCATTTAGCAAAAATAAAATTCACACTAATCGCACTTACTTGCTCGTATGTTCCGTCACATCGTAAGTACAAAATTTTTAGTAGAAATGGCTAAATATATTTTTAAAGTCGTTTTTACTTAATTACACGTTTTTTTTAATTTCTTCCAAAAAAAGGTTGGTATGACAATTTGAAGTATTTAATATCATAAACTGAAAAACATAATTGTCAAAAAAAATCTTCCACCTGTTTTCGAACTATTGAATTTTCAAAAAAAATAATTTTTTTTTCAATAAATCCAAAAATATATTTTTTGAATATCTTTAAGAATTTGAAGGACCTCATGTGTAAAAATTTTGATCGAAAGCCGTTGAGCCGTTCATGAGATAGTCGAAAATCGAAAAAAACCGGTTATATGGCAGGCACCGTTCATAAACTTTTATGTAAGATAATTTACTGACCGAAATGTAGACTTACCTAAAATGTTGCACTGAATTATTCTTATCAAAATCGTCAGAGCCGTTTTCGAGACTATCGAGATCTACCATTTTGCCCCAAAAACTTGTATAGCAGGTACCGTTATTTTTAGAGCTAAAAAATGATTTAAAATAACAGTGTTGAGTCAATCACCTAAAACGCTTAAGTATACCAAGTTTGAAGAAAATGGCTTCAGCGGCTTAGGATGTACAGACAGACGATATACAGACAGACAAACAGACACAATTGAGTGACCTATTATTTTCGAGTTATCTATCATCGTAAGGTTAATTTTGATTAAAATCTCGAGTTCGATTATATACCATGTATCGCAAGTAAAAACACAACAGTGGGGCACTTTAGGATTTCTTTACAAATGCATCTAGCCGAACCATGGAGGAAAATCTCAATATTTGTGTTTAGAGTTGCAGAGTTTTAAGAAATTTTTAAAGTTGCAGTTTTTGGTTTGACAATATATACAATAATTGGAAATAATAATTTTCTGGTTGAAAATTTCACTTTGATAAATAAATTACCATAATTATATTGTTTTTGTATTTTATAATTTTTTCAAGAATCTATAACTTGCCCTAAAATTAATTCTCATACAACACAAATAAAAGTATGACACCCATTGGTTTATTATTTTTTTTTTGTATAACCACTCGATAAATCTAGTTTGATATTTTGCATTATTATCTCGTTGAGAAGATGTTCAGTTCATATATTGAACGCTAATTAATTAGGTTGTCGTATTTTTGTGTTATGTATAATTTTAATAAAATTCAGAGCCAAAAACAATGTTTTGCATGGTGAGGGCACATAAATCATGGACACCCACAGCGAAAACATGATTAACTATGAATAATAAATATTAATAAATTTGAAAGTTGTTAAAATTAGTCAAACAATAAAACTAAATAAATATTTATGAATTTGGCTATAAGTTATTGGGAAAATATTAATAATTTTGCGGTTACGAAAGATTTCTTATTTTTTTGTTTTAAATTATTCGTGTGGTAAATATTAAGGTTTAGTGAATTTAGAAATTAGACTTCCGAGGCTTTAATATTATAACGATAATAATTGAAAACTAAAGCGCAACTGTTTTAGGTTGCAATATTATAAGTAGATACTATAGCGGAAGTTCTGCATTATGAATTCAAATCTAACTCGAGATTTATTATCGAATTTGCAATTTTAGTTTAAAAATATTTTATAAAATATGGAGTAATAATAATCTGTTTAAACAATTTCCAGATATGTAGTAGAATGCGTTTAATTAGCTTGGGGTCAATTCCCGATCTGTGAAGTTTTGAAGTGAAAAAAAAGTATCATTTCAGTTTTCACAGAGGTTTATCCTTTTCCAACTTCACGCACACACCTAATGCGATTCTAGAACTCATCGTGGTAAGGTTTGTACTAAAAAGTACTTAATGGTAAATTCTGTTATTTCTGATTAGATTTTTTGTTGGGAAAAGTAAATATTTCATTTCAGTTTCTAAGTTTGCTTAAGAATAATGTCCGGAATAATAATTCGTTTAATAAATTAATAAAAGACGTCGTATTGAACAATTGTGGTTTTTTTATTATATTAAATAGTATCTTTGTTTTGAGTAAGATTTATTATTTTTTTCATGTGAGGATATTTAGGCTCTCCCTTCGAGATGGGCAGAATCTATTCGAAGTTACAAATCGGAGCACTTTATTGAACTTTATAGATTCCCAAAACATTTATGCATGGATTTAATACGTGAATTGAGAGCATTCTTGAAAAACACTCAACTTATAAGTGCGCTTCAAAGTCATTAAAATATTGTAAAGTGCTCTGCATTTTTTTGCAATGGGTAGTTTCCAACGATCTGTCGTGGGAATGAGCACCGTCGCGTCGGCTGTTTTGAATCTATTGATTTAACAATTTCGTTATTTACTCGAATATAACTTACTACCAAAATAAATTTGTGTATAAATATAATTGTTGCTTACTTGTCATGTACCAAATCCTGTTTTTCTTCTTAATATTCGATTAGAAACATTTTCTTCACAAAACAATTGACTGTGATAAAAAAATTATCATATGAAAAATGTTTGGCATTTAACTTAACTTTTTCACGAATCGAGAATCGAATAAGACCTGAAAGCGTGATAAAATTAATCAATTCACATCTTCACAGATCGGGAATTGACCCCCTGTACGAGTATATGTATCTATTAAGGATGTGAATACTATGTCTTCGAATACACAACGCAGTCATGCACTGGATCATTATTTATGACCACTAAGCAGTGTTGCCGAGCTTTCTAAGGAGAGTGGTGTCCTACACTAGGATTTAATTCACAAAAATTTTAATATTTTTTTTAATACATTTTATTACATGTAATTTTGAAAACAGTGCATTCTCATTTTTCCATTTCTTTAATCTCAAAATATGTATAAAGTATGCCACGGCTTATTCCCAATAGACTTAAAAATGTAAAGGTATGATATACATAAACTGAAAATAAGTACACCCTGCACTCCCCAGGCCACGAGTAACAATATATTTTTTTTGTATATTGAAGACCTAAAATTGAAAATGGAATACATATGAACCCCTTCTTCAGTCTTTTTCTCGGAATACCAATTTGTTCATTTTCGAAGAACGATTACTAGGAAGCTGATAGATATGCGTAGGTATGTCAATAAATTCTTCTTGCTTAAAATGAATAAAATGCATGATTGGATCGCACGTACTTGCTCTAATGTTCGATCACATTGTATGCACAAGATTCTTAGCAGGAATTAAATAATTCCTCCTAATTTCAAGGTCGTTTTTTTAAGTTAATTTCATCTAAAAAAAATTGGTATGGCAATTTGATGTATTTAATAATAAAAGCCTACAAAAATAATTTCGAAAAAAAATCGTCATCTGTTTTCTGAATATTGAATCTTAAAAATATTTTTTTTTCAAAAATCGAAAAAAAATTATTTTTTGAAAATTTTAATACGCAGTATTAGAAGTCGAAGGACCTCCTCATAACAAAAGGCAGAAAGACAGACAGACAGAATTACCTGACCCATTTTGTTGGTGTTCTCTATCATCGTAATGTCAAGTTTGCTTGTCATATAGTACCCATATCGCAAGTAAAAATCATTAGATATTATTAAACTATTAAAACACAAATAGTCCAGGAAAATTAGATAAAAAATGATTAAACATTCGAAAAAAATTCCGACAAAACTGAATTTTGGCGGAGCTTCATTTTTGCGTCCTCAGCATTTCCTAAAAAGTATCCTAAATTTGATGCGCAGAAAAAATTTTTGATGGGGGAGGGGGGTGAAAGGGTGAAAAAATCACTTTTTTTTCAAATTACTCTAAAACTGTAGGTTCTTTTGAAAAAAGTTGTAGGTACTCATTGTAGCTCATGTTATTCTACATAAAAAAGATGAACACACTTTTTATCGTGCAGTTGATAGATTTGGAGAAAAATGGTCGAAAAAACTGGGGAGTAATACATTTTAAAAAAATATAGTAAATTTATGTTTTTGAGCGGGGAAATGCAAGAATATTCACGTACATTACATTTAATCCGGACAAAAATTGCTAATATATTTTAAAGTCGTTTTTGAATTATTTGTTTTATATGGATTCAAAATATTTTTACCATTTTTTTATTTGATTTTATTTCAAAAGCCCAAACAAATATTTTTGTTGATAATTATTCAGTATTTTTTGGGATATAAATAAAAGACGTCCTGCCTAATTTTTCTGCCGAAATCGGTGGAACCCCTTATGAGGAATTTAAAAATAAAAACAACTTATTTTATGAGAGGTACCGTTAATAAAATTTTATGTTAGGGTATAGATCGAGGTACATATGCACATATACAGGCAGACGGAATTGCGGAAACCGAGTTTTGTATTCGTAAACAAATTTTTTTTTCTAACATTCAAACATGACATTACGATCATAGAGAACGCCAAAAAAGTGATTCCCCCACTGCATGTCTGTCCCCGATTCTGCAGCCTAAGCGGTTCGGTGGATTTGCTTCAAACTTGGTACATATTGTTTTGTCAGTTGAAAAGAATGCATACACGTTATAAAAAGCTTACAATCAATAATAATTTTCTTGCTGCAAAATATGAATTAGGTAAAAATAATTCCATTGTTCCTTACGCCTAATAAATGGTGATCGTAGAATTTGAAGCCCAAAAGTGTAGTCAGTATGAAATAATCTTTGAATTAAAATTATCAAAAATTGCATTCAGGAAAGATTGCGTTCTCTTATGCAGCACTTGTCAAACAGAAAGAACAGACGTTTTGGATTTCAACACAGGCTTAATGGCACTTTGTTGTGTGTATATTGTATTTATACTTGTATAGTATTTTTTTTTAGAAAATTACCACCCCAACTTATAATGGGGCCCTTAGTAGCGAGTGCATTTTCAGGATTTTTTTAATTTAAATAATTGAATTATAATAAAATTAATTACACATTAAAAGAAATCATTATCAGTAAAATAACTGTACTTTGGATGAAAGTTGACATTTTTACCGACGAATGTAACGAGAGTAAAGTGTATCTACGATACATATTGAATGAACCAAAGTATGTAAACATCTACATAAAATAATGAAAATGAAGCATGTAGGTGGGTAGGTAGCTACAACTTACATCTTCATAATTTAGGTTCAATATGCATACATAAGACTCATGTGATTCTTAAGACACATAATGTAACTACAATAAATATTCTGGGCTTTTCAACTTTTTTGTCGGTCAAATTTCAGTCCACTTTTTTACGTTTGATGAAATTTATATTTGTCCAGTCGCTTCCTGTTTTCCACAGAAAAATTAAGGCGAACTTCTGAAATTTTACAATTCCGACAGACAGCAAAAGCAACGTTTCCTAAAAACTGGTTGCAATTTTAAACCCTAAACGACATGCTTATCCGAAACACGAAAATCCCATAAATCCGAAAGGTTATCCTAATTAAGACCATGTTTCTAATCCAACATTGATCTAATAAAAATACCTATATACATATATCGTGGAAATAACAAACTATTAAAAATTAAGTAAAAGCTATCTCACGATGTCACCATTCAGTCAAGATACCAACTTCTGGGAATCATTTGCAAATCGTCAGAGATCCACAAACTTTACAAATAATTCCCGCATAGCATCACGCAGACCAAAACCTTAAGTCTCTCGACTCTCTGAACCGGATCTTCCTGAATGATGGCGCACTATACTTCCAGACTTCATTGCCGCGCTGTCCGTCCGAATAAACCAAATCAACTTATTAAAAAAAAACATATTTTTTAATCAATTTACATTCAGAATTTTATATTAAATCGCTGCTCGCTATGGTGGGATGGCCAACGGAGAGGGAATCCCTCCATAAGATGACAATTTTGGGTCCCAGCCTGGCGCTGTTGCTGCTGCTGTGCCACGGATACCGATACCGCGATACATACCTGCGTATCTCGTTATTAATTAGCGAAAACAGTAGCTGACAGATTCAAAATGTTTGCTAATTTGGAAATATTTTGTTGTTGTTTTACTCTTCGTGACGTGATTCCATGGATTGGCTATATATGAAGACAAGGGCATGACGGTGGTCAGAACTCGATGTGGAACTTGGTCCAATTTGAACAAAGCGAACCTCTTAACATCAGCATCATTTTGTTTTTTGGGAGAGATTTTTAGCTGGAAAGGCTGGCTTTTGGTCTGGCCCGGGGCAATTATTTTTTGTTCGATTTTATTGCTGACGCTTGGTCAGCATAACAAAATGCTAAAATTCACAAAAAAACAATAACAAAACAACAACAAAAATAATTCAGCAAAGACAAGCGACTTCTCTGATAAAGGCTTTGTGTGTAGGTACCAAATTCCGAATAAATTGGGCAACTGAACTGGAGTGGACTGGACAGCACACAATATTCGGAGAAAGATCCCCAGAGATATGTCGATGGAGTTCCAATTAATGAGACACATTTTCGATACCTTATAATCGCCACCAAGAGTAGAAGTCTTCGTTTTTTGTTGTTAATCCTAAGGAACTAATGGTAGATTGAACCCTGACTAAGTAAAAAAGCTACCATAGTTGCCACTCTCTCTCTGCCGAAAGGTATTCAAGGTCTGTTTTAAATTCGACATCAGGGCCTTTCACATTATACATTGTATAATAATGACAATTCAGTTGTATAATTTCTCTGTCCTAATTATGGTGTATGCAATAATGTATGACTAGGGGCCTATTGCAGCGCTAATACATCAAGTACAATGTAGCATTTTACATCAGTTCTGTTTCACAGGTACGTTTGGTTTTTAGCTGTAGTACACAAGTGTAGATATGGAGAATGTACTAGAATTATTGGGAAAATGTATGATTCTGTTTCACAGCTTTTATTCCTACATTGTTGTATTACAACCAAGAGTCAATTCTTGCTACAATCTAACAATATAAAAGGTTTATGTAGCAACGAAAAAATATAGGATTGTTAGTAATTTTGTGTGCTAACATAACAAGTCATAATATTTTTAAGTTTAATTTTCATATTTTTTATTCAAGGAAGAACTAATGCTTTTCTGAAGGAATTTTATTTTTCAAAGAGCGTTTTGTTCGGTACGATAACACGCCCTGAAGAAAATACGAAACTGCCAAAGATTAATTTTTTTTAATTTTTAATTGTGTCTGGCTTCGAAGAAATAAAGAAATATAAGCTGGATTATCATGTACCTTCATTATATATTAATTAATATTTTCCAACTTGTATACATTTAATATTTTACATCGTCCTTCTATGGAGAAACCAAATCAAGATAGATGTTAACCACCATAAGACACTTCAAATTAACTACATCAACTACATAATCCAGCCACATCATACAGCACTTCCAGTTGTAGTTGTGCGACAGAAAAATGTAGTTGATATAATTGTAGAATGTAGTTGTATGATGTAGTTGATGTAGCTGATGTAGTAGCGCTAAAATAGGCCCCAGGGATTGGAATGGATTATGATTCGGTTTTTTCAGATATTTATTATACAAAAAAAATCAAATCATACATTTCATAAAAAAAAGTACAGTTGTAAGTGACAAAAATGAAAAGGAAGTATAGAAAATTATTAATTTTGTTGAATTTATAAATAACTAGCAGATACCCGTGCGATGCTACTGACCCACGGGAATCTAATGAAATCACATATCCACCTACAAAATTTCATTAAAAACCGTTTAGTCGTTGAATGTAGGCATAACGACGAATGTGTGGGTCTGCGTGTGTGTGTCTGCATGGGTGTATGTGTATGTGCTTTTTGACTATTTGACTAAACGAAAGCTATATTGGCTATTTCTAGAATGAGCAAATAGGTACATATGTTATTGTGAGCCCTATAGGAAATTAAAACAATCCCACGGGAACCATACATTACCAAGCATCCATCCATCCAAACTTCTACATTTATAATATTAGTAGGATTAGTAGGATTACATGCCTACACAATTCCATTAAAAAATGAATTTTCGATTTTTAAATTTTCCCGACTTTTCTGTAGGGTTTTCCCAAAATTTTCTTTCGTAGAGCCTTCTCCTGGATATAACGAACAACTAAAAAAGAGTTCGAGCCAAATCGTCCCATTCGTTCTAATTGATGAACTATAATACATTTTCACACCATTTTTAATAGCAGATGCCTGTGCGATGCTCACGGGAATCTAATGACATCTATCCACCAACAAAATTTCAGTCGTTGAGGCGTGAAAGCGGAACAAGCACCCAAGTATATATTTTTTCATATTTAAGCCTCTCCCATAGGAACCGTTAATTTTTTTCGGGATAAAAATTACCTATGTGATAATCCAGTACCCCATTTATCTACCAATCAAATTGTATGCAAAACTGTGTGCTCTTATGTGCCTTGTGAATAAAAGCTTTGCTATTTGTAGAATGAGCTTTATGAAAAATTTAAACAAACCTATCCCACGGGAACCATATATTTTTCCGGGATAAAAAGTAGCCTGTGTCCTATTCAGACAATAATATATCTCTGCACCAAATTTCCTCGTATCATTAATCACCCACTAACCCACCGAGAAGATAGTTAAGCAAAAGTATAAGAAGTGACATTTGACAATAATTTACAGAAATATAGAATAAAACAAAACACAGAGGTCATACTTATTGTGGAAAATTTTCATAATATATATTCGAAGAGTATTTATTATGTGTAATTTGAAAATTTTAACAAGCGGATAAAAAAATACCAAAGTGGTAACACTGTTCGTTGCGTTGCTTAGTCTGCTCATGCCATTGTTTGTGAATTTTTATTTGTTAGTGGATTTGAGCTTCGTTTTGACTTATTTGGGTAAAAATTGTCAACTTAACGTCGCGCCGCATTGCGACAGTCGTGCACTGTCCGGCCGTTGGTTGGTGACGCGACGCATGGCAGTTAAGAAATTGAAGGCGATTCAACCGACCAACGCGACAATATTTGTCAATTTGAAAGAATCACTGTATATAGTAGGTATACTGTGACTGTGACTGTGAGTTATAAGCATTTCCATGATGAAGGAAGACTCCTTATCTCGATGCGAGGTCTTAAGTGAAATTAATAATTGTCCGATTTCTCGTAAAGATTCTTATCGTATTTTATTTTATTTGAGAATGTGTCTGACAGAAGCTTCTGGTCTGCTGCCTGGGCGTATAAAGTAAGGAGGAAAAGGTAGTAGGTATTAAAGACCCAAGATTTGCTAATTGGAAAATTATTATTAAATGTTTTTACGGTTGGTTGTTTATTAGCTGAGTTACACTTGGTATCTTCGTAATGGCTATGGCCAGGCCCAGGTACAGGGCCTTCAGTATATGGAAGAAGCAACAAATTGAAAATTTCAGACACGTATTGCGAGACATGTAAGCAAAGATTGGTAAAAGATTCTCAATGGGAATGTTATAGGGTTCGTGTTTAATTGCGATATGGTGAAGCACCACCCACGCTTAATGTTTCATTCAATGTTGAGTGGCAGTCAGTTATGCCTATACAAGTTGTGGTCGTTAGCTGGATGTACTGTCATTAGTTACGCAAGTTATTGATTTTCTGTCGAAGGCATTGAATGGATGTTTAAAATTATAAGAGTGCGACTTGTTTCAAAGTACCTATATAGAAAGTTATACCTTTTAAATATACTTAAAGTATGTTTATGAAAATTTAAAGTAAAATTCTTCTATAATTTTCCAGAACCGAAGTTCCTTTAATTAGTTTACTATTTAAAGATAGAGGAGATACAGGGTCCTCCATCGCACAGACTATGAAGTGATGCGAAAGCGGAATATACAGCAGATTATTCAATAATGATCGGTTATGAATAATCAAATGTGTTGATTAAAAAATCAATAAGCAGGTGCCTCGAGTTTGAAAAATTAGGATTATAAGTTTTTTATATAAAAAAATTAACGTATAAAAAATAATAAAAATTTTGGAACTTGACAACAGGGTCATCTTCAAAATTGTACAATATTAATACTAAACCAGTTGTAGTATTAAAAAGAAATATTTCATAAAAATTGGTCAAGTCGCTTACGATAATAGTAAAGATAATACGGATGAAAAATTTTGGCGAAAATTGATCATTTTAAGAATGAGCGAATAATTTCGCGTTTTTTACCTGTGAGTTGGGCTTCAAAACAGTGCGACTCAGTACCGTTATATTATATTTACTTGCGATATATGTAGGTACTATAGGACAAGTTTTGCATTTGGAAAATAAATCGATCTCGAGATTTTAATCAAAGTTGACAGCAAGATGATAGAGAACACCAAAAAAGTGGGTCCCGTAATTCCGTCTGGTTGTAGAACGACCTACAGCCTAAACGGCTGAACTGATTTTGTTTAAGGTGATTGTCCAAAATCGATTTTTGAATCGTTGTTTTAGCCCCAAAAATAAAGGTACTTTCCATACCAATTTTTCTACCATCTTAATTATCTAAAAACGGCGCTAACGATTTTGATAAAAACTGGTCTGTTTACTACTTTGGGTATGGTCTACATTCTGGATAAATTTTTTTTTAATATTTTGTTATTAACGGTACCTGCCATACAACTTTTTTATTGATTTTCGACCTTCTCATAAGCCGCTCAACGGATTTCGATACAAATTTGTGTGCTGGAGCTCCTTTGAATTATAAATAATACTGCATTTCAAAATTTTCAATAAATGTTTTTTTTTTGGATTTTTGAAAAAAAAATATTTTTTTTGTTTTGATGAAAATTCAATAATTTCGAAAACGGGTGGACGATTTTTTCTAAAGTTTTATTTTTGAATTTATATTATTAAAATGTTATTGCAAATTTAAAAAAAAAAAAAAATTAAGAATATTCATATATAAATAATTAAGTGAAAAACGACCTTAAAATTACATTTAGTCGTTTCTATTAAGAATCTTTTACATATAATGTGATCGAACATAGTAGCAAGTACGTGCGATCGAGTCGTGCATTTTATTTCTTTTGGGGGCATTCGTTAGTCTACACTGAAAAGCCGAAGACTATTGGCGAACTGGAAAACAACATTCATGTCAGTAATCATTAATTAACAGATTTCTCTGACAATGTTGAGGTTCTTTCATATTACTCTACTTACAAAATTTGATATTTGACATTAATAACCTTAGAACTTGGCGTACTTTTAGATCTCACTACTTTTCACGGCTGACTGGGTACGCAAAGGTTTTTGTACATAGAAGATTCTTTTTATCAGGAAAGGTGGGTGGAATAAACGCCAAATAAATGTAAGTTTTTAATTTATGCCTTTTGTGATGTGATTTATTGAAACGGAAATAATTGATAAGAAGTGCGTGGATGAAACGCCCCTGCATGAAAAATTTCATAATTTCAAATTTTTCTTTGTAAAGCTGACCGCTCAACAAACTTAATCCTGCACCAATAGGAAGTGCTCTGAATATATTTAATATTAATTCTGTGAAAATGGGTGCTTATCGCTATTTTACCGCTGTACCAAATTTCATCAATCTACGACAATCATAAGTGCTCCAAATAATGTATATTATTCCTATGAAAATTGACGGGTACCACGCCCCCTGAATGGGCGATAAATATTCTACATTTTTTCTTTTGTATACACCACAAGGGTTACCGTTGTGGAAATTACAAGATTCTACGATGTCGGGAAGTGCTCCATAATTTTGATGATCAGTGTGTGAGTCAGTCAGTTACGGTTTTTGTAGTTAGTTAGACGGTCCATCGTTTGTTCAGTAATCAAATCGTTAACTGATCAATTTCTCACAAAATTTGGAGTTGACCAATTTGAATCCTTTTTGCAAAGATATTGGAGCAATTTTTTTTCCGCGTTTAAAGCATAAGCCCAACTCCAGTTAAAGTAAGTCTAACGTTGTCTTAATTTTTAACACACTAAACAAATCTTCTAATTAAATTATGTGGGTCTTTAGGGCTACATTAATCAAACTAATGTCGAACACACCTTATTTGAACAGAATGAAAATTAAACATATGCACAAGAACACAAAAAATATATGTATACATTTATAAAAGCTTAGGTAAGATTTTTCAAATTTCAATTAAAATCGAAACGTTGTTTTTTTCAAATCTGCATCTTAAATAAAATTCAAGCTCCTCAAGTTCTCGAACTTTAAACATTTTTGGTTTTCTAAAAAGCTCAAAATCTTCAAAAATATTATAATCTTCTTCTTTAGAAAACATTTTTCTTCCATTTTTACGAAATGTCAAACGTCACTGGAAAAATTATAGCTTAAGAAATATAAAGAAGAGTGTTGCTTTGTTTAAATTTAGACGATCTGGTTAACTTTAAAGTATAATTTTGTCGTTTAAAATTATCAAAAGTCGACCCTTATTTTAAAACTCCTGGTTAGAGTCAACTTTAATTTTAAATCTCATTTAAAATAGGGTTTAAATGTTTAAAATCTTGTGCTATTGATTTTAATTTGATAAAATGGTTGAATGACATGGCTTTTAAATATTGAATATCATAAGAATAGCATTGAGACATAATTGATTCAGATATCCTTTTTTGAGGTATACGAATCGATTCCCATTGCAATATGTAAGCAAAGGCTTTAGTTTTGAAACCGACATTTAGATAATAATAACATTTTCCGTTACCTGTGCCTGAAAAGACGGTTTTCAGTAGTATTTTGCAGAGTTTTGTTGCACACTTTGCAAAGAGCTGAGTATTTGTCATTAGTTTTCACCAAGAGATAGCCTAGATCTTTAAATGCCCTGGTTTTAGGTGACATGTTTATATCACCCACGCGCCTTAAACTTTTATTTTTAAAGAAAATTTTATAATTTATAGCTTCTCAAAGCTATTGTTTACATTGTCGACCGATTGAATACGTTGAAATGTAGACAATTAAAACCGACTCGTAGAGGAACAACATACAACACTGATTTTTTATATAACGTGTGTTTTTTTAAAAGCTTTAGAACTTTAAATATATATATATCCACTGCGGCTACGAGTTGCATATATAGTCCATTCGATCAGTCTAATTTTTGACTACTTTTCTCAATAAATCTAGGCGTATGGTGTCCATGGAAACGCGCCAGCATGTAAGCCGCAACAAACAGTCAATTTGAGTGCATGTAGTGGTGATTCGTTAATTGATTGAGAATTGCTTTCTCGCCATACGGCAATTTTGGTTATTGACGAAGCCATTTAACCAGAAATGAGCTGCATCACTAAACACCTTAAAGCTCTACGAACTTCCCAAATAGATTTTTTTTTTCAAAATAAATTTCCACAATTTGGAAATGTTGTTCCGGCGTTAAACGATTTTTGATGAATTGCCAAGCCGCTCTGAACAGAAATTTTCAATAGAGTTTGACATTCTGAACTGTCAAACCCTAGACATCAACCATCCAAACTTCTCATGCAGATGGAGCTAAAAAAAACAACCTTATAAAATATAAAAATAGATTTTTGGAAAAATATAGAATTGAAGAAAGTTTGTCAATCTAATATTTATTTTCTCGGCAAAACATATTTTCAGTGAAGCAGTTATGGAGTTCATGTAGGTTAGGTTAGGTTAGGTTGAAGTGACTGTGAGAAAAACCACTGACACACTTAGATCTCAGATTGGTTCATTGTGGTACCACGTAAAGCTCTTTAATTAAACCATTTGGAGCCTCTTATGAAGCGAGGTAGCAGGTTTGACCATCTCATGTGTGTGCAATAACTAAATTAAAGTACAAAAACAATTAAGCGTGGCATTGCCGTCTGTCTCTTTGACAATTTGGTATTCATATTCTGTTTCTACAGTATAGTTAAAATGTACACATATAAACTGAATTCTCTTATGTGAAATTTTTGAATACATATCTTAATAGTTTTTAGTAACCAGATCACTATCTAAAATATTTTTTGTTTAAAAACATTCTCGCATTATTTTATCTCTGTAGTCTAAGGCCCCGGCCACGCAAGGAGCGACGGACGACCGAGCGACAGACTTCGCTGAGCGACCAACAAAAATAGAACATATTAACACCTATAGATATGGCCATGCTGCTACTGAGCGACGCTGCTAAGCGACAGAGCGACGTCGCTCAAAATTAAAACGTTCTAATTTTGTAATTGATCGCTGAGGACGTAAAAGAAAGATGGTCAATATAGACATTGAAAGTTTAATTCCGGCTGTTCGAAGCCGACATGTTTTTTTTTTTTTTTTTTTTTATTAAGAATTAAAATTTTAGTCGATTTAGTAATATGTTAAATCATTTTTAGTATGATACTAGGCTTAAAAGAGGATTTAGCCAATTTTAAACCATTTTAGTAGCGTACTATTTTGTTAACATTTTACTAAAGTTAAAATCACAAAATCTCTACCTTATTTTGTTAGTATCGTACTAAATCCATATGCCACTTTGACATTTACAAACGTCAAAAAGTTATGTTGCTTACTTTTTTGCACTATTTTAGGCGGGTTTATTAAGAAAATTCATTTAGTATGGTGCTAGTTGAAAAGTGTTTAAAATTAGGAAAATATTAGTAAAGTGCTTTAGTATTAGCAAACTGTTAAGTAGTATCATGATAAGCCCTTAACATCAGGCTGTTTAAAATTTTGCGCCAAAGATTTTAAAAATAAGAATATTAGTGATAAAAAATTGGAAGTGGTTGGAAAGATTTGTAACTGTTTAGCACTGGCGTATTAACCACTAGGCTCGTGAGGCTCGAACCTAGGGCGCCAACTTTTAGGGGGCGGGAAATTTTGTATTATATTTTATTTTAATCTAAAAAAAATATTACGCAAAAAAGCAAAGAAAAAGATGAATGTCATTCGAACGGGGTACTCATCATTTTTGGTATCTGAAAATACGAAATTTAAATCTCTGGCCTGATTTTCCGTCTCTGCATATTTCGATATGAATCCGGTTTTGAACAATACGTGGTCGCCGATTTTAAATATGATCGGGTACGATTTTTGCACCTACTTATGGGCCTTAAAATTGCAAAAAAAAACTGCATATAATCAAGATATTTTTTTATATAGTGAAAAAAGTGACTTAAAAAGACTTGATAGTAAAAAAAAGTAACCAAGGTAGGTAAATTAATCAGCCCAATTCTAAATGACAATTCCCAGGGAAATATTTTCCTTTTCCCTACACTCTTAATGCAAACAAAAAACTCCCAGGATTTGTTTCCCTTTCTCCTATTCTAAACAAACTTCGAATATGTAAAATAATACTCGGGGAAAAAGTAGACATTCGAAATACCAAAAAAGGGGCCATTTTCCCCATTTGGCGTTCTTTTTTTCCGACACATTTGTTGGAGAATTGAGAAAAAATTTAAGTTTTTTACTTTAAGTATGCAACTAAAATATAAATAAAATTTTAGTTATTTTTGAGATAAAAACAACGAACATCCCATCTGCAAGACCTTTTCAACAACAAATATATAAACCACCATGTAATGCGCAAGCGCAGCTCCAGAGGGAGGGTCATGAGGTCATGAGCCCCCAAAGCTCTAATATTAAACAATAAAAGGTATTAAGACATACACCATTTAATTTAAGGACAAAAGCAATCAACTTCTTATATATATCTTACTAGATCTTATACGCAATACCCCTTTGCAGTATAAAAAATATTGGACGGGTTCCCAGTTTTAAGACTTACATTCTTCGTTGAAATATAAGGGAAATTATATTTTCGCCATACAATTAGGTATAGTAAACACTTAGTAATGCAATTTTGCTTACAATAATTCTATCAAATTTATTTAAACCAATGACGTGTGACATATTTCGAAAATACTACCGCCGCCGAATTCAAATTCCTCACCCCCAAAAAGAGAACAGTCTGCCATAACTCTTCGATGTTAGCCCATTCAATTACGATCCTTTCATACTATTAAAAAAAGGAGGCGGTAGACACTGAGCGTGCCTTAGGGCGCCGATAAGATTAATACGCAACTGCTGTTGAGGTAATTTCTTATTCAAATATTTTATTTTTTTTTAACTTCCAAATTCACAAAAGTACATAGTAAGGCCCTTTCTTAAATTTAAAGCCGAAATACTGCTTCTGTTGTAACGGATTGATTGTTCTTGATTCCTTGCCCTGGTTTCAGTAGGTGCTTGCGACGAAAAGATCTTGACAAAGGCATTTTAACGACAATCACTTATTCATCATCGCAGATGACGTCGCTCTGAAACAGAGCAAATTCTTCGCTTAGCGTCGGTCGGTCGCTCGCAATTTTGGAGAAGCTGTATAGTTGTGCTATATTGAGGTCGTTTATGACGTCCACACATTCCACATCACTAAGAAGGTATTTTTCCAAAAACGCTCATTCGCGTTATGTAACGTAAATTTACATATACCGATAGGCATACCGATTTCTTCCATTTTATTTTGAATTAGTATTTGGTTTCCATTTCTGTCGAGTTCATCGGCTTTGCAGTTTCATAAAATATACCTATGACCCGGCACCCAAATAAAGTTAACGTTAAACTGCAATTTAATTTGGCGTCAATCCTCCTTCAGTCACTATTTACGCTCATCATAGTATCCCTGTTTTACAAAATGCTTGCGGATAAAAAAAATTCCGTACACTTTTCTTGGATTAATTTCCTCAATTTGTTGTGAGCGAGGGCTTTTCAATCTACTATTTAACTTTTAATAATGGTTGTTAGATCCATTTAAAGATATTTATTTTGTTCGAAAAAAAAAATTATTAAAAAAGAGTTTTTTTTTTTTTTTTTTTTTTTTTTTTTTTAATTCATTTTTATTTCATATTAACTTATAACTATCTTAAAGCTAGACAAAAATGTTTAAAACTAGCCTAATTATCAATAACTTACAACTAATTTACTGGCCCTTTACGGGCGCTCTAAATTAAACAATAACTCTTACAACTAATGTCTTTCGACCTAAAAACTATTTTAATTAAATCTAAATTTTTTTTTTTTTTTATTTATTTTATATTTCAAGAAACTTTTATACAGAAAACTTGGTATCTGATCATTTTTTTTTTTTTTTTTTTTTTTTTTTTTTTTTTTTTTTTTTTTTTTTTTTTTTTTTTTTTTTTTTTTTACCTATAAACTAAACTTAAATATATATTAAAAATAATTAAAACTAAATAAAACTAACTTATACTAACTAAAAATAACTTAAACTACTTAAAATACCTAATAATACTTATAACTACTTAAAAACTAGAACAGCCACAGCAGCATTTTTTTCGTTTTTTAATTTTTTTTTGTTTATTTTTTATATGCATGCAGACACACACTAGCATGCAACCCACCCACACATGTACATACGCACATACATATACGTACGCACACACATGTACAGACACGCAGATACATGCACGCATGCCCCCGCATACATACATATTTTTAATTTTTTTTTTTTTGGTGCCACCCTGACTGTTACCTATATCTAATGCCCTAAATCTATGTAAGTCGGCCAAGATATATCATCTTCATCGACTTTAAATATCACGATGCTGTTCAGAGAGCCACCAGAACTGGTTCTCCTGTTTCGCCCTATCCCTCCGGTCCCGATCGGACACAGTCCTACTGAACCGAAGGCGCTCTTCTCCACCTTGAGCGATGACGTCTCGACTATACAGGAGTCGCCTATCCACAGTTTTCCGGCTGACGTGGTAGATGAGCGGAACCGCCCCTCCATCCTGTATCAGCCCTCGACTGTCTAAATAGAGGAATGCCTCAGGAGGGATGTAACCACTTAACCGCGCACTCTCAAAATATTCGTTATTGGGGTAATAAGCCCCAAAAATTAAGCTGTTAGTTGAGGACATCGCTCTTGCAACGTGACCCCGAATCAGCTTGAACAAAAAATTATCTATTCTGTTTATGTTGGCTCCGTTGTATAGAACCTGGTTGGAATAATATCTTGTGTACTCCGACTCTGGTGTTCTGTGTAATCCAAGGCAACGTCTAAGACATTGCCTCTCAAACACCCGAATCTTTTCCATTTGAGATGGGGCAACGTTGAACCACACCGGGCATCCGTAGGCAATCATCGGCCTGATGAGGGCCATGTAGCAAATCACCTTCACCCTGCTGTCAAGACGGCTGCTATAAAACAGTCGTTTTGTCAAGGCTAAGGCTCCCCTAGCCCTGGCCAAAGCAGCACCTATATGTCTGTCGAAATACAGGTACTGATCCAACCAGATGCCAAGGTACTTTACTACACTTTTACTCGCCAGTGGATGTCCATGTGGCCCTACGATCACCAGCTTGCGCCAGTTCTTTCTCGTATCCCTTGAGGCGCTAGACAGCGGAGTCCTAAACAAAATAGTTTCTGATTTCTGGAAGTTGATTTTCAACTTCCAGTCATCACAATATCGCTGAATCTTGTCGAAGTCACTCTGCAAGAGACTTTTGATGACCTCAACTGTATGAGCTGTTCTGTACGCAATTAGATCGTCGGCGTACGCAATTGCCTGAGTTAGACTACCTATCAGATCGCTGGTGTAAATGTTGAATAGAATCGGCGAGTTAACCGCTCCCTGCTGAAGACCATTATTAATATTAAAAATTGCAGTAGAAGTTACATTGCCACTCTTGACAACAAACTTTCTACCATTTAGCATGTCATAAAGCATATACAATAGAGGTTTACTTATACCTAGTCTGGTTAGCTTTAGATAGAGACCTTCTAACCATACGGTGTCGAAGGCCTTCTCCAAATCAACCAGACAGGCACCCGTACACTGTTTTTTAGTTTTGTTCCATTGGATATCAGAAACAAGTTTAGACGCGGCATGAATTGTGTCATGTCCCGCCTTAAAACCGAACTGATTATCCGGGATGATATTTTTGTCCTCCGCCCATTTGAACAGGGCTCTATTAATAACCTTTTCAAATACTTTGCTGATACTCGGAAGAAGACTTATCGACCGGAGATTCGCCGGATTGGAGTTGTCCTTTCCCTTTTTTGGGAGAGGGTGCACCACAGCTGTCTTCCACCGCACTGGATAATATGCATTATTCAGCGCGTTGTTAAACAGTGTGGTATAAATGTCAACTGCTTCTTGAGGCAAATGTCGTAGTACAACGTTGGATATACCATCGAGTCCTGCAGACTTCTTTTTCTTTAATGAATCGAAGATGAGCTGGAGCTCATTCTTCGAAATTAACAGGGGGCTGGGCCCATTTCGATCGGCGATTATGGCGTTTGCCAAATCTTCATCATTAAACCTGGTAAAACCAAGGTTCTCAGATCGCCATTCGGTTATATCGTTCCGGAGCCATAAGTGATGAAGCAGAGCTCTGTTCTCCAGGTCATGATTCGGGCGAATGCTAGCATTCACCTTGTACACTTGCTGGAAAGCAGCCCCCACAGCCTCCACTCTCTCCTGCGGATCTTCGATTATATAGAGGTCATCGTCCAATACGGCATCCTCTGGGTCTATGCCTGCTGTCAGAAGTACGTGTCTGTTCTCTGTCGTCCTCTGGAGCTTAAGACACGGAAGATCGTTTTGATCCTTTCTTCTAAAAATCTTATTAATTTTTGGGAACATACTTGGGTCGCTGGAGTTAACGGCACGAATTTTATTGTCCCAGAACGAATTAATAGCCAATCTATAATTTTCTTTGATCAATTGGTTGATGTTTTTGATGGACGACTTCAGTGTCCTAATCTCCAGGTCTCGTGTATCAGTAAACCGCCTGTACAAGCGTTTTAGTCTTGTCAGTAGTCCACTTTTTTGTCTGTGAAGTGCGTCAATTGTCGCGTTACGGTACATGTCAGTTGCGTTACGTTCTTTGTATTTCGGTATTGTTCTGTTCATTGTTCGTAGAATCGTTTCGTCAATTTGTTCTAAGTATCTGTCGATTTCAGTATTTGTTAGGTTCCTGTCATTTGGTGGGGATATACCATTTGAACGTAATTCACTCAATAAGGCATTGGAGAAACGTGGCCAGCGCACCTTACTGTAATTGTAAGTATGCACAGGCACATACTCCTCCAACTCCATAAGCTGGTTCGGAAGTTGTATTACGGCTGCGAGTCCGCAGTGGTCACTGTCGTACTCGATCGTTCGTAAACAATTTCTTGGCCGTTGACCCACAGCGTCAGTAATTGTTAGTCTTGCGTCTTTAAGCAATAGATCCAGATAGGCACCGCTTCTTGGGAACGATGGCCTGTCTGTGGCTAGAAGATCGATGCGATACTCAAGGTTGTATCGACCCATCCAATTAAATAGATGGTTACCTCGAGGATTTTGTATTTGATTTCCCCAATCTGTGTGCTTGGCGTTTAAATCACCCGCCAATATATAGTAATTCTCTTCCGAGCTCAATCTTAAGCATTCAAAAAGCTTTTCAAGCTCTGTTATAAACTGCGTGGGCTGAGGTGTTTCCGGTGCATAGGCAGCGATCACATACATTCGCTTCCCCTGTTGGAGATGAATGCATATGATGCATGCCTCTAACGTCCGAAATTTTCGCACATCACTATTATATATTACCTTATGACTAATGCCTTTACGTATAAAGATTGCGACGCCTCCTCCTTGCGTGGAGTTGGGTCGGTCTCTTCTTACGATATTGTAATTGTTGTTAGTCAATTTATGTTTCTGGTTAAGCTTAGTTTCGCTAGCCATAAACACATCTGGACTTATGTCTTTAAGCAATTGGAATAAATTCGCTCTACGTTCGGTCCTAATCAATGAATTTACATTCACAGCTAGGATCTTAAAGGGCCTCTCCGGCAGCGCGCCCTTAACCTCTAATTTGCGTTAAGCTCGGCAAAACAGAGTAGAGATAATCCACCCTAGTCGCCTGCTCCCTGATCTGGTTTTGGAGGCCGTTCAACTGGCCCTGGATGGCCAGTAGAACGCCCATAATATCCGCCTGTGCCGCCGGCGCCTTAGGCACGGGGGCCTGTTGGGCGACCTTTGGTGTAGGCTGTACCGTGCTTCCCCTTCCTGACGCCATTTGGGCGTAAGAAATTTGGGGGTTGACGGACGTTGTTGTAGGAGGGCGCACTGTTGGACGCTTTTCTACCACTGTTTGCTTTGCTGCTTTATTGTTTTTTATAAGCTGAAACGTCGGGCATCCCCGATAATTAGCGGGGTGTCCGGCGCCTCGGCAGAGTACACATTTAAGCTGGGTCCTATCTTCGACCCGTTCTTTTCCTAACTTGCATTCATCTGCATTGTGGTTCTCTCCACACTTAACGCAGCGTGACTGCATTTCGCAGTTTGCTGCGGCGTGGCCGAACCTTTGGCAGCGCATGCATTGAAGCATGTCGCCGCGCCTTTTTAATTTGTCCCAAGTTACAACCTGGCAGTTGAGGACGGATATACTCCTCAAACTATCCAGTTTGCTGCTGGGTGAAAGTTGAACGAGGAAGAAGGGAAGACTCCGCTTCTCCCGCCTAGCTCTAACTGTAGCGAACGGCTTGACCCCGATAAAGTCGAGATCGTCATTCGCTTTTTGGCGGAGTTCATTTAAGAGCACCTGTGGTTCCGTGTAGGAATCTATGCCCTTCAAAAGGACCGTTTGAAATTTTTCGGTTTTAGGGGTGAAACTAAAGAATTCGGTAGTAGTTTCTTTCAGCAACTCTTTAATTTTTTTGTGCTGTTCCAGTGTGAAGCACTGGATAGCATGCCTATCGTTATTTAATCTTTTAATAGTAAAATTTTGACCTATGGTCAACTTACATAGATTTATGGTATCCTGTAACTCCATTTTATAAGTATTAATGGGTGGCACCTTTTCTTTTTTCATGATCGGCGGCTGTGGCTGCTGCTGCTGAGACTGATTTTTCTGCGGCTGTTGATTCTGCTGTTTTTGAATCTGCTGCTGCTGTTTTTCTTGCGGTTGTTTCTGGACTTGTGTCTGCTGCTGTTGCTGTTGTTGTTGTTGTTTTTGCCGTTGTTGTTTTGGCTGCTGCTGTGGCTGTTGTTTTTGTATTTGTTCTTTTTTCTGTTGTTGTTCTTTTTCTTCGAGTTCTTTTAGTTGCCTCGCTCGGCGCGCTTCTTGGCTGGCCTTAACTTTACTTTTTATCTTTTCTATTTCTGCCTCCAAAGCATCAATTTGGGCGAACATTCTTTGTTCGTCCTCCTCAGATGACGCCTCTGATGTGGAGAGGTTCACGAAGGCAGTACTATCGCCCGTCGTGAAGTGCCCTTCTCCTTCTTCAGACATATATGCTATACCCTCTTCGGGTGAAGTGTCTAACTCGGTTTGTCTTGCTGCCTCTGACGTCTCGTCTATATCGGACGTATGCACCCCAGCTGGCAGCTTTGCTGAGGTGGCCGTGGATCTCCTTTTTACCAAATTTGGTGCGCACTTGATCCTCTTTCTGCGCTTTTGATTAGCATCGGATGATGTTGCCGTTGTTGTTATTGCTGTTGATGTTGTTGCTGCAGAATCACTGCTTGTAGTTGGAACATCTTTCGATGTTCCCTCAGCTGATGCCATCGCTGGCCTCATTGGCCCTAGGACACCTTTCGATGCCCCGGTGCTTAAACTCCTCCTCCTTTGCTCGTTTTCCCAACCAATAAAGTTAACTACTTCACGGTTGTGAAAAAAAGCTGATAAAGTTCTGATGCCCTCCTGGGAATCGAACTGGCGATCCTCGGATTCTCGGTCGGCCACTCTACTATTGTGCTACTGCACCACTTATGAAATCTTGATTTAATTTAGAACTTAAGCTCACACACGAATTTTAATTGGAAAAACTGGGAAGCCGAAAACGTCTTAACACTTCCACAGTACGAGATCGACTGATTATTAAAAAAGAGTATTCTTCATTGTCGTGAACCCAAGGAGTAAGAAACTCGCCATTATAGTCCATTGATTATATTATTTCATAAAGCAAGTAAAACACAATCTTTCTAAGCCGTCCTTGTTTATTATGCTTTCCTAACTATTCAATTGTTCTCTTGATTTTCTCATAATGACTAAGTAGGTCTTCCGTCCGTTACTATGCCATATTGCCATGGCAGTACACCAATACCGAAATTAGATTATCATTACTCTAAGGAGGGTCTACTGCTTGGTAATTCCCAAACAATAGATACCCTCACTAGTTGCATCGAAGCTATTGTTTCACCGATGCAATGGATGGTGCTTTGGCGAGGAGGTAAGGAACTGCAGCTCCTGTCATTGTCATCCTCATCGGATCGGAATCATCTTCGATTTCGCCACTGCCGCTCGTCACAACGTTATTTACCTTATTATAGCCCATTCGGGGATATCGTTGATCTGCGATCTGCTAGTGTGCTCACGCTGCAGCACTCTCTCAGGAATAGGTATAAAATTCGGACTGAAAATGGCCACATAAAGCAGAAATTGACATATTTTCTATCATCTCGCTAATTGGTTGTTCAGAAGGTCTCTGCGGAATCGAGTATGATGTGTGTGTGCTGATGTGTACCATCTTCATGTGCAAACCAACCGTAAGACGTCAGTATAGCTTAAGCTCAGTAAAGAAGATGAAGTCAGTTGCTGCGTTTTATTGATGGGGATCAGGGATACAATTGTGGTCCGTATAGTCATGTCATATGTAATGGTTTCGTTGCTCTTTTGTTGCCTTCATCGGAGCAAGGGATCTCGAAAGCATAGCCCCCGCTTGATCTTATTCTCTATATTGATATACATAGTTGTGGTATTATGCTGCGGCAATGTATTCCAGGTTATATAGGGGTTATGTTATGCACATTGGCCAATTATTATAATGATTGAGGCCTTGGAGACTTTATCAATACAAAATATTGATTTATTGATTGTCGTCCATACCATACGTATCTTTACTCATATACGTATGGCTCTGAGGTTTAAGAGGCGATCAGCGTGAAGGACTACGTGTATCTTGGTGGAGATCAGTAGTCGAGGTACTGATATATGTTTTATGTGCACCTATCAACAATTTTCTTTTTATTTATTGCCGCGAATAAAATATTAAAATTCATTCATTCGAGATCCAATTATGTTGCAGGCAGACAGACATGGCAAGAATTTCAGAATTTCTACGAATCGGACAGAAAATTGGTTAAATTTACATATTTTTATGATCTCTTAGCCAATTACTCAGTTTTGCGTGTATGTATAAGGTTGGCAAATAAAATGTTAACATATTATGTACTCGTGTGTTCATTGGTAGAGGTACCTGTAGGCCAAGCAGAAATGCTAGTGACAGTTTTGGCTTCAGATTTGGTTGGTCAGTAAAATAACGCAATTAATAGAGTATAGTATAGTATTATACGTATTTTTCTTTGAGTATAAGCAATACTGATTCGTTTGGTTTTTATATTGTTATTAAATTTCCAAAAAGCTATGAAACGGTTAAAGATCAGTTTTTTCCATTAATAAGGACTCAAGTTTCAGTTGATTTTTGGTAATATTTCGTACTTGAATGAAATACTTTACTTTAAATTACGTTACGTTACATCACGCTGCGTTGCGCTATATACAGTTACGTTATGTTGTGCTACGTTGCGTAACGTTATAATATTACCTTGCTATTTTAACTATTTCACTCATTAGTGTGTTTTACCATTGGAGTGTCTTTCGCGAAAAATTGACGTAGATGATATTTTTTCGTTTTTGATAAATGCAGTCTGTTTACTTCGTGTTGATTTTATCGAGAACTTGCCCTTGTCAAAGATCATAGTACGATGCTGATATGAAACTGAAAATTCCCTAAAAAAATTACCCAATTTCATCACAAAGAACATCCGTTTCATTCGTCAATATGTATTTCGATGGGCAAAATTGATTATGATTGTACCAGAGTATTTACATATACAAACTTTTTTAATATTTTTCCACATGGAATTAATTGCCCGAACCAATACGTATTTTCGGAAAAAATGGCATTTTTTTTATTCGCAAAACTTCACGTGAATTAAATCACCCTTTTTTCATTGTTTTCCAGCGTTTTTAACAACAAGGGACTGTATGTGATCTTTCGCGTGCTGGAAGAATTCGTGCAGTCCAACATCTCTAATCATCTCAGCAGTTTCTCATTATTAACACACATAAATTCATAATGCGCACCCATTTTCACCTCAACGGTAGAGTGATTAAACAAAATTGCAGAATTGGGGTATCGGAAACCCAAAAATAATTATTGAACATCTATTCAACCCACTTATATTAAAAGTTTGTAGTGGAATTACTTCTGATTTTAACTGTTTCCCACGATTAACGGCTCTAAATATTTTTCTTTGGAACTACGTTAAAAGTAAAGTATATCGTGTATGACAATAAGCCAAGTACCATGAAACAGCTTAAGATCAATATCAGCGAAGAAGTGAGGGTGCTGGGGCCTGAAATTCTAAGAAAAGTAATGAAAATGCTCTTGAACGAGCACGTCAAGTCGAAGCAAACAATGAGCACCAATTCAGAGATATGGGCGCAAAATTTTAAACATACCTCGCTTAAGGAATAAACCTAACTCTAGTTAAAGCTGCCGTCTAGTTGGCAGCCCTTGTCTAACTTTGTCTTAATTTTAAACACACTAAACAACTCTTCTAATTAGAGTAGATCCTTAGTGCTACGTTAATCGAACTTATGTTGAACACACCTTATTTTGACAGAGTATAATGGAATAGAACGAAAATGAAACATAAGCACATGAAAACACAAAATATATGTATTTATAATCTTATAAAAGCTCAGGTATTATTTTTAAAATTATAGAAAACGGTTTTCATATATAATTCGTTACAGATAAACAAACAAATTGTTCAACAAGAGGAAATTGGTAGTATTACCAATCGGCTTTCACGTTTATTTTGTAATTAAAATTCTGCTATCGCCTTGGCCCGCCAAAAAAACCAATGCAGCAAGACCTAATCAAAATTCTAGGTTCGACCATCGCAGAGGGGACATCAGTGAGGACGATACCGTACCCGGATATCGTTCAACATCAATGTTAAATAATTCAATATCATCGCTTATCAATGCTATTAGTGTTCGGCGGGCCTATGCTCCTAGGAGTGCCCACGCAACCAACCACCGATTGCAAGAAATAAGCACTAAACGTGTTGATTTAAGCGATATTTTGCTTAATTATTAGTAAATTCTGTATTTTTCATCGTGTAGATAGATTTCACAATGTTAATAAAAAAAACAAATAATTTCAGGATTTTATATTATTAAAATACAATCAATGGAGATAATCTGGGCGAATTTACGTTTATTGGAAAACAAGGTAGTTCGGTTATCGACTATGGCCTGGAAGGTGGTGACTGTAGCTCACTGAATAAGAATTTTGAAGTAGAAAAAAACCCTTTTCAGTCCATTTGCCTGTAGTTGTATCACTCACCAATGGAGAAGAAGGAAATCAAGCATTGCGGGACCTACAACTTCTGCCTAAAGTTCGCTGGGTAAACGATTCTGCACCAATCTACAGAAGACAGTTAGATATACTTCTGATGAATGAAGATAGCGATACTAGCGTAAACAAAATTGAACAGTGTATTAAAGGGGCATATCATCAGTCGATCAACAGCCGACGAGTTAAAACTACTTTTAGAGAGACATGGCTTGATAAAGAATGCATGTGTGCGAGAAGTCTTTCATACACATGGCTTAATGCATATAGACGATTCAATACTGTCTTTACTAAAGACCTATACATTCAATATAATCAGAAATTTAAAACACTGTGTCGAAGGAAGAAAAAAGATTATTTTGAAGATCAAGCGAAAAAACTAGCAACATGTAACAATTCGTCTGGGTTTTGGAACCTGGCACGCAAGCTTAATGGTACGAAGTATGTTATCGGTAGAGAACTGGATTCAAGCATGCTGAAATTACACTTTTAACAATTACTAAATCCAGTAACTCGAAATCAATTCCCAACTCACTACGCTCAGCCTGGCATCGAAAACAATATTCTGGACTTACCAATTTCGTGTGATGAAGTGTGTGCTTCGATAAATGAACAAAAGGATGGGAAGGCCGCAGGCTCTGACAGAATTCCGGCAGAATTTTACAGATATGTAACTGAGGAGCTGGTAGCAAATCTGACAGAAATATTCAACTACATTTTAGAGCATGGAACTATACCAGAGCAGTATAAGGAGGCCCTGATCTTCCCGATAAACAAAAAGGGTAGTACCGAAGATCTGTCAAACTTTAGAGGAATCTCGTTTCTGAATGCTTCTTATAAGATTTTTACTTCGATTCTGAATAAGCGCCTGAATAAATGGATTGATTTTAATAAACCTCTCAGTGAGTACCAAGCTGGCTTCAGATCGGGTTACTCCACTATAGACCACATCTTCGTTCTTCGCACGATTGCTAACTCCTTCATATCTAGAAATAAGAAATTATTCGCTTTCTTTGTGGATTTCAAGTCTGATTTTGACACCGTGGACCATAATGCGCTATTCTACAAGCTTTGCCAGAAAGGAATGTCACTGAAGTTAGGAAGAGTACAGCAAAATTTATACATGGATACCAAAGCGGCGATCTGGAATGGAAAAAACCTCTCTGACTGGTTTTCAACGAGCTCAGGTGTTAGACAGGGTTGTTGACTCAGCCCAAGTTTATTCGCTTTCTTCATAGAACATATTGTTGAAATATTAGCATGACCATAAAAGCAATGCTCTTTGCTTACGACATAGTACTGCTTGCGTACACACCACAATCTCTCCAATTGATGATAAATAGACTCTCCGTTTACTGTTCGAGATGGAATCTGGAAATTAACTTAAGCAAATCTAAAGTGATGATCTTTAAGAAAGGAGGAGGTAGAGTTGGGGCAAATAAACATTGGCATTACAATAATGGAACAATTTAGGTTGTGTAAGGATATAAATACGTTAGAGTTTACTTCACAAGGATCCTTAGTATGGAAAAGCACTTTATCGAAAAGCTTACGAAAGCAAAAACCGCTATAATGTTGCATGGAAGCAATGTTTCAACAATAGTGAAATTCACATAGCAGTAAATTCCGAGTTTTCGAAGCAGTGTCAGAATCGGTTCTTTTTTATGCAGCTCAGGTGTGGGGAGGTAGAAAATATGACCAAGTGGAGAAATTACTCATGTTTTATATAAAACGTATTTTTCGCCTTCCTCCGAACACTCCAAACTATATGATAATGTTAGAGACAGGAGTATCACCACTGTTCATTAAGACTTTTAAACTGCAAGTAGACTACGTTATGAAAGTATTAAATATGCCAAACCATCGGCTTCCTAAGAAAGTTGTCCTACAAGCTATCCAAATACGGACGGGATGGTTCAAGGACTGGGTAGAGTTAGCAGAGCAGGTGGACTTCGAAGTAAAATACAGCGACCCTTTTTTATGGAAGCCTGCTTTGTATACGTTGATCGCCCGTTTGGACGATGCTGCAAGAGATCGCCACAAGGAACAAGCTTCAAACTCTCTACACCGAATGCTTTATAGCAGACTAGATTACAATCTTAACGAAAGAAACTATTTCCGTGACGAATATACAATCGAACAAATTTCGCTCATGTTCCGGTTAAGAGGAGAGTTACTTAGTTTGAACTTTATGCCACATCGAGAAGATCTACCGTTATTATGCAGCCTGTGTAATATGGGGAGCGGGAAGATGTTCTGCATTTTGTCGAACGGTGTGGAGTACTCAAGGAAACAAGAAGGTACACGTTTGGCAGCGACTATCTCTCTGATGAAGAAATTTTTGACCTCCTTCATGAAATGGATGTAACAAAGTTATCAATGTATTGCAAAACAGCACTCAGATATAGAAAGCAAATACTTAACGAAGCATTTTAGTATTAAACTGTAACTTAGTTATGATAAAGAATTAAGAATTCGATAATGTGTACCCTACCGTAGGTGCACTTCAAGTCTGGAAATTTGGTGTTCACATGTAGAGGTTGCGACTGCCGATATATTGTTGCTACTTGCTGCATCATAACATTTGTGAAAAACTTAACTTTGCCCTACACTGAAAATAGTGTTCAGATGTGAGGTGGACAACGCTATAGTACCTATAAATGGTTTTCCGTTTAATACAGCACAAATACAAGCACATTTTTATGTTTAACACATCTTGGCAATGTTTAACGAAATGAATCAACGATGTCGATGTTTGAGGGATTTTCCGTCGATGTATCGGTTATCAAAATATCGATGTTAACATCGATCATCGCCAACGAAACATCGATGTTTTCAAAACTTCGCGATATCGTTTGTGTCCCTATATATGCCTGTAAGACCTGAGGTCTTTTAAATGCAACCTGAATTGCACGGCACTAGTTAGAAAAAAGAGAATGATAGGAAAGAATTTTTTGTTGGCACAGTGGATTCGAGAACCAGGTATTAACTGTCTCATTTTAACCCCTTATTGAAATCCATAATAGTAAATGTGAAAGGCAAATATCCTATCTTCCCGGTATGTAAAAAATTATTTGGCTACATTTTATAATTCCAATTTTTGAATACTCTTTATAATCTGAGTTATGCCAGTTTGAGATTTTGCAACAAAATGGGAAAATACAACTACGATTTAGAAGGTAAATGTCAGTATTTCAATCTCACGGACATTTTGTCCACTCGAATTTTGGTGTAAATGATGCTGAAATAGCTAATTGAAGAAAACTGCCGATAAGTAAAAGAAGTGAAATTTTAACTCTAGAAGAAGAACTTAATGTATTGCTTCGGAAAAATGAATCAACAGCAGCAGCTCCTGGACAAGACAATTTCAAATGGCTGAAGGCTGAATTTCAACTTATCACTCTTCCAAAATACATGCCAGCCAGCGTACAGAAAATCTTTAGAATCCTTTTGATGCAATATTAACAATAAAGCCATTATCTACGGACATGGAAAGAGTTTTTTACAGTATGTGCAGTTGTATTTTTGAAGTATTAGGTATTATAAAAAGTAAATTTTATATTAAAATTTAAAGCAACCAATAAAATCATGCTTATAGGATGGAAAAATGTAACTTGAACATTTATTAAACATAAAACATCAGTAAGATAGCTGTTAACAGCTGAATTTCCAAAATTCTAAAAAAGGTGTTTTTTTTTAAGCTAATGTTTTTCAGAAACCCTATAGAGTTTAGCCTTTTTTCCACACGAAGATATGCTCTTCTGCTTGCGTGGTTACGTGTCTGACTGTTTGAAATTACCTGCATCCCATTCCGACAATTCTTCCAAGTTATTCGTAAATTTTTAACCTCTTGGAAGAATCTTTTCAACGAACATTAAGAAATTTTGGCCTAAGAGCAGCCCAAGCATCAAGGCGCTTGATTTTGACTTTTGAACTTTTAATATGATCAAGCACAGTGCGAGCATGTGAAAAATAGGGAATGGCTTAAAAGGAGATACCGATAAACATTGGTCTTGAGCTCAGAATTTCAGAGCGGGAGGGAAAACTGGAGCATCGTTAAGCATTCCACTTTCCTGCCAAAGAGAGAACCTCTGTACTTGGCAGTAAGTTCGAAGTTGCACTCATGGGTAAACTGTCGAGAAGAGCGAGAATTACGATTGAATAGTTTTAGCTGACGGATGCAACTGGCTATTCCGCTTGAATCTCATTAGAGATTTTGGATTTCGAGATTCTGCCCCTCCCAGTCGTTGACTCGCTATAATTAAATAGTCTATCGCTTGGATTTTGGAATTACTCCTTTTACTGCAAATGTTTAATACTCTTTTGGAATAGAACATACGAGAAGTTAAAAATAATTAATTCCGAACAACCAATCAAAAAAGAGATAAGTAAACATTTTTGCAATAAAAGTTGTTACTGAATAAATTAAAATTTTATTTTCATTATCTAGCAGCTTTGACCTAAGCCTTAAATGTTTCAAATAATGAAAATCTACCTTAAAAAAAACCATTTTCTCCACCACAGCGAGTTAGTAAATTTCAACGAAATATACGTATACAAACACAACCAACCGATACACATAAATAAAATATGGACGGAATAATAAATAGCAAATAAATAAAACGCTGATTTGTTTGCCTTGAAAGAATCCTGGCAGCCAATTACCCGCATTATTATAAACTATTTTACCTGTCGCTTTGGTGGAGAGGCGATGCGATGGCATCGCGCGCCAAGTCACTCCTTTTGCCCCAAGGGGGCAACCTATTCGAATGAAATTTAAATCTGGAAATTGTGACAACGTGTCGTAAAGTCGAATCGCGTCGCGTTGGTAGGACGTTTTATATAGAAACTTGTTGTTTATGCTCGACTTGTATACCTACACTCCAGAGAGATGAAATCCTTTTATCACCTCGCTGCCATCTTTAATTGTTAGCACAATGTAACCCATTCTTGTGCTGCTGGTGTTTGTTGTTGTCACCTTGAATGTTTGTTCTTTCTATCCCGTCAGCCATGTTGTTCTTTATTTTTGTTTTTGCTTTTTTGTAGCTCGAGCTGGCTGCATCCTGTATATGCGTTATTGTGTCCACTGCTGACTGTTAATACGATTATTAAATATGCACAAAGGGGCACAGTGTTTTGTGTCCAACTTTAGTTTACCGTACCTATATCTACATAATATAGCCTGAGCCGGAGGCAGAAATAATGCTCCTGGTTGAGGAAGGTGGTTTTGGGGAGACTTTGTTTGAATTACGATTGCAATAACTGCTCATTCCACTATAGAATTGGACATTTGTGTATGAAAGCAATGTTGTAGACATCAACTAGGTATACTATGGTGAGAAGGATTATTATTGAAAGATAGTACAAAGTATAGTTATGGACAACATAGTGCTTGGTGCAGTTGTCAGGTTTTTACCACAAATGGGCAGCCATCACAGTAATTGGATGTTTTACTTAATGAATCGAATAGGTATTAGATATGGAGGTAATGGAGATGTCTTATTTTCGAAACAAGAAGGTACCTATTATTCCGATTCAAAAATAAGAAAAGAAATATTCAAATATCCAATATGATTCTAGTTTTACCTTTCACAAATATTCATTAAAATTCCATTTTAAAATACGAACGAATTTTATCTTCGCAAATTTGTTTTTTCTAACCCGTTCAAAAATTTTAGGGAGTACTTCGTATGGTAAGATATAAAATTTTATTCGCTACTGTGCCCTTGTACGGAAATTTATTACTGTGGAATGTTGCTGCCCTAGCTCAGGAGAATATTCATGCTTGTATCGAATTCTCAATCCTTTAAGGATTTGCCAGTGAGTTGTTTTTAGCATTGAATTCTATGCGGTCTTATCATCAAGACAGCTATGTAATGGATTTGAATTTTGGTGGAAGAACAGCGCCTTGCAGTATACCAGATTGTTTTAATATTAAGTGAATTTGAGACTGGAAGCCTTATAAGATAAATTCTAGAAGAAGAAAAGATCTTAAATGCATGAAACTATATAGACATTGTGTTTGTAATTTCTTTTTAACACGACGTATATTTCTATCTTCCAAACAGTATAGATATAAATACAAGCCAATTACGATCTTTAAGCGACCACAATTTAAAACCAAATAGCCAAAATTGATCGAAATAAGAGATGGAGTAGGCCAATTGGCGATAAGTTGTACCCCGTGCTGGTAACTCTGATTTGAATGTTCTTATTTCTTCAACTATTTTGATAGCCGTTCGATCATGCTACATGGTCTTGGTAGTTGCAAGTTTGTTCAGACTTGTCATTCCATCGATTGGGACAATATTGCAGGAGTAATGGAATCAATATTTTGGACTATTTAAAATAAATTAGCTCGTAGCAAACGCACATGGTATCTTCAAGACAGTTCTCGTGAATTAAAATAACCACATTCCTGTCGATTATTTTAATTTAATCCTCAAAATTGAAGTTCAATGTCGGCAAAACGAAGAAAAGAATTTAAATTGAGGATATATATCCGCGTGATCGAAAATTGCAAATTTTTGAATGGAATCAAAGGGGGTAAGTGCGGACGAGCTGGAAAAACTTGTAACGTTCATACTCCTAAAGAAACAAATTTTTGCATGACCAAAAACTAAATAAAAATTTCTTACAATGTCCCAAAATTAGTACATATTTCTGATCATTTGTAAGAAAAACATTCCAAGGCTCGTAGTTATTTTAAATGACACCCCATTTGCTCAAGTGGAAAGGTCAATTTTCTAGCAGCCCAGTTCGCTATTAATTTGACGATACCAGAAATTGTTGTGCATCCTCCAGTACTTGAGAGCGTAAACAATTTCATGGGACTAATATTCTTTCGCAGTGGTGCAGTTGCTAGAGTCCCTCCCATCGTTCTTAAGAGGTGTTCTTCAACGCTGTCAAAACCACTGCGTAAGCTTTTCCAACTGTCCTACTCTCTTGGTGTCTTCCGAGTGGATGGAAAACTGCATTTGGCCAGCCTGTTCCTTAAACAGCCGAATCTTCTTTACCTGCGTATTAACATCCAAAATCACTTTCGTACCTTCTTGTTAAGGTAATAGATACGATTTTTAATTACCAGCTTAAGGAATATTTTGAAGAGCGGAAATTCCTTAATGGCCGGCACTCTGGCAGTATGAATTTCCTACAAATAAGTCCATTGATGATCTGATGGTAAATCTCACCGAACAGTGGCACAAATCTTTACATAAAATGAATCTATTATTCGTTGGAATAAAAATTCCTTTTCGGACAGTTCAATACCCGTTGTATTGGACAGTTTCAATCCTGATATTCATAAAATAAATGCGGGTGTTCCTCAGGGCTCCGTTGTATCTCCAAATCTTTTTCTCATTTTCTTTAATGATCCCCTATCTGAAACTTCTAATCCAAAATATTCGTCCAGTGCTTGAGTATAACTATGTCATATATAGACAAGTGTTACCATAACTGATAACTCACTAGATGCTCTTCCATAGAATACAAAGAAAGCCTTAAAAATCGTAGGTGATAAAACAATAAAGAAAACCTCGAAATGTTACATGTTTCATGTTACATGCTTTTTTCATACACAAATGTTAAAGCGATATAGCCCGTTGAATTAGTCCACAAAAATTGATAGTAAGTACGTTCGCTGTTGTGCTCAACTGAAAACTATTGAACATTCTTAGAAGAGAGAATATTATGTTTGAGTACTCTCTCTTCTAAGAATGTTCAATAGTTTTCAGTTGAGCACAACTGTGAACGTACTTACTATCAAGTAAACAGTACAGATTCCTTCTTTAGTCGAACTTAGAGAATGTGTAACGCTTTACCTGACCCTATTTTTCCCTTCTGTTATGATATTCTGAACTTCAAAGCTGATGTATATCGGTATATCGCCTTTTAAATCCTTTCCCAATTTCCTAAAATCCTTTTAGTATGTGCACAATTATTAAAAAGGAAACTTACGTTAATATTCGATTATCAGTCATAAGCCACCGTCAAAACAAATATCGTTGGTCAATGCTGAGTTCACGTGTATTTGATATATGTGTTTTGAAGGTTCCATTATAAAGCTTGAAAGGATACACCACAAATTCTTCCAACTGATTTCCCAAAGTACGTATAAAGCTTAGTTGTCCAATTGTAGTTCCGTCAAGATGCTCAAATATTTTCAAACGAAGAATAACTACAACATCCACTATGGAGCCCGTGCTTATAATTGTGCCATCACTTAAAATAACAGCAACTTTTGATTTATGAATCCCCTTTTCATCGAAGTAACAACAACAACGAACTAACAATTCAGATTTAGGCTCTTTCACTCAACTTTTATGTTCTTTAGTAATAAGCTACCTCCTGGTTTATATCATACTCTCTTTTTACGGCTCCCGGAAATTACGCCAGAATTTTCTTTTTGGAAAAAACGCCAAGAAATTCTTCATACAAAATTCTGGCCTTGTTCCTAAAAAAAAGCGAACGTTTTCTGATAATAATCTTTCCTACATTTCTGGCCTTTTTACCAAAATACCAAAACGCCTAAAAAAAAAAACTGGAAAAAGCCAGAAAAAATGTCGGGCGCCTTTTCCTTTCTTGTTTTGGAAAAAGGAGCCAAAAAACAGTATTTTTTATGAAACTAATAATATTTTTGATTTTTAACAGTACGCAGAAACGAATTATTGATTTTTAATTTTGGAAAAGGAATTTCTTTTTTCATCACGGCGCGTAAGGGGGTCATCCCTCCCCCACCCCTGCAACCCTCCTGCTTACCACAATTATTGGATTTGGGGCGATGTCGAGTTTTGGTGTATGCAAAGTTTTTTGGATTTAAGGATTTTTTTGGACTCACCAAAACTGCATAATCTCAAATTATTTTTTTCTTTTATTTAAAAAAAAAGTGGGTAAAAAAGTTTTTTTTTAAATTGTTTAAGAAAACACAAAAATATTTTGCCATAAGTACAATATGGTACTACATATTAAAGAAATAAATAAAATATGTTTGATAAGTACGAAATAGATAATACTTTTTGAAAATTTCCGGGCAATCGTTACTAGGGCAATCATCATGAATTGATATTTCTTTATGCGGGAAACTATTCTGAAAAATTAAAAAAAAAAAAAAAAATGCGGGAAATCGTTATTCGGGCAATTGTTTTCCGGAAAAAGCTACGCTCCCTTTTTACTTTTTCTAGGGGTTACAAATAAAAACACTTAAAATGTCAATTTTAAAATTATGGTTTAAGCGGAGCGCTGTGGTGGCAACTCCGGCCGGTTGGGGTGGGTGCTGAATATACTAATTTTCTGGCTTAATTTCCATTTTGGTTTCAGGCTCTTTCCCACACCTATCTGGCATAATTTGCAATATTTCTTAATTATTTTGCAAATAAAATTCTCTTCTTTTTTCCAATTTTGAACCAGAAAAAAATTCTGGAGCTTTTTCAAAAAAAAAAAATCTGGGGCTCTTTCTCTTTTCACGTACACGTTTGATTTTGTGTCTCATCATTATTCCAACATCTTGAAAAGTCGCTGAAATAATGACAGTTTCTGCCCTGTACTCTCATACGATGTTTTTACTGTCTTGGCCCCTCTTCATCTATACACTATAGCTTCTTGTCGCACTTAATGCGAAGCAGCCGTTATTGAACCTTAACACCATCAAATATAATCAATCGAGCCACCCTAATGCTTATGCTAAACTTGACGCTACTAATTAATTTAATAATCACTGATCGTGTTAAGATTGTTAAAACTTAGAAATTAGGATCATATTATAATTGTTTCTTAAGTGTACTATCTACATCTACACCCTAATCTTATAAAGTCAAACCCACTTAAGTATTTAATGAACCAATCAACACGGAATGCTTTGGACATCAGTGTTTGGACAGCCACGGTGATAACTTAATACTTTCTTCAGAAATTCATCCAAAATTAGATTGTCAGAATGGAGTCCTCCAAGAACTTTCTTTAATGGCAAGGTCCAAACAATATATTGAAATAAAAATTTGATCCAAGTCTAAATCATAAATGGTTTTTTTTTAAATCTACTTTCCGTTATGGTTACACGACGTTAAACAGAATCACTTAACAAAGAAGATTAGTCTAATCCTGCAATTTTTTTCTCAAAAAAATGTCAAAACGCAAACATTTATTTACAAAAAAATGCAACACACATGTCGCTTATTTATTTCCAATGATAAAAATAAAACACACACGACTTAAACAAAAACTTGACTTTCAGATTGATTTTGTAAGGAGGAATCCTTAACCAAAAGTTACCTGAACAAAAAAAAATTGACATTCAATTGAAGTTCTCTCAATCCAGACAGAAAGATTGTAAAACTTCACCGCCTCGTTAGCAATTACAAGCAAAAAAAAATTCGATTAGATTGGAAAACTTGTAGCAAATTCGCATTATTTTCGAAATTAATCCATTTCATGTTGCATGTCCATTTGTGGATGTGATCGATCGGTCAGGTTAAAAAATTACCAACAACATCTGTCGGCCATATAGACGCAACGACAACGCCACAACATATTGCGCCTAATGAGACAAGTGCCAGAGTTGTATAGATATACCAAATGTTGGTCGGTATCATGACGGATGAAGACATCCGAATTGGTAAACAAGACGCGCACACGAATTCAAGAATAAAGAATCACACTAGATGCATTGCACAAAACATATACACTACTCCTGAACGTGCCATCACACCACACTGCGCCACACTCTCCTGAGCTGAGCGACAGACCGTAAAAACGCACACACTCGCTGCAACAACGTAACTGGATCTATACAATTGTGCCAATTAACCTTCGTGTTCTAAATTACAGTTTAAGACTTCAAATGCTCTTTAAGCCCGACAGCACTACAAACGAAGATGAAAAAGATTCACTTGTCCCTCAGACGGAATACGGAATAGCTAACAACACTAATGCCCACAACTTCAATGAGCTTGCAACTCCATCAGGAGTGCTGCTTGCTTCGCATAGTAGCTATACGTCAAGCTGGAGGAGATATGCTCGTAACCAGTTTATCAAGTATGCTTCCAACTGAAATAGTTGTATTAGTAGTGAAATTCTCCGCAATCTGGAATCCACATCCACACTCTCTCAAGCTCGAGCTGACCAATGTTGTTAGCTGAAATCGTGCCCATCATTGAATTTTTTTTGTTAGGCTTAAAGTCAACCTGCCATGACAGCGGGCTGGAAAAGTTCCAATCCCACTCCTTACAGCAAATAGAGGTGAGAAGAAACCTGATTTGAAATCAAGATAGGGGAATTATAACGCCTTTCGAAGGTGGAGCTTCTACCATGTTATAACCACTTTTTTTTAAGTTTTTTTTTAACTCAAACTGTTGCACAGAATGGTGGAAGAGTAGTAAAGTTGTTGGTAGGAAGTTGAAGAGCTGAAAATGGTGGTTGCAATTTGCGAATATTGGACAGTTTTGCAATTCTTGCAAATGTTAATCTTATGTAAATTGATGGATAATGATTTTTCTAAAGATCAATGGTTAATACAACAAAGTTGTGTAGCTTTTCGTCAAAGAAAAATTATTTTTGTGGGGTAGAGTTGAAAAGTTTATACTAGTTCGAAATGATTGGCATTTTATATTTGAAACAAGGGATGTTTCAACAATTCGATAAGCCGGAGTGTAAATAAATATTTGCGGAATAGGATTTTGGGAAAGACCACATATAATATAGATGTGCTTCAGTTTCACTTTAAGCATAAGAATTCAAAGATTAGTAATAGAACAATATGGTAAAATTGTATGAAGACTTATATTTTTGACCGCTATTGTAAGTAATTTTGGTTTTGTTTTCCACAGAAGATTCCATTTTAAAAATTTGTAGTGAGATATGCGATGGATTTTACAATAAAACAATAATCGACAAAGCCATTTCAAATGGTTAACCATACAATTCTTTTAGATAAGCCCTATAAAGCTGGACTTAGGGGTGCAGGAATATTTGGGCCAAGAACCAAACTTTCTATACCGATGAGACAGTCTACTAGTATTTTCCAAGCTGAAGTAAAAGTTATAGGAAAATGTGTACATCGTAACCTCGAAACAAATTACAATAAACAAAATATTGCCATCATGTCAGATAGCCAATCCGCACTCAAAGATTTGAGCTCCTACTCTATCAGTTCTAAACTGGTATGGGAATGTGTAGGCAGGTTAAATGAACTCAGCAAAAATAATAATGTCACACTTCATTGGGTACCTGGCCATGTAGGTGTCCAGGGCAATGAGGAGACAGACTCCTTAGCAAAAATAGGTGCGTCGACTCTTTTAGTGGGGCAATGTGATTAGAAATAAAATCAAAAAAGAGGAGGTGGCCATAAGATCCACCAATTGGATACAACTCCCCGAACTGAGACGGTCCAAACTACTACTTGGGAATTATAACCAACAACATTTCACAGACTGTATAAACTTAAGCAGAAGAAACCTTAGAATAACGGGTCTGCTTACAGGACACTGTAAATTAAAAAGGCATCTTAACATCCTTGGCTTAGTGAAAGGTGTCACATGCGAGTTCTGTGATATAAAAGAGGAAAACCGGACCATTTTCTGGGCAATTGTGATGCACTTGTTCATCAAATTAAAATACACCTTGGACGATACCAGGTGTAAGAGAGTGACTTCCCATCTCTAAAAATACTCCAAATACTCAAATGCATGAGGGAAATAAATTTGGAGGAAGACCTGTAAAATGAGCTACCCTCACCCAGCTCTAGGCGGGGGCGAAATAGATCTCAAGGTCGCAGTGCAACAACCCCGTACTAATATTCTTCATTCAGGGGTTTCATACTTAATTGGTTTAAAGCTTATTTATCAAGAAGATCGCATGCAGTGGAATTGAAAAATAATTTTAGTGACATGTTAGAGTGAAAAATTGATGTGTCGGAAGGCTCAGTTTTAGGTCCAACTCTCTTTTTGATCTATGTAAATTCTAATTTTAAACAAATGGAAATATTTGCCAATGATGTAGCTTTTTACTAATATAAATACCTGAATATTTCAGTTGGTGGCAAGGATAGAAAATGGCGTACACTGAATAAGACAATGGCTTTGCTAAACATGAGCCTTTTATGACTGTCAGAACGAAACCTATGTGTTTTAACTTAAAAGTTCTGCCTGCAAGCAATATAATATTTCAATCTGCTGCATGTTCAAAGCTCTCAATGTTTTCAGATAATTGCGGAAAGGTCAATTTTCATGAAGATAAAACCTGTTGTATTGATTGTTTTAAAATAGAATCGATAGAATATTTTAAGTATCTAGGAGTAAAAATTGAAAAGCTTATATGAGATGCTGTTGTTTTACTACCTTGTTATTCGATTTGTATTTATCGTAGTAGTTCTCAAATCTGATCTTTATATTTTTTTCAATAAAATTTTGATTCTTGTTTAAACGATTAAACCTTAAGCACGTTTATATTATAATTTAAAACGATTTTTATTAGGTTATGGGCCCAGACCATGCTTGATAAAGTTAAATTATAAGGACGAATATTTAATTTTTTTTGAAGAAAGCTTTTTCTTCGCAGATTTTCATTATGTCACAGAACGTGTTGCCGTCGCACAGTGGTCGGATTCACCAATCTAAGGGAACAGGCTATACAACCCTCCCTAGAAATAATATTGTTTTAACGAAAAGTAACCAAACTATTATCGATTTCATGATACAAAAAAAAAGATGTTTTTTTTTAGTTGTTTTATAAAATACTTTTTTGGATTTAAAATTCAATTCAACTTTATTTGAATAATACTTTAAGACATTATTTTTATACCATTATTCAGGTTTATGATATATAAGAATAATTAGATACACAAAAAAATAAAATAAAATGTTATATTCCTTAAATAATTTATTATACAATTGTAGTTAAATTATTTGCTATCATCTTCATCAGCCAAAACTTCCTCTTGGCAGTTATCGATTGATAACATAGAAAGGAATTGTGTTATAAAGGGTTATCCATTTTGCGGTTTCAAAAGTATGCTGGAATTCGTCATCTATAAAACTAAGTTGTTAAGCCATTTTTTTTTCAGTAGAAAGACTCACATTTACGAAAATGGATCGCTTAACTATCGCACAACGTATAAAAATTGTCAAAACCTACTACAAAAATGGTGATTCTGCCACAGCCACATATCATGCTTTAAGAGGAGATTATGGTTTACCTAATCGTCCAACTACGCAAGCAATTGTCAAAATTGTGAAGAAATTTGAAGAGACTGGATTGGTTACAGATATTGTAAGGCATCTGCATTATTGTTTCGCTCGTGCCACTGAAAATATCGCTGCTGTAAGTGAAAGTATTGCTGGAGACCCGAATGTGTCGATTCCTCGTCGTTCTCAGGAATTATGACTGTCTTACGGTTCATTATGGCGTATTTTGCATTTGGATCTATACCTACATCCATATAAGGTCCAGCTCATACAACAGCTGAAGCCAGCTGACCATTCACAACGTCGTAGATACGTCGAATGGGTGCTTGAACAACAGGCGTTGGACGGCGATTTTTCGAAAAAAAATTTCTTCAGCGAAGCATATTTCTCACTCGGTGGATATGTTAATAAACTAAATTGTACTATTTGGGGTTCTGAGAATCCTCTAGTAATTGAAGAGAGGCCATTAGATATACAAAAAGTCATTGTTTTGTTTGGGGTGTTTTTTGGCCCGGAGGTGTGATTGGATCTTACTTCTTCAAAAACGACGATGGAACGACTGTCACCGTCAATTCGAAGTGTTATGGTCATATGATAACCGAGTTTTTTTTGCCTGCCATTGAAGAATACGACTTGGAGAATATGTGGTTTCAACAAGACGGTGCCATATGCCACACAACTCGAGCGAATATAGCTTTATTGCAAGAGACATTTCCTGGCCGCGTAATTTCTAGTCGTGGCGATATCAACTGGCCACCAAGATCATGCGATTTGACACCGCTGGACTTTTTTTTGCGGGGCTACGTGAAAGACCGTGCTTATGCAGATAAACCTTTAACTCTTGAGCACTTGAAAACCAACATTCGTCAAGTTATGGCTGACATACCGCCCAACATTACTTCAAAAGAATCGATGCTTGCAACAATTCGCGTGCTGGTCATTTAAATAATGTAGTATTTCACATATAATGCCTACGTTCAAACTTTATAATAAGAAATTAATATCATGAAAAAAAATATTTTGTATGTGTTTTATTTACGTTTACTTTCGAAATCGCAAAATGGATAACCCGTTACAATATTTATATCGAAATTGATAAATTTTAAAAGCGAGTTACTAAATGTATCAAAAAATTTCGTTCATCATATTTTGAGGGAAGTTCCTATATCCATTTGTTTGAATATAATAATAACAGAAGTTTTATTAAGCTTTTTTACCTACTACAGTTTCTTGACTTAACTTTTTTTGACATTTTTGAAAAAATCAAGGTTAGCCTTAAATAAATTAAACCCCCCAAAAATCTGCCGCTGATAGAGCTCGAAAGGGATTTTAGAGACATTTCTATTGGTGTACGTTCCATTTTAGATACAATATAGAATGTTCGATTCGGAAGAAATATGAAGTCGGTAGATAAAATGATGTTTTGGTATTTTCCTAATAATAATTTTTTCGGAACATTTTAATTAAAAAAAACACATGTGAGTCTCGGGACGCCTGACAGAAGTGATAACCTAAACTAATCTAGGTTGAACTATTTATAATTGAAATTGTTTAACTTGAGAAAAGCTTCAAAAGTTCTACGTTAAACGGAATCGTGATGTCAGTGGTCCTTTATTGTATTGAGAAGGAAGCCAAAAAGATGGGCTTAACGCTGAATGGATCAAAACCAAATATATATGCGATATATTTGTCATCGATTAGTGTAGCATTTGTATTTTAAAACGCGTAAAAACATCATAAATTAGCCATTAGAAATTTTTTACTGATTAGTTTTCCTGATCGCTATAACGCCGGAAAAATTCTTATGAAAAAAGAGAATATTATAAATATTTGTTCACGTAAATTAGACTAATACTTGCTGAGATTATGCTGGACAAACTAAATAATTGCTTCGACACAAAAAAAGCACTTCTAAATTGAATATTGTAAGCATTTTGTGACTTTAAGATAACCTGTCTAACAGAATGAAGGCATAGAATCAACGGTAGCCTCAGTTTGAATATCTGTCAAAATATTGAATGTTTCGTACATAACGCAACGCAACACGAAACAAGCTGCATTTGGCCAGCGTTTAATTTTTCCATGTATCATTTTTGACGTTTCACAACTGAACGAATCAAATCATTACGAAAAAGGTTTATATAAGGTTGAAACGCAGTCTTAATTGCTTTTATTCAAAAAGATGAAAATCCTCATTATATGCAGATTCAAAATATCACGAACCTTTTTGACAGCTGTTTCAGATGCTTTACGACTTTTTGTTGCAGCACTCTACTGTTAAACTCCAGATATGTAGATATTTTTATTTCACGGTCTTAATTAGATCGAAAAGAGCCTTAGTCTTGTCTAGTCTTGACCAGCCCTAAACATTTTTAGAAGATGTATTTTTGTACACCGCTTACATGGCGGTTTTAAAAGGAGCTTCAAGGTCGCGCACCCTATTGTAAGCCCGCGTTGAGTTGAAATGAGCTTCGGCGGACTCGATTCCACTTTAGGAGCAAAGTCGAGTCGGTTTGACATAAAAAATCTGATAACTAGAGAGACACTAAATTTCATCTCAATATTTGTTCAACTAAACTCAAAATGGAGTGCTCAACTCAAAAGACGAAAACTCTCGGTCAAAAGTCCGCTCTTAGTCCAACCCGACCTCTCGATCCTGCTTGTAAACGGTTTATTAGATTCGAAATTCGCTATTTTTTTGATCAAAAAGTCAACCAAAACAATTTTCTACTTTCGAGATGTCGGGTTGGACTAAGAGCGGACTTTTGACCGAGAGTTTTCGTCTCTTGAGTTGAGCACTCCATTTTTTTTATAAAATTTCCGACTGTCCTTTCGATAGTTCCGCTGCGAAGTAGTATATACTTCTCTTTCTACTCAATATTTTCGTCTCCTTCCTTCTGCTGTCTCAATAATCCTATCGTACTGTTCCTGTTTTACACTTCAGCACATTCCCAGGTGATAGGGAATGTGCTGAAGTCGGAAATTTTATAAAAAAGCTAAGCAACAGGCTGCTGTTTTAAAAACGGCATGGTAAATGAGAATCATTTAGAGTAAGTGATAAGGGCAAGAAATAAACACACAGCGTGCCGAATTATAGACGAAAATAACGACATCGGGAGAAAGCATCGCCATTACATACAAGATTGACATTTGCACATAAATTATCGTTCACAAGAAGGTAATTCGTGACGGTAATACAGTTTTACATCGTACAATTTCAGCTTGCGATTTTTAAGCGCGATGATGAGGTTCAAGTTGAAAAATTGCACAGCTATCGCCCTTTCTTCTATGTAAATTTTCGTTATGCTAAGATTGAACTTTTCAAAATAAAGTGGAATAAGGAATGCGGATATTATGTTTGAAGAAAGTTAACATCTATTAAATATCGCAGTGTTTATCAGTATCTTTGCAACCGAATGGAGTCCAAAAGAAAAATATGGAATTTTTAATCCGGTGGTGTAAAAGCAGTAGATATTAGGATAAGCTCACGTGAAGAAAATTTTTTGTTTGTGGTATGTCCCCTTTCACACGAGGAAACTGAGGTGCGAGCAAATTTCACTTTGTAAGAAAGGAGGACAAAAAAGAGAATGAGCAAAATCTGCGCTGACAGCCATTTGGAGAGATTCATTCGACGTTCTTTTAAAACTACGTGCAGTGTACTTTAAAAAAGAAACAATCAAAGAAAACGTCAAAAAGATCTAAAACTCAAGCAACTAGTTGCCCTGTGTGAAATGAAACTTCATATGTTGTTTAGTTAATACTTCGATAATACACGCTTCAACTTAGACAACGTTACTGGATCTGATTACATGTGAATCCTTTAACAGAACAGCTGGCTTGTAACACTGAAGGTACTGCCTTTGACGAATCTCGTATTTCTAAGCGTTATTACATACTAACAATTCGATAAATTGAGTCTTAGGGCTATAAACTTTGTCAAAATTTCGGACGTACCCAAGTCTCCAATTACTCTTGTTTGCCACTTTCCTGTCTTGTGGTTCCCCAATCTGCACTTCACATACTCGTTCCATACTTGTTCCACGGACAGGAACCGTAACGCGTTACGTAACAAATCGGTTTATCCCATAAGAATTTATCACTTCAAAAAATATAACTTTTTTTTCAAATATTTTGGCATGCAGTATTATTTAGAATTTGAAGGACCTCCTTTTTAAAAAATTTGATCGAAATGCGTTGAGCCGTTTATGAGAAATATGAAAATCAAGATAATGTAAATGGTTGTATGGCACGTACCTTTAATAAAAAAGTATATAAGCAAATTTGTATACCAAAGTGTAGAATATGCCTATAAATGGTACACAGATTTTTTAAAATCAAAATGGTTAAAGTTGTTTTTTAGATATCTAATTAAGATAGAAGAAACAATTGTTACGGCAATTACCGTTATTTTGGGGGTTAAAAACCAAGTTTGAAAAAAAATCTGTTCAGTGGTTTATATTATAGACGATTTATAGACAGACGGAATTGCGGGAAAAACTTTGTTGGTGTTCTCCATCATTGTAATGTCAAGTGTGATTAAAATCTCGTGAACGATTTTTTACTTGCGATTATAGGTACTATAGGGTAAGTTTTGCATTTGGGAAAAAAATCGAACTCGAGATTTTAATCAAAGTTGACATTACGATCATAGAGAACACCAAAAAACTGGGTCCCTCAATTCCTTCTGTCTGTCTGTCTGTTTGTAGAACGATCTACAGCCTAAGCGGCTGATCCGATTTGGCTCAAACTTGTTGCTTAGGCGTTTTAGGTGATTGTCCAAAATAGATTTTTGAATCTTTGTTTTAGCCCAAAAAATAACGGTACTTGACATACAAAATTTGTCTACCATCTTAATTATCTCAAAAAACGGCGCCAACGATTTTTATAAAAATTGTTGTGTTTACTGCTTTGGGTATATTCTACATTATGGCTAAGAAAATTTCAAAATATTTTGTTACTAACCGTACCTGCCATACAACCATTTCATTGATTTTCGACTTTCTCATAAGCGACTCAACGGATTACGATTAAAATTTGTATGCAGGAGCTCCTTCGAATTCTAAATAATACTGCATTACAAATTTTTTGAAAAATGTTTTTTTTTTGTTTTAAAAACCTCCTTACGCCTTTTCTGATACATATATCTATATGCTTTCGCCAGCACTTTTGTAGACGATGACTGGGCGAATTGTTGAAAGCATCGATTCTTTGGACCTAATTTTCGACCACTTTTTGACACATATTGGGTGGTATCTCAGCCATAACTTGACAAATGTTGGTTTTCAAGTGCTCAAGAATTAAAGGTTTATCTGCATAAGCACGGTCTTTCGCGTAGCCCCACAAAAAAAAAGTCCAGCGGTGTCAAATCGCATGATCTTGGTGGCCAGTTAATATCGCCACGACGAGAAATTACGCGGCCAGGAAATGTCTCTTTCAATAAAGCTATATTCGCTCGAGTTGTGTGGCATGTGGCACCGTCTTGTGTTGAAATCACATATTCTAAGAGCGCCCCAAACTGTGACTTTTTGTCTTCAATTACTTGAGAATTCTCAGAACCCCAAATACGACAATTTTGCTTATTTACATACCCACCGACTTAGAAATGTGCTTCGTCGCTGAAGAAAATTTTGTTCGAAAAATCGCCGTCCACCTCCTGTTTTTTTTTTTGATTTTTTGGTGTATTTTTGCTCCTGGGGCATTTCGAGGATTTTGTTAACGACGGCGAAGATGACAATACCGACCTATTTCACGATTTTCTAGAAGGCAGATCTACAGGCGATCGCAATGAAGGCCTTTTGGAAAAAGTTGTTCGAGAGGTAGAGAAGCTTGTTGCATTCATATATATGAAGGACAAATATACCCCAGAGAATTTGATACTTTCGACAAAAAAAAAACGGTCACGGTCAATTCTTTGCGCAGATCTCTTAAGCTTTCAAAATGGCCCTCTCGAAAAGATAAACTAATTTGGAGTGATGTTATGGGGTCCATTAAACCACCAAAAACAGGTTTCCAAATCAGTCGATATCGTACTGTGGAAGTGTTAACACGTCTCGGCTTCCCAATTTTTTCCAAATAAATTTCGTGTGTGCGTTTAAGTATAACATTAAATCAAGATTTCTTAAGTGGTGCAGTAGCACAAAGGTAGAGTGGCCGACCGAGAATCCGAGGGTCGCCAGTTCGATTCCCAGCCGGGCATCAGAACTTTGCAAGCTTTTTTTCACAACCGTGAAGTGGAAAACTTTATTGGTTGGGAAAACGAGCAAAGGAGGAGGAGCTTAAGCACCGGGGCATCGAAAGGTGTCCTAGGGCCAATGAGGCCAGCGATGGCATCAGCTGAGGGAACATCGAAAGATGTTCCAATTACAAGCAGTGATTCTGCAGCAACAACATCAACAGCAATAACAACAACGGCAACATCATCCGATGTAAATCAGAAGCGCAGAAAGAGGATCAAGTGCGCACCAAATCTGGTAAAAAGGAGATCCACGGCCACCTCAGCAAAGCTGCCAGCTGAGGTGCATACGTCCGATATAGACGAGATGTCAGAGGAAGCAAGACAAACCGAGCTAGACACTTCACCCGAAGAGGGTATTGAATATATGTCTGAGGAAGGAGAAGGGCACTTCACGACAGGCGATAGTCTTGCCTTCGTGAACCTCTCCACATCAGAGGCGTCATCTGAGGAGGATGAGGAAAAAAGAATTGTCGCTCAAATTGAAACAATGGAGGCAGAAATCCAAAGTTTGAAAAGCCAACTTAAGGCCAAGCTAGAAGCGCGCAGAGCGAAACAACTGAAAGAAATCGAGGAACAAAAACAACAACAGCAAAACGAACAATTACAAAAACAACAGCCACAGCAGCAGCCAAAACAACAACGGCAAAAACAACAGCAACAGCAGCAGACACAAGCCCAGAAACAACCGCAACAAAAACAGCAGCAGCAGATTCAAAAGAAGCAGAATCAACAGCAGCAGAAAAGTCAGTCTCAGCAGCAGCAGCCACAGCCGCCGATTACGAAAAAAGAAAAGGTGCCACCCATAAATACTTATAAAATGGAGTTACAGGATACCATAAATCTATGTAAGTTGACCATTGGTCAAAATTTTACTATTAAAAGATTAAATAACGATAGGCATGCTATCCAGTGCTTCACACTGGAACAGCACAAAAAAATTAAAGAGTTGCTAAAAGAAACTACTACCGAATTCTTTAGTTTCACCCCTAAAACAGAAAAATTTCAAACGGTCCTTTTGAAGGGCATAGATTCCTACACGGAACCACAGGTGCTCTTAAATGAACTCCGCCAAAAAGCGAATGACGATCTCGACTTTATCGGGGTCAAGCCGTTCGCTACAGTTAGAGCTAGGCGGGAGAAGCGGAGCCTTCCCTTCTTCCTTGTTCAACTCTCACCCAGCAGCAAACTGGATAGTTTGAGGAGTATATCCGTCCTCAACTACCAGGTTGTAACTTGGGACAAATTAAAAAGGCGCGGCGACATGCTTCAATGCATGCGCTGCCAAAGGTTCGGCCACGCCGCAGCAAACTGCGAAATGCAGTCACGCTGCGTTAAGTGTGGAGAGAACCACAATGCAGATGAATGCAAGCTAGGAAAGGAACGGGTCGAAGATAGGACCCAGCTTAAATGTGTACTCTGCCGAGGCGCCGGACACCCCGCTAATTATCGGGGATGCCCGACGTTTCAGCTTATAAAAAACAATAAAGCAGCAAAGCAAACAGTGGTAGAAAAGCGTCCAACAGTGCGCCCTCCTACAACAACGCCCGTCAACCCCCAAATTTCTTACGCCCAAATGGCGTCAGGAAGGGGAAGCACGGTACAGCCTACACCAAAGGTCGCCCAACAGGCCCCCGGCGGCACAGACGGACATTATGGGCGTTCTACTGGCCATTCAGGGCCAGTTGAACGGTCTTCAAAACCAGATCAGGGAGCAGGCGACTAGGGTGGATTATATCTACTCTGTTTTGCCGAGCTTAACGCAACTTAGAGGTTAAGGGCGCGCTGCCGGAGAGGCCCTTTAAGATCCTAGCTGTGAATGTAAATTCACTGATTAGGACCGAACGTAGAGCGAATTTATTCCAATTGCTTAAAGACATAAGTCCAGATGTGTTTATGGCTAGCGAAACTAAGCTTAACCAGAAACATAAATTGACTAACAACAATTACAATATCGTAAGGAGAGACCGACCCAACTCCACTCAAGGAGGGGGCGTCGCAATCTTTATACGTAAAGGCATTAGTCATAAGGTAATATATAATAGTGATGTGCGTAAATTTCGGACGTTAGAGGCATGCATCATATGCATTCATCTCCAACAGGGGAAGCGAATGTATGTGATCGCTGCCTATGCACCGGAAACACCTCAGCCCACACAGTTTATAACAGAGTTTGAAAAGCTTTTTGAATGCTTAAGATTGAGTTCGGAAGAAAACTACTACATATTGGCTGGTGATTTGAATGCCAAACATATAGATTGGGGAAATCAAATACAAAATCCTCGTGGTAACCATCTGTACAATTGGATGGGTCGATACAACCTGGAGTATCGCATTGAACTTCTCGCTACAGACAGGCCATCGTTTCCAAGAAGCGGTGCCTATCTGGATCTATTGTTGAAAGACGCAAGACTAACAATTACTGATACTGTGGGCCATCGGCCTAAAAATTGTTTAAGAACAACTTCCGAACGCGCTTATGGAGTTGGAGGAGTATGTACCGGTGCATACTTACAATTACAGTAAGGTGCGCTGGCCACGCTTCTCGAACGTCTTATTGAGCGAATTACGATCAAATGGTATATCCCCACCAAATGACAGGAACATGACAAATACTGAAATTGACAGATACTTACAACAAATGGACGAAACAATTCAACGAACAATGAACAGGACAATACCGAAATACAAAGAACGTAACGCAACTGACATGTACCGTAACGCGACAATTGATGCATTACACAGACAAAAAAGTGGCTTACTGACAAGACTAAAACGCTTGTACAGACGGTTTACTGACACACGAGATCTGGAGATAAGGACACTCAAGTCGTCCATCAAAAACATCAACCAATTGATCAAAGAAAATTATAGGTTGTCCATTAATTTGTCTTGGGACAACAAAATTCGGGCCGTGAACGCTACCGACCCGAGTATGTTCCCACAAATTAATAAGATATTCAGAAGAAAAGATCAAAACGACCTTCCGTATCTTAAGCTCCAGAGGACGACAGAGAACAAAGACGTACTTCTGACAGCGGGCATAGATCCAGATGACGCCGTCTTGGACGATGACCTCTTCATAATCGAAGATCCGCAGGAGAAGGTGGAGGCTGTGGGGGCTGCTTTCCAGCAAGTGTACAAGGTGAATGCTAGCATTCACCCGAATCATGACCTGGAGAACAGAGCTCTGCTTCATCACTTATGGCTCCGAAACGATATAAGCGAATGGCGATCTGAGAGCCTTGGTTTTACCGGGTTTAATGATGAAAATTTGGCAAACGCCATAATCGCCGACCGAAATGGGCCCAGTCCCCTGTTAATTTCGAAGAATGAGCTCCAGCTCATTTTCGATTCATTAAAGAAAAAGAAGTCTGCAGGAGTCGATGGTATATCGAACGTTGTACTACGACATTTGCCTCAAGAAGCAGTTGACATTTATACCACACTGTTTAACAACGCGCTGAATAATGCATATTATCCAGTGCGGTGGAAGACAGCTGTGGTGCACCCTCTCCCAAAAAAGGGAACGGACAACTCCAATCCGGCGAATCTCCGATCGATAAGTCTTCTTCCGAGTATCAGCAAAGTATTTGAAAAGGTTATTAATAGAGCCCTGTTCAAGTGGGCGGAGGACAAAAATATCATACCGGATAATCAGTTCGGTTTTAAGGCGGGACATGATACAATTCATGCCGCGTCTAAACTAGTTTCTGATATCCAATGGAACAAAACTAAAAAGCAGTGTACGGGTGCCTGTCTGGTTGATTTGGAGAAGGCCTTCGACACCGTATGGTTAGAAGGTCTCTATCTAAAGCTAACCAGACTAGGTATAAGTAAACCTCTATTGTATATACTTTATGATATGCTAAATGGTAGAAAGTTTGTTGTCAAGAGTGGCAATGTAACTTCTACCACAATTTTAATATTAATAATGGTCTTCAGCAGGGAACGGTTAACTCGCCGATTCTATTCAGCATTTACACCAGCGATCTGATAGGTAGTCTAACTCAGGCAATTGCGTACGCCGACGATCTAATTGCGTACAGAACAGCTAATACAGTTGAGGTCATCAAAAGTCTCTTGCAGAGTGACTTCGACAAGATTCAGCGATATTGTGATGACTGGAAGTTGAAAATCAACTTCCAGAAATCAGAAACTATTTTGTTTAGGACTCCGTTGTCTAGCGCCTCAAGGGATACGAGAAAGAACTGGCGCAAGCTGGTGATCGTAGGGCCACATGGACATCCACTGGCGAGTAAAAGTGTAGTAAAGTACCTTGGCATCTGGTTGGATCAGTACCTGTATTTCGACAGACATATAGGTGCTGCCTTGGCCAGGGCTAGGGGAGCCTTTGCCTTGACAAAACGACTGTTTTATAGCAGCCGTCTTGACAGCAGGGTGAAGGTGATTTGCTACATGGCCCTCATCAGGCCGATGATTGCCTACGGATGCCCGGTGTGGTTCAACGTTGCCCCATCTCAAATGGAAAAGATTCGGGTGTTTGAGAGACAATGTCTAAGACGTTGCCTTGGATTACACAGAACACCAGAGTCGGAGTACACAAGATATTATTCCAACCAGGTTCTATACAACGGAGCCAACATAAACAGAATAGACAATTTTTTGTTCAAGCTGATTCGGGGTCACGTTGCAAGAGCGATGTCCTCAACTAACACCTTAATTTTTGGGGCTTATTACCCCAATAACGAATATTTTGAGAGTGCGCGGTTAAGTGGTCACATCCCTCCCGAGGCATTCCTCTATTTAGACAGTCGAGGACTGATACAGGATGGAGGGGCGGTTCCGCTCATCTACCACGTCAGCCGGAAAACTGTGGATAGGCGACTCCTGTATGGTCGAGACGTCATCGCTCAAGGTGGAGAAGAGCGCCTTCGGTTCAGTAGGACTGTGTCCGATCGGGACCGGAGGGATAGGGCGAAACAGGAGAACCAGTTCTGGTGGCTCTCTGAACAGCATCGTGATATTTAAAGTCGATGAAGATGGTATATCTTGGCCGACTTACATAGATTTAGGCAATTAGGTATAGGGAACAGTCGGGGTGGCACCAAAAAAAAAAATTAAAAATATGTATGTATGCGGGGCATACGTGCATGTATCTGCGTGTCTGTACATGTATGTGCGTACGTATATGTATGTGCGTATATGCATGTATGGGTGGGTTGCATGTTGCTGTGTGTCTGCATGTATATAAAAAATAAACGAAAAAAAAAACAAAATTTAAAAAACGAAAAAAAATGCTGCTGTGGCTGTTCTAGTTTTTAAGTAGTCTTAAGTATTATTAGGTATTTTTAAGTAGTTTAAGTTATTTTAAGGCAGTATAAGTTAGTTTTATTTAGTTTTAATTATTTTTAATCTATATTTAGGTTTAATTTATAAGAAAAAAAAAAAAAAAAAAAAAAATGATAAGATACCAAGTTTTTTTGTGAAAGTTTCCTTGGAAAAATAAAATAAAATAAAATAATTAGATTTAATTAAAATAGTTTTTAGGTCGAAAGACATTAGTTCTAAGAGTTATTGTTTAGTTTAGAGCGCCCGTAAAGGGCCAGTAAATTAGTTGTAAGTTATTGATAAGTAGGCTAGTTTTAAACATTTTTGTCTAGCTTTAAGATAGTTATAAGTGAATATGAAATAAAAATGAATTTACAAAAAAAAAAAAAAACAGGTTTCCAAAAAGGGTACCATTTCCGTTGAGCAGCTTAATTGCATATTATGGTAAAACTTTATTTTTATAAATAATCTTTTTTGAATTCTTTTTATTTATAAAATACCTATTTTTGTTTAATTTTTCATTACCGTTTTGCTTAAGTAAATTATTTCTTGTTTTGTTAAAACTTATTCGAGTAGAATTAATGAAGTTTTTTGTTTTTAAACTTTAATTTATAAGAATATTTTGAAATAAGAAGAGGCTGTGTTGTTTTTTGTAAAAAAAAGTTTACTTTTTCAACTGGTAACAATATCAGCTTTGTTTGCTTCCACAACATTGGAGAATTGTTGTTATTAATACAGTTGTTTATTAGAAATGTTAATATTCATACATAGGAGTAATAGCTGATATGAATTTTTTAATTACGTTTTGGAAACGAATTTTTTTCTGCATACTTTGTTTGCTGAAATTTTTTTTGGCAACTACGATAACAACTCGTCACGCTTTAGTGGCATATTTTGTTCGAAAGTTGCATACTTTTTTGTTGGTGAATAAATTCAGGTTTTCTTCTTTCTAATTATGTAAATCTATATACATATTTCCAGGTCTTGTTTGATGATCTGATTGAATTTTAAAAGCAAAACTGAAAATGAAGACAAATAAAAATTTCTTAAAATTAAAAAAAAATTAAATAAATTATAACTTTCACTAACCGTGTAAGGGGGCCTTAGCTTTACAGCATGGTTATTTTCTTTTTATACGAAATGCCTTCTGAATAAATTTTTTTTCTTACATTTACTTTTATATCCTCTCGATATAATATTGATGGCTTGAATCGGAAGGACTGGAACATTGTTCATGACTCTTTCGTACATAGCTACAGATGGAGGTGTTCGCGAATAAATTTTGGATACTCCTGATGCTAATCACTAGAGTGGAACTTAAGAAAAACCCGAAGCAATAACCATTGAATAACCGAAATCCAATATTATTGATAGGGCATTTGAAATGACAGATGATGTACCGAATGCGTTTTTTTTTTCTGAAAAATCATTTTATTAACCGAAAGCTGTGGTTATTCGTACGTCTCAGTCAAAATTTACTATTTTTTTTAAGCAATGGTGTAAACTTTTTTAAATATAATTTATATAAAAGCTCTTAAACTAGCTTAAAAACTATGAATCCTACTAACTGGAACAAATTTCGATATCTCGTAAAATTTTTATTTAGAGGAAGTCGACTGTATACGTTAAAACGCAAACAAAAAGTCTTCAATTTCACAATAATGAAAAATGTTAGCTCTAAAGCCTTATCTTTCATTTAATATATACATATATTATTATTAATTTTATATCTTAATTATCTATGATCTTACATTTTAGAGCATCAAAATCGAATCAAAATCCTCACATATTTTTTTTTTAATTTCGAAAATTTATACCTACATAAATTCATTAAATATTAAACGTAAAATATCACACATAATCTATCTTAAATGCAATAATTTTTCTAAATCTTTTTCTTTAAAGCTTTATTATTGCTATTCGATTTTATTCAGTGCACATATCGGACTTTTATTATGGTCATAATATTTTGAAATATTTTTAACTGTACATTCCGTTTAACCAGCCCCCATTAACGGCCAGCTCGGTAAGCCATATCATACAGTATGCATCACTATACCAATACGAAAAGCATCAACTACTATCAGCCTATAACCAAATCTCTCCATCATCAGAAGAGAATGAAAATACATCTTAATTAAAGATCTAGAAGCCTTGTGGTGCTGGTAATTTAATTACTTATATAGTCTACAACACTACACAAGGGCGGCTTTTTATTGCTTGACCAGCAGTAATGGCTTTTTGAGGAGTCAGTTTGCTGTATAGTTGCCTCCAATCTCAAAATATGGTCAATTGAGTGATTATTTTAGTTCAACATATTTATGACTGGCTTGGTGGTTATGGCCATGGTTACCAATGGAGGTATAAAATATATTTTTTTTCTTAATGCAAGCAATTGATAATTCAAGCAAGGAAATTTTTAGAATGGAAAGTATGAACAAACTTTAAAGGGCCTTTTTCTTCATTTTTACACAATTAAATCTTTGGAGTTGAAAAGATGGAGTAGTCCAATCTTATGCAAATAAAACCATTTAATAAAATTTATCATACAAACTATGAATCGAATATCGAATATATTATACTGAACCAATGAACAACAATCCCCTATATAATAATAAGTTTTTGAAGCATTCAATTCTATGCGGTTTCTTAGTCCGAATTAGAAACTTAGAACGTTGAAGTTCCACATACGAAGGGCATGTACGTAACTATGAAAAGGAGTGTTAAAAACTGAGAGGACAATCGACAGCAAACTAATTTTGTGGATAAGATGTTCCAGATCAGATATCATTAACGAAAATGAGAAAAAGTGTCGTTTACTAAATGGAGCCCTGGTGCACAAGCATTTATTTTATGAAATACTGGAAACCATCTAATACAAGTTTTGATGAACAGTTCGAAATTTCTACTCCAACCAAGAAAAGTGTATCCATCCCTTAATTGGATGCCCCCCACGTGAATTAGAATGAGAGAGTTAAAACAAAACCTAATTCTCAAATGCGCTGTACCAACAAAAATTCTTTCCTAACTTTCTATTCCTTCTTATTAGTGTCGGGCAATTCAGGTTGCATTTAAAAGACCTTAGCTCTTAAAGACATATAGTGAAACCTATTATTATTATTATTATTATTATAAAGTTGTGCTATCAAAGTCATTAAATATAAAATGCACGACTGGATCGCACCTGCTTGCTTCAATGTTTGATTACATTATATGCTAAATATTCTTAATAGAAACCGCAAAATGTATTTTATATATAAGAATTCTTAAATTTTTTCTTAAAAAAAAATTTTTTATTTTAAATATTTAATAATATAAACTCAAAACCAGAATTTCAGAAAAAATCGTGCATATTTTTTTTTTTTGCAAAAATCAAAAAAAACTATTTTTGAAAAATTTTAAATGCAGTATTATTTAGAATTTGAAGGAGCTGCTGTATAAGAATTTTGAGCGAAATCCGTTGAGTCAACCAATAAAATGGTTGTATGGCAGGTACCGTTAATAACGAAATATTTTAAAACCATTTTTGGCCAAAATTAGACCCCAACCAAAGTAGTACACACACCAATTTGTATCAAAATCGTTTGAGCCGTTTTTGAGATAATTAAGATGGTAAACAAATTTGTATGGTCTACAAATATCGCAAATTTAAATCTGGGGCCCCAGCACGTCACTTGATACAATCGAGTTTTATCGATACAGCCGAGAATTGGAAGCACCTATTTTTGTTCAATCGAGTTTTCTCTAACGATACAATCGATTGAATCAAAACAATTTTCGATTGTATCGACAAAACTCGATTGTATCAAGTTACGTGCTGGGGCCCCTGTATACACCACATAAATTTGAATATATTTTAATATACGCATTCTTCCATTTTCCGCTAAAAATTTTAATTCGCCAAACACATTACAGCCCAAAAATAAATAAATATTAGATATATACTAAGTATAACCCAAAATCTGAATGGTTTTTCCAAATCTTAAAGGTTTTGTCGTTATTTTGTTCACTATACAATTTTTAGAGAAATATCACTAAGTTCATTAATTTAGCTCAAATATTGGCCTCCAATAACAGAACCTCAAGAAAAATCTACGTTTTATTGGATTACTTAAAAAAATGGAGCGAAGTCAAACCTTCCAATAAATATAAAATGCCTACACAAATCTCTGGGCCCTAGATGTGTTTCCTGTTTTAATAAAGAAAATGGTTTAAAAATAACTTTTTGAAACGTATTCCAATTTTTCGAAACCATTTTTTTAAATGCATTTGTGTAGGTACATTATATTGAAACGTATTTTTGCAGATGATGACTATCTAATTCATTCTGTAGACTGACTGGAACAAAATCTCCAAGTATATAAAATGCACAAGGTACTTTTTTATAATTTTCGCGCTCAAGGGATTATGAATACCCTTTATATGTTTTTAACACAGCTTGGTCATCCGGTGTGAGAAGAGAAAGAAGGATAGGAAAGATGTGTGGTGCAATGTTCTGAGACTAAAGCTGATTGTTGTCTCAGATTTATCTCCAGGGATGGCGGCTGAACTAATGCATAGAAAATTACCATGTCTTATTTATTTATGTCTCTTATAATTCGCATTATTTTATTTGTTTAATTGTCATATTTATGAGTATACTAGTTTGCTCAATCACATGTTGTTAGTGTTATGCCTGAACAGCATGTAATGAGTAAACCACCAACTCATCTTATGATAATTTAGAGAATTGGTTTTTAATGGAATATAAGAAGACATAGTCAACGGCAGGCATACAACTATCGCGCCACGGCCACCCAAAGGCAAGTTTTGCATCTTGCTCTTATGTTCGATCACATCGTATGCAAAAGATTCTTAATAAATAAGTCTAAATAAATAATACTAATATATTTTCTAAAAAAAAATTGGTACCTACCGCAATTTCAAACATTTATTAATATAAATTTAAAACCAAAATTTCATTAATTTTAACCACCCGTTTTTGAAATACATATTGAATTTTCCAAAAAAAAAAAAATTATTTTTCGTTCAATGTTTTTACCAGTATAGTCTTTATAATTTGAAGGACTTACTATATATAAAATTTGATCGAAATTCGTTGAGCTGTTTATGATAAAGTCGAAAATAAAAAAAAATGATTGTATGGCAGGTGCCCTTAATAACAAAATATTTTTTAAAAAATTACCAAAATGTTGACTCTGCTGAAAGAAGTGTACACACTAATTTTTATCAAAAGCGTTAAAGCCGTTTATGAGATAATTAAGATGGTAACAAAAAATTGTATTGCAAATACCGTTATTTTTGGGCCTAAAAGATCGATTCAAATATCTATCTTAGACACATTTTTGTATAAAGAAGTAATTAAGCACTTGTTTTTCCACAATTTAAAATTTGGTTTAAACTAAGTTTAAACCCTTTTTTAAAGTCAGATCTCTATGCTTAATTTTCAAGTTTATTAATTTGTATGAACACTTTTGTTCACCAGTGTCGTGTTACAACCTTTATGATTGTATGATTTGTTTAAAAACAGAAAAAAAATGTATTGCCCTGATGATGTCCTAACTAAGACGAAACGCGTTGGCCTTAAAAAAGTTTTTTAATTAGATATTAATAAAAACCAAATTTTAAATTGTGGAAAAACAAGTGCTTAATTACTTCTTTATACAAAAATGTCAAAAATTAATTTCCACCAAGTGTTAAACTCTACTACTATTGATTATATTTTAAACAATCACCTTAAACGCTTAAATACCAAGTTTCGGCTCTAGATCGTTATACAGACAGATAGGCGGAGAGGCGGAATTGCTGGATCCACTTTTTTTATGTTCTCCATCATCGTAATGTCAAGTTTGATTAAAATCTCGAGATCAATTTTTTTTCCAAATGCAAAACTTGCCTTTAGTATATCTATTACCTATCTATCGCAAGTAAAACTTCCCCAAAACCACAAATACATGAAATCCTATTATTTCGAATGGCCAAAATTTAGCATTATGTATTAAAAAGTTAAAAAGTTAAAAAAAAAATATTTTTCGAGATTTTTGATTTGGGTATTCTTACCCCAATCCAGTATAATATTCGCATAAGTGCAAGATACTGCACCATCACCCAATTGAAGTTCGTACGTTTTTTAAATATTTTATCCCCACCTGGCAACCATGTTTCCCCTTTGGTACAGATTTAATCTTTCACGATTTTAATTGCAGAGATTTAATGTTTATTTCGTATTAATATGTTTCTGGTCGCCATTAATCCAACATTTTAATGTTCACTCAATCAGTGTTTTCGTGATTGAGTTAGTGGATCTCTGATGCCCTTGAGACGGATGCTATATATACGCTTCGTTGCTAATAGTCAGCTTGGCTCCTGGGCTGGCATTGGCATCTCAGATCAGGGATGTATCTCAATTTTATTACTGTTTGTCATTTGCGCTCGCTGCTTATACCAGTGGAAGAAACCATAAAATTCCGCACTTCAGGACAACGATGTGAAGGTTGATGAATGAACTGACTAGAGTCCCGCAAAAAAAAAACAACTTCGCAGTAGGAGCAAATCCATTTCGAATGTGATTTTTCAACCATATTGGTTGTAACTGTCCAGATTAATGGCGGCAATTAATTTCGAAGGAAATTAGGATGAACACATTTTGCAAATGTGGTTTCAGAGTTTTACGACTCTGCAGCAGATCTCAATGCAGCAACAGCAGCAGCGGCATTTTTTCCAAGAAAAGGCTTGTCGCTCATTATGGAGTGTTGCTGGGAGCATACGGCTATGGGCGAAGATACATATTTAGTCCCGCCAAGAATAACAGAGTATCTCATTAGTTTCTCCTTACAAATAGTTCAAGTAGGCAATTTATTGAGTGAAATCTCTTCCCACCATCTCCGGACAACTCGCAGCTTCAATGCCCACCACCACTACCGCACCGCACCACATCACTAATTGGTGACTAAATTATTTGTTCCAAATGCAGCTTCCTTTGTGTCTTGAGTCCAGAGTACTTACTCTGAATCTGCATTTGGCTATCACGATGGTTAAGCCTGAATCTGCGAGTCAAAAGAGGAACCCACACCTCTGTCCACATACACATTTTATAGTGGTTCGTAAAAGTCATCTCGTCTACAGAAGAGCTTCTCGTGGCTATAATAGAATTTATGTGCTCCGAATGCTATGAACCTAGGAGAACTGGGTGCATAATAAAATCAGTGTTAGGTTTGGCCAATAAATAAAATCACTCGCGGATATGGTGGACGTGGTTGTTGTTGTCTCATTTATTGTGCATTCGCTGTCTCTAATAACCGTGAAGTTAGAATGGAGGAGTTTGATCGTATAGCCAGTCCTTGTGCGTCTATGACACAAGCTAAACGAGCAGCTGGAATATAAAGACATTCACTGATTCATGCTAAGTCCTCAAGGAGGAGATATTAGGTTGGTCTGACCAAGTGCACAGTGTCCACACTGTATGGTACACAAAAAAAGCCCAAAAAGCTAAAAGAAGTAAAGAGCACCAAACAGTCAATTTTAATGGACGTAATGGTAATTTGTTAATGTCTTGCGGATTGTCTTCGTTCAATATACGAGAATTTTGCTTATTGAAGACTTTCATCACTAAACACAATTCTTCGGTAAAAATAGGCTCTATGAATTCGCGAACACATTAATTTTTTTCAAAATGAATTTCCACAATTTGGAAGCATTGTTCCGGTGTTAGGCGATTCATGATGAATTGCCAAAGCTCACTGAACAGAAATGTCAACAGAGTTTAACATTCCCATAACCTTGAAACCATAGACAAAACCATCGAAACTTCTCATGCAGCTAAAAAAAAAACACCCATTACCAAAGGAAGATTTTTGTTGATGAGGTCAGAAAGTCAACTTGTTGACCGTTTTATCGTAAATTCTACTCATTTCAGTGTAAAGGCTTCTCAGTCAGTTTCAATAATTTATTCAGTGTTTAGATAGTGCATTAGCCTAACCTATTATTGACAATTTTGAAATCATTTCGATGAATGTTGAGTTAATTGCAACTATGTTTTTTTTTTCATTTTGCGAATCATGCAACCATCGTAATAATAAAGTGAAACGTTTATCTTTAATTTTGGATACCGACAGGTGCCTACAAACATATATAATTATTTAAAGGTCAATTCCAAAGAAACCAATACCTACTTCTATACAATAACTTTCGAAAAGTCCCCGTATCCATAATTCAACTTAACCTATTAAAAATTATGATACTGATAATTGGCAAAAACCTTTTGTAATGAAAATTACTTAATCAGCAACAATCTTTTCATCGTTTCACCATTTACAGATAGGTATACATTATAACCTCCTGAGTAGGAGACAAATTTCTTCATCCTCCTTTCTGCAATAATTTATCAGTGGTACCTACCTACACACCAGTAAGTAAACAACCATGGCACGAAATTCCATTGGCAATTATCGTCTCCATTCAGTTCCATTAAGAGGTTATAACTTTTAATTAGCCCAACAATCACTTCCAGGGTTGCTGTCTGGCCTGTAGTCTGAATGTAATAGAATGTATATATGTATTATACAAGTATACAGCCTGTGGGGTATCGTGTACCTTTTACAATTTCGTGCACTCTCATAAGTTGCACGTTTAATTTAACAATCGAACATTCAAGATTGAACAACGAACACAGTCTTCAAGTTTTCCAATGGATAAACTTCGACAATAATTTATATTAATTGGCCGCAAACAATTCATTTCTAGTGTCGGGGATTGATTGACTCATTTTGCGACTGGGCTCAAAAATGAAGCTGTTACAGAGCTCTCAAATCATTTTATTTTATAGCAGCGAAATTGCTATAATAAACGACGCTAAACGATCATAAGGATGAGTGTAGTCGGTCTTGAGTTTAGCCTTCAATCACTGCACTGATGATTATGAGTAAATCGGAGTTGTGTAAGCTTAAGCTCACACGGGCTAGAGGAGTCTTCTTTTTATTGACGCAAATAACATAGTGCTGGAGCTGATCTGCCGTTGGGCTCGCGATAAGATGGTTTCTCGAATCGATAACTCGAAACCAGTGTTATTGTGAAATTGATTAGTCCAGAGAGGATTTGAAATGATGAGCTTTGGATTGTGGAGGAAGACGATTCAAATTTAATGGTTTTAGTTTGGATTTCTTTTCTTGATTAAAAAGTTGATTTTATCAGAAAATGTTAGGGAATTAATTGATGACTTCCTTTTATTTTTTTCTTCGTTATTTAATTAGTATATTGTCTGTTAGGTAAGGTTGAGCTGACACAATTAGTCCAAAATATAGGGACATTGTGATACCACATGAATCTTGTAAACCATATTGGGGGATTGCTACGAATCATGCGAAATTTCCGATACCTTTCTCCAGATCGCTATAAGATCATTGTATAGTAGAATTCCGCGATTTGAAGTCAACGTTCTTGGAATCGAGCAGGATATGGAGAATGTAAGATAAAGATTTTTACAACCCTTCGACCATTATGCTTCGGTCGAAATAATTTAAATAGCCGCCTTGGGTGTTATGCTATAGGACAGTATCCGGTTAGAACACACACCTATTACGGACCTGATTGAGTCTAGATTCCACTATTGGCTATATATCAAACTCTTGAGTAGAACTGTTTAGTTGGCCAAGCTAGTTGTGCTTGTTATGTTATTCCCTTAAAATGTGTCCCATCTATATAATGCTGTTTTTGAATTTGCCTTTCAGCAAGTATGGCTACCTTACCACTGGTCGGCTATACAATTTTCTTGAATGCCCTATGAGGCCGGCAGAAAGCATCAGAGGAAAGTTCAAGATCAAGACCCAAAGATTAACATTACAAGCTTGGCCACGTCAGAAAGGCGTAAACAATTAACCATATTTGAGAATCAATGCAATTCAAGATTGCCTTGCAAAATACAATTTCGCGGAGTGAAAGCGTTGTATCACGAGATGTCATCTTTATTAAATTAGTGTCGAGCTATATGTATGGCGAGTATATACACATATAGAAAAGCATATCATGTCATCACGTAACTTTATATTAGACCAAGATCCCATGGCCGGCAGACATACGTCATTGTATCATAACTGAATTTTTTTCTGTGAATGGATACCAAAGTAGATAAGAACGAATGGCCATTCCGAATTTTCAAAGCTGGGGCTTTTTTTTTTTTTTTTTTTTTATAACTTTGCACGCGCTCAAGGGATTATGAATACCCTTTATATGTTTTTTCTTAACACAGCGCGGCATCTGGTGGAAGAAGGGAGAGAAGGATAGGAAAGATGTGTGGCGCGATGTTCTGAGACTAGAGCTGGTTGTTGTCTCAGATTTATCTCCAGGGATGGCGGCTGAACTAATGCGGAGAGGATTACCGTGTCTTATTTATTTATGTCCCTTATAATTCGCATTATTTTATTCATTCCGTTGTCATATTTTATGGGTATGCTAGTTTACTCAGTTTTCGGAGATATGCAGTTTAATGATGTCATCTCAAATGTATCTGCCAGACGAAACGCCCCACTGTAATTGTTTGGCAAGTGTCGAACAAAGTTTGAGATACTCCCCGCTAAACATATCAAAAAATCAGCTTTGATAAAATAACGTAGTTTTGGTATACTCTGTTAAAACTATACGTGTCTCCGAAAAGCCCAGCTTTGTAAATTCGGAATGTCCATTCGTTCTTATCTATTTTGGTATATATTCAGAGAAAAAATGTCAACTATAAAATGACGTATGTCTGACGGCCATGGATCTTCGTCTATATTAATAAATTAAGTTTTTGAGAATCAGTTAGCCTCAATATTTATTTTCTTAAATTTCGTCGTGAAAACTATTGTCTCATTAAATTGGGGAATGGTTTTATAAAAATACATACTGCTTACAGTGAATCATGTCATGCTCTCGTCACGTTTTATTGCGCATTTTAAGTCATTCTTTTCTTAAGCCTTGTCCCGATTTCGGAGATTTTACTGGATTAAATCGGTGAGATTAAATCGTTAAGTTGAAATGGGTGAGTTGAAACTGCCGATCAAAGTTTGGGCGACGACGGTGAAGTTTGTATAATTAGAAGATGGAGTTCTTACGGGGTATGCATAAATGCAAGTACGGGGCTGGATTAAAAAAATGTCAACTTAACTTCGTTGTTATTTGACCGATTTCAATGAAATTGAAATAACTGACATATATAATTATGAAAAAAAAAAATTGTTTCAAATTAGGGTGGGTCAAAAAAAATGTCGCCTTCTTTGTTCTTTTACCGACTTAAATAATGACGAGTTCTACATTAATGTATTTTTTAAAAGAAACTTTTGATTGAGTTAGAAATGGTTTTTAAAAGCACTTATAATACTTCAAGTTTTAAAATATCAGAGTTTTGTTGGAAAATCAGTATAAGTGTTATTTACAAAACGCTGTGATTTCCAATGTTATCTTCAAACCATTTGATTTGGATTAAGTGGTATAGGACCCGCAAAATAAAATCATATTTTACTTCCAGCCGCTTGTGCATTCACTCTTTTTTCTTTGACTTTTCACCAGGGGCGGGGATTTATTCCAAGCACTTACATACATGTATAAGTATGAAATACCATGTTAAACCGGGAAAATCTCTGTTATACGTAAGTATTAGCCGAAAATTGTGCACATTGCGAAATTTATTCGGAAGATAAATAAAGACTGATGTTGACTTACGGCTAATTTCTTAAGAAAATTCTAAAATCAAAACAAAACTCGATTTAGTAGATCTCCGTTTATGTTTAGAACTTTATTTTAAAAATATTTAGAACTTATATACATATTTCTTCACTTCAAATAAAGTCGCACAAACATTTTTTTTTGAGTTTTAAGAACTTCTGTTATCAGTTTTTAAAACTAAGTTCTAAGGTATATATTTGTTCTTTTAAATCACCCGGTGATTTTTTGTGAAAAAAAAATTCTGATATTTGCTCCAATTATTCGAAAAAAATACAATTGGTGCGTGATACGCATCATAAATATGTTTATGTTCAACTTAAAACGCTCATGGGCTATTTTTTCCTCTGCGTAAACTCGCATAACTCACATAAGTGATTCTTAAGTTGTGTATTAGCAAGCTGGCCTTAATTGGATTGTATGAAAAAAGTGTTTGAATGACATTTTCTTAATTCAGGATTGGCAAAATTTCTTCACGAGCTATTCGACGATTACGATTACGGGGTAATCGTTTCGTATATGATGTAACTGGATCTCTTGTAAGTTCATCATTTGGCAGATAATGTCTCAATAGTTCATCATCAGCAGTATTATATAGGGATTCTCTTTTCTTCTATCACTACAAATATTGTACAATATAGCACACGATACAATAATATTTTCTATACCGTTTCGATCTTAACGCTCATGGCCATACGCTATTACGGCTATTACGGGAAGGCGACGTTCTAAAACTCCGTGCTGACGATCGACTACATTTCTTGTGCGAACTATTCGAAATTGGTAAATTTGCATCTGAAGGTTATTAGTTTTTTGGAAATAGATAAAAGGTGTTTGCATATCCCGTATCAAATGTAATGTCCATAAGGCCCGTTTTCGAGTTCGCATCGTACAGTAACGTTTTGATTCATCGTTTGAGCGTGGACTGAGAAAAGGAAAATGAGTTGGAGGATATGTGCGAAGACGGAACATTAAGACAAACAAAACAGCTAATTATGGCTTTATTGCGTGAGAAGTTCCCTGGTCGCGTAATTTCACGTTTTGGACACGTCAATTTGCTCTTGGTGGCAATGCGATTTGACACCATTAGATTTTTACTTGCGATTATAGGTACAATAAGGCAAGTTATGCATTCGTCGAAAAAAAAACTTTTGACATAACAATCAAACATGACATAACGATCATAGAGAACACCAAAAACGTTGGTCCCCAAATCCGTCTGTCTGTCTATCTGTCCGTCTGTCCGCGAGTCTGCAGCGTAAACGGTTGGATGGATTTGCTTCAAACTTGGTAGATATTGTTTTTTCGGTAATATGCCCACAAGTTTTTTTCATTTTTTTTTAGAAGACAAATAACAGTAGCTCCCATAAATTTTTTTGGACCAAAAACAAAAATCTTATTTTTCTCGAAAACGGCTCCAAGGATTTTTATAAAAAAAAATTCGTTCATTAATGAAGGGAAAAGGAACATTTCAGTAATTTTTTTTTTGGCAAAAAATGTTATTTTTGGTACCACTAGTTGTACCATTTTTTTGGTTTTGGATTTTCTGTAAAACGGTTAATTTTATTTTTTTTTTTGCGCAGAAGATCCTAAAAATCTTAAACACTAATGTCAGCCAAAATTTTTCAAAAAATCTTTTTTTTAGAAATTAAAAAAAATCCTTTTTTATTTGAAAACTTAAAATTTCGAAAACGGATCGATTTTTTTGAAACTTCGTATTTAATAGTTGTTTGACATTATCTTGGATATTAAAAAAAACTATATTCCTAGAATAAAAAACATCGAAACAAATTTATTTCTCGAAAACAGATAAAAAAATATTAGTACAGTCTACTTTCAAGTATAAAAATATTTTTTTTGCGTACTTATTAACGGCACTTCCCATAGAACCACTGTCGAACTGAATACAACATTTTTTTTTATACAAATGCTCCCTACAATTGTTAGCAAGTCTGCACACCAAAATTTTCAATAAAAATTTCGATTTTTAAAAAATAAATAAAATTTTTTCTTTGAAAAATCGATTTTGTAAGAACTGGTTACAGATCTTTTTTTTAATTTGAAATTTATATGTATACTAATAATATCTTTAAAATTGCGTTTCAATTTTTTTCTCTAAAAATGTTTTCAAAATATTATTCATAAAAAATGAATTTATTAAAAAATCGCTCCAACGATTTTATAATTTTATATTAATGAATTTATATTAATGAATTCGAGTTGCTTCTTTGTTTTGCCTCAAACTATAACGACTAAGCAATATAAAAACATTTAATTATGTGTACTAACCATTTATTTCTACCTTATTATTATTCCCTTTTAAGTATTTTTGCGAACGTCACTGTATATTAAATACAATGTAGGCCCTCATACATTTATATATACATATGACGTATCAGATGAATCTTATGTAATGCATATTGCACCTAAATTATGAAGTTGTATGTATAAAGCTACCTACCCACCTACCCTTCACTTTCATTATTGTTATGTACATGTTTCCATACTACTTAGGTTCCATCTATATATATATGTATGTAGATACATTTTACTCTCCTCACTTACATAATTTAAATCCATAACTTATACTTAAAGATACATTTATAGGTAAGGTATGTACCTATGTAACTATTTCTTGAATCATACGTTCGACAATTCATTATACTAAAAATCAGGGTAATCTTACATACATATTGATTTTTCTATATTGTCGTAAAAAAGAATTTTTTTGTCTTAATTTGCTTTGTGTTAAGATGATTGTATCTGGTACACTCGTACATATTTCCTTATTTATGCGATACAGTTGAATTAGTTGTGTACTAATTTAAACCATTACTATTTAAAGTGAAATGAAAAAATGGTGAGTCTTTTCCCGGATTGATTTTTTATTTTCATTGCAATTAAGTGATTTCCATTGGGATGAGACATTAAACTGTTCCACTTTGAACATTTTTAGAAAAAATAATTTTAAAAACACTTGTACCACTTTATCTATAGTGATTTGATTTGATTTGACTTTCTTTTGAATTTATTTGTAGCACAAACGTATACTTTCCTTTAAAAAAAACGTAGTAAAAACAATTCTTATTATTTATTTAACTACAGTGGCTCACAGCCTATTTGATACAGTGCTTGTTTTTTATGTTAAATTGCAAAAATTCAAAAACTAGGAGGATTATACATACAATTTGAAATAATAACTTAGTTAGGAAAATTACTTCATTTATTTACCAATCTTTTTTTTATAATAACATGCAAATTCAAATTCTTAAAATATTGCAAAATTGTATTCCACAGCTTATTTGATACAATCATTAAATGCAATGAACATTTTGTAATAATAATAATAATTTTTTTAATATTTGGTGTGATAGTCTTTTGCATTTCAACAGCCTTGAGAGTGTTGTCGAATTAATCAACAAGCTTTTGTGTTATCCCAGGGGTAATTTTTTTCCATTCTTCCAGTAACACCCTCTTCATCTGCTCTTTGCTTTTTATGTTATGCTGATGAATTTTATTGTCCAAAAAGACCGCAGATTTTTAATTACATTCATAACATTTGACTGTGCCGTCGGTGTCATCAAAGGGGGGCAGTTCCATATGAGCCAGGTCTGCATAATCCCTGACTTGTGCTTCGGGTCGTTGTGTTAATACAAACGGAATTGTTGGCGTATACCCAGTTTCACGTCGCTTTGGAGCAAAGTGTTTTTTTTTGTAAATATTGATATAACCATTTTTATCAATGACCCCCTCGAAAAGAACACAACGGATAGTTTCAGCACTGCATGACTTACTCAGTTCTGGCTGAACTGCAATAGCCCGTTTTGGAGCCGATAACTTCGGATTAACTTTTATTTTCGGCACAATATATCGTTCATCAGGGGCGTTGAAGATTTTGTTTGGTGCATTTCTTCCTTTATTTTGAACCCGATTTTCATGCACAAACCACTCAATGATGTCCTGAACTTAGGTTCACAAATTCAGCAATTTTTCGAATTGACTTCCCGTTCTTATAATGGATTATGACCAGTTAACGCTGTTCGACACTAGTATGAGGACCCATTTAATTTTAAATTGGCTAATCGATTTCCAAGAAACTTAAAATTAGTCAAACGAGACTGCAAATACAATTGAAATAACAGAAACAAAAAACAAACAAGGATCAACCCCAAAAATCAGGTGTTAAAATACACTGAAGTTACTGTATCAAATAAGCTGTGAGGTGTTTTTTGCTTAAAAAATTCGTCACCTGAGTTCTATTTTGTTCAATAGACCATTGTTGACGAAATTGAGTTAGAAATGCAGTTTTTATAATTCGAGGGTCCTCTTTCGATTGGCGCAAACCATTTTGTTTTATCTCATTTAGTTTTCAAGTTATCAACAACTGTTTTGTTCAATAAACCACTTTTCTTACCATTTTGAGTTCAATAAACCACTATTCATTCTTTTTGTATTATATTGAACAATTCATAATATATCTTTTAAATCTTTCCTTTTTATTTATTTCTTGTTCAATATCCTTATATACTTCATTTATTTCTATTTTGTTCAATGTTCAAATTATTTTGGTTACAATTTGTGCCTTATTAAACAAAAAGATATGAATTTGGTTGTGTAAGAACATTAGAATTCTATTTTGTTCAATATCATACGAGATCACCATTACGCGGTTTTCCTTTTATCTCCGGGCACATCACTAAACAGAACTTGAGTTAACCTAGTTAGCTCTGAATAGAGCTCTCCGATTAAATTTTGAAATAAACTTAAGTGCAGAAAATTCATAAATTATTAAAACTTTTTTTTTTTATTAAAATGTATTTACCAGTAGTTCCCAGGCTTTCGTTTTCTGAATTCATTTTTGTTTTTGTTTTACTTCGTGATTATTGTCAAAATTATGAGTAAAATTAGCCGCGCTTAGCACTTTTCTCCGTTTGAGCCGTTATTTTATTCTGAGCTATAATGGAGCATGCCATGCTCAGATTTAGCTCTGATTGAAAAAAGAAAAACCAAGTTTAGCGATTAGAGGTATCTAAGCTAAAAAAAAAAAAGAAATACAGTTCTTTTTGACAGCCGAGTTCTTGCGCTCGGAGCTAAAAAAAGAAAAACGCCTATTATTGCACTTTATTTGAGTATATGCTCATTTAGTGTTTTGATCTCTCATCGAGTTAGCACGTCAGTACAGGTACAGTGCGTTGTTATAAAAGATGTACTGTGAATACGTATAAGTTCCTACCAATAAAAGAATTTGTTTTTCCAAATTTTCCGATGAGGAGCGTCTACAAATATTCATTGCTTTTTTTTGTATTAAAAGCAGAGTTGCAAAGACTTAAGTCACTTTCTAGATTAAGATTGACTTTATTTCACAAGCTAGTTGGTTACTTATGAATTAAAAAAGATTTAATTACTCAGTTGCCAGAGAAATAAACTTACTTCACTGTTAAACAAACGGATAACAACATCGAATTTTTCAAAAAGAGTGTAAAAATACGGCGGTTATCGCTAATGACCTGCAAAACGTTTTTTCGCTGCGGAAACCTAATGTTTCGAGTTACTTTTATAGGCGTAATGCTGTATATAATTTAACTGTATATAACATTTTTTGAATATTAATAAAACTAGTCTTGATCCTTAAAAGGTATCTTTCAAAGATTGCAGACAAATCGAAAATAGAGGCAATGTTTTTTCTAAGACCGAAATCATTTTGAAAAATGGACATAGAACAAGATAGAACTCAGGTGACGAATTGCTATTTTTCTTTTTCGGGACGATGTGGTATATTATTTATAACTCTGTTGAACGGTTTATGTTCGTTGAACAAGAATCTTAAAACCTTCATTAAAATTTTTATTGATATCCTTCCTAAATGTGAAGTTACAACGCTTTTTATTTGAGAAGGGAAACTGTATCAAATAAGCTGTGATCCACTGTATGTCTGTAAGACCTAAAGTGTTTCAAATGGAACATAAATTGCATACCACTAGTTGGAAAGAATAAAATGACTGGATTACAAATCATGACCCACGAATGGTATCCAGGTAAAAAGAAGGATGTTTCCTAAATTGGCGTTAGACCCTACATTGAGTCTCCTTTGACTGGAATTGATTTCCTGGCCTATTTTTCTGTCTACATGATGGTCATTCAACAACTGCTGTTGGGAATTCTTCTGAAATACAGGTACTATATTCTTATGTCTGGCTTGTAATTTGACTATTTTTATACTACCTCCTGCATATGCCATTGTAGCCACACTCTTCGAGCTCCACGTTTACATGTTAAGTTAAGTCAAAAATAATCCAAAATCAGTGCAATTATCATTTAATAAAAATTTTGAAAATACCTAGGCATTAAGAACATAAAACTACATACTATATATGTAGTATAACCCAAAGAAAATTTAACATAAATCTGCCTGTATACTATATGCAAGGATTCTTTTCAATCTAGAAGTGCCAATTGAATCTAAATCAAAAAACAATGCCCACGAGTCCTTTTTGAACACAAATGTATACTCTTACATATGTACGTATTCATAAATACAAAATAATCTTGTTACATTGTTTAGTACACAATAAAAAATAACAAAATTGGATTTGACTCGTAATCCAATGAGATTAGATATTAAATATTTGTTCACATCGCCAGAGAATGACCCTAAGGATGACCGACCATCCTCGACTCAACACAATAAAGCAAAATAACCAAAAACGTGAGCGTTTATTGTTTGGCAAATGACGAACCCATGTTAAATGCATAATCCCTTAAGCTGTTGTCAAAGTCATAAGTCACTCTCACCTTATGAGGTTTCAAAATAGGATATTCCTAGATAGTAGATATATGGTGTCCTTTTTTTCCATTCTACACCTTTCCCATATAGCTAAGTTGTGAACATAATTTTGTAATCTCCAAACTGAAGTAGACGTAATGATTGCTTGGCATTACGAAACGCCCATCATGCAAAGCAGTAAACCTCACCTCAGGACACCAGAAGGAGATTACAATTATCAGGTGAATTGTTCGTTTATTTGTCCACGTGATACAGGGATATTTGAGTTGTACCTCAGTTAGCTAGGAAATTTGTAATCCTTTTCGGTTGTAAATTTGAATATATTGTGAATTGGGCGGGTCGGTTTTAATTAAGGTACGTAAACACCCACTTTTGCCACCGAAACGACTTTATATAGTCGAATAAGGATTCTTGACATAAACATTGTGCTGCCTTTTGTGGAAGATAGGAAAGGATTAACTCTTTTTCTTCGCCAAAACCACAACATAACATCATAAATAATATTTGTATTCAAATAAATTGAAACAGAATGTAAAACAATGGAGTCACGACATGTGTGAGTGGGAATGTCGTTGTCGTCGTCGTTGTCAAAAAAAAACGCTCTACTCGTTTCTTATAATATACGGATGAGAAATTACCAATAATCTAACACTAGAGATTCATAAATTGATTCAACTCTTGAGAAGGGTTATCGTGTATCTGCATACAAAAGGATGCTGATGCATAAATCTTCACATTGTATCACAGAGTCCCAAGTGAGTTGTTTTTCTGATGACAGCTTAAAGAAGATGCCTTGATTTTTGCTCGGTTTGTTTTAGAAAACACAAACGGCAAAGCTACATTTATCTTTGAATATTACATGTGTACCTACCTTAAATTTGTGTGATGATGCAATTTAAGGTGCGAATGAATATGAGAGGAAACCAAATGTTTGAGGCTCCAGAGAGAAGAACTCGCATTTTTTCCAGTGCTGTCAATTGTTAATTGACAAACAGTGTTCGCAACGTAAGTTACCCATATAGTTACGAGTAACTAATTGAAATTAGATATGTCTCATTTTTCACGTAACTTATGTAACTCATACAGCTAATAAACGTTAATTTTTTTGACGGTTCGAAGGACAGCCGATTTATCAAGGGCGAATGAATCAAGGATCATTTTGAAAAGGTTCGTTCAATTTCGGCGGATGAAGTGGGAATTTTTGGCAAATTCAGCTGAATTCAACTTTTTTCCGTATAATGTTTTAAAACTGACATCTTTGGATTTTGAAACTGATCCCGTTCAATAACCCCATACGAACTTAACGTTTCTAACAGATAATTTTTTTTTTCTGAATAGAACTGATGCAAGTAGTAAGATAGTAAGATGCATATATATTAAACAAGTTATCAAGTGATTTCAAAACTGTTTTGGAACTTTTAATTCTAATCATAACTTAACAGCGTCAGCTGGTGAAGCAGTAAAAAGTTGGCAATTATTTATGAATTCTCAAATTATATCAAACAACTAAATATTTGTTTCGACACTCTCGATTAACTCCATTTTAATTGCGTCTGGAACTCATTATAGACCATCTTGCATATTTATAGTTTTAAGTGAGAATTTAGAACTCAAAAGCCGCAACCTGTTGCTTCCAATTATATTCTGATGTGAATTTTTCCGTGAAGAAAAAATCACTCAAAAAAGTGAATTCGTTACATTTTTTACGTTAGTTACATGAGTTACGTTAGTTACATTAGTTACGTTTTTTACGCGTAACTTATTATTATGTGTAAAACTTGCGTAACTTACCAATACTGTTGAAAAATCAATGCCTTAAAAATTGAGAGTGTGAACATGGCATATTAAGGTTTTGCTGACACACGATTTTTTGAATATCTACAAGCATTGGTTTAATTATACCTTTAATAAGCTTATTGCATTCAGGTATTATAGAGATTTTTGTTAAGGGGCATTGACTACCCTTATTAAAATGTTTAAACACTTTGTGAGAGAATAGGGAAATGGGATAAAATTAGATACAGATAGAGATACCGATGTACATTGATTGTAAAAATTTGAATATCGCAATGGGAATCAAAAATTATGTCGGCTAAAGCATTCCATATTCGTGTAGTGGGGCTAAAGAGGGAATCTCTATACTTAACATTACAACCAAGTTGGACTCAAGGGACAACTGAATAAAAACGATTACGGGGAAGGAACTGTCATTTCCTTATAAACAAAATATTTGCAGCTTTCCGACAAGCGAACTCCACATACGTCATTGGGTAAATCAAGAAAATTTGAGATAAAGGCCACACATTTGGAATGATGGGCCTTGCCATTTATTGATTGTTAGGACGAATGTGAGGTAAAAGGGAAATGGAATGCGTTTCAATTTGAATGGCAATTTGGAGGCGATATCATCGGATTTTTTGTTTGTAGTGGCTCGATGGAGTTATTCAAGAGTTTCTTAACCGTCTACCTGGATTCTATGCGCACGTTCGGTTGGTTTAGATTGCACAGCATTATGATGATGGAGCCGACTTTGAGTTGCAAATTGTTGCAATTCAAAATTCAATTATCCATGTCCTTATTCTAATGTCGCTTATATCCAGGGTTCACTCAGCTAATTCTGTTATGCGAAATTGCCATCACATTGCTAATTAATTCTTCTAGATGATGTGAATTTGCAAGAATTCGGCGGGAACGAAATCAAACCAGTTTCAGTATCAACCAGTATTCGGTAATTTCCAATTGCCAGCAGTTAATCGCTGATCGCCGGGATGTCCAGGAAATCGCCGCTCAAGTAATATTGCGCCTTCAAACCATCTTGCACTCTTCCGCAGATATTTCGTTGTTCAATCAAGCCTTTGCAATGCTGGCTTGTGTAAGATTGTTCATTCACCCTAATTGCTACTTTTCGAAACATCTGTCATCGCACTATTCCGTGAAATCTTGCATATTGGTAAGTCATTCAATTTTTTTTTTATAATCTACACGTGCTCAAGGGACTATACTACCTTTTAAATGTGTCAACACACTGCGAGGGTGAGGTTAAGGAAGAGAAAGAATGATAGGAAAGATGTGTGGCGCGATGTTCCGTGACTGTAGGTGGTTGTTGTCTCAGATTTTATCTCCAGGGATGTCGGCTGAACTATTTCGGAGAAATTTCCGTGTCTTATTTATCTATGTCTATTATAATTCGCATTAATTTTTTTACTGTTGTCATATTTTATCGGTATACTAGTTTTACACCATCACATGTTGTTAGTTCTATGCCTAAACAGCATGTAATGAGTAAATAACTAGCAAATCATTGTATGAGATTTATTTTTAGAATTGGTTTTTAATGGAAAAATAAGAGGACATAGACTACGGCAGGAATCGAACCTGTGACCATGAGGTGTGACAACAGTGCCATAGATGCCATATGATTTAAACATGCAACGAAATGTGAGATATTGGCCGAATTGTTGCTAGAATCAATTAAATGACGAATGTCTTGCATGTTCCACCGGCAGCCAAAATCTCTTCACCATAAAGTGGTTTTCCAGAACCTTGAAGCAAACTGACCATTTGTATTATCTTGTTGATAGGCTCGCTCATCGAGCTCCCAACATAGTTAATATTATATAATTTCCTTCGTAAATACAACCTGCTCTCAAACGTTGACGGTTCAGACTTCTTAGAAAGAGACTCCCACATACTGTGCGTATCCTTCATATGTGCAATATGTACCAATTGACTGTCCTCCACACTTAAAGTAATGTACGCCAGAGCTTTATTATTAGATGTGGTCCATTTATCATCTGGTGTATGCGGTTTCGGATTTTCTACCACATTCCATAAATCGTCTCCTACCAATATCGCATGTAATCTGGTTTTTCAATAAACGTAATTCCCTCAATTGAGAAGAGACACACAAACCTTGCCGAATTCCATTTTCTTAACGATAAGTTAAATTCTTTATTCGACACGCAATTGTATTAATTGTCTATCGCTGGGCCCATAACCTATATTTTTAATTTAATTTAAGAAAATTTATTAAGAAAAAATTAATTTAAGAAAATTGATACAACTTATTGAAAGCTTTTTAAAGGAATGCAAAATATTTCATTAAAAATCATATCGTAGATTGAAATTATATTTGATAAATTAAAATTAAGTAATGCTGAGTTGATGTATAGCGCATTAACTTCAACATACGTGTTTTTATTTTTATTTATTAAATATTAAGAATCTAGAAGTAGGGAGTTGACCAAGATGTTAGAGTAAAGGAATTGAGAGAACAGAGAATGTCCAAATCTCACTATTTGAAGACTAAAGTTTTAGGATTACGGTATATAATATTGGGAAACTACTTTTTATTGCCAAAAATATTACCGGTCGGAAACAAACTTTAAACTCCACCATGGTTTATTTTTTTTATAATGAAAATTTCAAAAGAATTTAAGATTTGATAAGCTTCGATTTTCCTTAGCAATTTTTCTTGAACTCATACACTGAGGGAAAAAGCAACGTAAAATCTAAGAAATCGTATTTGATTTAAAGTTGGAAAATAGTATCATGAACGTATTTTATTTAACGTTGAAAATATGTTGACTTAACTACGCATCGTTGTTTAAAGTACTGTCATTCCTGTTTTAAAGTGAAGCGTAGTCGATTTAACAGTGAAAAATCTTTCATAAATTATTACGTACGCTCAACGTTGATTTAAAGTGGAAAATGCTAAAATGTATCCAAAATTAAAATTCCATACACAACTTTCAAAGTGTAACATAGTTGATTCTACTTTGTTCAACATCATTTCGAAAGTGAAACGTATTCATTTTCACAGTGATGTTGCATTTTCAAACTACGATCAACGTAAAATCAAAGGGATTCATAGTTGATCTTAAGTGGATTCCATGTAGAATCATGAAATCAGCAACGTAGTGTCGGGTCGGCGTCTTCCCTTGTCTTTTTTTAAAACAGTCGGAGTTTAAACAGTTTAATGTACCAATTAAACACGTTGAACTTTTAGTAAAACTATTAAGAGGAAATTTGAAAGGAATTTTTGTTTTATTGAAATCATAAGAAAATTAATCCTAGTTTATTTTTTTTATACATTAGATTATTTGGAGCAAGTCTTAAGCAAGACAGCATTTTCTGGTGGCTTATTCCGAATCCCGATGCAATTTAGAAATTTGGTACGTTAAGATTTTCTTGTGATATGCGGTTTGAAGCAAAGCACAAGTGTATCTCTACATTAAAATCCAGTAAATTCATATTTGTATTAAAAAATAAAAATACAATTTTTATATTTCAAAATGATCGTTTTTTTATTAAAAAAATTGGAAAACTTTTATTAAATTCAGATTGACGTAAATCATAGGTGAATCCAAGTTGTTATTTTAAAAACGTAAAGTAGTAAATTCTAGAACGTTTCATGATTTGTAAGATTAAAACTATTTTCATTTCAAAGTAATTTCTATATTAGAAATTACTTAAAGCATAATTGAAACGTAGTGAAATTAAAATTGAAAGATAGTAATTTCAAAGTTGGTTCGTAATATTTTTAAGCTCGAATACATTTAATTTAACGATGCATCATTCTAAAATTAAAGTTGGATCATTATAATTTCAAAGACGTATGCCTTTGAATCTATTATGACGCACAGTAGAATAGAAGTTGTTCCATTTTGTTTTTAAGTTGGATGATATTGATTTTACTATGATTCCATCTTATATCAAATGAAAACGTATTTAAATCAAGCATGAAAACTATTCTTTTTCATATAGGAAAAAACGTTGAATCAATGATGTTCCACTTTGATTCTAAAATTTTCATCATTAACCCCGAAGTTCCTAATTATATTTAAATCAAAGTTGTTTTCTTTGATTTTACGTTGTTTTTTCTGTGGGTGTATAGATAATAATTTTGGTTAAAAGTAAATGTGAATTATAAGATATTAAGTATACTAATTTATAAAATAAACTTGTTTCTAATAACATCTAGTAGGTGGTTGAATGCCACTGGCATTGTTTGTTGGGTTATACAATCATAATCCGTGGATGCGGCACAATTTATATTGTTGAGGTACACTCTGGGTCGGTCGGTTAGGTACTTTTTTGAGTGTTGGCCGTTTTGAAGTGTAACGATTCGTTACAGTCCTACTACATAATTGTTATTGGGAAGCGAATTCATTCGCTGAATCTTTTCATAATGGGGCATATAGCTCTCCATCAAGAGTCCAAAGGTTATCGAAAAAAATTGGCCTCTTTTTTCACCAAATGCAATCACATTTAAACAAGTTTATTATGATGTTTAATGCGCCAGAAACCCAGAATGACCTTGGAAACCAGCATGAGGTCCATGGATCTGTCTCCCATGGTACAAGAATATATCTTACGGTGCGTTTCTAAACATTCGAGGCCTAGCCTATCTTCGCATATACTGCTAAACAACTTGCTGAAGTAGTAACCAGCAGCCAGCAGAAACATACGACTTTACTGTTAGTTAAAATCTTAGAATACTTAGACAACAACAATCTACAACATCTATGTTTTCGATAAACCTCCCATCATGCAAAAAATGCCCCGTCGGAAAGAATATCATTAAGAGCGAAAAGAAAACTTTTCTTGTCCAACACATGTGCTACGTCGGGAAAAAACTCAAAAGTTACTATTCTCATCTCAATCCTACTCGAAATCGATTGCCAACTAGCAACTATTTAATTTCTCTAGTACCCATGGCATCAGCATATGAAGCCTCCTCTCAGACAGTCGCGAACAAGCTCATTCGTTTTTTTTTTTTTCAATTTATAGGCAATACAAGAGCGTTTCACCACCAAATCAAGATGCGGAATACTTTTAAACGATTGACTTCACCAAACTGTCTTATTCAAAAAAATGTATCTTTGGAATTCTTTAGAGAGACCAGGAGAATATAGAACTATCCATTCTGTCCATATACCAATACCTACATCTGTCCATTTCACATGCATCGCCGCCAATATAATAGATATCCATGAACGAATTAATACAAGATTACGACACTTCTATTTTTGTTTTGCTTTGTTGTAGTAATTTTTGACAACTTGTGTGACGTCACAAGAGATTTAAAATGAAAACGAAAAGAGCGAAACAGTTTGAAATTGAAAAGTTTGGATTTTGTTTTTGAAATTTCATATTTTGTTTTTTGTGAAATGGTTTAAAAATGTGGTGTGATGTTTGTAGGTGTAATAACAACAACAATATGAACAATAAGAACAAGACATTAAGGAGAGATGATGTGTCATACTACACTTTCGCAAAAGTTCTAGTACTGTTGAAAATTTGGATTCTGTTTTGTAAAAGAAAGGATGCTTTTAATCTTTAATGCAAAAACAGCTAGAATCTAGTGACCACTGTACTGCAGATGTTATAGAACCGATAACTTGCAATTTGAATTGGGTAAGTGGATTTGAATTTCTTTATAATAAATAAAGTAAAAATATATTCTATCTTCATAGGCTGCACGGATGAAAAAGGCCTCGCCTTAAGCCTGGTTCCATACCAACAGTCTACAAAGCAACGGGAAACGCTGATTTATTTTGCCGGTCAACTAGGGTTTTGGCCAGGGACAATACAAAAATAGTAGTAACCCTGTTAGACGCAAATTCTTATGTACTGGACAGTGAAGAAGTGTGCCTTGAGACTATTATTTCTCAAGAATATGCCACAGAATCTTTTGATTTATCCGGTTGCGGAAATTGTGTTTTTTTTAAGGCACAAATGGACATACTTCGCCTTGAAATGTAAGTTTTTTTTTTCATTTTACTTGAATTTGGTTAATTTATTTAAATAGTAGGAGGCCTCCATGCTCATCCTGATCGAGAGGAATTCCGCTTGAGGTTAAGGTCCCATATTTTAGGACACAATGAGGGTGTTATTTTGGACGCAGCAAATGTAAGCTTTCACGATACCCCAGTTTTGGAAGCGCCATTGACCGGTTTGCAGACATTGCTTTTGCTTATACAAACAAATAATCTTAAATATCTCTTTAGGTACTATATTTCAAAGCATTGCTTGGGAACCAAAAGACGTTAACACTGATGGCAACAAAGACGATGAAGATTTGGGCCCTTTAAATAGCGATGGCCTAGAAAATATGGCCGGATACATATGCAATAAACTAATACACAAAATTCCAGCTGAAGAAAATGTCGCATCGTATTCATTGGTGTACCACCTAAGTTAAGGCGGCTTGTCAAAGCCATCGCCAAGGATGTTGAATGACTTGATGAACTTGGACAAAATCTCCGAATCCTTTAACGGAGAAGACTAAGTAATTTGTCCAGGCTACCAAACAAATCTACTTGAATTGTCCAAAGACATTGACTGCGATGTGGAAATAAAAAAAACTTGTTTTCCAAGCGAGGATGTATTTTAGAATAAGAACACTTAACCGAACCATTGTAGACTTATCAAAATGCAAAAAAAAAACGAAAATACAATTAAATTACAACATAATTAAACCAATTTACATTTATTTAATCCACAAATATCTACACAAATTGTTGTGTTTTGCCTAATTTAAGTTAAGTCTTCGAAATCCATTTAGCACTCCAACTTTCTTTTATTCTTGACTTTATCACAGTTATTTTAAATAAAATTGAAGTAAATTTAATAATATTTAATTATTTAAACAAATTTTATGTTTATATTATTCGCGCACGAAAAATCCATTAATCCAAATCGGACCCACAAAACAATTTCTTTTGCTCAGTTTTTCTAATCTGACGTCAGCAAAAAAGGACAAAAAAAGAAGTGTCGTAATTTTGTTTTCTTTGATTCATGATAAGTATCCGTCCAATCCAGTAATTCTTTTCAACGTCAATCTAGAAAGATCGATCAAACTACTCCACTGTCAAAAACGCGAATCCGAGAGCCTTACGCCATCTGTTGGTTTTCCCATTTTCATGAGGGACTAAATTAGCTGATTGTCAATTCCGTAATGTTCGTCATTTCTTTGAATCAATAATATCTACTTTCCTTACAAGATAGAATTTTTAGATATCCCCTGATTATATGTAGTCTTTTTGATTTTTCCTATCGAAATTTTCAATTTTCAGTTCCGATATTCAGCCGAGTTATGCTTGTTTGAATGAACAGATACCAAATAGTTTTCAACTTTACAAAGTTGACTAGTGTTGTTATTTGACAAGACTGGAGGGACCTAAAGTTTTCTGACGAGTCCCAACTACTACTCGTATAAGGTGAAAAGCACTTTGTATAACGAGAGGCAGTAATTGTTTTCGTTAGGTGTCAGATGATATTTGAATCTCAGACCTTTGCGAGGCAATCCAATATACACACTAAGAAACGAAGTAGGTTCTAAGTTAAAGTTTGTCTGATTGGAAATCCGTCCAGCTCCATGGGAACTATGTCGTCAGATGTTTGATCTTTCGATTCATATTGTTCGGAGAGATAAATAATGTTAAACTCGAAATTTTAACCATAATAACTTATCCCAGGTTCTCTTCTGTTAGAGCAATCAGAAGATAGATGCAATATGTCAGTAAAGTTATTAGTGTTGAGTTTCTTCCATGTGAAAACATAAAAAATTCTTTGGGGTTCATTATATTTAATTTACCATAAGCTACCCTATCTCAGATGATAATCCATCATTTGCTGTCATAATAATTGTGCGATACGGTCTACACTTTCGAGAAAATTTTCTCTAAATTACCTAGTTGCTTCCATTGGATTTGGATACTAGATATCCATCCCATAGAGTCTGGCAAAGAGATTTGTCTCTCGCAAGGCCCACTTTAGAACTCGACGACATAAAATCGTGCCAAACCAACACGACATCGACATGACAAACACTGGAAATCAACAAGTTGCTAAGATTTAGCGAACAGTTAGCCTCGAATAGGTAAAGCATGCCCATTGAAACTCAGGGCTAAACCTTAGTTTCAGCTTTAGCTTCAACTTCATTTTCAGTACTCTGGTACGTCTGGATCTGAAAATATTGATTTCCCCAAAAAAAAAAATAATAATAAAAATATAAAGAAAACACGTTGGGGTATAATGCACGTAGATTTGTTTAAACAATGCACTTTGTACACTGGTTCGTACCCGGCCTAGTCATAGAGCCGCCCCCGGCCGCCGCTACTCTAAGGCTCTGTGTCATGCCGTTCACATGGCAGATCACAAGAATAATGTATGAAGAGAGGGGTTTGGGAGCTGAGTTTGGCAGCAGCGAAAACACCGCGGAACCGCATCTAAACGCGATGAAGATATTAAAATGTGAAATAAAGTTGTCGATATGTCTCGGGCGATTATGTCATGCCGCTCAACACAATGTGGCGTGCTGCAACCAGCAACACTGTCCTGATGTGGTTGTAGTGTGTACTCCAGAACATTTCATATTCCCGCCGCGCTACGCCAAAGTTGTACTTGTTGTTGTAACTACTTGCGGATTGGGGAATATTTCAAAATACAAAACGAGCGGGAAAAATGGAAATGCTGGGTTCAGAAGTCCTGCAGGAGATGTGATTTATGGCGCACGAAAAATTCCTATACGGCTATTGTGGAAAATTTGCATGTTGCAAGTTGTGTCCATGGAAGAAGGCAGAGTGGCGGGTAAGTTGTTGTTTAGTTAGTGCTGCCACTGTGATGGAAGAACGACGACAACGTCGGCCATTAAAGTCGTAGTTGTTGTCCTCGCCGCGCCGGCCGTCGCCGTCGTAGCTAAGGTACACAACTCGAGCGCGCATGCTACAGAGGTGCTGCTGGGGTTAGATGCGAATCTCGTGGAGGAGTTTGCTTTTAGATTTTGCATTTACGGCCAGAGCTGCAGACTTGCAATCATTGTCGTTGGTTAACGCTGCTGCTGCTGCTACTTTTGCTGCTACCACTGCCGCTGTCGGTCGCCATGGAATGCATGTTGACAATATAATTAACAATGAAATTTGTTCCTCATTTAATGCGATTTACGTGAAACTGGTGGGTTGATCCGCTGAGCGCGCCTCCCCTGTTTCTCTTTTTGGATAAATGTAATGAAAGGTTAATGAGGAATTGACATCGTTTTTGGCCAAGAATTCATTTGTGGTTTGTTTTGTTATGTCTGGTCTTTTATGGGCGACTCATTTGAATGCAAACGGATTTAGAATTGTTAATTGATTTAGTCCCTATATTGTGCCTCTCTGGATGGGTCAATAGAGATGACAAAGAATTTGCATTTTGAGTAGTTATCCCATTATCCTAGTTTGGTTGTAACCAACAGTTTGCATAATTTATTTATGAAGTAGTTTTTTCTTTGCTGAATTCTAGAGATGATATACGTTTTTCACATTAGCTAATGTGAGATATACAATTCTTAGTATTTTGCTCAAGTTAAAAAAAAGTGAGAAATAGCTTTTCTTTTTAAAACAACTATTATTAAAATCATATGTGTTCGAGATTTAAAATATATCTCTTTCGGCTGTTTTGGTCGTAATGTTTTTTTTAAAGAAACAATTTCATTTCCTTTCCCGACGTTTCGACGGTGGTTGCCGTCTTCTTCAGGGGATCTTTTATTTACAAAAATAAATTGAACATATTATACACATAAGAACATTTAGTGTAAAATTTTGGCAAACTAACATTTAGTAGGTATTACGTATAAACATAAATAATACAATGGGGGTGGCCGTGGCGCGATAGTTGTGTGCTCGCCTGTCAACCTCGTGGTTGCAGGTTCCATTCCCGCCGTTGTCTATGTCTTCTTATATTCCATTAAAAAACAATTCTAAAAATTGTCATAAAATAAGTTGCTGCTTGGCTCATTACATGGTGTTTAGGCATAACACTAACAACATGTGATTGAGTAAACTAGCATACCCATAAAATATGACAAAATAAATAAAATAATGCGAATTATAAGGGACATAAATAAATAAGACACGGTAATTCTCTCGACATTAGTTCAGCCGCCATCCCTGGAGATAAATCTGGGACATCAACCAGCTCTAGTCTCAGAACATCACGCCACATATCTTTTCTATCCTTCTTTCTCTTCTTCCACCGGATGGCGCGCTGTGTTAAGAAAAACATATAAAGGGTCTTCATAATCCCTTGAGCGCGTGCAGAGTTATAAAAAAAAAAAAAAAATGAAAGACATATATAAGGTAATGTTTAAAGTTTATAATTATAAAAAAAACTCTTCAATTGAAGTTTAGTCGTCTTTAAATTGTCACGGATTCTGCCTAGTCACCAAAGAGCAGGAAACCGTTGAAATATTGTGGCTGTCTTGTTTACGGTTCATATTGTTTTTGTTATTAATAATATGAAGCGTTTCTAGAGTATACCGCTTGGATACATGTTTCTCCCTTTCCAGGATTTCCACTCTGTCAAAATCTGATTTGTGTCCACGCTCAATGTAGTGTAAGGCAAATGCTGTCTTCCCAGTACTTTTTAAATTAATGTCGGATTTGTGGTTGGAAATTCGTTGACGAAGAAGTTGTTTCGTTGTACCGATATAGGAAAGATTGCAACTTTCTTCCGCATTGCCACGACAGTAAATTTTATAGACTATGTCTGTGCACTTATCCTTATCCGATTATTAAAATCTGCCAGAAAACCGTTTTCAAATTATAATTTTAGAGATACCTATTTAACGCGATCCCCACTCGTGAAAAGTAATGTGATGCTTTTTTTTCAAAGGCTGAGGTAAGCTTGGCGGATCCCAGGGCTTCCCCGAAGATTGCACAGTATTACTTGGCTAAAGAAGAAGAAATCTCTCCAATCCAATTATCAACTTTTATAATATAATCTAAGACGGTCTTTACAGTAAGGTAAATACGGCTTAGTTATACGGTCTTATAATACGATCTACGAATACATAACCAACTTATTAGGAGGAAGCCGCCCAACATTCTGTGAGGTAAAGAATCTAGAATCAGAGAGTTGGCCCAAATCTTACTACAAAACGCCCGATTAAACATTTTCATGCACAGTTTCTAATAAATTTGTCAAATTATTATTAATTTAAATCTTACTAGTTCAAAACAGAAAGAGAAAAAGAAAACTACTATTTATTGCCAAACATTTAACCGATCGGAATTACTGAATGTCACCAGGTGGGAAACTTATGCCTATGTACTTTTATAATGGAAATTACCAAAAATTTCAGAATTGCAGTTACCCTTTCTATAAGGAGATTTATTTTTAACGATTTAACGATTAGAAAGATAGATATTTTTTTATTATTTCGAAAAGAAGAATTACATAGTTAACAATATTTTAAAGTCATTTCACAGCACAGAGATATGATAACAAGTTGTATCTTACTACTGAAAAATCAATATTAGGTTTCTGAAAAGCTTACGTTTTAATATTTATAAGATCGAAGGAAAAACATTACTAAAACCTTCATTTGAGATTTGTTTACAATTACATATATCACAGGTAAGGCTCAAATCTAATAATAACTGAATACTTATTCAGAAGTAAATAAATATGTACATAAATAAATAAATCAATAAATAGATAAATAAATATGTATAAGAACATAGTAAAATATATAATTAAATAAATAAACAAACAATTAAATAAATACATAAATAAATAAATAAATAAGTAAATAAATAAATAAATATACATAAGAAAAAATGGAATATATAAATAAATAAATAAATAAACAAACAAGCAAATAAATAAATAAATAAGTAAAGCAAACAAATAAATAAATAAATTATCATATTAGAGATACAATAAATAAATATGTAAATATAGAGTAAATTATAAAAAAAATAAGTAAAACAAAATACACAAATAAATAATAAATAAGTTAAGCTATCAAAAGAAATAATCAAGAAAGGAAACAATAATGATACCTAGTATATATTTTTTGATATCATTAACATTTTTTTTTGTTTAATATATAAATGGCGTTTTTTTATTTCTTTTTACTTTTTTTAACGATTTAACGATTTTGTTGAACAATTATATACAATTTGTTAACTTACAACTAGAAATACATTGAAAAGAATATAATCTTAAGGCACATAGGGGGCCTCTATTATACATTGGCTTAGATTAAGGAAATAAAATATATTTTGAACATGTCAAATTAACATTAAATAAAATGCACGTCTGGATCGCACGTACTTGCTCTTATGTTCGATCATATTATATGCAAAAGATTCTTAATAGGAACGGCTAAAAGTATTCTTAAAGTCGTTTTTCACTTAATTTTTTATATATAAAAATTCTTAATTTTTTTCCAAAAAAATTGGTATGAACATTTTAAATATATAATAATATTAATTTAAAAACTAAATTGAAAAAATTGCCATTCGTTTTCGAAATATTGAATTTTCAAACAAATTTTTTTTTTTTCAAAAATCCAAAAAAAAACTATTTTTCGAAAATTTTGAAATGCAGTATTATTTAGAATTTGAAGGAAATCCTGTAAACAAAGCTTGATCGAATTTTGTTGAGCCGTTTATGCGAAAGTCGAAAATCAATAAAGTGGTTGTATGGCAGGTACCGTTAATAACAAAATATTTTTAAATTGTTTTCGGCCAAAATGTAGACCATACTCAAATTAGTACACACACCAATTTTTATTAAGATGGTTAGAGCCGTTTTCGAGATAATTAAGATGGTAGAAAAGTTTGTATGGCAAATACCGTTATTTTTGGGGCCAAAATAACGATTCAAAAATCTATTTTGGACAATCACCTAAAACGCCTAACCACCAAGTTTGAACAAAATCGGTTCAGCCGCTTATGCTGTAGATCATTCTATAGACAGACAGACAGATAGACGGAATTGCCGGACCCAATTTTTTGGTGTTCTCTATCATCGTAATGTCAATTTTGATTAAAACCACGAGCTCTTACCTGTATCGCAAGTAAAAATTGGATTCGTTTGCTGCTCTCGGGGTGTTCGGTCCCGGTCGTCTTGTGGTAGTTTGGGCGTAATTGGCGTTTTAGCCACGGTGGTAGGCTGACCCTGTGTCAGCATAGAATGAAAGTGGTGCTTCGTCGTTGTCCGTGAAGATGTTGCAATCCAGAGTTTCCATCAGGCTGAGGTACCTTGGCTCGGGATGTCGTTGCTCGGCGGCCATCCTTCTCATTAGCTGAAAAGGGTGGTTGGTGGTGCACTGTACTAGCTTTTTTGCCATATTTGTTAGATACTTGTCCGGCGGTATTAACCTTGCTTCCTTGTAGATGTCCTCGTTCCTCGTTCTCTCGAAGATTTGTAGTTCCTTCTAGCTGACTTTGAAATAGTGAACCATACTGGAAAACTGTAGCTGATGACTGGGCGCAGGAGTTGTTTGTACACAAGTAACTTCGTCTGTTGGCTTAGCCCTGATCTTCGCCTTATTAAGGGGTGTAGTCGGTTAAATGCCCAGTTCGCTTTTCTGAGTAAACTTTTTGAGTGCGGGTTGAACCGTAGCAACACGTTGAAGTTGATCCCCAGGTATTTGACGTTCCTTTGCGCAGGAATTGTGGATCCATCGGGAAGTTTCAGGACAATATTTCTACAAGTGGCTGCTGAGCCACTTCTGCCGTTATGGGGTCTTCTAAAGCAGACAAGCTCCGATTTCCTTGTGTTGATTTGTATGCCCCATTTCTTGTAGAAGTCAAACAGTTTGTTGAATTGTGCCTCTAGTGGTGACATTGAGGTTGCATACGTCAGTGAGTCATCTGCAAACAACAGGTTTTCACAGTTTTTTGTAACGGGTTGGTCAGATGTCATTAGGCAGTAGAGAGCAGTTTCCCAATTGTACAAAAAAGTTCCTGTAGGAAAGAAAAGAAAACAGAAATTTTATTAGTGGCGGGGGTAAATGTAGGAGATGTAGTTTGTGTATAAGGGCATCTATCCATACGCTATCGATGACTGTTGAGGGCTATGATGGTGTCATGCTGGAACTTCAGGAGGGGTCGTAGGGTTGACTGCGTCTCCCTATTTCTTCCAAGAGCTTGCTTAGGTTGCTAAGGAGGGGAAATTGGCCTGTAATTGGAAATCAAGTTCCTGATAACTTTCTTCGGGATTGCCACGATTTTTGCTGTTTTTCATTTTTGAGGGAAGTAGCTGTTGTTGACACAGTTGTCTGGGATGATAGTTTGAAGAATCAAGACTGTCTCCGGCATCCTCTTTATAATGAAGTTGGAAATTCCTTCTGGTCCTGTTGACTTCTTTGGTCTGCAGTTGCTGATTATTTCAACTACTTCTTCTGTTTGGCTCAGGTTTGGGAAATCAAGTGGGTCACTTGCTGGATTTGTGTCGCTGAATATAGCTCTTTCATTGTTGGGTATCAGGGTTAGTTGGATAGAATCATTTACTTCATCAAGGAAGACTGGGTCTGTAGAGGGATTGGGAGTGAAGTTTGCTTCAAAATAGTCAGCAAATGCTTCAGCTTTGTCATGAATAGTTGTAACTTCCCCATTGTTGGTGGTGATGGTTTCCGGCATCGGTGATTTTTTTCAAATCAGTTTGTTGATGTTCTTGAAGGCATCATGTCCAGGTCTTATTGACTGCAGTCTCTTGTTGAACTGATTAGTGTTATGGTGTTGAATATTCCGCAACATAATGTTGATATACTTAAGTTCGTTCCATACTGTCTGGTAGTTGCTGTTAATTGTGTTCAGTTCGCGTTCCTGGATCCTTTGAAGACGTTTTCTTAATTGTTGTCGGTTAGTGCAGAGGTTCTGGATATACTCAGGAAGATGCTGGTATCTGTCCTTTGATGTTTTGGGCTGTTTTTGGATATCCGGTGCACTAGTAACTACCGTTTCCAGGTGGTTAATAGCTGCGTCAATTTCTGTATTCTGCAAATTTCTATTTTGAGGTGGTACTGTTATGTTGGCTTCTATATCTCTTTGGAATTTATTAACATCCAGCTTTCTATAATTGATGATATGCTCTCTTGGTTCATTTGCCAGGAATATGGTTTGCTGTAATTTGTTGTTAAGCTGAACAGCTTCATGGTCCGAGTCCCCGGTATTATTGAACAAGTGTAGATCCTTAGTTCTGGAAGGGTACAAGAAAAATTAGAAGTTGAAATAAAAAAATCAAGTGTCGATGGTGTTTTGGCATTGCTTGGTTTGGGTTTTGAAACAAGCACTAAGGAGTTCTGGTCGTTGTTGTCTTCTAGCCAGTCTACAATCGTCTTGCCCTCAGGTGAGATCGTAGTATCCAGAAATAGGTAATGCCTCGCGTTAAAATCGCCGCCGATGAGTCCATAAGTACTTCTGCCGATTATGCCATTCAGAATTTGGAGGTCTTTGTGAATATTTTTTTTATATTCATTTTTATTTAATCTTAACTTATAACTATCTTAAAGCTAGACAAAAATGTTTAAAACTAGCCTAATTATCAATAACTTACAACTAATTTACTGGCCCTTTACGGGCGCTCTACACTAAACTATATCTCTTAATACTAATGTCTTTCGACCTAAAAACTATATGAATCCATGCTTATTATTTTATTTTTTATTTTCACCAAGAAAACTTTTTGGAAAAAAAAACTCAGTATCATATCATTTTTACATTTTATTTTAGCTTACAAACTACTTAAAGCTAGACTGAAAATAATTAAAAACTAGATACCACTAACTTATACTAACTAAGAATAACTTAAGCTACTTACATCTACTTAAAAACTAGAACAGCCACATCAGCTTTTTTCGGTTATTTTTATAATTTTTTTTTGTATATTTTGTAAACACATGCAGACACACAGAGACATGCAACCCACACAGCCAAGTACATACGTACATACATATTCGTATGTACATACATACACAGGCACGCAGCTGCATGCACAAATGCCCCCGCAAACATACATATTTTTTTAATTTTTTTTTTGTGCCACCCCGACTGTTCCTTTTACCTAATTTACCTAAATCTACGTAAGTCGGCCAAGACATACCATCCTAATCGACTTTATGTATCATAATGCTGTTCAGAGAGTCACCAGAACTGGTTCTCTTGTTTCGCCCTATCCCTTCGGTCCCGATCGGACACAGTCCTACTGAACCAAAGGCGCTCTTCTTCACCTTGAGCGATGACGTCTCGACCATACAGGAGTCGCCTATCTACAGTTTTCCGGCTGACGTGGTAGATGAGCGGAACCGCCATTCCATCCTGTATCAGCCCTCGATTTTCTAAAAAGAGGAATGCCTCGGGAGGGATGTAGCCACTTAACCGCGCACTCTCAAAATATTCATTATTGGGGTAGTAAGCCCCAAAAATTAAGCTGTTGGGTAAGGACATCGCTCTTGCAGTGTGACCCCGAATCAGCTTAAACAAAAAATTATCTATTCTGTTTATGTTGGCTCCGTTGTATACAACCTGGTTGGAATAATATCTTGTGTACTCCGACTCTGGTGTTCTGTGTATTCCAAGGCAACGTCTAAGACATTGCCTCTCAAACACCCGAATCTTTTCTATTTGAGGTGTGGCAACGTTGAACCACACCGGGCATCCGTAGGCAATCATCGGCCTGATGAGAGCCATGTAACAAATCACCTTCACCCTGCTGTCAAGACGGCTGCTATAAAACAGTCGTTTTGTCAAGGCAAAGGCTCCCCTAGCCCTGGCCAGGGCAGCACCTATATGTCTGTCGAAATACAGGTACTGATCCAACCAGATGCCAAGGTACTTTACTACACTTTTACTCGCCAGTGGATGTGAATATTTCTTATGCTTGATGTGCACTTGAAATAAACACAGATGATGGTGAGGGTTTCAAATCTTCCAAGTGCGATGGTGACTGCAGTGGCATCGCTGGTTGGGAGACCTGTAATGAAGGTTTCGGTGGTGTTGGAAGAGATCTTCTTCTTTACCTAGATGGCCGTACTTCTACGACCCTCACCCTTGTCGTTCCGGAATGATTTGAAGCTCGCCATGTCGATTTTTTTGCGCCTGCTGACATGTGTCTCACTGATGAGTGCGATGTCCGGGTTGTTGTTCTTCATCCACAAGTTAAATGTCGTCCTCTTCTCTAGGCTGTACAATGAATTGATATTGTACGTCATGACGTGGAGCTTCTTTAGTTGCATAGTTCGAACAGAAATGTGGCCAGTGCCACGAACTTCTCGCCTTCGCTAAGCTGTGCACAGTTTGGTGGAACTGTAATCCGTGCTTTTCCCATGAAGCTGAGCAAATCTGACCCAAATATCTCTTGAACTTCGGTGTTCAAGTTCGTTGATGGGGCTGATGTTGCTTTGGTTGGTTCAATCCTTGGTGTTGTTTGGGGTGTCATCACTTTTGCTGGTGTAGTTTTTTTGTTATTGTTGGTTGCTCTTTCATTTTTCTAGTGTGTGTGTTGGTTAGCCTTTGGCCATCGCATCGTTGCAAAACTGACAGCACGACGGGTTACTACACATGCTGATTTGGCGGCAAATTGTACATGATCTACATTCATCGAAATATTGTCAAAGAGCAAACAAACTTTTATAACGAAATAATTGACCGTTTTAGAAAAAAGCACAGGCGGTTGCAGTTGCTATTCACTAAGTAACAAATGTTGAAGAAAAATAATATATTTGCTTCTTTTTATAATTATTTAGCGTCAACAAGAATAAAATGTCACATTTTTTAGTGCCAAAATAAAATCACTTACAGCTGACCTATGTCAAGACGAAATAAATAAACTTTTAATAAAAAAAAAACATCGAATTCAAAAATTGCATATTCATCTTTTATTATTTAGTTATTTTTTTTTAACAGTTTTAAATAAATTTCATTAAAATTCGAAAATAGACAAAACTTTAAATGGCGATGCTTAAAAGCAATATAAATTGATCAGCGAAATCAAGCATCGTTGCGCGTGCTGTTGACATGTGTTTCGTAGACCTATCTACGGAGTAGTATATGTAATGTAATGTATATTTAAGCAATCTTAACTAAACGCCATCTAAGACGAACGTCAAGAGAAGCTCGTAACCTTTCTAATTCTCTGCATTATTTCAGCAGAATTCCATCTAAAACTGATCTCAAATTTAATATTTTATTTTTCATATATGTAATTGAAATTCTAAGAATTAATTAAATCTCTACTTTAACTATCTATCACAAGAAGGTCTAAACGAAATCTAAGTCGAATATTTTATTTAACACCTACTTTTTTAAATTAACACCAAGATAAGTTCATTAAACTTGTCAGGATCTACCTAAGCCAGTCAGTTAACTTACTTGATTTATAACCCAACTCAACTATTAATAATCTAATCAATAACTCGTTTAAAGTCTTTAACCAATACACTGAACGAAAAACACACTATAGAAAAAGGTTTGCATTTGGGAAAAAATCGAGATTTTTTTTTTATCAAACTTGGCAGTACGTTGAAAGGGAACATGAAAAAAGTTGGTTCCGCAATTCTGTCTGTTAGTCGATCTACAGCGGTGGTAAAAATCTTATCAGAAGTTAAACGTGAAACAGTTTTAAGTAGGATGCAAATTATCGAAACTGCGCGCAGTGGTCGGATTCACCACTCTAGCGGGACAAAATACAAAAATCAAAGTTATGCGAACCGTTTCAAAATGATGTGGGCTACTTGTCAAAACAGTAGGTAACTCTTATTGATATTTCGTTTTATGATTTCTTTCACTGATACGAAAATATTAATCTTTGAAGTAAGTAGTTGATGAAAGCAACTTAGCGCCAGCAGATAAAAGGTGTTTTTTTCAACGTGAAAAATAGGACTAGATTGTTTTATTGAATTTTCAACTGGAATAAAACTAAATAGTTTCGCCTCGAAAATTATAAAAAGTAATTCTGTGGAGTGTTGGCTTTGAGGTAAAACAAATACTTTTTGCGCGTTTTTGCGACACCCATACAATTATTTTAAATTTTCAGAAAGGCCTCCCTAATATCGCGAAAGCAAATTTTTGAAATTTGGCGGCAAATGGATAAAACAAAAAGCTAACAAGTTAGAGCAATTATTATAGATAAGCTTTAGCTTCCTGAGGTACCTGAAGATTCTAATTAAAAACTTAATAGTTCCGTAAATACTTTTCTGTCCAAAATTGGTAAAAAAGGGGTGGAACGCGGTAGGCATGTTAACCGATTTTAAGCTATATAAATATCTCTGTTTTTTTTTTGCAGAACCGCTATCTTAGCTAACAGAGAACTTAAGCATTTAAGTTCAACATAAGTAGTTATCTGACAGTTTACGCAGAGTAGCTCATAAGCGTTTAAAGTTGAACGTAAATATTTACGAAATATTTATTCAAACGAAGGAATCAAGGAATCTTGAAGGAATTTGCCAAAATCCATTTGCTTATATCTTTTAAAATGTATCGAATTGAAACAAAACACTTCGAACTTACATATTTTTCTCCGTGTAGGCTCTAATCCAATTTATCGATTATTATATCATCTTTTAACCAAAGATGCAATGCTAGTATACGTAGTTGTGTTTTAATTGCCAAGATATGACAGAAATAAGAGATTTATGACAGCCACGTCTATAAAAGAATATTTTCTGTTTCCTTGACTTCGGACAAATCTATTAGAATGTTTGAAATAATTCATCGGATCAGTGACACATATGTACAATTATCGATAAATCATTTAATTATTGCTTTTGGAATTCTGCTTCTTCTCTATAACATGAATAGGTCTTCAGTTGATCGGATGCCAAATTATGGACTTTTATAAGCTTCAAAGAATTAAATGAATTTATATTAATTTAACACCCAATTCCGATTAATTGAGAAATAAGGTTTTCTTGGTGGTCTGAATTGAATAAAAGGCTTATAGATAGAATTGGAGAAACCCATTCATTAAATATTCATATTAGTGAATGAAATCTGAATATACTCAAAAAACATAGAATTTATTAGCTGCGAAGAGTTTAGTGGGCTTTTCGTGTTGAACAAAAAATGCCATGTGAAATTATAGAAGTAGAGAGAGAGTGATTAGACAAGCATCAGGCATGGAACTTCTACTAAGACAAGTAGAGCAACTAATTGCAGGTCAAGACCCGCCACATCTTCATCGGCTTCAAAGCTGCATTATGCATCATCGTCAGTGGCACTTAATGGGAAAACGAATCCAGTTCGTTCGTGTGAAACTAAAAAAATTTCGTTCTGGAACATATTGTGCATAGAGCTGGCTTAAACAAGAAGGAACTATCTCCAGTTCCTTGAAAGTACGGACGATATTGACATCAATATCATGAGTCGAATTGCAGGCCAATTTATAGACCAACCTTTCGGAGATGCCAGAGTGTTTAGATACGAAGGCGACTGGTTGGTCAGACGCTTCTTCAAATTGTTGTGAAAATCTATTCTGACTTCGCAGTGATATAATTCATCACACTGAAATTGTCATTACGGGCGATGTATTCAATTCTAGCTAGCTCAGCTTTTCGAGCCAAACAACACCCGAAAGTAGGTATGTTGAGGTCTTTGCTGGGTTACGCCAACTGACACAGATTGTTGACGATACAACTCGAATCCCTGAAGTTGCAGGTCAAACCGCAAATAACACTAAGACTTGTTCCTTACCTCTGACCCAGATAAATACATTGTAAATGTATTATCGCCTCTAGGCACATCCGATCATTATGCAAATTTCTCATGCCAGCAATACTGGCAACTAGGACGGTCTCAATCATTTCTTCAGGAACCCTATCTGGTCACAATGCTTTCTCGGTAGAGGCCTATAGAAATGAGAAATATCATCCGGAATAGGGTGAAATCTATTTAACTGAAAGAAAGTGAATGATTTGATTCGAGCTGTAAAGTGGTTATTAGGGTTAGAGAAGTAAGTTTCCGGTATTTTTAAGCAACCCCACTGCCGACACCCGGAATAAGCTTCAATAACCTAGAAAGATTTGTAACGTTTACATTCAGAGAACCAAATGCTTGCATGACCAAAAACTAAGGAAAAAAATACTACAATGTACCAAAGGTAGTACCTACAGATTTTTGGTCCTTTGTAAAACAAACATCCAGGATTTGTCTTCGGTTCCAACGCTCGTCTTTAATGACACCCCTTTTGTCTGGCTGACGTTGGCTTGATCCGAGATATTAATGGTACTGACAAATCTGGTATTTTCCTTTGTTTGTAAAGAGGACCAGCTCAGCCTTTGAGGGATTAACCTTCAGACCACATTTTTTTGTCCAGTTACAAACTTTGGCTAAAGCGTTTTGAAGTTTTTCCTCATTTTCATTAATGACCTCTTGTCTGGAACTTCTAATACACTAAATTATTTTGCTGACGATAGTAGATCTCAACTTATCATATCATTAACAGCTTCACTTCGTTGCACATAATATCCACAGTCACAAAATGGGTTTTCAGCTGCTTCCCACTCAGAGCGTTGCGGAGCATCTTGCATGGTTTTTTGATCTGTTGTGGCTAACCCACATTTTCCTGAGGAGGTCGTGGCCAGCATGTATGTTTGTCGAGTCTTCGATAAGGAACAAATCGCTATTAGAACTAGAATGCCAATTGTTCTTCCAATACTCCACTGCATCGTATTTCATACTTTTAAGTTCTTGGGCTAGATTCAGCAGTGTTCGTCGAGATTAAGGTGGAAAAGGGGCCTAGGGGAAGGTTGTTGGCGTTTATTTTCCCATATCCTAGAAGAAGAACTATTTTTCGTTTTAACTTTGCAGGCTGTATATTGCTTAGCACGGGGAGAAATCGGGTTGTTGTAATGCGAATTATATCTCTGATTATACGCATTTAGTTAGCAGTCTATCTTGTGTGTGTGAGCACTATTGAGCCAGGCCAGGCCGCAGCTGAAGAAACTATGTCCAGAGTGGCTGAACGCAGTGTTTTTGCAGGTTCTCCCCATGTAGTCGACGCTAACTTCTGGATGATGTTATTTCGGGTTTTTTATAATTCGGCAGTAGAATTTGAAGCTGCTCTTTAAATGACAGTGTTCGGTCTAGAGAGACTCCGAGGTATTTTGATGTGGAGTTGTGAGTAAGGTATACGTTTCTGAATTCAACCTTGAGTTAATTGATGTCGTGTTCGGAAGATCATATAGATGTAGAGTTTGAATTGAAGTGGTGCCAAAAATGATCTCTGGTATTGGCCATTCGAAAGTTTTCTTGGCCGACTCTTTCCATCATAAAGAAAGACGTGGAATGATTTATCGATGAGCATCTTGTTTAAAATTATTTCTATTTCGATGCAGGCACGATCTGAAAAAGTTCGCAAATGAGACTATGCCTCCAGGCAGTGTCGTACGCAGCTGTGATATCGACGAATGCCATACGTGTTTGAGCTTGGCTTGGTATCCTGCTTATATGTGTGTGGTTAAAGCCAGCACTTGGTAATAACAAATGCGCCTAGATCTAAAGCCAACTTGTTCTATGGGTACTATTGCGTTAATATAAGGTTCGATTCTGTTGTAAATCAGTCTTTCGAAAAGCTACGCAGAGAGGAAAAACGAAGGAGAAATGCGAAAATTAGATGGAGCATGTGTAGTTTATCTTTAATGGTCAATAAAACACAGTAAACTCTGTTTTTTTAAGACTATTCAAAAGAAATAGTAGTGAAAAAAAAATGAAAATTCTAATACAACTAAAATATTTATTATCTATTTTGTTCTCAAATAGCGAACCAGTACATAATGTATGTTCACGTGCTCCAGTAGTCCATATTAACATTGTGATTAATGAAATCAACAACGAATTATTGTTAATACTATCATTTATTGTATTGAAATAGATTTTTTTTTTTTTTTTATAACTTTGCACGCGCTCAATGGATTATGAATACCCTTTATATGTTTTTTCTTAACACATCGCGGCATCCGGTGGAAGAAGAGAAAGTATAGGAAAGATGTGTGGCGCGATGTTCCGAGACAAGTGCTGGTTGATGTCTCAGATTTATCCCCAGGGATGGCGGCTGAACTAATGCAGAGAGAATTACCGTGTCTTATTTATTTATGTCCCTTATAATTCGCATTATTTTATTTATTTCGTTGTCATATTTTATGGGTATGCTAGTTTACTCAATCACATGTTGTTAGTGTTATGCCTAAACAGCATGTAATGAGCAAAGCAGCAACTTATTTTATGGCAATTTTTAGAATTGGTTTTTTAATGGAATATAAGAAGACATATACAACGGCAGAAATCGAACCTGCAACTACGAGGTTGACAGGCGATCACACTACTATCGCGCCACGGCCACCCCGTATGTATGTAAGATTGTCATGTTCGTTATGTATTGTGTACCCTACAGGCCTTGAAAAATTGCTTTTTATATTTGTTTTTAAAAATGGCGCCCAATTTATTCATATCTTCTTCGGTTTACCATAACCTTTTAAGACTATACTTCACAGGATCATTTCTGTAGCAAGTCTTCTTTTGCTTTTGAAAAAAACTGACTTAGAATGAGAATGGGACATTATATCCAGGAGTATTACCAGGAGATCAATGGAGCAGAAAAAGAAATTATATGCTTATTTTGTGGATTTCAAAGCAGTCTTTGACAAGGGAAATAGAAGAGCCTTGATGTACAAATTGTCATCGCTAGGAATTTCTCGTAAATTCTTAATCTTGCCCCATCTACTGCATCAGTGATGGACAGAGCTGAATTGTCTGAATGGTTTGAAACGACAACAGGCATCCCCAAATGCATGTGAAATGTACTTCCGGGAGGAATACGCTTTTCCGCTTTACCTCAAAAGAATCGATGCTTGCAACAATTCGCGTGGTTGTATTTTAAATGATGTAGTAATTCACACATAATGTCAACGTTCAGACTTTATAATAAAACAGAAATATCATGAAAAAAAATATTTTGTATGTTTTTTATGTACGCTTACTTTTGAAACCGCAAAATGGATAACCCATTATACGCATATGGATTAATATTACAATGTTCCGTACTTTTGGAAAGAAACCGTTTTGAATCTTGTTTTTCTGTTTCAGTTATCTGCAGTTTGATCCACTTTTAGCACAATGACAATTTCGATTGTTAACCATTTGAAATGTCGTCCACGATATCTTAAAGAGTGGGATTTGCCAATTGATCTTTGATAACTTTAATCTGCTAAGAATCGGTGTCGCCGCAAGTTTTTGAATTGAAGGTATCGATGAAGGACTTATAAAAGATCCAATTTCCCTTAAAACATATAAAAACTCATCCCTGTTCAGTCTAATTACCGTGAAAACTTAAAATAATATTAAGAATTTAACTTTAGATCTTATAGCAATACATATTCACATACAAACTTAATCACATTATTTTAGGCAAACTCCAAGTTACTTAGGTTGCCTCGCAAATTTTGTATATTTTTTTTCTTACAGTTCTGCTTTCTTCTTAAAATCGCTAATAAAATTTTATCCATTTTCATAAGAAGTCGTAATTTCAACTTAGAGACAAAATAAAAATGAATGAACCCACAGATTTGACAGTTCGAAAACATTTTGAAGTTTTCGAAATCGATCGAAATTTGAAAAATGTGATTTCAATTCGATTTCGACCGAAATGCGAAACATGTGTTATCATTTCATTAAACGACAAAAGTGATTTTATTACTTTATATAAAAGTCGATTTTTGTTATGGGTTTCAATGTTATTTAAGCGTGAAACAACACTTTCTGCTGATGCCCTACCATGTGGCATGTGGTAAATCTAAAAATCTGATCATGAACATGGGTACCATATTTTGCTCGTCGATTCCTAGAGACCTAAAGTGCCATTTGAAGCGTTTGAGTGCCACATTGCCATTTAAATTAAAAAGTGCCAAAAGTGCACGATCGTGCCACTTCGTCAACGCTGTTTATAGATACTGCAAATATGCTCTAAATTACCGCAATAGTTTTTTGTAGCTCTACATAACTTCAACCAGTTATTGCAGTTTAAGTTTCAAACACTGTATCTAAATACTTACAACTTTTTCTGTTTCAAATCATTTCAAAATTGATGCCTATTATATTATATTCCTTGTGTTTCGAATCATCTCGGGGTGGCCGTGGCGCGATAGTTGTGTGTTCGCCTGTCAACCTCATGGTCGCAGGTTCGATCCCTGCCTTAATCTATGTCTTCTTATTTTTCCATTAAAAACCAATTCTAAGAATAAATCTCATACAGTGAGTTGCTGGTTTACTCATTACATAGTGTTTAGGCATAGAACTCACAACATGTGATTGATTAAAACTAGAATACCGATAAAATACGACAAAAAATATAAAAATTAATGCGAATTATAAGGGACATCGATAAATAGACACGGAAATTTCTCCGCATTAGTTCGGCCGCCATCCCTGGAGATAAAATCTGAGACAACAACCACCTACAGTCTCTGAATATCGCGCCACACATCTTTCCTATCATTCTTTCTCTTCCTTAACCTCACCCTCACGCCCGCGCTGTGTTGATACATTTAAAGGGTATTCATAATCCCTTGAGCGCGTGTAGATTATAAAAAAAAAAAAATCTCAAAATTATTGAAAATGCACTTGTTGCTTTATTAAACTAAATGCTTAATAATTAATTAATTTATACATATATAATGCTTAAAATTTAAATTTAACTTCTTTATCTGTATTGTGTTATGGAATGTCGTTCAGGACGACGACGCACGGCAGAATTGCCATGTCCTTAATCTTAAAGGAAAAAATATTGTAAATAATTAATTTTTTTAAATAAAGAAATTATCTATCAATATATATTTGCATAAACTTTTCAATTATTTAATATCAAATTCCGCTAAAACTATCAAACAACATGAAAAGGAAAAAAACATTTTAATAGCAGAAGGACTTCTGCAGCTCGTAATTAAAGCTACTTACTTAAATTAATCCCAATGTATGTAAATCAAAGTTCAACAAACTTGTCACCTCACGAACCATACCGTCGTCGTATGCGCGATTAAACTGAATTCATGCACTCCAAACTGAATATAGAAGCATTCATATTAAAACGATTTCCCCAACATATAAATAAATCCGCTTTGTATAGACCTCTTTTCCACCTCCACTTAATAAAAATGACTTGATATTATTATGGTCTGGTCGGTCACCCATATGAATTATTCGTGTTTTGATTTCAATTCAATAAGCACCAAATTAATCCTAGTTTATGGGTGTTGAAAGTCCGACTGGCTGACAATGCAACGCAGCGTTTAAGGTTTATGATTGCGTTCCATTGTCCATGGACCGATGTGATGCAGCGCGGTGCGACGGCGACGTATGAAGTTTAATGGCGGTTCTCGCGTGCAGCAAAGCCGTAGAGTTTGCTGCGTGATTATTGTGAATGCAGATGCAACGAATGGTTCTAATGCAGTGAGAAGCTGTGAAGATCCTGGCTATGGTACATGCATATGGACGGATTTCGGTTGACAGCAATAAATCCGAAACGTTTAACGAAAAACCCAACAATAGTCGGGGAATTGTGATTGCGAGAGTTCGCCACGCCGGATTATTTCGATCTTGGATGGAGGTAAAATAATAAAAGAGAATATAGCAGTTTGGAGAACGGTGGTTGTTAAAAGGAAGATAATTACAGAGAAACGAGAGGGAAACATATTGTTAAGGATTTTTAATTGATTAACAATCAGATATGGTTTTTTCATATTTGATTTTCAATTCTTATTTTTGATGTCATATAAAATTATGATCTTCTTTTATGAGAGGGGTAATACTATTGACAATAGAGTGTATAAAAAAAACCGTTAAAAGTACAGAGGGTACAATTTAAAAAAAAAATTGCTAATTGGCAAAAATGATTAGATATATAGATTTGTTCTTTTAAGACAGTAGGTACTATTTTTGATCATGATAATTAAACTGCTAATTACTTTTCCATTTATTAGTGTTCAACAATTATGCCCAGCATGATTGGATCAGATGAATGCTATCCGAGAGAATGTCTTTGGCAACTTGTAATGAATTGTTTGCTTTATCAATTTAATCGATAAAGTGGGCTTCTTATTTTTTTTCTAGCACCTTATTATATCTCCGTTTTACTTGCGATATACATAGATACTATATGAGGCAAGTTTTGCATTTGGAAAAAAATAAAATGCACGACTGGATCGCACTTGCTCCTATGTTCGATTACATTATATGCAAAATATTCCTAATAGAAACGGCTAAATGTATTTTTAAAGTCGTTTTTCACTTAATTTTATAGGCATACATTATGTATATAAAAATTCTTAAATTTTTTCTAAAAAAAATTGGTATGAACATTTTAAGTATTTAACAATATAAATTCAAAAACAAAATTTCATAAAAAATCGTCTAACCGTTTTCGATATATTGAATTTTCAAAAAAAAAATATTTGTTAGAGCGAGATAAATAATTTGCAAAAGACTTGCCAAACAACTAAATGCCACAAGCTACAAGCAGTCAGTCGTAAAACAGTCATTGAAGTGTGAACATATTTGCGCCTTTAGTCCATTGAATAAACTATAAAAAACATTAATATTTGCCTAAAGTCAATAAATTATTACTAACTTAGTTTACATTTGCCTTTTATTGATGTAAATCCTTTAAGTTAGAAGCCGCCAATTTAAAATATTTTTTTTTTTAACCAGTTTTTCAAAATTTTAAAATGCAGTGTTATTTAGAATTTGAAGGACCTCCTATATAAAACCGTGGAGCCGCTTATGAGAAAGTTGAAAATAAACCGTGTTTGAGATAATTAAGACAATCGCCTAAAACGCTTAAGTACCACGTTTGAAGAAAATCTCTTCAGTGGCTTAGACTGTAGACAATCTACAGACAGACGGAATTGCGAGAACCACTTTACAGGTGTCTCCATCATCGTAATGTCAAGTTTGATTTAAATCTGGAGAACGATTTTTTTTTCAAATGCAGAGGTTGCCCTCAAGTTAAGCTCAACGGTGCAATTCGATATAACATGGAAAGAAAAGAGGAGATAGGTGGCCAGATTAGATGCCACGAAAAGTCTTAATCTCTTTCCTACATATTATTATGTACACATGTGTTGTACTTGTATGTTAGAAAACCTACCAATCATATTGGAGATACTAACTCCATTTGTAACGATCTAAGCATTTACATACATACATTTATGTGCGTATTAGAGTTGTACAGAATTGTGATTTTGGCCGGATACCGGATACCGGATATTCGGCGGCCAGATATCTCCCCAAATGAAAAGTTTAATAGCTTGGTGGTCTGGTACTCAAATCAAACCGGTACAAGTAAAACCTTAATAACTTAAACTATTGCTATTGCTAATAAGTACTATAGTTGCGATCACAAATAATTGTTGTTGTTGACATGGTATACGAAAACAAACGTAATCGTTTATTAATTATTTTAAAAAATCTTGCAGTTATTTTTGACTCCAAACTAAATTTTGTTAACCAAATCAAGTTTCTCGATAATAAAGCAAACTCCATGTTAGGAATCGCTCCATATCGAATCGCTTTTTATTTAATTGATCCTTATACATTGCAACTTATACGTTGCTTAAGGTCGATTCTTGAATATTGCTGCGTAGTTTGAAATCCACATTACAATATTCTATACTATAAGAATCTAGAGTATTTAAAAAATGAAAAAAATTGACTAGGTAAATAATAAACAAAATGCCTTCTAATAAAGTAAGATGCCAGCTTATTAGCAACAAGACATTGGAAAATCATCGCAAGATGTTCGATTTCACATTTGTTCATGACATTTTATGTTTCATGTAGATTGTCCTGGATCTGTTAGCTCTAATCGATCCATATGCCACTTCTCTTGTTCTCAGAACTCGAACCTTGATTCATGAGATTGCTCATAGATTATAGTTTTACCTCCAATGGTTTTATCGTTCATTTTAGTAGAAGTGCGTTACCAAATATGCTAGGTCTATAGACTATTTATCAAACTATTAGTTACGAACTTATGTTTATTATTATTTATTGCATATTAGGTTTTTTTATTTTCTCTTTTAAATGTATTATTAATTAGTCTAACGAATGTAAGTATTTTTATAAACTATAATTGAAAATAAATAAAAGTACACATGAATGCAGAAAAACTAATTTTCATTCACCATAATTTTGCTGGCTATAGTAAATGTACAATATTAAATTACTGATAGCCCATCTTTATATATGAAATAAGATCAATCAGATCATAAAACTTAATATTTTGTTATTTTCTGTACTAAAAAAACGACTATCCGGTATTCGGCCGGATATAAAAAGATTATTCGGCTCCGGCCGAATAATATAAAAGGAGCCGAATAGGCCGGATACCGAATACCTACCGGATATCCGTCACATCTCTAGTTCGTATGCAATATACATAAGATACTGTCTTGACTTTCAACAATTTAATTTTGCTTTAATTACTTGAGAACCTCCTTACGCCTTTTCGGATGCATATGCTTACGCCAGAACTTTTGTAGACGATGACTGTGGCAATATCTTTGTGGAACACTGTTTTTAAAAATATTGAAATTTTTCATCAACTTTTGCATTTACAATGTAAAAAACGAATAAAAATTGAATAAATTTGTTCTTTTAACCCCTCTAAGATATATATTGTTGGACACATCCTTTTTACCGCCCCAAGTCTTACCTCAATTTTAAGATCTTAACCTTAAAGATTGAACTACTAGAACCGGCGATATAAGTTCAAAACAGCCACCACATCTTTTATTTTTAGTGAATTTTCAAACATACTTAACTGTTCTTCTACACTGAACATCGATGATAAGAGTCGAACTAATCAGGCAATTTTGAATGTTTTTTTTTAGACCCCAAAATAACGGTACTTGCTGTAAAATTTTGTCTAATATAGAAAGTCCTTCGAATTCTAAATAATTCCAAAATTTCCCAAAAATAGTTTTTTAGATTTTTCACTTTGGTATTTACTGTCTCCTTATTATTACCCACCGTTTTCATTCAGTTAAAAGTAGAGGTATAGAAAAAAATTCTGACATGTGTTGGGCTCCCATCCCTACTTTAAAGTGTTCAATCAATCATCAAATAAATAAATAATAATAAAAATAAAAAATAATAAATAAATCAGAATGAGATACACGACTTGCGCCTGCGAACAATTTTCAGGTCCATTAAGCGAAATTATTCGCACTACTCGAATTTTCCTCCAAAACGTTGTATCGTTTGCTTTATGGTATATTTTATGCTCAATGAAATATATATTGAGGGGTTAGTAGTGCGACATTTAGATCTATTCTCCCCCCATCTTGTCATCTTCCTTAAATAAGTTCCTCTAAAAAAATGTTTGGAGTGTACACGGTTGGTAGAAAATCTACCAATCTCTTACAATTTATTGACAGGTATTCAGCCAGTAGCTTTCCGACAATAAATTGTCAGCCAAATTCTGACAATATATTGTAGGAGATTGGTATAGATTTTCTATCAACCGTGTACACACATAATTAATTGTCATCTCATTGGTAGATAATTGTCAGGCATTTTAAAGTCTGACAATATTTTAAGATCTACCATTCGTGTACACTAAGCTTTATGCTTTTTGTCAAGCCTCTCTCTGCCAATGTATTTTATTTAAAGTTTGTAAAATGCTTACTTAAGAATTATAAACAAAGGTGTGTGTAATTCACACTACTCAATTTACATATGTAGTTTTTATTAAATTTAGCTTTGAAAAATTAATAAAAATTCTCTCTCAGTGAACAATCTCGAAATACTGAACATGCCTGGTGTTTATTACTTCACTGTATCTGAAGAATATTTTTATTATTTTTTTTATTTAATTTTAACTATAATGCTTGTAAGACTTAAGTCTTTTTAAATGCAAACAGAATTGCATGCCACTAGAAGAGGGAATAGAAAGATGGGAAATTTTTTTTCTGAACGGTATATTGGGAATTAGGTGTTTATTATCTCATTATAACCGGAATCCACTTAAAACTGGGAGGTATAGAAAAGAATGATAACTAGAGTGGGCCGAACCCACAGGTCTAAGTTATTACTGAAGCTCTATATCAAATGCGCCATTGCAACCCATGTTTGCTTCTTTTTCCTTATGCATATAACTTAAACTTTGATTCAACCTGAGTAGATATATATAAGTGCAGCAGCTTCCCGCCTACTACCTATCCGACTATAGAATGCATTTTATAGGTATTAAGTGCAAAAAGTTATCTACTACAGGCCACACAATATTGACACGACAAAAATTTAAATTGAATCGCAATCCCAATCCCTCTATATCATTCTACCGATACCGATATATATACGCCCATGATACACGTTATGATTCTTCTGACAAAAAAAAATCCTGCAATTCAAGGATTTATCGAAAATCAAACTAATTTCCGGTGGTGGGCAACTTTTAATTGAAAATTTTGCATTTTGATGGAATTTCAATCGGGTCTTTCGATTCAGTTTTTTTGCTGCAAAATGGATGATTCTTTATTTTCACGCTACGCCGGATTCTTATTTTCCTTTTCAATATTTCATTGTTGTTAGTTGCTTCGCTTTTCGCTATAACAGGATCATGTGTCATCGGAATATTGTAAATATTCATACAATCGGTTCGAGGGAAGAATTTACTATTGTACTTTTAATTGGAATTAATTTGTAATATTTTATCGGAAGATTTAATTCAATATTTCCCATGAATAAAATTAGATAAAAATAATAATCTTAAAAGAAAAAAAAAACTTCGATTGAAGTTATTTATCTTATATGTCCAACGATTTAAAAGTTAAAATTTTCATGAATGTTACCTTTTTAATAATAAGGAATACATGATATGATATTGATAGTTGGCCTACGTCACTTGGTGACAAAAATGCATACAAAACTAATTCAGAAATAAAAACAAACGTGGGGTGAACTACGTCACTTGGTGACAATATGTGCGAGAGAGATAGGATAATGAAATGCGGAATATTATACCAGTATTCTTTATACCATGCAAATGCAACTTAGATTTTTTTTTGTACTACAGCTACAACTTCAATTGTAGCTATTTGATACGATTCAGCTTCACCTTTGTGTCCAAGCAATGACAACTTGACGCAGAAGGTCGAGAACCGAGAAATCAGAACGAAAGATAAAGAGAAACACACATATCCGAGAACTCGATACACTCTCCGCCACTTTAATAAGATACCACTTAGTTCTTCTAGTTTTCTGTCATTCATTTCTCCTAAACCAATCATGTTATACTCTGTTCAATTTATATTTTCAATACAGGTCTTATGGGAGAGCTTTTTCAAATTTGTGATACACACAAATTATTTTTGTAATCTTGTTAAAACCAACGTATATCCCACCATAAACTACCTACTGTACATCAAAGTACACACTGCTGCATGTGTGCCTTCTCATGCACTCAAGCAACCCTCGTAATCGTAGTGTGCTTTTAAAATAAACTTATTGAATCAGAGTTACCACTCCTACGTTTGCGGTAATTTAGTATGCTTGTTACTGCAACGCTGTAAGATTTTTAAAACAGTACGAACTTATTGGCATCTCTATCAGTTAGAGTGAAAGGCAAATATCCTATCTTCCCTATTTTCAGTATATAAATTGAACGAGTATAGAGACTTAATTTTTTTTTAAATCAAAGTTCATAATTGTTGGTATTTAAAGTTATAAGAAAAGTTTAATGCTTAAATCAATAAAGTATTAAAAAAATATTTACTAAAGTCCGAGATAATGCGTGATCATTTTAGAGAATTTTGACTATTTTTATTTCAAACATTACTTAAATTTAAAGTATTAAAAGTAATTTTGATTAAATAACAATTTTTTTAATAGATTTGGAAGGGATGCATACAAAGTGGCCAAATAATTTAGCGAAATCGAGCTCCAAGGTAACTCGATGGCTTTGGTTAGTTCGGAAATACTATATTGTTGTCCTGATCGATATATTGACGTGTCAACCATCCCCACGCATTTTCAAGGTTGTTTTAATCCGGTGAGTACGTCGGCCAACTTAATATTTCCATATTTTGGATCTCTATATACGTTTTAACTACCCGGTCTGTATGTATTGGCACGTTATCATATGATATGTCTACGGCAAAGGGTCATAAAGGGTATGAAAGTATCGAAAGGCTACTTTTAGTAAACCACTGTCAGTCAATGCATTCATTGTAGTGGACAAAAATTGGAGTTTGCAGGAACCATAATAGGAAATTGGATCCCATACCATCACACCTCCAAACATTCCGCAGCTCTGCCAGACCAAAATTGGGGCGTTGCTCTTTTCGAACAGGGTTAAATGGTAGTTTATTCTTGATTTTAAGTCTATTTATATGCTTAAGTTTTTGAAATAACACATAGTTGTGAGACTAGGGTTGGTACCACACTTTTTGATTTTGGCTAAAAAGTCGTGAGAATTTGACACTTTTCTTAATACAAGTCGTCTTTTCGCATTAGTGAGCACCCTGTGTTTGCGGCCTTTCATATTTTTTCCATACTTAAACTCATTACTTAAAAATCTGGATATAAGTGTTCGGCTCCTATCGAATTCTTCTTAGCTATTTTGGCAACTGATAAGCCAGCGTAGCGTCCTTAAAAGCTTTGATTTTTCATTTTTTGCCTCAGTTAATGCTTTTCCTCGAAATATTTTTGGTTTTTTTTACCAAATTGTCGAAATTTCAAAAAAATTTTGATCAACGAAAAATATGAGTCCGCGTGTCAAAGATAACAATCAAACTGAAGCATATCAAGTGGCGCAAAAATTTTTTTTTAATTTCATTGAATGTCAACATTAAGTGGAAAAGCACATATAACATAAGTATATATGGTCACATGAAACTAAAAACTTACCAAACATTGATCGAAAACAAATATTAATAGCTAACTAAGTTAACGTTCCCAGTGCTCAAGAGAGGGGTCCGGGCCCGAAGCATGAGCAGAACTGGCATCGACGAAACTGAGTAACTTTCAGTTATAGGTAAATGCATCCCCACAAACCAACTTTTGTAGATTATTAGACCGGTTTCGACGAAATCTCCGCCATATGTCCTTATAGGTGTTCATTTTCGGTATTGTCCTCTTCTTACCTGTCCATAATCTATGAAGCCCTCCCGAGTAGCACAGAATTCGATTTATAACAAGAATTCGGTTGTTTTTATGGTTTGTTAAAGTAATCTGCAACATTATTTGTTGTAAATAAGTTTCTCAATTGTTCATCGAAAGCAGTCGTAACTTTGTGAATTAAAATGTTATTTATTGGTTTTGTAAAAGTTTGAACTTAAAAAGATTATAAGAAAGTCAAACATTTGAAAGTTAGTAAAATGTTTTTATTACATCTAGTAAATATCTGTTTCAATAGATTCTTTAACTTTGATGTTAAGATAATATTCTTGTGACAATCTGTTAAGACATTTGGGTAATTTTAATATAATTTACAATTAAGAAGGGGCAAACAAATAACAAAAATATTTTTGTAACGTTTTTCCGTTAAAATGCTTATTTTAATAAAATTTAAATGAACAAGCTTATAACGGGCCCGCCATCTAACGTTTTTTTTTTTCAACTAGTGCTTATTTCGTGAATGGTAACACTTAGTTATGGTTGTGTATACGCTTGAAGAACGCGGGGAAATATTGCGACATTACTTTGAAAATCATGGTAATGTTGCAGAATGTGTGCGAAAATTGCGTACGGATTTTGGAAGAAGAGAAGCACCGTCAGCTCCGTATGTTCGTTATCTTGTGAAGAAAGTGAAAGAAACTGGCATCCTCATCGATAAACCAAAACGTGAAAAGCCAAAAACAGTTCGTTCACCCGGGAATATTGCTGCTGTGGCAGAAAGTGTGCGTGAAGCGCCAACAACATCAATTCACCATCGTTCTCAACAATTGAACATTTCGGAGACATCATTGAGACGAATTTTGCATAAAAACCTTGGTATGACGCCATTCAAAGTCCAATTGGTTCAGGAGTTGAAGCCAACTGACCATACAATGCGTTTTCGCTTCGCTAAGTGGGCCTGCGATCGACTTAGAGAAGATGCCGATTTTGCCAAAAAAATCATCTTTTCAGATGAAGCTTATTTTGATCTTGGCGGGTATGTAAACAAGCAAAATTGTCGCATTTGGGGCACAGAAAACCCGCACGCATACATTGAAAAGCCGATACACCCAAACCGAGTCACTGTTTGGTGCGGATTTTGGTCCAGAGGCATAATTGGGCAATTTTTCTTCGAAAATGAGCAAGGAGCGGCCGTTACAGTCATTGGCGATCGTTATCGGGAAATGTTGAACGAATTTTTGTTCACAAAAATTGAAGAGGAGGATATTGGCAATATTTGGTTTTAACAGGACGGTGCTACGTGCCACACAGCCGAAGCTAACTCTCCACCATTTATAATTCAAACTTCTTGTTACTATTAAAAACATCAAAACAAAGATGAATATGAATGCAACAAACAAAATGTTTGAATAAATATCGTTGAAACTAAGTTAAAACATACTACTTGTAATTTTTATGGACAGAAACTTTGTTGATTGAAATTTTTTTTTACCTTATTGACCGCAAAAATTGTAACAAAAAATTAAAAATAAAAACAATCGAAAACGAATTTAAAAAAAAACAACATTTATGTTTGAATATTTAAAAAAAAAATATTTAGAACGAATGCATTATTCCCTTAAACATAGCTTTGATGAAATATCGTATAGTTGGTTATGCACTTATACTGCATATCTATGAAAAGCCCCAGCTTTGAAAATCCGGAATGTCCATTCGTTCTTATCTACTTTGGTATCTATTCACAGAAAAAAATCAGCTATGATAAACTGATGTATGTCTGCCGGCCGGCCCTGGGATCTTACTCTATAAGTCTTTATTTAATTTATTTTTTCTATAAGAAAAATCAATGTTTAAAATTTTTCTTGATAGGTACCAAGTTTTAATGTTTAATATTAAACAGTGCCTCGGAAAGTTCGCCAACCAAGCCATTGCATATTTTCAGCTAGGGCTGGCAACGAGACCGAGGCTAGTCCCGGTCTCGTCTCGGTCTCGGTCTCGGTCTCGGTCTCGTCAACGAGACGAGACTCCTTTTAAAGTGCCGAAGACGAGACCGAGACAAAAGCGAGACGACACCGTAGTTTTGGTACCGAAATTCGAAGAGAGTCTCGCTGGTCTCGGCGGTCTGGGTGGTTTGGTTTCGGTTTTCGCTATAAGAACATTTTGTTTTTATTTAATTATTGTTTAGTATATAATCATGTTCAATTTTTATAATATTCACAAGTTTTTTTTGGCAAAATATTATATGCGCGTTAACATATTAAACCATATATGTATGTACATAGTTATACAGAGACATGCCCGTTGCGAAAATCCAGAGAACAGTACGTACGATTTATGTTGCTTCTTTTGGACATTTGGTAAGAAAATCCATCAAAATCCATCGAACGATCGCTCCGATTTAAGCGTATTAAAAGAACCTCACCTTCTATAAAATTAAAATTTTGCCTCAAAAAAATGTTTGCTCGCGAAGAAGTTGATTTTAAGCCTCTTGTATGACATTTGGAAAAAAATATTATGAAAACGTCAAAATATAGTTCGTTGCCTACCTGCCAAGCCATGAACTGTCAAATTCATTGAAGGATTACTCCGATTAAAATGGATTAAAAAAACTGTACAAAACTCAAATTTTATCTTGGAAATGCGGCTTTTCAAAGGTGTCTGATAACGTTACTTCACATCCTATTTTCAACGTTATCACACACCTTTGAAAACTAAATTCGCACAAGATGTAAGCCATTCGGAGCGCTTTCATACGCAACTAATAAAATTCAACTTAAAATCAAAGTTTTCGATTTACACAAGTAAAACTTACTCGTTTCAAGTGAAGTCTATGGCCTTAGTCGCCTGGTCTCGTCTCGCTGCCAGCTCTAATTTTCAGTGTAATTCGAATCCAAGCCTTCTAGATATTTTCAAGCAAATGGGCTGCATTTGAATAATTTTTTTACTCTTTTTTACGTATGCCCACAAGTTCTCAATCGGGTTGAGATCCGGACCTTGCACTCCAGAACTTTAATGTTTTCCCCCTCATACTAACACCTCACAAGACGACAAGTGATCATTATTCATTATTCTGCTGGAGAATATAAGAAACCGGTAAATGCTGAAATGCACGTTTTCCCGTATGATCTTGTAATGAAACTGAACTTTTCGTGCTCCAATTTGCCCATTATATGGCCAACACTACGACAGAAAAATGCTTAATCTATTTCGGATCATTTTCTTTATTTATTGAACAAAAGTAATTGTTTGTCATCGTCTCTAATAAGTTTACCAACAGTGTATTTTCAAAATATGAAATTTCAGCTCCTTCACTCCTCACTACAATTTATCAGGTCCAGAATTTGTATATAAATGTTAAAAAAAAAATTATCACTCCGCCAAAATTCAGCTTTTTCGTATTTTTGCCAATTTTTGTCTAATTTTTGTGTCTGAACTAGGCTATAATCGTAAAATTCGTGCCGTAGCTGAATATGACGACTTACACCTGGCAGTCTGCTCTTCGCATTCCTTTTCACTTAAAATATTAATCTAATCAAAAATTAGAATTTCGTAAGGAATGTCAAAAATTCCTAAAGTGTTGACATAGCTCTGAAAGACTTCCTTATTTGTGTAACCTATTTTAACATTTGTTTTAACAACAGGTAATATGTATTCAGCTGTCTCGTTTGTAGTCAGCAAATATCGTAAAACAAAGCAAACGTGTATCTCGGAATGATACAAGTTGCAAATTTATAATGACAACTAGGTCAACAAAGAACAAAGTAACACTTATTATTATAGTCCCCTTCACTTCACCATAACTTCATAATGTATCCTCAGTAGGTGAGTATAGTGCTTCTGAATATTCTATACATTAGACCAATTATACGCCTGTAGCTTTCGTATTCCAAATCCAATAATTTTCCATTCACTATTTTTGTTCGTTCTTACGCGCGGGACTTACCGGCCGAACGTTCCGTTTGTTACTAGGGTAAAGCAATACGTATTGTGTTTAGCATAATTTGAATTATTGACATCGAACCGAGAAATTGACAATCGGAATGACTTATTCCAACATGATTTGCATTTAATTTATGTCCCGCGCACAATCTGTGTTCGGCTGACTTGAACAACAAATGATTATGCCAATTGCTGGATCATGAAATCGCAATTAACTTCTTCTTTTTTGTTTAGACATTATCCAATATCCAATTAACATTCACATTTATAGAGAGATCGACTTCCATTCAATTAATAATAATTCCCAACTTCAAAGCTCTGTCTATGTGTATAGATCTGTCTTCAGAATGAACGCCTTGGTCTGGTGGAATTAACACAATTCATTTCAGCAAGTTGTCTACTATAAAATTGTTCATAGAAAATAATGCTAAACAGATAAAAATTATGTCAAAGATTTACAAAGGAAGTATGGACCGCTCCCCGTCCCCACCCCCAACAAACAAGTTTTACAAGACCAAGACCCACCTCGAACAGATTTATACGAAACAGATTGCCAGAACCTACCATAGTGAGTAGCTGGTTGTGAAGAAATTTCTCACACGAGGGGGCACGATGACAGCATTGCTAGTATTGATGTATAAGCATAATAGGTTCTGAGATACCGGGTGATGTTGCTGTACGATATCGGTACAGACTGTCTTAATCTTAATCCGAGGCTGAGCTTGCTAGTTGAGGTACTATCGAATTTCTTTGAGACTCATAACCATAAATTGTTATACTTTGTAACGAACGTTGTAGTTTATTTGCATATAGGGCCTTGCATTTGAAGTAGAACAATGATTGAATGTGTAGACATGCGATTTAGCAGTACGGATACCTTCTTGGCAATTTTGAAACAGATACTTTATATTACTGATGAATAGATATACTAGAACATAGGGGAGACTTTTTTTAAAATTGAAGTGCATACAATGTTTTGAGAAATAATTGGATATTTAGGGTAAAGGGGAGAATACAGTAAAACCCATTTATAATCACATGGATGATAGTTAGCACCTGTGACAATGATTAAGCCTTTTAAGTGGGTAGTTGTTGTAAGGCAAAATGAAAATGTCCTAAGTATATAACTGGATAGCGCAAACAAGCTTTTGTATCTCAAGACTTTATACTGCCCCTTTATAAACCATATACACTTTTGGGGTGGCCGTGGAGCGATTGTTGTGTGCACGCATTGTCAACCTCGTGGTGGCAGGTTCGATTCCTGCCATTGTCTATGTCTTCTTATTTTCCATTAAGAACCAATTCTAAAAATTGTCATAAAATGAGTTGCTGGTTAACTCATTACATGCTCTTCAGGCATAACACTAACAGCATATGATTGATTAAACTAGTATACCCATAAAATATGACAACAAAATAAATAAAAAACAATGCGAATTATAAGAGACATAAATAAATAAGACACGGTAATTTCCTCCGCATTAGTTCAGCCGCCATCCCTGGAGATAAGTCTGAGACAACAACCAGCTCTAGTCTCAGAACATCACGCCACATATCTTTCCTATCGTTCTTTCTCTTATTTCACCGGATGCCAGCGCTGTGTTAAAAACATATAAAGGATATTCATAATCCCTTGAGCGCGTGCGAAATTAAAAAAAAAAAAATATTTGTTTTTATTGTTTAAATTTGTTTTATATTTTACTTGACATAATAGCTTGGCAAGCTTAGCATTTGGACAAATATCGAACTCGAGATTTTAATCAAACTTGATATTACGATGATGGAGAACACCAAAAAATTGTGCGGCGCTATTCCGACGGTCTGTCTTTCTGTACACCGATCTGCAGCCTAAGCGGCTGAAGCGATTTTCTTCAAACGTAGTACTTAGGAATTTTAGGGGATTGTCTCATGTATATTTTTCTTATGTTTTAGCCTCAAAAATAACGGTATCTTCGTGCCACACAATTTTGTCTACCGTCCTAATTATCCCGAAAACGGTTCCAACGATTTTAATAAAATACAGAGTGTGCAACACATTAGATATAGTTCACATATTGTCGATTTTTTTTTTGATTTTTTTGACGTGATAACTTCTTATTGGAAGGTATACCGCTTTGTTGCGTAACGCGTTACGGCGCCATTCTCTCTGGCTTCCCTTTTTAACTTTTGAAATTTCTTTCTTAATTATTAATAATTTCAAATTAAAATGAAAAAGTAGACCAGTACCACTAGAGCAGAGGAATCTGATGATCGACCTTGGCAAGTCGTGAAATAGGTATAATTCCAGCCAAAAATAATTGAGAAAAAACTTAGTGTTAGCACACTCAAGTAGTTGTTAAGCATTCAAAGTCATTAAATTAATAATTAAGTTAAACAATTTCAATATTAAATAGTTCAACTTAGATTAGTTTAACAGACGCACATGTTTTTGTAACATATTTTGTTATTAACCGTACCTGCCATACAACGATTTAACTTCATCTTAAGCGGCTCAACGGTTTTCGATCCAAATTTTTATATAGAAAGTCGTTATAATTCTAAAAAATACTGCATACCAAAATATTCGAAAAATATTTGTTTTTTGGATTTTCGAAAAAAAACATTTATCTTAAGTTCAATATTATCAAAAAGGGCGAATGATTTTTTTTGAAATTCTGTTTCTAAGTTTATATTATATTCGTATTTAAAATTGTAATACCAAATACTTTTAGAAAAAAAATTAAAGAAAATTTTAAAATTTATTTAGCCTTATAATTTAATTTTAATCAACTTAGGCAATAATCTTTTAAAATTTGCAATTTTTATCAGATTTAATCTGATTACTCAATTAAGAGCAGACACAATTTTTTCCTCGCCACAAAAAAAAATTATTAGAAATTACGGCTTGCGGTTCAGATTAAGAAAAAAAAACTTTGTCTACATTCCCCCTTAACCGTACAGGTTTGATCTCAAATTATTCCTTATCAAAGTCATCCTCATGAGGTACAAGATCTAAATTGTATTCATAGTTTAGAGTTTGGTCGAGATGATAAAGTCGAACTTTATTGCCAAATTTCGTAACCTCCAAAAATTCTTGGTGTATTTCAGCAATGACTTTTCTAAAAAAGAAAATACATTTTATCGGAGTTCATTTTAATAGGATAAAGCAGCATCTTTATATACTTCCCTTTGACAAACATTTTTAGTAAGCTTAATTAACTGTGATATATCTAGAAGTTTATGGCCTAGAATTAACGAACAGAAAACCCAGTATATTATCTCTGATTATAAAGGGCATCAGAACCTTGGTAGGTTTACTAACTGCAATGACCACTAGATTGGGTGTATTGTTACCCGACTTCTGCAGGACCTGTCAAGATGCTGATGAAGAAGAGACCATTAAACATCTGCTCTGCGACACTCTAAATCGACAAACAAATCGCCTCCGACACTTCGGAAACAGGTTTATTCATGAAATAGACGACCTAGTGCATAATCAACAAATGGTAAATAGGAAAATATAAATAGAGAGAGTACGGGCTGGTTCGTAAGTGAACCAGTCTTCATGAAACATTGGTTAGGGACATCTCTGTGTAGTGTGAAAGGGGATCACAATGGACCAGTAGGCTCTCGTGTATGCAGCAGCCTTTGAGCCTCCTAACCTAATTAAGAAAAATTTGTAAAACATTTATTTTTTGAGAAGGTTGAGTCCGGCTACTTGCGTGTTCGAGAGTTGTACAAGAATGCAATCATTTTGGAGTTCAACTCATTTGATTTAAACAAAATTTATTTTGTTTATTATGAAATTATTACGTTTTTTTGAATTACATTTTTTTTATGAAAAACAAATAAAATAATAAATGAAATTTATTTCTTTTCTTTCAGTATGCTCCCTCATGACTCATAGTTTTTCTTTCTTCACTTTGCTAAACATTTTTTTTTTAATAACTTATAGTAAGCATATTTAAAGTGTTAATATAATTTTCTTATTTTAAATCAACTCAGTTGACTTAAAATAGCTTAAAAGGACTGCAATGACTTCAATGGATTTCTGACTTCAAAATGACTTCAAATACTTTAAAAAGACTTCAATGACGTCAGTGAAATCACACAAGATTGCATTCATTAGAATGTATTCTTTGAATTAAATAAACTGAATTCCCAATCAATGACTTCAAAATGAATAGTGACTTCATATTTTGAAGTTGAAGTCTTTAAATGAATTCATATGATTGAAGTCAATATGAAGAAGTTTTTCCTGTGACTTCAATGAATGCATTCCAAAATGATTGCATTCTTTTACTACTCTGGCGTGTTCTACTCATTTTAGAAGGCTTAAAAACACAAAAATGAAAACGGTATGAATGTTATTAACAATGCCTCGGCATCACCCAATGGGTTTATTTCAATTTCTTTTTCATTTTTGTCAATTCTTATTGATTAGCTTGAAGGAACAAACAAAATTTCCAACCATGTGTGGTCACGGAAAAAATGAATATATTTGTTTTAAAGTAGGTACCGAAGAAAGTGATTGAATTTGCCTCAATAGGAGCAGCATGTAAATAAACCAAGTTCAAAGAGAGATTGAAACAGGGTATACACTCTGGTTTGGGCTTATGTTTTCAACCTTTGCCTCACTCCTATATAATTTCCAGACATGACAGCAGCATTACCATAATTATGCTTGTACTCTAGGATGAATATATCAAGACCATCAACTTTAAGCTTAAAAATCATGTCAGTTGCATGTTTCGTTAAAATCAGTAAGACATTATAATACGTCTACTAAAAATTTGAATCCCGCTGACACCAACCCCATTCCTCAGTATTCTGAACAAAGAAAATAAAATAAACTTATTTAATAAATTGGCTACAAAAAGAATATTTTAACAAAACATTTTTTTAAGCCTTTGAAAACATTCCTAATTGACGCCCTTATCACAGTGCTGCCAAGGGCCTGCATCCCATTAACCCGCCCCCTCTCAACGTTCCACCATTGATTGAGACATTATCGAAGTCATATTAAAAATAGCAATCAACAACGTATAAACTTAATCCAAAAGGAGAACCAGTTCGATTCGAGACCAAAAATAGCAGAATATAATTTTTGAAGATATTTTAATTTTCAATTTTTTTAAGACTTATAGGTAAATAATTCCGAAAACGGCATTCCGATACGCTCTCGTTTCGAAGTATTAATCAATCGATTTCTTGATCATAAATTGAAAACAATAATTAATAATAATAGAACTCCTAAAGTAATTTCAAAAATTTAGTTTGATAATTAAAATAGCTCAAGATGATTTAACTATACAGATCTACACAATTATTTAACAATCCTTTTTTACTAATAGCAAAACTGACACCTTTCTTTCCTAATTATCTTACGAGAACGAGCGTCACTATTTACGACCCCTTGGGGTTTAAATACAAACAGTCTCACTGAAGGTGCTCTTTCAATTTCTTGTACACATTATTAATGATCATGCATAATAGAATATTTCATCAATAATCTCTTCTTTAATATTTTAACGATATTGCTCACAAAATTTTTTGATAATTGGTAATCAATTTGTGTAGGTACTAACTTATCAAAAAAAAACTTTTTATATTAATTGATTTACACTAGAGAAATATTTGTGATGTATTACGCTACTTTGAGATATATAGTCTGAAAGTTCGAGTTGTATTTTAACATTTTCTCCAGTAATTTTATTCCGGCAAAGCGTCAACCTCGCTTTCCAAAATCTTATAGAACTCAAATTAAAAAAAAAAAACATTTTCATTGGAGCGTATCGAAATCTGGCTTTTTAGAATTCCGTTTTTCAAAAATCACGAAAAAAAAGTTGTAAGATCCCTCTTTTTCAAAATCCCGATTATTATAATCCCATTCCTGCTTAGCCCGTTTTGTATTTCGATAAATGTTACACAGAAAACTTTGCATACATTCAAACTGGCCACACCCGTGTTTCCAGGGGGCAGCACACTGCCCTTAACGCACAGTCCTTTTTGCACCTTGAGTTGATTTTCATAAACAGGATTTTAAAAGACGGTATATCGAACCCAACCCAGTTCTCACTTTGTCTTTAATATGGCGTCTTTGCCTTCATCCAAACTTATTATAAGTTACAATCTAAAGAGTCATTTACAATAGAAGTCCTGACATATTGCACAAGTGCAGTATTGCTTACAAGGTTATGAAGTTTGCAATAGAATGCTCTTTAAAAGTATATGAACGCAAAGTTATACCAATTTCAAAGGATCTGCCAGTGATTCCTCCTATAGTTTTCCAAAATTGTTTTGTGGTTGAAGTTTCCTAAATCAGCTGAGTGAAATTGTTATTTTTTTCGTATGCATACAAATAATTTTAGATTTTTTTTTAAATAATTTTTCTGACAAACTTTTTTTATCCAACAGGAAAATCCAGTTTAATGGACATTTCAAGACCGCGACGAACTTGAGTTAGTTTCCGAAGTTTAGTTCTGCTGAAAATTTTCAATTTGCTTCTCTCTCTCAAAGAAAGTTTTAGTAGTTGCATTTCAGTTTCATTTGATGTAAATAGTGCCACATTGAATTGAAGCACCACTTCGAATGTCATAGTATTTCGGAAAGTTTTCAACACCAATATGATAGATATAGGCTCTCTCTGCTTCGTTGTTCCTTATTGTTCTTAAAGAACTAGCTATACTAAATCGAATATTCGTCCGTTTTGGCATTTCGTTCACATGCGGATTTCTTTTATTCGTCATTCGTCGTGAATGGCGTTTTATATTTTATATTTTTTATTATTATTATTCTTAATTGTCAATTGATATTTGATAAATACTATTTAGAGACTCAATTTGTTATATAAGAAGCAATGAGTTATGAAAATTCTTAATTTTATTATAATTTAAGACATAATGCAATTTTGTCAATGATGAAAACTTTTAAAAAATTGTGTGTTTAAATATTGAATTCCAGTATTTATCAATTGATAGCTGACACTCTCAAATAAATAATCAAATAATAATTCGTTTAAGGACTATACTCTGTTCAATTTATATTTTCAGTACAGGGAAGATTGGATATTTGCCTTTCATCCTTACTATTATGGATTTCAATAAACTATCTCTATTTCTATAAGGCTTTTCCATTTTCCATGGTTGCCGTAGTGAGCATTATAAATTGGCATTGTTCTCTCACAAATGTCTGTAGGGTAACCAATTGTTAATTAAGATTTCATGAACAGAAACTAGTTTACATCGTAAGCTTAATCTAAAAAAATTAAACTAAATGCAAATAAAAATAAATCTATCTTTCTCCACACCACCAAGAAGTAAGATAATAGGCGCGTTTTTTTAAGAGTTCTCCAGAAGGCCTAATCTATTTTAACGTGAAAATAAATCCCAGAAAAACAAGATGTAAGCAAATAAAAGCACGCAGGGACAACACATTTTTCCTTAAACTTAAAATATATGCTCTCAAAAGCTCTAAGAAAGCTTCGATTCTGAAAGCTCCTTATCGAAAACCATAGAAAAAGGTATTCGAATTTCCACCAACGGACTAATTTTAGCTCTTTTAATGAATGTGTTTATTTTGTAAATAAACACTATAAACGAGAGTCAAATTTGTGATCAGTCTCCTCTCAGCCGAGGAGTAGCAATTTCTTAAGTTGTGTGCCATGCACCAGCCGGCACCAGTGTGTTTGAAAATGCTCTCCCATTATACATTATAAATTGAACAGAGTATAGTTTTTCAATGTAAGGTTAAAATTAAACTCGAGTTAACTCACAAAATAAGTTGGGATAAGTTAACTAAAAAAAACTGTGTCTTAGGATGTGTCTTAGGTGTTTAAGCTATTTTACACTCATAACTCTCAAAAATATTGCTCGGTGAGTAAGCTATGGATCATTTATTCAGGATAAGCTAAATCTGGCTTAACTCACTAAATTAAAGATTTTATTTTTAACAACTTAAACACAAATTATTTATTTCTGCTTAAATGTACATTTCGGACGCCGTACTTCCATCGTCTTACTGACGATGTTGTTAAAAATAAAATCTTTAATTTATAATAAGAATCACGTTTAAAAATCTCCACTATCAAATTAATTTAACTCACTACTGAAAAACTAGGCCTAAGTGTCCAGGGTATATCAAAATCAAAATATCAAATTAAATTGTACATATTAATTATATTATCATATATAAATTTTGGTTCGAATTTTTAGAGAATTAAGGTTTATAAATTGGTTTAAATCACATTTAATGGTTCATTCATATCTACTTTCTTTTTTTATATTTTCAAACTGTACCCTCCAGGCTATTAGATCTCTTGGATACATTTTGTTTAATAAAACTAATAAGCACGATCAACGTTTTTCGTTGATTGATTTATTGTTGATCCCGTTGTTGCGCTTGAAGTACCCCCAATATACCTGTGCTCAGTGGTACGCAGCATGACGCGAACGGGTCAACAAGCGAGTTCATGTTGAATCATTATTCAATCAAAAATCTCTTTATACGGCTATGCGGCCAATCATATCGGAATCGGAAAGAACTAAGTCGAATCTCTCAAAGTCATCCCGACCGACACCTTTCTGAGCATCGTCATAATATTTTTGAGTGGGGTGATTTCTTTGGTGAATCAGTGGAGTGTCGGGCATTTGTCAATTATTCGACGAGATGGATCATTATGGCATGGCGTGCTTGTGGATGAAGTGGCGATGGCGATGGAGGTTCGAGGAGCTTGCCATTGGACATGCCGCTGACTGATGTGGCCGATCTCTAAAAAAAGGATCAATGAAATTTATTTATTATTTAATTAGGAATACTATTGAAACCTACCTATACTTGATTGTGAGCGCATATACACTTGATTTTGATTGTGATTCTCATTACGATCGATGGTTTTTATACTCATCGTCATCATGCATGATTGATTATCGTTAATAGGACTTCATTTTAGCCATTAAGTAACGAGCAACGCATTTTGAAGAAGAAGAGTCTGCCATAACCTTTCAAGTATCAATTCGGATATTATCGAAAAATTAATGCTTCGCTGGTATAGAATATAATTGATGTTCAAATCAATAATGGTGTTATATCATAGTGGTGATCGTAATTGACTTACGATCGGTAATTGTGTACAAATACAATTAGCTACACTTATACTGAAGTCCATTGGATTGTATCGATTGGGTTTTGATTTTTACCGAAATGGGTAGGTAGAGATAATTTTTGTTTGCTTATACCGTGGGCGATGAGATGAGTGTTTGGATTAATGAGTGTAATTGATTAACATCAACGGAATTTATTTTATACTTAAATAACCGCAGGGATTTTTTTTGTTATTTATTCAAATTTATACGCCTGAATAAGGTGAAATTAAAAACAATTGAGGAAATAAGGTCAAAGCCTCGAAAATGGAAAGAAAGCATTTATGATCATTTGATGAATATTTACTTGTTTTCTTGAAGAATTGAAAAAAAAACAACACCTTAAGTGTGTGCTACAGGCCAGTTTATATAGTCTGGATTCATGTACTATCTCATGGTCCTAAATGTTTCTACAAAGGATTTGAAATTAATTTATCTAGCTTATAGTTATAGACACTTTAGACTCCTTGAAAACTTCCTCCTGTTTTGTTCGATATTCTATTATATATAATTTTCGTGTCACGTTGATGTGCTTGATGAACTCCAAAACTACCCAACCTATTTACATGGTTTTTTGAAATGTTTATTTTGCTGGCGTGTCTAAGATAGGATGGTGTTTAGTACTTAATACTTAAAAATAACGGTACTTGCCATACAAAATTTTCTAACATCTTGATTATTTCAAAAACGTCTCTAATGATTTTGATAAAAAAAAGTGTGTGCACTATTTTGGGTATATTCTACATTTTGGTCAAACATTTACGTTTACATATTTTTGTTACTAACGGTACCTCCCATACAATTTTTTTGATTTTCGTCTTTATCATAAACGGCTAGATGGATTTCGATGAAAAAAATTATGTATGAGGTCGTTCGAATTATAAATAATACTGAACACCAAATTTTTCGGAAAAAAAAAATTTTTGGATTTTTGAAAAAAAATATATATATTTTTTTTTTTGAAAATTCAATATGTTCATATTTCGAAAACGTTTAATGATTTTTTTTGAAATTTCCTTTTTAAGCTTATATTGATAAATGTTTAAAATTGTTGCACTATACCAAGTTTTTCGTTTAGAAAAAAATTAAAAGAATTTTTTTATTAAAAAAATTAAGTAAAAACGACTTTAAAAATATATTTATATTATTAATAGAAATGTTTTGCATACGATGTGATCGAACATAAGAGCAAGTACGCGCGATCCAGTCCAGCATTTATTCCTTTATTCCATTTACAAAAAAAAAGAGAAACGTTACGTCAAACAAAAGATATGTACGATTCTCTGCGTCGTTGTTATCAGCCAATCAGGGCTTACACTTCATTAATTTTATTAAGTGTATAGTTTAATAAAAATAGAATGAAACCACATATTGGAGTATTGGTTTTTTTCTCAGAACCAGAAAAGTATTTTAGAAGGGAAATTTAATTTTCATAGAACCAAACAATATTGGTACATTTATAGGAAAATCGTGTACAGATTTCGTATCATTTTTTTTTTTTGTTATAATTTTGCCGGCACTCAAGGGCTTATGACTACCCTTAAGATGTATACACAGTGCGAGCGATTACGGAAATGGGATAGGATTATACAGGAGATACCGATGTACATTGGTTTTAAATGTGTAACTATCGCAATGGGAGGGAAAAATTCGGTCGGGTAAAGCATTCCACATTCGTGTGGTGCGGCTAAGGAAGGAATCAATATACTTGACAGTATGCCCGAAGTTGGGCTCAAGGGTAAACTGATGAGCATTTCTAGAAGCGCGGGTGTTACGGTTTAATAATTTAAGGGGAGGAATGCAACTGGCTATTTCACTAGAACGTTATTGTTACATCACCTATCATTTTTAAAACTCTGTTTTGAATTCTGCCCAAAAGACTTAAGTGAGTTATGGGTGCACCTGCCCAGTTGTGACAGTTGTACTCAAGTTTTGGGCGAATATAGGTTTTGTAAATAACAGCCCTATCAGAAGGGGATAAATATTTCTTGCATCGTCTCAGAAAACCCAAACACCTTGCACCGTTTTTGGCGACATCGAATATATGGTCATTCCACAAAAGGTGATCGGTGATACACATACCAAGAACTGAAAGGTGTTCGGTTTCCTCGATACAAGCGCCGCTCATAGACAAGGCATCGGGGGAAGGTCCCGCTTTAACGACAAAAGACAGTATTGGGTTTGTGAAGCATTAAATTCTACTCGATTTTTTTATTCCGCAATGGACAATGCTGTCTAGATCAGAATTTAATGAGCTTATCAAACGCTGCCGTTCAAGTTCCACATCCGAAGGACATGGGTGTGAATCTAAGAACGAATATGAAAAGCTGTGGGTACTGTCGTCAGCAAAGCAGTATATTGGATTAAATGTTTCAGACAAGAGATCATTGATGAAAATGAGAAAGAGAGTCGGAGACAGAGAGGAGCCTTTGGGCACACCACCATTTATTTTGTGAATATCAGACTTGAGACCGTCCAATACAACTTGTATTGAGCGGTCCGAACGGTAATTTCTAATCCAAAGAAGAAGAGATTCTTCGATACCAAATGCACGCATTTTCGATAAGAGAGCCTGATGCCAAACTCTATCAAATGCTTTTGAAATATCAAACGCAATAATCTTACTTTCTCCAAAACGATGTAAAGATTTGTGCCACTGTTCGGTGAGATATACCATCAGATCACCAGTGGATCTATTGCTACGAAAGCCATACTGCCGGTCATTAAGGAGCTTTCGTTCTTCAAGATATTTCTTAAGCCGATAATTAATTAGCGTTTCCTTGACCTTAGAAAGACGGGACGTAAGTGCAATTGGACGGTAGTTAGAGGGTGAAGAAGATTCGCTTTTTTTAGGGACAGGCTGCACAAATGCTGTTTTCAATCCACTCGGAAAGAGACCAATAGAATAGGATAGACGGAAAAGCTAACGCAGTGGTTTTAACAGCGTACAAGAACATCTCTTCAGAACAATAGAGGAGATACTATCTGGACCAGCGGATTTGTGTATATCAAGATCTTTAAGAACTCTAGAAACTGTACGAGTACGAAAGAAGATACGTCGCATGTTAATGCTCTCAAGCACAGGAGGAGTCATGACACTTTGTGGAAGCGTAGAATTAGCAGCAAGCTGAGCTGCTAGCAAATTTGCTTTTTCTTGTGCGCTTACCACAGGAGTGGTATTGGAAACGAGCGTTGGAACCGACGAGGAGGTGGAATTTCGTAAGTTTTTTACAAATGACCAAAACTTTTTACTACCTTTGGGACATGTAGAAACTTGGTTCATTGAATATGATTATCGCAGGTCTTTCTAGCTTGTTTGAACTTATTCCGGTTTTCCTCAGTTGGGTTGGCTTTATAAGATCGGAAACTTACCTCTCTCAACCTGATAACCTCCTTACAGCTCAAATCGAACCACGAGTTTTCTTTTGGTTTGATGCTTTTGGTTTTGTTCGGTATAAAAGCCTTCATCGCTTTAAGAATTATGTTTGTAATCATACCAGCGCTGGAGTCAACGTCACTATCGAGGAAGCATAGTGACCAGTTAAAGATCCTGGAAAAATTATTAAGACCGTCCCAGTTGGCTTTCTCGTATTGCTATACGGTCCTCTTAGGAGTTTTTTCTTTAACGGAGAAGCTTGAGCACGAGAAATTGGCTGATATGACACAATGGTCCGATGTGCCTAGAGGCGATAACACACTAACAATATATTTACCAGGTTGAGAGGTAAGAAACAAGTGTAGGGTGTTGCCGGAGTGGCCTACAACGTCTGGTATTTTTGATGGCTCAGTAACCAGCTGAGTAAGATTGTTCACCTCAGAAAAGAGCTCGACATACCTTCTTTCGGGTGTTGTCTGACCACAATAGCGTAGCCACTTGGAATTGTGTACATTAAAATCGCCCGTAACAACAATTTCACAGTGCGGATAATGGGAAATAATTCTTTGGAAAGAGTCGGACAGGGCATCGAAATCGTTAAAAGTCGAATTACTGCCCAAACTTGGGCTACGATAAATAAAGCATGTGTGAATGATGTGCTAATGGGCGGTGAATTTGAACCACATGAAGTTAAAATTTGTATCCAAACAAGGGACATATTGTGGTAGAAGCTGATAAGCAACATCTTTTCGCACATAGACGGCGATACCATGGTGTGAAAAAATAGAGGCACTAAGCTATAGCCTCGTAGGCTAAATTCTGAGGATTCAGAATCTTCGCCTACTTCTGTTTTACTTAGTGCCAAAAGAGCTGGCCTGCTGTATGAACATACGCAGCATACAAATTCTTCCTAAGCCCACGTATGTTGCTATACTCGACCTTGAATTCACTACCCATTACTAAAAACAAACATAAACAAAAAAAACCAAATCGTAGAATAATCTATGCTATGTAATATATGCTATATAATTCACAGAAGAAAATTTATTGATTGTCAGCACTGATCAGCAGCGAGGTTGATTATGTTATTTCCAGTAGATCTAAGATGATTATGCGCCAATGAAATAATTACTCAAACTTGAATGTGTACGTACTCTTATTTGCTACAAAATAGTTATATTTTTTGGTGATTGTGAACCGAATTTCATGAAACTTTGAAAATTGCTATTTGAGCTAACTTACTACACATAAAACATATTTTCATTACACGCTGTCTGAAAAAATGATATATACAAACGTTAACTTTAATTTAATTGTGTTCAATAATTATTCTAAGGATATACTCCGCGGTTGTAGTGTTGTTGCTGTCCTTTTTGCTGTTGAACATCCGGTAGCTTCAAATTATTATAATTCTTCGCTGAAGATTTTAAATGCTTTCCTAGCTTCGTCCTCAGTAGTGAGACTTTGTTTTTAGGACACCCGGCCTGAAATCAAAGTAAAATATTAGCAAATTAATATACATAACATTTGTTGTGTGTCTTTACCAGCATCGTCCTCATCCAGCGTCAAAACATAAATTTGAGACATAAAATTTATTCTTTTAAAACTTGTATTGCCTCGTGATTTGATGATGACTTTTTAAGCCAATTGACACTATTATTGATGAAAACGTCAATTTTCCGACAAAATGTTTATTCCCTGGATCGCCACACAAATTCTGTCTGAAAATGGGTTCACCGGTCATTCTTTTGCGTAACTTAAATCCACCAAAGTTATGCAACGGTGTACGTCATCAAAAGAATAACCGGAAACGAACTTGAAGTAACAATATTGACTGGAAAGTTTAAAGGAGAAGTCCTTCTATTACCTCGAATACATATATGATTCAGAATCAAAGGGCTAAAATTCACTATTGGTTTGATTTTCGCGATGACGATATATAACCCACAAGTGCAGACCAGGACAATTTGTCGCTTGGACTTGGACTTATGTTGCAAGCTCACGTATTTGAAAACCATCAAATATATTTGTTTTAATAAAAGACGTATTAACATGCAATATAGTTCATCATTTAGTTGGATGGAAAGCAATGATTACTAATAATTAGAGTCTTTACCAATCACTTCCTTAACAATACCAATTTTAATATCTAATAATAATAGGCGCAATACAATTAAGTCGCAGCAACGCGCGCCGGGTCTGCTAGTCTATTATTATATCACGTTGTTGTGTTCGATGAACTCCGAAACTATCTATGCAAAAAAACACGAACAAAGGAATGGGATTGATTGATCTTTCTTTTTAAAAAGTTCTGTTAGTGAACACCCTGTAAATCCGATATCATTAATACTTACTACTAGAGATAGTAAAATGTATCACTTATCCTGAATGTTAGGACATACTTTGTTCTAAAATTATATCCTGCCTGTAAAAACAAATTATACCGCTGGTTCCATAAAAACCTTCAAAATTAGTCACAAGATCGTCTTTCTGAAGAATTAAAAGTTCTACCTCATATTTCCTAGCCCAGTGTAGATGAAAGTGATGACACTCCGACTATTAAACCGCACATGTTTAACTACTACTGGTGGTTGCAATTTACTCAATAAAACCGTAACAGAGGCTTCCTTAGTATTTTATGTTACGACTTCTACAGTCATTTGTTAAAAGACTCCTAGAGCATGCTAACAGAAAAAAAGCCCATCAAATATCTGTGATCTTCAACATCTTAATTAAAATTACCATTACTTGTCTTTCTATTCGTTGTCATTGTCGCTAAAAACCACTGTCAGTTAAGACATTAAAACGACAAATTTTACGTTGCTTTGTGAAAAATGAAGCCGACCGACACTCAATCTCATTTTATGACCACATCCACAACTCACTAAATAAAATTATAGTGCGAAAGATTCTTGGTCTATACACTACGTGCGACAAACGCACAGGATATGGGATGAGATCTTTCATAGCTTCCACGAGCGCGATGCGAGATCACTCACATGTTGTATGTTGCGCGGAACAATTTGCGCGACTTTTATGACTCTGTCTGCACTCTTCATCACAGACGACAAACTTGACTCTGCTGATTAACGACTCACTGCATCTGTCTGTAAAAAAACAAAAAAAAAAAAACAGAATTCTAAAAATAAATTTTTACCAAGATCATTAAAAACTTTTTTGTCCGAACGCATGTTGTCTTCATCTCAATTTAATAAATCTCTTTATAGATTCCCACGCAACGCAGAAAGCAGCCGTTGGCCTTTCACCACCTCAACTAATCCAATTTCCAAAGTGATGCCATTTAGCATCGAGTGCGATTAGTCGGGACATGATCCTGTGCTCAAGCGTGTACGTCCACTCAGTTCCACCCAATAATGATCTGTAATTTGAAAAACACCTAAATATTTACGATCAGCGATCAAAACTTGATGATTGGACTACGAAGTCAATTCCAACCTCTGCCCGGCCGTGTTGCAATTACCCTGAATTGACGCAAAGTACGCCCTGCGATCATCCCGATTCCCGACATCATCAACGCGATCATCCCAAAGCGTCGATGATGATCAAATTTAATAACAATCATCTATAGGGCGCTCCAGCTCTAGATCCAGCAACAGTTCAAGATCAGGCTTCAGATCGACTTTGGCATTGAAGTCGTCGCGTCGTCGTGTCGTTGGTCTTCTTGGGACAAGCAATCCAATCGACAACCTCGAGAGTAATCATTGTTATTAAGTTCTTGTTTGTGCCATAATTGAACAATTCATTTTGGCCCAAATTAAAGACGTTACACAAAGCAGAACAAACGGATTACCCGATTACCGACCGTTGCCATAGCTGGAATCCATTGGGACCGTCGACGCGACGCACGACGCATGGGACGACTCACAATCGACGACGTCGACGACATAACCGATGCGGCGGCGAGGACATCGCGCAGCCTGGCACCTTAAGTGGCCATTTATGAATCATGGTGATTAGTTTGTGCTTTGTGAAAATTAATTGGTACATGATTTTCCGCGCGCAGAAAAGTATGTGTCGGCTCCGTCTTCGGCTCAAGCTGAAGGCGTTCATTTTTAGTCTGCCAGTGCGCTAAATTATCAGGGCATGCAGCTTGTTAGTGTAGGCTTTGATTTTAATGAATCAAAGGGCCCCCAATAAGTGTGATTATTATTTTTTTTTTGTCAATTTAAAAAGCTTGTAGGATGTGGTTATAGATTGAAGATGATTTGGCTGCATAAGAACTTGGAACTGATGAGTGCACCGATCAAAGGTGTTCCTGATTGATGTGTTCGAATTCAATGAACGAGAGGCCCGATTATGGTTTGACGAAGTGGAGGAATTACTTTGCCGATAATGGGTATATCGAGTTGGAATTTTGCCAGCAGTTGCGCAATTTGTTGGTTGGAATTCGATAACAAGAATTAAGAGGATCTGTTGAAGCAATTCAGGGGTGACAGAGGTGCTCAAGATACATTGAGGGTTAACTTTCATATAGGCTCTAAGGGAATTAGTGATATAAGCCACATGTACGAAATTGTTATTCAACAAAAATTTGTACAAAGTGAATTAGGTATTCCCCTTCTTTAATGATGCAAGAAAGGTTAAATATATGGAAGTATTGTGTATTCTGTTCTGCAGAGCCGGGTCTCTTAACTATGTATTTGGTTTAATGGAGAGAACAACGAGTTTATTCACAAACCTCAGAAAGCATTTTTGAACCACATTTTTTTCGAAAACGACGAACAAGAAGATGCGGAAAATGTGGATGACTTTCAATATCGGGCAATGATTGAACATTTTACTTGTGATTATGCATAGGTAATATAAGAAAAGTTACGCATTAATAAAAAAAATTCTAACATTCAAACATGACATTACGATCATAGAGAAGCCTAAAAATGTGATCGCCAAAAAATGTCTGTCTGTCTGTCAGACTGTCAGTCTGTCCGTCTGTATGTATAACGAGCTACAGCCTAAACGTTGTATCCAATTACCTTAAAATTTGGTAAGTGTGTTTATTTAGGCATTCCTCAGAGGATAAATTTGAATTTTATTTTTAGGTCTAAAATAACGGTACCTGCCATATAACCTTAAAGGAAAATCTTTTTTTCTCGAAAGCGGCTCCAACGATTTTGATACAAAATTTCAAGAATTTTTTTGTTGGTAATAGCTATCATTTGATATGAATCAAGTGTACGGGAACAGTCTATTAACGGTACCTTTCATATAACGGTTTTTCAAATTTTTGTCTTTCCCGGTAACAGTTCATTGGTTTTCTATTAAATTTTATATCTGAAAAGATCTAGGTAGCCAAACTAATTCTGCATATTAAAATATTAAATAACTTTTTTTTTATAATTAAAATTAATTTTTGAATTTTTTATTTTGAAAAATCAATATTTTTAAAACTAACCAACAAAATAATATCTAAATAATCTCTAAAAAACTGCATACCAACATTTCAAAAAATATTGTTTTCAAAAAACTAAAAATAAAAAACCGGATTTCATCAAAATCCGTTCTACAATTTTCGAGATACTTTTTTATAAAATTTTCATTGATCCGCGGCATCCAATGCTGTTGTTGGTTTTTTCGAGAAACCGATTAAAGTGATGGTTTTGGCAGCATTCACTTTCATTTATACATATGTACATACCTAGGATCTCTATACATAGGTATGTACATATTACCCTCCTAATTTTCATAATTCACATCCATTTAAATATACATTTGTAGGTAGATACCTATGTAATCATTCCTTGAATCATATGTATTCCACAATTCATTATATTAAGAATTAAGGTAATCTTACCTACATCAGCTTTAATCCTACAAAGGATAAGGACAACCTACACCTACTAATAGCATCAGGGGTTAGCTACACTAAAGTTGTTAGTTACAAGAGCAAGTTCGTACGTTCCAGTCGTTCATTTTATTTTTTTAGCTCAAAAATTAACGGTATTTGTCATACCACCGTTACGTTAAAGCCTATTTTTCACGGAAACGGCTTTGACGATTTTGCTTTAAAAAAATCAGTGCAGCTTTTTCGGTACGACCGATCATATGATAGAAAAAAATATTTTAAAAAATGTCTAAAAACGATACTTTCCATAGGGTTTTTTTTTTATTTCGAATATCTCATAATTGGCTCAACCGATTCTTTCCAAATTTCACACATATTTAGGCTCAGGTTTCCCAATTTATAATGCGTACCAATATTTTTAATTAATATTTTTTTTTGTATTTTTAAAAAAGAAAAATATTTGCTCAAAAACCGCTCCACAGATTAAAAAAAAATTGTTCTCATAAATTCAAATTTATACAAGAAATAAAATAGCGTACTTTTTTTGAGCTCAAATTAGTTTAAGTATTTATTTCAGAATTTTGAATTATTTTCTCATTGATTAAGCCGATTTAATCTTTTGTTTTTAAGTTTATATTATTAAATATTTAAGATTGTCATACCAATTTTTTTTAGAAAAAAATTAGAGAAAATTTGTGTATATAAAAAATAAAGTTAAAAAACGTCATGATCAGAATTTAATCAACTCATCATATGTTGTCCTTTCACATCCGAAGGATATAGATGTGAATGTAGAAACGAATATGAAAAATGTATCGAGCGCTTTGAAAGTTAACTTTAAATGCAGTTGAAATATAACAATATTTCCACTTTGCCCAAAACGATAAGAGACTTGTAGGTACCACAGTTCGGTAGAATCCTTGGAAATACGGGGCGTTAGTTCAATTAGACAATAGTTAGAGGCGGTGTTGCTGCACCGGAGAACCTTCCAACCAATAAACATTGAAACCAAGAATTTAAAATTCCAACAATTTCTTGGTGAACAATTCAATTTTATTTTCTAAAATTACAATATTTTTAATACTTTATTTACATATTTATTTTACCTTATATTACTTACAATTGGTAATTTCTTTAAATGGATTAGCAACGAATTCTTAAGTTAATGCAGTCTTGATTTCTTTTTTTAATCTTTAACAAAGGATTTTGCCAAAAAATGTGCCAAATTTTCTTTTTAAGGTTAATATATATAATACCTATTTTGCCAACTTATCGTGTTTCCCTCTTCTTAAAGAGAGACGAAAGTATTTTCAATTTTTAATAATAATGACGGTTTGAGAAGTTGCCACTTTATAAATATTATTGCTAATACGAATGTATAAGAGGCTTGATGACATTCCGGGGCCCGTCTGAGAACTAGAGTGAAGACTGAATATCAAGCACAGCAAGCCGTCCAACAGATCTCTTAGGCCTTATGCTGCCATTCGGTAATCGTACATCACATATTCGTATGACTCCATCTGGTCCAGGATACACTTTCACCACTTTGCCCAATTTCCACGATGAACGAATATCATTTGGTTCTACTAAGATGACAATACTGCCTTCTGCCACTGGTTTTACATCCTTATGCCATTTAGTCCTTCTTGTTATCTCCGGCAAATACTCTTGGTACCAACGCTTTACAAATTCTGACATTAAATGCTGCGATCGCCGACTGTACAGCTTACTATTAACATCGCTTTCATAAAAAACTCCGGGTGCGGTAACATCTCTGTCGTCATCTCCGAAAAGCATTAAGTTCGGCGTAAGCGGCTTCGGATCCTCAGGGTCGACCGGAATGTAAGTTAGAGGGCGTCGGTTAATTTGTCCCTGTGCTTCGACTAGAGCATTTCGTAAAACGTCTTCTCGTGGTACAATTCCTCTAAGGATAAATTCAACTGTGTACTTTATTGACCGAATAAGCCTCTCCCACGCTCCACCCATCCACGGTGAATAAGCAGGAATAAATCGCCATACGATACCTTCATACTTCGCGGCATACTCCCTTAAGGCTCCTTCCATGTCTTTGACATCCTTTTCTATAAGGTTTTTTGTGCCAATAAAATTTAGACCATTGTCACTATAAAAAAACTTGGTCACGACTCGATTTACAAGAAATCGGCGGACTGCCATATTGCATTGGTCTAATGAAAGATCATTAAGGAGCTCAATCTGTACAGCTCTAAAGGTGAGGCAGGTGAAAATCATGCCATACCTCTTCACGGTTCCTCTTCCAAACTTCACAAGGAGTGGACCAAAACAATCTACACCCACATGTGTAAATGGCCTCGATTCAAAAGACACACGAGCTACCGGAAGTTGTCCCATCATTGGAGTTTGGGGTCTGGCTCTGATAAGCTTGCACATATTACATCGAGATTTGACTTTCAGGACTGCAGCTCTGATGCTTATAATCCATGCACGTTCTCGGATATCTGTTATAATCGCAGCCGTCCCAGTGTGAAAGTTTCGAACGTGATGATATTGTATAAAAATGTCAACTAGAGGGTGACTCTTCGGCAAAATTGCAGGATTTCGTGAAGCATAAGAGATAAGCGCCTTTTGAGCTCTTGTGCTCATGCGTATAGTGCCCTCGTCGTCCAAGTACGGAGACAAACTGTAAAGTGAGCTAGAGATCTCCACCCTCTTTCTGGTCTGCAAAGAATTTAATTCATCTAAAAAAGCGTCCTGCTGAATCCTCCTGAACAACCAATCCTCTGCCCGATGATATTCAGATGGACTGATGAATATTGTTTTTTCAATACACTTCTTAAAATAAAGGTCCTTAGCACGTAGTAGAAATGCAATCACTCTTACTGAAGAACCCCAATTCGCTTGAAAGCGTGGCCTTATCTCATCATAAACGAGGAAGGAAGCCTTTGATGGGCTAGCATGAATCATAATACCACCCTGTGCCTCAACATTGATAGGAACTAGGTCGTCCGATTGACTTGGTTTAATAGGCCAAAGCTGAAAAGGTTCTTTGAGAAAATCTGGCCCTTTAAACCACCTTCCTTCATAATTTCCCACAAAAGAGTCATTCCATTTTGTTCCATCATCGGCCACGTTGTCTGCAGAGCTCACGTAATACCATTGTCGGGGTGTGGTTGAATCTAAGATTTCCCCGATTCTTACTGCGACAAATGATGGGAACTTGTAGTCCGTAGAGTTGATCCAAGATAGAACTGTCTTTGAATCTGAGAGGAAAATAATGTTGTGGATAGGGATCGAATGAGAAGCTTTGATGGTTGACGCTAAACGCACGCCTAGAACAGCAGCTTGCAATTCTAAGCGTGGTACAGATAGCTTCTTTACTGGTGCAACCTTAGCTTTCGCCATAACCAGAGAAACCTCAATGTCATTATATCTTTGAAAGCGGAAGTATGAAACTGCGGCAAAAGCTTTGTCGGAAGCATCCACGAAAACTATTAAAGTAGGCTCTGAATCGCTAGGAGACCATGAAACATATAGGCGGGGAACCTTCAGATTTTCAATACTCATCAGTTGCATGATGAATTCCAACCATTGTTCCTTGAGATGCTTCGAGATAGGATCATCCCAATCGGATCCTTCTCGCCAAATTTCTTGCAGTATAATTCGCCCTCGGATAATATAAAGTGAGATCAGGCCTAAGGGATCAAAAATTTTCATTATTGTCTTAAGTATTTCTCGTTTAGTTATCGAAATTTCTTCTTGTATCATCTTCTTTAATAAGCCATCATCTGAAACCCTGTAAGTTAATAGATCGGAACTAGGATGCCAGTATAACCCCAAAATTTTAGTTATATGGGTCTCAGATTCGCTTGGATCCATGCTGATTAGTTTAGCATTAACATTGTTCTCTGGAATCTGCTTCAAGAATTCTATGCTATTTGATTGGACCCCTACCAATTCGAAACTCATCGACTTACAAATTTTGATCGCATCTTTAGTTACTGATAAAGCCAGCTCCACAGTATCATGGCTGTTGAAGTAGTCATCAACATAGGTTCGGTTAACTAAACCATCTACAGCCTCTGGTAATTCATCTTTGAACTTGTTAGCATGCAGGTTTTTTACGAATTGGGCACATGTAGGAGAACACCTTGGACCGAACATCATGACTTCGATGATGTAAACTGTAGGAACCTTGGATGTATCTCCATTCCTCCAGAGAACACGCTGACATTGTTGATCTTCAGGTTTTATTTTAATCTGGTGGAACATTTCCTTTACGTCAGCGTTTACGGCAATCTTACGTTCTCGAAGCTTGAATATACCGGCGTGAAGAGAAACCAGGTTATCTGGGCCTTTCAAAAGGTGCGTATTTAATGAGATACCGCGCACTTTTGCTGCAAAGTCAGCTACATCTCTTGGCTTAGGCGGGATTTTGTTTGGATTCTCAATAACGAATGTGGGTGGGTACCATACTCTTGGCCAATTTTTCTTAAGCTCCTCTTCAGAAGCGATTCTGGCATAGCCTCTAGATAAAAGATTCAACATATGGTTGTTCTTCCACTCTAAAAGGTGCGGTTTTTTCTTCAGCGACTTCTCCAGATGAACTAATCGGTTAAAAGCCATCGAATAACTATCAGGGAGCTTAACATCATCAGCATCCCATAATAATCCAATTTCATAACGGTTATTCTCATACTTAATCGTACTCTCCATGATGTTTAGGGCTCGGGTAACTTCCTTACTAACTAACTCACCTTTAGGTGGCATAACACCAAATTCCTCCGTTGTAAAGTGGCGTTTTACAAGTTCGTGAAGTTCATCTTCATACTTAATAGCGTCGTGAAATAAAAATCGCATAGCTGGTCTTGAAACTTCATGAAAACAGGCTGCTCTGATCGTGGGGGCAGACTTACCATAAACTATCCACCCTAGGAGAGTTTTCAAAGCACACGGCTCTTCATCAATACCATGTCTCTGCCCACGACCCATAAGGAACTTCGCCTGATCTAAGCCAATTAAGATCTTAGGCTTTGCCTCAACCAAATCTACAAGTGGAAGCCCACGAAGATGAGAATATAGTCTCTTCAATTCAGAAGTATTCGTCGACTGGGTAGGAAGCTCCAACCCTTTCACGGTATACACATTTCTCAAAAAATGGCGTTTATGATTTTGAACACTAGAAACAGCTAAAGAAGTTCTAATAGACTCTTCTCTTCTAGATACACCCTTCGTCCACTGAAGAGTGAGGTTTTCAGGATGACCTTCGAGTCCAAGCTCATCAAATAGATCCTTTTCCATCATTGTTAAGGATGACCCATCATCCAAAAATGCAAAGGTGTCAACAAACCTTTCATTAGTCCCATAAAGACGTATAGGAGCTATTTTAAATAATACAGGCATCTCTGAACCTATATGGGAAGAATTAAATTTTGAATTAGGAATATATGGAACGGCCGTCACGTTTAACTCTTTATTCTGCTGGACAGGTGATTGATGTAAGAGAGGATGGTGTCGTCCCAAGCACCCGGAAATACCACATGTCTTCTTCTTAGAACACGACCTCCAATCATGTTGAGCTGAGTCCAAACAACGGAAACAAATCTTATGCTCTCGCGCAAATGCTAATCTTGACTCTGGCGACATTAATTTAAACTCCTCACAGTCATTGAGAATATGTTCCTTGCCTCCACATTTAGCACAAGACATATTTAAAACTGTAGATATAGGCAATGGCTGATGAGTCAACACTCGGTTTGTAATTTTCTGTGCCAACTGTGCTCTCTTCGGAACAATCGTTTCCAAAGGCTTCACTAACTCGGGTGGTGGTAAATCGATCACTTTCTGAGAGAGAAAAATTGCGAAGTCTTCTAGTGTTGCTCTAGGGCTGGACAACTGCTTTTTTCGCCAATCCTGGTAAAGTCCAACACCTAATTTGCATGACAGGTCAGTCAGCACATAACCATTTGAAAGGTCATCAACTCTGTTCATTGACTTTAAGTCAGCAACAAACCCGTTCACTTTAACCGTCCATAAATGTAAATTTGGATCGCACTTCGATTTCAAAGCAGGAAGCTTGAGTAGATCTGCCGTTAAACCATGCACTAAGACATCAGAGCGACCAAAAATAGAACGCAGGGAATCCATAATAGCCTCATCATCCGTTGAATATTTCAGCCGGTCACTGACCAGTTGATATGCTTCGCCCTTAAGGGCTTTTCGAAGACGAGCGACATTTTCCTTCCCATTGTACTTCCCTTCAATGGTCGTCGATCTATAAACCTCTTCGAAATAGGGCCATTCCCTCTTATTACTCCCAGAAAATGTTGGCAACTCCTGCACATTGCTTCTGTTCAAAATAATTAACAGACTCGCCATATCGGATTGATGAATTGTAGACTCTTGGAAGCTATCATGATGCGCAGCATTAGCTCGAATCGGGGTAGATTGAGGTGGTTGAGCAGAATGTTTTATGAGCGACTGGTGATTGGCTTGAATTTGTTTAATAATTTCTAACCGTTCATCAGAAAATGGCTTGGATGTTGATGGATTGACAATGGGCGATACTTTAGGAGGACCTTGTAACTTGCTGGGGACTGAAGCAATAGCCAGCTTCTGCTTGGTTTCCTCTAATTCGTTACGTAGAGAAAGAAGTTCCGCATCCTTTTGAGCGGCTGCTGCTTGAGCGACCGCAGCAGCTTCTAATAACAAATCTACAGTGGCTACTTCTACTTCTACTCTATTACCTTGTTCAAGATCCTTACTAACTCCTTCACTAGAACCTATTTCTTTTGGATCGTCCTCTCTAAATACACAATCATTCTTCTCGCAATACCATGGATCGTTGGTCGTGTATAAGTCCTGGTTAAACTTGGCACAGGAATAATGCCACCATCGCTTACACTTGTCACATGAAACCATCTCTTCCGAATCTGGTAAGCGGCAACCTTTAGAAACGCAACTGTGTCCTGTACGATTCATCATACTGAAGTTATTAATACTCCAATTAAAATAAAATAATGTTGCTGCACCGGAGAACCTTCCAACCAATAAACATTGAAACCAAGAATTTAAAATTCCAACAATTTCTTGGTGAACAATTCAATTTTATTTTCTAAAATTACAATATTTTTAATGCTTTATTTACATATTTATTTTACCTTATATTACTTACAATTGGTAATTTCTTTAAATGGATTAGCAACGAATTCTTAAGTTAATGCAGTCTTGATTTCTTTTTTTAATCTTTAACAAAGGATTTTGCCAAAAAATGTGCCAAATTTTCTTTTTAAGGTTAATATATATAATACCTATTTTGCCAACTTATCGTGTTTCCCTCTTCTTAAAGAGAGACGAAAGTATTTTCAATTTTTAATAATAATGACGGTTTGAGAAGTTGCCACTTTATAAATATTATTGCTAATACGAATGTATAAGAGGCTTGATGACAGGCGGAATTGCTGTTGGATGCTATAATCGGAACTTTGGACTCAACCTACTAACCTTACTTAACCTGCCACTAAAAAAATTATACTTCCGAGTTAATCAGTTGTTTACAATGTAAGCCACTGAAAAAACTGACCCTAACTGCCCTAACGGTCGACGCGACACCCATAATTCGATTTATGAGTGTTATAAATTATTTGTCAGCTTAAAAAATAAATATTTTAATTAACTTATCATCTGCCTTAGATAATTATACATATAAACAACTAACAATCAAGAACAAATTACTTAGAAACGAAAGTCATAACAAATTCGCACTCAATTAAACTATAATCGAACATGAACACAATGACGAAGCTTAGCAATTAAAAAACCTTTTAGTCAATTTGAGTATACAAAACCAAAAAAAAAAAGAAAAAAAAATCTCATATGTAAATTACGCTCGACGCAAAGTATCACTCCGGTCGTTGGCGGCGGGTAGGTGCCGCGAGGCGACAGCTATAAAACAATTTGCATTGTCAGCCAATTTGAACAAACAACAAATAATTATTTATTAAATTGCCCCTTATCGCACTCTCGTGTAACTAGCCGGCTACCTAATTAATTTCATTTATGTATATTCACACTGACTCCGGTGACATTTCGACGAGTTCCAATTAAACAATCAGCAACGCTGTACTGCACTTGCTCTGCGCTTCTAGCTAAACTGTCATGGGCGAAAATGTTTTAATCTTAGCTCAGCTTGCAAAGTTGTTTACAACATAAACCAGCTATACAGTATAGAGGACACTCATTAATCGTTGCGTCACGTCGTCGTCGTTGTAGTTGACGTCGCGTCAGTCTATAAATATAGCCCGAAGGCGAGGCTTCGCGAAAGCGATAATATTAATTACTTAATTAAATATTTAGCCATATTTTTATGATCGATAGTTTTAGTTTCAGGTTATAAGTAAACAAATTGAAAAAAAAGCAAATTAAAAGTAACAAGTCGCCGATCCGGTCGATCGTTCGTCGCTCGGTCGGGGAGGAGATTTAACATTATGTAGATTCATTTCGGAGGACAGAAAACACTTGCGAGCATATAACACGCGTTAATCACTTAACCCAACTCGGTCAGGTCATTTGTCGAGGAGCTCAAGATAGTGTGTTCCAAAGTCTTCAACAGAATTTGAGATTAATACTACCTATTAGAATTGGGATTGATGTTTTGTTGACATTATTCAATAGAAGTTCATTAGTAGATTATAAACAAATTCCATAATTATAAACAATATTTAGGAAGGTGTGTGTCTACAAACAAATTGGAGTGGTTACGGATAGGTAAACTTACTTTCTCTAAAGGGTTTCGAGGTTTTACTTAAATTACGATGATGGCGAATTGCCAAAAGATGTCCGTCACGTCGGTATGTGTGTCTGAAATATGCCCTTGAAGAGTGAAGAGTTTATTTCAGTTACAACAAGTCTAAGTCATAAGGATGCCACAGTTCTCAGTCAACCTATTTTTGATAATATCCTCAAGATCAGCCACAAAAAAAGCTTCATCATATCTGCATTCGCCGTCATGGCTTTTATCTTCATCGCCATTCTCATGGCGTCATCGATTAATTTTTTGAAGGCATAACCGCGCTTAATCGTCGCTGATTACGTTACTTTCCGGGTATGTCTTCCACTACGAACCGATCGTTTGGGAGAACCTTGGTGACTGACAATGTATAGACATCGAAAAACGGGCGGCGGCGGTGCCGTGTTGTATATATTTGCATCATTTTCATATTTGGACGGCTTCCGAAACCCTATACTCCCGGCACGTATTGATGTGGACTTTGTATGATCGCCTGCCGGGCTGTCTGGAACATTAATTACAAATTTTTAAGTCATACGGATGCAGTATATATGTATTCCGGTCACTGCAGCCTTCGCAAGAATACTTTAACTCCTCCTGCAGCATAGAGCAGCAATAGATTCCCTCCATCTATCTCGGTTCACGGCATGGTGCCTTAGTTGTGCCCATGATTGAAAGTTAAGGGACTGAAATTGTGATGCTTTTTTTTCCAAAGGCTGAGATGAGCTCTTTGGTGCCCAGGGTATCCCGAAGAAAGCACAATAAAACTCGGGTTTTAAGAACGTTAGAACTCGGTTTAATTATCTTTTATTGCTTACGATATTTTCTTTACAATTTTTCTTACAAACTCTTTAACTTACGATAAATAACACGGTATTTCATATAATTGGCAGGCCAACGTTCTGATCAGAAGGAGCAGACAGGGAATCGCGAATAGACACGCCAGCAACTTACTCAGAAGGAGCAAGAGGGGAAGATCGGTTAGGAATCCAGCCCAAGGCTAGCCCAAGGGAAAATCGATTAAGTCCACAACTTACTCAGGAGCAGTAAGAGGGGAAGAACGGTTAGGAATCTAATTCCTGCCCAAGGCTAGTCCAAGGGAAAATGGGGTAAGCCCACAACTTACTCAGGAGCAGTAAGAGGGGAAGAACGGTTAGGAATATTATTCCTGCCCAAGGCTAGTCCAAGGGAAAATCGGGTAAGCCCACAACTTACTCAGGAGCAGTAAGATGGGAAGACCGGTTAGGAATTTAATTCCTGCCCAAAGCTAGTCCAAGGAAAAATCGGCTAAGCCCACAACTTACTCAGGAGCAGTAAGAATGGAAGAACGGTTAGGAATATAATTCCTGCCCAAGGATAGTCCAAGAGAGTGCCTTAAATGGCACACTAGTGTACCAATTAAAGTTATACGGAATTGATCGTCCAGCTGGTTGCTGCACGAGATCAACGAGAAACTTATTCCTCAGCAAAACCAAAATCGCAATCAAGGCTTACTGTTGAGTGTACAAGTTTCTTTCCCTCGTCGTCGTTCATTACCTCTACATGATACATTCGAGGCTTTGAGGCGGTGTGAAATGTAACAATGAAGAACGCAAATGTTAGGTTGGTGCTCAGGTCGATTGATGTTGCTCTAGTGTGTTGCTGGTAAGGGCGCATGACGAAGAGCCGGTCGTGGTTGTACGCTGTTGCTGTGTTATGGTTCCGTGTTGGTCGCATGGAATTGCTGTCGGTGGTCGTTTGGAAATGGAAATTGTAACGGTTCGTTAAAAGCTTCATGAAGTGCAGTTGACCCCCATGTTGTCCTTGGTCTACCAACTCTCCTTACACCATGAGGATTTCACCCGAAGGACTGCTTTGCTATGTTCTCGTTTGGTTTCCTCAGAATATGACCAATCCGTTGCCATTTTCGTTGTCTGATGTCAAGATCCACGCTTCTCTGGTGAGTGCAATCCCACAGCTCAACATTTCTTATGATTTGTGGCTTTCGAATCTTGAGAATGTATCCGAGACAGCGATTAATAAAAGCCTGTAGCCTGTTCGAGATGTCGGCGGAGCATTTCCAGGTTTCGCAGGCGTACAGGAGGACGGATTTCACGTTGGACTCGAAGATTTTTAGCTTTGTACGTAGCGTTATTATGCTGGAGTTCCACACGGGAGAGAGCATTCAAAAACACTACGAGCTTTGTTTATCCTGCTGAAAACATCAGGCTCCGTTCCACCATCAGTTTAAACAATAATTGCTAGGTAGTTGAACTGCAAAACCTTCTCAATAGTTTTCTGTCTCAGAATAATCTCCTGTTGAGAGTTGCGACCGGTCTGAGGCATTTTTGTCTTTTTGGCGTTGATATTTAAGCCAGCCCTCTCGCCGCTCGGGTTAATATAGCGCTTACTGAATTCGCTGAGTGATAAGAGCTCATAGTGAGCATTATCCTTCACGAACTTCCTAAAAAATCTTCGCAGATCGTGAACACTGGCAGGTCTTGAGAAACTTGTGATAGCATCCGTTTTTCACAAACTTGGTATAGCAGACCTTTTCTTCTGACCTGACAGCCAAGAAATTGAAAAAAAATAACTCTTGCCCAAATGATTAGCATTAAACCAGATTCATCTAACACCTTATGATACTTTTCCCTTTCGATATATGTAGGTACAGTAGTCCCTTGATAATGTGAACTAATTAAAACAATACAATACAGGATTTTAGACGGATTCGCATTACTGGAACATTTTTTCAGTTCTTAATCTGATTGAAAAATCTTTCGTATCCAATTATAATAACATAAACTAATTCTCTCGACAGCAGTTGCATTCAAAACGTTGAATGTATAGACAAATCACAGTTAATTAATCCCTTATGGCGCAGGGTCATAAGTCCCAATTTAGATTTTAGAAAATATATAAATAATATAAAAAATATTTGGGACCTTCCCACTATTGGATTTTGTTTGGTACTTGTGTGAAGTGTTTTTTGCAATCAGGTTCACGGCGTACAAAAAGCTCGGCTTGCAACCCGCCCTGCATGGCCCAATATAGGGTTTGGGGTGGGTACAAGTTTGGGTATATGCATTTGTTTTTGGATTGGAAGATTTCTTTCGAAAAGGTTCCAAAAAAAATTTGCAGCATGCATGAGCAAAATTGCCAGCATGTCCCCCTTAAGCGCCGAGCTTTTTAAAATGTATTGTTTACATTTTAAATCTATTTCATATTGTGGATAAAGATTTCACAATGTGTTATGATGCTTTAGTTGTCTTATTAAATTTATGAGTTTTGTCCCATCAAAACCAAACAAAAGTTGGGATGTATATCCCGGGGACTTATGTCCTTGCGTCGTCCCTTATACCAAGGACCGCACGCTAAACAAACAATAGAAAATAGATATAAAAAACTATAAAAAAACGAAATTCCTATTTTAGAGTGCCAACATTTCGCAAATTCACATTAAACAGATGACAAATATAAAGTTTTGCTGTTTACATTTTAGTGAAATTCACATTATCGAGAGACTACTGTATAATAAGGGCGAGCTTAGGATTCGTAAAAAATCTAACAAGAGGTTTTGATAAATCTTGACATTACGATTAAAGCGCAGACGAAAAAAGTGGTGTTCACAATTCTGAATGTCTGTCTGTCAGTATGTCGGTCTGTCCTTTATTTTACATTTTAAAATATAAATTATAGACATATTTCTCAAAAAACGGCTTCAACGATTTTTATTTAAAAAAAAGTTCAAGAATGAAACGAAAAAGTTTCCAGTACCTCCAGTACAACCATTTTTTAGTTTACCATTTTTTGGAAATGGTTCATTTAATTTTTTGAATTTTTTATGCAGAAGCTTAGGAAATCCAAATTTTGCAACCAACATTTTTTTGTTAATAAAAAAAAAACTTTTTATTTGAAAACTCAATATGTTTTCGAAAACGACTCAATAGATTTTTCGAAGCTACGTATTTAGTAGCTTTTTGACATCATCTTGAATAGTTATAAAAACTATTTTCCTCTTATACAAATATTAGAAAACCCTTAAAAAAGTACTTTATTTCGCAAAAATGCTTCTTACAAGTATAAGATGAAGGTATCGATTATTCAAATTTTCAAAAAAAAAAATGTTTCTTCGAATCCTAAAAAATAATTATATTTTTTTGAAAAAAAAAACGATTTTCTAAAAACGAGTTATTGATTATTTTTAATTAAAATTGTATATGTACTTATATGTATTAATAATTTCTACTTTAAATTGACGTTTTCATTGTTGGTCCTTACAATATTTTCTAAGTTTTTTATACGTTTGGAATTAATTTATACTTGGGATATACATAGTTACTATTTGACTTGTTTTACATTTGGAAAAAAATATCGAGATTCTTATTAAACTTGACATTACGATGATAGAGAAGACGTAAATAGTGGTCCCCGTAATTCCGCCTGTTTGTCTGTCTGTCTGTAGGTCAATCTACAGCGTAAGACGGCTGAAGCTATTTCCTTCAAACTTGGAGCGCGTTTTAGGTAATTGGCTCGATTGTTTTTCCTAAGCTTTTTATAGCCCCAAAAATAAAGGTAACTGTTATTTAATTTTTTGTAACAAAAATGGTAAATTTTAATCTTTCGGAAACCAATTATAACAATTCTGATAAAAATAAAAGGCACGACTGGAACGCATGAACCTGCTCATATGTTCGATCACATCGTTTGCCAAAGATTTCTATTACAAAACTAAATACAGTAGACGCTCGATATAGTGAAGTAATAAAAACCAGGCATGTTCAGTATTTCGAAAGAGAATTTTTATTAGTTTTTTTCAAAGTGACGTACACACACGTTTTTTATAATTCTTAAGTGTAAATAAGCAATTTTACAAACATTAAATAAAATTCGTAGGCAGAGTGAAGCTTGACGAAATGCATAAGTATTTGAATTTTCCTTGAAAAAATTTTTCCAATAAAACAAAAGAAGGAACAAAACAAAGCTCTACAACTCATAAAACCAACAACAAACAAATTGATGGAAATTAATACCTTAATACCAACGTAAGGTAGAAATAAAGTTTTGTACTCGCATAACAAAAAATTAAAATGTTGAAAAATAATTCGTCACTTTCGTTTGTGTCTTTCTTACTTTTAAACTCTGTTGGATAGCTTTCTTACTGGCGGTATAGGTATAGGCAAATTTTTCATTTGAAAATCGAACTTAAGATTTTAATCAAAGTTGACATTACGATGATAGAGAACACCAAAAAAGTGGGTCCCGCAATTCCGCATGTCTGTCTGTCTATCTGTCTGTATGTCTGTAGAACGATCCACAGCCTAAGCGGCTAAACCCATTTTGTTCAAACTTGGTGCTTAGGCGTTTTAGGTGATTGTCCAAAATACATTTTTGAATAGTTGTGTTAGACCCAAAAATAACCGTACTTGCCATACAAATTTTTCTACCATCTTAATTAACTCGAAAACGGCTCTAACGATTTTGATAAAAAATAGTGTGTACACAACTTTATGTACTATATTCTATATTTTGGTAAAGTTTTATATTAAAGGTACCTGCCATACAACCATTTTTGTCTATTTTCGAATTTCTCATAAGCGGCTCAACTAATTTCGATCAACATTTTTTAGAAACAAATTAACGAAATTTTATATATATAAAAAATGTATTAAAATTATCTTAAAAATATATTTAGCCTTTTTTTTTACTAAGAATCTGGTTCTTACGTGTTGATCGAAAATCAACTTCCAGAAATCAGAAACTATTTTGTTTAGGACTCTGTTGTCTAGCGCCTTAAGGGATACGAGAAAGAACTGGCGTAAGCTGGTGATCGTAGGGCCACATGGACATCCACTGGCGAGTAAAAGTGTAGTAAAGTACCTTGGCATCTGGTTGGATCAGTACCTGTATTTCGACAGACATATAGGTGCTGCTTTGGCCAGGGCTAGGGGAGCCTTTGCCTTGACAAAACGACTGTTTTATAGCAGCCGTCTTGTAGTGATTTGCTACATGGCCCTCATCAGGCCGATGATTGCCTATGGATGCCCGGTGTGGTTCAACGTTGCCCCATCTCAAATGGAAAAGATAAGGGTGTTTGAGAGGCAATGTCTTAGACGTTGCCTTGGATTACACAGAACACCAGAGTCGGAGTACACAAGATAGTATTCCAACCAGGTTCTATACAACGGAGCCAACATAAACAGAATAGATAATTTTTTGTTCAAGCTGATACGGGTTCACGTTGCAAGAGCGATGTCCTCAACTAACAGCTTAATTTTTGGGGCTTATTACCCCAATAACGAATATTTTGAGAGTGCGCGGTTAAGAGGTTACATTCCTCCCGAGGCATTCCTCTATTAAGAGAGTCGAGGGATGATACAGACTGGAGGGGCGGTTCCGCTTATCTACCACGTCAGCCGGAAAAATGTGGATAGGCGACTCCTGTATGGTCGAGACGTCATCGGTCAAGGTGGAGAAGAGCGCCTTCGGTTCAGTAGGACTGTGTTCGATCGGGATCGGAGGGATAGGGCGAAACAGGAGAACCAGTTCCTGTGGCTCTCTGAACAGCATCATAATATTTAAAGTCGATGAAGATGGTATATCTTGGCCGACTTACAATAGATTTAGGGCAATTAGGTATAGGGAACAGTCGGGGTGGCACCAAAAAAAAAATTAAAAATATGTATGTATGCGGGGGCATACGTGCATGTATCTGCGTGTCTGTACATGTATGTGCACACGTATATGTATGTGCGTATGTACATGTATGATTGGGTTGCATGTTGCTGTGTGTCTGCATGCATATAAAAAATAAACGAAAAAAAAAATTTTAAAACGAAAAAAAATGCTGCTGTGGTCGTTCTAATTTTTAATTAGTCTTAAGTATTATTAGGTATTTTAAGTAGTTTAAGTTATTTTTAGTTAGCATAAGTTAGTTTTATTTAGTTTTAATTATTTTGAATCTATATTTAGGTTTAGTTTATAAGTAAAAAAAAAAAAAAAAAGATAAGATACCAAGTTTTTTGTTAATAAGTTTCCATGAAAAATAAAATAAAATAAAATAATTAGATTTAATTAAAATAGTTTTTAAGTCGAAAGACATTGGCGCAAAATTTTAAACAACCCATTGTTAAGGGCTTAACATTTTACTAGTTAGAAATTTTCTAAGTGCTTATTATATTTCAAAATTTTTAAACCTTTTCTAAACTAGCAAATTGCTAATTATGCAGAAAGCTGAGCATTTGTAGGGCTTGAATTTTGATGAACACAATTATTGTGGTTATGCGTTGTAAATTAATTATATGTTGATGAAAACCCAACATGTGCTCTAAAAAAGTATTAGTTATTTCTATTTTCATCATTTTATCTTCATTATTTACAAAAAAAAAACAAAAAAAATTGTGCACCAGCAGGACTCGAACCTGGGCACCCCGCGTGACAGGCTGGTATACTATCAGATTTCTAAATGGATTTAGCAAATTGCTAAAAGTTAAAGTATCTGTTGTATCGACGCTTAAGATTAATGCAATGACCCCTTACCTCTGGTGGGGGGAAGTCAATTGAAAACAAGCGTTTGATTTACCGTTTTTACAGCAAGTGACTTTATTATTTTAATCATCCTACTTTTATATAAAATAAGTGCTTACGCTACAATAAATTAAATGTACAAAAAATATAATATTACAGAATAACAAAAATAGAATAGAACAGAAAAGTATAATTTGAGATATTGCTGATGAGTGCTTGTCTCGTCGCGTAGTCGCGTCGCATAGTCATCGTCGTGGTGGAATGTTGTATCTATCTATCATGCTTGGTATGTGCATAGCTTCTTGTTGGGCTATTCTGTTGTTGCCACAACATGCTGGGCCTCTCGAATTGGAGTGACGGAGAAATCGATATCATTAAAGGAAGTCTCAGAGTTTCTACGTTCCTTCCTTATTGTTTGTGTGTACCTTTTGCTTGGGCTTGGTGGTTGATATCTTCGGAATATAATAATTACCGCTATGATGCAGATTATAAGCAGGAAACCAGTAGATCCAAAGACTGAGTATTGATGAATTCGGTGGGTCCTGATTTCTTGCAAGATATTTTCTTGATTCCTTTGAAATTCTATCGCTTTTTCGAGTTCCGATATTTCCAAAGAAATATTTGACTGACGTAGGATCGGTTGTTGCTCTGTTTTAAAGTTAAGCGAAGTTAACTGGTCAGAGATGTTAAATGATGGCAGGAATGAAGATTTTAATCTGCTCGTCATCGTCTGTCTTCCAATAACTGTTATAGTTTGATCATGGATCATGCAGTTTTCTGGCAGCTTTACTATCCCACTACCTCTTAAGATGGTCGGCACTGAATTAAAGTCGCAGTTGATGTTGACTGTTGTTGAATTTGGAACACTATAAATCCAAGTATTCTGTTGATGCATCTCGATCCAGTAGGCCTTTGCTGGTATATTTTTTATCTGACATGAATCCCTTAGTTTATGGGTATGTTGAATAATGTTAATTTCACATGAGCTGACTGAAGCTCCAGCGGTATATAATGGGTGTTGGAGATTACACCAGTAAGTTTCAAAAGGCCTTTCCTGGCAACGTGAAAATTCGTCTTTGTTGATCGGGTAGTAGTGGTTTACTTGTAGATTCATCATTAAATACTCTGATGATGGAATGATGAACGTGAAATTTCCATTGTTGAAGGTTGGAACTGGGAGCACTTTGTACAGTTTGAACTCTTCATTGTACAGCAAAGGAAGAATTATTTCTATTATGATGTTGCTGCCAGTTACTCTCCCCTTCACACTTAAGGTTTTATATAGTTGGAGTATTGATTCATGATGTCTCTCTCCAGGAATCATTAAAGATCGGGGGATATTTTCATGAATTTTAGTTAGCTCGTCTTTAAATTGTTGGACGGTAAGGATGAGTGGATGTATCCTCCCGGTGTGTGTTGAAAGCACTATATCGAGAAGTATGCTCTGAGTCGACTTATAATTTATCATAATTAGAATGGCATTCAGAGCAGCTGAGGAGAACATCTTTATGTTTTCGTACCTTCTTGTTTCGTTGTTGAGTTTCATTACTATTGTACTCAATAACTCGATCTGTTTCTTATTTTCCAAGTGTTGTTTTTTAAAGATGTTGACAGTAGAATCAACTATGGTCGTCTGATTTTTCATAAGGTTTAATATGTGGTTCTCATTTTCTTTAACGGTTTCAATTGTTTGCTCATACTTGGCAGCGAATCTTTGATCCAGTATTCCAAACAGTTCATTAGTTATCGTTCCGATGAAATCAAAGGGTGCTCGTTTTTGTCTTCTCGTTGAGTCGTCATTGGCATGAAGCAGGATTTCGTTGTTGAGCTCAATTTGTTGGAGTTGGTGTTGAAATTGACTCAATGTTTCGTCACATATTGCTGATTTGACTTCTACAGGTCCTGCTGATGTGCAAAATGTTTCCATTGACTTAACTAGTTTTGCATAAGTATCGAACTCATGCCAGTAGTTAGTCATGTTGAAAAACACAATCGTCTTCCAGGCACTGGAAATGAGATTTGCTTGTCCTATATCTTCGAAATATATACCCGGCTGGTTTTCAAATTGTGTTATTTCGACTTCATGTTGATAGGGTATGGGTAAGGAAGTAGTCAGGTTCAGTAGTCCGAATAGTATGAATAGCCAAAACAGCGGTTGTACTCGGTTTGTTGATATATTGATTTGTCGCACTGGTGTTTCTGGTTGCTCATTTTCTTTAGGCAATCGACATAATTTAGTGATGGATCGCTTAAAATATTTGTTGTTGCTAAAAACTGTTGCAGCTCGAACGCCGTTGTCTTTGCCGGGGTGTACTTCAGCTATTTTCCCCATCACCCAGGCTGTTGGTGGTAGCCGGTCTTCTTTGATAAGCACAATGTCACCAACTTTTATGTTTTCTTCCTTTTCTTTCCATTTAGAAAGTTGCTGGAGTTGCGAAAGATATTCAGATGACCAGATCTTCCAAAAATCTTGAGTCATTTTTTGGATCAACTGCCATCTAGATCGAAATGTTTTTGTCTCGTCGATTATTGGTTCGGGTACTGCATTAAGAGAACTTCCAATCAAAAAGTGTCCAGGGGTTAGGATTGTGGTGTCATCAACATCATTTTCGATTGTAGTTAGTGGTCGAGAGTTTAAGCAAGCTTCTATTTGTGTCAGTAAGGTTGAGAGTTCCTCAAATGTTAACATAGTTTCACCAATTACTCGTTTTAAGTGATATTTTGTTGATTTAACACTTGATTCCCAGAGCCCACCGAAGTGTGGAGATGCGGGGGGTATGAAGTGCCATTGGATTTCGTCTGTCACGAGCCTTGATGATGCATCTACCTCACATCGCCTTATGATCGCTTGCATCTTTTGTTGGATTTCCTTGTTCGCTCCAACAAATGTCGTTCCGTTGTCACTGTAGAAATGCGAACATATTCCTCTTCTTGAGGTAAATCGTTTCAATGCTGCCAAGAATGCTGCTGAGGTGAGGTCACTCACAAGTTCAATGTGGACTGCCTTGGTCGCAAAGCAAACGAATATGGCAATGTAGCCCTTTGTCGATCGGTTTCCTCGCCCCTTGGATATTAGTATTTGAATTGGTCCAGCATAATCAACCCCTGTATGTGTAAATGGTCTCGATGGTGTTACTCTAGCTGCTGGAAGAAGTCCCATTTGTTGAGTATTTGGCTGTGCAGTAAAACGGAAGCATTTCATACACTTATGTATGACTTGTCGAATACATCTTTTAGCTTGAATGACCCAATAACGCTGCCTAAGTTTTGCAAGTGTAAGACGTATACCACCGTGCAGTGTTCGTTCGTGAGCGTCATCAACCAGTAATTTTGTGAACCACTCTTCGTGAGGCAGAATGATTGGATGTTTTTCGGTATTACTAAGTTCCGCATTTTGTAGTCGGCCACCGACAGCAAGGATATTCTCGTTATTCAAAAATGGGTTTAGGGAAAGTAGCTTACTTTTTTTGCTGATATTTTTTCCGCTTCGTAGGCATTTTAGTTCTTCGGCATATACTTTGTTTTGAACATATCGTATAATTCCTTTGCTGGCAACATTCAACTCATTTACTGTTAAAATGCCAGTATCGATTGGATTTTTCAGTCTCTTGCTTCTGCAGTTTGCTTTGAATCGTCTGCAATAAGCGGCTACTCTTATTAGCTTTGAGTAGTTAGAGAATCTTCTGCTAACGTCAGTAGTTTCCTCTGTTTCAATTTCAAACGTTAAAACCTTTCTGGTTTCGGGAATATCGTTCCCTGCATTTGAATGTTGTTCTTGTGTAGGCCAATGATCTGAGCCAAATTGCAGCCAATCAGGTCCATTCCACCATAATTGATTGTTCAACATCTGCTCTGGTAAACAGCCTCTTGAAGCATAATCAGCTGGATTATCGGATGATCGTACATGCCTCCACCAGGTTGTGTTTGTTGCCTCTTGTATTTCTGACACTCGGTTTGCAACAAATGTCTTCCAAGTAGATGGACATTTCTGGATCCAGGCCAGTGTTATGGTGGAATCTGTCCAGGCAAATATTTTTTCAACTTGGGAGCCAAAGGTCTTCAATGTTTCTGCCAGTAGTTTTGATAGCAGATGAGCACCGCATAGTTCTAGCTTTGGAAGAGGAAGTTTCTTTCTTATTGGTGCCACTTTTGTTTTTGCAGTTAGAATTGTTGTAACATAGAACCCAGTTGGTACAAGTACTCTTGCATAAACTACTGCGGCATATGCTGCTTCAGAAGCATCACAAAACCCGTGAAGCTCAATATGTCGATATTTTGTGGTTTCTATCCACCTTGGGATTCTGATGTCTTCAACTGCCAATAGATTCGTCTTCAATTTGTTCCATTGTTTCTGAAGTTCGATCGGAAGTGGGTCATCCCACTTGGTCTCGGCTTGCCAAATACGCTGCATCAAGATTTTTGCGCTAACAGTCACTGGAGCCAACCACCCAAGAGGGTCAAATAGTTTAGCTATTTCGGATAAGGTTTTTCGTTTTGTGAGTGCGGTTTTTGGGTTGATGTTAGTCTCTAAGTTCACTTTGAACTGAAAAGTGTCACTTAAAGGATTCCAGTGGATTCCCAGGGTTTTGATTATTTCATCCTTCATGACGTCCACTTTCTGTTGGTTTCGTAACTCGATCGGTATATGTTGGAGTAATTTTCCATTATTAGCTGCCCATTTTCGCAAGTAGAACCCTGCGCCTCTTAACATCTCGTCAAGTTGCTTCTGAGCTTTTCTGCATTGCGTAATGGTGTCCCCTCCGGACATAACATCATCGACATAAAAGTCATGTTTGACTATTTCTGCAGCGACTGGATACTTCAGTTTTTCGTCTTCAGCTAGTTGATGGAGAGTTTTAATAGCCAGGTATGGTGCAGATGCTGTACCATAAGTGACAGTGGTAAGTTTATACTCTTTAATGGGTTGGTCGGTAGAACTTCGCCACAAAATCCTCTGGTAATCTTGATGGTCTTCGTGTAGCTCGATTTGGCGATACATTTTCTCTATATCTGAAGTAAAAACGTATCGATGTTTTCTCCAGCGCATCACAATCGTAGTTAAATCGTCTTGAAGTTTTGGACCTACTAACATCAGTTGATTGAGGCTTACTCCAGTTGAAGTCTTTGCTGAACCATCAAATACAACTCTTAATTTGGTGGTCGTACTTGAGGGTTTTATGACCGCATGATGTGGCATGTAGAATATGTTCTCGTTTGATTTTTTGTGATTGACTCCTACCATGTGACCCAGGTTAAGAAATTCGTTGATAAATTCCTTGTATTCACCTTTTAATTTTGGGTCTTTGTTAAGTTGGAATTCAAGCTGGCGAAATCTAGCGGTCGCTTTATTTTTGGATTCACCTAGTTGGATCGTCTGTTTCAATTCTTCGTTGAATGGGATTTTGACGACGTACCTCCCATTTTGTTTTCGGAAGTGTGTATCTTTGAAGAATTTTTCACACTGTTTGTCTTCTTGTTTTTGAAATGCTGGTTGGGAAACTTCTTCTAGCTCCCAGAACTTTTCTAGTTGTTGATCGACGGAAATCTGTGCTACCAGTCCAGTAACACTGTAGTTTTCAGTTTCTTCGGTTGATATTCGCCCAGATATTAACCAGCCCAGTTGTGACTTTTGAGCTATTAGCGAATTTACTGCATCTCGTTTAATTCCGTCAAGAATTATATCGCCATACGCATCAGCACCAATTATCATATCAATTGGTCCAGGAACATTGAAAGCAGGATCAGCGAGTGTTAGCTGGTCCAAATTTCCAATTTTAAAGCCATTTGTTATTTTCGATGGTAGTTGTGTTGTTAGTTTTGGGAGTACAAGAGCTTCTAACCTTAGTTTAAACTCTGAAGTAAAGTGCGGCTTTATTGTTACGTCTACCTTGTTTTTAGCAGTTCCTGCTTTTGTTGCACCCAATCCAGTAACTTCAACGCAAACATTTTGCCTTTTGAGTTTTAATGTTTGTGCTATGGATTCAGTAATCAATGATGCTTGCGACCCAGGGTCGATGAGTGCTCGTATTGCAACACTGCGCCCAAGTCCGTCTTCAGTGCTTATCTTCAATATAGCTGTTGCAATAATGACATTTTGATTTTGCTCACTATAATTTACTTGTTTTGTTGTTTTTGATGATTCTTTTTGAGCTAAGTCTGATTGATTATTTTGGGGAACTCTCTCAGCCCATTCCATATGAAGAAACGAATGATGCTTCTTGTTGCAATGATGACAATTTCTTTTGCTGAAACATTGAAACTGCTTGTCATGTCGTAAGCAATTTAAGCAAAGCTTAGCTTGTTTGCAAAGTTGCCACCTATCTTTTATGGTAGAATTCAGGAATTTTTGACACAAGTATATCACATGTTCACCTTTGCAAATAGGGCATTGGTTTTTTTTTGCTTCAACGTGGAAGTTGCGAAGCGTATGCTTTGCCTCATCAAACGATTTTTGTTGTTTCCTTGTAGGAGAAAGGACATCAAGTGCTTGGTAACGTCTCTCCAGAAAATCCAGAAGCGTTTTCAGGGCTGGCATTTTGTTTGGTTCGGTTAGCCCTTGTTCGAATAGGTTTCTGCTTTCAGTATCAAGAGACTTCGTAGTAATGTGAACTATAATTGGGTCCCAGGATTTAGTGTCGAAGCCCATGTTTGTGAGTGCTGCCAGTCCTTCATTGATCGCATCAAAAATGTGTTTAATGGAAGAAGCTGATGTGGTGCTACTTGGCTGCCCAAGCTTAAACATCTTCTCTAAATGGATGCCTACAATTTTCCGTTCGTTATTGTATCGTCCTTTAAGAATTTCCCAGGCACTATTGTAATTTTCACTAGAAAACGTAAGATGTTTTATCAAATTCAGCGGCTCCCCCTCTAAATGTGTTTTCAGATATTCCATCTTTTCTGTCGTACTGAGGCTGCTTCTGGTATGTATTATTGTTGAGAATAGATCATGAAATGGTTGCCATTCTAAGAAATTTCCTTTGAAGGTCGGAATTTTCAGTCGTGGTAACATTGACTCCGCTTTAGCATCTGTGGGCTTGTTGTTGTTACCATTCCCTAGCTTCGATGCAATTTGATGGATAAACCTATTTATGTCCTGCTTGACACCTTTGTACTCGTTGTTGGTGACATATGGTACCTTTAGGTCTTCTTCTGATGCATTGGACATGTATTCCTCATGTAGATCGGTAATGTTGCGAAGTTGCTCAAGCAACATCTTTTGCTGGTATTCATAGATTTCTCTTGAGTAGTCTGTGAATGTTTCTTCGAACTCGTCCAAGTTTTCCATGATGGCAGTGACTTTAAGCCCTAGTTTCTTTAACCTTTGTCTTTGCCTTTGAACTTCTGCACTATCTTGGGTCTTTGCTGCTTCGGTTTTCGATGTTTCTGGAATTGGATTTATTGAATCCAATTTATTTTTGAACTCTTCGTATACCGATTTAACTCTGCTGTATGTATCTCTTTGCATATATGGAGTGTCTTTTTTCACAGTCGACACTATCTTCTTATGGTTTGAGTCAAATTCGGACCATAATTCACTAAGGCGTTGAAGCCTTTCTTCCTTATACCGTTGGGTCTTACGTGAGGCACTGTCCTTCCCAAAATTTCTGTTAAGGGTATCAATTTCCTCAGCCAAGGTCTTCTGCTTGGCTACAATAATGTAAACGTCGGTTTCGTCCAACATGATGATTAGCTCTTTTTTTTCTTTAGTTGTATTGAATTGAGTATTAGTAGATCGCAATCGTAGATTTAGTTTTGTATTATTTTTCACTTTACACTTTTTGTAGGTATGTTAATTTTATCAGTGTTAATAGCCCTGATAACGCCTTCTAGTACGTATGTTATTTTTTGTTTTATCTTAAACCAATGTCGGAAGCCTTGGTTACGCTTTATGATATTTAAATTTGTTATATTTTTTTTATAGTTCTATGTAGTAAACCAATGTTATGAAGCCTTGGTTACGCTTTTTTATGTTTTGGTTTTTCCTCTCGAAGGACCAATGTTGTATCGACGCTTAAGATTAATGCAATGACCCCTTACCTCTGGTGGGGGGAAGTCAATTGAAAACAAGCGTTTGATTTACCGTTTTTACAGCAAGTGACTTTATTATTTTAATCATCCTACTTTTATATAAAATAAGTGCTTACGCTACAATAAATTAAATGTACAAAAAATATAATATTACAGAATAACAAAAATAGAATAGAACAGAAAAGTATAATTTGAGATATTGCTGATGAGTGCTTGTCTCGTCGCGTAGTCGCGTCGCATAGTCATCGTCGTGGTGGAATGTTGTATCTATCTATCATGCTTGGTATGTGCATAGCTTCTTGTTGGGCTATTCTGTTGTTGCCACAACAGTATCCATTCCGTGTTTTTAACTTTAGTAAAATGTTAAAATCGTTCAAAATTAGCTCAATCATCTTTTTAGCTTAGTAAAATGCTAAAAGTGGCTTTAACATTTTACTAAATCGTTTAAAATTTTGCGCCATTAGTTCTAAGAGTTATTGTTTAGTTTAGAGCGCCCGTAAAAGGCCAGTAAATTAGTTGTAAGTAATTGATAATTAGGCTAGTTTTAAACATTTTGTCTAGCTTTAAGAGAGTTATAAGTTAATATGAAATAAAAATGAATTTAAAAAAAAAAAATTAAAAAAAAACAAAAAACACAATTATTGTTGTTATGCGTTCTAAATTAATTATATGTTGATGAAAACCCAACATGTGCTCTAAAAGGTATTAGTTATTTCTTTTTCATCATTTTAACTTCATTATTTACAAAAAAAAAAACAAAAAAAAAATTGTGCACCAGCAGGAGTCGAACCTGGGCACCCCTCGTGCAAGGCTGATATTATACAAGATTTCATAATGGATTTAGCAAATTGCTAAAAGTTAAAGTAGCCATTTTGTGGTTTTATCTTTAGTAAAATGTTAAAATCGTTTAAAATTAGCTTAATCATCTATTTAGCTTAGTAGATTGCTAAAAGTGGCTTTAACATTTTCTTAAATCGTTTGAAATTTTGCGCTAATAGGTTTGAACTACGCCGCTTAAGAAAAATGGCCGCCATAGACCGTCAACATCGTTCCGTCCGTATTATAAAACTCTTTAGCAGCTAAATGTTACTCGTCTCATATAGAACTCCTGTTTATAGCTCTAAGAGCAGTTTTGTCTTAGTATCGGTAACGGTCTCGCTTTCTGTTTATACTCATAACTTCAAAAGAGCCAGGAAGAAGTATTATCAAAAAAAGGCGTCGTGTAATTATCTACAGTGAGTAGTTCTTAAAAAAATAAATTTGAGTTTGTTGTTCTTAATTGAAAGGACTCCTATACTTGAGATGATTTTCTATATTTATTTTCCCACCAACAAACAAAACAAAAACCTAACTCTCCAAAAATTGTAAATAAGTAAGTAAATTAACAGAATAACACAAAAGCACCGCACTTCACAAAAATAAAAAAAAATTAAAATTCAAAATAATGCAGTATCTATAGGGTATTCGTTTGTTCTCCCGTCCATAAATCACATGCAATTTTCTGAAATCCTTCGCCAAGTTTGTAATCCCCTAATGACTGTTCTATGTCCTTATAATAGGGGTCTTCAATCCTCTTGCTTTTACCATACATTACATTCATCCACTTAAATAAATATTTTCGAAATTAAACGAAAATTAAAGTGTCCTTTCAAATTGATACGAAACGACACGACATACACGGCATCATCGGCGTCAGCTTCACATCGGTGCGGGGTGAGAAGAATAAAATAGAAAAGAAACAGGATCACCAGTTTAATTTAATAGACTCTGTGGCACTCATATGGCTGTGAGAGTTCATCTGCGATGTCACCATTAAAAGGACACCGTCTCCGACATTCATAATGTACTCAAGAGCAGAATCATCAGGGATAATAAATTAACTCCGCCATTTAATGGAAGAAAAATTAAACCGAATTCGACGCAGCGATGCATGAAAATAATCATAATAATGACAATAAATGGGAATTAATAGGGAGGATGCTGCAGCTCCTGCGGCAGACTGAGAATCCTTTTTCGCCACTCGACTATACCCATACATACTTATAGTTTACTTTCATCGGATGACAATAATTAAACCGAAATAAAAGTTCGAGAGTAGGTAGGTACACAACGCATGAATGTGTCCATGTGTACTTACCTACTAAGAGTATTTCAGGACACACATTCTATGGAAAAAAATTATGTGATTGAGACTTAATGATCCGCGAAGGATCATTATTTATTTTCTGTGTTTTTTTTTGTGACCGGCAAGCTATAATATTTCGATATCGAATTTCATGCAGCACATCCTATAAAAAAATCACAAAAAAATGTCCTTAAACATAAAAAATAGGTGTCAAGATTCATGTCCTTTATATGTATGTCCAGTAGGGGAACAATGTTTGCTGGTGATAATGATTAATATATCATTTGCCACGACTGATGATGAACAGAACAGTGTGAAAAAGGACACTCGAAAATGTCGAGGGTGGCGGCAATGCGGCTTCTCTGATCTTCGGGCATTAGGCGAGGCTGGACATGCTACCTTTTGTATTTGATGTCCATCACCATCATCATCCACTTTTTATACGCACTTTCAACCCGATTTGAAGACAATTCCGACAACTGTGATGAATATAAAGGCGAAGACACACAGATTACTATATAGGTACACGACAAGGTGCGTCTTTGTAATATTCATTCATTCAGTTATTCATTGATTCAAAAAAGGATAAAAGGACGAACAAATTGCATTTATCAGCAGAATTTTTATTTCTCAAACGAATTTTTTATTTGTCATGAATGAAATGGGATTCAGATAAAACCAATAAAAAAAAACAAACAACGCGTTACATCAAAGTGCGTAATGTTGCCATTACTGACAGTTCATTATATTTGACATAATTAAGATATATAGTTTTGGACTTGGAAAATGCTCTTTGTGTAGATTATTTAGGGAAATTTATTGCGTGAAATAAGAATGAGAGAAAGTGAGAGTGTATTGATAAAGTGAATCGGATCCTTTTTTTTTTCTTAAATATTTAATGTGCACTTGTATACGAAATGCGAATTTAATGAAGCGGTGAAACATTGACTTGGATTGATCCTTTTTGTGGTTTTTATATCCATTGTAACGGTGAAAAGGCATTGTGTTGAAATGTTTTGAGATGCGGAATGTTGAATTGATGAATTTTTTTTTACTATTTATACATTGTGGGAAATATTTGGTCAGAGGAATTTCACACGGCTTTTTAGATAAAATTTTGATAAATGAACTTGTCAAATTGAGTTACCGCGTGTATGAATTGTGGTAAAAAGTATGAAGTCGGAGAAAAAATTTACTGCAACAAAAACCCGTTTTTTCATGTGGCAGAATCTTCTTTCTTATTCGTTCCTATTATTCCTTTTTTTTTCGTACAAAGGTTTGTTAGCATTATATTGAGATTGAGAGAGGGTAGGGCATATTCGTGGAAAATTTGATTGGGAAATTATTCTCAAAATTAAAGATATGATTAGTCCCTATCACTATATATGAAACGTAGGGTGGTTATTTCATTTTGATTTTGTGGGGTTATTTCCTGCAGCCCAATTGGTATTCTCTAAATCTAAATAAACCAATGCGCCAGGCACAAATCCTGTGATGCAATAGAATTGAAAATTTGATCCACAAATCTAGAATTAAACTAATAGCAGATGACCAAGACCACAGGACAAAATTCCACAAATGACTTTTGATATAAAAACTAGAGCAACTTCGGTTCCAAACGATCGTCTTCAATGACAACCCGTTTGTCAGCTCACGTGCAAAAGCCAATTTGCTTGCAGGTCAGTTCGCTGTTAATTCACCGCTTCCAGAAAGTGTTATGACTCTAGTACTGGGTAGCCTAAATGATTTCATGGGATGAATCCTTTTTCGCACTCATGCAGTTGCTTGAATTCTTAAAGAGCTTAATACACAAAAAACCCGCTGGCACTGATAGTATCCTACCCGCCGTTCGACTACTCTAATAGTCTCTTAACGAGTGCATGGAAAACGGCATTTGTCCAGTATGTCCCTAAAAAACGTGAATCTTTTTCACCCTCTAATTACAGTCCAATTGCATGGAAAAGCTGATCAATTATAATATCGTGAACAACGAAACCTCCTAAACGACATACAGTATGGGATGGTATCAATAGGTCCACTGGTGATCAGATTGTATTACCCACCGAGCAGTGGCACAAATCTTACAACTCCCACTTTTGAGCAGGAGCTCCCAAAATAATTTTGGATCTTTTAGATATAATTCAAGATAGAGATCTAAAAATGATAGAAAGAACTTTAATGGAATCCTTTACATACCTAAAACATTGCCGAAATATTATGTCTCACATTATTTTACCTCTATTTTTATAAACAATGTTCTAGCGAAATAGCCAGTTGCATTCCTTCCTTTCAACTATTTAATATAATATAATAATATTCGGGCTTCCAGGAATGCTCATCAGCTTGAGCCCAACTTCGGCCGTACTGTCTATCATGTAGAGAGATTTTTACTTGCGATATGCATGGTACTATAGGGCAAGTTTTTTTTGTCATTTTGGAAAAAAGTTATTTGGAAAGAAAGTCGAAAATCGAATCAAAATCGAACTCGAGATTTTAGTCAAACTTGACATTACGATGATAGAGAACACCAAAAAAGTGGGTCTCGCAGTTCCGCCTGTCTGTCTGTCTGTACAAAGCCTAAACGGCTGAAGTGATTTTCTTCAAATTTGGTATTCAAGTGTTTTAGGTGATTGTCTCAAATAGATTCTTGAATCGTTTTTTAGGCCCAAAACTAACGGTAGGGGAAACCGTGGCTGGAAGTACCTAACAGGGGAAAAAGTAACAGCTGAAAATGAAAAAGTTCGCCTGAAAATTAATAAACGTCTGAACGAGAAAATTGTTCGTCTACTTCAAAGCTAACGTTAGGTATACTTTAGTAGCTGTGAATAGGACATCCTAAAGAAAAGTTATAAGGGTAGTTAAAGTAACATTATTTTTTTCTTGTGTGTTGCGACTTTTTATGACTGGTAAACTGGACTATACTCAACTGAACCACACTTGGCATGCTTGCAGAAGGCACAGCTAGGAACGTGCGTCGGTGGGCGAGGTTCTTGGTTCGGGAGTATATAGACGCTCGCAAAAAATGCCAAGATTTCTACCGAATTAACGATAACAGACAGACACTTTCACTCAACTCGAAAATAGACGTTCTCCGGACGACGACATGTGTTGCCTGGCCATGGGTAACTTGTCTAGATATCCCTCCCACTGACATTATAATGGGTTATCCATTTTGCGGCTTCAAAAGTAAACGTAAATAAAACACATATAAAATATTTTTTTTCGTGATATTTCTTTTTTATTATAAAGTTTGAACACTACATCATTAAAATGACCAACACGCGAATTGTTGCAAGTATCGATTCTTTTGAGGTAATTTTCGACCACTTTTTGACACATATTGAGCGGTATCTCAGCCATAACTTGACGAATGTTGGTTTTCAAGTGCTTAAGAGTTAAAGGTTTATCTGCATAAACACGGTCTTTCACGTTGCCCCACAAAAAAAAAGTCCAGCGGTGTCAAATCGCATGATCTTGGTGGCCAGTATATATCGCCACGACGAGAAATTACGCGGCCAGGAAATGGCTCTTGCAATGAAGCCATATTCGCTCGAGTTCTGTGGTATGTGGCACCGTCTTGTTGAAATCACATATTCTCCAAGTCGTATTCGTCAATAGCAGCAAAAAAAGTCGGTTATCATATGACCATATAGCTCCGAATTGACGGTGACAATCGTTCCATCGTCGTTTTCGAAGAAGTAAGGTCCAATCACACCTCCGAACCAAAGAGCGCCCCAAACAGTGACTTTTTGTAGATGTAATGGCCCCTCTTCAATTACTTGACGATCCTCAGAACCCCAAATACGACAAAGTGCTTCGTCGCTGAAGAAAATTTTCTTCGAAAAATCGACGTCCACCGCCTGTTGTTCAAGCACCCATTCGACCCATTCGAATGATCAGCTAGCTTCAGTTGTTGTGTAAGCTGGACTTTATATCTATGTAGGTGTAGATCCAAATGCAAAATACGCTATAATGTGCCGTAAGACAGTCCTAATTCCCGAGAACGACGACACATTCGGGTCTTCGGCAACACTTTCACTTACAGCACCGATATTTTCAGTGGTACGAGCGAAACGATGATGCACAGGCCTTAAAATATCTATATTCAATCCAGTCTCTTCAAATTTCTTCATAATTTTGCCAATTGCTTGCGTAGTTGGACGATTATGTAAACCATTATAGGTGTTCGAGATTTAAATATACCTCTTTTGGCTGTTTTGGTCGTAATATATTTTTAATGAAACAATATCATTTCCTTTCCCGACGTTTCGACGGTGGTTGCCGTCTTCTTCAGGGGATCTTTTATTAACAAAAATAAAAAGAACATGTTATACACATAAGAACATTTAGTGTAAAATTTGGCAAACTTACATTTAGTATGTATCACAGATAAACGAAAATAATACAATAAAAGACAAATATAAAGCAATGATAAAAAAAAAAAAAGAAAGAAACACTTCGATTGAAGATTAGTCGGCTTTAAATTGTCACGAATTCTGCTTAGTCACCAAAGAGCAGTAAACTGATGAAATATTCTGGCTGTCTTGTTTACGATTCATATTGTTTTTGTTGTTAATAATATGAAGCGTTTCAAGAGTATACCGCTTGGAGACATGTTTCTCCCTTTCCAGGATTTCTACTCTTTCAAAATCTGGTTTGTGCCCATGCTCAATGGAGTGTAAGGCCAATGCTGTCTTCCCAGTACTTTTTAAATTAATGTCGGATTTGTGGTTGGAAATTCGTTGACGAAGAAGTTGTTTCGTTGTACCGATATAGGAAAGATTGCAATTTTCTTCCGCATTGCCAAGACAGTTAATTTTATAGACTACGTCTGTGCACTTATCCTTTTCCGTTTTTGTTTTCATGTTGGTGAAAAGAGGTGCCAGCGTCCTATTGGATTTATACGCTAAACTGACGTCATTAGTACTATTTTTTACCGTCTCTTTAAAGTTTTCTGACAGTTTCGGAACATAAACTATACTCTTGTAAATACCTTTCTCTTTTTGCCGATTTTCAACAGGAGCTTTGTGTTTTTGGCGTAGTATCAAGCTCCGTATGATTTCCATTGGATAGCCATTATCTAGGAGAATTTGTGTGACTATTTTCTCATTTGCGGCGTGAAATTCCCGGTCACTCAACGCAAAGACTTTTTGAACTAGATTAGAGGCTGTATTAATAAGAATATGCTTTGCTTGATTGGATCTAAAGTTGACAAGTCTTCCAGATGCTGTGTCTTTCTGATACCAATTGAAAGAGAGTCTATCATTATCGCGATGAACCTCGACGTCTAAGAACGTTATCGCTCTGTTTTGTTCCCTCTCTACGGTAAATTGTATTTTTTCATGATATGAATTAAGGCATCGTAAAACATTGTCGACCTCCCCCTCATTAACAACTGCAAATATATCATCTACATATTTGACGATTATTTTTGGTTTGTTACTATCGGCAAATTTATTGTCCAAAAGGTTGTCCAAAACTAAATCGGCAATGGTAGGAGAAAGTGGATTTCCCATTGGCATTCCATGAATTTGTCTGTATAAATTATCTTTATACTGAAGGTAATTGTTTTCTTTAAGACAAAAATCCAACAGTTCTATGAATTTGGTTTGGCTCAACTGTGTATGTTTACTAATTGTATCCCATTTTTTCCTAATTATGGCTATTGCCAGTTGTACAGGAACATTAGTAAATAATGATACGACATCATAAGATACTAAAACATCAGTTTGTTCTAGAACCAGATTATTTACCTTATCTTTAAATTCATAAGAACTTTTAATTGAGTAGACCGAATCTCTTGTCACGCACTGTAAAATTTTCCCCAAGTATTTTGCAAGTTCATAACAAGGAACTCTCATTGATGATGTTATAGGTCTAAGAGGCATGTTTGGTTTGTGAATTTTCGGTAATCCATAAATTGCAGGTATTTGCGCTGTATATGTCGTCATCACTGTCTTTTGCCTATCATCAATCAACTTGTTTCCATGTAGCCATTTAACCAGTTCATTGTTTTTATTTTGCAGTGAAGAAAGAGGGGTTCCGCGAGTAGGGCGGTATACAGAACGATCAGACAATAGGTCTTTCATTTTGTTATCGTAATCTACGCGATTCATTGCAACTGTGGTATTGCCTTTATCCGCTGATACAATAATAATCGTTTTTTGTTTTTTAAGAAAGTAGGTAGTGTCTTTATGAACTTTCAATATGTATTTGGCAAATCGGTCGTTAGTATGATGACGTTGGAAAGAGTGAAGCATGTTGCTGTATTTCGCTCTTGTAACTTCTTGCTCCATATCATCCTTTACACATCGAATTATTTCTTCTCCATCTGCAATTAATTGAAAAAGTGGAAATGTGTTCCTATCAAAAGGCAGAGAAAATTTCCTGCCAAGAGAGAGGAGCCATTTAATTTCGAGGGGGAATTCTATTACAATGAACTGGTTAAATGGCTACATGGAAACAAGTTGATTGATGATAGGCAAAAGACAGTGATGACGACATATACAGCGCAAATACCTGCAATTTATGGATTACCGAAAATTCACAAACCAAACATGCCTCTTAGACCTATAACATCATCAATGAGAGTTCCTTGTTATGAACTTGCAAAATACTTGGGGAAAATTTTACAGTGCGTGACAAGAGATTCGGTCTACTCAATTAAAAGTTCTTATGAATTTAAAGATAAGGTAAATAATCTGGTTCTAGAACAAACTGATGTTTTAGTATCTTATGATGTCGTATCATTATTTACTAATGTTCCTGTACAACTGGCAATAGCCATAATTAGGAAAAAATGGGATACAATTAGTAAACATACACAGTTGAGCCAAACCAAATTCATAGAACTGTTGGATTTTTGTCTTAAAGAAAACAATTACCTTCAGTATAAAGATAATTTATACAGACAAATTCATGGAATGCCAATGGGAAATCCACTTTCTCCTACCATTGCCGATTTAGTTTTGGACAACCTTTTGGACAAAAAATTTGCCGATAGTAACAAACCAAAAATAATCGTCAAATATGTAGATGATATATTTGCAGTTGTTAATGAGGGGGAGGTCGACAATGTTTTACGATGCCTTAATTCATATCATGAAAAAATACAATTTACCGTAGAGAGGGAACAAAACAGAGCGATAACGTTCTTAGACGTCGAGGTTCATCGCGATAATGATAGACTCTCTTTCAATTGGTATCAGAAAGACACAGCATCTGGAAGACTTGTCAACTTTAGATCCAATCAAGCAAAGCATATTCTTATTAATACAGCCTCTAATCTAGTTCAAAAAGTCTTTGCGTTGAGTGACCGGGAATTTCACGCCGCAAATGAGAAAATAGTCACACAAATTCTCCTAGATAATGGCTATCCAATGGAAATCATACGGAGCTTGATACTACGCCAAAAACACAAAGCTCCTGTTGAAAATCGGCAAAAAGAGAAAGGTATTTACAAGAGTATAGTTTATGTTCCGAAACTGTCAGAAAACTTTAAAGAGACGGTAAAAAATAGTACTAATGACGTCAGTTTAGCGTATAAATCCAATAGGACGCTGGCACCTCTTTTCACCAACATGAAAACAAAAACGGAAAAGGATAAGTGCACAGACGTAGTCTATAAAATTAACTGTCTTGGCAATGCGGAAGAAAATTGCAATCTTTCCTATATCGGTACAACGAAACAACTTCTTCGTCAACGAATTTCCAACCACAAATCCGACATTAATTTAAAAAGTACTGGGAAGACAGCATTGGCCTTACACTCCATTGAGCATGGGCACAAACCAGATTTTGAAAGAGTAGAAATCCTGGAAAGGGAGAAACATGTCTCCAAGCGGTATACTCTTGAAACGCTTCATATTATTAACAACAAAAACAATATGAATCGTAAACAAGACAGCCAGAATATTTCATCAGTTTACTGCTCTTTGGTGACTAAGCAGAATTCGTGACAATTTAAAGCCGACTAATCTTCAATCGAAGTGTTTCTTTCTTTTTTTTTTTTATCATTGCTTTATATTTGTCTTTTATTGTATTATTTTCGTTTATCTGTGATACATACTAAATGTAAGTTTGCCAAATTTTACACTAAATGTTCTTATGTGTATAACATGTTCTTTTTATTTTTGTTAATAAAAGATCCCCTGAAGAAGACGGCAACCACCGTCGAAACGTCGGGAAAGGAAATGATATTGTTTCATTAAAAATATATTACGACCAAAACAGCCAAAAGAGGTATATTTAAATCTCGAACACCTATAATAATTCAACCAATTGGTCAATAACTTAAAAATAAGATTATGTAAACCACAATCTCCTCTTTAAGCAGGATATGCGGCTGTGGCAGAATCACCATTTTTGTAGTAGGTTTTAATAATTTGTATGCGTTGTGCGATAGTTAAGCGATGCATTTTTGTAAATGTCAGACTTTCAACTGAAAAAAAATTGGTTTAACAACTTAGTTTGACAGATGTCGAATTCCAGCCGTATACTTTTGAAACCGCAAAATGGATAGCCCTTTATATATAATCGCATGCACTATTATATGAAATATTTTCTTTCTTTTCTCTTCATCCTCTTTGTTTTTCTTTTTTCTTTCTTCTTTTTTCTTTTTTTTTTGGCAAGATTAAACACTTTCGTATTAGATCAATTAAATCAGGTTATGTAAGATTTGATTTAATTAACGAATATGTTAAGTTAATAATATAATAGGTGTAATATATAATAGGTAGAAAATATGACTTTTAGATGAATTTTTGTAGCAGACTCCGGGGTACTGCTAGGTACATCAGTATTTCACTATGGGGCTAGATAAGGCTCCCCTTCCTGCCTAGCGTCCACCTCCGCACCGCACACAAATCACTTGACCACGACCCGCTCGTTTACTGCACCTTGCTCGAGGACGTTTTATAGATCGACGTGACGCGTCGTTGTTCCGAGTTAAAACGAGAACTGAGCACTTTCTTCTTTCTTCATCTCATTTTTGCAAGTACAGAAAAATAGCTGGTAGATTAGCGGTCGTTGTAAGTTGAATCCGTAGACAATTTTCTCTTTGGTGCTCTAGGTATGGAATGTAAGTACTCTTCTTCTGAAGAAAACGACTAAATTTTGGGAAGCTAAAGTACGGGAAAACCATTTACCTTTGTTTTATACCGAAATAAGGAAACTTGGTATTCAGCAATAATCTCTAGACGAGATAAGCGACAAAATGAACCAATGTCTGGTCAAGCAGGTGTCCTCGAACATGGCTGCGTCAGACAATTTCAAACTCAAAATTTTACAGGGTGGTCGTGTATGCTTGTGCGGAATTCCACACGGAGTTCTGCTAACGTTCGTAACATGTATTTTTGGTATTACTCTTCACTCGAAAGAGATATAGATCTAGTTGATTTTTTAAATATTTATTTATGTTTCGATTAAATTTATGTAAGTAGTTGGGCAACAGCTGGTTTTCTTTTTTTTTTTAAATTGAGTGATTTGTATTTAATTTTATGGTGGGGCTAGTTGTAGCAAATAAAAACAGACTTCGTTCATATTTTGAAACACATTTTTGGGAACCAGGACGATGGAAATGGGGGTCTATGTTTATATTTCGTTTTGTTTAACTTTTTTCTTTATTTTTTATAAAAATAAAAAAGTCCATTTGACGTATATCGTTGTCAAGAAAAGGTTGAAGAGAAAAGAGGTAGCTTATGTGTTTTATACTGGTTTTGGAATATTTAATTACATCCCTAATTTTAATGTGGAATTTCATAGTCGCTGATAAACCCACGTTTTACTAAGCTACAGTTGAAGACAATTTTGGCTCAATGAATACAGTCCGATTTTACTTACAAATTGTTGGTTTTATATTTTTATAAGATTACTGATTTGTCTTACTAACTGCATATAAGGTAATTGCGGGAGAGATGCCGTGCATTTTCAAAAATCAATCGATTTTTTTAAATTTTAAAATGAACTTTATTTTTGCAAAAAACTTAACGATATATTTATGTTCTGCCATAAATAAACAATTAAAATTAAAAAATAACAATTTTCATAAAAAATAACAAAAAAGAAAAACAGATTAAGTGTGCCATCCCTCTCTGCATGTGTGGGAGAGATGCGGCATGATAAATTCATTGAACTTAAAGAATTAGTTTGACTGTGAAACATGTTTCTTTCGTTCTTGCTCGGTTCTACAATCTGTGCAAAGCGTAGATTGTAGTGTTCAGTAAGTTGTACGGTTTTCTTGTAGCCATTTTTGACATTTTTCACAACCAATCTTCTCTTTTTTGTTTCAAAATAATTTTATGAGCATGCAACACAAATATTGGGATCTTCAGTCGGCTCAACCTTCCCTTTAAGTATCTTTTCTTCTCATTTTTTCTTTCAAAGACTTGGAGGTTTTCTTTATTTCAATGAAACTGGGAGAAGTTAGAACTACTAACTGCCTACGTCTTGAAAAAAAGGAGTTTTAGGTAGTGGTGAAATTGCTTGCAGTAATTTTGTTGGGGTTGGATTTTCGAAAGATGAAGTGTGTGCTTCATTTTCGGAATGATTGCAAGCATGTGATCCATTCCTGGTGGTTGGAATTACGGGTTCCACGATTGTTTCATGACATGAAACTTTATTTTCAGAACGAAGAGGTTTCTTTAAAAATTTCCATTTTTTAATCGTCTCGATCCGTGTTCTAGCTGATATGGCAAATAATTTTGTCTGCCTTTCGGAGAGATATCCCACTATAAATGTTTCCCTCAAGTGAAGGAGAGTTGCCGCTCCACACTTCAAAACTTAAGAAAAAAATTAAACAAAAAAAAATATACGCACGTATTCTTATAACACTATTTATGATACATTACATTACATTACATATTATACTACTCCGTAGATAAATCTACGAAGTAGAGACACTGAAGCACTGGCAACGAGACCATTGGCTTTAAACATCATATACATTAATACAACAGAGAGAGACAGAGAAAGAAACAACACACAACAGAAGAAACACATGTCAACAGCACGTGGTTGGTTTCCGACGGTCTCCATCGAAGTACTAAGCACGCGCAAAGATGCTTGACTTCGCTGATCTATGGGAAGCGATGCTTTCATCGGAACCAAGGCCGTTGACCTATTTATGATATAAAATAATTTGCCTTAGAAAAATACACGATAACTTATTTCCGCATTAACTTTTGTAACAAATTGAAAAATTTCAATAGTGAATAAGGGACCGTAAAATGAAACAAAATAAAAAATCCCGTTACATGTCCAGTGCAACCAATTTTTTGTCCTGCGTTTTTGATTGAATACCTAACGAAGAAAAAGCCAGATAAATTTGTTTGCGCGGATGACTGGATGTATGAGTTTGGTTGAATGCGGCATCTATCCCGACGGGGCATCTCTCCGGCAATTACCCTACAGCTTCAAATATTTTGGAATTGATGAATTAACGTCCGAAAATTCAACTAAACCTTGGTTCAAATTAGAATCAGTTTAAAAATGAATATGAATACGCCCAATGTGTCTAAGTTCATTTTTTGTTTTCAAAAAATTAATATTGAATTTGTTTTTTCTAGGAACATTAAAAATAAATAAATTAATTAAATCTGTGAATTAATAAAATAACTTTTAAATTTTAATATTAATTTCATAAGTTTTGCTGCTGTATGCGCCATATTTTTTGTTTTTAATTTTGTTTATAAATTGAAAATTTCTTTATAAGAAGATTACAGATTTTGTTGCAATTTACACCGGTCTATGTTACAACTTTTTCCGCATACGGGGTAACTCGTAACAAGTTTTTTTGTCTAAGAGTAATATTTTTACAAATTCTGATCAGTATTTTTTTTTTGATTTTTGATTGAATTGCGTAGCTGAAATGTTGCTCTTTAGGTCTACATTTTAGTTATTTTTTTTTTAAATACAGTCCAACTTCGATATCTCGAACCATCACTTGCCAAAAAAATAATTGGAGTTATCAAGATTTCGAGTTATCAATTAAAACAGAAAATTAATATAAATTACGTAATATAAAAAGTACAGTTGTTGTGATTACTTTAAATATTCTGTTATACTTGACTGACGAATGGATTTGCCGAATGTTATATATAATAGCCACATCCTTCTTTCTTGACCCACTCTCCACCTCTTTTATTAATTTAAATTTATCTTCAAATGATGGATATGTCGTTAAACGAACATTAACGTTTAACGACATATCTACGTTAGCTTTACTTTTAATAAAAACTTCACACTGCACTGTTAATATCTACGTCAGTTTCTTTAAACTTCTTATTTCGTCTTTTTTTTAATTTCTAAAATAAGATTTTGGATTCGTTTTATAATGCATTCGTATATCAACCTAATAATATGTGTTCTAACACCGGAACATGCCAGCTTTTACTCACACTTAACGGAATCACAATTTTCAACACACACATATGCATACAAGGTTATAAAACATACAAACACAGTTCCCACAAACGCAATGCATTATGAAATGAACTTGTAAGAATCCACAGAATTTGATAATCTCCCTAAAAAATTCGACTTATCGAAGGTGACGCCGAATAATATCTTCGAGTTATCGAGACATTCGAGTTATCGAGGCATTCGACTTATATAAGTTCGAGTTATCAAACAAAAATTACATGTAAACTTCAGGCTTCGCGCTATTGCCAACCAATTTCATTCGAGATCTAGTCGTGCATTTTATTTCTTTGTGGAATGCTTTCCCCGGCTCTATTCTCCCCTCCCATTTTAATATTCGAAAAATCATAACAAATGTGCATCGGTATCTCCTTTTAAATCTTTTTCTATTTTCCTAATGTCGTACTGTGCTTGATCATTTTAAGTGTAGTCAAGATACCTTTTGTGCACGCATAATTATATAAAACAAATGAACATAATGGTATCCTAGAGACGGCAAAAATAACACAGGTAGACAGTAGCCTTGTTCTTTGAGCAAAAGCTATCCGCAGCGAAGCAGAATTTACACACATTACAAATACAAGAACCTGCTTTCGATAAAAGTAAAACCAAAAGTCTGCTATCAATAGATTTGTGACATTTATTCGAGTATCGAATTATATTATGTTGTTTAGTTGGTAGTTCCGATGACTTTGATGAATCTCGAAATCTTTGTTCATAGAGTTCTTCTTTCTGTCAATGGGCACGTTCACCCATTTATAAGATAAGTTATTTGCGGTACAAAGCTTTACAAATATATTTGTGAACGATTCGGATAGTTTAGCTGAAAGCAGTCAAGAATCAATAATTTTTGGTTAATTATGTGTTCTTTTCTTTAAAAATTGTTTCACACTTATTCACGTATATAGGAAATAAAAATTACTTACGCAACGAACTAGGTTATAAGTACCTTTAATTTATTTTTGTTGTTGTATAAGTCATATTAATACGCATAGGTAGGGGGCGCTCTTCCTCTCAGTAAAAGTTAAAGTAAGCTTATTCGTGCGAAATTGCCAAATCAAAGATACTTTAATAAAAGATGTTTCAGTGGCTTTCTGTCAGCTGCTGCTGCTGTCAAATTGCCTAAAAATGAACTAACTAAAACTTGAGCAAGGCCCTCTACCAAAGATTTTAAATTGGAATAGCAACAAGCATTTAAAGAACAAGTCAGTGCATATCTATTATTTAGTAATAAATAAGCAATCATTTATTGCCGTCATAAGGAAAAAGGGCGTAAAGTCCAAAAATCGAAAATTGATTTTGTGGCATATTTATAATTATATAATAATACTAAATAATAATAATACATTATTTTTCATTAATTAATAGATTTTTTAAGTTTTGAAAAGCATTAAATTTTAAAGTGCGAAATCCAAAAATAGTAAATCGCATTTATGTGAAAACTCAAGAAGTGGAGATACGCTCTTTTGATTTAGGACGGCAGATTAGCAGTACTTGAGTGTGTGTTATCGATAGAGCAATTATATGACTTGCAAGCCATAAACTGTCGAATTTCATCGAAAGATTATTAAGATTTCTTCTAAAAAATATCATTTTTTTTATACCAAACATTAAAAAATTTCAGATTCAAATTCATCTGCGGAAAAGGGTGATATTTTAGAGCTGTTCGGCGAAATTTGGCAAGAAATACCTTTTTAAATATTTCAAAATATAGCTTATAGACTAGTCATTTTCGACTCAAATTTTATTGATGGGTGTCGTAGATAATCAACTTGACCCTAAGATTCGTGTCAAACCAGATTTTAACGATCTTACGTCATTTTGAATTCAGACTCGAGTTGACCTACCAGTGAAAAAGTGGACATAACCGTTTTTTCCAGTGTTTATTTGTTGCGACGTTAATAATTTTTACCAAAACACGACTATTTACCCCAATTATGAGATTCTAAAAGGGTATTTCTGTCCATATTTTATAAAACTCATTTTTAGTATAACCCTCTCTACTCCAACTCGATCTTTGAACCGCATATAAACGAAGTTCAAAAAATACTTAATAGTTAAATAATGAATGTGATCATTTTTACAAGGAAGCTCTATGCGAACATACCCCTTCATTGGCACAACATCTGATATCTGATTTATTGAAAAAAAAAAACTTCAAACAGATACAATCGTTTTAAGATCAATATTTTGGAACTCACAGATTTGGAAAATTTAACTTTTGCTATTTCTTACTGCTACATATATATTCCAATTTATTTGGATCTTTTAATTCAAGTTTTAGTTTTCGTATATGCCTTTAATCTGAAGGAATAAAAACTAAACAATTGTTGATTTTTTGCATTTAGGTATTTGACACTTGGTCGGCAATACCAACCTAAAAATACAAAAAAAAACCGGCCACTGGGGATGGTTCTTTTGGATAATCCTGCTTTGCTGCCGATAGATTTCCCAAAAGAAGACGGTTAATTATAACGCGAGATAATATCCATAATATATCAATATCCCATCAAAAACTCAACACAATAAAGAAGTAATTTTGGAACAAATAAAAATATTCACACCCAGAATCTTGTATTCAGTTAAGAAGTATTCTACCTAAAGACTGACGAATTTACGAATAATTGTGATTTAAAACAATTTATACATATATATTCTTTTTATATTATTAATTATTTATTAATAACTCTTTCAAACTCTAAACAAAATGGTAGAAATATTTATATAATTATTTATTTACTAAAATTTGCTTTTAATTACCAACATAATATAAATTTGAGAATTGCAGTCGGATTGTTACGAACTATCAAACCACACACCATCTATAGGCTCCAACGGTGAGCCTCAAAATCAGAGATACTGAATTATAAAATGTCATTCGCCACGAATAAAAAAATCCATGTGTGTTAGTCGCAACCATTTAAATAGATATTCCTTAACAAAACTATGGTGAGAAGGAATTTAGAATTACTCTCTGAAGTATGGCTCATTTCCTGAGAAGAATCAGATCACCTTTGACCTACTATAATTAATACAACGTCTCCGAACTGTCTCTTAAAATATGGTGATTTCACGTCTAATCCGATTCCTCCCCATTATTTATAATTTTGTAAAATTTTGTAAAATTCCAAAATCGATTTCATTAAAATAATTCCCCAAATTTACTCCTAATGAGTCTAAGTTCCACAGAAAACATTTCCCAAAATAATTCACCGTGTAAAAATCCATTAAACAATTTCTCCATCTCGAACCATTTCCTTGGAATCGCGCACATTTTGTATTCTGTCTTAACAATTTTTTCCGGTATCCTCTTCGAAATAACTACATATAGTAGTTGTTAATCTTATTTTGACAAATCATTAACTCCTACATCCTGCGCGACAGAACACAGAAGCCCAAGCGCCTCCATGTCTTGGAAATCATTCCAACCAGAACGGATTTTCCATGTTTTTTTCTTGTCGAACTTAAATAGAAATTTGATCCACAAACTAATCATGCTGCAACCTCGCATTTCGAGTGTGCAAGAATGGCGTTTTGAGCTGTCAAGTCAAACACATGTTTTGACCGCGAAATAAATCATCGCGTCAAACTCCTTCGAGATCTCATTTGACAGGATCATTAAATGAGGTCTAACGATCAAGCATTGCCGCCGCCGATATTCTACCACCACAACCAGCCACATATGAATCCTTCGTGGAAGGACGACTCCTGCAGTGGTAATTGGATCTGAAGTGGCTTCTCGATGTTAAATGTATATATATGGAATGGCAGAGTATCGTGTGCGTGTCCAAAGAAGATGCATGTGTTTCGAATGAGCCATACCCTCCCCCGCCAGACAGTAGAGTTCACACCCCTGGCGCCATTCGCGGATACGAATGGACGCGCATCACACAATGCTCTGGCGATTCGAGTTTCTCGCCAGCGAAAAACAAGCGTGAAATCTGACAGTTTCAAAAAAACGATACATACCTTACAGCTCAAAGGCAAACCGTTGCGGTGACATTGAAATAGTGCATCTTATCGGTTTAGTAATGACTTCGAGATAATGACGTTCTCACATGCAAGTTGGTGTGCATATAGTGCGTCAATTGACAATCAATGTACAAGCGATTAGGAGAGGTTGTCAGCGAAAGGGTCAAGTGCGCTTATCGATGCATTTGTGGAGCGAGCAGCAGTTTTGTTGGGGAGCTACAAATCTTTCTGATATCGCAGCTCAATCAGCGTCGCAATTACAAACCCTAATGTGCGTACAGACTTAACTGCAGGACTGTTGTGCAGCCACATTAATTTCAATTATGACTTTGGGTTGATAAGAGACAACGGCATCCTTTCCTTATTTCTATGGCACAAGATTGCTCCTGACCTTGTTGTCCTTTGGGTGTCTCAAACCCGCGTCTTGTGTGATTATACATTACATAGTCTTGGGTATTTTATTTTTTTGGGAAGAAAGTGTAAGGTGATTTATGGGAATGATAAAGGAAGACTATTTCTCCGTCTTCGACTGCTCTTCTGGGAATATCGATTTTCGTCTTATCAGGGCAGCCTGTTGATAAATGAAATAATAATTTTTGGAAATTTAATTGACGCTGATTGTTGGCTTATTGTTTTTTGTTTTCTTTTTTTTTGGGCAATTAAATTTTAAGAATTGTTTTCTGTACAGTTAATTATATATTGGAATGACACAGAAGTTCAACGGTCTCCATATATTACTATACGAGGTTTAGGTATCAAGGCGGTATTATTTTTGAGTAATAACTACAATTTACATTGTTTAATGACTTTAAGATACTGGTTGGTAGTGTTAATGCATATTTTCTTTCTTATCAACCAAATGAAGATTAAGGAAGGATATAATGCGGCATAACTATATTACAGTAAAGGACTGCAATGGGTCTTTATATTAATTTTAAAATGTAGATAAATGGGCTCTAATATTTAATGCGGGGTATAATGTCTTGATTGTGATTATTTCTTTGATAAGGATATACCATGTCAGGGACTTCTTTCAACTCATTGAATTTATCGTAGAATTATAAGCAATTGTATGTTTTAAATTGTCAGGGAATTTAATGAGGACACATACAGGAGATAAACGTTGACCCGATTAATAAGAAATTTAAGAGTACTAAGCAGAAACACCCAAATTAATAAACTTGGACTAGAGAAGGTTTAGGACTTATTCCGTGGACTAAGTGCGAAATACTATTAATAAAACACAATTTCTGCTATTTGACATTTACCAATTTAATCCTTCGCTAGACCATCGAAGACGGTGGTCTAGTGATGGACTGATAATTGACATTTAAGAATAAAATTTACAGGGACATAGAATAATAACAGGTAGAGTTGATACCTATTGTAGAATATTTTGTTCGATTTTTAATAATAGGACATTTTAGTCCATGGTCTAACTCTTATTACATGGTTTTGTAAGTCCATGGATTAAGGATGGATTAAGCGTTTTTTATTAATAGGTCTGAAAGGGTGTATTTTTGTAGAAGCATATAACTTGAAGTTAGTAGCACTGTTTTCATTGACAGCCATTTTTATTTATTTATTTATTCATCAATGGATTTGATTTAACAATCTGCTGATGATAAATAGGTATCTATTTACATTAATTTTAATTTACTTAATCTAGCTCAACTTGAATGAATTATATTGTGAACAAAATTTTTGAAATTATCCCTACTCATGGACAGGTCGACTTCACTGCAAATGGAGTTATAAAGGGTGATTTTTTTGCTACATGGTTTTTGACGTTTATATTTTTGACAGATCACACATGACAAATTCCACGACCATTTGACATTTCGATTTAGTATTGTTTGCCATTTCATCATGAATAGACTTACGCCTGAACATAGTTTGCAAATTATTGAAATTTATTATCAAAATTCGTGCTCTGTGAAAAATGTCGAAATTATGAAATTATCGCAAAATTGTCTTCAGCGACGAGGCTCATTTTGGGCTAAATGGATACGTGAATAAGCAGAATTGCCGTATTTGGAGTGAAGAGCAGCCAGAGGCAATTTAGCAGCTACCAATGCATCCCGAAAAATGCACTGTTTGGTGCGGTTTATGGGCAGGCGGCATCATTGGCCGTACTTCTTCAAGGACGATGAAAGCCGCAGGGTTACGGTCAATGGAGAAAGGTACCGTTCGATGATAACAGATTTTTTTTGCCGAAAATGCAAGAATTGAACTCGGTCGACATGTGGTTCCAACAGGACGGTGCCACATGCCACACTGCACGCGAAACCATGCATCAATTGACAGGCGAATTTGGTGAGCAGTTGATCTCACGTTTTGGCGCAGTCAATTAGCCACCAAGATCATGTGATTTGACCCCGTTAGACTATTTTTTGTGGGGCTATGTTGTCTATTGTCTATGGGGACAAGCCAAACACGATTGCTGCCTTGGAAGCCAACACTGAACGCGTCATTGGTGAGATTCCGGCCGAAATGTGTGAAAAAGTTTGCCAAAATTGGACCTTCAGAATAGACCACCTGAAGCGTAGCCGCGGGCAACATTTAAGTGAAATTATTTTTAAAAAGTAAATAGCAGAAATTGATTTATCGATCCAAATAAAAATTTCATTCACTTTTTAAAAGTTTCTATGTTTTTTTGAATTTTCAAAAACCAAGCTCTTAAAAAATCACCGTTTACAGTGATAAAGAACGAGTTATAGGATTATTTAAACCATAATTTGTACGATGAGTGGGAACATAAAACAGATCATTTCGTATTCTTAGATTTCTTGCTGGAACGTACCAAGAAACTTGCACAAGTAATTCTTCAGAATTTATACAATTAGTTGATATGTCTTTTATAAAAAGAACGCATTGGGCTTGTCTGCGGCTTTTAAGGGTTCTTAAATCTAATAACGCACATCTTGAGAAGTATGCAGGCATTCCGTCGGACCATCTCATATATCGTAACGCGAAACGCGAGAACATTTTTTGTATCCTTTCTATTCTTGTAATTGCATTTTCGTAAAATGGTGACCAAGCTACACAGCCATACTGTAATATAGGCAACACTAATGAAACAAAAATTGTCTTCAAAGTATACACATCCTTAAAAACGTAAAAAGTTCGTTTGAGGAAACCTAACATAGAATTAGCTTTCGATACAATAAAATCAATGTGGGAAGAAAATGTGTGCTTGGAATCAAAGATAACACCGATATCTTTCACCTCAGTGATCCTTAAGAGAGTTTCCATTTCCAATTTTTTTAGTTTGAATCGAGTTCAATCAAACCATCAAGAAGGTCTTGTTTTGAAAAACACTTTAAATCGAAATCTGTGTTGGGGGAGATGTTTGAATAAAAGTTATTAATATATGAAATAACATCTGTATTATAATTTGATTGAAAGTATTTAGCAAAAAGATTACAAGACAATTGAATATCGCTTGATTTTTCGTCATCAAGTTCCATTGATGTTGGCAAAAAGGATGTTTTACGTTTGGAATTCAGAAAGACCCAAAAGGATTTACTATTCTTTTTTATATTGCTTTGAGCAGCATTTATGTACTGATGATACAAAAACTTGTTCGAAAAATCAAATTCTCTCCGAAGCTGGAGAAACCAAGCACGATCCTGAGCTATTTTCGATATTTTTGAACGTTTAAATGCCTTATTTTTTACATTTTCTAAAAGGGATCTTAAAAGAAGATTTTTTATTAAAAACCGGGACAAACTGTTCAATGCAATTAAATATAATTTCTTTAAAAGTGACATATATGTTATAGACGAAATATACTTTGTGTGTATTAACTCTACTAGATCACATAGAAATGATCAGTAAAACTTTGTATATTTGTTTGTTTTATATGTCAGCTAGAAATTATATAAAAAGAGAATCTGCACTTCTGGAGTTCATAAGTTTTTGGATTGTGAAGGAAGCAAGCCAAGGGAAAGTTGGCACAGAATCTTAAAGCTGGCACAAAAATATATCATCAGAAGTGGGATACCCGAAAAAAAAATATAATTAAAAATAAATACAAATTAATTCAATGGGGCATGGAAGAAGCCAACGATTCTAGAAATAAATTATACTTACGAAAAAGGGAATACCAATAATATCATGATCATAACAGTTGATGCTTTCTCAAAAATGTTCAGATTGCTCAGCGTACAGAGCGAAAAAAACGATATGGTTGGGTGGCCAGTTTTTTATCCCGATCATTCAAGGGTGGACATCCTGAAATGGTGCTCCGACATTAATGCCAGAATAGAACGCGATGTTGTGAAAGATTTTGACGTCATACACATGTTCGATCCTCCTTAATTGTTCGATCTAAAATATGATGCGTTTTCTAGCGTGGTTGATAGATAACTTATGATCCGTCAGTGAGCCTCCGCGAAGACACAAAGATGACTGTCAAAATAATGGCTTTTCGATCAAGAGGTTGAATAATAATAGGCAAAATGATGAAGAAGACAATCGAAAGAAGCGCCATCGCTTGCTATCAAGAAAAATGCTGCTTTAAGTGTGGTAAACCAGTCATCTGAAAATAAATTGTTCTCAAATAGTTTAAACAAAGCACTACTAATGTAAACGAATCGTAAATATGAAAATATGTTCATATTGTAATAGGACTGGACAGGACATGAATCAAGAACGTTTTGGTCTGAACAAAATTCTAAGAAATGAAAGTCAATCTGTGTACTAACTCCTCAAATTTACAACACAGCGGATGTATTTATTAATGGGAAAATATGTCGCTTCTTTTAAAATAATGGTTCAGATTGTTCATTATAAAGAACCGATGTTTCAAATCAAATCACCCAAAAAAGAGTTCCTCATTTGCTGAGTATACTAGGTATATCTGATCACCCAATTCTACTTACAGAAAAAATAAAACTGTTGATTGAATTTGAAAAACCCAACACTGAAATCACTTTTGAATGCCCAAAATGTCGAGAAATATAAGGAAATTTGTCGAATCTTGTCTTATATCCCTGGTGACGAAGAGGCCTTCTGGAAAGAAACAGTGTGAGCTACATCCCATTCAAAAGAAAAAAATTACCTTTTCACACTATCTGCATTAATTGCATGGACCAATTTTTTGGGGGGATAAGGATAACAGCCGTTATATTTTGGTAATTGTTGACGCATTCACAAAATTTATAGTTTGTTGTGTTGTTTGGAATTGCTGCGAAAATTATAAAGAGGAACAAATTTTACATACGACCAGTTTCAGAATCATTGTAAATCATATGGAATTTAACATAAAAAAAATAGCACCTGGAATTAGTAGATCTAATGGACAAGTTTAAAAATATTATGACACCATGGCGAACCTTTTGAGAACTAATATGGAAGATCATATGGAGTGGACAAGCTATTAGTCGAGTTCATTTGGGTGCCAAAATACAACTATCAATAAGACCGGATTTTCACCTGAAAATACTAACTGGAATCACTGGACGAACACCTGAGATATTGCTTTGTTGGCAAATTTTAAAATTGAACATGAGTATGAAGAGGTCGATGTTAACCGTAGGTTTCATTTGAAACAAGATTGAAGCATTATGTTGGTTGTTTATTGATTTTATTTTGAAGTTAATTGTGGGTTGAGAACAGACATTATGTTGTAATAATTAATTAATAATTAATTAAACTATGAAGGAAGCAAGCCAAGGGAAAGTTGGCGCAGAATCTTAAAGCTGGCACAAAAATATATCATACATATCGTTAACAGATCTATTGCTAAGTCTATGTTCCCAGTGAGTTGAATTAAAGAAATTATTTCATCTAGTGAAATCGGCCTTTTTAAAGTTAAGGTTTAAACAATTATTCTCAGTTAAAAATTCATGGCTAAATTCATAAATTTCGAAAATTACATAAACAGTTTTGTGATGAATTTGACTATTAACCAAAGGAAAGTCTGATTCATATAAGAAGAATTTCATATCATTATTACAAGAAATAAGATCTAATGTTATATTTAATAAATTTCTTGAATGATTTACTTGAAATAAGCCCAGTGAGGCTAAAGATTCAACAACTTCAGTTTCGATGTCAGTGGTGATATAAAATGGGACCAGGTATTGATCTTCAACCATTTTGTTGCAGTGTGCAGATATATTTCGAAAAAACATGGTTCTGTTCCTGAAACGCCTCGCCCACTACGTCTGTTTTATGATGAAACTCATTTTTGGTTTAGCTACGTCAGTTTGCAAAACTGTCGAATTTGGAGTGAAATAATCCTCAAGCATATGTTGAGACGCCATTATATCCTAAATAAAATCCACGAGTGTTGGATCACATTGTATAAGCACAAGATTCTAAGTTTAAACGCATTATATTTTTTAATTCTTCATAATACAATTTCGTTAATTTTTACTTGCGATTATAGATACTATAAGACAAGTCATGTATTCGCAAAAAAAAATTCTAACAAATCTCTACGTTCGGTCCTAATCAGTGAACTTACATTCACAGCTACGATCTTAACTAAGACATTTTGCAAGCTTTATTAAAAATCTTGCTTAAAAAACGGCTTGTTTGAATGAATATATAATACGCCTGAGACATTCCTCTCAATTGTTCCGGCACGGAATCGCGCGTCCATTCAGATTCAGTGTACCTGAAGCCTATATAAGTTATCGGCATTCTTGTGTAACTTTCATATGCAATAAATTCATATAAATTATTCAAAAAACCAATCGACTCGAGACCAATCGAAATTCTTGAAGTAGGTCGATTTACTGTAATAACGTCTCCTACTACAAATGGTTCCTTCGGTGACATTTGACGATTTCACATAATATTATAGTGACTTGAGAAGACGATGACGGAATGACATTTCTACAGCACATAATTGGTGACAGCTCTACACTGACAGCAGGTGCCAGTGGTTCTCAAACAGCGGGCATCGTTCGTGAACTCAGTTTCTAGCAATAAAGCCGTCAGCCTTTCAAATAGCTTAAAAATAAATAAATTTAGCAATTTAAAAATTAAGTTTAAAAAAAATAAAAATAGTAATTTAAATAATTTAAAAATTAATCTAAATCAAAATGTTTGCACTTTAAAACTCATATCATATAATACTGCAGGGTTAAGTAACAAAACACAGTTTAGGGAATTCTTTGAGGTAATAAATCAGTATGATATTTTTTTCTTGTACGAAACTTTCATTGAATCGAACGAGGAAGCCTTTGTTCATTTTTTCGAGGATTACGATTTATACTGGATCCTTGCATCAAGGACATCAACCCATGGAAGAGCTAGCAGAGGATGCCCTTACGTTTTAAAGAAGAGTATTGTAAGAACCTTCCAATGTTGCTTCGTTCAAGAATTAGACAGAACCTTCGTAAGACCCATAAATAATGGACAAACGCTTTTCATCATCCCGGTCTACATTAACTGCAGCTTTTGGCTTCAAGACTTTGCCTTCCTGTATAACTTTTTGTTGCAATTCAAGGAACAAAATTTGATGTTAATTGGTGACTTCAACGCTAGAGTCGGTGAAACGCAACTGTGGCTATTTCATCCAGATTTCACTGCCGATAATGCTTACACTCCTAAGAAGTCGAAGGACAAAACAATCGATAGTAATGGTAGAAAATTCATTGAAATGTGTGACTAGATTAGCCTATCACTTCTTATTGGCCGAACAAAAAGTGATAAAGATGGCTACCTCACCTTTTTCAGAGGAAACGCTTCAACAACTATAGACTATTGCCTGGCAAAATAAGAATGGTTAAACTGCGCGCCCGACCTTGAAATAGGCGAATACCCGTTCTCCGATCATCTGCCATTATTGGTCACTGCCAACCTCCACACTCAAAATGTTAACACCGTGCAAAAAAGTCTGCTACTTCCCAGGTTAATATGGAATGGAAATTTTGCACAGCGTTACCAAATAGAGCTAGATCGAGTGTTGAATACAAGAGACTTCTCCGATCCACAAAACATTCATGGATTAGATACTTTGACTTCATGTATAGATTAGATTAGATTTTAGATTAAGATTGATTTTTATTTACATTTCGCAATTTTTTACAAAAATATCATAGGTATAATCAATTAAATGCATGGCTTTGCCGTCTGCCTGATTGACAATGAATTTAAATAATTACTTTATATTTTTAATATTCAATAAGTTACAGTATTCATTTAAAGACATTCATTTATAATTCTGTTTCTATAATTAATTGCCGTTTTACAATATTTGTATAATTTAGATACGTTCATTTCATTAAGAAGATTTAAGGTTTCGTCATCCGTAAAAAAGTCACTACCCAAAAAGTATCTTCTTGTTTCCCTTAATATCGGGCACCTTCCAACAAAATGTAATATATCCTCACGCTCCGCCATATTGCACATATTGCAAAGTATTTGTAGTTCTTCGCGATGCGGTATAAAATTCAAATTAAGAAGTTCACCTCTTAGCCGGAACATGCTTGAAATTTGATCGATGGTGTAGTCATCTCGGAAATAGTTACGTTCATTAATGTTATAGCTCAATTTACTGTAGATCATTCGGTGTAATGAATTTGATGCCTCTTCCTTGTATCTGTCTCTATAGATTTCATCTAGACGAATAATCATCGTATACAACGTAGGCTTCCAAGACCTCCATTCACTAGAATTTATTTCCAGACCTGCATCTTGTGAAAGTTCAATCCAGTTTTTAAACCATCCTGACTTGGAGTGTATAGCATGAAGAGCCGCTTTTTTTGGAAGCCGATTATTTGGCATCTTAAGAACTTTGTTAATGTAGTCGACTTGTAGTTTTAATGTTTTGATAAATAGTGGAGATAAACCCGTTTCCAGAAAACTCATATAATTCGGAGTGCTAGGTGGCAAACGAAATATTCGTTTTATATAATATCTGAGGAGTTTTTCTACTGGTTCATATTTTTTACCACCCCACACTTGCGCTGCATAGAAAAGAATTGATTGTGAAACTGCTTCGAACACTTTATATTTGTTGCTATGTGCAATAGCCTTGTTATTAAAACACTCCCGCCATGTTACATTAATAGCTGTCTTAGCTTTCGCAAGCTTATCGGTGAGATGCCTTTCCATGTTAAGGTTATTGGTGAAATAGACACCCAAGTATTTGTAATCTTTCACAACTTCAATTTGTTCATCATTCAAACACCAATGTTCGTTAGACCTGGACCTGCCTCCACCTTTTTTAAATATCATAACCTTCGACTTGTTAAGGTTGATCAACAAGCTCCATCGCATACAATATTCGGCCAGTCTATTTATCATTAGCTGGAGGGATTCTGGTGAGCTAGCAAACAGTACAATGTCATCTGCAAAGAGAAGAGCTTTAATGATGACTCCAGTGTACTCCACGCCCCCTGGTAGTGCTTCAGTTAGATCATCTATGAATAGCGCGAACAAACTTGGACTTAGCGCACAACCTTGTCTTACCCCTGACTCCGTCGAAAACCAATCAGATATAGTTTTGCCATTCCAACCCGCTACTCTGTTATCCATGTACAAGTTTCGCAGAACTCGGTCAAGCTTAAACGACATTCCTAATCCATATAACTTGTACATCAATGCGTTTCTGTCCACGGTGTCGAAGGCTCCTTTCAAATCGACAAAAAATGTGTAAAGTTTTTTACTTCTCGAAATAAACCAGTCGGCGATGCTATTGAGCATAAATATATGGTCTATTGTAGAGTACCCTGTTCTGAACCCCGCTTGAAACTCACTTAGTAAATTATTTGAATCTATCCAAGTGTTCAATCTTTTTAGTAGTATCGTGGTAAAAATTTTATAAGATGAGTTCAAAAACGAGATGCCTCTATAATTTGCCGGATCATCTATGTTGCCTTTTTTGTGGACTGGAAATATCAGGACCTCTTTGAACTGTTGAGGAATATCCCCAGTTTCCAGAATTTGGTTGAATACTTCTGTCAATTGCTTAGTTAGCTCTTCCGTTCCATATCTATAGAATTCCGTTGGTATTCTATCAGAACCTGCTGCCTTTCCATCAGATAGTGAATTTAGAAATGCTTTAACCTCTTCTTGGGATATTGACGTTTCCAAAATGTAGTCATGGAATCCAGGTGGGGCGTACTGCATCATGCATGGGCTTATGGCGTTTGAGTTTAGCAGTTCTTTGAAGTGATTTTTTAATCTATTACAATCTAGCTTGGGACTGATAATGTATTTTGCTCCATTAAGTTTCCGGGCCAAGTTCCAAAATTCAGATGGGTTATTGCACATGGCAAGTTTTTGCGCTTCAGCTTCATAATAAATTTTCTTTTTATCCTTGCACAGAATTTTGAAACTTTGGTTATATTTTATATACAAGTTTTTTGCGGAGGATTGATTACATCGTCTGTACTCATTTAGCCAGACATATGATAAGTTTCTTGCCTGCATACACTCTTTATCAAACCATGGTTCTTTATAGGTATTCTTTTTCTGCCAATTATTATTTACCGGTACCTGATATGCCTCTTTTATACAACTCTCGATATTTGTTAGGCTACTTTCATATTCATACTTCATGTATAGCTATTGCGGCGAAAACTTTCCAAGCGAATGGAACGGGTATATCAACCAAAAAACAGACTTGGTACGACACTGATTGCCTGAATGCCAGACACAAATCTTTCGCTTGCTTGCATCTAGCAAAAAAACTCCAACTTCTGTTACCAAAATAGCTTACCAAAAAGCAAATAGCGATTATAAAAGTATGTGCAAAGAAAAACAATATCATTATTGGCAAAACTTAACACAGGAAATATCTGAAATGAAGGACAGTCGTGAGTTTTGGAAACTAGCTAGAAGCTTGAATAACAAAGAAGTCGCTAAGCGATCTCGAATTCAATTGAATTCAGAAGTCTCAGCAGAATACTTTGAAACATTGTTAAACCCCCCAACTAGATAAAATCCACACCTGTTCGCTTTTCCTTATACAGCAAATGTGGAACTGGATAGAGTGATCACGCTGCTAGAAGTAAAAAAGGTAGTACACGCATTCAAGCTAAATAAGGCACCTGGAGTAGATCGCATAACTTACGAATTTTATAAGTATTCCACGGTGAAATTTCTTCAACACCTTACTGGTTATTTTAATCGGATTTTCGATGAAAGGGTAATATGCGAACACTTCAGGAAGAGCATTATATTTCCAATCTTTCAAAAAGGGAGTGCAGATAACATATAATAACTTTTAAAGTTAATTTCAAACAGGATTTCGCAAAAAGTATTGAACGGTGGACAACATTTTTTCATTAAAAAGCATAGCTAAGACATACCCTGATAATGGAAAGAAACTTTACGCTTTTTTTGTGGATTTCAAGGCTGCGTTCGATTCGATCGATAGAAATGCTCTCTTCATTAAACTCAGAAATTTAGGAGTTTCAGCGAAATTTCTGAAAATATTACAAAGCATGTATGAACAAAACCGAGCGGCAGTGTGGAATGGTAACCAATTGTCTTACTGGCTTGTTACCAAGATGGGAGTCAAGCAAGGATGCTTACTGAGCCCATTAATCTTCTCGATTTTCTTAGATGATATCACTGGCTTCCTTCCAGGAGGCGGCATTGTTTTCAATGGAATGAATATCAAATACTTAATGTATGTTGACGATATCGTCATACTGACTGAAACGCCAAATATGATGCAACTCATGGCCAACAAATTACATCAATATTGCTGCAAATGGAAGTTAAAAGTAAACACCAATAAATCAAAAATAATGGTCTTCAGAAATGGCACTGGCCGATACACTAGGGAAGAGAAATGGACGTGGGAATGCGGCGAGGAACTGGAAAAGGTTAAGGAATACAAGTATCTAGGAGTAATCCTGACTCCCAAGCTTTCACTTGTAAAGCACTTCAAAGCCAATCTCCAGGATCCTAAGATGGCCATCAACTGCAACTGGAAAGGACTTCTTGGAAAGAACAACGTCGCAACAAGTGTGAAGTACAAGCTTTTTGAAGCGGTAGTAAGAACCATAATATGTTATGCGGCACAGGTCTAGGGACTTTTTCAGCATGATGACGTAGAAAAACTATTAAGATACTTTCTTAAAAAAATCTTTCGACTGCCAGAAAATACCCCGACGTATATGCTTCATTTGGAGACTGGGCTTCCTCCTCTCTATTTGTACACATTAAAACTTCATTTTAACTACATAAGCAAGATCATGGAATAGCACACACAAAGACTTCCTAAAATAATTGCATTACATATCGTTCAACGTAAAACTCAATTCATTGGTGAGTGGTCAAGATTGAGCTTGGAACATTACGTGCAATTAGACAGCGAGAACCCTGAAACATTGGAAAAATCGTCGCAAACCTTATGGAATACTATCAAACATATATCGCACGCTGGAGCACAACCTATCAAACAATTATTTCCATGACAACAACACCATAGATACTATTTCTACAATCTTCAAAGCGAGAGGAGAACTCTTTTACTTAAACCATATGCCCCATCGAAGTGACCGAACCTCTGAATGTACATTGTGTAACCATCATGTATCGGAGGATGTGGCACATTTTATCGGAACCTGTCCCATTCTTAAAGCCATTAGACTAGCCCACTGCGACAAAATCAGTCTAACTACGGACGACTTGAAAATTATTCTAAACGGAGACAGCTGGCCAACTCTAGTCAGCAATATTAAAATTGCCTGGAAATATCGTATTCAAATAATAAACGAAAGTTTCTGATTAAATCTTAGATTAACTGCGAGCTACTCTTATGTTATATGACAATATATTAACAACTTTTTCTTTTCGATGTTTTAAATTAAATATTATATTATATTGTTGTTCTCTTTTTTTTTCGGCTGACGGCTAACGCCATGCTCTAATAATTGTGAACTATGTATATATAGCAAATGAAAAAATATTGAATAAAGATCACATCTAACTAACTAAACTAACTAACTTACAGTGGCCTGATAATATTTCTCGATCTAGAGCGTGTTTCAATATATTCGTCACTAAAAATTTGAGCGATCAGGGTATCCACTAGGCGTTTTTCTTTTTTAGTTCAGAGTAGAGTCTGAGTTGTCAAAAAATTTGTTTGTGTTTCTTTTTAATTCATTGCATGCAGAGCTCCAAATGTGTGTTTCTTTTTTCGTTCTGAACATGTGTAGATCGCGCTCGACGCGCTCGAACATAATACGCCAGTAAGTTGGCGAAAGATTGTTGATTTTATGTATATCTGGGTGTGTACAAAAAAGGGTAGGTTTTGTGTTAAATTGCTTTTTGTGGTTAAAATGAAAATGTGTTCTGATTTGTGTGGTTCGTGTGTTTAAAAAACATATCAGTGTTCAAAGCTCGCTCTGTTTGGAACAAGTTCTGTGCATAATCTATGTGTTCGAATTCTGCTCTGAACGAAAAAAGAAAAACGCCTACTGTAGATTGAAAACAGAAAATAACAATATTTTATCAAGACCATTGAAAACCTGCTCCTTATTCTAAAATCAACAGTGGCATTTTTTCAACTGCTTGACTTAGTATATCGCTGAAACTTTTTACATTAGGTGAAAACAGATGTTACTCAAGTATCTTTTGATAGATTATAGACAACAAAGCTCATATTTTAATACATAAGACATGTATGAAGTAAATGCATCGCCTTAATTTCGGCTCTGATTTCAAAAGAAAATAAGCCTGGCAACTCTTTTTATTCGATTATTAATAGGAGAAAATAACTAATATAAATAAGCATTTTTTGATCTTGAAAATACTAAAACGTTGGTGTATATAACCGACATTTTTATCCGTGTAGCCTACCAAAATTTCAGACAACCTACATGCCAGATAAAATATGTTTGTCAATGTGTCAAGAAGTTTCAACACATTTTGGCCTTGTACTCTCAAAGATTTAAATTTGAACTCCTATAATTTGTATCTAATATACCTAATTTATTTCGTTTTGTTTGTTAACGGCAGCTTAAATTCAAAAACTCAGCCGTCGCAAAAATTATGGGTTGAGCTTCTATAAACAACACCCAAAAAATTATATCAAACATTTCTATCTATCATAGATCCACTAATTGACAGGAAACTGATGTTCCACCCATTTTGTTACTGTTTCATATAATTTATATTGACACTCGAATAAATAGATATAAGAAAATTTAACCAGTTGTTTAAACAAAAACAACTGAACCAACCTTATAAGAGATTGGAGAATGAGCGGTTGCATAGAAAAACATGGTTACCTAAAGATACGGATACAAAAATTTATATCAATATCCAAGCAACCAACCAAATGATAAATAAAAATAAAAATATGATTAAGTGTATCTTATTGTTCAAACAAGAACCTTCATCATGTTTGCTTCCCTAAATCCAACACCCATCATCCTCACAATCATCAGCAACTGTATCAGTATCATCTCACCATCAAAACCAAAAAAAAAAATGATATTCTAGCAAAATAATATTGTGAATGATAATAGTCCTTCTTTTTGTGTGAGATCACAATGGAGGCAAAAAGAAGCAGTCGAGTCAGCAGCAGCCATTTTTTTTATATTTGTCAGTTCAACATTTTTTCTATTCTACTATATTTTTCTGCAGCATCATCATCGTTTCGTTTTTAGACAAATCGCATGGCAATAAACGCAAACGCTCAACCCTAAAGACCTTTCCTTGATGCTCATTTCTGGAGTTCGTTCGAGTGTGATGAATAGCGTTACGAATGCCAGCAAATCGCAATCGGTATGCTTCTTTTCGAAATGAGTGCGTCGCTTGTCACATTGTTATCTGCACCCTATTATTAGGACTATCGAGGGCTGTACTCCTGTTAAAGCGATCAGGAGGAGTCAACCAAAAATCCGACATATGCGGCATCCATCTATTTACAATACCCAACTACTTAGTATAATAATGAATTTCATGTTCAATGATGGTGTTTAATGAGAAACGCATTTGCGAAATGATATATTTATAGAGAATAAGAATAATTACTTTACTATTCACCATTCACCGTTCAGTATATGCTGCACCAATGCGTTATGCGTCACTCTGAACAAGCTGCGAAATTAAAAATTTCCATGAGAATGGCGCAGAGGGTGTTCCTTTTTTGGCAGTCGTTTGGCATTGGAATTGGCATTCAAAATGGTCTTGACTCGCTCTGTGAGTGAGATATTTGACAGCAACGCGCTGACAGCTTAACTATAGTTTTGGACGATTAATTTTCCATTAGGGGTGTTAAATAATGCGGGAAACATGACAGTGTTAAGTATGAATACATAATGGCAGATAATGGGAATAAATCGAGAGGAGCAATAAACGAAATGACAATGGTGGGAACGTCCAGCAGTTTGGTGAATTCGTTTAAAATTAATAATTCAATCTCGTAGATGAAGTTATAATAAGTTAATAGAGCCAGTTGCCCTAACTTAGAGGTGGGTATAATTTTTCATGATATATATTGTGCGAGGGAGTTCCATCAACAAATAGTTTTAAATAATTTGAATTGGTGAGATACTGAAATTGAAATCATCATTTTCGGTTTTAAGCAAAGCAACTTTAGAATTTTAGATAGAGGGTTCCTTTATTGGGCGCCAATTTTCTATACTTACTCGTATTATAGGAATTGAATTCCTATTAGTGAATAAAGGAATGTCTATTCTTAAGAGAGTATACGTTCAACTGTTGTAGTTTTTTCAAAAGGCAACAATCTACTACAAAAGCACTTCAGAGATACATTTACAGGAGTATGAGTTACATTAAAGCTTTGGATAAATATCTATATAATTTTAAGATTACAGCGAGAATCGAAGAGGATAAAACACAAATATTCGACAAAAAATATCGTTTTGGGTGATACCCAATACGTGGCCGTTCTACAGATGGCGTGATCTTTGATGTATACCTATACCATCGGGTTTTTCGATGCAAGTGCGGCTTATTGATAACAAGGGGGGATTGGGTTCCAATTTGATGACAGGGTTCAACATTGACTATTTGTCCCTATTGCAAAATATTATCAATATGATATTGCGAACATGATAAAATACTAAGGGGGTACAGGTACATGTTATCAGCAAAACAGTTTAATAGATAACAAATTAAAGAAGTTTCACAAAAAAGATCAAGCGTGGCGCCCGAATCGTGCTTAATTAAAAAATTAAAACTAGCCAAAAGTTACTCATTTATCGACTGCTTTAATTCATTCAAATTTTAAACTTAATTTATTACACCTCTTGCTTGACATAGCTAAATCTATAAAAAAATAAAATGCCGGACTCGATCGCATGTACATGCTCTTATGTTCCATCACATTTTAAACACAAGATTTGTAGTTGAAACAGCACTTTTTAGTATTTTTTATTTAATTTTGTAATTAAGAAATTTCGTAAATTTTTTTTAAGATAAGTATCATAACAATTTTATATATTTAGTAATATTAATTTAAAAAAATGAATTTGGAAAAAAATCGTCCACTCATTTTCGAAATATTGAATTTTATTATATTAAAATGTTTTTTTTTTTCATTAATCCAAACAAAATATTTTTTGAAAATTTTATTATTTAAAATTTAAAGACCTCCTTACAGCAAGAATTGAAATTTAAATCCGTTGAGTCGTTTGTGAGAAAGTCTAAAATTAAAAATATATTTGAATGGCAGGTACCGCTAATAAAAAAATATTTTAAAATAAAATGCACGACTGGATCACACGTACTTGCTCCTATGTTCGATCACATTATATGCAAAAGATTCTTAATGGAAACGGCTAAAAGTGTTTTTAAATTCGTTTTTCGCTTATTTCTTTATATATATATAAAAATTTAAAAAAAAAACATTTTTCGAAAATTTTGAAATGCAATAGTATTAAGAATTTGAAGGAGATCCTGTACATAAATTTTGATCGAAATCCGTTGAGCGTTTATGAGAAAGTCCAAAATAAATAAAATGGTTGTATAGCAAGTACTGTTAACAAAATATTTTGAAATTTGTTTGGCCAAAATGTAGGTCATACTCAAATTAGTAGGGGAGACCGGGGTTTGTAGACTCAAAATTTACTATTCTCTTTATATACAAAAAACTAAGATAGGTATCAATAAAATTTAAACTCCCCTAAATAAAGCATCCTTTTGTTTTTCTAAATAAAATACTCCCATTAAAATATATTATAGATAAGTATTGTTTTCCTAAATGTTTCCAAATGACCACCCGTGATTCAACTAGCCCCAGCACCAGGGTAAGATGACCAACGCTATGGTGCTCTAATGTTGAGTGCTTGGAGTATGAAACTGAAATTTTGCAAAAACAAAAAAATTGCTGCTTAGAAATACATTGATTGCTAGGTATTTTATAATACCTGTCAGATGCAAAATTGCACATAAGCTCTGAATCAGGATAAATGTTTTCATTCACGGTTTTCGTAAGTAAATCCACTATTGTCGTGAGCAACAGATGGTACCTATACTATTTCCCCGATTAGTATAGATGAGCTTTAACGGACGGTCTATTAGAGATTGGTCCATATAGTGCATCTGGATATTTTTCTAACAAAAGTTCTTTTTTGCTGTTAATCACACGAGAAAATCATGAGTCAACTTACCCCAACAAAAATGAGTCAACTAACCCCGACTGATCTTGGGGCACTGAACGTCAATTTTTCGGTAACGGGAAATTAATATATAGAAATAAAAGAACAAAGACGTAAAGTCAGACACACACATTGTATGTATGCAACAAAAAAGTCTCCGCAAAACACATAAAACGCACCGAAAAAACCAAAATAAATGAAAACAAAAAAATTACTTATACCTAGATGAAAAAAATGTTTTTTTCCCCAATAACTCTTGAACTACATAAACTCCTGACGAAAGACAATGTGAGGCTATGCAGAAAACTGTGGTTAATGAAAGGGCAACAAAAAACATATGCATACAATTTTGTAGGTTGGAAATTATGGGTATTTAGTCTCCATGCCCCTGAGGACAACTAGCCCCGGTTACTCCTACACACACCAATTTTATCAAAATTGTAGAGTAGTTTTCGAGATAATTAAGATGGTAAAAAAATTTGTATGGCAAGTACCGTTATTCTTGGAACTCAAACAACGATTCAAAAATCTATTTTGGACAATCACCTAAAACGCCTAAACACCACATTTGAACAAAATCGGCACAGGCGTTAGGCTGTATATCGTTCTACAGACAGATAGACAGACAGATAGACAGACAGACGGAATTGCTGGACCCACTTTTTTGGTGTTCTCTATCATCGTAATATCAAGTTTGATTAAAATCTCGAGTTCGATTTTTTTCCAAATTCAAAACTTGCCCTATAGTACCTATGTATATCGCAAGTAAAAATAGTGCAGATAGTTCAGGTAGACTTGGAGGATACCGGCAAATGCAGTTTCAATTTGGAGTAGTTCCATCTTACTGGAGCCAAGCCCTGCTGAAAAGGATACGCTTCCTTCGCAGTTGTGATTAAAAACAACTCGATCAATATTTTTAAATAACGGTAATTAGTGATAGTTACACCGATTTATTCAAAGAAATATGGCTAGACAAAGCTGCTTGATGAAACTGCACACAACAAACTGACTCGTTCTGATTGCAGTTCCGTCTTGGTCTTATGGATCAGTTTGCTTTGTATAATAACGGGTGATTTTTTTGCTACTTAGTTTTTGACGTTTATATTTTTGACAGTTCACACATGACAAATTCCGCGAACATTTGACATTTCGATTCAGTATTGTTTGCCATTTCATCATGAATAGACTTACGCCTGAACAACGTTGCAAATTATTGAAATTTATTATCAAAATTCGTGCTCTGTGAAAAATGTGTTTCGCAAGCTACGTCCGTTTTATGGTCGTCATAATGGACCCACCGAGCAGGCTATTCAGCTCATTGTGACCAAATTTCGCACCAGTTTCACTTTATTGGACATTAATCCACCAAATCGTATCCGTAGAGTGCGTTATGTTAAGTCTATTGTCTATGGGGACAAGCCAAACACGATTGCTGCCTTGGAAGCCAACATTGAACGCGTCATTGGTGAGATTCCAGCCGAAATGTGTGAAAAAGTTTGCCAAAATTGGACCTTCAGAATGGACCACCTGAAGCGTAGCCGCGGGCAACATTTAAGTGAAATTATTTTTAAAAAGTAAATGGCAGAAATTGATTTATCGATCCAAATAAAAATTTCATTCACTTTTTATAAGCTTCTGTGTTTTTTTGAATTTTCAAAAACCAAGCTCTTAAAAAATCACCGTTTATATGATTCGATTACAAACTCCTGGATTTGCCTTAATTTACAAGGCTACAACCACGATTGCGTCCTCAACCCGACAAATTAGAATAATTTTTCGAACTTACTTTATATCAAATTTATAAAGACAAAATTAAAGAAAACGTCGTTAACATTTGTGTTTAAAAAAACATGTGCCAATTTTCTATATAATAATATATGTAGGTGGTAAAATTAAAATTTTACAAAAATTCGTCGACTCGTTTGCGAAATTTTAAATCTAAAATAATTTTTCAAACATTTTAATATGCAGAAAAGCATATGCATGTAAATGTAGAGCATACCTACAATAGTTAATTTTTGGGGGAATACAAAAATTTCAATTTCTCCTTTAGGGAATCACCTAACACGCATTAGAAACACGCGTTAGAAGATAACCAAATAAGTTGTAGATCAATATACAGACAGTTTGTAACAAATTCACCTTAACAAATCCATAACCGAAATTGCAATTTTCACCACATATCGCATTCACCAACGAGCTATCTGGCATTTCAACACTTCCATTCGAAGTCAAAACCAATATCCGTCAAAAATATCGAATAAGCATAAGAATAAGTTGAATGCAGAACATCGTCTTGAGTCAGGAATCAAAGAAAACAAGATTAAGACACTTCTTTGTTTTTCTTATTTTATTGCCGATACCAGAGATTCAAAATCTGGAAATTGTTGTTGTTTGTGGATTAATTTATTTCGATCTCTGGTGACGTCAGTAAAATACCGATAATCTCACTTTCTCTAAAATGTGAACCGCCAAAAGTTTACACTGTCATCTCTATAATTTGAGTTTTTTTTGTAAAGTTTTTTTTTAGTTTCTCTTTTTATATTTTGCGTGAGATATAAGGGATTAATTAATTGTTATTTGTCTTGACATATTTTAACTTTTTGAATGCAACTGCAGGCGACAGAATTATTTTGTTTTCCTAAACGAAAGTTGGAAACGAAAGTTTTTTCAATAAGTTTATAAGAACTGAAAAAAGTTCCAGTAATGTAATATGTGAATCCCTCTAAAGTGCGAAATCGTCTTGTTTTAATTAGTTCCCATTATCGAGGGATTACTATATAACAAGTGGACGTGAAATTTACATAAATGTTAGGATAGACTTTTTTCTGCCTTTGGTCAGTGGCGTATTAGCCACTAGGCTCGTGAGGCTAGAGCCTAGGGCGGCAACTTGTAGGGGGCCGCAAATTTTGTATGTTATTTAATTTCAATCTAAAAAAATTTAAGCAAAAAAAAAGATTACCTAATGCCATTCAAATGGGGTATTCCGCATTTTTGGTATCAGAAAATATGAAATTTAAATCTCTGGCCTGATTTTCCGCCTATTCTTGAAAAGTCTGTTTGCGCGAACGGTTAGAAAACACGTAATAACAAATAGCCCGATAAGATATTATTTCCTACTTGATGAAACAGCCAAAATCGGCGAGTTGTTCTCACTAATAAGGCGATACGATTAAGTTTTACATAAGGGTTTTATTTTGTAGAAAATTCCCTTAATTTAATGTTATGGAAACCTCACGTAATTTTCTTTATTATATAAACATAAATTAAACCCGAAAAGTTTTAAGACTCTTAAGAATAATAGTTAAATGTAAGACTTTTTGAACCTTAATCTACAATAAAACAAATGAAACGAAATCAAGCGTACCGATTCAGATATCAACAGTCAGCATGAATTTATTTTTATCATGCTGCTAGCAGTTGTTAGTTAGTAGTTACTATTATAAAAACAAAACATGCGTTTTTACTGACCGCGTACTACACTCAGGGGTGATACTCAAAATATTTTTTTATTTAGTGAAAAAAGTGATTATAAAGGACTTTATGGTGAAAGAAGAGTGAGTTTTTTTTCAGAATGTAATATGTTGGTAAATTAATACTTTATACTGAAATGGGTAAATGTGTTAAATATCTATTGTTTAAATTAAAATAATAAATACTTAAAATGTATATAATAAAATTATTTGTCTCTTTAAATGGAGGGCAATTGTTCGGAAATTTCTTTCCTACACTTACTTTCAAGGCAAACTAAAATGACCTATCTACTCTCACACCAAATTCAAGTTTCATTCAAAAATGTCTTGGATTTTTTATAAGGACAGGTATATATAAATGCCATTTTTAATATACTACCAAAAACCTATAACAATTTGTCCTCTTTTTTTTTTTTTTTTTTTTTTTTTAATTTAACTATATGCCTGTAAGACCTAAGGTCTTTTTAAATGCAACCTGAATTGCACGGCACTAGTTTTTATTGTTAAATTAATTGCCACAGTCTATACGCAATACTCCTTTGCCGTAGAAAAAATATTTGGCCGGTTCCCAGTTTTAAAACTTAATAGGTTCTTCGTTGAAATGTAAGGAAAAGTATATTTTCTCCACATTAGTAAACACTTAGTAATGCAATTTTGTTTACAAACATTCTATACAATTTATCAAAATCCAATCAGAAATGACATGTGAGATATTTCAAAAATACTACCGGGCAACGCATTTATATTCCTCACCCAAAAAAGGCAATCGTGTCCCTTATTCTTCGATATTAGCACATTCAAATTACGATCCTTGAATAGTATTAAAAAAAGGGGGCGGTTATCACTGAGCGTGCCTCAGGGCTCCCAGCAGATTAATCCGCCACTGCATTTGGTGTTGTATGTACAAATCTGGAACTAGCTAAGAATACACTCCTGGAGTAAACGTGGTGCACTAGATAGGAGTTTCGAAATTGTTTGACTTTGTGTTTTGCGGTCTCCACTAGCGATAAATCCAATACAGCCTGGTTTTGATAGTGGAGAACGATATAGTAGCTACAATTTGATAGTATGTGATAAGAAGCATGTTTTATAACATATACTTTATTGCAAACATAACTGTCAAGAAGCTGTTAATCTTGTGTTGTCATCCTAAGTTTTTCAAAAATATTGTAGCTGTTTTAATGGGTTAAGTGCAATAAGTTTCCATAAAAAAAACTATTAAATGCGATGAAGTGCCCACTCAAAAAAAGTTTACAATTCTTCTGCTATCTGATTTCTGCTGCTGCAATTGTAGCCATAATTTTGGCGCAGTCGTTAAACCTTTGATTAATCAGCCAGCGGTATGCATTTCATGAACATATTTCAGCATCGTAATTTTAATCTTGTCAAGAATGTAAAACGACTTTCTAAGGCGTAAGGATAACAACCGCTGCAAGGACAACCACGCCCCAAATGCTCTTCGCTTAAAATGGCGGGTGCTCCTAGTATTGCTATACCATTAATTGCGCTCGGTATTGGTAAGTTTATACGAAACAGAGGTGTTTTATCGCTAGCAGTATTAGGGCCGACACCGAGCCCTAGAAGAGACTGAATTTTTGATACCGAAATTCGCTGAAAGTCTCCCTGGCTTCGGTGGTCTCGACGCGACGGTCTCGGAGGTTTGGTTCTTTATTATTAAATTATTTTTTAGTACTCATGTTCAATTTTTTATAATTTTCATAAGTTTATTTTTTGTGGAATATTCTATGCGCGTTAAAATACCAAACCACATATGTAAATAAACATTTATACTCAGATAGGCGCACTGTTTATGCATGTCGTTGAATAGAAATCGTTAATTTTTTCAGACTTTGGTTCCGCCTCCGGAAGATGGTGACTTTAAGACTTTTAGGTGACAATTACAAAAAAAATATTATCGAAATGTTTGATGTCTAGCTATCAAGCCACTAACTGTTAAAATCGATTGAATAGAATTGCTTAAACATCGGTAGCTCGCGCTTTCGATAGTATCGATAGTTTTAAGATAAAACTATCGATACTATCGATAGTATTTTTTATTTTAAAAGCACTAGCCGATGGTGTGCAATTTATCCATACGAATCTGAGGGGCCAAATTACATCTTCAGTGACCGAATGAGTAAGTACCATCATTAGTGATCGAATGAACTAGTAAACACTACGGGATGATGGCGTAATTACGTGAGTGAAAATGCCAAACTTGCATAATTCCGTCACGTATTACTCGAAAACTGATGCGGTAATTTGGCCACTGGATCTGATTTAACTTAACAAGTAGAACAAAAACAACAGGTGCTATCACTTTCTAACGGATTCTTTTAAGATCCGGAAAACAAAGATGAATGAATTTTTTTTGGAATAATAAGGCCACCGAACCCGAACAACAGACAAAAAAAATAATAATAAAAAAATATGATTTGTAAGAGATATGAGACGAGAAACAACGAGTCAGATATAAAATATAATGCGCGGAGTCTCATAAGTATATGCACAAGTGTTAGTTAATGATAATGTGTCTCATTACTTATTTATATTGCATACTTGTGCATTATTGTGAGATTTGCTGTCACATCATAATTTTTCAGTTCCTGTATCTTTTATCTCGTATAAATGCATAGTTGGTCGTGCGTTTTCTTAGTTTATGCTGCTTATTATAGGTTTCACCACTAATAAACTTGTGAGGTGAAAAACTATCGGAAAAACAATCGATAGTATTTTTAAAACTATCAATACAATCGATATTTTTTTACTATCGATACTATCGATGCTTAAGCAACCCTACGATTGAAGGATGTCTCTGATTTAAAAATTTTTCCAACCCAAGACTAAGGATGAGACCAAGAACTAGGGCGAACGAGACTGGACATTAAAATTTTAACGAGAAAAAGGCGAGACCAAGATGGAGATCGACTGAAATTATTCTATTTTTACAAGACCTACACGAGACTAACAAAAGTCTCGCCTGGTCTTCTCTCGTTGCCAGCTATACGCCGAGTAACTTAAAGAACTGATTGTGTTTTTCTTACTGGCTCGAAGCAAAACAAACTCTGTATAAGAGAAGCAATATATTAAAATCGTCCATTCCTAATAGGAAGCGCGTATTTATGCCTCCTCGGTAGGTACATTTCAGGGGCGGAAGGTTTTGCTTACGTTAACTATGTTCAAATTGCATTAGTAAGACTCGAAATAATGAGAAGCTTCGCCATCGTTAACCTACTTATGACTTTGGTAGATATTGACACTCTTCTAGAACAACAACATATTTCAAAAGTAATTAGAACTTGATGAGATTGATAATGTCCCTCCAACTGAAAAATCTTACTAAATCTCTGCCAACAGGAGAGTAGCGTAAATACGCCACTTCATGACACTCCCATCAAGGGCTCGCCCATAAAATCAAACATCTAAGCAATTAATCCGAACAAATAAATCTTGCACTCTAGGAATTTTAACACCTCGAGAACTTCTATTTGGCTTACTCATACATAAACCTAATACAATGTTTCACTATATGTGCCTCTCAGACCATTAGTACAATCGCCATCATCAGGAGGACTCCTAATGGAATGCACTCACGCATGCAAATCAAGCGTCAACCGTATAACAGCCGATGCGTTCCGTCCATTGATTAAGCGCACCATCATTGCAACCTCGACCGGTTCTAGGTGTCCACAATGTCCATGACTCACGGCGCGGCGAGACACGGCGAATCTGATGTGCGCGCGCAAATTATAAGCCAATAAATCACAACAGCGACTGCGCCAAAGAGAGGAAGACGAGCATCATCCTTCGTTTCGTCGCGTAGCAGTCGTTGTCCGCTCTGGGTTGCCTCTGCCTCCATCAGGCACAGGCTAATTTATTATTGAAAATACAAGCCATCCATGGTGTGGTGTTAATTTGGTGTTCATAATCGAAAATTTGTGTAAGTATATGTTTGACACTTACGGATGCTGCACGAACCTTAATCCCATTTCACGGTAATTCTTGAGATCGCATCGGGATGAAACCTGGAGCTGACTTCTTCAGCACTGCCAGAGGCAAAAGCCTTACAAACTCACAATCCATTACCGATTTGGACGACTTTAAGCATGATGCCGCCAATTATGCACTACTCGCATTGAATTATCCCAACTTTTGGAGGCCTAAGGGAGGTCCAAGAGAGTTCGCTTCAGGGCGACCAAAACGCCCATAACCATCTGTTTAATCCGAGTACTTCGAAGCGCAATAAATCCAAGAGTCACGCGGCGACAAAGACCACAGATAGGATAATTTATCTGTCTTTTTTATTATTAATTTGACATGCATTCATTGTGGCTAATTGCGCCAAACGAGGCCTTTATGACAACCTTGCGGAATTATTGGTTTGGCTTGTCTCGGTTTTGCTTTGGGGCACGCATGTTTCGTTCATCTGAAGTTTTGAACTCAATCTAAGGTCATATGGTGTATTAATCAATGCACAAGTGTACAGCGAGTATAAAAAGTTTTTTTCTTTCCTTTTTTGGTAGGTTTGCGTTCATTTTTATTCGCGGCTTATAGGTGTTAGGGTGGCGTCATGGATTCATGAAATTAAATTCCATATCTTAAGAAGCTTCTTTGTAAGGCCACTGCCAATATGATACAGTAGTCGTGAAGTTTGATTTAACTTTTGAAGGTAAGCAATTTTAGCATCGATAATAGGGGAAGCCGGGGCATAACGGGCCCCTTAAGGATTTTTTCAAATAAAAACTTCAAAAATGTACATATCATCTCAAAAAAGTTTATTTAAAGGGAAATTGATAAATACATCTGTAGAAAAGAAAAAATAGATTAAATTAAATTATTGTTCTATTTAAATTAATTTTTAAAAATAACTGACTATGTCCATTATACCCCGATGCTGGTGCACAACGGACATAGGTGGGGCATGATGGGCAGCTACCTAAGTTGGATTGCAAAATGTGAACAATGAGCCCACTTACCACACGATCTACAAGAAACCCATCCTACTACAGATTGGGAGTATAAATAAATACCCATAATATAAACACTCTAAAGATTCTTCCTTCGTGGCCATTTTGTTTTTGTGCTGGTCTTTTTCAACTTTTTCTTGAGGGGTTTTGCCTTATTTAAATATCCCCCAAGCGGTTCTTTGTAAGGAGACTTTATTATCACAACAGTATTTTCTCGGCGCTTAGAAACTCTTTTTTTAGCTTGGGCTTTCGGAATGGGCACAATGTTACATGGATAAAATTTTTAAAAAGAAGTTTATGAAAGTGGGTAACTGTTCTTCCAGGGTGTTGCCTGAGCCATTTCTTAACTTCTTCCCCATAATATATGAACTCAAAGGCTTCATGAAAGTAATATCCAACGGTTGCAAACGATGGGTGCAATGTGATGGGAAACAAATCATGGCATCTCCACTGGGTACTGGCCCTTGCAACGTCAATAACTTCAATGCTTTTAACGTGGCTTTAACGTATCAAAGCAGGATAACCTTTCGTTGCCCGCTACCATTCAACAAATCATTTGAGCTACTTCAAAAATAGTTCTATTGTTATCCATACATTTTGATTACACTCGTCCCATGAATTAAGAGGTGTTCCATCCATGAGCTCAGCTTTCATTCGTTTCCGAGGGAAAATAAAGAGAGAGTGATACCACTTATTTTGTGCCTTTCGTTGCCAAATTTTCCCAAGACTCTTTGCAACCGTTGTGATACCCGTTTTGTTCACGTTGAATATTCTGTTTGATATACAACCATATTTGTGGTTGCATTCCTCCAGCAGTTCAAAAAACTTTCCGTTCGCCACAGGATTAAAGTCCATCGCTCTAGCTGCAGATGTTGCTTCAGGCTTCCTTAATAAAATCGTTGTATTTATTTTTTGAAAATTATTTGCCCAATCCTCCTCAGACATCAAAATTATTAGATAATTATTTTTTTCCGCAAGCTCATAGACAAATTCTTTAAATTCTTTCATGGAAAGGCCAAACAGATGTTCTTCCATGTCCTTAATTTATTCGGCTAACTCCTTTTCATAGTCCACTGAAAAAAAATGGTGTAAAATGTTCCACTTTTGTGACGGTAAGTGGACGTTCGGGACTTAAAATTGATTTTTTTTTTAAACTTTGTATTGTTGTTCGAGGACTTTTGCAGTTTTTAGCTGCCTTAGAACTCATTTTTTTCGCTCTGACGTAATCTACAGCTCGTCGCATTTTATCCAATGTCCATTCTTGTCGCTTAGTTTTTCCTACATGATTCCTAACCATCTGAAACAATTTTAAATTGATTTTGGTAGAATAGCACACACAAATAACAAGAGAACAAAATGAATGGGCATAACTGGCACCCATGTCCATTATGCCTCGCCCATTCTGCCCCAAGCTATGTTAACAAAAAAAAAATTATAAAAATTATTCTTAAAACTAATCGTAGAAAACAAATAAATGGATTTACATAAAATGTATTTAATTACTTTGATAATAAATCGTGAAAATCAAAATTAAAACCGACTTTTCTGTTGAAACAGCGCACTTTATTTCACATGAAAATAACTTCAACACAATGCAATATCGTCTTTCAGCTAAATAAAAGCACACGTGTCACTTTTGTTTAAAAACATGGTTTCCCCCAATTGTCACCGATAACTTAAGCCAGACAGATTAAATTTCAGTGATGCCACTTCATTAAACAGATAAATACGGAGGGAGCCCATTATACCCCGGGTGCCTGTTATGCCCCAGGTTCCCTACCTTACCGAAACTTAACAGAAATTTAAACCATAGTACAATAACTATTCTAAATACTTTTGGAAGATCACGAATGTGATTCGATGCATTTTAACTGTCTGATCAGCAACTGATATAACGAGCCCAGTTTAGGACTGTCTGTCCTGAAACAGGAAGCCTGGTTTTCCTTCTCTACTAACATTTCAGTGTCTATAAGGTTTCAATAAAGTATTATCGGAAAATTACTTACCTAGTATATTAGTTGGGATGCCTACTTGAACGTGGCGTAGAATTCGATGTCGCTCTTAGCTGGAATATTTTTGTCCATTTTCTCCTTCGTAAGACTAGGTATCGCAGACCGACCATAATACTTCAGCTTCGAATGACTTCGATTAGTCGTTTAGCTTCGATAAGACATTATCAAAACCATTTAATAGCTGAAATAATAGTAAACAGTTGTAACTTCACTTCTATTCAATCTCTTCGAACAATTTTTTCTTCGAAAAAGTTCAGTCTCAGCTCTCCCTTACTGCTTGGCCATTCACCATACTCGGCGTAGTAATGTAGCAGTTGCAGTGTTTTCCTGGAGCACGAAATTGCCTAAAATTAAATACCGAACTTAATATCAACATATTTATGGGAGCAGGTATGCACGACCCCAGCATTGCCATTTCATTTATTTTGATTGCACACACATTGCCAATTGAATTAATTTATTTCAATATTAAATGTCAGCTTTAGTTAATTTTAATGGAGGCAAGCAGTTGGATTTTGCGTATATATAGTACAATACAAGATGGATACAACTTAAACGCTTTCGAGGACAGCATTCGTTACTGGACAATAAAGCGAGAGGCTGCGTTTGTTGTCAATGTTTAATTGGAAATTTCGTCGGGATTTAAGATTTTAGTTGAGATATGTGAATGCGTACAGAACAGAACACCAGCAACAGTAACAAAAAAAAGAAATCGGGAATAAATTACCAGAATCTTTTTTATGCAATGCATGGTTTTTGGTTTTGGTATAGTCGTAGAATAGGTAATTACTTACACAATTTTAAGGACTTAAAAATATAAGCTGCTGCTAATTTTAATTGCAATAAGTATTAACATCATCTAAAAATTACAGATCAATAAAAAAAAGTGATTCACATGTTACTGTCGAAATAATTTTTGTTTGATTGATCAAAACAATTTATGTTTATAAAAAATATGGCCAAAAATTGTATAATTGTTTCTTACTTCTGACCCTGATAAACCAACTGTAAGTGTATTATATCGCCTCTAGACTCTAGAACATTTACTCAAATCTACAAATTTCGCATGCCAACAACTCTCAGTTAAAGAAAAATCCTGGTCAAATCTTCTTTCGCACTCTTGCAGTTGCTAGAGTCCTTAACGACCTTGATATACATAAATCCGTTGGCCAAGATAGTAGCCCCCCTTTAGTACTGAAGAGGTGTTCTTTAACGCTGGCGAAACCGCACTGCGCAAGCTTATCGACTAGTCTACTAGCCTCTTTGCGAGTGCATGGAAAATGGCATTTGTCCAGCCTGTCCCTAAAAAAGGCAAATCATTTTCAACTTCTAATTACCGTCTAATTGCACTTACGTCCCTTCTTTCCAATGCCATGGAAATGCTGGTAAATTATCAGCTTAAAAAATATCTTGAAGAGCGAAAGCACTTTAATGACCAGCAGTATATGGCTCATCTCACCGAACAAACTGGCACCAATCTTTACATCGTTTCGGAGAAGGTAAGATTATTGCGCTTTATATTTCAAAAGCATTTGATAGAGTTTGTCATCAAGCTCTCTTATCGAAAATACGTGCATTTGGTGTCGGTGAATCCCTACTTCGCTGGATTAGAAATTACCTTTCGGGGAACTCAATATAAGTTGTATTGGACGGTTTTATGTCTGATATTCATAGAATAAATGCTGGTGTGCCCCAAGGCTCCATTTTTTCTCCGACTCTTTTTCATTAATGATCTCTTATCTAGAACTTCTAGTCCACAAAGTTATTTTGCTGACGATAGTACTCTCGGATTTTCTTATTCATTATCCGATTGGCCTCCATATTCTTCGGATATACTACTGCAACGGCAGCGTATGAAAAGTTCTTTAAATGTTGATCTTGACAGCAATGTTCAATGGGGAATAAGAAAACCGTGTAGAATTTTATGCTTGCTGTCTTCAGTCGTTAAAACGTTAGCCGCACGCACGTCACGAATATGGAATGCTTTTTTCGACAGAATTTTTCCCTCCCGTTGAAATTGTTCGTAACAGAACGAACTCTGAACACTAATTATGTAGACAGATAAACATCAGATACAGAAAATCTAAAGCGACCGCCATTTTAATGGTATCTGATACATTTTTTTCCTCACATTTTCCTTCTTTATCTTTAAATGTATTTACTCCAAATGCTCAGACGATTATGTCCGAGCACACCGATCGCCCTCTGATCATGTTCAGAACGAAAAAAGAAACATACATTCGGAGGTCTGAATGATCTGAGTGAAAAAGAAACACAAACAATTTTTTTAGCAACTCTGAACTAAAAAGAAAAACTCATTTAGTGGTTTTTGTTTTGTGTATGAGAACTTGGCTCTTTTGTTAACACATATGTTTTTGTTCTGATCTCACTCCATTTTGAAAATATTTTAATAGTTTGCAACAATGCCCCTAAACAGAAAACCTCTGATTTTCTATTTATTCCTTTGCTTGTTCTGATGTTTTGGGCTTTATATCTCAGAAACCACTTATGCTAAAAAGTTGAAAGGCATTATTGTGAGACATTTGTGCTTAACTAGATTAGCAAATATTCTTCACAGGTAGGTAATGAAGACGGAAGTCGAAAATCGCCTGAGTTTTTTCCTCTAAAAGTGTGTAGTGCAATGCCAGGGCTTGGCTGGGCACTACCGTGCCTTTGGATATTACTCTCAATACAATTGTTTGCTTTTACTCTACCACACACGACTTAGGTGTCAATATTACGCATGTGACGGTTGGTTGTCTCCAAAAATTTTATCTTGGAATTTCACTGTCAACTCATTCATAGTAGTTTCAAAGTACGAACTTGCTCTTGTAGCTAACAACTTTTATGTAGCTATTTATGCTTTTATGTAACCATGAGGCTTAGTTAGTTAGGTGTAGTTACCAAATGCAGGTGTAAAGCCTATGTAAGTAAGATTACCTCGATTATTAGTATAATGAATTGTCGAATTAACGATTATATGAATAGTTACATGGGTACCTAATGTATATTGAAACCTAAGTTATGTATTTTAATTATGTAAGTTATGAGAGCAAAACATATCCACATTTATAGACATATTGATGGAACTTAAGTATGTAAACATGTTCATAATAATGAAAATGAAGGATGTGCGTGGATAGTTAGCTATATGCATATAACTTTATAATTTAGGTGCACTATGCATACATAAGATTCATATGATTCTTAGACACATATACGTATGTATACATAAATGTCTGAGGGCCTACATTGTATTTAGTATTCAGTGATGTGGGCAAAAATTCGTAAAAAGGGAATAATAAAAAGGTAGAAATAAATGGATAATACAAATACTTAAATGTTTTAAATTGCTTAGTCGTTATAGATTGAGGTTAAACAAAGATGCATTTGGAATTCGTTGATAAATAAGAACATATCAAAAAAAATTCAAAAATCGTTGGAGAGGTTTTTTAATAAATTAATTTTTTATGTATAAAATTTTGAAAACATTTTTAGAAAAAAAATTTGAAACGCCATTTTGAAGACATTATTATTATACATATAAAATTTTAATTTAAAAAAAGAATTCTGTGTCTGGATTTTGAAAAATCGATTTTTCAAAAAAAAAAAAAATTTTTTTTGTAAAAATTCTTGGAGACGTTTTCGAGAACTACATTTTTTTCTTAACAGTTTTTTAACTTTTGTATGTGAGTTACCGTTGTTTTTTATTTTAGAAAAATAGTTTTTTTTTTAAATATTCAAGATAATGTCAAAAACCACTAAATACGAAGTTTCGAAAAAATCTATTTAATCGTTTTCGAAATTTTGAAGTTTCAAAAAAAAATTAATTTCCAAAAAAAAATTGTTTTGAAAAATTTTGGTAGAAACTAATATTTAAACTTTCCAGGAGGTTCTACGTAAAAAATTTCAAAAAAATCAGATTAACCGTTTCCGAGAAAATCGAAAACCAAAAAAATGGTTCTACTAGAGGTAACAAGAATAACATTTTTTTCCAAAAAAAAAATTATCAAAATGTACTCTTTCCCTTCATTAATGAACTAATTTTTTTTTTATAAAAATCGTTGGATGCGTTTTTTGAGAAAAATAACATTTTTGTTTTTGGCCAAAAAAAGGTATGGGAGCTACTGTTATTTGTCTTCTTTAAAAAAAATGTGTGGGCATATTACCGAAAAAACTATATGTACCAAGTTTGACGCAAATCTATCCAACCATTTAGGCTGTAGACTGGAGGACAGACTGACAGAATGACAGTCAGACAGACAGACGGAATTGGGGGATCCACTTTTTTGGTGTTCTCTATGATCGTAATGTCATATTTGATTGTTTAAATTTTTTTTTTTTACGAATACATAACTTGCCTTATAGTACCTATAATCGCAAGTAAACATCCACAGGATGGAGTTAATTCGAGCTCAACCCCGAAATGCAAATGATACACGAAAACCCTCAGCCCTAAAATTATAAACTCTAAATGGCATACATCTGAATAACAAGTCTTACATAAATATTGAGAGAGCTAAGGGTATTTATAAGAAAAACTATCTTCAGATCTCAATGACATTTCGACCATCATCACTTCCTAATAATATTCCATGAGGCACCAAATTACACACATGGTGAGGATCATAAGATGCAATTTAAATTAAAACAACACATTCCCACTCGTTTTTCACATAAATACATATAAATATATTGAAGCTGGCTGCACATTGCAATGCGCATGCAATTAACACCTCCGCGAACACTGTATGCGCCCAAGCCCTCTTAACACGCAAGCTAATTACCCACCTACTACAATCTGACGTTGCAGAACGAACCGAACGTAACGTTGGATATTCCACAGGGCTGTGCAGTTGCACCTAAGTTATTAACTTACACGAATTTTTTTTGGGTTTGGCATTGGCATGGCTTGGCATGGAGTGTGAAAAACATCCCGTCCAACATATGCCCGGTCTTGCCTACCTTTCTGCTGCTTATTGTTTGTCGTGATAAATTAAATTCTATTAATTGGATTTCTATGGGAATCGGGAACTCAATTCAACCATACGCCTACTTTCCACCGCAGACGGAGTCCGATAAGGAGCCCATCGACACACTAACGACACGATCATACTTGGGTTCGGTTCGATTCCGGTTAATGCGATAATTGCAGGTGATTTGTTTTATTCGAACAACTCAGCAGTTATAAAAATTAAAAAAAAAAACGCCAGATACTGAGAAAGTGCAACGAGTCAATTCTTCAAAGAGCTGTTATGGTATCCCGCCCTTCTCGTCAGGCATCTGATTGCTGATGGTAGGTACTTGAACTAGAAATTTGGCACGCATTTCGAGGTGTGAATTCGAGAGTTGTTGTCGGCGGCGGCTTTTGTTCGTCAGACAATGCTGGCACTTGTGAGTTGAAGTGCAATTGAAGCGCCCTCAAAAATGCGCCTGCCTTACATTGTTCGACTTATTGTCCGCCTTCATTGTTTAGGTTTTGTTTTTTGTTTCTTGATATTTGATTCCAATTGTTATTCATACTGACCATGCGCCGTAGGGGGTGTATGATGGTGATATAATTGCAAGAATTTGCCTTTGTTTCGAAGACAATCTTAGGCAGTCAAGGTGTGACCTATCGGACATGTGCAATATATATGAGCATTTCTGAGGAATTGTTCTTCTTTTGTGATCTTCTGTTCGGGTTTATTGTGTCACAAATTGATTGCTTTTTAGGGAAAATACTTTCAAATTAGGCATAAAGAATGGAGTGACTCAAAACAACTTTGCCAGACAATTCGTCACGACAAGGTGTCTGGTTGTGCTGTGGAAGATGTCGGGATGAGTTTATTGTTTTAATGTATAGATTTGGCCATCAGGATTCAGGTCAACAGAAGAGGAAATCAATCAGTAGATACTGTTTTTTTTTAAACAAGGTTGACTTTAGAAATGTGTGCAAATGTAGAACAATTTATAAGAGTATTGATGGCAGATGTGAGCATACCTCTGGCGGATTCAGAACATCAAAAACTATCAGAAAAGTATTAGACCTCGTTTCGAATAACAAAATTATTTTGCTTGCGTAATGTAGTTCTATTCAGGCCAGAAAACAATTGAATCTATAATCTGTTTTGGGTGATCGCTTAAAAGTTTTTTTGTTAACGATCTTGGCCCGTATCAGTGTGGTTTTAGTTTGGCAAGTCAACCGTCGATCAAATTTTCGACATATTTATAAAAAAAAGGTGTTCCAAATCAATACACACCACCTCTTTATTGTGACATGGACGAATAATAATACAGAGCTATGTTGCACCTCGGCATCCATGCCAAACTCGTCCGCTTGTTCAGTATGATGATGGAGAAACATCACTGCTCCATCAGAGTCCGCAAGAACAATACCGAACCCTTTGATGTAGAGAAAGATTTGAGACAAGGCGACGAGTAATCATGCAACCTCTTTAATATCGTTCTCGAAACAATTGCACGCAACTCACAAGTCAACAACAGAGGCGTGGAAGTTTTGAATCGGAGGCGGCAAACAGCCTAAAAAATCGTGGAATCTTACTATCATAAAGCGAGGAAATTTGTTGCCTACTATAATTGCAGTATTTTTACGCACGTATTAATTTTAAGTAATTAATGTATAAATGTTAAACCTTTTGTGTGTAATTTCAAATAAAGTAAAAATAATCGTCACAAACGAATAGCAAATGTTCACATAAAATGTGTAACTTAGATCAAATGGTAGTTAATATATGCATTAATTGTTTAAGTACAAATACTTTATGTGTAGTTTTCATAAGGGGTTTGAATTTAAACAATATTTGTGTAATTTTTAAGCATTCTTATTAGTTCAAAACTGAACAGTGATGATTGAAAAGTACATAGAGGTTGAAACATTGCAACAAATGTTTGTAATATCCAACATATCTAATGTGTTCAATTTTTTTTGTACCTATTGTCATGTGTATAAATACGCAACTTGCCTATTTTTACACTAAAAATTACATAAAATTTCATGGTAAATTTAACGAAGTTTTTAGATTGAATGGCAACTTAGTTAATGAGGCCAAGACGAAGTATATGCCGTCATCGAGAAAGTAATCTCAACATTGTTGACTCGGTCAAAACTTCACGATGGATAAATACGACTACGAAGTCTCTAAGGGCTTTTCCTACCTGGCCTCCACAATTACCACGAAAAATGACATCCAAATGAAAAATCACTCTTACCAATAGCTGTTTCTTCGGGACAAAAAGGCATTTGACTAGTAAAGCCCTATATTAAAGAGACAAGGAGGCCTTGTTCAATACCCTCATCATTCCGGTCCTACGGTAGAAGCACAGATCCTCTCAAAAACGGATGAGAATATACATGGGTGCTTTGAAAAGAAAAATTCTTCGAGTGATCTTCGATCCAGTCTGTGTCGAAGGATTATATAGGAGAAGATATAACAGCTAGCTGTACAGGCGACGGCGACGGCGACGGCGACGTCGACCAAGCCAAAAAGCTGAAAGTACTGCGGCTGAGATAGCTGAGACACGTGGTCTTCGACGACGGGTCTTTCAATCTAACCCTGAAAAGTCCGCACATCATAGGAAGAGCCACCTTAGGGGCCAGTTATAGCGAACATGAAAACGAATCAGGAAAAAAGTTCTAATGGATAATTTATGATAATTTCACGCGTTTTTAAATACAAATGCTACACTAATCGATGACGAATAGCTCAGAGAATTTTTTTTGAGCAAAATATTTGCAATAGAAAAATTATTTTTTGTTAAAAATGTATTTAATTATTTTCCTGATCAAAATTCATTTTTCGTTCCAGCTGATTGCAATTTGACACAAAATGGAACAAATCATTCCAATGATTTGGGTCCCAATTTCGCTCGTTCCACGCACAGAATTGTGGACGAAAAACTTTTTCGTGTGTGTTTCAATCAGGAAAACTAGACATAATTCAGGAAAACTGACAAAATTTTATTGTTTGCTATAAACGACCATCAGGAACAAATATTCACTTTCACACTGTTTCAACTTTTCCTGATCTCTATAACTGGCCCCTTAGCTGACGCACACAAGTGGAGAACAATCTTAACCAACTTGGAGTGCATAACTGGAGGCAGCTTAATAAGGACAGAGCTGGCTGGAAGGGCTTTCTGGTTGAGACCGTAGTCCACCATGGACTGTAAGCACCATCTAAAGTAATGTAAGTAACCTTAAGTGCCAAGTCGAAAACAACCTGAACTTGTTTCTTACGTTTGGTCCTGGTCAATACACTCATTTCCGTCTCGTGACACATTTGACCATAATATGATATCTGATATCTGCTCCCACGATAAGGTGACCTAGTCACCAGTGCCGACATGGTCAGAAAACTTAAATTTTTCGGCAATGGGATCTTTCGTCCCAAGTATTATTGGGAATATCAGCCCAAAACAAAACTCTTGTAGTTTGATTGGAGCTGTAGAGAAGTTGTCAAAAACTTTGAAAGTTATAGAGTTAACCCAATCAATAAAGCCGACCTCTCCCGACGCAGCTTTCAGAGGGGTAGGTGTTGGTGCTTCTTATCCAAATCATCCTAATCAAGTCTTTTCGAGCAATAGAGTCAGTGGCAGTGACGTCCATTGTTTCTTGTTGTTTCCCGTTTATTCTGCTAATCTTGGATAGTGGTTCTAAGGCCTTCGACACCAGAAATCAGCTTTGAAGTTGGTTCTTACTCTGATCTCGCCTGGAAAATAACCAAGTTGAGGCAGCGGGGTTTGGTGTTATTGGTTACCTGTTTTATCGTTTTATATCTTCTGCTTGGTGACAATCTACACAGTGCTCGAAGAGTCAGTCCTTGTTAGGATTTCAGCACCGAACGGTTCCATCTCAATGGTTTCCTTGGAATGTAGTTTTCTGGTAAGAGAATTCCTCTATTTGTACTTATCTTATTAACTCCATGTGAAGTATGTTCTGTTGCATTCATATTCGAAGCGAATGGAAAGTTTTTAGGAAGAGTGCATTTTTTAGCAGTTCAAAGTGCTCTCTGAAGGTTTATATCTGATATACATACAAAAGTTTACTTCTGAACTAGCCAGCTAGTGAGAATGACAAATAAGCCATCCGTTCGATATCTGCTAGGAATTTCCCCTCCTTTCCTTGAATCTGGAATTGAATTGGATATGGAAGTATGGAAGACTTCTTGCACAATAGTTTGCCTGAACAAGATTACTTAAATTGTTTGTAATAGCTCAGCAGCAGGGGGGCGTCGGAAATATAAATGTGTCCCAGAAATTTATTTTAATGTTGTAGATCAACCAAGAAGTTTGTCCATTTTCTTTCTTTTTGGCCCGTCATTAAAATTTTACGGAACTTATTATTCGGAACTTTTACCAATTCTTTGGTAATGTTTTAAATTTCAGCTTCAAAATTCTCGAAATTTGCTTTTACCCTTACTCCTTGTCTTCAAGACGGTCTATCGCCACAAATTGTGTTCTAGAACGCGTTAAGATTTCCTTCGAGGAGATTGTAGCTTTGCTCATTACATTGATCTTCACTCACACTCAATCACTTTAGGAGGTGATTTTCTTATTTTTCGAGCTTATTTTTTTGTCCCATACTTTACTCGACAAATTGAACGAGGATGACACATTATACTCAACTTCTTCCTCCGTTCCACCTTTTATTTTTAAAGTTTCTCGTTTCCGATAGCACACTACCCTGATAGATATTGTCATTACCAATATTTACACCGTTTGGAGATACTCTGGTCATGCGCTAGATATTTCAAAAGCAGTTAGATCATCCATGAATATTTTCTTCGTTTGATTAGAAATGACAATTCGTTACAAGTCATATTGGATGATTTCAAATCTGATATTTATAAAATAAGAGCTGGTGTACCACAGGGCTCCATTTTGTCTCCGCCTCTATTCCAAAAATTAATCAGTGATCCCTTGCGAATAAAATATAGACTATATCCCGATAGTGTATAGAATTTCCTTATATCAAAATCGTTGGAGCCATATTCTTGACAATGAAGCTTATTTATAACTGTTCTATGACATTGGCAAGTACCGCTCCTTTTCGAGCTAAAATAAAAAAATCAAAACTATAGTACCTTCAATCACTGTTCTTCCTAAGGCTTTTTGGGCAAGGCTTTATTTCAAATTTATAATTTAAACTAAACAATATCGCAACGAAAATAATTATTCAATACTCAATTATTTCGTGTCCTTTTAATAATGGCGCAATATTTTGATTATCGAAGGATTGTATGTCAAAGATAGCAGTTCCTATACAAAAATCCTTCAAAAATTAATTTCCTATTCAATGCATATTGTGCAAAGGTTGTGAAACCCCTTGCAAGAATCTGTTCCTATCCAGTCGTCCATCGAAATCAGCATGTTTCTAATTAAAATTCGTTTCTGTTAGGACCAAGACCAAGAGTCCATTGCCCGGCGCGCATATTCAATTAGGCGCCAAAATCTTGCACCACGAATTGATAATGAAATTTAATTATGAATCCCTGATTGAAAATTTGCGATAAAACCAGCAGTTTCATGGCGACAAACTTAGCTGGCGATGGAACAATATTGATGAGGACCCTTATAATGGTTCGTGGTCACGATTCCAAATACTGGACATCGATTTTAACCATCAAGGACAGTGAGGTACCTATACATATAAGTAGGTACAGTTGATACATCAAAAACATCTGTCGTGTCTAAAATTGAATCTGCTCTCCACATAGATGATGCTGCGATTATATCGAAAAAGGATATCAACACCATTACGCTACCAATATAAACAACAACAAGCTGATCTTCAATTCTCGTTTGCAGTTGATTGTCACTGTCTGACTGTGTCACTATTCCAGTTTTCATTTTGAGAACATTGATGACCCCATTTAATGTCATGAAAACCACCAATCAGTCACGCAGAGGAGCGGCCTTTAGAACGAGCAAGCACCCGGGCCCAGGACACTAAATCTATATACCAAACAGAGGAACTCATTTCGTTTCGCTCCTGACAATATCCTCTGGCATCTGGGGAATACGAGCTGTCCCGTCAGCCTTTGAAGGGTCCTTAATATGTTGGCAAGTAAAAAAGGAATTAAAAGATCTTTTTAGAGTGCCTATAACCTATACCAGAGGACACCTTTCCGCCATTATAGTCGATTTCGGTTATTTTCTTTGACTTTTTTATTATACTGTGTATGTGTAGTGTTAGTGTATGAATTGAAGAGCAAGAGGTCCTGCAGCGCTTGTGAATGCGTATAAATTGCATTTAAAATGTCTTTGAATGTCAGTTTGACACTTGAAAATAGATGTTCCAGGGGATTTGCTTTTGTTGTTGATGCGACTTCATGTTTGAATGTAAAGATTTCTTAAGTTCCTTTATATATTCAACAAAATCAAACGAAGACAGAGTCCTTAAAGATTGCATTGCTTTGGCATGAGTTTGTCCTGATGGTGTAGCAATCCATGCATACAAGTATACAGGAGTTCATTATGCTGAAGTGCTTGTTGGTTTGCTGATGGGTCTAATGGTATAGGTATGTATTGTCAAGTCGAGTGGAATTCGATGGAATTAAGGTTATTAGCCAATTTAGTGTGGCACTCACTGACACACTGGCACGAGGAGTTAATTTTTTTTCGTTTTTTTTTTTTGTCAGAATTTGTTTCTTTTCATTGGAAATGTGTTTTATATGCAGAAATGGATATTGTGGATTATTTGGATTGCGTTTTATAGCCACGTGTGTGATGGCAAGCCGTAGGTGGTTGGTAGGTACGGACAGATGGTTGAGCATTTAATGGTTATTTTTTGGGAAGGCACGCACTCATTATATTATTGAATTCATTGATGCTAAATAAGTTAATATTGCATGATTGATTGTTTTTATTATTAATAAGCAATCACAATCTATTTTGAAGAAATGCAGACTTTTCTGTATAGAAAGAAATGAATACAGGCATTAATATTTTCTATGACGATTATGAGTAACCTATAAAGAAACTCGTTGATAATGATGAAAAAATCATTAAAGTTAATAGAGTTTTGATGCAAATTCACACTGTTGACACGCACCACCAAAAGTGTCAAATCTTAATTTATTGTCGAATAAAATTCTGTTGTTAATCGATCTATGAATCTATTTCATGTTAAAAAGATATATTTTTATTTATATACAAACAAATTTGTATCCTTGCTTATGTGAAATCACAGGAAAAAACTAAAAAAAATCGATAGATCTTGAAATAAACGGTGAACGCAATCGGTCATAACGTTGAGTCTCTGACGTCACTACAAAATTTATATTTACTCTGTTCACACGCCTTGATCGATTGTGACATTCAACAGATTTCAAAATAAAAATAAACAAAATGCCCGTCTGGATCGCACTTACATACATAATTGCTCTTATTTTCAAGTTCGCGTTTTACTTAATTTTTTATATAAATGTGCAAAATTTCTAAAAAAAAAGTGTGGGTACGAGTATTTTGAGTATTTAACAATAAAAACTTAAAAACTAAATATTTTTAAACAAAAAATCCTGTATCCGTTTTCGAAATGGACGAGACTCTGAGAATGACAACAATATGTGACTGTGTGACAGAAAAGTAGAGTTTATGCGGCCCCATGGGGTTAAAAGGGTATTTGACTTCGGGATATTAGTTGTTCGCAGAACCGTTCTGCCCTTGAAAACCAATTTGTACAGTGGAGATATGATAGTGAGTCCAGAAAGAATCTTGTTCAAAAACCAAAAGAATTTCAAAAAAACTAGAAATGCTGTAAAATCAATATTTCACCAAATTTGTGAACGATTAAAAACTATGACAGAACATACTACAATAAAATCTGCTAATCGGGACACTCTATTATCGGACCACCGAACCTTATGCATTCCTTTCTATTTTTCATACAAATTATCCCTTATAATTGGCACACCTGCTAATCAACCATGGACCACTGAGATAATATGCGTTGCTTAACGTATTCACCTGTCTAATTGGTCCAAGCGTAGGAAATTCGAAATACGTAAGTATTGTTGGTACTGCCGGCCCCGTCGCGCGTTACTTTAGACTTATTTGGTGATTTCCCAATAAGTTTTGTAATGTTAGCTTTCGTAAGTTGGCAAATAAAGCAATTCGAATTTTTTATATTGCGTATTTGCAGAGGTTTCAGTTAAGTCGGTAGAATTAGCAATTGATTTCTTAAAGGTGTTTGTTTTTGGTTTTCAATAAATCTACAAATGTTATAAAAAAAGTAAAAGAACAATGAGTAAACGAATTTTCAGTGATTTTGATCGTAAAAAATAAGGTTGAAGTTATTAAGTGTTTCGAAGATGCACATTTATTTCAGAGAGATCTTGCAATAAATCTCAAATCAAAAAAATTTTTAACGCGAAGGAGGACATCAAATAGTGATTTGAAAAATTCGTTGGATTGAGAAAAAAACGTATGAAAGCATTTGTATCTTTTGCCGAAATTGATGTCTTGACATTCAAATGGTTTTACTTAGCTAGGCAAAAGAATGTGCCAATTTCTGGTACAATTCTCCAAGGAAAAGCACTGACAAATTTAATTGATTGCATAATTTTTTGGAACTTTATAAGTGGTATATGCACTGGCAGCAATAATTGTATATATGTACATATATGTATGCATGAGCGAAAACCTTTCTAAGTGGACCGGTCCGATTAAAAAGGAACCTCTACAATCGGATCACCTCCTAATTGGACCAATTTTCTTCGGTCCCAAGGGTGGTCCAATTTGTCAAATTGGGCTTAACTGTATATAGTATTTCATTTACTTAACAAGGCTAATAAAATCTTATGCTCAAATGTGTACCTTGCGTGTACGTTCTTTATCAGTCCACTTGAAAAAAAACAATTTTCTTGTTGACTTGACGAAGTTAATGCACTTGAAAGCGCATATATATGAGACAAATCTTCTTTCGCACTAACGCAGTTGACAGATCACTAAAAGATCTATTGCTCTTTTTCGGAGTGAATAGAAAACAACATTTGCCCAGCCTGTTCCACAGAAAAGGCGAATCTTCTTCACCCCTCAGCAACTTCTTCTAAAGTCCTGATAAAATCTTATCGTCGATTTGGAGAATGTCAGAAAATTTTGCTGACTACGCAGCAACCACATTTTTATTGCGACTTTTAGGTACTTATGGCAAGTTTTGGATTCGTAAAAAATCGAACTCGAGATTTTGATCAAACTTGCCATAACGGTGATAGCGAAGACGGAAAATTGGATCACAATTCTCCCCGTCTGTCTGTCTGCGAGTCTACAGCCAAAACGGTTGGATAGTTTTGCGTTAAACTTGATACATAGGTATTATTTTTTCGGTAATATGCCCATTCGTTTTTTTCATTTTCTTTTTAAGACGACATATAACAGTTGCTCTCATACATTTTTTTGGCAACAAACAAAAATTTTGTTTTCTCAAAAACGGCTCCAATGATTTTTATAAAAAAAAATCAGTTCATTAATGAAGGGAAATGGTAACTTTTGATAAATTTTTTTTTGGAAAAAAATTGTTATTTTTGGTAACTCTAGCCAGCCATTTTTATGGTTTTTGGATTTTCTAGGAAACGGTTAATTTTATTATTTTGAAATTTTTAACACAGAAGCTCCTTGAAAGTCTAAGCACTATTGTATACCAAAATTTTTCAAAAAAATTGTTTTTTTTTTTTTGAAAACTCACAATTTCGAAAACGAATCAATAGATTTTTTCAAAACTTCGAATTTGGTGGTTTTTTAACATTATCTTGAATAGTTAAAAAAAAATATTTTTCTAAAATAAAAACTAACTGTTTCCCATACAAATGTTAAAAACCGTTAAGAAAAAAAATTATTTCTCGAAAACGGCTGCAAGAATTTATATGTGTATATTCTTAAATTAGTACAGTTCACTTTCAGGTATAAAAATATTTTTTTTTTGCATAGAACCACTTTTCATATTTTCGACTTTCTCAATATTGGATGAACCGATTAAAATAATTTTTTTTTTATACAAATGCTCCCTAAAATTGTTAATAAAACTAAATAAATAAAATAAAAAAAAAGTTTTTCGATTTTTAAAAAAATAAATAACAGAATTTTTTGGAAATTTAAATTTTTTATGTGTAATCAAATAATATCTTTAAAATGGTGTTTAAATTTTTTTTTTCCTAAAAAGGTTATCAAAATTGTATACATAAAAAATTAATTTATTACAAAACCGCTCCAACGATTTTTGAAATTTTTTTTTGGTATATTCTTATTTATCCATGAATTCAAATTGCATCTTTGTTTTCCCTCAAACTATAACGATTAAGCAATATAAAAACATTTAATTATGTGTATTATCCATGTATTTCTACCTTTATTATTATTCCCTTTTTACGTATTTTTGCGTACGTCACTGAATACTAAATACAATGTAGGCTATCATACATTTATATATACATATGTGTCTTTAAAAATCACATGAATCTTATGTAATGTATATTGCACTTAAATTATGAAGTTGAATGCTTATAGCTCCATACCTACCCACCTACATTTTTCATTTTCATTAGTATATGCACATTTTCACATACTTGGTTTGTTATCTAGATATATTTTAATCTCCTAGCTTCCATAATTAAAATCCATAACTTAGATGTAAATATACATCTGTAGGTAGGTAGGTACCTACGTAACTATTCCTTGAATCATCCATTCGACAATACATTATACTAAGAACTAAAGTAATCTTAACTACTTCGGCCCCAGTTGTTAGCTACAAGAGCAAGTTCAATTAAATATCTTTAAGTGGTAGGACCCGAAAATAAAATTTATACATAACTACAAAAACTTTTAAACTACTGTGTGTTTTTTTTACTTATTAAAACAGAGGAAATCCACAAGGCTAAATAGTGGGACCTTTAATTTTTCGATTGCGTTTTAATAATTTCCTCAGGGCGTTTTTTTAATGAATTCTGTGATGTCGAGATGTACATCCAATCATTAATATCTTAGAAAACCTGGGTTCTAATATTAAGATTTTGAATCATTTCTTTTTCTGATATAAAATAAAAGGTTTCAAAAATAGAATATCTCGATCCAGTAAAAATGTTAAGCAATAAGTATAAGTGACAGTCACACGAGGTCAGGAAAAAATCATGATGGAAATAACCGTATACATTAAAATCCCTTCGGGTTGCTTATGTTGTGTCGATTGTTTATTTTAACACGAAATGTTAGAAGTTTACATTGATTTTTTTGTGAATTATTATTAATTTTACAATAAAACATAATGGATTGCAAGACAATATAAAGAACTTGTTTTGAACAACAGTGAAAAAACGTTTGAACATCAAGGCATAAAAATAATTGGTCGAGGTAATAAATTAAATTAACAAACTATTTGTTATGTACTAATATTAATAATTTTTATTTATTGTATATTACGTTTTTTATTTTCTGTTTTAAATATATTATTAATTAGTATTAATATAAACTCTAATTGATGGAAGTACATTAAATAAAAATATAAATAAATAAAAGTACCCATGAATGCAGAAAAACTAATTTTCATTCACCATAATGTGGCTGCAGAAAACGTACAATATTAAATTGCTGATAGCCTTTCTTTATTATATGAAATAAAATCAATCATATCATAAAACTTAATATTTTGTTTTTTTTTCTTACCGAAAAAATGACTACCTATCCGGTATTCGGCTGGATACAAAAAGATTATTCGGCTCCGTCCGGATATTAAAAAAGGAGCCGGATAGGCCGGATACCGAATACCTACCGGATATCCGTCACATCTCTAGAAATGACATACCACCCAAAAAAAGAATTGTTCACCTAATGGCTAAAAACAAGCAAACTCAGTGCTCCTTGGTTGAACCGTTTCGATTGTTTCAACTTTAAATCATTTAATTCTATACCATCATTATTTTTCAATGGAAAATTGGTATTTTACAACCATGGGAACCATTTCAACCCTCACAGTTCCTCTTTCATGATCCATCAAAAACGTCAAATTTCGAATGGCATCTTTTTTTTTGTTTTTATCTCCAAAGACACACATACTAAGCCTTTAACCATGTTTTGAAACAAAAGTATGTTTCCCACACTATTTCAAATTTGAAATTAAGCAGAATCTGAAAAATCTTAAAATTATTATGGCCAATCAATTATTGTTATAGAACAATAGCCGTAATGTATCTATAGCAACGAATTTTAATCTTCTTCCAAAAAGATACATCTCATCATTATAACATATGGCAAGGAATTTAATCAAATTTTATTGTATAGATACCTACTGTTATAGCTTATCAACTATTTGCGATCTAGTGTTGGAAGAAACTATCAAGGACAACACAAAAGGTATCAATTATACGGGTAGCGAATTGGTATAGATACTATATATATTCATACATATTCAAAAAATGTTTTTCTACTGTGCGATTAATGTGTCAGGCAAATTTTGACACTCGTGTGTATTTGTTTACATATGGGATTAAAATGGTCAGCATAAATATATCGCATCAATTTAAATAGGGGACGAAACCAAAGCCAATCACATTGATATGGGGTGGTTCTGATTTTGTATACTGATTATGAATGAAAACATTATCGAAAAGGGAAGGTCCTTGCAAAAGGTAGACACATATAATATGGAGAGTTATGTTAATTACTGAACAAACAAAATCCCAACTCATACTTCGTTAACTGAAGATTAAATGATTAAATCCTTGAGATAAGATAAGACCATGTTGTCGAAAAAGGACTAAGTAGATACCCTACATAACTTATGTGGCACTATGGAAATTCAGGATTTTAATTATTTTCCCGACAATCTTAAACTATCGAATCTATAGCTTATAAGCTTTGATTATGTCCTGTTAATAAGGGGCATTATGTGGACTTAAGATATAATCAGTAAGATTTTTTAAAAGTATAAAATTTATGAGTGTTGGAGTTCTATTACATTGACGGCATACGAGGAGATATTAGATATATTCCAAAAAGTAATAAATTGAATATATTTAAATTTCTTCATAGTCAGGACATCCATCAATAAAATTCGAAATTTTAAAAATACTGCCATATCGCAAGCAATTATCCCGAATTGTCTAGTATAGCTATACGCAGGCTCTTACAAAGACCCATATATACCTCACCTAACTTATGCTTAAACCCTTACACATCTCAAACAAACAATATAATTAAGATTCAAGTGGGTATCGTAAAACTATTTATTGCCAACAAAAACACCCACTGTGCCATCCGGACAGATGTTTCTGTGAGGATTTTTTTTTTGCTTGTTCATAGACCACAGGACATTTATTGCGCCCAGCACTTATTTTACGTTTGTCATTGCTCATGTAGCCACTTAAAGGTAATTGTAAACGAAATTGTTGGAAAAATGCTCATGAACCGCCGCCGCACACCTTGAGTGCATTTTTTTTTTTAGAAGTCTTGCTCTTAAGATATGTATTTTGGCGCTAAGATGTCTGCTTTGTTTTTCCTCATTCAACACAAACACAGGACACACGTTTTTCTGCCTTTTATTATATTTTGTTTACTTTCTTTAATACCTTCGTCCTTTCAACAAAAAAAAAAAAAAAAAAAAATATATCTGACTTTTCGAGAGAGCAAAAAAAGTCATCCAATTTAAATAACTGAACTCTTAATTGCCTTTATCGGATTTGAAAGATTTTATCTTTGACTCTTTGTTCCGAGAATTATTTTTTGTTTACTCTGGGGATAGACGACGAATTCGTATATATGTAGGTACACCAGGATACGACGAGTAGGTCGACAATAAGATTCGAAATTGAATTGTGTGCAACGTTGATTTAAGGGTTGTTAGGTTTATTTATTACTCCCACCCTCTCCTCGCACTTATGTAGGTATTTATACAACTGTACGTTTATATATATTTTGTGGATCTTGATTTACCGGTCCTAATGCTCTCGTTTTGTATAAAGCGATTACGCCAAAGGGAATTTCGAAAATCACTTCAAAGGGAGTTTTACATATACATTTATCTTAATTGGATGGAATTGATGGGAATATTTGGTCGTTATCAGTTTTGGGTAATGATTGTGATGACAATAATTCTATGTTAAGTGATTTAGATTAAAGTGGGTTTTCAAAGAAAATTAAGATACTACTCGTTGGTAGCATCATTTAGCTGTGACTGAAGAAGGGACAATGAAAAATATTATATAGCCACCAGCTTACTGGATGAATATTTGAACATTTTTAATTGAATTTTGAACTTAAGAAAAATTGAAATGATGTTTTATAGGTAATCCTTAGTATTTCAAGGCAATTTGCATCAACAGATATTCATAGTAAGTTTTAAACTGTGTCTAAGTTAAACCTAAGTTTAGTTGAATTTTCGGACTTTGATACTATTTTTTATGCTTATACAATTGTTCCAAAATATTAGAAGCTATTTGTGTAGTAAAACAAGTTAATCTTTCAAAAAATAATTCTGGTGTTGTGCACTGAACTCCGCAACTCTATCTAACCGATTTTCACTTTTTTATATTTTTTTTTTGCTGGCGTGCCTAAGATAGGATATTTTTTAATACTTAATACTTAAAAATAACGGTACCTATTTGCTATACAATTTTCTCTACCATCTTATTGATTATTTCGAAAACGGCTGTAACGATTTGTATAAGAAAAAAGGTTTGCGCACTATGTTATGTATAGTCAAGGAGGTAACTGAATATCGCGTACAAGATCCTTTCTGCTGTATTATGTGAATGTCTGAAACCATTTGTCAGCAACCTGATTGGATACTATCAGTGCGGTTTCAGGCCAGGAAAGTTCACAATCGATCAAATGTTCACGCTACGGCAGATCCTGGAAACTACCCAAGAATTCCAAATCGATACCCACCATCTCTTTATCTATTTTAAGGACGCGTACGATAGCATTTATAGAGACGAGCTATACAGAGGCATGTCTGGTTTTGGCATCCCCACAAAACTTATTCCACTGTGTAGGATGGAGAACGCTCGCTGCTCCGTCAAGGTTGGTACTTACCTCACAGAAGCGTTTGATGTGAAGAAAGGATTCCGACAAGGTAATGGGCTATCGTGCGATTTCTTCAATTCAACTTAATACTTGAAAAAATTGTAAGAAATTCCCAAGTTAACTCTCTCGGCACAATTTTTTTCAAGTCTGTGCAATTGTTAGCATACGCTAATGACATAGACATCATTGGCAGAACCCAGAGAGCTGTCACTAGAGCCTTTGCTAACATTGAAGCTGAAGCGGCTAAGATGGGACTAGCAGTCAATGAGGCCAAAACGAAGTACCTGCTGTCCACAAAAAGGGACACACAACACCGGCGGATTGGACAAAACGTCACAATAAACAGGTACAACTTTGAGGTAGTTAGGGACTTTGTCTGCCTCGGATCCGGTATCACATCTAACAACAACATCTCGTTAGAAATAAAACGAAGAATAACTCATGCCAATCGCTGTTCCTATAGGCTAGGGAGGCAATTGAGTAATAAAGCCCCCTCTCGAAAAACAAAGGAGACTCTTTATAAGACTCTAATCATCCCAGTCCTGCTCTATGGCGCGGAGACATTAACTCTATCGAAAGCGGTTGAAGATATCCTTAGTCGTTTCGAGCGTAAGATTCTTCGCAAGATTTTCGGCCCTACCTGCGTTAACGGGCTTTGGAGGAGAAGTTTCAACCACGAACTATACGAGCTGTACAGCGACATTGACCTGGTACAAAAAATACATATATCACGTTTAAGATGGCTAGGTCATGTAGAGCATATAGACAACAATGCTCCGGCTCGCAGGATCTTAGATTCCAACACAGAGGGAAGACGCAGTCAAGGAAGACCTCGCTTAAGATCGCGCGCTCAAGTGGAAGATGACCCCAACCAACTTGGAGTGCGTAACTGGAGGCAGCTAGCCAAAGACCGAGCTAGCTGGGGAGGCATGTTGGTTGAGGCCCAGGTTCGTCGCGATCTGTAGCCCCACCTATGTAAGTAAGTAAGTAAGGAGGTACCTACATTTTGGTCAAACATTTTCTTTTTACATATTTTGTTATTAACGGTATCTCCCGTACCACAATTTTTTGATTTCGACATTCTCATCAACGCATGGACAGATTTCGATCAAAATTTTTATAGAGGAGGTCCTTTGATTTATAAATTTTACTCCATACCAACATTGTCAAAAAATATATATTTTTTTTTATTTAAAAATTTAATTCGAAAACGTTTTTTTTTTTAAATTTCGCTCTTAAGTTTATATTATTAAATGTTTAAAATAAAATTGTCACACCAATTTTTTTTTTGAAAAAATTAAAGAAATTTTGTATACCTAAGTATAAAAAATTAAGTAAAAATAACGCATTAAAACATATATTTGGATTATTAATAGAAATATTTTGCATACGATGTGATCAAACATAAGAGCATAAGTACGTCCGATTCCAGTCGTGCATTTTATTTTATATTTATTCTATTTATAAAAAAAAAATCAAAACAAAAGATATGTAAGATTCTCTGCGTTGTTGTGGGCCAATCAGGCTTCACACTTCATTCATTTTATTTAGTATATACCTAGTTTAATAAAAGTAGAATGAAACCACGTTTGTGAATATTGGCTTTTGATCTCAGAATAAGAATAACCAGAATTAAAAAAATTATATAATTTTTGTGACCTTTTATCGTTAAAGATATATGTAACTTTTTTGTTACAAAGTTATATATAGGGTTATCGAATTTGCGGTTTCAAAAGTAAATGTAAATAAAACACATATGATATATGTTTTTTATGATATTTCTTTTTTATTATAAATTATGAACGTCTACATTATGTGTGAAACACTACATCATTTAAATGCCCACCACGCGAATTGTTGCAAGCATCGATTCTCTTAAGGTAATTTTCGACCACTTTTTGACACATATTGGGCGGTATCTCAGCCATAACTTGAAGAATGTTGGTTTTTAAGTGCTCAAGAGTTACTCGTAAGGGTTTATCTGTATAAACACGGTCTTTCGCGTAGCCCCACAAACAAAAGTCCAGAGGTGTCAAATCGCATGATCTTGGTGGCCTGTTGATATCGCCACGACGAGAAATTACGCGGCCAGGAAATGTCTCTTGCAATAAAGCCATATTCGCTCGAGTTGTGTGGCATGTGGCACCGTCTTGTTGAAACCACATATTCTCCAAGTCGTATTCTTCAAAACCAGGCACAAAAAGTCTGTTATCATATCACCATAACGCTCCGAATTGACGGTGACATTCGTTCCATCGTCTTTTTCGAAGAAGTAAGGTCCAATCACACCTCCGGACCAAACAGCGCCCCAAACAATGTTTTTTTGTGGATATAATGGCTTCTCTTCAATTACTTGAGGATTCTCAGAATCCCAAATACGACAGTTTTGTTTATTAACATACCCACCGAGTGAGAAATGTGCTTCGTCGCTGAAGAAAATTTTCTTCGAAAAATCGCCGTCCACCGCCTGTTGTCCAAGCAACCATTCGACGTATCTACGACGTTGTGAATGGTCAGCTGGCTTCAGTTGTTGTGTGAGCTGGATGTATTTAAGTGTAGATCCAAATACAAAATACGCCATAATGTGCCGTAAGATAGTCCAACACTTTCACTTACAGCAGCGATATTTTCAGTGGTACGAGCGAAACGATGATGCACAGGCCTTACAATATCTGTAACCAAGTCAGTCTCTTCAAATTGCTCACAATTTTGGCAATTGCTTGCGTAGTTGGACGATTATGTAAACCACAATCTCCTGGTAAAGCACGATATGTGGCTGTGGCATAATCACCATTTTTGTAGTAGGTTTAACAATTTGTATGCGTTGTGCGATAGTTAAGCGATCCATTTTTGTAAATTTCAGACTTTCTATTGAAACAAAAAATTGGTTTAACAACTTAGTTTGACAGATGTCGAATTCCAGCCCTATACTTTTGAAACCGCAAAATGGATAACCCTTTATATCTATAACCAGAAATATATTTTTAAAGAGAAATTCAGTTTTCATAGAACTAAACAATAATCATTGGTAGATTTATGGGAAATTCGTGTACAGATTTTGTATCGTATAATTCACAGAAGAACAATTAATGATTAGCAACACTAATCAGCAGCGAGGTTGATAATGTTATTTCCAGTAAATCTAAGATGGTTGCGCCAATGAAATAACCACTCAATCTTGAATGTGTAAGTAATCTTGTTTGCTACTAAACAAAATATTTATATTATGTTTGGTGATTTAGGATTAAATTTCATGAAACTTTGAAAATTGCGATTTGAGGCAACTTAACATAAAAAATATTCTCATTACAGGGTGTCTGAAAAAAAACACAAACAAACTTTTACTTTAATTTTATGTTATTCAATTATTCTGCGGAGATAATCCGAGGTTGTAGTTGTTGCTATTGAAGATCCGGTAGCTTCAAAATCTCCAATTCTTCCCTGAAGATTAAAGATGCTTCCCCCTCTTCGTATATAGTTCTATGACATTTTTCTTTTAGTACACCCTGTAATCAAAGAAAAATATAAGCTTATTAATATACATAAAGGCCCCAACTCCCAACCCATAGATTCCGTTGGTCCGTTGCGTCGACGGAGGGGAAATTTAAAAAATTAAAAGTTTGGTTGCTTTGTGCGTTGATGAGTGTGCTTAACCGCGAGCTGATAGTTGACGCAGCGGACCAACGGATTCTATGGGCCAGACTTTTAACTTTGGTTGTCTGTTCTAATCCAACATCGTCCTCATCCAGTGTCAAAATATACATTTGATACATTAAATTTATTCTTTGCAAGTTTTTATTCCCAGGTGATTTGATAACTTTTATGTCAATTGACACTATTATTGATAAAAATGAGAGTGTCAATTTTCCGACTGAATTCTTTAATTATCTGGATATGCCAGGAATGCAGCCACACAAGCTCTGTCTAAAAATTGGTTCAACGGTCTTTCTTTTGCGTAATATAAGTCCACCAAAATTATGCAACGCTGCGGTGTACGACGTACTTGAAACAACGATATTGACTGGAAAGTTTAAAAGAAAAGTCCTCCTATTACCTGGAATACGTATGATTCCATCAGAATCAACAATATACCTTTCAAAAGGATACAATTCCCGATACGTTTGCCTCTCGCGATGACGACAAAGTCGCAAGGGCAGACAATGAAAATTTGTGGCTAGGACTTTTATAATCCGTGTGTCTCTCATTATCAGCTGTATGTTGCATGCTCACGCATTTGAAAACCATCAAATTTATTTATCTTAACGAAAGACATATTAACGAGTAATATTGTTCATTCTTTAGTTCTTAATTAAAGGAAAGCATTAATTGCTGCAAATTAGAATCTATGCCAATCAATTCCTTAACAATACCAATTTTATTTTTAATATCTAATAATCAACGCAATATACAATAAAGTCGAAGCAACGCGCGGCCGGTTCTGCTAATAACCTTATAAAAAATATAAAACCAACAATTTGTTAGTAAAATCGGCCTATATTGAGTAAGCCAAAATTGTCTTAAGACTTAAACTGTAGTTTAGTAAAACCCGGCCTGATCAGCGACTATAGATATGCCCCAAAATCAGCGATTTCACAAGGTGTTTTTTCATATTGGGTAAGAGCAAAGCTGAGGAAGATCTTAGTGAACGTAGTCCATAGTAAATCTTTCTAACAGCATCACTTATGGCATTGCAGCAGGTTAGATTACTGTTAATGTAAAATCCCAAGTATTTCACATGAATCACATAAACAAGAATAACATGTGGGAAATCTAAGGGATTAATTTGCACTCTAGAGCATATCATGGCCACTAACTAATTTGGATTGAGATTCATAGCATTATCAAGTGACCAAGCAAGAATATGACACAAATCTTCATTTAAGCGAGCTATACAATGATCCATCAAACCAATTAGACCGGATACATAAAGTGACACATCATCAGCGTAAAGATGCATTTGGCAACTTAGACCAATATCAGGAAGGTCATTTATAAATAGAGAACACAGTAAAGGACCAAATACTGAGCCTTGAGGAATTCCCTTATTTGTAACAACGGAATTAGATATCCCAACCTCCGTTTTAACTCGTTGAGTCCGATCTTACAGATAGCTCTATAATAGTTTAAACCAAGTATTAGAAAAGTTGAAATTTCTTTTGAGTTTTGAGAGCAGTACTGAATGGTCTATGCTGTCAAAGGCCTTGGAAAAATCTAGTAGAACCAAAATGCCAAACCTATCTGAATCCAAAGCCTCACGGATATCAGTTGAAACTTTGAGTACTGCAGATTCAAAGCTGTGGTTACTACGAAATACAGATTGCCATTTAGAAAGCCTGCCGTTATTAGTAAAATACATTTGAATTTGTTCATGCATTACTTTTTCAAGTACTTTACCCAGAAAACATAATGAACTAATGGGCCTGTAATCATTAGGCTCCAAAGGCTTTGGTTTTTTGGGAACTGGTAAAATATTGGCATTTTTCCAAACAACAGAATTTGAAGCTGTAAATGAATTTATTAAAGATATGGGGTAGGTAATTCAGTACTAAGGGGAGGATAAGTTTTACAAATTTCGGCGAAATGTCATCGGGACCAATGGAAATGGATTTGACTGAACGGATTGCACTTAGAATCTCATTAATTTCTATAAATTCAAATGAGAAAGGGCTTGCACTCTCAGGCATCATAAGATAATCTCTTGGGTGATGAGAAATAGATGCAATCGGCCCCAGAGTAGAGGAAATGACTGAAGGATGAAAGGGATAATTGATTACATTTTTAGATTCTTTGCCACCTAATTTTTGAAGATTGTTCCATAGTTCTTTAGAACTGAGATTAGGGTCAAGTTTTTCTAACAAATAAGTACGCTTGGAGCTACGAATTAAAGAAGTTACCTTATTTCGAGCAAAGGCGAACTGTCTTCTGTTATGCTCAGTCGGATTTCTTTTGAATTTTATATAAAAATGCTCCCTTTCCCTAATGAGAAGATTGATGTTATGACTGTATCATGGGCATCTTTTTGCCTTTACTTGTTTAGTGACCAAGGGTATATAGATTTAAAAAAGTTGCCACAATAAGTTGTTAAACAGTGCAAGTTTATTGTCCACATCAAGCAAGTAATAAATCGCATCCCACTCAAACAAACAAACATTAAAATTCGCCCTAACTACTTCATAATTAAAGTCACGACACGATATGAAGCTTATATTCCGGCAACTATTTGTTCTCCCAACTTCGAACTGAAAAGAGCAAACGATAAAGTCATGGATAGAGTCCGAAGTTGACCTGATTTGATCATTTCGCATTATTCTATTACTTGAACTAGTCAAAAACATATCTAGCAGCGATGGGTTTGTATCAGATTTAAAACAAGTTGACCAAGAACTATTCACAACTGAAAGACCAAATTTATCACAGAAGTTTTTAAATAATCGCGTGAGGCTATTGTTCAGTAAATAATTCACATTGAAGTCACCCCCTATCAAATTATCACTGTACTTTGGACCCAGTCTCTCTAAGGTTTCCTCAAGTTCAACCAGATTTTCTTCACAAATGTTAGGTTCAATTAAACGGTAATAAGAGGGTGAAAAAGATTCACCTTGTTTAAGGACATGCTGGACAAATGTTGTTTTCCATGCTCTTGGGAAAAAACCAGTAGTAGGACAGTTGGAGAAGTTTATGTAGTGGATTTGCCAACATAGAAGAACAAAAGTTGAGGACAGTGTGATAAGGTTTCGGTGTGTCTTCTGATTGCGATATAACGTGTGTTTGATTTAGTACAATCAAATAGGAATAGGACCACTCAATTTATCCGAAATGATGAGATAGTGATATGATCTAGTGATCAAAAACTATTCTACTGTGAGCCATGAACCACTGCCAAAAACCCCATAAATCAGTGAATGGTAAGATACAAAAGTAACCGAAGTTCGTCCAAGAGCTATTTCTTTTTTACTAAAGATCGTTAATGTCTTCAAAAAATGACATTCCGAATTATCGTACTCTAATTTTGATCAATTCAGTGCATTTCCTGCTTAAGAGGAATGCTTAGCTTCGTTCACTGTTCTCCTGACTCCGTCATCCCTGGGTCTAATCAACATATCAATTCTTCGAAGCTTATTTTTAGTCAATTGTTTTTTTTTTCTTAATTGCTCCAGTTGAGTTTTGTCTGTTTTTAATAGTCTTATTTCAACTCTGGTTAGGATCTTGTTGGTGTAGTTGAGAAACTTGCATGCTTCCAAAATTACCAGTAATTCAGCCTGAAAGACACTAGTTTGCGGTATAACTGAAATGACATAGGGATATATACAGACTTATAAAATATTCCTGAAATTTGAGGAAAACCATACTCAATTTTTTACCCATCAATCTTTAGTGTACCAAATTCTTTCGTGACGAAATCATCTTTCTTTAAAGTTCTATCTGAAAGGAAACATAAATAACTCTAAACTTTTACTGATGCAGGGATGCAGTAAATAGCGGTATAGTCGAAATCTACTCAACTGGTATTATAAAAGTTGTGATGTTGCTATCAAAGTATGGTTTGATAAACTCAGGAGATCGATTCATTTATAGTCTTAACGCGTTGCAAGATTTAATTTTAAATCTTACTGGGCCAGATGTAAGAAACGCTGCAGGGCTAGCAGTTTCATGAACCTTCCTACCTATATTCTGTCCAACAAAATTAGTCAATACAGAGCTTAAGAGCGAGCTTTTTTCAAACCAATGGGGCCGCTGTATTCTGACACCACACTGAATTGAAAAAAACTACCACTGAAAAAGTTTGTACCCACTGATGAACTTACACAAATTGTTGTGGTAATTTCCTGCAAAATATAGTAAGCCCTACCACGTTTGTCCTCATTTTTTTTTTTTTTTTTTTTTAAACGGAAACGGAAGGGGTTTTGACTACCCTTAAAATGAACACGCACAGTGCGAGCGTTAGGAAAGTAGGGAAGGATGCAAGAGGAGATACCGATGCACATTGGTTTTGAGTTTCTGAATATCAAAATGGGAGGGGAAAATAGAGCCGGGTAAAATATTCCACATTCGCGTTGTACGGCTAAAGAAAGAATCTCTGTACTTGACAGTACGTCCGAAGTTGGGCTCAAGGGTAAACTGATGAGCATTCCTAGAAGCGCGAGTATTACGGTTGAAAAATTTAAGGGGAGGAATGCAACTGGCTATTTCGCTGGAACAATATTTATAAAAATAGTGAGAGACATATAACATTTCGACGATGTTCTAGAGATGTAAATGTTTCCACTATAGTTCTATCGCCAATCATTCTTAGAGCTCTATTTTGAATTCTATCCAAAAGATTCAAATGAGATTTGGGAGCTCCTGCCCAAATGTGCGAGTTATACTCCAGCTTTGGACGAATGAAGGCCTTATAGATTACAGCCAGATCAGACGGGGTGAAGAATTTCTTGCACCTTCGAAGAAAGCCCAAACACTTTGCAGCGTTTTTGGCGACATCAAATATGTGTTCATTCCACAAGAGGTGGTCTGTGATGCACATGCCGAGGACTGAGAGCTGATCGGTTTCTTCAATGCAAGTGCCGCTCATGGATAGCGGCATGGGGGGTGGGTTCTGCTTTAACGACAGAAGACAGCACTGAGTTTTTGAAGCATTAAATTCTATACGGTTTTTAATTCCCCATTGGACAATGCTGTCAAGATCAGAATTTAATGAGCTTATCATACGCTGCCGTTCCAGTTGCACATCCGAAAAACAAGGAGGTGCATCTAAAAACGAATATGAAAAGCTGAGAGTACTATCGTCAGCAAAACAATTAAGTGGATTAGAAGTTCCAGATAAGAGATCATTAATAAAAATGAGAAAGAGGGTCGGATACAATACGGAGCCCTGGGGCACACCAGCATTTATTTTGTGAATATCAGACTTGAAACCGTCCAATACAACTTGTATTGAACGGTCCGAAAGGTAATTTCTAATCCAACGAAGAAGACATTCATCGATACCAAATGCACGCATTTTCGATAGGAGAGCTTGATGCCAAACTCTATCAAATGCTTTTGAAATATCAAGCGCAATAATCTTACTTTCTCCAAAACGATGTAAAGATTTGTGCCACTGTTCGGTGAGATATACCATCAGATCACCAGTGGACCTATTGCTACGAAAGCCATACTGCCGGTCATTAAGGATCTTTCGTTCTTCAAGATATTTCTTGAGCTGATAATTAATCAGCGTTTCCATGACCTTGGAAAGAAGGAACGTAAGTGCAATTGGACGGTAATTAGATGGTGAAGAAGATGCGCCTTTTTTGGGGACAGGCTGGACAAATGCTGTTTTCCATCCACTCGCAAAGAGACCTGTAGAGTAGGACAGATAGAAAAGCTTACGCAGTGGTTTTGCCAGCATTGAAGAACACCTCTTCAGAACGATGGGAGGGACACTATCCGGGCCAGCGGATTTGTTTATGTCAAGAACTTTGAAGACTCTAGCAAATGCACGGGTGCGAAAGAAGATTCGTCCCATAAAATCGTTTACGCTCTCAAGTACTGGAGGAGTCATAACACTTTCTGACAGCGTCGAATTAACAGCGAACTGCGCTGCAAGCAAATTGGCTTTTTCGCGAGAACTGACAAAAGGGGTGTCATTAAAGACGAGCGTTGGAACCGAAGAAGAAGTTGAATTTCGAATAGTTTTTACAAATGACCAAAAATTCTTACTACCTTTGGGACATTGTAGTATTTTTTGCCTTAATTTTTGGTCATGCAAAAATTTGGTTCTACGAATGTGAACGTTGCAAGTCTTTCTAGCTTGTTGATACTTTTTCCGGTATTCCTCAGTGGGGTTGGCTTTATAATTCCGGAAACTGACTTCTCTATCCCTAATAACCTCTTTACAGCTTGAATCAAACCATGCATTTTCCTTCGGTTTGATATATTTCACCCTATTCGGGATAAAATTTCTCATTCCGTAAAGGATTAAATTTGTTATCATATCTGCGCTGGAGTCTATGTCACTACCGAGGAAGCATAATGACCAGTTAAAGTTTCTGAAGAAATTATTGAGACCGTCCCAGTTGGCTTTCCCATATTGCCAAACGGTTCTCGTAGGTGGTTTTTCTTTAACTGAGTGTTGTTGGCATGAGAAATTTGCAGATACGACACAATGTACTGATGTACCTAGAGGCGATAATACATTTAGCATGTATTTATTAGGGTCAGAGGTAAGGAACAAGTCTAGAGTGTTTGCGGTTTGACCTGCAACGTCAGGTATTCGGGTTGGCTCGTCAACAATCTGAGTCAGTTGGTTTAACTCAGCAAAGACCTCAACATACCTTCCTTCGGGTGTTGTCTGGCTCGAAAAGCGGAGCCAACTAGAATTGTGTACATTGAAATCGCCCGCAATGACGATTTCAGTGTGATGATAATGGGAAACAATTCTTTGAATGGAGTCGGACAAAGCATCAAATTCGTTAAAAGTTGAAACTCTATCCAAATTTGGGCTCCGATAAATAAAACATGTGTGTATGATGTGCTTATTTACCGTGAATTTTAACCACATGAAATTAAAATTTGTGTTTGAGCACAAGCCATATTGTGGTTGGAGTTGGTACGCTACATCATTTCTTACGTATACGGCGAGACCATGGTGGGAAAAGAATAATGGCACTAAGTTGTACCCAAACAGACGAAATTCCGATTGATCAGAATTTTCGCCTATCTGGGTCTCACTCAGTGCCAAAACAGCTGGCCTGTTTTTAACAGTGTGGACATACGCGGCACAAAAATGCATGCCAAAAGCAATAGCAAACATGATTACTGATCATCTCCTGCTCCTCGTTTCAACTTTCGCTGTATAAGTCGAAAAAATATACATTCCAACAAAGTTACCAATCAGCGTTGCCCTCCTACTACAATTGATTTATTGAGTTCCAAAAATTTTCTTGAAAAGCCAGCTTTTGAAAATGTATGCAGTTAAGGTTGGTGATGTTTGCTCCAAAAAACCTAATCCCCAAGAAAAAAATCACCAAAGACAAAATCCCCAAGTGAAAATGGAACAAAGACAAAATCCCATGAGAAAATCTCGCAAAAAAAAATCCCCAAGAGAAAATCCCCAAATAAGCAGTGCAAGTAGCAAACCAATCAATAAAAATCGAGCGATTTTGTTGCTTGATTCACTATTTGCACTGCTCATTTGGGGTCAAGCTTAACAACATTTATTCCTTTATCTAATAATTATATAATAATTTCCTTCATCCTTCTTTTTTAATAAAATAAAAACACAGTGCTTTCTAAGTCCGTTTTACTTTTATTAAGCAAACAAAGAACCGGATTTCGAAATTTAAAAAAGAAACGACAGTTTATCATAAAATAGAGCAAAATATAAAAACTGTCAATTCTAGAAAAAAACGGCATTTTTTTTTATTAATCAGGGATTATACGATAAAGACAGGGTGTATGATATCCACTTCAAAAAAATTATTTTACTTTCTGAATTAAAATGTATCAAATAATTAATAATTTATTAACTGAATCGCCCTAAGCAAACAAAAAAATATGGGGAATTAATTGAGATTTTGGAGATTTTTGGAGATTTTGGGAAAAAGTTAGAATATTGGGGATTTTGTCCAAAGGACTTCTTTCCCCATGGGGATTTTGTCTTGTAGGATATTTTTTTTGGGGGGATTTCGTCCGATGAAGATTTTGTTTTTTGGGTCTTACAGGTGGCTCCCATAAAGTTACATGCTTACTTAGTGTAGCTTGCCCCAAAGCAGTGCAACTGCAGAAAGGTTTTTCTCAAGTTTAAACATAATAAAGGATGATTTAAGAAATAATTTGAACATTTCAACTGTTGATGCAATTATTCAATCAAAAAAACTCTTGAAAGACGTAGAGGGAATTTCGCAAACAAATTCAATTACCACAATGCAAGTCATTATAAAAAAATGAATCCTTAAATGTATATCCTTGGTTTGTAAAGATATAAATAGTATACATTTTTATTATCATATACAATTTTTTTTTGAGTTGCGTATACATATAGGTTATTATTATGTATGTACCTATCTACAGGGTGGTGCAATTATCGTGCTACAATAAGAAATTTAAATAACTTTTATTTTAATCGATGTATTTCATTATTTTTTTTTTATTGGATTAAAAATTAAATTTTATTTTAAAATAACTAATGGTTTTTAATTATGATAGACCGCAAATGACCTCCACGCTCATCCATGCATATGCGGCACCTGATCAGAAAATTGTTCATTGCGGCTTGAAGGGTTGAAATTGGGATCGCCTCAATTATTGTCTTAATGGACTGCTTCAATTCAGTCAAATTCCTGGGTTTCGTTTTGTACACTTCCTGCTTGACATAACCCCATAAAAAAAAGTCTGGTGCAGTCAGTTCAGGTGACCTTGGGAGCCAGCGGAAAGTGCAGTTTCTGGATACCAATTCGTTTGGGAATTTTCGTTGGAGCTCCGCCATAACTTGTGTGGCTACGTGCGAACTTGCTCCATCTTGTTGAAACCAAATCCTGCTGAAAGGGATGCGTCTTCGGCGAAGTTCTGGGTAAAAACACTCCTTCAACATCTTTAAATAACGGTCCCCATTGAAAAGAAAATTGTTACACCGTTTTCTTCAAAGAAGTATGGCCCGACAATACACCTTGTTGAAACTGCGCACCATACAGTGACTCGTTCTGGGTGCAGTTCCGTCTCATAAAGCATTTCTGGATTAGATTCACTCCATATACGCCAATTTTGCATTTTTAACATTGCCGTTTAAGTCAAAATGGGCCTCATCAGACATGAACAAACAATTTATCAATGTGTTGTCTTCTTCGGCAATTGCAATTATTTTTGGGCAAAATTCCAGGCAAACAGGCAAATCCTGAAGGTTTAACTTGCTTGTAATTTGGACTTTGTACAGAAACAAGTTTAAGTCATCATGAAGTAGCCGTTGTATTGACCGTCTGCTAACTCCAATTTGGCCCCATAAGTTTCGAGTTGAAACACTTGGATTTGCCTGTATTGCCGATGCAACAGCCACGATTGTATCCTGAACCCGAACATTGGGATCTCGATGATACGGTCTTCGTTTGATGCTTCCAGATACGGCAAACATGTTCACCAGCCTCATAATGGTCCAACTCCTCGGGGGAGTACCGCCAAACTCCACCCTAAATTCCCTTATCAAAAGCATTCATTTATAAAATAAAAAAAATAAGCCGATTACTCACACTGAAAAAAAGTTATTGCGTTTTATTTTTGTAGCATGGTTCGTGTGCTACCCTGTATATTTTAAAGTGAATTATGTATTAAAAAAATTGTAAAATTAATTTGTTTTTTGGTAGCATGTTTTTACTACACATTTTTTCATAAGCACTACACTATCAAACAGTTGGGGGTAACACTGTTACCAATGCCCATTGAAAGCAACACAAAAGAGATTTTTCAGTTGTTTTTTTTTTACCAAAGAGCTTTCTTAGTTTTTAAGCTTTTGTGATCAAAATTTAGTAAGGTGAGGAGGAAGAGTGTTTTCGCTTTGATTTTCTACGTTTTATTTGGTTGGATTTCCAAATAGCCCGTTAAACTGCAGTTTATATTTTTCGCTTTGGTGTTTTTGCAGAAAAAGTTGTTTGTAAAAAGTATCGAAACGTTCAAAGCAAATTACTTGGATTACAAAAGGTTTTATAGAGCGAAATTTTGAGGTAGTGAATAATTGATATTGCGTTTGTGAAGTGAAGTTAAATTGATTAAAATAATTAGTAAAGTTATATTATATAACTTTAAAGATTTCTGCGGATACCCTTAATAAAACGCGCCTATTGGCTTACTTACGCTTATTGATGTGAAAAAAGATAAAAAGTTTTTTTTGTTTAATTTAATTAAAATGTTTATTGTTTTAAATAAGCAGATGTAAACCCAAACACACATTTCTCAGTATGGAAACCCTATTTGAGCTACAACTTGAGATAGGTTTATGCAAACCAATGCAACCAGAGTGAGAGGCAAATACCCTATCTTACCTGTAGTGACTATTTTTGTTACACGGAGTATAAATTTATCGATATATATATATATATAGTCCACAACTTAAGCACAGTGACTAGCCTTTCTTAAATCACACGGGAATGTATACTTTGCTGCCAACAAAAGTACCAATTCCAACTGCATACGAAACAGGCCACATTTCTTCATCCTTAATAGAATTTTATTCACGACTACAATCCCTGGGCTATTCCTCAGCTATCTAAAGTTTCGTTTTATATAATATATTGTAGTTCTGAAAGTCATATCAAGTAGGTATAGTCCCCATTTCTCGAGCACTAAATAAGCTGGTGTGAACAATTGCTGCCGAATTTTGGTCTTCAGATCTTAAAAAAATCTCAAGAGGCCATTTCCTTTCCAGGAAGTCATCGATCCTTTGAAATGTGAGCCCTTTTCGTGGAAAAAAAACCCCCATTTTCTTCGAATAAACATGGGGCCAACAATCTAAGCTGATAAAATTGCACACCACAATTTGACTTTAGGTCAGCCCAATAGAACCCAATAGGGATCTGTGTCCAAATATCCGCAATCAAGTTTAATGAAAGAAGCAATTGAGTCTTTTAAAACGTTTTCTAGAATCGCCTTCAAAATCTTCAACTTGAAATGATAACAATGATCATCGTGAAGAATTCGCTTGAAAACCTAGGCCTCGACGGTAAATGTCGCTCCTCACTGTTCTGACACATGATGTCAACTGATATGAGCTAAAGCTGACACCAGAATCACCAGCCGCTTGACATATTTTGTTTTACTTTAACAAAACTTTTTTTCGAGTTCTTAGGCTAATTAAGACCTTATTATTTCAACCAAGAGTAAAAAATATCAGTAAGGTACCCTTTCCTAGTTCCTGAATCAGACGAATTAAAAAAAATACTTAACTCGTATACTTAAGGAAGATTATTCAAAGCCGCATAATGCGGAACTTTCACACAATTACCATGAGTTCTATTGATTTAAAAAAAAGGAGACAAGAAAAGAAGTGCAGTTAACAGCCCCAAGCCAATTTTCCTATACAAAGTATCAATATGTCTCCTCAGGCGCATTTCTTCAACTCGTGGACTTGGAGTCTATGTTTATTTAATGACTCACTTATGCCGCTCTAGCAATAACTTTTGCTCACATTGACTCCATCAGTCGCGAACAAAAATGCACCAAAGAGTCTTAAGTACCATCACAATATAGTCAATCCAAACAAAGTCCCCAATTGAATCAAACATGAAGACCGCGTAGTTGGAGGTCATTAGAGCCTCACACGGCAAATCACCGTCATCATCATAGTCATCATCAATGGAATAGAACAACACGCCAGTTCTGTTCGGGCAATCATCAAAGTGCCTTCTCGCCGTTACTGTTGCCGTTGTCACAAACAATGACGACAACGCCACAATGTACCTTCGGCGGGCGGTCGGTGGTGGCGTTCGTTGTTCCGCTGGCTGGTGGATCGCGGACAAAACCTCCGATTGTATATTTGCAATCTCGGAACAAAACTGTGGATTCAATTGTCTTCATATCTTCACCAAGGGAACCGGGAACTATACAAACTACAATTCACCGGCATTCACGACAACAACGCAGTCGCAGACGCCGACGATGATGGTCGGCAATGGCGGCAGGCACCGTATGCCTTACGTTCAGTACAAGGTACAACTATGATGAAATTCACAGAGAAAGAGAGCTCAAGGCGGTGGTGGTGTCGCGCAGTCGTCGTCGGTCGCGTCGCGTAGAATAAGTTTATCGTCTTGGCCGTCACATTAAGTGTCATTTTGAATCTGCTAATTGACATAACAAATATCCCAACATTCAGGAGTCAAAGAATTGTCATTGTGTGCACTTTTTCGGGTTCGTGGATCTCGAGTTCTGTCTCAAGCATCCAGCAAGCAGCAGCCATTCAGCCAAGCCACAAACTTCAAACACAAACACAAACTATAACAAACGGTGGCTGCGCCCGCCATTGCCCCAGTCTGAGTCGCGCGAAATCCAAGAGTGGCATAAAATGCCACTAATGACAGTTGGGACCTCTGTCTATGCGATCCTCTCGGATTGAGTTAGCACGGTCTGCACTTCATTATTTGCATGGTGATGCAACTGAAACACACTGCGAATCAATATGAGTAATGAAGTGCTTCTGGAGCTGCTGCATAGTGCACAAACCAAACAGGCCCCATCCCAATGATGTTGATGAGATGGTGGCACCTTTGCGCTATATGGTGGTGACAGAAGGCGACTCATCTCAAGAACCCGTGACGATAGTGCGATGTGACGATGACTGACAATCTGAATACTTCGGCCGGCCGGTTGCTGATGGTGATGGCTGATGATATTCGAATCAAATTTATTGGCGTCTGCTAATCTGCGCTGTTCGCTTAATTGCTTTTAACGGATTCTGTTGGTTTAAGCATTTCTGGTGACTTTTTTTTGTTGTCAATCTCCGTTTTTCGACTGACGCCGACGGTTGAAGTGCGAGAGGAATACCTACCTAAGAGATATTTTGATGCTATAACTTAACTTGAGGCAAAATCCACATTCAGAGCGATCTGCGTATGATTTTTATTTGGTTTGGGTTATTTGATTTGCTTCGGGGCTTTTTTTTTTGTTGGACAAAGTAGAGTGAGTGTCTGCAACAGAACTGGCAAATATTTACCTAAATCCAAATGCCTGCTAATGGGAGTCTGCCTCTGCAGGCTCCCGGTAAAGCATATTATGCTTCTGCTGCTGCTTAAGAGCTTAAGACATAAAACAAACTGAAGAAGCACTGATCACTCGTGGCGTGAATTGTGGAGTGGAAAAAACGTTTAATTAAGTAATTGCATTGGGCAGATGAGGGGAATTTTTTTTTAACTTTTTTTTATTTGTTGATAATTTCGATTTGTAAAGTAGTTGATGGAGAGGAGATACACTTCTCGGATATATATGGAAGTAAATTTTTCGTAAAGAATTAAAACATATGATATCAACATCTAATTTTTCACTTAATATAGATAATCTAGGAAATCATAAACGATGCTGTGAAAAATATTTTGGACTGCATTGGTTTTGGTATAATATTTGAAATGTAAACATTAAAAAGTGAAGTGTTGTTAGGTTAGGTTAGGTAAATGGGCTGCCAGCTGCTCTTGTTATATCAGCCCACTTAGATCAAGGTAGATCCAGTGTGATACCCCGAAGTGTTGTAATTTCGAATTGTACAACTTATGAGTACTATTGATTTTTTTTTATAATCTACACGCGCTCAAGGGATTATACTACCTTTTAAATGTTTAAACACAGCGCGGGCGTTAGGTAATAAAGAGAAAGAAGGATAGGAAAGATGTGTGGCGCGATATTCTGAGACTTTGAGGTGGTTGTTGTCTCAGATTTTATTTCCAGGAATGGCGGCTAATCTATGTCCCTTATAATTCGCCCTATTTTTCTTAATTCGTTGTCATATTTATCGGTATACTAGTTTTACTCAATCACATGTTGTTAGTTCTATGGCTAAACAGCATGTAAAGAGTAAGCCAGCAACTCGTATGATATTTATTTTAGAATTTTTAATGGAAAAATAAGAGAACATAGACTACGGCAGGGATCGAACCTGTGACCATGAGGTTGACATGCGAACACACGACTATCGCACCACGGCAACGCGATAATCATTATCGAGTCATTCAGAGGCTTTTATGAATTTCAACATAGTCTTTTTGCCTGAAAGATTCGAGAACTCTTCTAAATCGTTGGAGAAGTAGCTGCCCAAGAATTCCTTATATGACAAGGTGCTGGACAATGACATGTAAAGTGTAGTAAAATAATAGTTATTGGAACTTATCTGCACATAATTGCATGTATTGACGAAATAACCTCTTAATTCGGTTTGATAAAACTTTTTATGCCTAAATCTACAAAATTGACAGAAACACAATTGCTTGGGAATTTGTGTGTTTCCTTTGTATTAAATTAAAACAAAAATGGAGACGCAATCAAATGTAAAATAATTCACACGCCTCGAAAATGACGAAGTAAATACCTAAACTTACCTTTCACGCAATGAAAGCAGTCCACAATATTCATATTTTAACTTCTTGAATCAAGTGAACAAGTTGAATGATTGATTCAAAAACATTTTAAAATAGTGGTTGTGGAATGTAAAGTTATAGATTTCACGCAGACGCATTTTTTTTTCAATCGTGTGTGATTGTGATTATGCAAGAAATATTTCCCAAATTAGCTGTCAATTCACATAAAAATGAAATGACGATGTGAAAATAATTTATTACAGGATTAGTTTAATTTTTTCGCAGAACTAGGATCGGAATATTGGTGAAAAAGTGAAAATATGTATTAGAATTTGGTATTGGAATTATAAGTCTCAACTGCTGGTATTCCTTTCCAAAAAGAGGGTGTATGTAAAATTCGCTAAATTAATACTGCTGATGGAAACTAATTTATCCAGAAGCAAGTTGATACAACTCAATAAAGAATGCTAAGCAGTTTTTTAGACTAGGGCCATCGATTGCCGATATTATTTCCAGTTATATTTAATAGGAAACAGGAAGAAGAATTCAGAGAAGACCTAACTAGATATGCAACTTCATACCTGAGGCAATTAGTACGTTTACTTTATTAAGAGTTATATGTAGCTATTATTTTGATTCGTCGAATCTTTAGCGAAGCTGAAACTTTATCACATAACAACATAAACTATCTAGGGAAGCACTATGCAAACTAAATACATATGCAAGCATTTCCTATGTAATGCTATTTTCATATAGAATTTCAAAAATCTCCACCAAATATAGGAATACAAATAATTTACAAGAAGACGAACTAAAAGCTCTACACCCTACTAACAATTTAGCAAATTTTACAATTAGGTAGGCTATAGCTTGCATAAGTAGATTCAGTTATATTCAATATTAAAAATTGTACAATTGTTGTCATTGAGAAACTAACTTGAATATTTTAAGGTATGACATTTCTGTCGTCTGCCTGTGCACAAGTATTTCTTATGTCATGTTCACATCATATCGAAGTTTTCCAGGTCCAAATCGGTGTTCACACCGCAAAAACCACTATTTCGTCTCTAAAAAGTACAAAGAACAATGTTTCTTTGTTTTTTTAATTTATCAACCCATGATGCGCGCTCATGTGTGTTCCAAGTTCAAATATCAAAGGAAAAGCCATAATCTCTCTTTTTTCACCTCCTTAGCCTTAGCATGAAAGGTCGTAATTTGGACATAAAAAGCTTTTTGCCTAAGCAGGGAAGCTTATTGTATATAGCAAACAAGTACAAGTATAGTGATTTAATTTAAAACAGTAGTGACGAGTAGTTATGTACATATGTAGGTACTTAATGAAAAATTGAACTCGCGAATTGATATGCTGAATTCCGACTTCAATAATTTTATGGATGACTTTTCGAAAATTTTCTTATCAAAGTCGAAAGCTCTACCGATGTATACTTATAGAAGAATTTGACTGTAAAAATTGAGAGAGAACTTTATGAAACTGTATCGAAAATTATACTTTATCCAAGCAAATTTAATTGTCAGCTCAAGCCTTATGATAGAGCTTTCTCTATAAATCAGTAGCGCCAGTAGCCTTTACACAACTGAATCGGAAGAAACCCCATGAATTAATATTTGCCCTCCAATGATACACATTAATAGCATTGCGCAAGTGTGAATAATTTTCTGTGTAAAAACTTTGATTAACCTTCAAAATAAGCGTGAATTTGTACCTACTTTGTTTGTCAGAAAAAAAAATGAATCGCACACTTGCGGAGTCCCAAATTTGTATGTAATACATCACTTTCTGTACACAGACACGACTCAAGCTTGCGGAATTTGGTGCCAGATGCTGATTATTTTTATTGTTCTTGTGTGATGTTTTCCGCGATCAGCCATTTAAACCTCTTACTAAATCAGAGCTATAATCTGTCCAACAAAAATATTCAGTACAGGGAAGATAGGCCATTTTCTTCTCACTCTGGTTGCATTGTCTTTCATAAGCCCATCTCATATTAAAGCTCTAATACGGTTTCCGTACTCATCATTATAAATGGCCACAAATATGAGTGAAATTTGCGTTTGGATTACCGTCTGTTTATTCAAAACAATGAAAATTTCGATTAAATTATAAAAAAAACTATTTATCTTTTTCCTCGCCACCACGCGAACAGTAAGCGAACATGTGCGTTTTTTTAAGGGTATCCGCAAAGACCTTAAAAGTTATATAAACTATTTATTTAACTCAATTTTACTTCACTATTTAACAAAGGCAATATCAATTATTCGCTGTTATTAAAACTAAATTTCACTTTATAAAACCTCTTGTACCTAATGCAAGTAATTTGCTTTAAACGTTTCGATACTTTGAAAAAATTACTTTTTCTGTAAAAAACACAGAAAGCGAAAAAAATTAACTGCATTTTAACGTGCTATTTAGAAATACAGTGGACGTACAGTATAACGAATACTGTGGACTAAACGCCGTTAAAAGCTATTTTGAATCAATAACTCGACAAGTCCAATTAAACTTAATGCTAAGTCTTCTACTTGGCTGAATAATTTCAGTAGTATATAAAAAAAACACCTTCTTATTAACTATGTCTGGCCAAGGATAAAATCTTCCAATTTTAATGATTGTATGTAGTATATATTGTTGTATATAGTTCACATTGTTTTTTGTCAAAAAATGCATGTAAGTTGAACTGAACTTAACAAAAAGGCGCTCACTAACCAACTGATGAGTCCAAGCGAGATTGCCGGGACGAAACGCAAATTTTGTGGACTAAAGGCCGTTAAAAGCTATTTTGAATCACGAATACTCGATATAGTGAATTTGCCATATAACGACCGCTTTTTAGATTTACATTAACATCTCTAAATAGCGAACGATGGTCACATTACAATTTGCTATACAATATAACGAACTGATTATAAATTTCATATAAAGTGGTTCTGTTGATATTGTTTTTTTTTTCATAATTTCTTATATGTCAACACGAAAGTTATCTCGTATGTGCCGTGTGTAGGCCAAATGGTGAACAATCTGCTCCACAAATGGTTTCTAAAGCTAAAGATATTACGATGTATCAAAATCTATATAGTGGTGGGTGGCTAACAAAGTTTGAGAAATGGTTTGGTGTCTGGATTCTCAAAGCATGCGGAGAAAAACTATCATCACGCATTGATCTCGTTGAGCCATTCAAAAAAGATCTACTCAAAGTCATCAAAAACAATAGACTAACTGCTGATAGTATGTGCTCTTTTGGAAGTTGTTAAAAAATTCTACTTTCGTTCAAGCTGGTAAAACTTGAGCACCAGGTCAAAAACCACCAAGAGAGTATTTCACCATTCCAACTTGTCCCTAAGTCAGCCTTACAATTGCAATCTCAACATGAAGTGAAGCAAAGTCAATTAAGTATTTTTCTTCCTCAAATAAAAAAAAAAAAAAAATATGTATTACATATTCGAGATATGTTTACTATAATGACAGGACCATTTAGTCCAATATTACTAAAAAAAAAACGTATGAATGATTGATAACTTATTAAATATTTTTTTTTATGATCAAAAGTAGATCGATATAACGAACGCGCTCGATATAATGAATTACCTCGAACATTACGAGTATATCATTTGTTATACTGGACGTCCACTGTATAACCAATTAAAAAGGAGAAAATCAAAGCGACAACATTTCTCCTCCTTACCTTACTAAATTTGTTCTGCAAAGCTTAAAAACAAATAAATGTCCTTGGTAAAAATTACAACGAAAAAAGCTTTTTAGTGTTGCTTTCAATGGGCATTTGTAACTTTGTTTGAATCTATATTTTTTTTTTCAACTTATACAGCGAAAGTACTCGTAGAAACGGGGAGCAGAAGATGATCCAATTTTCTTAATGCTTTGGGCATGCAGGACGATCATGGTGGGATGTACAATATTTTGCAGGAAATTACCAAAACAATTTCTGTGTGTTGGTCAGTGGGTAGAATCATTTTCAGTTGTTATTTTCTCAATTCGTGTGGTGACAGTATACACAGGCACCACTGATTTGAAAAAAGCTCACCCGCAAGCGCTGTACTGACTAATTTTTGTTGGACAGAGTGTACCATTTGTCACGTTTTTCTGAAGGAGCTTTTAGAATTCAAGCTTTGGACCGAAGTAGCAAAAATTTGGTCGATTTTTTGTTTATTTTAATGAAATAAAATTAAACAAAATAGTAATTAGTTAAAATATACAATACATTTCGATATTTATTCGTTGATTCGTGAAGTGATATGCGTTTAATGAAATGTGAATAACATTTCTTTGAAATAACTTTGACATGACATGTGTTTAATAAGGAAATTAATATTAAATAAAAAAAATAAAATGCACGACTGGATCGCACGAAATTGCTCTTGAAGCTAACAACTTTAATGTAGCTAACCATTGAGGTTTAGTTAGCTAGGTGTAGTTATCCTATGCAGGTTTAAAGCCTATGTGGATAAGATTACCTTGATTCTTTGATTCCTTGATTGTCGAATAGATGGTTCAAGGAATAGTTACATAGGTACCTATGTATGAGGGCCTACATTATATTTAGTATTAAGTGACGTACGCAAAAATTCGTAAAAAGGGAATAATAATAAGGTAAAAATAAATGGATATTACACATAATTAAATGTTTTTATATGGCTTAGTCATTATAGTATAATTTTGAAAACATTTTTAGAAAAAAAAATTGAAACGCCGTTTTGAAGATAATATACAAATAAAATTGTACTGTGCTCAAGTTTGGGGATATAGAGAACACACACAAGTTGAAAAGTTGCAACGATTTTTCATTAAAAGATGTTTTCTCCTACCAGAAACAACACCAAACTATGCCTTACATATTGAAACTGGACTTCCTAAAGCTTTTTTAACGACCCTAGACATGCATTTTTCATTTATACGGAAAACACTGCATCTTCCAAACGGCAGGCTACCAAGAATCTTGTCAGAAGCTATAATTAGTAAGAAGATATTCTGGGCCAAGGAATGGCTGGATCTTTTTCATTTCACGTCAATGGACTTTTCTTTCACCACAAATTTAAATGAATGGCAAGAACTGCATAAGATCCTCTTGTCTAAGCTGAAGGAAAAACATTGGAATAGTTTTATCAGCAACGCCAATCAGTCCCAATTCCATGATGATTACTGTAATCTGCTTTACTCTGAAGTACCAAACTACTTTCATGACTCAAACCCTCGAGATATGATTTCCCTTATCCTAAAAACCCGCTGTGGACTTCTAAGTCTAAATGGAAGATCCTTCCAAAGAGATACAAATGGTTTATGCACACTTTGCAATTTAGACGCCTCTGAAAATACCTATCACTTCGTTGGAATCTGCCCAATCTTCAAAATGTATAGAAGGATATTTCTTGGAAATGACGTGCTTTCACGCACACAATTTTTAAACGTTTTAAATGGCAGCTGCTACTTTAATCTCTATAAGTTTTTAAAAGCGTCACTGAAGTATCGCTACCTTATATTAAATGAATTTTCATAATAATTTATTTTTGTTCAAATCACTAATTTGCTTATCGTCAAATTTAAAACCTGACAGGCAACTTTATGTTATTGTCATAATTAATTTTTATACCAGTATATAAAATGTGTTTGTTAAACCTTTTAATGAAATAAAATTATATATCTATCTATCTATCTATCTATCTATCTATCTACAAATAAAATTCAAATTTCAAAAAATTCTGTGACTGGTTGTTGAAAAATCGATACAAAAAAAAAAAATTTATTTATTTTTAAAAATCGAAAAACGTTTTTTTTTTGAAAATTTTCGTATTCAGTTTCATTAACAATTTTAGGAAGCATTTTTATAAGAAAAAAATATTTTAATCGGTTCATCCAATATTGAGAAAATCGAAAATATGAAAAGTGGTTCTATGGGAAGTACCGTTAATAAGTACGCAAACAAATATTTTTATACTTAAAAGTGAACTGTACTAATTTAAGAACACACAATTTTTTAAAAAAAATTCTTGGAGCCGTTTTCGAGAAATAATTTTTTTTCTTAACGGTTTTTTAACATTTGTATGGGAGGTACCGTTGTTTTTTAGTTAAACAAAAATAGTTTTTTTTAACTATTCAAGATAATGTCAAAAAACCACCAAATACAAAGTTTTGAAAAATCAATTGAGTCGTTTTCGAAATTTTGAATTTTCAAAAAAAAAAAAAATTATTTAAAAAAAAATGTTTTGAAAAATTTTTGTATACAATATTGTTTAAACTTTCTAGGAGCTTCTGGGTAAAAAATTTCAAAAAAATCAAATTAACCTTTTCCGAAGAAATCGAAAACCAAGAAAATGGTTTTACTAGAGGTACCAGAAATAACAATTGTTTTCACAAAAAAAAAAATTATCAAAAGGTACCCTTTCCTTTCATTAATGAACTGATTTTTTTTATAAAAATCGTTAGAGCCGTTTTTGAGGAAAATAAGATTTTTTGTTTGGCCAAAAAAAAATGTATGGGGGCTACTGTTATTTGTCGTCTTAAAACGTTATTACCGAAAAAATAATATGTACCAAGTTTAAAGCAAATTCACCGAACCGTTTAGGCTGCAGACTCGAGGAAACACAGACAGACAGACGGAATTGCGGGACCCACTTGTTTGGTGTTCTCTATGATCGTAATGTCATGTTTGATTGTTAGAAAAAAAAAATTTTACGAATACATAACTTACCTTATAGTACCTATACTCGCAAGTAAAAAGGGTTAATTTGAATTTATTTTAATATTTTTTTTTAAATCATCAGACGGAAACCTTAGCAAATATCTCTCTCATTTGCGGCAATTTATATTTTAAGCTATGAAAGAACTGTGGGAGCTTTAAGTAGGGACATATTTATACCAAGCCATTTAATCAGACTGAGAGTCAAACATCCCATATTCCCCGTACTGACAATTTTTCTTGAACAGATTATAGCTTACCTAGCGATATCTTCACATAATTTCTAATTTAATGTTCTAAAATTGTTAACTATTGACATATTGTAATAATTGAAATTCTAAGGAAGATTTTAACAAGATATCTGCTTACTCTGTACTCTTACATATAAGTCGGGAAATAATGATTACTAATTGGAACTAATTCTATAGGTAGGCAAAATTCAAAATAAGCTTAATAGAAGTATCTTAGATGTCAAGGTTTATAACACAGAGTTCTAGGAAACCTATGGGAATATGTATAACTAGATATTTTTAGAATTGCTTTCTAATGCTATTTAGGCTAACGACCATAAACTGAGTAGCTATTAGAGATGTGACGGATATCCGGTAGATATTCGGTATCCGGCCTATCCGGCCTCTTTTTATAATATTCAGCCGGAGCCGAATAATCCTTTTATATCCGCCGAAAGTCGTTTTTCAATAAAAAAAAATAATAAAATAAAATATTAGGTTTTATGATCTGATTGACTTTTTTTTCATATAATAAAGATGGGCTATTATTATACGTTTACTTAAGCCAAATTATTGCGAATGAAAATTAGTTTTTCAGCATTCATGTGTAGTTTATTATAATACTTACATTAAACTGATTAATAATGAATTTTAAACAGAAAATAAAAAAACGTAATAAACAATAAACAATAATTAACATAAGTTCATAACTAATATGAATTTTTTTAATAAATCTTTAAAAAATGGGGTTTTTCTTTAAGAATAGAAAATATCATATATGGATCCTATTTATAAGAGTGGTCTTAAGCATTTAGTGAAGAACTATAGACCAATCTCAAAACATTCAGTTATACCGAAGCTTTTTGAAAAATTGGTCACCCAAAGACAATATTTTGCTGTTAAGAATTCGTTGTCTCAAAAACAGCATGGTTTCGTGAAAGGTAGATCAACTTGTACTAATTTAAGTCTTTTTGCAAATTATTGTAGTATTCATGTGGAAAATGGTAGGCAAGTTGATGTTCTGAATACTGATTTTGTTAAAGCTTTTGACCACGTTCAATACTTGGTCTACTCCTGCAAAAGATTAAAATGCTGGGATTGAATGTTTCATTTTTAAAGTGGTTAAATTCATACCTATCTGACAGAAAACAAGCTGCTAAGATAGATGAATGTGTCTCAAATCTCATAGATGTGGGGTCAGGTCTTCCACAAGGCAGTCATTTGGGCCCACATCTTTTTATAATGTTTACAAATGATTTACCTTCTATTTTTAAACAGTGCAACTGCTTGATGTATGCTGATGACCTAAAAGTATTTACAGCAACATCTTCACATGAAGATTGCTTGTTAATGCAGTTGGATATAAACAATTTACTACAATGGTTCGACTACAACTATCTTCAACTAGATCCTCATCCCTTATTGATTTTGAATATAAATTCAATGACGTTAGTCTTTTATGGGGTGATGTTTGATTCTAAACTTGACTTCAGATCACATCTTGACTACATTGTATCTAAACGGAATTCACTTTTAGGTATTTTGAAACGTAACTTCAATGATTTTAAGAATGCCTATACTTTGAAGACATTATTATGTCAGTAGTTCTTCCGGTTTTAGAATATTGTTGTGTCGTCTAGTCTCCTTTTTATGAAAATAATATTTTGAGAATCGAAAGAGTTTAAAAAAGATTCACTCGTTATGCATTACGCAAACTTAATTGGGCTGGGGGGTCTTTGCCGAATTTTAAATCAAGATGTTCTCTTATTGAAAAAAACGCTTAAATGTCGCAGACAAGTCCAATGTATATTGTTCATTAAAGATATTATTGATAATAAAATAACCTCTTTTGAACTGCTTTCACTAATTATATTCTATGTAGGTACCATCACGAGTTTTTTGCAACAGAAATGAATTATTTTATCCTCCTCTTCATGGAACAACTTATGGTCTTAATGAACCAATAACGCGTTCTCTAAATCTATTTAATATGGTTTACATTGAAATTGATCTTATTATGAATAGAGAATGTTTTAAGAAAAAAGTTCTTCAAATATGTAATTGAATAATTAATTTATTAAAATATTAAAACAATTTTGCTATCTCTTGTAAATATGTATATGTATATCTTGTATCTTTATTATTTTTTTATGAAATTTTGTAATCAGCAGATCTTGAATGAAAGAAATAAAATAATAAATAAATAAATAATAGTTTGCAAAATAGTCTATAAGACTAGCATATTTTTAAGCGCACTTCTACTTAAATGAAAGTTAAAATTTATGTAACTCGAAGAGCTATTGATTTCCCTGGCATTGTGAGTTATATGCTCATTAGCTGTGTTTTATTGGGAAATTTATACGCCGTAAGTTTATCAGTCGTAGCATTTTACATACAATTCGCTACGGTCGATAAAGAGCTAAAGTAGAAGCTACGGTGGATGGCTATATGACGTTTATTCGAGTCTCGAATTTGATTTTGTTAGTTTTGTTGGTACGATTGATAATTGGGTTGAATTTCGATGGATGTGTTCATGGAGTGTTATAATTATTAATTTCATTCGTAAGACAAATAGATCTTTTTGATTCTTTTTTTTTCTTTTTTTATAGTTGGCCAGTTTATATTTCTAAGATCTTAGATAATTCCATTTTTTAATAAATTATAAGCTGTTCTTCTGAGAAGTTTCTGACTTTTACTATTAAAAACTATATTCTTTGCTCAGTTATTTTCTGGAGTACGTCTAAAATTCCACCTTTATCTGCAATTTTGCATATCCCTAATGTCAATTAATCAATTTTAACAAATTCCGATTTCCATTTTGAAAAAAAATCAATATCTATGGAATGAATTCGGTTTTACTTTTATTTTTGACTAACTAAGGCCAATATTCGTTTTGTGTTCAATTTTTATTGATAGTTATAAATAAACGGAGTTTGATGAAAAAATCATCTTTTTATTTAGATCTACAAAAAAGCAATTTGAGAAGACAAACCGCATTGAGTGGAGCTGCACTATAGAGGAACTGCTCGACACTGCGCCGCAAAATATTTATTCGTATGAAATTCTATGAGCTATAATGCCAGGCGCGCACATATGCAACTTACAATTTTGCAACAGTTTGGTTACCAAAGTAAATACCATGGACTTATGCACATGCAAAAACTATTCAGTCCGCGATTCGAGCAACTTAAAACTTTTGTGTGTTGGCACAAATCGAACGATCGCCCCAAATAAGTTCTTCAGTTTGAATCACATCGAACTATAATGTAACTGCGCGCACATTAAACCAATATGTTGTCAGTGTGTTGGTTTATCTCGTTGATTGATTTTTAAGTTGCTTATGTGCGCGATCATCGTTCAATTAGTGATTAAACTATTTCGTTTCCGAAAAAAATGCATGTGCGCGCCTGGCCTAAGCGCACTAAGCGACAACTGAACTTCACAAATGTGCTTTTTCCTCACTGTTTAATGGACATTGGCCATGAACCATATTCGCTTCACTACATGGACATGGACTGGGCGTATAATTTTGTGATCCCGTTGTTTTTTTTTCTGGACATGTGCATGGAAATTGCAAACCAATTGTTAACTATTTGCTCCTTAATCCGCGTATGTTAAGTGCAGTATGATCTCTGTTGAGTGAATATTGAATTGAAAGCTAAACATACTCAGAAAATAAATTTATAAATTGACTTGAAAAATAAAACTCTAGCTATCGATCTACTCAGAAAATAAATAAAAGCATGGAATATTAAGGCGAAATGTAAGGGGAGTGAACAATTTAAACTACGTTGTACTGTGCGTTTAAAACCAAGAAACATTAAAAGGAAACAAGCAAATTATGTTCCGGCAATTGTGTTTCTTCGTGTGAAAGGCATAGACGGTTTTTAAAGCAATACAATTGCCCTGTGTAAAAAGGGACTTGACCATAGTCTATGAACAAACCCGTTCACTTATCATTTCCTTTCTATTGGTGCAAAATGGATGTTCGAATTTAAAATTGCAAATGCAGAAAAAGTGAACACAAGAAATAGCTTTGAAACTTAAATTAAATATTGGTACGTTTTTCTACTTTCAATTTTATATGAATAAAAGCTAATTATTGTTCCTAATTTTGATTTTTTAATAATTTTACTTTGCAAAAGACTCTTTCATTATTTGTGACTGCTGTACAGGTACCATTTTTACAAAAATAAAAACGCTACGGACCATACTACGGTCGATGCGTTTTTTTGGGCATTACTTACGGTACTGTGGATAGATTCCCAATAAAACACAGCTATTGAAGACATAACTATAAGCTATGATCAATTTCATGACACAAGGTTCGAATTCTGTGAGCAAGGGAAGGGGCGTATGGATCGATTAGAGTTTAGAGATCGGGACAAACTATATGATACATAAAATGTCATGAACAGATGTAAAAGCGAACATCTTGCGATGATTTTCCAATGTCTGGATGCCAATAAGCTGGCATCTTACTTTATAAGAAAGACATTTTTTTTAAAATACAATTCTCAATTCTTATAGTTCAGAATATTGTAATATGGACTTCAAACTACGCAGCAATATTCAAAAATCGACCTAACATAAGCAAGGTAAAGTGATTTTAATATATAAGGATCAACTCCTAACAAGGAGTTTACTTTTGGAGTTTAGTTTGGAGTCAAAAATAACTCCAAGATCTTTTTCAATAAATAATAAACGATTACGTTTGTTTTCGTATACCATGTCAACAACACTTCTGCCAACAATTAAAAAACAAACAATTATATGTCATCAAAACTAGTACTTATTACCAATATTTGTTAAAAATCCAGAAAGTAATAAACTCCTTTTCTCAATAATAATAAATCATCCAGTATATGAAATTATAGAACATTGAGGACAAAAAATGTTCTATATATTTTCAGTGTAAAAAATATGAATATCTTGTGGAAATGCAGGAGAAGGAAAAAAAGCATGTTTAAGTTGGTTTTACTTCTACCGGTTTGATTTGAGTACCAGACCAACAAACTACTAAGTTTTTCATTATGGCAACTATCCGGCGAATATTCGGCTATCTGGCCTAGCTGCGGGACGAATATCCCATATCCTGCCAAAATCACTATTCGGTACAACTCTAGTAGCTTTGTACCATTTACTTAAATGCAAATAAATTTATTGATCTATCTTTTTACTCCTTCCCTTACACATCTTTATACTCTTCTAAACAATGTTGTGTGCAAAATTATGCGTCCGGAAAACAAATTTGCTAAGAAAACAAAACGGTTAAATCCCATTCTACAAACTTAACCGCTCAATTAATCAACCCCAAAAATACACAACTCCACAGTTCTATACGTATAAACTTTTCCAAATAAGGAGCCTTTTGCTTAAGCAAACTATCAAATTCCATCGCATTTCTATATACCTATACCGACCGACCCATACCCAGTATTTCATATTCACCCTCACATTTCGTAGTCTGATAATCGGAAAACAATGAAAATTCATTATCTTCTAGAAGCACAAGCGAATTTGCCCCAACCCTAAGGGATGACATGCCAAATAAACACCACAAGCCTCCCAAGCCCAACACCCTTCTTCAATGTCTTTCTCTCTCGATTACATTTGAAAAATGGCAAATTGAATAAGTGACTAAATTGCCAACACTTGAGTAAATATCTAACAAAAAAAAAAAAAAAAAAACTCACTGGGTTTTTAACGCACACCATCCCTTATTTAACAGATTTTCGGAAAATCACTTCAAACCAAAACATTCATCCTCATCCTTCGATCCTTCCATACACAAAAAGATATCCCATTACACACGGTCTCTATTACCAAAGTCAACTATAGGGCTGCAAGCTAGGACTCATTTTAATTCAATATAAACGGCAAAAGCGATTATATACAAAAAAAAAAAATATCTAACTGGTAAGAGTATGGGTGGGGTAATAATGTGCACACAACTCTAGCAGCAACCCCTGTTTTGTTCTCTAAGGGTCGGGACAGGCAAAATCTAATTCAAACCCATTATTATAACCGAAGTTTGTTTAATACACAAAACGATTATACGCACAATAAGGGTAATGAATTTCATCCCCTATTCATATTTGAAAGTTATCTTTTGCCACTCTTATAGAGCAACATACACACACATACTCACACTCGACAACCCAGTTAGCGTCAGTCAAAGGAGACTTCCCTTTTGCTACACATAATCATATCATGGCTGATGCGATGCGATGGTGTTTTTTGCCTAGCTTGGCAAGGCATATATCTATCTACCTATATCTACTGTAATTTAAGGGTCCTGCACGTACATACATATACATATTCACACATATGCACAATCATCTTATATAGTAGGGTATAGTTGTTCAACTTTACTTAAAATGATGATAAAACGATTTGTGTGACACATCGCACGAAACTCGACTAGGTGGTCTAGGCAGAAGCAGGAGGGGTTGGGGTGAAATGACATGGGGCTGAAATTGCTTAAACGTTCGTTAATACACTGTTATTATGTTCTACTAGTGCGACGAAAATTGAATCAACAAGATGGGAAATCTTCCTATGCACACACTCTCTCATACTATTTACAGTGATTCGTGAGGTTGGAAGTTGGATTATTATAGGGAGGTAAGGTATGGTAATGGGACTCACACGTTAGAAAGAGAAGAAACATTAGAACGATGCTCATTTGAAGCAATCAATTATACTGTTACTTTGCCAAGGATAATAATGGCAAAGTTTGTGATGCTGCTTGTTTGGTATATTAGTAGCAATTTAAATGGTAGCTGTTGTCAGGAAAATAGTATCCTTTTGTAATGGGATATTAGACCTTTCATATAGATATTTATATATATGCATGTATGTAAGGTTTCTATGTTAAATCCCTTCGGCCAAGGACAGATAAATTGACTTCTTTTGACTTTTTAGCTTGAGGATGGGAAGATCATTCGAGTTGAGGGAATGTTATACCTAAGTCACGTTTTGAAAGAATGTGTATACATGTACATACCTACATACTTGCGTTATACACATTTGTAGGTAGGTATAGGAAAGGTTAATTGAACTCGAAGAACCATAGCTAGGGACATAATATTTTTGATTATTTTATTAATTAATTTTGGTTCATATCAGAGACAAAAAGATGCTTTTGATGATAAAGGACACAACGTTATAACAGATAGATACATATATACCTAACCTATATAGATATATATTGGCTTCAACTTCTTGACATGCCGACACAAAGATGACGATTTTAAGCATGCATTAAGTTCCTCGGCATCATTAGATTTCGGGATGACGAGTAACGTTTAACGAAAATCTCCGGTGAGCAAAATCATATCCCCACCAAATCATCTCTAATAATTATGTAAATCCTTCATTGTTCGGTCAACTGCCTGGTTTATGCGCCATCGTGCATCCCAAATTATGATTTTTCATTCTCGCGACAATTAATGTGTCGCCGAATTCTTGGTCATTGTGCACATTATTGGCTTTTCAAACGCGAGAACATTCATCGCCAGCTTCAAAGCGGAATGTGCAATTCGAACGTCTTCAAACAGTGTGGCCGCAATGCCATAGATGCCATAGGATGCATCAGGCAACGATATTTGAGATCTTGGCCGAATTGTTGCTAGAATTAACTAAATGACGACGCGTAACTCTTGCGTTTGATTATCACCGACAGTCTGATTAATTATTGCCAGACGTGTGCGTCATCCAACGTTAGATCGGAATCAGTGTAATAATAAGCAAAACTTGAATCAATTGCAGCAAGAAAAATAGCTCATTTGCTGAATAGAAAATAATAATGTAAAGAGGGCACCTGTCAAATCGCACACAGCCTAAGTCAATGTATAACGCAATTTATTTATCGGGTTATGGCATTTTTCGCAGCACAGCGTTATCTAATATAATGGGTTATCCATTGTGCGGTTGCAAAAGTAAATGTAAATAAAACACATATAAAATATTTTTTTTCATGATATTTCTTCTTTATTATAAAGCCTGAACGTTGACATTATGTGTGAAGCACTAAATCACTTAAATGACCACCACGCGAATTGCTGCAAGCATCGATTCTTTTGAGGTAATTTTCGACCACTTTTTGAAACATATTGGGCGGTATCTCAGCCATAACTTGACTAATGTTGGTTTTCAAGTGCTCAAGAGTTAAAGGTTTATCTGCACAAACACGATCTTTCGCGTAGCTCCACAAAAAAAGTCCAGCGGTGTCAAATCGCATGATCTTGGTGGCCAGTTTATATGGCCACTACGAGAAATTACGCGGCCAGGAAATGCAATAAACCCATATTCGCTCGAGTTGTGTGGCATGTAGCACCGTCTTTTTGAAACCACATATTCTCCAAGTCGTACTCTTCAATAGCAGGGAAAAAAAAGTCGGTTATCGTATGACCATAACGCTCCGAATTGACGGTGGCAGTCGTTCCATCGTCGTTTTCAAAGAAGTAAGGTCCAATCGCACCTCCGGACCAAACAGCGCCCCAAACAATGTTTTTTTGTGGATGTAATGGGCTCTCTTCAATTACTTGAGGATTCTCAGAATCCCAAATACGACAGTTTTGTTTATTAACATACCCACCGAGTATGAAATGTGCTTCGTCGCTGAAGAAAATTTTCTTCGAAAAATCGCCGTCACCGCCTGTTGTCCAAGCACCCATTCGACGTATCTACGACGTTGTGAATGGTCAGCTGGCTTCAGTTGTTGTGTGAGCTAGACTTTATATGGATGTAAGTGCAGATCCAAATACAAAATACGCCATAATGTGCCGTAAGACAGTCCTAATTCCTGAGAACGACGAGGAATCGACACATTCGGGTCTTTGGCAACACTTTCACTTACAGCAGCGACATTTTCAGTGGTACGAGCGAAACGATGATGCACAGGCCTTAAAATATCTGTAACCAATCCAGTCTCTTCAAATTTCTTCACAATTTTGCCAATTGCTTGCGTAGTTGGACGATTATGTAAACCATAATCTCCTTTTAAAGCACGAAATGTGGCTGTGGCAGAATAACCATTTTTGTAGTTGGCTTTAACAATTTTTGTGCGTTGTGAGATAGTTAAGCGATCCATTTTCGTAAATGACAGACCTTCGACTGAAAAAAAAAATTGGTTTAACAACTTAATTTGACAGATGTCGAATTCCAGCCCTATACTTTATATCTCGAAAGATTCTCCACCCAAAATGTACGCAAAACGTCTTCTACCATAGTGAATTTCTCAATTAACCGAAATTATCCCAAGCTTCGTCCACAAAATCTATGGAATATTATAGATAGTTCGACAAAAAAAAATATCAAAATCCATTTAATGGGAATCAAATGCTGTACTGTAGTGTAGAAGTGTGCACACTAGCAAATCATAACTAAAACATGTGAGTGACATTTTTGGTCATAACTCCGTTCTTAGTCATCGTACAGCAAAAAGATTTCTTATATGCGCTCTCGAAACATGTTCTAAGATCTCCTGAAAATTTAATTAAAATCGATGTAGCCGAAAAAAGAAGTAAGCGCACAAACATAATTTGGATTGTTCTTTTTCTTTTATTTGTAAGAAGATTCGTATAGTTTTTTGAATTTTTTGTAATGGTCAACGCTGAAATTTTAAAACTATTTACTTTTGTTGATTGGAGCGTTTTGTGATTTTTTAATTAAGTATTCTAAGTGCTTTTGAAAAACCATTTCTGATTAAAACAAAATTTTCTAAAAAAGTGCATATAAATATTATATTCTAGAAAAAAAAAGTTTTTTTTTAACCACCCTATTTTGAAATCATTTTTCTATTTCATAATTCTATATCAGCTACAGTATTTTTCAATTTCATAGAAATCGGTCAGAGAATAATGTTGACATTTTTTGGCACAGTATCTATGTGTACTTGATAAATACATCCCCATAACGACCCAATCTTCTAATTGTACAAACGTCAATTGGTTCAGCAATTTAAATTCACAAAAAATTTAAACTGAACGATTTAATCTCACGGATTTACTCCAGTAAAATCTCCGAAATCGGGACGAAAATTAAGAAAAGAATGTCTTACAATGAGCAAGTAAACGAGACCAGATCGTGGTATGATTCACTGTAAGCATTTTGTATTTTAAAAACCATTCTCCAACTTGATGGGACGGCGGGTTTAAGAAAATAATATTGAAGCTAACTGATTTTCAATAACTTAAGCTATTAAGTTAACATAACGTGATAATATGAAATATTTTATTACGGGTTTGATAGTATATTTACAGAAACATTTCGTTTTCTTATCGCATTGCGGGTGGGAATAATGTTATTAATCTGTTCAAGAATAAAGAATCCTTCCAAATGCACGGCAATGATATTTTAGATTTGTCAGCCGACTTAGGATTCCTCATGTATGGTAATGCTGGTCTAGGTTTTGTTTTATCTTAGGACATTATTTGCCAATCTTAGATAGCAGGTAGTCCAGGAAAATAAGATATTCACTTCGAAAAAATTCCGACAAAGTTGAATTTTGGTGGAGAGCTTCATTTTTACGTCACATTTTTTGAAAAAATGTACTACATCCCAATGTTTTCGACCATTTTTCTCCAAATCTATCAAATGTACGATAAAAATTATCCTAATCTTTTTTGCATGACACGATCTACAATGTGTACCAATAATTTTTTTTTCAGAAAAAAACTATGGTTTTCGAGTAATGTGGAAAAAAATAATCTTACATCCTTTCCCCGCCTCTAAAATTTTATGTCCGCTCCAAATTTAATGTACTTTTTAGGAAATGCTTATACTAAGTAAAAATGAAACTCTCCACCAAAATTCGGCTTTGTCGGAATTTTTTCGAAGTTGCATTATATTTTATATATTATATTATATTTGCGGCACTCAACTATAGGGCGGCAAAATTAGTGCAACAAATTTGAAACTGAAAAATGAGTAAAACAAATGCCTATCCTTGAATCTAAAACAATATAAGCAACTACTTACTGTTGGTTTTTTTTTGCGATATCTTCAAGTATATACTGCATACAAATTTATTTATTATACCTCTCTTTCTCGCTGTAATAGTATTAAACATATTGGAAGCTTGTTTGCCATTCACGGTTGTTTTCACGAAAAATGCTGCGTAAGTATAGCATAAATATAATCATTGAAGTTGGCCATGTAGACTATATGTCCCAACACAAAACACAAAAATACTAACATGAGCTTTGACTTTTTTAATCTGACGTCAGCAGAAAAATTATTTTAGGATTATTACTTGCAATTATAGGTATTATAAGGCAGGTTTTGGATTCGTGCAAGAAAAAATTTAACAATAAGACATGACATTACGATCATAGAGAACACCAACAAACTGGGTCCCCAAATTCCGTCTGTCTGTCTACCTGTCCTGTCTGTCTACCTGTCTGTCTGTCTGTCCGCGAGTCTGCAGCCTAAACGGTTGGATGGATTTGCTTCAAACTTGGTATATATTGTTTGTTCGGTAATATGCCCAAACTTTTTTTTTTCATTTTTTTTAGACGACAAATAACAGTAGCTCCCATACTTTTTTTTCTGGCCAAAAAAAAAACATATTTTTCTCGAAAACGGCTGCACTGATTTAAAAAAAAATTAGTTCAATAATGAAGCAAAAGGAAACATTTTAGTAATTTTTGTTTTGGAAAAAAAATTGTTACTTTTGGTACCTCTAGTAGTACCATTTTTTGGTTTTCGATTTTCTGGAAAACGGTTAATTTGATTTTTTTGAAATTTTTTGCGCAGAAGCTCATGAAAAGTTTAAACACTATTGTAAGCCAAATTTTTTTTTAAATACATTTTTTTTGAAAATTAAAAAAAAAACTTTTTTTTTGTTGAAATCTCAAAATTTCGAAAACGATGGATTTTTGCAAAAATTCGTATTTGGTAGTTTTTTTACATCATCTTGAACAGTTAAAAAACTATATTTCCAAGATAAAAAAAAAAAGGTATCTCCCATAAAAATGTTCAAAAAAAACCGTTAAGGAAAAAATTTATTTCTCGAAAACGGCTCCAAGAATTTTTTTTAAAAAAATGTGTATGTTGCTAAATTAGTACAGTTCACTTTTAAGTATAAACATATTTTTTGCGTACTTATAAATGGTACTTCCCATAGAAACACTTTTCATATTTTCGACTTTCTTAACATAGGATGAACCGATTTAAATAATTTTGTTTAAACAAATGGTGTCTAAAATTGTTAATAAGACTGCATACAAAAAATTTCAAAAAAAAGTTTTTCGATTTTTAAAAAATAAATAAATTTTTTTATTGAAAAATCGGTTTTTTAAAAAGTTTTTTTTCTAAAAATGTTTTCAAAATTTTATACATAAAAAATTAATTTATTAAAAAACCGAATTTAAAAAAAAACTGATTTTTTTTTTATTTGTTCTTATTTATTCATTAATTCAATTGGCATGTTTGTTTTTTCTCAAACTAAAACGACTAAGCAATATAAAAACATTTAAATATTTGTATTATCAATTTATTTCTACCTTATTATTATTCCCTTTTTACGAATTTTTGCCTACATCGATTACTAAATACAATGTTAACCCCCATACATTTATATACACATATATATGTCTAAAAATCACATGAATCTTATGTACGCATAGTGCACCTAAATTATAAAGTTATACGTGTTTACATACTTAGTTTCCATCTATATATGTATGTACATACATTTTACTCCCCTAACTCACATAGTTAGAATCCATAACTTAGATTTAAATATACATTTTTAAGTAGGTACCTATGTAACTATTCCTTGAATCATCCATTCGACAATTCATTATAATAAGAATCAGTTTAATCTTACCTACATTGGCTTTACACCTGCAAAGGATAACTACACCTAACTAACTACACCTCAATGGTTAGCCACAATAAAGTTGTTAGCTACAAGATTAAATGTTCTACATTCTGGCTAACCATTTTTTAAAAAATATTTTGGTATTAACGGTACCTGCCACACAACCATTTAATTGATTTTCGACTTTCTTATAAGCGGCTCAACGGATTACGATCGAAATTTGTATACAGGATCTAATTCGAATTCTAAATAATACTACATTTCAAAATTTTCAAAAAATTGTTTTTTGTTTTGGATTTTTGAAAAAAAAAATTTTTTTTTTTGAAAATTCAATATTTAGAAAACGGGTGGGTGATTTTTTCTGAAATTTTGTTTTTAAATTTATATTCTTAAATATTTAGAATGTTCCTAACAATTTTTTTTAGAATAAATTTAAGCAATTTATATATAAAAAATTAAGTGAAAAACGACCTTAAAAATACTTTTAGCCGTTTCCATTAAGAATCTTTTGCATATAATGTGATCGAACATAAGAGCAGGTACGTGCGATCCAGTCGTGCAATTTATTTTATTTTCCATATTGCTTTGCGTTCCTCTTACTTATATAAGTTATTCTGCAAAAACATGCCAACTATTATAAACAAATTGTTTTGAAAAATTTTGCAAAAGTATCTTTTAACTGTATTAATAAAAATGTATCAGTTATTTATGATTATTTTATCGAAATGGCAGAGAGTGTAGAATTAAATGAAAATTCAAGTTCAAAGCAACTCAACTACGTAAGCGAGTATTCAAATTCTAATTTGTTTTGTCAACGATTATTTGAATACGTTTTTTTTATTTTAAAATGTTTAGAATATTTAAATAAACTGCGGCAGTGCTGTTCTGAGGAAACTTTATTTGAAGCATTATACAAGAATATTAATATGTAGATATTGCTATCAAAAGATACAAAGATGAATATGCAATTAGATTTCATTGTGTCTGATTCGATTAGCTTACCTAGTCGTCGTTACCAGTATGAACAATCAAATAATTGATCCAAATTTAAATTTAAAGTTGATTTCTTCTAATGGCCTTTTCGATTGGTCGTCCAGAAGGCTTCCGAATGCTTCTGAAACTGTTTGATTGGTATCAAATGACAGTTCTTCTCGAGAATAGAAGAGAAATTTCCTTCTGGATTTGTAGTCAGAATCCAAACCAGTAGCACGCACTCACTCACACCCACTAAATATAAAATTCAAATTAATTTATTCATGCCATTGTTTTGTTTTGGTTTATCTGAAGTTTTGTAGTTCCAATTTCGATCTTTAGAGAATTGAAATTATGGATATCTGTTCCGAAGGCAAATTTATCTTCAAGAACTGTAATTTAGCATTCTCATCAAGAATAACTTAGAAATCTTTTACATTTGTGTCAGCCATGTTTAGAAAATAAATTAATCACAAATGAGCGTTCGACATTTCCCGTCTTACACATACACTCACATAAATTTTCAGAATCTGGAATCTAGTGTTTACTTGTTTGATTGGAATCCCGGATGGGAGAGTTCTTCCGGATTACCAATCGAAAAGGACATAAGAAGCAATCGAAGTGACATTATCTTGCGTTTGGGATAGTATCTATACCTGAACGAAAACTTCGGGTTTTTCTGCGATATTGCAAAGAGTAATCATAAAACACAAGATTTCTCTGATAAGTTTGAGGTTCTTCTTTATTACTCTACTTAAAATATTTGATATTTGACATTAATAAGCTTAGAACTTGGCGTACTTTTAGATCTCAGTACTTTTCACGGCTGACCTGTTACGCAAAGGTTTTTGTATATAGAAGAACTTGGCTACTTAGTTAACATTTATGTTTTTGGTGTGATTTCACTACTTTTTACAAAGATTTTTTTTTCATCAGGAAAGGTGGGTGGAATAAACGCCCAATGAATGCCTCATAAGGTAACGTAAGTTTTTAATTTATGCCTTTTGTGAAGTGATCTGATGAAACGGTAATAATTGATAAGAAGTGCGTGCATGAAACGCCCCTGCATAAAAAATTTCACAATTTCAACTTTTTCTTTATAAAGCTGACTGCTCAAACATAATCCTACACCAATCGGAAGTACTCTCAATATAAATATATAATAATATATTTAATATTAATTCTGTAAAAATGGGTGTTTATCGCTATCCTATCGCTCTTCCAATATCATCATTCTACGACAATCAGTTGTGCTCCTTATAATTGGTATCAATTATATGCAAATGGGCGGTTACCACGCACCCTGAATGGAAAATCTTAAATTTTCGATTTTTTCTTTTGTATATACGACAAGGCCTACCGTTGGGCAAGATTATATTCAAGGCCTACCGTTTACAAAATTCTACGATGTCAGAAAGTGCTCCATAATTTTGTGATCTGTCAGTGAGTGAGTCAGTCAGTCAGTTACGGTTTTTACGATACTTGCAGTCTCATATCTTGGGAACCGCTAAAGCTAAAGAATTGAAATTTGGAGAATTACCTAAGCATGGTGAGCTTAGCAAATGCTTTGAGTTTGAAGTTCCTGACTTTATTGGTAGTGAAGGTAGAGGGGGCGAAAATCGCCTGAGTTTGTTCATGTAAATAGGGTGTAGTGCCAGAAATTGGCTGGGCACTACCGTGCCTTTTGATCGCTACAAAATTTGCAAAACTGAAATCGTGAAGAGCAGAATTTTAATCTCAATATTTTGTAAAATTATTTTATCAAAAATTCTTGAAATGTATTAAATAAAACTTTTAAATATTAGTTTATACGATTTTCGTTTTATTAAACTTTTGAGTGGCAAAATTATAATTTTCCTAGGGCGGCAAGAACCCCAGGTTCGGCACTGATAATTGTATCTAATTTTCTTGGACTAGACAGATTCAATAAGAAGAAATAATATGTTTGTTGGTATTTTGTAAATGAAAAGTATTTTTGATTTTAGTAATTGTTCTTCGTTGGGCTTAATTGAAAGAAAACTAGCGTATCGACTACAATTGGCACCACATCATTCAATAACTATTGTTACAAAAACTATCAATATTATCAAGCCAATTTAATTTTAGTTCTAGGCTACTATTTATTCCTCACATTTATACGTCTTTGTTTTGATTAATTAGTTCTTCAGTCGGTGTGTTTAAATGAAAGTGTTAACACGTGTGTGTTTATGTGTGTTTTTGATAAGGACATACGATTTGGTGATGCGTTTTTAGTTATTAATATATAAATATTATGTACAAAAAATATGGTTTTTAATATCAGATAATAATAAATTATTCGTATTTAACTATTTTTTTAAGTAATTAATTGCTATTTTTTTAATTAAAAGGGTGACAACAATTGTTTCCAAAAATAAGGGGTTCCGATTATTGGTACTCGGGGGCCAATTACTGGTTCTATGGAACTTTAATATTGGCACCAATAAATATACTTTCAAGAGTGTCAATAACTATATCATTAAACCGTTACCTTTTTTCATAATTTTGAAAAAATGACGAAAACAAGAAAAAACGTACAAAATGGACATATACAGGGTGGCGCACGAATCGTGCTACAATAAGAAATTTAAATAAATTTTATTTTAATCGATGTATTTCATTAATTTTTCTTATTGGATTAAAAATTAAATTTTATTTTAAATAACTAATGTTTTTAAAGATGATAGACCGCAAATAACCTCCACGCTCATCCACGCATATGCGTCACCTGATCAGAAAATTGTTCATTGCGGCCTGAAGGGTTGAAATTGGGATCACCTCAATGATTGTCTTAATGGACTGCTTCAATTCATTAAAATTCCTGGGTTTCGTTTTGTACACTTCCTGCTTGACATAACTCCATACAAAAAAGTATGGTGCAGTCAGGTCATTAGACCAAGGGGGCCAGCGGAAAGTGCAGTTTCTGGATATCAATTTGTTTGGGAATTTTCGTGTGCGGCTACGTGTATACTTGCTCCATCTTCTTGAAACCAAATCCTGCTGAAAGGGATACGTCTTCGGCGAAGTTCTGGGTAAAAAAACGCCTTCAACATCTTTAAATAACGGTCCCCATTGAGATCGTTTTCTTCAAAGAAGTATGGCCCGACGATACATCTTGATAAAACTGCGCACCACACAGTGACTCGTTCTGGGGGCAGTTCCGTCTCATGGAACATTTCTGGATTAGATATACTCCATATACGGCAATTTTGCTTGTTAACATTGCCGTTTAAGTCAAAATGGGCCTTATCAGACATGAACATACAATTTATCAATGTGTTGTCTTGTTCGGCCATTGCAATCATTTTTCGGCAAAATTCCAGGCGAACAGGCAAATCCTGAGGGTTTAACTTGCTTGTAATTTGGACCTTGTACGGAAACAAGTTTAAGTCATCATGAAGTATCCGTTGTAATGACCGTCTGCTAACTCTAATTTGGATCGATAAGTTTCGAGTCGAAACACTCGGATATGCCTGTATTGCCGATGCAACAGCCACGATTGTATCCTGAACCCGAACATAGGGATCTCGATGATATGGTCTTCGTTCGATGCTTCCAATTTCGGCAAACATGTTCACCAGCCTCATAATCGTCCATCTACTCGGAGGAGTACCGCCAAACTCCAGCCTAAATTCCTTTGGACGGAAATGACGGACAGCAAAGAATGGTATCCCAAGCATTCATTTTGATAAATCTTAATAGTAGCCCATAAAATAAAAAAAAATGAGCCGATTACTCACACTGAAAAAAAGTTATTACGTTTTATTTTGGTAGCATGTTTCCTTGCGCCACCCTGTATTTAAAAAAGCAGCTTCTAGATACCACACAATACTGCGTTCTACTCAGCAGTTCCATTTGAGCAAAACATTTTCAAAAGTACGTCCAGGACCCTCAACAGATTTAACTTAGGAAGAAGATTTGAGCAGTGTTGAATGGCTAAAAGTTTCTCAAGAAAAAGGATTTCCGAAAAGAAAAGAAGACGTTCAATTTGCTGTCCAGGAATTTCTAAGGGATAGTTAGAAAAAGGAGCACCCATTCGGTATCTATAGCCAATACCAGAAAAAGGATGATTCAGAAAAACAGTTATTGCTTGAAGTGTACAACGAATTCAGCCAGGAAAATTTCATTTCTAACACAAGCCTAAGGAGAGAAAAACATATCAGGAACTTATTTGCGAATCCAGTCGAAGAAATCGGAGAAAATGCAATTCGTATTTGACAGATATACTTTTCCTGTACAATGTATACAATGACCAAAACTGTTGCAACTGATATTTGTAGTTTAAGATGTAAAATACGTATAAGAGAATATCGTATAAAATATTTGATATAACTGAAATATCTCATTTTTCTAAGTTTTATCAGTTCTAGTCCAGGAAAATTAGACATTCACTTGGAAAAAATTCCGACAAACCTGAATTTTAGTGGAGAGCTTCATTTTAATGTCATAAGCATTTCCTAAAAAGTACCATAAATTTGGTACGGAGCAAACATTTGTAGGGGGGAGGTGAATTCAGTTTTTTCCAAGTTACTCGAAAACTAAAGGTTCTTTTGAGCAAAGAAGTTGTAGGTACGCATTGTAGCTAATGTTATTCTACACAAAAATTTTAAGACACTATTTGTCGTACGGTTAATAGATTTGGAGAATAACATTAGCTACAGTGCGTACCTACAACTTTTTTTCTCAAAAGAACCTATAGTTTCCGAGCAATTTGGATAAGAACTGAATTTTTCCCCCTTACTCCCCCCATATTAATATTAAAATACATTAAAATGATGCTCTCCACCAAAATTCAGTTTTTTGTCGGAATTTTTTCGAAGTTTCATAATTTTTTTGTCTAATTTTCCTCTACTATTCTCTATGTATTACTAAAAATTGACAGATCTTAAGTTTTTATTATAATATATTATCCGATCGGTATGAACTAATTTATTTTTGTTGTAGACTTTTTATTTATTTTTTTCAAATTTAACGTATTATTTACTAAATATCTATTATTTCTGTTTACTCTTTATATCCCTGAAGAATCGGTAAATGTTTATGTTATATTTTTTTTTTACTGAAATTGAATGAACTACAACTTTTACAAATACAAAAACTTAAAACAAAATATTGTTTTCCTTTAATTCATAGGTGCCAATAATTGTATATTTTTGGGGTGTCGATAATTGTAGTCGGATGCCAATAATTGTAGTTTTTGGCAAGCTTTTTTGAATGTTGTACCTCTTTTTTAATAAAAAAAAAAATAAGAATTAAATATAAATACATAAAGGAAATTCTATATTAAAATTTAGTATATTTTTCATAATTTTAGCTTTTTAATTATGAAAATTACGCGCATTTAAAATTGAAAAATCCTTAAGGGTGCCAACGATTGTATCCGTTACGCTAATATAATTTGTGAAATTATTTTACCGGTTAATATTTGTGGTTGCTTTGCAAAAAAAAATCATACGTTTTCGGTATAAAAGGAAGTTTCTTTGTTTTTAATATATATTGGTATGTGATATTTTTTTTAGGAAGCTAAAACAAAATCTATCGCGAACAATTGTGGCTTTTGACAGAACACGTGTCAGCTTGACATATCTATAGAAAATGCTTACCTCAAATGCCCAAAAAGAAGTTTTACTTCAAAAATGAATAGGTTTAACGTGTAAGAACCTACGTCAAACCAGAACTGTATCTACACGTGAAAGCATTCATAACTAAAGCTGTATTGTTTTGGTCTGTATATATTAGCATTTATATTATTCCTGTGTGTTTTTTTTTGTGTAAGTATATATCTTGATACGAGAAATCAAAATGCCGACGGCATGCAAATATAAAATGCAAATAAATTTTTTTAGAACTAAAATAATAATAAACTAAATACTTTCTGTTTTATAGGTAATATCGCTTTAAAGCCGCTGTGAAAGTAGTTTGATGTAAGTTGCGGTTTTATCTGCGCCTTGTTCTAAATTAATTTCTCGTTTGTTAACTAGGCGTAAATGTCTTCCCAAATTCAGAATACTTTTTGTTCATTAATGTATTTATATTCTTATACTACAGCTTTTTCCTTCAATATAGGTGAAGGTATATATATTAGATACCGGAGTACGATAGCCAAAGACGAAAAGTTGACACTGCAATTTTTGTTTCTAAATATAGCGTACCTATTTAAATATAATTTTTACTAATTAATTTCTTCTTAATTTTCGAATTATTTAAAACGCAGTTGTGCTTTTGGTCATATATACGCAGTAAATAGTTTTTTAGAGTTGAAGTGATAACAAGCAAGCAAAAGGTAGAGTGCAAAAAAATAATGAACGGAAAACAAAATAAAGGTTTCTAGACCACTCCCGGCGTTGTATGGGAAGAACTTCACTTCAGCTATAAGGAACATATACAAACAATGATTTTAGATAAATGTCTAAAAACCAAACTTACTTATGGATGCAGTTAGTAGTTTTTTTTTCAATTATTATATATGAATATTTTCATGTCTTCATTCTGATGAACTCCTAAATGACATTGTTGAAATTAATTTCTCTTGAAGATTTTCTTTCAATTGATAAAACGGAGAGATTGACTATACGTTCTTGGGTCTACTATGACCCTATCGGAGGTAATTTTTTTTATAATTTTCAATTTTGAAAAGCTCCTTTCGCATAATGCCACGGAGACGCAAATAGAAAAAAAATATTGGATAATGAGTGATGTGTAAGGCAATGATTCGCTAAAGTCCGAAACAATTATGAATTGTAGATTTTCTTGTGTTGTCCATTTCGCAGAAACGTCCAAACTTATATCGATTACACGCAAATGTCTACGATGTCATTTTATTTCTGCCAGCAATTTTTCTTTTTTAAATTTATCGTAAATATGTACCAGATTATCCAATACAATATCCAAATCGTCATCAGAGGCTTTACGCATAAGCTTTGTTTGAACGATATGGAAAATGTTGTTTATTTCCTTCATAGATGTATGCATATACACCGATGGGACAATTCTTGCATAAATCGGTCAAGGCATTCAAACATTATTCGACGAATTTCTTCTTAAATTGATAGCTCAGCATCAGGCGAGTTCACCTGGCAAGCATTCTTTTTTTATATTTATGTAGCAAGATAAATAAAGTTAAAATTCGTAATTTTGAAATATTTTAGCCTTAAAAAAATGTGGCTTTTTCTGCCTGAATTTCCAATAAAATAGTATTTAAAATCGAATATGAAATATGAAAAAAAAGTTTTTCTTAAAATTTAAATATGTACATCCAATCTACCCCTATTATGTTTGAATTAGATTTGGGGGCCCCTGACACCTCGGGCCCGGGAAGTCCGCCCCTCTGACACTACCTTAGCCCGCCAGTGACAAGATTTAAGAAATATAGGTATTAAGGAATATGAAAGATATACAAAACTTTAAAAGTACCTTCTTTTTATTTCTTATTTTCTTGCAATAAAAACATTGAAACATTTGAACTATTCAGAAAAATATGAAGTAAAATATACACAAAAAAAAATATACACAATTTTTTGCAATAAAAAAGATAATAGATACAAAAAAAATATGCAAAAAACTTTTTGACATCATGTGCTATTTAGGTATACGTAACTCAAAAATAATTGTAAAAATTCCATTTAATCATTTTAATACATGAATGGTACCTGGAAACAAATGCAGCCTACAAAAAACTGGGCCTTGAAAACAACCAAGCCTGTACCCTCGGCCAAATAAAAAACTCGAAAAAATTTTAGAAGACTGCCAGAGAGAAAAATGGTTCAATCTTTTCTATTAGAATTCGAGTTTCTGCCGGTGGTCTATATCTCAGGATTACCTTTGGGACATCTTTGCTCCCTTGTGGCTCCTTTTTAAATTCTGGACTCCACGACGCCATTTTTCTAAAATAGTCGAAAATAGACTCCTTTCAAAAATTGAGGACTCTTTTTTACAATTTATATAATTTGTTTAATACTAAATGCATTTGTTTAATTCTTCTGCATTTGCTCGCATTCATATTTGAATTCAGCCCTTGTGAAAACATTCAAATCCATGTCTATACTCTAAATCCAGAAAAAAATTATAGAAGAATAAAAACTATTGGAAATGCAGGCTCAAGACGATCGCGATATAGTCTTAAAATCTATGTATATGTAAAAACCATTTAGAAGAATATTAGTTTCAAAACTTGTATGATTTTGTTGCAAACATTTTAACATTGCCCCATAGCAGCGCTTTGTGTGGCAGAATGTTTTCCAAACTAACGTTGACAAAAAACAAACTTACGAACCGACTTAAAGTAGAATCTTGCCAAAGCATATTTTCTACCCTAAGCGTTTTGAAAGATGATCAGTTTGAAGATTGGCGTCCTGACCCAATTTAAGTTCAGAACTATTTTTGTATTATGAAAAGAACTGATTTGTTTAAATTTGTAATGTTTATTGATTTTGAAAAAATTTTGCTCTGTTATATTTATAAGATATGTAAGAATACTAGCAGATCCGGCCGCGCGTTGCTGCGACATTATTGTTATTGTTAAAGAAGTGATTGGTAAAGATTATAATTAGTAGCAATCAGTGCTTTTAATTAATTAAGAACTAAATGATGAACGATATTACTCGTTAAACTATCTTTCGTTAAAACAAATAAATTTGATGGTTTTCCAAGGCGTGAGAATGCAAAATACAGCTGCACATGGGAGAAACACGGATTCTCCTAGCCCAAGCCAAAAATTGTGATTGTCTGCCCTTGCGACTTATTATCATGGCGGAATCCAAACGTATCGGAAATTGTAGCCTTTTGAAAGGTATTGTTGATTTTGATGGAATCATAGGTATCCGAAGTAATAGGTGAACTTTTTATTTAAACTTTACAGTCAATATCAATGCTTCAAGTACGTCGTGGATTTAAGTTACGCTTTACGCAAAAGAATGACTGGTGAACCAATTTTCAGACAGAGCTTGTGGGGCGCATTTCCTGATGGCATATCCAGGCTTGTGTCATTTTTTCAGATACGATGTAAGAGAATATTTTGTATGTGTCGTAAGTTGTCTCAAATCACAATTTTGAAAGTTTCATGAAATTCGGTCCACAATCACCAAAAATATTACTATTTTGTTGCAAATAAGAGTGTACGTACCCATTAAAGCTTGAGTGGTTATTTCGTTGGCGTAGTCATTATGGAATTACTGGAAATATAATAATCAACCTCGCTGCTGATCAGTGCTCCCAATCATAAAGTTTCTTCTGTGAATTATACGATATACGAAATCTGTACATGAATTTCCCATAATTGTACCAATATTTGTTTGGTTCTATGGAAACTGAATTTCCCTTCTAAAATAAATTTTTCTAGTTTTTCTTATTCTTATTCTGAGACCAAAAATACTCAATACTCAAAAGGGTGGTTTCATTCTATTTTTATTAAACTATTAACCCTGATTGGTTCACAAAAATGACACAGGGAATCGTACATATCTTTTGTTTTCACGTTTCACTTCGCATCGTATATGCAAAATAAAGTCGAAAACAAAAGAAAATGGTTGTATGGGAGGTACCTTTAATAAAAAATGTTTAAAAAAATGTTTGACCAAAATGTAGACTATACCTAAAATAGTGCACATATCTTGAAATAATCAATATGGTAGAGAAAATTATATGGCAAGTAGTTACCGTTATTTTTGAGTATTAAGTATTACAAAATCCTATACTAAATATTTCAAAAAAAAAAAACATGAAAATCGGTTTAATAGTTTCCAAGTTCATCGAAAAATACATATTTGTTGATGGAATACGTTTTTCTGATAATTTATAAAGGACTCCTTGTTTTATCCAGCACCTTATTTTTGGACTCCCTTGAAAATTTTTTCAGCGCTAACCCTGGTCTAATTACGCATTTCAAAAATCTCATATGTACGAAATGGGACATTAGTTTTTTGTATGCGGAACTGTATATTTTTAATGATATTTACGACTCTAAAACAACCATTGCAATTTCTAAAGAAATAAAATGCACGACTGGATCGCACGTACTAGCTCATATGTACAATCCATTATATGCAAAAGATTCTTAATGGAAACTGCTTAAAGTATTTTTAAAGTCGTTTTTCACTTAATTTTTTATATATAAAAATTTCTTAAATTTTTTCTAAAAACAAAATTTGTATGAACATTTTAAATATTTAATAATATAAATTTGAAACCAAAATTTCAGAAAAAATCGCCCATCCGTTTTCCAAATATTGAATTTACAAAAAAAATATATTTTTTTTTCAAAAACCCAAAAAAAAGTATTTTTCGAAAATTTTGAAATGCAGTATTATTTAGAATTTGAGGTAGATCCTGCATACAAATTTTTTATAGAAATCCGGTGAGCCGTTTATGAGAAAGTTGAAAATGAACAAAATGGTTGTATGGTAGGTACCGTTAATAACAAATATTTAAATTTTTTTCGGCCAAAATGTAGACCATAATCAAATACCATACTCAAACACACGTCAAATTCTATCGAAATCGTTAGAGCCGTTTTCAAGATAATTAAGATGGTAGAAAAATTTCTATGGCAAGTACCGTTGTTTTTGGGGCTAAAACAACGATTCAAAAATCTATTTTGGATAATCACATAAAATGCCTAACCACCAAGTTTGAACAAAATCGGTTCAGCATCTTAGGCTGTAGATCGTTCTACAGACAGACAGACAGACATACGGAATTGCCGGACCCACTTTTTTGGTGTTCTCTATCATCGGTTTGTCAGCCTTGATTAAAATCTCGAGTTCGATTTTTTTTCCAAATGCAAAACTTGCCCTATAGTACCTATATCGCAAGTAAAATATCGAGAAGATGGTATTCCGTATGAATTTTTCAATAATGTTACCGAAGCTTTTTATACGCAACTTCAGTCAACAATCAATGATAACGAATGATAACGGTTCAACTTCTCTTATTTTCTTCAGAAGTTGACCCGTTATCATTCAAAAGGTCACTTTTTTCTATACACAAAAAAGTGATTGAACAACTTTGAAAATTATCGAGGCATCTCCTTCACAAATGTCCTTGCAAAATAATTTTTCGGTGTACTTCTAAATATATTACAAACATGGCTAGACCTAAACAGGAGGGGTTAACCTAAACAGTTACAGTACCTACTCTTCATTTCAGATTACATCTAATGCAAAAATCAAACACTTCACTAAGCCTGATGAATTTGTCATGGAGAAGCGTCTTTTTATATAAGCGAATCAATCTTTGATTTCCAAATTAAAACTCAAGTTGTTTTTGTACTTTTTATTACAATAGGTATATACTATGCCTTCCCTTACCCTATGCAATTTGAATTCATGGATAAATAAGAATATATCAAAAAAAAATTTCAAAAATCATTCCAACGGTTTTTTAATAAATTAATTTTTAATGTATAAAATTTTTAAAACATTAAAAAAAAAATTTGAAACGCCATTTTGAAGATATTATTAATATACATATAAAATTCAAATTTCAAAAAAATTCTGTGCCTGGTTTTTGAAAAATCGATTTTTCTATTATTTTTTATACTTGAAAGTGAACTGTATTAATTTAAGAACACACAATTTTTTTTATAAAAATTCTTGGATCCGTTTTCGAGAAATACATTTTTTTCTTAACGGTTTTTTAAACATTTGTATGGGAGGTACCGTTGTTTTTTATTTAAAAAAAATAGTTTTTTTAACTATTCAAGATAATGTCAAAAAACCACCAAATACGAAGTTTTGAAAAAATCTATTGAGTCGTTTTCGAAATTTTGAGTTTTAAAAAAAAAAAAATTAATTTCCAAAAAAAAAATTTTTGAAAAATTTTGGAATACATGCGTAAAAAATTTCAAAAAAATCAAATTAACGTTTCCGAGAAAATCGAAAACCAAAAAATTGGTTGTACTAGAGGTACCAAAAATAATGATTTTTTTCCAAAAAAAAAATTATCATAAGGTACCCTTTCCCTTCATTAATGAACTGATTTTTTTTATAAAAATCGTTGGAGCCGTTTTTGAGAAAAATATGATTTTTTTTGGCCAAAAAAAAATGTATAGGGGCTACTGTTATTTGTCGTGTTAAAAAAAAATGAAAAAAACGTGTGGGCATATTACCGAAAAAATAATATGTACCAAGTTTGAAGCAAATCCACAGAACCGTTTAGGCTGCAGACTCGAGGACAGACAGACAGACAGGCGGTATTGCGGGACCCACTTTTTTGGTATTCTCTATTCCGGGATATATACTGTTCAAATGCATGACATGCACGTCCAAGTGTATTAGTAAATTCAGATTGAAATTGTATATACTCACTTCAAGCATGAGTCTTCAATCTTTTATTTTTACATCCACTGTGTGGTGCAACGTTTTTCTATATAAAATAGACTTTTTTAATTTTGTCCGAGTAATTTGTTTTTGTCCATCTCATCATACAATTTTTGTTTCCTTTTTTCATATTTAAATCGTTAAATTCCAATATAATTTTTTGTTTCCATTTTTTTTTACTTCTCCGCTTCCTATTTTCTTATTGCTTCAACGTACTATACGCAAATGAGCCAAATCATGCATGATCAATCATTAATTTTGCATATACACTATTTCAATGCAGTGCGGTTGATTGAAGGAAAATCAAAAAGATTTGATTTTACTTCAATCATACACCCAATCTATACGTGTGAATTTTTCACTAATCCACTTGCACGTGCATGTCATGCATTTGAACAGTTTACTCGTATATCTGGCTAATGATCGTAATGCCATGTTTGCTTGTTAGAAAAAATATTTTTTTTTACGAAAACATAACTTGCCTTATAGTACCTACGAGAGATAATCGCAAGTAAAAATAGCACAACTTGAATTTTTTTTACCGAATGTCTGTTAGATACTTCCAAGTTTGTACTTTGGACACCTCAAGTATTACAATTATTCTGAATTATCTTAACTTGGGTTCCTGGTATTTTTAAACTTTTTAAGTTGAAAATTCGATTGTTTCTCTCATTGAACGAAAAAATATTGAACATCAAATTAAAGAGTTTTATCAAATCACAGACTATATTTATTCCAGCAACAACAGTGAACAAATTTGAAACCGGAAATTGAGAAATTTGTGATTTCAATGGTTTGAAATTTCTACCCGGCTAAACAATAATAACCGCCAGCACATCATCAGCCACCATGTATAGCTATATCCCTTCGACTCCTATTAGAAAATACGTTTTGAATTAAATTGACATCGATAAGCGTTTCACAACTAAGCAAATACAAAAGATCATTTGAATTGGAGTTTGTTTGTGTCAGTTTTCTTTTTGGCATTCGTGCAGTGTGTCGCTCTATACGGACGTTCGTAAATACATTTGTATAACGAAACGTATACATACCTATTCAACTCGGTGAAATGAAAACCATTGAAATCCTTTTGTTATCCTGTGGTGTTGCTATTTAATGTGCGCCATTGTTCAAAATGTAATTTTATTTTCTTGTCGAACAAGAGAACGCATTGTTGCCAATATTGATAAATGGATTATTAATTTGACATTGAGGGCTCTTCAGTTAACGTGCGGCGGCGGCCGGCGGCAGCAGTAGAGACTCTGGGTTATTCAGAAACATGGCATCAGGAACACCTATTATTAAATATTTGTACATATTAAAGGATCAAGGTGCCAGCGGCAAAATGAACAGATTTAATTAATTTTTTGTTATATTTATGTCGAGGTTGAACGAGTAGGTTGGTATGCCTATCTGCCTATATTAATTGATTTATAAATAACATCCATCAACTTATTAAACCGCACAACTAATTAAGCAAATATTTGTCCGGAATGAGCTTACAGCCTACCTACGTGGTTTTTCCGTCTTTTATAATGATTGCCTACGAAATACATATTTAATTCGAACTATTATAACTAAATGGCTTCTTTGATAATGTTGATTAATTAAACACTCTCCCAGTTGGTGTCGTGGCGAAAACAAACATAAAAACATTCATAATTGTGTTTAAAAAATAAAAAAAAACCAAACCAACGCAGACTTCCCGCCCCTATTTACATCATCAATGGCATCCACTATGCCAACATCCGCTGCTTCTGCCATGTCGAGCCGCGCGCCGCCGCCGCCGGTTACCACCATGATAGATATTATAAAGGTGGACAAATCAGCCACCCAAGCTAATTTTGTAGTCACATAACGGAACAAATGAACCGTCTAACGTCCGCCAACGGCTGGCATACAAATTAATGAGATTTTTCTTATGCGAGTGTAACATTTTGTAAATTTGTACGAGTATAATTAATTATAAAATTTGGCATTTATTCGCCAGTCACTTTGCAATTAACCATTACTGATTATTCTATGATTATAATTTTGGATCTTACGTTAAAATTAATTTAATAAAAACTACAGTCGGACGAAATAATTCGAGTCTTTGATGTACAAGCTTGATGGTGTTTATTATAGGTACAGACGAAGTCTTAATTCAACGTGACTGTAACAGTCTGGGAAGCACGGTTGTAAATTGAAATTATTTTTGAAGTCTGACACGTTATTTGTTTTTGTAAAGGCACAACGTTTCAAAGTGTTTGCACTGTCGCCAATTTTCTATATTTCCTACATTGGTGTTTTGCGATGATAATTGTTTTTGGAGTTGTGATTGCAATGGTTGTTTTTGAAATTGCCACCCATCACGCAAAGATACAATTTGAGAATTATATAAAATTGTCAGCAGTGGAATGAGTTCGAAACATGACTTGTTTCGCGGGATTTTTTTTAATAAACAGTACAAAGGATTGCGACGGCAAAAATGTTAAAAATTTAAAACTATTCAGGCTGCTTTGAAATATGGAAGCAGTCTCATCTTGCTTGAATATTGCAGTGGGTACAAAATTGCCGGAATTGTCTATTGTATGGGCTGCTTAAGGATAGAAGATCACACCTCGATTTAAAAATGTGACATTTCTTTATAATTAAAAGTGTTTTCAAAGTAATATTGTTATTTAATAGCATAGGATTATGATTAATGCTTCTCAGGCAAACTATTTAGTCTGATTGGAGTATAATAGTGCCGCTAAACAGTTTCGGGAGTTATGTTTCCATATAGCTAAATAAACTAGTTAATTTTATATTTTGTAGATTAAAAAGACTTCTTATACAATTTTCTTGGAGTTTATTCACTCCTTCAAATTCATCAATTCTCAAAACTTGTACAGCATAGTTAACTCCTAAATATTTAGTCGCCTGAGTAATTTCAAGTCAGAATCCATTAAATTACTGACGATTTCTTACTTAACTGCGAGAAGGCCATGTGAAACCCATAATTTTTGACTTTTCAGTATTTATAGTAAGCTCTTCCGTGTCTTGCAAAATGTTGAAAACCGATTTATTATCAAATTCAAATTTTCGGGTGACTCTGATAGTAACAACATCGTCTACTTTGGCAATAATTCTAGTGTTCCAAACCCCACCGGAGAGATCTTTGACAATAACGTTTATAAATAACGCAGCACTGAGTTAAAATAGTTCAAACATAAGTTCATTTCTATTTACAAGATCGAAAGCCGGTTTAAAGTCAATAAAAAGAGCATATAGCTTCTTGTTTCTGGCATTTCAAGCTTTCAGGAATGAAAGTCAATGCAAATATTTGTTCAGCAGTTGAGTAGTTTTTTTTACGAGTCCCTCTTGAAAGTCTGAATTTTTGTTGTCAGAAACCCAGTTTTTTAACCTGTTCACAAGCACAAGTACAATAATTTTCGACATTATTAGCGAAAAATATAGTTTTTTTTAATGACTTACGGATAATATCAGTTGATGAAATGTTTTAAGAAGGATTTTTAATTCATTTTAGTAGAAATAGCACTCATTACCATTTTAACATTACTAAGTAAGTCCAGTTCACCGCTTAGGACAAAACGTGACTATTGATAGTAGATAGGCACTGTCAATTAAAAAAATCAACACCCTGTTTTTGGCTACATAAATACTCGTAGCTTCAAAATTCTTGTCGCTCCATAAAACAATTTTATAAAACTAGTGATTTTTTTAAGAAGTCGAGTGCTGTACAATGACCTTAGGAGGAGATCGCAAAATTCCTTCGAGCAATATTTAGTCTCGATTCCGCCGAAGGTGAATGGTGAAGAAGAAACAATAGTGAACTCTACAGTCTGTAGATACAATTGCAAGTCAAAAAATGTCGAGCGAATACACAACAAGTGTAAAGGCTCTAGTTAAAAGCGTTTGTGAATCCCAGCGGCACAGAATATCGAACCTGGATCATGAGTCATGCATGTTTTTTTTATACGACTGGCAGAATGTCAATATTTTTGCCATATTATACCAATTAGTTTATGACAATCAACTGATATAAGATAGAAAAAAATTACGTATACAATCTTAGAGGGAACTGGTAAGTTTTCCAATAGCACAAGTGCTTGGAAACGTATTTTGTTTTACTGACGAGCGCACTTTGAGCTCAAGAGCTATGTCCATAAAGGGACCATGACAACATCAATAGCCATTTTAATGAGTTTGAATGACGAACAACAACTTGAGTGTGCTACCACCAAGTCTTACTCATATTATTTTTGGCTGGAATTATAGCTATTTAACGACTTGTCAAGGTCGATCACCAGATTGATTTGCTCTAGTGGTGCTATCTACTTTTTCATTTTAATCGAAAAATCAGAACAGCACCACAAGAGCAAAAGAATCTGATGATCGACCTTGGCAAACCGTGAAATAGCTTTAATTCCAGCCAAAAATATTATGAGAAAAACTTGGTGGTATCAAACTCAAGTTGTTGTAGGTCATTCAAACTCATTAAAATGATACAAAAAGTGCTTTAAAAGCAAGTATGTGAGCATACAAAAATTAAATATAGATACAACAACCATTATTATTGCCATTTAAGTGTTTGCATTGTTCGAAAATGAGTTCTTCCCACAATATTTGTCAACAGTCCAGTGAGATAGTCACTAAGTCTGCAATGGTATAGAGTTGGTCACCTGACTTTAGCACGCCCAATCTTGTTGTAGTTCTACTATACTGCACTCTTGTCTACTGTAATCTTAGACAAGTGTATACGTAACACAAGGCTTGGCGTAACTTAAATAATATTTTCCATAGCCGGAAAATACTTATTTTCACTGCTAAACAAAATACAACATTAACTTCCAGACTATATACACCATCGCAAAATATTTGCTGTAAATTATTTTGCTTTTTGTGCTTAGTCTAAAGAGTGGAACTTGGAAACAAAGGTAAAAGGGATCTAATTAATACCGTTGGTTGGTGAGAATGAAATGAATGAAATAATCCCTAACTAGCTAACAAGCTTCACCTAAGGATGCTGGACTGGAAATAAAAAAATACTAAGCCGTCGCTTTAGCTGACGCGTCTTTTTAATTATACTACCTACCCTTAATTGTATCAAAGATTATTTTGAATATAGTTGTTTTGCACAGTTCTTTTACTGTGGTTTAGTTGAAAATTAATTTTATTTTATTTCAAAGAGTGTTTAGAGAATTCAGTTTATTTATTTATTTTTTTATTTTCAATTCATGTTGAGCTACACTGTAAGATACAATATCTTTTTTAAGTGAAGCTTTCTTATTGAACAATAACTACAATAATATGTTCGAAACTTAAATTGAATAAATAAATTACTAATTAATATTATTAATTAAATACATACATGGAAGTTTAATTTTAATTTAATTTAATTTAAAAATTAGAAAAATATGATTTGAGTTGCTTTTTAAAGATTGAAGTGCCAATAGTTCTTTTTACTCGTATATGCGGTGGCAATGTATTCCATAAACGTGTTGAGTTAACAAAAACTGTCTTTCTGAGATTAGACTATTAAAGCGTGGGATAACTAAAAGACACGATCGATTCGAATTTAAATATCGTATTTCTTTATAGAGGTCGTAGGGTTAATTGCTTAAAAGAATATCCGAGAATAAGGTTCAGGCACGAAATTTAAAAAGACTTTCTGTAGACATCCCCAATAGGTGCTTTATGTACTTTGAAACCCGGTCAATTCGTCGTAGACCAAAAACATACCGTACGATAATGTTGAAAGTTTTATTAAGTTTAATTTTTCTTTCGTAATCATGATTACAGACAATTTAAGGTTAAGAGTGTTTTTGCCAGTAAAGTTCGTAATTTAAAGGGTGTGAAGTACTGTGTTGCCCACAATGTCCGGAGAATACCATATGTCTTGCCTACTATGTAAGCAATGTGATTTTTCCAAGTCAAGTCCCGGTTAAAAATCACACCTAAGTTTTTTGCAGTTTCAACGAACCTCGATGGGAAAAGTATAAAAAAAAACTGGGGGAAAGTAAGACAGATCTAACTTACTCTTTGAGATTATTACGCATTTTGATTTATTCGGGTTGATCATTAAGCCATTTTTGTTGGACCAACGCTTAACTTCTTCGAGGTCTTCATTAATACAAGTCAATGTATGTTCAATGAGACACAAGGGACAGCTTATGTATAATTGAGTATCATCTGCGTATAATCGAGTTGAACAAAATTTAACTGTAGTAGGAAGTTCATTGACGTAAATTGAAAAGAGCAGTGGGCCAAAAATGGATCCCTGAGGAACTCCATTGGAATTTAACAAAAAATCTGAAAGTTTTTTATTTATTTCTACAGCTTGCAATCTTTTCGTTAAATATGAGTGTATCAGACGAACGGCGTGTGGGGAAAACTTGTAAAAAAACAAAAGTTTTTCGCAGAGTATGGTATGATTAACCATGTCAAAAGCCTTGGCAAAATCTAGTAATACTTTTGGAATTTTACATGTTCCTGGTCGATAGCTTTTCTAAAAGGACTTATGGTGTTTTCTATGAAAGAAAAAATATGAAAACTATGATTTTTATTTTAACATTTTTATTACTTAAAACCATATGTTGACAACATAAGAAGTAGGTAGAAAGTAAAAAATAAACTTTTGTATTTTTTTTAATTAATATAAGATCAATTCAATTTTAAAACTAAAAATTAACGCAAAAAAAATTATTTAAGCAAAATAACAAATAAAAAAAAATTCAAGGTAAAAAAATTTTCGAAGTAAAAAAATATATTTTGCACAACAGCACATTGATCTTTTTTCGGTTTGTAAAATGACAAAATCTTTCAAATATATAAACTAACTTTTGGCGATTTTAAACGTGAATCAATGTATTTTCTTTTTGAAGATTTTCGACAATAATGCGACTGCATCACTGGTAAACTCTGAATATGCTCCTTAACCGCATTTTTAATCGTTTAAGATACTTTTATTGCTGGCGTATTTCGACCTCGTTTGTCGAACCTACCAAATGTTACAGTTGCTACGTTTGCTCCTTTTACAGTTGACCTAAAATGTCCATCATTTATTGGCGGTGTTTGAAAGAAAATCTTTTTACAAACACGGACGATTGAACCGTTTAAAGTAAAAAACATAGGGGCAACATTTTAAACAACCTATTATTAAGGCCTTAACACGATACTATACTCTGTCCCAGAAGTGTGGCAGTGTGGGCAAGATAGGACGTTTGCCTCTCATTCTCGCTACAGTGGATTGCATAAATCTGTCGCTCAATAAAGTTCTCACAGGGTTTTCGTAGTTTGTATTTTAAATGGACCCAAATATGAAAGCTCTCAAATGAAAAGCACATCAACAGAAACCCAAGGAAAAAAAACCGAACCAGTTAAAAAAAATGGACACGGGTAACTTTGAAGGCACATTTAATGTGGTTGAATAGCAGCAGCAGCCACAGACCACGCAAAAGCAATTAAGTCCACATTCATATGTGCGCTGAGTAGGACGTTTTGTCTGCGCCAGATGCAATGACATTTACTATTGTTATTTTATAGATTAGGGGCGGGCAAACACTTTTTATGGAGAGTTTCTTCCAATTTAGTATGGTGCCAAAATATGACACGCTACTGATTTTGAAATAGTTTTCCCATAAGACGTGTACTGCCTATTTTTCTGGGACAGAGTATAGTAAGCAATTTACTATATACATAATAGTCTACTAACTTGTCATACATGTTAAACCTTTTATTAACTAGTAAAATGCTAATTAAGCAGATAGAAAAGCAGTTGTAGGGTTAGAATTTTGATGAACACAATTATTGCGTTTATGCATTGTAAATTGATTATATGTTGATAGAAACCCAACATGTGCTCTAAATAAGTATTCGATGTTTATATTTTCATTATTTTAACTTCATTATTTACAAAAAAAAAATGACACCAGCAGGACTCGAACCTGGGCCTCCCGCGTACAAAGCCGATATACTATCAGAATGACATGTGGATTTAGTACGATTAATCAAAAATTTAAAGTAGCCATTCGGTGATTTTAACTTCAGTAAAATGTTAAGAAGATAATACGATATTAGACTCGTTTTAAATTAGCAAAATCCTCTTTTTAACCTAGTATCATACTAAAAATGATTTAACATATTACTAAATCGTTTAAAATTTTGCGCCATAATATTTAATTGCTCGATTTCTATGCTTTTGGGTTTAGCTCCGTTGCATCGTTGTTTCACTAAATTGTAAGCTGGGCAAAATAAAATCTATTTTTCGAATATAATCGCCGAAATTCCATTTTTCTCTGCAAAGTTCTTTTCTTTCCTCGTGCCCGTATGTAAAGCTTTCATTACACTTGAAGTAGCATTTATTACAATAAAAAGGGTTTTGAGTTTGAGTTCGAACAGTAGTATTTTTAGAAACATAAATTTGTCTCAATCTGCTCTTTTTTTTGGACACTATACGAAATACGACCAGCGGTCAGGATCTGCTTTGTTCCACATATTTAGCAAATTTGGGTAAACAGAGGAGATGGCTTCATATGAATCAGAAAAATCTCCATCGATTTCGTCAATATCAAAATCAAGATCCTATTCTGTAGATGCTATGATGCTGGTGTACCTCAAGGATCAATACTAGGACCGATTTTATTTTGTCTATTCATATAAATGATTTTCTTATAGTGTTTCTTTAAATGTTTCCTTCCACATTTACGCGGATGATGCTCAGGTATACTTGTCACGTTCAATTGGACTGATTGATGGCGAAAAGGCTAGAATAAATGAAGATTTAGCGAAAATTTATAATTGTTCACTTTCCAATGGGCTTAATATAAATTCAGAAAAATCTCAATCAATTCTTATATCCAGAAAGCACTATGACTTGAATGAAAAACCTCCTTTATTATTATGTAACAATCAGATAAAGTTCTGTGATTCTGTTACGAGTCTTGGTTACAAAATAAATCGATCGCTTTCTGCGTTTGACCACAAAAAGTACCTAAACGTAATAAGCCGTATTTATGCAAGCTTGCGAAAGATTTGGTTATTCTCTAACTTTACTTCAGTGAACACAAAGCTAAGACTTATCGAAACCTTATTGCTTCCAATTTTCGACTAAGCAATTACAGTGTACTGCAAACCTGACTACTCCTAACGTTTAATAATGCATATAGTTACTTTTATGGACTGCGTAGATACGATCATATATATCGCACTATCACACTATGGTACCAATACTTAGTTGAACTTTTCAAAAGTTTTTGAACGTTAGATGTTGTCAATGCACAAACTTAGGTATTATTAATATTAGATCATCAGTATATGTACCTCTTCTACAAAATTCAATTTGCTCAATCCACCTAAACTAAAAATCTTATAATACCCCCTTTAAATTATTTAGAGCCATTTTCTTCACTGCAAGTTGAACTCAACTTGAAGATTTTTGTTCTCAACTTGTGATTTTGTTTTTCTTCACTCAAAGTTGATAGTTTCAACTTTCGATTCTCAACTCTGGAGTTGATCAACTTCTGGTTTTCTCAACTTCCAAAAATAGTAGAAGTTGAGAGAGGAAATTTTCGAGTTTTCTGTCAAATTGAAATTTGTAATAAATTTTGTTGCATTTTCTGTCAAAAATTATTCTCGGTTTCAGTTTATTTTAAATAAATTGTTCCGAAAAAATTGTTATTAGGAAAATCATCTGTCGTCTGCTTCCGGAAGCGAGGTGTGCATTGGTCGGGCTCAAAAAATGGGAGACCATGATTTTATTTACCGATTTCGTATATCGAAGTGAACAAAAATGTTTGCTCTTATAATTGATAAAGGGCAGTTTGCTTTACAATGAAATAAGGTACGCAAGGAAATATCTTGAATATGAGCTTAAATTATGCTAACTTACATACATATGTGTATACGACCAACTACCCAATTATTGAATATGCTGAGGTATTATGCACTCGGGTCAATTTAATGGCCATTGCTGATCTTATTGGCATAAGTATTCAACAGTTCGTCGTATTGTAAAGTGCTGTTAATACAATTATCAACCTAGCGCTCCAGTTTGTTCGTATGCCCGAAGCACGAAGTGAACTGTTACAAGCAGCAAGAGAATATTATGATATAGCCAAATTTCCAGCAGCAATTGGGACACTCAAGTATAGATTATCTGAAAGGATCCAATGGCCCTACCCAATCATCTGTCTATGTATATATGTAATCAGTGAATTTCTATAAAACTATTTTGACGTACACATAATAATTAACATTACATACAATCGCATTAAGATTCAGAATCGTCAGAATAAAAAAAAATGTTCAGTTGGGATCCCGGATTGCCAATAAAAACGCCATCGAGTTTGGTTGAATGTTATGCTTTTATTTTTTTTTACGTTTGTTACGTACTCCACCATACATTCACCTAATATAATTCACAGCATATTACATCTGTACAGAATTTTCAAAAAAACTGAATAAATCTCATTTGCTTTTTATGATAAAACACATATAAAATATTTCATGATATTTCTTTTTATTATAAGGTTTGAACATTGATATTATGTGTGAAATACTATATCATTTAAATGCAAACCACGCGAATTGTTGCATTCTTCGAACCTTTTGAGGTATTCTTGGGCGGTATCTCAGCCATAACTTGACGAATGTTGGTTTGAAAGTGCTCAAGAGTTAAAGGTTTATTGCATACACATGGTATGCCTCACAAAAAAAAAGTCTAGCGGTGTCAAATCGCATGATCTTGGTGGCCAGTTGATATCGCCACGACGAGAAATTACGCGGCCAGGAAATTTCTCTTGCAATAAAGCCATATTCCCTCGAGTTGTGTGGCATGTGGCACCGTCTTGTTGAAATCACATATTCTCCAAGTCGTATTCTTCAATAGCAGGCAAAAAAAGTCGGTTATCATGTGACCATAACGCTCCGAATTGAGGGTGACAGACGTTCCATCGTCGTTTTCGAAGAAGTAAGGTCCAAACACACCTCCGGACCAAAGAGCGCTCCAAACAGTGACTTTTTGTGGATGTAATGGCCTCACTTGAATAACATGAGGATTCTCAGAACCTCAAATACGACAATTTTGTTTATTAACATACCCACCGAGTGAGAAATGTGCTTCGTCGCTGAAGAAAATTTTGTTCGAAAAATCGCCGTCCTCCAATCGCCCATTCGACGTATCTACGACGTTGTGAATGGTCAGCTTGCTTCAGTTGTTGTGTGAGCTGGGATTTATATGGATGTAAGTGTAGATCCAAATGCAAAATACGCCATAATGTGCCGTAAGACAGTCCTAATTCCAGAGAACGACGAGGAATCGACACATTCGTGTCTTCGGCAACACTTTTACTTACAGCAGCGATATTTTCAGTGGTACGAGCGAAACGATGATACACAGGCCTTACAATATCTGTAACTGATCCAGTCTCTTCAAATTTCTTCACAATTATGTAAACCATAAAACGCTATAAGTGGCTGTGGCAGAATCACCATTTTTGTAGTAGGTTTTAATAATTTTTATGCGTTGTTCGATAGTTAAGCGATACATTTTCGTAAATGGCAGAATTTCAACTGAAAAAAAATTGATTTAACAACTTAGTTTGACAGATATCGTATTCTAGCCCTATACTTTTGAAACCGCAAAATGGATAACCCTTTATGATAAAAGGAACATCTGCACTTTTAAAAGAAATTTTACGTGTATGAACCTAATGTAAAATGGAAACTCATGGTATCCAATCCGTCGCTCGGTCCCAAAATTATATGCCTGGTTTGCCGAAATAATCGCACAGAATAAATTCAAATCACACAGAATAAGTTCAAAACTATAAAGTTGAAACATATGTACGAGTATGTATCTGTCAAAAATTTCCCATGAATTCCAACTCTCGAGTTGAGATTTAAAATAGTGAAGAAAAACAAATTTCAACTTGTCACTCAACTCTCAAATTTGTGTCAACTCTAAGGATGGCCAACTTGAGAGTTTGCGCGGCAAGTTGACAAACATTGAAGAAAATGGCCCTTAAACTCTTCCCGCCTATTTTTCATTCATGCAATCAAAATTTCTAACTCGCTCCCCACTACGGTTAAACTGATATTTAGTGCAAACAAATTTTAAAAAAAATTGCATAGCATAATTTCTAAAAATTCAACAAGAAATTTTTCTTAGTTTTTTAGGTAGGTACCTACTACTCATTTAATTTTTTTTTTCATTCTTTAAATAATACATATTACATAGGGGCTACCACACAGTTTACACAGAGATTTGGTATTTATGTACATATCTTATATCTTTCTACTGAATAATTAGTTTGAACATTTTTATAATTTTATTCTCCAAAGCAAGAGTTACATTTTAAAGGAAAATTTTGACAAAAACTTTCAGTTTCGAAAAAAAATATTAATAATTAGGGCATTTATAGTAAGACTTAAGAACTATTTAACAATATTAAAAAAAATAATTTAGGTACACATTTTGTAAATGAATAAATAAGCAGAAGAAAAAAGCTAAATAAATAACATGAATTAAAATCGTTTTAAGTTAATTTATGTATATTATTACCTATAATTCGTTTTTGTAATGTATACCTAATTTTTTTTAGCAGGAAACTTGGTTTTAGCAGGAAATCTAACAGGTTTTCATATTTCTCAAACTTAAAATACAATATTATGTTGGGTAATTGCGGGAGGTATGCCGCGTCGGAATAAATGCCGCGGTCAACCAAACTCATACATCCAGTCATCCACGCAAAAAACTTTATCTTGCTTTTTCTTTGTTTTAGGTATTCAGTCAAAAACGTAGGACAAAATATTGGTTGCAGCCGACATGTGACGGATTTTTTATATATGTTTTATTTTACGCCCCCTTACTCACTATGGAATTTTTTCAGTTTGTTACAAAAAGTTAATGCGGAAAGAAGTTATCGAGAATTTTTCCAAGGTAAATTATTTTATGTGATAAATAAGTGTTATAAGAATACGTGTGTATATTTTTGTTTGTTTAATTTTTTTCTTAAGTTTTGAAGTGTGGTTTTTTTTTGAAAAGATGAGCACGTTGACTTTGTTTTATCTTTTTTTTAAAGCGAATATTAAGACTGCAATTGGTAATTACACTTAAGAAGTGCTGAAAGAATTCCGAAAAAAAAACATTTATAGTGGGATATCTCTCCGAAAGGCAGAGAAAACTATTTGGCGTACCAGCTAGAACACGAATCGAGAAGAATAAAAGATGGAATTTTTTAAAGAAACCTCTTCCTTCTGAAAATACCGTTTCATGTAAGGAAACAATCTTGGAACCCTTAATTCCAACCACCAGGAATTTATCGCATGCTTGCAATCATTCCAAAAATGAAACACACACTTCATCATCAAAACCAACGCCAACAAAATTACTGGAAGCAATTTCACCACTACCAAAACTCCAATGCCGATTTTTTCAAGACGTATGTAGGCAGTTAATAGAGGTTATAACTTCTCCCAGTTTCATTGAAAAAAAGAAAACCAGCAAGTTTTCGAAAGAAAAAAAAAAAGAAAAAAAATCTGTACCAAAATCACGGTTGAGCCGACTGAAGATCCCAATATTTGTGTTAAATGTTGGAAAAATTATTTTGAAACAAAAAACGAGAAGATTGGTTGTGAAAAATGTCAAAAATGGCTACAAGAAAACTGTACAGCTTACAAAACACTACAATCTAAGCTTTGCACAGACTGTGGACTTGAGAAAGAACGAAAGAAACATGTTTCACAGTCAAATTAATTCTTTAAGTTCAATAAATTTATCATGCGCCATCTCTCCCACACATGCAGGATGGGATGGCACAATTAATGTATTTTTCATTTTTGTTATTGTTTTTGAAAATTGTTATTTTTTTTAATTTTAATTGTTTTTTATGATACAACATAAATCCATTGTTAAGTCTTTTGCATAAATAAAGTTCATTTTACTAAAATAAAAACATTTCATTGATTTTTGAAAAAGCGCGGCATCTCTCCCGCAATTACCCTAATTTTAAGCATTTTAATATTTAATTTTGTTTGGATTTTAAACATTGTTTGTCGAATTTCGCTATGAATTTACAAATAAAAAGTTTATATTTACACATTTTATGTTTATATATAAGGAACATTTGCTTAAATTCTGTCGAATTTTAAACATAACTATAGGTATATACATTAAGTTTAAAGATCATGGCTGTAGAAATACATATTTTTACTTCAAATCTTTATTTGAAATGACACATAAAAGATTTAACATTTACACATTAAATATGTAGAATTAATACGTGTGTAAAAATAGTACAATTATAGTTGGCAACAAGTTTCCTCGCTTTATGATAGTAAAATTACGCGATTTATTTTTAGAGTGTGCCTATCTACTAAATAATAATACTTTCCCATACTAATGGTTCCTATGTGCCTATAACAAGGAATATGGTTTTGAATGAATATTTTGGGTGCATATTTTGCATTTTTAAGTGCATGGAAATCCTAGCGCTAATAATGACTATGAAATTTGAATGCATGCAGAGAGTTTGCTTTGCTCAGGGCAGTGGCGAAACTTTTATTTCGAGATGTTTAAATTTCACTTCACAATGCCATCAAGAAATTGGCAAAATAACAATGAACTGATATAAGAACCTTGTCGTTACTGCGATTTATTTCAATCTCTTTTGATTTCATGCGGCGCCGTTATAAACACTATCCGTCGCTTGATAATCTAGCTAGTTACCTACATAGGTAATCCTAATTTAGTGTAATATTCAGCGGAACTTGTGATCATTAAGAACTAATTTGTTTAAATTAAAACAAATCCTACCTACCTACATGGCATGTATATACCTATCAATATTGAATCAAAATCAAATCAATTAGTATATGCATCATAATCACGTTTCAATTTTACAAATTGGAATCAAGTCATTATAATTTGCATTTGAAATGTACCTAACTATACCTACAATGTACCTACCTATTACCGACCGAACCAAAAACAAATACAAACAAATACAAAACGAAACAAACTTACACAAACGTATCTACCCAACTACTAAAAAAAAAAAAGAAAGTAACTTTAAGCTTTACCACCCCTTTCTCTCACATCATCACCATTTCAGGTGCCACATTGTAATAGCTACAATACGAAATTCTCCCTTCTATTTTACCAAAGAAAATTAACAAAAAAATAATAACGAAAAACATAATTTCCTCTCCGATTAAAATCTCTTTCAAACAACAAAATGAATTAATTTTCTCCATCTTCTTTTAGTTAGATAGATACTTTCAGTAGGTATGACCACACATATTTTCACAAGAAAACAACATTGAAAAAAAAATATCCGAAACACCATCGCTGCAAAATTACTCCAGCAATATAATAATAATTATTTTACAAAATTCAGTCAAAATGTTCTACCCCTTTTTAAGGATTAAAACTGAAGAAAAAAAAGTATCTACCTATTTACAAAATTAACAGCCATTATACACAAACCACAATAAACATTTCTATTAGTCCATCCAGCATTCTACGAATATACCAACATACACAGTAAGGTGCTCAACTCATAGATACTTTCTTGCACAAATTAAAAAATAAAAAAGGGGTAAAACGAGTATCTAAAGGAGCAAGCGATTATAAGTACCAAAAACCAGCAACAACACACAATAAAAAGTACAACACTCTCAAATAAAAACTCAATTGAGAACTAAAAATAAAACACAAGAAAAAACTAAAAAAAAAAAAAGAAACAAAATAGTATCTGAAGGGAGAAAGAAGACTCTGCCTAGACAGGACGTCCCCATTGCTTATTATTCGATTGCCAATTATCTTCATATTTTCAAAAATAAATAAAAAACGAATTCCCAATGTGTGACTGGCTTCACCACCTCGCCAACAGTTAGATCCGTTCAAGTGGGAAAGAGATAATAACTACCACTGCCAGAACAGAGTACCAACAAATAACAAACAAAAAGTATCTAAAGTCTGCCATATCGAAAAACCTCTTCTACTATCTCCAAAATTCCCCTTAGACAAAAAGAGATGCAGTATTTATATACTTCATGTTTCACCAACGTTGGTTTTTCACCAACGCCACTCCATGTTTCCCCTCATATTATCTAAAAGATACACATCCAAAATCCAATAGGCGTTCCCTTGCAAGCCGAAAAAAAAAACATCAACTCACCGTTAACAGAAAAGATGAGAACAGTTAGACCAAGATAAAAGAGAGAAAAAAGTCGAACCGCATTTTATTGGTCCTTATTCTACTTACATCTATTGGGGTAGCACAAGCCACAACGCACAACCAAACAAGCCGGTTGGAAAGGGTGTGGATTTTTAAACTCAAATCACAAAGCAATGAAGAAAAAAACTAGTTCCACTATATTGTTAGAGCGCTGAGGAGGGTGAATGTGATTGTGGTGAGTATCTATGTGAATACCTACGTACGACACCATCGCACCAGTGAATGAACGTCGATCTTAACTCATGTGCTTCAGTTGTAGACCAGTCGTGATCTCATTTGGACGTGTGTTCCTTGTTAAAAATTTGTGCGTCTCTTGTGGACAGAGAAATAAAAAAAAAACAAAAATATCTACCTATATCTGAGACAAAAAAACTCTTTTCGTGTTTATGTTCCACAAAAAGAAAAGAAAGATTTTTAACTACCCATCTTGATATACGATCAAGAGACGAGCGATAAAAATGTGCCAGTGAAACATACCAACCTATACCTTATCAAGGATACAAGGATAATCCTTTACAACCAGTGAAGTGACACATAAGATACTTCTATGAATTTTCGGATTTAAACATAAATTTCCTTGATCTATCGTGTGTGTGTGAAATACTGTGTTTTTTAGTTTGTTTGGTTTTTTTTTAAATTGAAAAATTCAAACATATATGATAAAATTATCAGGAATGACTGTGACTGGTGTACGTACAACAATGACGAGCCCGACGGTTCCCCCAACATCGCATCATCAACAAATGCACAAATCTAGTTCGAGATTGAGCAATTTTAGCGTGGCATCTCTGCTGGCCGACACAAGGCCACGGAGTCCCACGGAACCTATTGACATGATGCTGCCTACAAATCTTTCCTCCTCAACCGTCGCTGTTACCACTGCAACAACAACCTCGCCACATTCGGCGGCTTCGACGACGTCAATATCACCTCCTGCCTCACATCATCATCCGGCAATGCTTCTGCATCCGCACCATTTGCAACACATTGCCGCCATGCACCAACAGCACCTTCAGAATTGCAATAATAATAACAACAACAACAACAACAACAGCAATAATTCATCAAATCACCTGCCCAACATTAATATCAACATCAATAACCATCATCATCACAACAATAATTCGTCATCATCGCCTGTGTCGTCGCTGCATCACCATCAAGAAAGCAATCACAGCAGTCTGACGACGACGACGACGATAATGGCGAAAAACGAACGTCACACGCCCCACAGTTCAGCCGAATCGGAAGTGGACTATGATTCGAATCAGGAGGAAGAAGACATTGATATTGAAGACATGAATAATGATAGCAGATCAACGCCGGGCCTCGATAGTAGTAAATCTCCTGAAATGCCCAATTCGATGCAATCATCCCCGCATATTCTATCACAATCGGCGGCGGCATTAGCGGCGGGACATGTTCCAATTCGACCGACACCTACATTTAGTGCGCTGGCCGCAGCTTGGGGTGGCATTGTTGGAGGAGTTCCATGGCCGGGTGCCAGACAAATGCCTCCATTCGGACCGCCTGGATTATTTCCTGGACAAAGTTTTGGACCTGGTGGAGGTAAGGGCAAAAAATTCATTAAAAAGTTTCCTTCTTTCTTAAAAAAAGTGCTTTTTTCGAATAGGTTCCACACACAATAAATCTTTTTTTAAAAATTGCGATCATTGTTATTTGTCTCACTTTGAACAATTAACCGCCTACGTACAATTAGTGTTGATTTGGATTAAATTGTTCATCTTTCATAAACACCCTATACCCACGATCCACTTACAACCTAATTGCCTTCTATTGGATCCAATTTATTAAAAACAATCACCGTTATGTCTCTTTTCCTTTGTTTTGTGAATACTTAATAAATATAATATGTACAGCCCAGCAGCCTTCGCCATGAGAAAAAAATTATTGAAAACCCCGACGGGTAGGCAGATGGTATAGAGAATGTCGCTCCTGCTAAGCCAATCAAGCTTCCAATTTATTTGTGATTTAATAAACTGTGCGTTTTGGCCGTCGCCATCATTTTATTAAAACAATAATATATAGGTACATACCTATTTATTCTTTAAACAGTTTTTTTTTTGATAATGTTGATTGGGTATATTTATATTCTGTTAGAAAATTCAAATAGGTTCCACATGTATCTTTTGTGTGTGTTTTAAAACTTTGTGCAACGAAATTCATACCAATCATTAGATATTAAGATACGCTTTCCAAAAATATTGTGGCGTTTTAATTTTTTTACCGTTTCACCTGCCTATTGTTGGTTAAAAATAGCTTATGAATTTTTTTGTTTATCACAAGCTACGATTGTATTTTATTTTATTTTTAAATAAATTGTGTCTGTTGTGTATTTAAAATATTTGTTTCTCATTTATTTAAATGAAATACATTTCCTAAAATAGCTATGAAAGGTGAATAAACAAAAGAGTCTATCTAAAATAATAAAGCAATAAAAAATATATTTTAATATGATTCTATAGGGGTACGTACATTTCCTATACCATCCTATACATATGCATATAATATATTGTTGGGAAATTAAATCGTGAACATAGAAAATGTTGCTGACCTTATATGAATAAAATTAACTTTGAATTTTAAATAGCTAAGTGTAGTTTTAGTGTTTTGATTTGTTTACTAAAAATACGTTCCACTCGAAGCTTTCTTACGTCAAAAATCAGTATTTCTTTAAAATTTAAGTAAATCAATATATTTTTCAAGGTTTACCGGCAAAATTAATTCATAGCATAATTATTCAGCTATTGAATAATTTATTGGCATAAGGTGATTGTGAATGGTAAACAAAATGTGCTTAATTTATTGTGCCAAAGCACTAAAATCATCTTTTAATATCTAAGTGATACCTATCAAACATGGTGTTGCTATTGGACCAATGTCAAAGTGCTTCTTGAACTCGAAAAAAGTCTTGTTAGAAAATGACAGTTTTGGAGCCCAATTAGTGACTGCCAAATTAATTAATATTTTTACACCTATGTGTCTCATTTTAAAACCATGATGGAACCATGTGATTCTTTTTTTTAATAATTTTAAGTCTTAATTAAATATTGAATTGAAAATTGACGCTCAATAAAACTGTTGTAACTTGTACCTATTTATATTCAATTTCCATTATCTTATATTTGTTTTGTTAACTCAAAATGATGTCTTATAAATGTATTTGCCTCATATCTACTTAATTTAATATTGCCTATACAATGCTTTGTTTCACAGATTAACTTATAAATTTCTTTTTCTTTAACATCTTTTTTAGATTTAATTACATAATAAAAATGTGTTTCAATGAATTATTAATTTTTAACACGTGCCCTAGCATAATAACTTTGAGTTATGATGAGAAATAAAATTTCCTGTATTATATACATAATACATAGCTAGAACAAGTTGTTCGGCGAGATTGAGTAGAGGAAAATGCGTTGAAATAATAATTTGAAAATCAAAATGATAGATATTTAGGTATATGACTTTTAAATGAATTAGGTATAGCAATCTGAATTATTTCTTAAAATGTTTTTCATTGTCGTAATCATCAAGTCTTTTGAACCCGGCTCGAAGTACGGGACGCAATAAAAAAAGGCTATCAACTACAAATTCTCAAATACCTTCCACAAGTATCTAAAACAAAAATAAATACAAATTTATAGGAATTGAAAGGTCGAGTTATTAAAATCTTTTTTAATAACCAGTTTACCCTTTTCTGCATTTTTTTAGCAGTAAATTAATATTTAAGTTTAACTTAAATTTATTACATATTAAAATTAATTATCATTGGAGAAATATATAATAAATACAAAAAAAAAAATTTTGTTTTAAAGAATCAAATCCGATATTAAATGTCTCGATAAAAATTTAATTTAAATTTAAGTCGGTAACCTATACACAAAACACTATTTACCACCTCGAAAAAATAAAAATAAATTCCAAGTTAAATAGTTGGAATTCGATTTATTTTCTAAAAATGTTTCCATCTTTGTGCCAATTATGGCTTAAAAGAATATTGGTAATTGAAGTTGAAAGGAGATGCATTTTAATCTACACCGCAAAAGTATATAACATTATGTCATGTTAATATAAAAATAATAAACTCGCATATAACTATTTCCAAGCTTGATAATCCCTCTTCAATCAGTACATTATCTTAGTTTAACTCGTTATCTACAAAAACTTTATGATAACGAATGATATGTGATCACAACACGCCCATGAGTTAGATAGTTGACTTGCCTACATTGATATTTCCTTGATTCTTCGACATTTATTTGAATTCTATGAGATTTAAATGTTAATATAAAATACAATAAGTTATAAAAAGTTACATTTTTTAATGATGATAAAGCTTAATAAAACGTTGGTTTATCGTTAATTCTTCTGGACCATTAACTTTTCAAATAAGTAATTTTTCAGGGATAATTATTTTTTGTTGTTAAAGTGTGAAATTAAATTATTTAATGACACTGTACTATTATACTCGTATCTAATAAAAAAAATGTATAAGTAGCTTAAAAGACTATTCACATGAGAGCTCTCCGACGAATTAACGAATATTATACGTCCATTTTGACATTTTGTTCACATTGTTTCTTATTTACTCATCATGATTAACGTTTTATAATTAATAATTTATGATTTTGAGGTTAGTCGTGCATGAACAATTTATTCGTTTAAGTGTGGGTTGTATGTGGAATGCGAACAGAGCTTGACAATTCATTACATTTAGATTGCAATTCACGACGACAAATCTATCTTTCTGACAATTATATATTATATTTTTATTTACGCAGTCCATAAGGACTTATAGAATCAAGATTTTTGTATCTATTATAGGCGTTTTTCTTTTTTCGTTCAGAGCCGAGCACTGAACAGAGTTCGAACACATAAATTATGCACTGAACTTGTTCCAAACAGAGAGAGCTAATCATAAAAAGCAATATAACACAAAACCTACCCTTTTTGTAGACTGACACACACCCAGATATAGAAAATCAACTAGCGATCACCTTCTTTTGCTAACTTATGTATCTAATTATTTTTTTCTTCCTATTTTACTTCTTGACACTTATGGCATTTGGTGCGTCCAGCAATTTATACTCACATGCTCAGTGAATTATCTTCGAGCATGTCGAGTGCGATCTAAACATGTTCAGAACGAAAAAAGAAACATACATTTGGAGCTGTGCATGCTCTGAGTTAAAAAGAAACACAAAAAAATTGTTTGACAACTCAGACTCTGCTCTGAACTAAAAAAGAAAAAGGCCTTTAATAGATATAATGGGGTTGTGTCAAAATAAAGCATTCATGTATTGGCTTTGTGATATATAAGAGAGTCTTGCAACAAAAATACAAATATATACCCGCTCTGAAACATATCTTACTGGATTGACGCTCGACTATGGAGAGCATCGTCGTTGGTACATGCCAAAAATATAAATTTACCAACCCTTAAGAAAAAGGAAATTGATTGGCGATGTAAAACGAGTTTTCGATAAAATATCACTTTTATTTAGGCTCTATACATAATCCCCCAAAAATAATTCCAAAAGACAAAATCCCCCAGTGAGAATGGAGCAAAGAAAAAATCCCCAAGAGGAAAACTAAAAATAAAAAAATCCCCAAAAGTGAATCCCGAGATCAAGTTATAAAATCGCGCGATTTTATTGCTTGATTCACTACTTGCATCTTGCACTTCTTATTTGGGGTCAAGTTTAACAACATATATTCCTTATACAATACATATGAAATAATTATATAATAATTGTCTTCATCTTTCTTTCTTAATAAAATAAGAGCACAGTAGTAGTAGTAAAGAATAAAAAATCAAGATTATAATTTCACATTATATAGCATTGGCTTTTACCGTCAGAAGGAAAAAAAAGGGTATTTATTTAAATGATTACCATGTAATTTGTTCTTTAAATATTTAAGTATAACAATGATATAAAATAAAATAAATTGAAATTGACATTATTAATATTTTACAAGGGTATTAAAATGCTTCATTTAAAATTTGATTACGAGGCGACTTTGACATACTTATATAACATAGCCCATTCTTTACCATTCATGATTTCTACCGCTTTACTCCAAGTTAGAGAAGTTCTGCCCCAATTGGCATACCTTATTTTTTTTAGGACGGGCCAAATTTGCTAAGAGATGGTACGAATTTTCTGCTGATATGAGGTTGCAAAGTGAACATTCTGTATTTCTTTCTGGTCGATACGGTTGGAAATTAAGACGAAGTAACTCCCCTCTGGTTTTAAAGATTTTAGAGATTGCGTGAATAGAATACCGGTCATTGAAATAATTGTTGATTCCAAGGTTAAGTTGGGGACTTTTGTACATGATTCTAGTCTCACTCCGTTGCGCTTTCTCTGCAAACTCCCCGAAGCATGTCTCATCGATCCTTGCCAGCAACACCTCAAACGTTCTAATCCAATCCTCCAAACTGCTCGCCACCAGTTGGACGTTATACTGAAATTCCAGAACATTCTGCAAAAACTGAGATTTTCGCTGCAGCAGGTTTCTTTTTGGTAGACGATGATTTGGCAGAGCTAATATTTTCTTTATGTACTTAAAATGCATTTTTAGCGTAACAATATAAAACGGCGAAACACCGGTCTCCAGGTGTAGCATTTACGTAGGTGTACTTTCTAGAAGTCGAAAGATTTTTTTAAAGAAAATACCTTGTCAATTTTTCTACTATTTCGAACTGTTGAAAACCCCAAACCTATCCAGCATAGCACATGATTGATTGCATCACCGCTTCGAAAAGCTTGTATTTAGCGCTTGAGGCAACATTGTTTTTTCGAGGACTTCCTTCCAGTTACAATTTATAGCCTTTTTCGAGTCCCTTGTAGATGCTTATTGAAAGAAAGTTGTAACGTTATGAGTACTCCGACATATTTGTATTCATTTACGATTTCGAGTGATTTCATTTTCCCAGATCCATTTTTCATCTCTTGTATATCTGCCTGTTCCTTTTCGGAAAATTAGTATTTTCGATTTGTTGGTGTTCACCGAGAGGTTCCACAGGCAACAGTAAGCTTGCAATTTATTTATCATCATTTGCATCATTTTTGGGGACCCCGCTAAAATGGCAATGTCATCGGCATACATGAGTGCTTTGATGTTAACTCCCGCAAAACTGATGCCTCCAATTAAAGCTGATGAGATATCATACAAAAGGAGAGAAAAAAGGAGTGGACTAAGCAAACATCCTTGCTTAACTCCAGTCGTCGTATTAAACCAAGCAGGACCTACTGCCATTGCATTTTGTTCCTAAAGTCCGTGTATTATCGTTAGCATCTTTTTAGATATTCCAAGGCAGCTTAACTTATAAAAGAGGTCATTCCTGTCGATTGAGTCAAAAGCGGATTTTAAATCAACGAAGAATCCATAAGAACATAGTATACAGTGCTTTCTAATCCGTTTTACTTTTATTAAACAAACAAAAAACCTGCTTTCGAAATAAAAAAAAAACAATTTATCATAAAATAAAGGTTAAACAAAATTAATAACAGTCAATTCCAGAAAAAAAAACAAAAATTTTTTCACATTAGTCAGATAATAACTAAATTATTAACTAAATCGTCCTGAGCCAAAAAAATATATTGGGTATTTTGGAAATTTTGGCTAAAAGGAAAGAACATATATTACGTATTTTGTCAATAGGGCTCCTTTTCCCTTGGGGGTTTTGTATTGTTGGGTATAATTTTATTGGGGACTTCGTCCGATGAAGATTTTGTTTTTCGGGGATTTCAGTTGGCATCATATATGATCTTCCAACGCATTTACCTTATGTTGCTGCTATATGCAACGTAATATAAGGTAGTGAATAACATTTTTGCGAATACAGAAGTTATAAAGAAAACATAGGCAAATGTAGATACTGGATAGGATGCGTTAATGAATAATGCTGTAAAAGTAGAAAATAAATGTCCTTAATCGATCCAAACAATCCACTATAGTTGTTAACTTTATATAAAGAAATAATAAAAATATAACACTTTCAAATCACTGTAGGTAGGGGTAACCGGGGTTAGTTGTCCTCAGGGGCATGTAGACTAAATACCCATAAATTCAAACCTACAAAATTGTATGCATGTTTTTCGTTGCCCTTTCATTAACCACAGCTATCTGCATAGCCTCACATTGTATTTCGTCAGGAGTTTATGTAGTTCAAGAGTTATTGGGAAAAAACATTTTTTTTAGTTTATAAGTAATTTTTTTTGTTTTCATTTGCTTTGCTTTTTTCGGTACGTTTTATGTGGCTGGCGGAGACTTTTTTGTTTCATACATACAATATGTGTATCTAACTTTGCGTCTTTGTTCTTTTATTTCTATATATTAATTTCCCGTTACCGAAAAATTGACGTTCATTGCCACAAGATCTGTCGGGGTTAGTTGACTCATTTTTTTTTGGGGTAAGTTGACTCATGATTTTCTCGTGTGATTAACAGCAAAAAAGAAGTCTTGTAAGAAAAATATCCAGAGGCACTATATGAAGCAATCTCTAATGGACCGTGCGTTAAAGCTCATCTATACTAATCGGTGAAATAGTATAGGTACCATCTGTTGCTCACGACAATAGTGGATTTACTGACGAAAACCGTGAATGAAAACATTTATCCTGATTCAGAGCTCATGGGCTATTTTGCATCTGACAGGTATTACAAAATACCTAGCAATCAATGTATTTATAAGCAGCAATTTTTTTTGTTTATGCAAAATTTCAGTTTCATACTCCAAACACTCAACATTATAGCACCATAGCGTTGGTCATCTTACCCCGGTGCTTGGGCTAGTTGACTCACGGATGGTCATTTGGCAAAATTTAAAAAAGCAATACTTATCTATAATATATTTTAATGAGAGTATTTTATTTAGAAAAACAAAAGGATGCTTTATTTATTGGAGCTTAAATTTTATTGATATTTTAGTTTTTTGTATATAAAAAGAATAGTAAATTTTGAGTCTACAAGCCCCGGTCTCCCCTACTAAGTTTTTTTCACGTCGAACACGGCAGAAAAAAACTAAGAAAACACAGTTTTTCTTGCAAAGTGTTAAAGATAAGCCATAGTTATTCAGTGCTTTCGATCGATAAATCATTAAAATATTTGAAGAAAAAAACCAACGTGTTTAACCTACAATCTAAAATGTTCAATGAAACGACCAACAAACTACAAACAAATAAGGCTGGTATGCAATTGCTTGCTCTCCTCTCATTAGTAAAACATTCTTGACAATTTACTAACTACCATTGCGGACTGGGTAGAATATGAAAAACTTAAAATCCCTATACTATTTATTACGACACAATCACTTACTTACTTAAAGTCACCACTTTGTTTTTTTTTTCTTGACTTCACTGTACCTACCCACCTATAATAGTTACCATATAGTTGCCTCCATTATTTTAGCATAAAATATCAGCAGCCATTTCGCACTAGTTTTTGTTGGCACAAACACTTTGTCACGGTCTTTGGCATTTAAAGAGTCACTAGTGGGATTTGTGCCTTTCAAAAAAGACCTCTCCATTCAACCGCAAAAGGCTGGTGGATATACGGTACGGAGTGGAAGGCCGGCCGGGCGGGGCGTGCGGTGACACGGGCGGAAACTACAAAGCTTTGCGAAAATGTTCTCTTGTTAAAGGAATTTGTATCTGAAGGAAATTATCGAATTTTCTCCATTAGCTGTTTTTCTTTGTTTTGTTAGTCAGCACCACCCGCCGCGCCAGCCGTCTATCCAGAATTATTTGGGGAGGGATATTTTTCAGGAATTTGACTGACAACTTAAGACTCAAACGGAATATTTCTATAGTTGAAATTTGTCACCAAAGTGTTGAAGTATTTTCCATGGTGCACAAAAACTCGCTTGTGCTCCACAACACAAACAGGAAACAGAACGCCTGTTCAACTACCAACAATAAACCTTATTCTTATTTGCATTTGATTAATTCGATTGTAACTACAAACCTATAGATACAACGAGTCTAGAGTTAATTTTACTATCATTAGCTATGCTACAGCACCTACCCTTGTTGTATGCTAATAACATATAAGACTCTCTCCTATCATCACAGATACCTTACAACTAATTAGACGACATTTAGAAGAATGTTAGATAAACAATTTGTTTTTTTTTTATTGTTCTTTGTGCTGGCGCGGAAATTCGAAGCGAAGAACAACGTCAGAAGCAATAACATTGTGTGTTCTCTCCAATTTCATCACATTTAACATTTTCGATCGATTCCTGCAGGGGGGATGTCCCCTTCAGCATCAAAGTCAAAGCTAACATAATCTACAGCACAGCAGCTCCAGCTAAACAACATTAACACCAGATACTGACATATAATAAAATTGAAGTTTTTATCATCTAGCTAATAAAAGAAACTATACAAACTACACGAACGCTAACGGATGACATGCCACACTTGTGTTTGGAACTCCTACATTATAGCTATATGGGTATATCGGATATTGTGTGGATCGTATTAATGGGGCTTGGCGGATTGATATGTTGGTTTAGTGTAGCTAAATGAATTGGTGGAATCCAGAATCCATGGGAACGACCAAATAAGAAAAAAAAACGGATTCACATTTAAATTTAATTCGTTCTTTTTGTTGTTCTTTGTGTTGTGAGTTGACAAATCTAATGAATTTTACAGTCGTTTTCCTTTCGCTTCTTCCGCGTAAAGTATCTGAAGAATGTTTTGAATTTTCTATAAGAGTTCTTATGAGAAAGGATCTTTGACAATTGACATTAATCAGGCGAGGAGATAAAATATCTAAAATAATTGAACTTTTTTTTGCGGTAAAATGTATATATACGTTAACGTCCTCGAGATCGGCGGCATTATACACAACAAACACACAATAAAACAGGTGCGTCATGTCAAAGTATAACATACACAGCAAGGTCGTCCATTTCATTCTTCAGGTGTTAGAAGCCGAATTCAGAAAGGTTCAGACCACACGTCCAGATCGATGTCCCAGATTACTTTTGTATGCGGATGTCTTTAAGGAGATAAGTGCATTCAATTGCTGATTTGAAAGAAAATACATTTATTTTAGTGCAGTAGCGGCGGCTATGATAAATAGGTCAAAAGTGTTTCGCTTAATTAAGCCGAAAAATGACAACACAAAAAAATCTCATATCTAATTCCTTTTGTGGATCGTATCTTCAAATAACAATACCCACTTGTGATAATAATCATTTAAATGTTTTGCGACATCACAGAGCTACCTAATTAAATGCGTACAGCTACTGATGGATAAATCGGCCTATAGGGTCGTTTTGCAGCCAGGCAGTATAGTGGTTGTTAAAAGAAGAAAAAAAAAACCGACTGATATACTCGAATCCAGGGACTGCTGATGATGGATGCGCAGAAGGCATCAGGCAGTTGTGTTGTATTTTTTTTTTGTTCTCATTCTTAATACCTACTCGTCTGCCTATGTGCCTTTTTCGGGGCTGATATGTTATGTGTATTTGGTAAAATAATAATACAAAAAAAATCCTGAATCTTGCTCTCGTTCAATTGATGGTAATTATCTCTTTTTTGTGGTATCTTATATTATCGAAGGGATGAATGGATAATCGGTAAGGTGGTAACCTTTCTAGAATTGATATACCTACTAACGAGGGGATAATGTCACATGAATTTGACATGATTAATGATGTACCCTATATCTGAAGGATATATTAACTGGATTAATGGTTGGTAGATTACTTCAGCTTCATTGAATATGTTTTATAACAGAAAATTGATGAGGAACAAAATGCCTTCATAAAAAATGGAATTTAAAACTTATTAATATGTTCTATTTTATGTGGAATATAAGTTCAAGTATTTCTTTTTTATTAAGACTGACGACGTGAGCTTGTTGTAAAACTTTTTAGTTGTGTGAGTTAATTTAATAGGATAATTTTGATGTTGGACTTTGTGGAACATAAGTTTACAATTTCCTTGAAGTTTATAGAGAATTTTTGAGTATTTAAGAAAAACTAAATGAATTGACGGATTAATTCCACTTCCATGTGTACAGAATATTTTAAGTAAAAATAAAATAATTCAAAGCAAAATTGCTGCATTAATAAAAGAAAACATACATTCCACAGATTTTCTTTCCAAGCAAAACTTGTTCATTGCCAAAAGTCATACTGTTTATTTCACTTCCAGCATTTGCTTTAATATTTTTAAATTTCAAAAAACAACAAATACATTAGAGAAGTATCTATATATTCTTTTAAAACCTTTCAAATAGCTTTCTAAAACCAAATTTTTGATATGCCGATTTTACAATGATGATTTCGATGATGATTTCCTTTCCACCAAATGTTAAGTTAGGAGACAACAATTTAGAGGCCAAGGCCTTTTACTCCATCGTCAGTCAAGCTAAAAATACGACGCGATAAAGGGTTTTAATTCTAATTTTAATTTCACGGGTGAAGACTATTAAATTATTTTTATATAAAATGTGAAATAACAACTTAATTACTGTTGTAAATATTCCAATCAATCATTTCAATCAAATTATATTCCTTTCACAAAACTCGTTCAATCTCAATATAACAAAGTCATGAATTAACAAACAATTTACTTGTCTAACTAAATTACTTCCTCTTTTCTGTAAATATGAATCACCCTTCATGAAACGAACGACTGTTTGATTCCCTTTAGCCATATAGTCCAATAGCAACATTCAACATCAACAACATTCTAAACACTTCTATACTCAGAACTCTATGAGCACTTACAGTCGCTTAACGATTTGTGGATCGTATCATATGAATGAAGTTAATTTATTCACTCACATTCTGCGCCCCGCATTTATGAAAATTATTCATTTTTATCTTAACCATTTAATCACCGTTTCTAATGCGTGTTATTCTTCGAAGAATAAATAACAAAAAAAAAATAGTTATGTATAAATAAAATAAAAACAAAAATAAATAATCTGATGCCAGAAGAACCAGACTATAGCATACCACACAGCACCACAAACAAATCCTAAAGTCATTGTTGGAAAAATATGAGCTACTAAATAAAACATAAAATTATGATACAAATTGCTATAAAGTCAAACCATACAGAACGGTGGCGGTGATGAGAGGTAAAGTCAGCGAGGGACTTAGGCATTATAAGTGTCTATTGGGGGCTTGTGGAAAATGAGAACATTTTCGCATAATCAACACCGCGACTAACTTATCTATCACAGTCATTTTTTTAATACAGCAGGGAATACATAGAACTGATAGGGTTACCACCATAAAGTATGAATAAATTTTTTAAGAATTAATTTGAATCGTTTCCAAAAAAAATTACTTTCACAAAATATTTTCCACAATCTTACTCCGTGAAATTTGAAGAGAAAATTGCAAATAAGTTTAAAATATGTTTTCTATATAACCCTAGGCCCAAATAATGTTTCACACTCTGTAAAATGAAATACATTATTTACAGCTTATGTAAAAAATATTAAACTCTAACATTTGGAATCTAAGAAGAAAACTTGAACAATTTCACGCCAAATATCGTCTGCGTATTTTTTTTAACTAAAATTGTATTCTAGAAGCCTAGTATCTTATTGCAGTGAAAATTAAATATTCATACAAATGTGAAATTTGTATACAATGTGTGAAATTTGTTATATGTTTTACTAGTTTAGGGTTTGCGTCTTGCTCTATATCAAACGAACAGAAATGTGGGGTTTTCTGCAGTGTAATTTTGGGACGCATATAACTTCACTTCTCGAGAGTGATAGAGAGGGAAAAAAAGATTTCGATAACCAGTTCTTCTTGCAAAAAGTTAAAATTAATATTTCACCGCAAGTGATTTGAAATTACGAAATGTAATCTAGTGTAGACAATATTCTGAAATTTATTAATTTTTCATAAATTCTATGGTTGAAGATGTAATTTTCACGTACGTTAATTTAATTTTAAATTTTATTCTGTAGATGAATTATAACAAAATTGTTCGTATATTTATTTGTTGAAGTGGAACATACGGAATATTATAATCCATAGCTACACTTGTATTTCTAATCCAAATATATAATCTTATAAATTTTGCAAATTCCCTAGGGGCATAGATTTTTCTTAAGTTCCAATTGAATAAAATAATGCTAAATAAATGTGGAACGTATACATTTACTGGTTTTGATTAAAAAAGGAGACATAAAAATAACTCAATTTAATATTCCTCAATAAAAACAAATATTACATTTTGTTCCAGGATTTCCACTGCTGTTTTTCCCGTGAAAATTATTGTAGAATATATTGTAATTCCATTATTTGACAGAAAGGTCTCTTTTCAAAATTATTCGTAGCTTAAAAACCATATTTCACAAAACAAGGTCTCATATTTTTAAACATGGCAACCCTGAATACTCAAAGCTAACGAGCGAACAAATTGGAAAATTGTTAAATTATAAAAATTGTAAAATTGTTATTTTATTAAAATTGCACCATATACGAGTACTTGTTAAGATTGTATGCCCCCGCCGACCCGAGCGCGTACATACCTAAACCGTACTTGTAAGTCTTAAAACCCAAGTATAATCACACTTATACAATGAGAGTGTTAAGAGATATTGAACATCTCGGAAAGTTTATTAGTTAGCGCCGCACTTGAATTGTTATTCATAGTTCTAAAGCAATCAACACCAGATAATCACAACTAATGGTTTTACACTTTTTTTTGTGTGTGTCTCATTTTATTATTAGTTTCAATTCTAATCGCTAATTTGTTAACCTATCTGAATTACAAAGGCCCACACACACTCACACACACGGTACGGAACTTTTTTGAGTAACTATATGATGGGTGGCATATAGCGTAAAGTATAGGTGGGTATAAGATATTTGCAGGTAAAAAAAAGAGAAATTAATTACGAATTGTTTAATGTGTGTTATTTTCCTGTGTTGAAGTTTAGTTGCGCTTTTGCGAAAAATTTTAAGGTGTGGCATTGGCAGTTAAAAGTTAAAGCATGCAATATACTATTAACCTCATAATATGCATTTTGCACGCTATTTTCAACAAACCTACCGAACCACCGCAGACCGCACTACCGACCAACTAATGGGCTCGTTTAAGGTTTTCTTGTGGAACAACGCATGGGTCGGATATATCACATTCGTTATAGGTTGCTATATTAATTATTATTATCGTGGCTTATCTGTTAGATGTTTTGTTTTAGATACATTCGCACCTTATTTTACGTTTTTTTTTTATTGTTTAATATTTTTTTCATTTATTCCACACATTTGTTCGTTTATTTGTTCAAGCGAATGATTAATGTTCAACATCAGCAGTAATTTATTTGCATTAAATTACCATATCATTTTTTTTATTAACAAAATTTAGGTTTACCTGTTTTATTGATTTATTATAGCGCTAGAGGTTTGTGTTTAAATTTGGGTTTTAACTAATTTTTTTCTTGTCAATACAGACCTAATTCATTTGTTTCCAAAAAATTGGATTCTATTGATCACCAATCAGTAAGAATTTATTTTAATCAGCATTTTGCATATTTAGATACAAGACTTTTAAAATAATACTTGGTGTTCTTTGTTAAGTTGTATTTGTCCTTGTTTTATTTTATATTTTTCAGATACTAATTAGTATTTCTTAGGTTAGTCTTAATAGTCAACATGTTGTCACTGTTTAATTTTTCAAGAACCAATATTGTTAAATGCCAGTTTTAGCGTGTGGATCTTAAGTTTTATTTTTGTGTTACGTGTTAATTTTGTGAATATGTTTCATGTCAATAATTACTTTTTGTTAATTACTTGGATTTATTTTATGTAACAGTGACTTCTGGGAAAAAAAATAGGCATAAGAACCATTAGGCATGTTTTACAGTTTTATACATTTTGTTTCAAAATCATGAGTTGAATTTAATGTTGTACCCTTACTTTTTATTCAAACTACTAGCGTATAAATAAAAATTGGATCGCCAATTAAGTTTAATCGCCATCTTTGTGCAGTGTGCGATATAATTATGACATTTCTGAATACATAAATGTTAGTTCATGTTGATTTTCTTCTACCCTTATTTACCTATAGGTATATTTATTTTACAGACGCTAATTAATTTTCAATGGCTTAACTTTGCAGTCAATATATTGTTAACGCTTTATTTTCGAATAATTGACTTTGTTGAGTGCATACATTAGCATGTGGATCGTAAATTCCATTTTCGTCTGATAAAAAAGGTGTGTTATTTTCTAAATGTCAAAGATATTATCTAATTATCGAATGTGTTTGTTATTAAAAAATATATTGGTTTCTTATCTAGTTTTAATCTTCAATGAAAATGAAATGTAATGCATTCCACAAGCTATTTTACGTGATATTTTTAATACGTTCTACACTGTTTTCGATTACTACTTTATTTTAGATTGCAAATAGCCTACAAATGAATATAAAAAAGATAATGTTCGACATTTAAATAAATTTCTTTTAAAAAATTGAAACCTGTGAATTGAAGTAAATATAAGAATTTCAATCGATTTTCAAACAATTCTTCATTCATTCGTATTCTTTGTAGTCTTAAAACAAACGTAATTTATGGAAAAACAAAATCGACTCAGGTGCAAGTCATAACAATTTATAGATTTTTTTGGTTGGCTGTTTTGTTTGACTTTTTCAATTAAAACACTTGTTCTCGTGTTAATATTTGTTTAAAAAAAATTCGTATCTGATGGCCTTATATTCTGAAATAATTGATTAATAATTCTGAAATCACTGATGTGGAAAATAGGTTTCTAATAATTTTGTTTTGCGCGCACATGATTAAGTTGTTTGCTGTTTTTTTTTGTTTTTTTTTTGTTTCTTTTTTTTGTTCGTTTAACTGACGACGTCGTAAAGTTATTTGGATATTTTGTTTACAAAGCTGCTCTGGCTGCGATTCAAGAGGAAAGCATCTTGAAAAATCCCATTTTTTTCTATACGAAGTCTCGATAAAAAACCCAACACCTGCATATCAATTGGAGTGAACCAAAAAAAAAAATCATATCAAGGTAACTTAACATTTTTGATGAATGAGAACTCATAGATCATAAGTTTGTGTTTAAATATAAAGATAAAATTCCTAATGAATGTGAAATATTTTTCCTCCATACTTTCGTGTGGGTTTTGACAATGACTCTTTTGGATTCCTACGTTTTTTTTTAAACAAAATTTTTGTCCGCCTTCCACAGAAATTAAATCAAATTAAGAAATATTATGCGCATAAATAAAACATTTTCAGGAAGATGCGTTATAGAGCCCAGGTGTGACATAAAAGTGAAATCATAAATGCCATAAATGCATGAAAGTGAATAATGATTTATATCTACATCCATTTATCGACTGTTTTATTGAATTCCTAAATCAGAGGTATATAATTCAATTTTCAAATTTTGTGCGCCAATCTATCAGGTATTGTGAAATATTCCATTGATCAGAAGGAAATAAATTAATATATTGGCAAATTTATATTCATATCTATTTCAAAAACAATTGGTTTTCATTTAAAAATGAACAGCTGTGGAATGTAAATTTCCTAATTAGTAGCAATTTTATTTTCACTGATTGCTAAGTTCTTATCAAACTAATGAATACGTTCCACACATTTTTCATTGCGATATTCTCGCCAAAATGATGAATTACATATATTATTTGTTAATGGTACCATTTTTTTCATTTCATGAAAGGAATATTAACTGCATTCCACAATCAATATAACGCGAAAATGTTTGACCAAATCATCGCTAAAGGTCTCCTCTCAAATTCGACATAATGCCGACGGCATATGAAATTAGTAAAATTGAAATTGTACAAACAAAGTATCAGAAAATATCCATGAACTTTGCTTTTTAAGTTGCATTTTGAATTGAAATAAAATCTGTGGAATGTAAGATCGAAAATTTAATGAAAACAAAATTATTTGAATCTGAGATGAATTTTCCATTAGAGAGGCAATCTTATATCTTGTCTTAAATTGCCTTAGGATTCGAGGAATGTGTATTTTGTAATTCAAAAGAAATAAAGTTCTCGATAAATTGTTGAGTTTATAATAGATATATCGATTACCGGCAATTAAACTTCCCCACATTCCCATGGTGAAATATACAGAAGTGTTGATGACTGTATATAGACTTCTGTTTCCATTGTTGTAGGTATATTAATGACCCACGATAACAACAAAAAATCACTGTCCAAAGATGCTTATCGAAATTAATTAAATAAAACGTTTTTATTACACCCGTGCGATTAAGATCCACAGCTTAACATTCAGCCTTCGTATACATATATTTCAAGTGTTCCCTTTAGGTGAAATTTATTGAATTTATTTTCTTTTCGTTCACAAAAATCTTATCTGAAGTTTCAAATCGCACAGGAAGATATCTTTCAAGTTGATATTATAAACAGAAGCGCATATCCCTAACATTATTATACATCTGTGGCGCGCCAGATACATTCCACACACAATCCTCTTGTAGTTCATTAATCCTTTCGTTACTGTCCTCCTCTCACATTTTTTTGTTATTATTGTCAGTATTACCAAATTTATTAGATTACCGATTTAATTTTATTGTGAAGTTTAATTTGGATGTGACATTCGGTTGTGGAACTACAAAGAATAAAAAATAAACTCAACACAGATGTGCCAAGGGATTGCCTGCGCCTATATAGCTCATTAACTACCGGTTTTTGTCTCCTCAAGGAAAAGATACTTTTTCTTTGTTTACTAACTTGGAGTCTTCTAGATAATAATATTATACCCAGTGTGTGCTGGATTTTCTCATATCTAAAAGCCAAAAGGTGCTCCTTAAACGAGTCCATATATATCGAACATTTAAATTGTAATTTATCTTGACATTCTTGTTAACCAATTGGTTGTTTGTATCTTTAACTTTATTATTTCTACCTGAATTCTGTGTATCTTCTTCTTTAAGCGTACACGTACACAATACACATGGTACATGTATCTTCACATAATACAATATATTATATGACTGAACGTGGACATGAAAACGGGTGAAAATAAGATGCTAATTTGAAATCCATATGTCACTCGGATTTTATTGTTACTTCCATATATTTTGATATATCAATTAAGTTAATTCATTTTATTAGCTCCAACTCTCCACTCCCATACTATACTCGTATAATAAGGGATGATGCTCTGCTAATCAAATTCAATTTATATTGTGGACTTTGTGGATATCTTGAATGGAAGTTGTATTTAATTAGTATCTATCTACATAGAAATCAAATCATATAAATTATTGAAATGTGCGAGGACAAATGTGTAGACATGGACTGCCAAGCAAACCATTGAGGTGTGGTGTTGATCCGCTGTGGGAATCATCAGATGTGCTAAATTTAATTGGGCTCCACAAATTAGTTGATTTTTTATTATAACCTTCGGCTATAGTTATGGACACAAGAATTCAAAGATATCTTGAAGGCAGATGGAGCATCAAGATGAGGTTTATGGCTGGATAATTTCGCGACAGTATTTTATGACTAGAGGAAGTGTGATGATGGTGTGCATGGTTGCCACCGAGGAATTTCGAAATCTAATTTTCTTTCCTAAAAATCGTTAATAATAATTTTAAATAGAAAAAAAATAATATTATGTTCCTTAAATATATAAAAAATATTGCTTTTATAAATACATTCTACATAAATGTAAAGTGCGTTACAGACACAGAGTTTTCAAAGAAACAAGAAATTAGTTTTAATAAATAAAGCCTCACAACAAATACGATCCACACTAATTCTACGTGTGTTAAAATGTTTTCTGTCTTCTTTTCTGTATGATCTGTATATCTATCTTGTTTTTTGATATTTCGCTAATAGAATTTGATTAAATGTTATGTATATCTTAAACAACAACGACATTTCTAGTAAGCACATTCCACACTCGAGTCTTCAAATTAAAATGAATAACTTTTCATTGAATCTTTTTCTAGAGGATTTAGCAAAACACACCTAATGATAGCGAAAAAAACAAAGAGAATTAATAATGGAAATAATATAAATATATACGTTCCACATTACTTGTACTTATCTTTGGAACATAAATTCCTTGTCTGAAATACTTCATTTAGTTTTATGATATATTCTAAAGGCAAATAAATTATAATCGGAAGATTTAATAAGCTAAAAATAATAAATGTACTGTACACATACGTTCCACACTTATTTATCGCTACTTATTATAAAAAAATATTTGAAGAAATAACATTTTAACATTTAAAGATATTATTTTCTTAGTCTTCTGTTCATTTAAAAAAGTATCCAAATTGCAATATTTAAAAACTGCACGCTGGCAACCCGATTATTGTAAATTTATTTTGATGTCCACAGGACATTTTGATTTTATTCCCATTCTTTTTCGAAGTTTTTTTTTCTCTTGTTTGTCATTAAATCTCGTTTGGCTAAAGATACATTTTGATCTGGTAACATAACTCAATTAATTAAGCGATGTGCAATAAAAAGAAAACTGAATTCCATATAAAACAAACCAACAACAACAACACCATCAGCTCAACAGAATATAGAGACTTAATTTAAGTGTAGACTTGAATTCGAATTAAATTAAAAACAAAAACACAAACACACACTTGCCTCGCCTCGCCACACAAGCCCAGCTGTGATTGTTGCCATAAGTGACAAATTTGGCTCTAATTAAAATTTCTATAGATACAAACAAAATGAAAACTCTTTTTATTGTGAAATCTCCCATCGAGCAGAATCCAGAGTGCTGTATTAAAATGTGCGAGCCATAGTTGTAGATAGCAAAGCGAATAATTACTAATCGATGGTGCTACATGCCTTCAGGTATATACACCATCTATCTATACTGAGCTGAGATACAAAATGTACGTGCTCAGACTAATTGCTGGTTCATGGGGGGTAAAGAAGCTTAAGATTCGAATACAAAATAAAACTTAAAAAATAAAATCCACTCTCCTTTTCGCATTTAATTTCCAACAACGATCGAGGGAATTCGTTAAATCAATGAAATCAACACGCGCAGTTTGATAAATTAACAAAAAAGAAAAAAAACAAATAAACATAAAAAAACTACAAAATAAAAGGACATGTATTTAAAGGCCTGTTCAAGTAGAACTTGAATTTACCAAGTCGGGTCTTCAGGTTGTCGTCGTCATCATCGTAGTCGATGCTCGATCGTCGTCGTCGCCTATAGTCCAACCTTATACGAGTGATCCCCTGTTGGGCAGTAATAGATAAAAATGTGTATCTCATATATGCAACCGACCGCAAAAGACAATTATGGTAAAATGCGAAACCTATACCAAGCAATTAGTAACAAATGATCAATTAATTTTGCAATAAAAATTACTAAAACACGAATTCACCTTGTGGATAGTAGTGAATGGGGGTATGTAGAGGGCAAGCGTTCTCTGATGGATTCAAAACTAACACACTCACACATACATCCGCCAAAAAGGAGTATCCAAAACAAAATGTTCGCACAAAACACAGCCTCTGAAAATGGATAAGAGTATCTCATCTTACAATAAGAGCAGACTGTATAGGAAGCCATGGTAGAGTTTATGGTGTGATTTAAAAAAAAAAAGAAGAAGGATTTCTGTTTAGATCTAGAGTGATGAAAAATCAACAACCAAATGTCAATCGGACGTCAAATTGAAAGAGTTTTTTTTGTGTATGATAAGTTGACAGGTGGGAATGTGAGATGATAGAACATGGTGTGGAGGATGGGTCTTGGTTGATTCATGTATGGTCATTTTAGTATGCCACTGGGAATTTTACACTCAGGAAAAAGATTGAATTCATGAATAATGAAACAGTGAAACATATAGATTCCACATATTTTGTACAAAAGCCGGTTGAATAAAATGTTGAGATAACTAGTCAAATACGTTCCACATTAATTAAACTCTTCTATAGCCCACCTTTAGTCCTTGTTATTAAATAAGAAGCTAGTTCCACGTAAATTCTACAGAAGTATTTCAGTAGTATGTGAACTCTTTCTTTCCACTATGAGATATTTGCATACAGAACAGCGTTGCCGGACAAAAAATTTTGTAAGTACCAATACTGACAACAGAAAGTGCCATTATAGGCCACTGGGTGCCACCAACAAAAAAGTAACAAAATTCTTAACATTTCATATGTAATTTTAAATTTTATTTGTTTCACCTGAAAACTTAAGGAATAATAAGAATAGGTAAACACACAATAATAAATTACATAATAGATAAAATTATGGGGTTTAATGTTATTTAAGCGTGAAACAACCGTTTAAGCTGATGTACTACCTGATCTGATCATGAATTTGGATATATTTGAAAACATTTGCTCGTTAATTCCTATAGTGCCATTTGAAGCGTTTGAGTGCCACAGTGCAATTTGAATTGAAAAGTGCACGATCGTCCCACTTCGGCAACGTTGATACAGAAGTTGGATAAGAGATTGTCTTACTGCTTCCATTTTTTTCTGATGAGCAGGCGGCATTTGTGTCAGTTATATTTTTTCTCTCGGCCTGACGCTTTCTCATCTGTATCGACTTAGTATAAATATCTGATGTGCATGTGGCACATAAAGCATATGATTGAGGTATTAAGGGTCACGCAGCAATCACAAGGAAACCCATATAGAAAATATCTTTCGGAGAATTTTTCTTGCAATTGATAAATCTGTTAGAAGAGAAAATGTTCAGTCATTGCTAATAGTAACGTTCTATGTAAAAATGTGGAGGCCAAACTAGTATTGATAAAAACTAGTATGCCAAAAATGCTATTAATCAATCAGAAGATGTCAGAAATTCTTTGCTGCTGTTATCTGACTATGTATAATTTATAAAGCCTTCATCCGTCTTAAGCTAGATAATAACTCCCACAATTGGGCAGGAGATCCTTAAAACTCATCTGAATCACTTTGAATGGATTCAAATTAGAGCTCTACAAATGGTAGATGAAAGAACTATTATAGAAACATTTATATCTCTCGATGTTTTTCATTAGTTTATCTCATTTTTTATAAACAATTTTCTAGCGAAAAAGTGCGTTGACTTTATTTCCTAAAACTATTCAATCCTAATAGTTGCATTTCTGGAAAAGTCTATCAGTTCGCCCTTGAGTCCAACTGCGGATTCACTGTCAAGTACTTACAGAGATTTTTTTCTTAGCCGTACAACAGAAATGTAGAATATATTAACCTTAAAGTCGAATAATATATTCCACGCGCAAAATTAAAACAAAAACAAAAGCTCTGCTCTCAGCTTCAACAGTTTTATTGAATTTATGATTAGATGTGAATTTCTTCAATTCAGGATTGTTCACCAATTTTCAATCATTTACATCAAATCTTAAACCTTACCATCCACAGATAGTAAATAAATTAAAATAAGTAGGTATGTCTAATAAAAGACTTTGGAATGTACTCAAGGTTGAATAGACTTTCCCTTTGAACAAATATCGAATGAAATTAAATTAGCCTAGAAATGAGAAAAATATAATCAAAAACTTAATGAAATTGGCTTTACGTTTCTTCTTCTGCGAGGCTCTTTTTTATCTTACTTCTAAATCTCTTGCAACTTGAAAGTATCTCTGATTGTTATCACAAAATATTCTGACCCTTTTAATTTTAAGTCTTATTGATTCTAAAAAAAAAATCATAAAAACAGAGAATATAACGAGTGGTAATCATGTACCCCTTCAATATGTTCCACATAAAATATCTGCATATTTTAATAATTATGAGTAAACAAATAAAATCAAAAAATCAAAAAAAAAGATTCTTATCAATGGTTTTGATCAAATGATCAAATGGCATGATCTTCAAACTTTCTCATAGAGATCATCTTCACAAAATTATCGTATTCACTTATTCCACCCGAAAGCGAAAGTTATATCAGGATTGAAGATTAAGTTTGGTTCTTTTCTTAAAAAAAAAAACTTAATAGCCATTGGAGTTTTTGCATCGGAAGTCTAAATAATAATGTGTCTCATAAATAGGCTCGTTTAACCCATATCACACAACACCTTATACAAACTATAAGATACTCGCGCTGCATCGATATAGCAAGTATTTCTTATATTATCTGCAATTCCCATCACATCAGGATCGATTACAAACGACCTTATCGTCGTTATCATCAATCCACGCTATTAACAAGATGTCGTTTAAGTCAACTTTAAGATCAAACTGAAATAAAAAAAAAACAAAAACAAAAACAAAAACCCAAAAAAATGTCATCCAATTTTATTGTTTTCTTGTTTATTATTTTCTCTTTCTTTTTCGAATAACCCACAACGAAATTCAAAACCGTACATTAAGAAAAAACCTTTAAAAACCGGTTGTTGTTTAAAATTGTTTTAAACAAATATAAAAAAAACGTAACTTCAGATCCATGTTGTACTAATTACAAAATTGGGTCCAAAAAGATACTTTTTTTTCCTTTTGGTACGAGACACCCAGTCATAGTCACTAGTCAGTGATTTGAGGAGAAAGAAAGATTGGTTCAACTTTGGTTGAGAGGATGAAAGAAGGAGATTCCAAGAAATCATGGCAATCTGCATCTACAGCAGCCTCATAATACCATGTCGAACATTTTCATTTCGCTTTATGAATGAATTTCGTATGCTAATTTGTTGGATATTTTTTTGTATCTCAGTAGTTGGCCTTATAGCTTATTATATCCATCCCGATCTTGTATATCTTGTGGAAATATATATATATCCCTGGATGACATGAACAAAAAAATGTCAATTTGATGGCACATCAATTGTTGGGTTAATAATCCGTTAAATGCAATATTTTACCAAGAAAATTATCATTGTTCCTTTAAATAATGTCGTTTTGTTTTTCTCATTTTATATATTGTTGATTGGGTTGAGGAAAATGTATCTTTAGCGTGAATTTATTTAAAAATACATGCAGTGATGCATTTAATTAAATTTTCTCAACACTACGTCAAGTTTGAAATTAAATTTCACTCCATAGATACTTTTTATTTAACAATTAATTGTTTTTTTTTTTTTGCTTCTGGTAAATGTGAAGATAAATCACTCGTCAGTTTCAGTTAGTGTATAAGGGAGAATTAAAAGAAGAATGTTTGAATGTGCATGATCTCGTCTGACCCTATTTAAAAATCACTTAAAATACCATCGCACTTCGGTGTGACATGATATCTTGTATCTTTTCATTTGCGCGGCACGATAAATGCGAAAAATTTACGAACAAAAGACCTAAAAATCCCTTAAATTGCATTTTAATCTCGAAATAGATACATTTTGCTAACCTATGCTCGTCAAAGAGTCTGCCGGTAGTTTGTTTAAGCACAAATTTTATTTTTTTTCTTCATCTTTTGTTTGTGGTTAGCAAAAAGCAAGCTCCACAGATATAGGTACACAAGAAAACACTCGTATTTTTTGCGTAGTTTTTTAGTTTGTTTTTTATAAAAGAAAAGGCTTGCAAACATAGGCCGATGTAGCTAGCAGCACAGCGCAGCGCGGCGCTCGATGTGCCTTTTTCTTTAATGTCTGACAAATAGTTTAGACAGCGAATTTATTGGCCACTTAGATAATTATTGTTGGAAATGGTTTAATTCTTTGTCACTTTGTGGTTTCTGCTGTCTTATTTTTTTTTGTCTACATAACCCATCTATTTTTAGTTAAAAAAGATTTGTATCTTATACAAATTTTTTTGTGGATGATGTGCCAATTGCAAGAGAGAACAGCAAGTCTATAAGAAAAAAGGTGTTGATTGATTTGCTGCCATGTTGCATATGGGTACTGGTAGGTATATTGATATTGCATGTTGGAAATCTTTGCATGCAATATGCCATGCTGCTTGTATAATGTCAGTCATTTGGCGTAATTATGTCTAAAATTTAAATCTTTTTCTGATCATTTCATCGGATATACGCATTTTAATCTTATGTCTGTGGTGCTATCTGCATGTCATTTGGAATTCGGTGCATTAATTTATGTTGCTTCGCGTTCAATTAACACTTTTCGCTTCATTTAGTCGAGTAAATAGTCCATGCCACCGCATAGAGTGTGTTAATAAATATTTTATATAAATATACAGCAACACACATATCACATTTGGTTTGGGCATCATTAAACGCACGACCCTATTAAATGGTGGAATGTATTTCAAATAAGTATGTATATCTATCAACTGTTTTTTTTTTGGGATTTTCCATCTAAAATATAAGGGACACATATAAAATTGTGTGCGATGTCTGCTGCTTGCTTTTCCCTTATGAGCACACCACAGCTCTCGTCTCTTGTTCGTTTCAAAATAATGCCATTCGAATGAAAAAAGGCGGAAAGTCAACATAAATTTTAATTCACGATTTGTGGCATTTAATTCATGGAGTTGAATGTAATATGTGTGTTGTTTGAGTATAAACATTTTTAAGAGTTTGATAGGGCATTTTCATAAGAGTTTATGTATTTGCCGACGGAGAAGTGATATTTGGAAGATTTATTGAATGAAAAAAAAAATATTTGGAATACCACTACATACTACAATTCAGGAAGGATGAAGTGTTTATAATGAGGCTATTAGGGTGGTTTCACATCTGTCATTTTGTTGAAGATTGAATCTTTGTTGCATTTGATTTGTAGATTTATTATTATATTAATTTTAATGTTACAATTTTTATATAGAAGAGCAGATGTGTTGTTGGGCGAGCTACTGGTTCTTAAAGTTTAAGATATTTTTAACTTTTTCTTTATTTTTTCATATTTTGATTCAAAAAATGTAAATAAGACGTCAAATGTGTCCTAAATCACATCAACTTACTGCGCATCTCTTATGAAATGTAGAGCACACCATTTTTTCTTTACACTCTTAATTATAAACCTTTACTTTGTGAAACATTTGAATAGGTAGGCAGCCAGACTTTCTAGAAAAAATATTAGTATATACATATATATATTTATGATATTATTATAAATATGATTTTTTCTTTCTGTTCAAGGCAAAAAATTGTCATTTTTGCGTTTATATGGCATAACAATCTTTTGTGGATCGTATTGTGAAATCTAGAAAAATTAAATTATTTGTTTTCAACTTTGATCTAGGTATGGGCTATATGATTTTTTTCATGAGTTCTAAAATATCCAAATCTTAAGACATATTATTAAGGTACCTATTAGTCAAACAATTAAAAAAAAATGATAGAATAAACTCCGATGCGAAAATACCATCCTTCTTTTTGTTAAGGTATTCGGAATCTTGCATCACATTTAAATGTATTTTTTTTATATAAATGCCACTTAGAATGCTTTCATGGAAAGAACTACAAGCTTACTTCAAATGAAAAGAACAAAACATACATTTAAGATGCTTGTGGATCGTAAGCATAATTTATTAAAATTCATTCAATAATAAGAATTTGTATGCATTTTTAAATACTTTACTTATTGATAATCACGGACCTTTCAAAAGTCCTTAAAAATCTTGCACGCCAAAGTTATGATGGTATTACTTTCCACTCAACACATTTTATAGAAATATGCAAGTCAAATACTTATATGTTATCATGGAACTGGTTCACAAATTCGATAAACAATAATTTGGTAAAACTTCTTTTGCCGGATTTGGTTATCTTGCAATTTTGCTAATTTATGTATGTTTAAGAATTTTTAAAAGCTTGTGGATCGTATCTTGAATCAAAATTCTATTCAAATGTGATTTAATTATAAAGAGGCAACGCCATTTATCATTTTATTTGACAACTATTAAGTAAATGTTTTTAACTACGTCCAAAAGCTTGTGGATCCTATTCTAAATATTCCTTTATTCTCAACAGCACTTTCAAATACTTGTTTTCTTTTTCTAAGCATTTAAATAGACTATAAATATTAATCATGATTTTTTTTTAAATTTATTTCAGAAAACAATGAACCACCAAGAATTAAATGCAATCTGCGCAAGCACAAACCAAATCGTAAACCCCGAACGCCATTCACAACGCAACAATTGCTTTCGCTGGAAAAGAAATTCCGCGAAAAACAATATCTGAGCATTGCTGAACGTGCCGAATTCTCCTCCTCATTAAGGCTGACCGAAACGCAGGTGAAAATCTGGTTTCAGAATCGACGTGCCAAGGCGAAACGCCTCCAAGAAGCTGAAATTGAAAAAATCAAAATGGCCGCCCTAGGACGCGGTGCACCTGGAGCTCAACTCTATATGGGTTATTTTCATCCAAATTTAATGCATTTAGGATAGAGCAACCATAATAATTATTATCATCAATATCATCATCCTAAATTACCCCTCGACCCCAAAATTGCTGTGATGCTAGAGCATTTTGTAAATAAAAAAGATTAAACGCAAAAATTAAATATTATCTTAAGTTACACACAAATGTCCAGTTAAATATTTAAAAAAAATTCAAAATAAACAAAAATATTAATATCTAGTTATTATAGAAGAGAAAAAATTCAAAGAAGATTGTATGTAGTATTATTAAATGGAAACAAATCAAATTTCCCCCTCGATTGCTGTATCTTCAAGCAATTAAAGTCAAAAACTAGTAAAAATTATTAAGACAAACTGCAATAAAAATAAAAAGATATAAAATTGTAAATATTAATTGGATCTTAGAGGCAACAAAATTTAAAATATAATTTGTATTATTATCACCACGTGGTTGTATTAAACATTAATTCAATTCAAAAATAAACCCAACAATTAAAAAAAAAAAAACAACAACAAACTTTAACAGCAATAATGTATAAAATATTGATTGTATTTTATTTTTTGTACATATTATTAGTAAAACACAAATTATTAAAAATAAAATTTATAAGGAAAAATATTCAAAAATCAAAAAATATTTTCACTATTTATTTCGTCTGAATTTTGTTTATATAAATAAAAAAAAATTAAAATCAATTTTTCAAAGATAAAATTTTAAAATGAATTTTTTGTACTTAACATTGACTTAAGCGCGAAAAGTTTAATTAATAAATTTATGTAAATACATACATCAATATATATATTATATATTATAGAAGTATGCGGAGAGAAAAAACGTAAATGTTATATAAGATTTATTATTGTATTATTGTAACCTTAAACAAACAAAAATATAAAAACAAACTAATTGTATATATTATTTTAAACTATATTTAAAACCAACAAAAACAAAAAAACATGGAAATTCTTGAGAAAAAAATTATAAAACATTCATTTTTAAAGAAAAATTAAAACAAGCAATTGTTTCATTTTTGGATATAAATATTGGAAGATTGGTTATGCCGACGGCATTGTTTACGAAATACATATCTGCAAAAGTCGCTGAAAATTTAAAGTAGGTAGTAGGTATGCTATGCGCATGAGAGCGACCAACGCATTTCGTTCACATGGCTTTAATTTTATTCGTAATGAATACAAGTTGATAGTCTGATTTTGAGGTTAGTCGTGCTCGAACAATTTATTCGTCGAAGGGTGGATGGTATGTGGAACGAGCATAGAGTTTGACTGTTTGTAACAATCAGATGCAGTTCGCGACTACCAATATTGTTTTCTCAAATTTATCTTATTTTGGCGATTAAAAAGTAAATTTTTGTGTCTAAACAATTTTTTAAGAATTTGTGAAGTATTTAGGTTGGTAAATTTTTTAAGTGGAATTTATTAATTTATTCGTCGGTTGTTAAAAGCGTTTTTCATGTGAAAAGTCATTAATAGGAGATGATTAGTTTAGTTATTAACGTTAATATTACCAAATGATATCTGGCTAAGATGTTTTGATGTACCTTACCTATATAATACACGCAGATGTAAGTAATAGGTCTGTAGGAGACATAGGGTACGGTAGGAGGACCGATTAATGGGACGGTTTAATTCGTATAAGTGCAAACGTGATTGACTGTCATTTCCTAATATTTAGTTCCAAGTAGTTTTTTGGACACAGAGGTTGGCAGTCACATTGCAAGAGAGCCGAGTAATGTACCGACGAAATTGTCGTGTATTCACGGTATAAAAAAAATAAAAAGCCTCTCCTCTATGTTTAATATATAATTCAAGTTTTATTCTAAGTCTAATTTACCCTATGGTTGCGGTAAATATTCCACTGCCTTGATAACTGGCTACCGATCGAATCTCCCAAAACTTGCAGTAATTGTTTTCTGTTATCACTTCAATATATGTTTTTGTGTGTGCACTAGTGTTGCCAAAGTGCATATATAACAAAATGGTCTTGAACATTTTGGTATTATCTTCGGGGTAGTACAGTGGTATAAGGAATGTTTAAGAATCAATTCGGTATCGCTAATGGTAAAAATAAAAAGTAGTGTATCTAAGTGGATACTTTGCGGAATGCCGCCGGAAGTGGCTATAGAAAAGAACTGGAGTGGGAAATATGATCTGAATACTGTAGTAGCTTTTTACCATAGACTATATGAATTCGAAGCCTAGACTGTGTAACTTGAAGAGTATACAAGTACATATATGAGACATTTTTTTCAAAGATCTTAGTGAAATCACTAAAGATAACGTCAGTCGTCAACCTTCTGTTATTTAAGGCTGCTAGCGTAAATCGTTAATGACACAATTCCTACTAGGTTAGTGGTTTCAGCCCTCCATTTCTGAAAGCCGTATTGTCGAGGATGTCGAAGAAGTAAGCGCCTTACAGCTACAGATGCTTTCGAGTATATTGTTCGGTTGAAAGCTTGGCAATTTGACGATAGTTCCTGGTATTACCATTAGGAGGTTTGGTTGTGAATTGGGGTTAGAAAAACTGAGGGATTAACATTGAGATGAAAATGAATAAATAAATTGTGAGAGGGGGAAAGACAGAAATGCAAAAAAACTTATTTAGAAATATGGCAAGGATATCATCAAGCTCAGGCGGTAATTCATCCATATAAGGGGTTTGGGTGTCCGACCCGATAAGACTTAATGGTTTGTATATGGGAACAAAATGGACCTGAAGCCGAAATTTGGTAAGTAGTCGAAATATGTAAATGTTTGAAGGGGCAAGCAAATTGGAAATAGTGAGTGGTTAACTTAAAGTGTAATTATTGAGATTAATACTACGTTTTACGCACTTTATTCGAATTTAGATTATCAGAATCCAAAATACATATTGGTTTCACAAGCTTCAAAATATTAAGATGTAGCTTAGTTTTGACAGCATAATGCTAAACGTGAACGGTGTTCCACTTTCTCGTATTACCTCAAACGAGACGAAAGTTTCCGCCTTTCCGATTAATGTTATCATTTCGATATGGGAATTTGTCAATTCGACTTGCTAAAACAACTTATATCTCGAGTTATTGATCGGTGATAATGTAGTAGGTATACATATAAGAAATAAGAGATTTAGGATAGCCGATTGATTTGCTTTAGTATTTAATAAAATGTCTTATAGGATCATAAACAAGAGTGGTTTGCATTCCAATTGGTAAAGGGAGCAGTAAAGCTCGGAGAAGTTGGGCCAAGATATGTAATTACCTGTAATCGATATTGAAGTGGTGGTAAACGTGAATTTTGTAAATCTAATGAAAAGGAAGTTAAGTTAACTTAATCATAATTAGCCGCTAGACCAAAATTGGCGAATGTGAGTATTTGACATTCCCGTTTGTGAATCGCTTAGCCGACTTCTGAATAAAATGTTAAAATGAGGCACATGTGCATCACGTTACGGTCGCCTTTATTATGTCATATGTATATGATATTTTTGACAGAGTTTTGTTTTATTGAAACTAGCGATTCAACTGAAATAAATCGTTGAATTGTGAAACACATTTTTCAATTTCTCACTGAAAATAAAATATTTTTTGATGAAAAAATGTAACTAAGCAACTTAGAAATAGCACTTGTTATAGATGTTGATGCTTATGTTAACTTAAAAGTAACTCAATTGATTTCTATAATAAATATCGAGGCATTAATACAGATGTTGTCATTTTTTAGTTGCCTCATTGTAGGCTTTTTAGAGACAGCTAATAATTGTGAACATTTGCAATTTCCATGAATATTGTTGGGAATAAAAACCAAAGATTAACTTTTTTAAAAATTAAAATTAATGTTCGGCATCCCAATAAGACGCGCAGAAATTCAGAGCTTAGAACTGGTAAAACTTCAAAATAACGAGTCAAATACCACTGTGAAATATACATCTGGACACATTTTTTTTTTCTAATGAGCAAATAGATATAGTTGGGCTACGGCAGCATTTCTGTAACTGCACATCCATTTATATTTCAACTATTTACGACCCAACCATCATATCATATTCATATGCAACCAAGCATTTGTAATGCGAGTCCAGTATGGTGTAAAATTAATCCATTATATTGGGTTATCCATTTTTCGGTTTCAAAAGTAAACGTAAATAAAACACATATGTATAAAATATTTTTTTTTCATGATATTTCTTTTTTATTATAGAGTTTGAACGTTGGCATTATGTTTGAAACACTACATCATTTTAATGACCACCACGCGAATTGTTGCAAGCATCGATTCTTTTGAGGTAATTTTCGACCACATTTTGACATTTTGACACATATTGCGCGGTATCTCAGCCATAACTTGACGAATGTTTGTTTTCAAGTGTTCAAGATTTAAAGGCTTATCTGCATAAACACGGTCTTTCGCGTAGGCCCACAAACAAAAGTCCAGCGGTGTCAAATCGCATGATCTTGGTGGCCAGTTGATATCGCCACGACGAGAAATTACGCGGCCAGTAAATGTCTCTTGCAATAAAGCCATATTCGCTCGAGTTGTGTGGCATGTCGCACCGTCTTGTTGAAACCACATATTCTCCAGGTCGTATTCTTCAATAGAAATAAAAAAAAAGTCGGTTATCATATGACCATAACGCTCCGAATTGACGGTGACAGTCGTTTTCAAGGAAGTAAGGTCCAATCACACCTCCGGACCAAAGAGCGCCCCAAACAGTGACTTTGTAATGACCTCTCTTCTTTACTTGAGCATTCTAAGAACCCCAAATACGACAATTTTGCTTATTCCTGAGAACGACGAGGAATTGACACATTCGGGTCTTCGGCAACACTTTCACTTACAGCAGCAATATTTTCAGTCGTACGAGCGAAACGATTATGAATAGGCCTTACAATATCTGTAACCAATCCAGTCTCTTCAAATTTCTTCACAATTTTGCCAATTGCTTGGGTAGTTGGACGATTATGTAAACCATAATCTCCTCTTAAAGCACGATATACCATTTTTGTAGTAGGTTTTAACAATTTGTATGCGTTGTGCGATAGTTAAGCGATCCATTTTCATAAATGTCAGACATTCAGCTGAAAAAAAAATTGGTTTAACAACTTAGTTTGACAGATATCGAATTCCAGCCCTATACTTTTGAAACCGCAAAATAGATAACCCAAAATTTTTAAGGGAAATATCCTGAAACCTTGAATGCAGATGAATAGGAGCGAACATTCCGACTGTCGAAATTATGTTTCAAATAAAATTGTCAAGGATTGACAATATTATCCTGGAACTTTTGAGGAATTATTATAGCCAATCAGCAAGAGTGTTGCTGAGACCTAACTTATCTCAGGATTGTTGTATCCCAAACAGGATATGTACTTTAAAAAATGCAAATGGTCAACAGTTTTACTTTCTAACATTAACGTCTGTTCCAAAGTATTGTCAAATAGTTTTTGTATTGTAATTTGTTTAAACTTCAACACAAGTTTTGTAAAACAATAATTTTTTTTAAATAATAATTGGGAAATTTGGTGGTTAGAAAAGAAGACTAACATTTTCAAATTTAAGATTATCAAGAAATGTGGAAACAATGACAAGAAAAATTAGAAGAAAATCAAAAAATAAAATGCACGACTTGATCGCACGAATTTGCTCTTGTAGCTAACAACTTTAATGTAGCTAACCATTGAGGTTTAGTTAGCTAGGTGTAGTTATCCTATGCAGGTTCAAAACCTATGTAGATAAGATTACCCTGATTCTTAGTATAATGAATTGTGGAATGGTTGATTCAAGGAATAGTCACATAGGTACTTATACCTACAAATGTATATATTTAAATCTAAGTTACGGATTTTTATTATGTAAGTTAGGAGAGTAAAATTTATATCTACATATATATATATATATATATTGATGGAACCTAACTATGTAAACATGTATATAGGTATAATAATGAAAATGAAGGATGTAGGTGGGTAGGTAGCTATATACATACAACTGCATAATTTAGGTCAAATATGCATAACATAATATTCTATGTATATTATAAATGTATGAGGGCCTACATTATATTTAGTATTCAGTGAAGTACACAAGTTCGTAAAAGGGGAATAATAATAAGGTAGAAATAAATGGATAATACGCATAATTAAATGTTTTTATAAATTGCTTAGTCGTTATAGTTTGAGGGAAAACAAAGATGCAATTTTAATTCATGGATATATAAGAATGGATCAAAAAAAATTCAAAAATCGTTGGAGCGGTTTCTTAATAAATTAATTTTGTATGTATAAAATTTTGAAAACATTTTTAGAAAAAAAATCTGAAACGCCATTTTGAAGATAATATTAATATACATATGAAATTCAAATTTCAAAAAATTGTGTGTCTGGTTTTTAAAAAATCGATTTTTCAAGAAAATATTTATTTTATTTATTTTTTAAAAATCGAAACATTTTTTTTTTTGAAATTTTCGTATTCAGTTTTATTAACAATTTTAAGAAGCATTTGTGCAAAAAAAAATTATTTTAATCGGTTCACCCAATATTGAGAAAGTCGAAAATATGAAAAGTGGTTCTATGGGAACTCCGTTAATAGGTACACAAAAAGAAATATTTTTATACTTGAAAGTGAACTGTACTAATCTAAGACCATACAAATTTTTTTATAAAAATTCTTGGAGTCATTTTTGAGAAAAACATTTTTTTCTTAAAGGTTTTTTACCATTTATATTGGAGGTACTGTTGTTTCCCGGTCGCAACTCTCAACAGGAGATTATTCTGAGACAGGAAACTCTTGAGAAGGTTTTGCAGTTCAACTACCTAGGCAGTATTTTATCAATTGATGGTGGAACGGAATCTGATGTTGTCAGCAGGATAAACAAAGCTCGTAGTGCTTTTGGAATGCTTTCTCCCGTGTGGAACTCCAGCATAATAACGCTACGCACAAAACTAAAACTCTTCGAGTCCAACGTGAAATCCGTCCTCCTGTACGCCTGTGAAACCTGGAAATGCTCCGCCGACATCTCGAGCAGGCTACAGGCTTTTATCAATCGCTGTCTTCAATACATTCTCAAGATTCGATGGCCACAAATCATAAGAAATGTTGAGCTGTGGGATTGGACTCACCAGAGAAGGGTAGATCTTGACATAAGTAAACGAAAATGGCAATGGATTGGTCATATTCTGAGCAAACCAAACGAGAACATAGCAAAGCAGTCCTTCGGATGGAATCCTCAGGGTGTAAGGAGAGTTGGTAGACCAAGAACAACATGGAGGTCAACTGTACTTAATGAAGCTCAGTCCTTTAACTTCCATTCGTGGGCTCAGCTAAGGCACCATGCCGTGAACCGAGATAGATGGAGGGAATCTGTTGCTGCCCTATGCTCCAGGGGGAGTTAAAGTGTTGCTGCGAAGGCTGCAGCGACCGGAACACATATTATATTTATACTGTTGTTTCTTATTTTAAAAAAATAGTTCTTTTAACTACTCAAGATAATGTCAAAAAACCACCAAATACGAAGTTTTGAAAAAATCTATTAAGTGGTTTTCGAAATTTTGAGTTTTCAAAAAAAAAAAAATAATTTCCAAAAAAAAAAATATCTACAAATTTTGGTATACAATAGTGTTTAAACTTTTTTAGGAGCTTCTGCGTATAAAATTTAAAAAAAATCAAATTAACCGTTTCCGAGAAAATCGAAAACCAATAAAATGGTTCTACTAGAGCAGTGTTTTTCAAAGTGTGGGTTGCGACCCTCTGGGGAGTCGCCAAGACTTACTCAGGGGGTCGCGGTCGCAAGTCGGGAAGATTAAAAAACAATTGTTGGCCAAATTCCTAAACGAAATATTTGCAAGACAAGTCTCAATTTAAGCTAAGGAACGAACCCGGTTAAATTTGAAAAGCAATTGGTTTGCCCAAAATAACTTTAAAACTTACAGCATTTTGCACAAGAAAAAAGAATAAACTGTGTTTTGAGACAGTCTACATTACATGGATTTTTATGTTTGCATTTAAAGCCCGTTTGTTTTGCATTTTTTGCTCAACATTTGCGTTTAGGAATTTGGCCGTTCTCAGTCCTGTAATAAACAAAATAAAACACGAAATTTTTTTTTAGTGAGACGGGTGCTTATTTATTTAAGGAATGTTTACACTTTGGTTTTAACATTAAGACGTTAACGATTAAGTCATTTTACAAATTAAACCTAAATTTCTTCTTATTAATTATATATAATTATTCTTATATTCTCTTCCTATTAAGAGAACGTGAGTTTACATAGATATAAAGTGGCGAATAGCACTAAAAATCTTAAAGTCTGTTTTGCCAGCTCTCAAAGTTCTAATTTTCTCTTTATCTTGAAATTATCAATAGTTGTTAAATTGAACTACATTCTCAGCAGCTATATCTATAAAATTTCAATTTTATCGGCGAGTTGATCTGATATATTCAAAACGGATTTATTGTCCATCTTTATTTATTTCCAGAATCCAGTTCTGGAAAGTAATTTGATAGCATCTTCGTTGATTCTGGTTTCAAATCATAAAGAGAGTTTTTCTTCTCAGACGGACGCTTCGAAATGCTTCTGGATATCCTAAGGAAAACCAAATGTATTCATTATGCTCATTCGTAAACACATCACAACCATTTTTGTCGTTTTTACTTGACAATCCGGAAACTTTCTGGACTCTTCTGAAAGTGTTCATTTGGCAAAAAAATTAAAGTTCTTATTCTGAAAAGAAGAGAATTTTACTTCTGGATTTGAAATCAGAATCGAAACAAGATGCAATCACACATTCATATACCTAAACGACAAACTCGACTCTTGTCGTTTTTTCTATCATAATTGTGCAACAAACATTATTTTTGATTGTGATTATTTTCAGGTACACCATTATTTTCACATACATATACAATAACGATAAAATTCAGAATGGTCAGAAACAAAAAAAAAAGTGTTCAGTTGGGATCCGGGATTCTTTTGATCAATAAGTACTCCCGCTTCAAAAAATAATAATTGGCAATTCTAATGCGCACATAAGATTAAAAAAGTTTAAATTATTGCAACGCTTGCACCATTTTTTTTTGTTTTTAACTTTTGGCAGCACGGGCAAATTTCATCGCGAATAAGTAAAATCTCGTAACCATAATTAGACTGGGTATGGAAGTGTAGCATATGTGGCTTTTTAAATAACTGACAAAGTATTTTTAATAATGTGGGGGTCGCCAAAATCTGTTTACTCTCAAAGGGGTCGCGTACTCAAAAAGGTTGAAAAACAATTTTTTCCAAAAAAAAAGTTAACAAAATGTAATCTTTCCCTTCATTAATGCACTGATTTTTTTTATAAAAATCGTTGAAGCCGTTTTTGAGAAAAATAAGATTTTTGTTTTTGGCCAAAAAAAATTTATATGGGAGCTACTTTTATTTGTCGTCTTAAAAAAATGAAAAAACATGTGGGCATATTACCGAAAAAACAATATGTACCAAGTTTGAAGCAAATCGAACCGTTTAGGCTGCAGACTCGAGGACAGGCAGACAGACAGACGGAATTGGCGGACCCACTTTTTAAGTGTTCTCTATGATTGTAATGTCATATTTGATTGTTAAAATTTTTTTTTTTACGAATACATAACTTGCCTTATACATTGTACCTAAAATCGCAAGTAAAAATAAAGTACTGATAGCCTTATGAAAATAGAGAAAATGCAAAATAAAATTAACACCTGAAATGATTTTTTTAAGAGCTCTTTTGTTTTAAACATGGCACAGTTGTTGATTTTCCTCAGGTCGCCAGGTAAGGAGTTCCACCGGCCCAAAGCATACAAAAGAAACTGTCGTTTTGAAACAACGTAATTATAGTTGGTAAAATATAAATTAGTATATTTCTTCTTTATGATTTGGGAAAAACGATCTTTTCAAATAATTACTCAGGTGCTCTCGTCCTCATCAAATTGAATAAAAACATACAACTTCACACCCAAATTTATAAACATGGATTATGGAAGGTTTAGGACTTATTCCGTGGAATAAGTGCGAAATGCTATTAACAAAATAGAATTTCTGCTATTTGATGTTTACCAACTTATTCCTTCGCAAGACCATATCGAAGACGGTGGTCTAGTGAAGGACTAAGAATTGACATTTAAGAACAAAATTTAAGGGATATATAATAAAAATATATAGAGTTGATACTTATTATGGTAGATTTTGTTCGATTTGTTATTAATAGAATATCTTGGTCCATGGTCTAACAATTTTGTAAGTACATGGACTAAAAGTGGACTTTTTTTTATTAGGGATGTTACTGCATCCATATTGCTTTGCAGGGACATGTTTAAAAATTATTAAAGTATTGAGATTGAAGGACAAGGTCGAACCGGCGAAGTATGTATACAAAACGAATAACGTTATTGATAGCGACACAAAGTTTTCTCAGTGGCGTAGCCTGGATTTTTGCCGCAACGTGCAGAACCAATTTTTGCCGCCCCTGATTCATTTTTTCTGGTGCATTTAAATTTTTCTCCAGGATTAAGTAAATTCCTATGTAACGGGTTTTCCAATAAGAGGTGTTATTTTGAATAGCCCGCTATTTCGGTAGCTGTCACTTTTGAAGCTGTCATTTTTTGACATTTGACAAGTAGAAACTACGCTTTTAATAAAAATGGAACGATACACGCTTCAACAACGCATTGAAATTATTAAAATTCACTATAAAAATGGTGAAAATTTGGCAGAGACGGTTCGTAAAACTAAAACATTTTCGGGTCGTCGTGAAGCACCTTGTCGGACCGCAATACAGAAATTGGTGGACAAATTCGAGCTGTTGGGACAAGTTAGTGATGTGAAGAATAAAACCTGTGCACGTCGCTCAAGAACAACTGAGAATATTGCTGTTGTAGCCTAAAGTGTTGAAGAAAACCCAGGTTTGTCCATTCCTCGTCGTTCTTTGGAATTAGGCATTCCACAAACGTCATTAAACCGTATTTTGCATAAAGACTTGGGTCTTAAGGCTTATAAAGTTCAGTTAACACAAGAACTCAAGCCGGCTGATCATCAACAACGTCGTGTCTTTGCTGATTGGGTCCTTGAAATGCATGAAAATGAACCGGAATTTCATCGAAAAATCATCTTGACTGATGAGGCCCATTTCCACCTCGGAGGCTACGTCAAGAAGCAAAACTGTCGCATCTGGGGCTCGGAAAACCCAAGAGTTATTGTTGAAAAGCCTCTCCATCCTCAACGCGTGACTCTTTGGTGCGGTTTATTTTCCCGCGGGGTCATTGGACCTTACTTTTTCGAAAATGAGGCTGGAGCAACAGTTACGGTCAATGGATTGCGCTATCGAGAGATGATTAATGATTTTTTATGGCCTGAATTGGATGGTATTGATCTGGACAACGTTTACTTTCAACAAGACGGCGCTACGTGCCACACAAGCAATGAAACCATCGATCTTTTACGGGAAAAGTTTCCGGACCGTGTTATCTCTCGAAGAGGTGATCACAATTGGCCACCGAGATCTTGTGATTTAACACCTTGCGACTTCTTCCTTTGGGGCCACGTGAAAGATAAGGTCTACGCCAACAGCCCAGCGTCGATTCAAGACCTCAAAGATGAAATTCGTGAGGCTATCGAGGACATAGGGCAGCCACTTTGCGATTTGGTTATGGAAAATTTCATGAAAAGGATATGGTCCTGTAAGCGTGGTCTTGGCGGCCATTTGGCTGATGTTGTGATGTTGTTGAAATAAACATCCGATCATTTATCTCCAAAAATGCCATTTTTCTTTGAATATCAAAATAACACCTCTTATTGGAAAACCCATACATCAGCGGCGAAATTAACCTTTTTATGAAATAATTGTAACTCATAGATTAATGCTTCATTCATACATTAACCCTGTTCTGGTTAATGGAGATATACACCTCTTTTCCACATATTAGCCTGCAAGGGACGGTCCGTATTTTAGCTGAGTTTTATTATCTACGGGTCTGAGTTTGGGTTATTTTTTAACACGTATTACAAAAACAACACGAGATCCAGGTTTCTATTGGGGTTTCTCTCTGGGTTTGCATATATTATATATGATACATATCAGTACATAACCCAGATAGTTTTATTTTTACGGAGTGAACCATATGGGTTATTGGCGATAATAAAACACGGTTATTATCTCTTAAAATTTGTCCATGTTTTTGCAGTTTAATAAAAGTAAGTTAAATTAGATAAAAAACTTACCACAACTTATCTAAGATCGAATGTTGCAATTATCTTGAGATATCAACCATTGTAATGAAGGAGTCACAAATTCAAAGTTAAACAGTTGGCATAAGAATTACCTGTTGTCAAACAAAAAACTGTATCACTTTCTCCTTGTTTCAGAACTATTTTTAATATTGTATAGGTCTCATATTTTCTGCTTCATCATTTTTAACCAGCAACCAGAATTTCAGAAAAAGAAGCCGCCATGACCAGTAGATCCTACAATTCCAGGCAGTTTGCGGCATTTTGCATTTAAAACAGGATTAATTTCGTTTTCTAATTAAGATTTTTTTTTTTTTGGGACAATATGATTTTTTTAATTCACTTTATAAATCAATTATACTAAATAAATTTCATGTTGAGCCATAACCAAGTTAGGAAATTTCGCCAGTTTTTGGTTTGCCTACAAGCTGGTACCGTTATGAAACTGATATTGCTGCATCTGTCTGTAGTTTCACTCCACATAATTGTCGTTGGATTTCAAATCACATGTATTGTGTAGTGTGTTGTGTATCTCTGGTATCTATGCAGTCTGCAGTGCCCATGCCGATAAGAATGAGATACATGTAGTTTGGACCAAATCACTTGGACAACGGTCGATGATTATAGAGAACAAAAATTATGTGCAAGAGATTTAATAAATGTAATGCTAGAGATGAAATACTTTCTTGCAATAAGACTCGATCATACCTCATGTAAATAAAGTCCATCTCTGGAAGGTGATTGTGTGTATACCTTTTAAAATAATGAGACCAGCAAAAAAAATTTCAACAAATAAATCGAAGAAAAGCGGATTATTTGGTTTCTTAAGGCAGCGACTCCACTGCAAAAATATTTATTTCAGCCATTTTTGCAGACACTATTAATGAAATTTATATTTCTGTCTTATGTGGCAAAAATAAATCCGGAAAATCCATTCTTATCCAAGGAGCGTTTACGTTTAAGGTTTAAGGTACTTTAGAACTAATTTTTTAATGAAATATTGGAATTGCAAGAAAATATGCTTTTATTTTATTAACAACTGATACTACTACTACAATAACTTTATATGATATACTTTAAAAAATTACTTTCAAAAAAACTAATTAAAATACATCAATTTAATATGCATTTCGCCATTTTAAATGCCTTCTTCAGATATACTTTATTTTATAGTTATGTATATGCTTTTTTTTGTTTATGGAGTGAGTTGAAAAGAAGACATGTGTGGAATTGAAAGGCTGATTGGGGATAATAATGTTGCCACCGTGTGCAGGTGTATGATTTATTAGATTCATGTTGCCAGGAGTATGATATTTGTTGTTAGTGACCAATTTAAGATGGAATTCGGGCAGTCGTACCCCTGGAAATTTTTCAAATTAATTTGCTGGATGGAAACAAAAAAACAGAATAGACATACAGAACTAATGTGACAAGACTATTATGATATATTCTGGAAAATTGCCGCCAGAAACATGTGCCGCCTGCCCACCCCACGCTACGCCACTGAGTTTTCTTTGACTTTTCAAAAGTCTTCCGTACAAAAGAATAGGCAGGATAAGAGCTTTGACAAGGATCTATTTTGGTCTTGATTGAACGCAGCCGGCCAGCGGTGATATTTAGTACTCAAAGAAAAGAGCACCATATGTTTTGCAAGTGCGCGTGAAAGGTCAAGGTTTGGTTAAAAACAATATCCAAATTTTTGCAGTTGTAGCATACTGAAGCGTATATAACTACCTAACTCTATAAAAGGAAAACAAGCAGTATCAATAGGTAGAGTCTTTGTTTATGACGATGGCTTGGCTTTTATTTGGATTAAGTAGCAACTTATAATTTTTACCCGATTGGAAACCCCTCGACCTAACGTCAAACACACTAAATCAAAAAAAAACATAGCACCACCCTTCATTGAATGTTTTCTTAGTAATTTGAATATTTCGTTCGCTGATTTCGAACACATCGACAAAGGTTTCTTTCCATATTCGCGGTATTGAATCAGTGACTTTAAAAGAGGATAATATTAGCTCTGTACTGTATAGTGAATACTGTTGAGCACAACATGATCATGAGAAGCATTTTTGAAAAAAATGGGGGCCATCTACATAATTAAATTTTTCAAATTTGGGTATTAGGTTCGCCAATAAAATAATCATCTTCACTGAACACAATTTCATAAAGTAAAAATTGTAAGGACTCTTAAAATAATGTAATTGACAGTTTGCAATCTGACATATCCTTTGACAGATAAAACAGTCACAAGTTTGTAATGAGTAAAAAATACCCTATACTTTGTTTTATTGCTTTTGTCAAACTGCTAATGCCTAACGTTTATACCGGTGATTTCTAAAGGGATATATTCATAAATATCTCACAAAAGCTTGCCGATAAGCACGTCGAAAAATTATCAACAGCTGTTTACAACCACACAAACCGAATGTAGATCGGTTTTCACTTAGATCTTATCTCCGATAGTAAAAATGTGCTGGAATTGTAAGACATTTCTAAAGAACGGCATAAGACTTAAAGAAATAATCAAATCAAGTGACAGAGCATACATTTTGAATTTAATACAATTTTATATTGCATTATTTGGCAGATTCTTTACTCTTTATTCGCTTACGCTTTACTCTTATTTCGAAGAATACTGTGTTACCAACGGAGGGAATTACGTTTACTATTTTGAAGAACTGCCGTGTACATCAGTCATTGAATTATTGATTCCTTGATATTTCAGAGGCGTTTGATGTCTCGATGAATATCTTCTTCGTTGGATTAGAAATTACCTTTCGGATAGCTCAATACAAGTTGTATTTAACGGTTACATAATCTGAAATTTACAAAAGTAATGCTGGCGTGTCTGCGACCTTCTTTATCATTTGCATTAATCATCTCTTATATCATGGAACTTCTGCTACAGGGTGACGCACGAATCGTGCTACAAAAATAAAACGTAATAACTTTTTTTTATTATTTTATATGAGACTATTTAGATTTATCAAAATGCGATACCATTCTTTGCAGTTCGTCACTTTCGTCCAAAGGCAATTTAGGCTGGAGTTTGGCAAACTCGAGTAGATGGACCATTATGAGGCTGGTGAACATGTTTGCCGAATCTGGAAGCATCGAACGAAGACCGTATCATCGAGATCAAAATGTTCGGATTCAGGATACAATCGTGGCTGTTGCATCGGCAATACAGGCAAATCCAAGTGTTTCGACTCGAAATTTATCGGGCCAAATTGGAGTTAGCAGACGGTCATTACAACGGATACTTCTTGATGACTTAAACTTGTTTCCGTACAAAGTCCAAATTACAAGTAAGTTAAACCCTCTGGATTTGCCTGTTCTCCTGGAATTTTGCGAAAAATAGATTGCAATGGCCAAAGAAGACAACACATTGATAAATTGTTTGTTCATTTCTGATGAGGCCCATTTTGACTTAAACGGCATTGTTAACAAGCAAACTTGCCGTATATGGAGTGAATCTAATCCAGAAATGCTCCATGAGACGGAACAGCACCTAGAACGAGTCACTGTGTGGTGCCCAGTTTCATCAAGGTGTATTGTCGGGCCATACTTCTTTGAAGAAAACGGTGTAACACAAACTGTCAATGGGGACCGTTATTTAAAGACGTTGAAGGAGTTTTTTTACCCAGAACTTCGCCGAAGACGTATCCTTTCAGGAGGATTTGGTTTCAACAAGACGGAACAAGGGCACACGTAGCCACACAAGTTATGGCGGAGCTCCAACGAAAATTCCCAAACAAATTGATATCCAGAAACTGCACTTTCCGCTGGCATCCAAGGTCACCTGACCTGACTGCACCTGGGGTTATGTCAAGCTGGAAGTATACAAAACGAAACCCAGGAATTTGACAGAATTAAAGGAGTCCGTTAAGACAATAATTGAGGCGATCAATCCTTCAGGCCGCAATGAATAATTTTCTGATCAGGTGCCGCATATGCGTGGATGAGCGTGGAGGTCATTTGTGGTCTATCATCTTTTAAAGCCATTAGTTATTTAAAATAAAATTTAATTTTTAATCCAATAAAAAAAAATTAATGAAATAAAGGGTTTTTCAACAGGGGCGATACATAAGTAGAGCGACAGGGGCAGCAAACGACGCCATATTTCTTGCCGCTCTTTTGACATTTCTCTTCAGTAAGGTTTGCCATTTCATGATGAAAAGATATACGAGCCAACAACGAGTCGTAATTATTAAAATTTACTACCGAAATTCGGAGTCAGTGGCCTCAACGTTAAGAGCGCTACGTCCAATTTATGGTCGTCATAATCGTCCTAGCAGATCAACAATTGTGCGTCTAGTGGAAAATTTGAATCCACAGGCACAGTACAAACTGTTCCCGTGCCAGTGAGACAAAGAAGTGCGCGTAGTGTCGAGAATATTGCTGCCGCTGAGGATTCAGTTGCAGAAAGCCCAAATATGTCTCTCACACGTCGTTCTCAAGCGTTGGGCATCTTTGTGACATTGTTGTGGCGAATTTTGCGAAAAGATCTTGGCCTACATCCTTACAAGATTAAATTTACGCAAGAACTGAAGCCACTTGACCACCAGAAGCGTCGTATGTTCGTGAATTGGGCTGAACAACAACTTGAAAATGATTCGGATTTTCATAGAAAAATCATCTTCAGCGATGAGGCTCATTTCTGACTGAATGGCTTCGTCAATACACAAAATATTCGGTATTGGTGAGACAGCAATCCACATGTACTGCATGAGTCATCATTGCATCCCACCAAAATTACGGTTTGGTGTGGTTTATGGGCCGGCGGCGTCATTGGGCCGTACTTATTCCGTGATGATCAAAACCGGCACGTTACTGTGAATGGGGATCGCTACCGTTCAATGATAACCGAATATTTTTGGCCCCAATTGGATGATATGGACTTGGAGGACATGTGGTCCCAGGACGGCACCACAAGCCACACAAACCACATTTGGAGAACGTGTTATCTCACGAAATTGTCCAGTCGCTTGTCCGCATCGGTCGTGCGATTTGACGCCGTTAGACTATTTATTGTGGGGCTACGTCAAGTCTATGGTCTATGCCAACAAACCAGCGACGATTGATGAACTTCGTTCGAATATCGAATGTGAAATTGCAGCAGTATCGGCCGATTTATGCTTGAAAACCGTCGAAAATTGGGTTCAGCGTCTGGACTTCTGCAAGCGTGCCCGTGGTGGCCATGCAAAAGATATCGACTTCCATACATAATGGCATCGAACGTAAAAGAATAAAGAATTTTATTGATACCAAAAACCGTTTTCGTTTTATTTAAAAAAACGTTTGAAGCGCTCTTATTGAAAAACCCGATACATCGACTAAAATAAAAGTTACTTAAATTTCTTATTGTAGCATGATTCGGGTGCCACCCTGTATACGAGTATAATCCACTAAATTGCTTTGCTGACGACATTATTCTCAGGTTTTCATAATCGTTTTCATATTCACCTCCTTCTCTCTTGTACAAAAATACATTCATTTCTCACATGTTATGATAGAAACAATATGTCAAATATTGCGAGAGGTCTGTATGTAGTGGTATAAAGTCCCCTAGGTAAACACGTTAAATAAATAATTTTTCATCCGGAAAAACATCATAAAGACATAATAACTGACATCGAAGCAATTAAATGGATTAGACGAAAATAATATAGTTTATTTATTGCAATTACCATACATAGTTCTTTTGTATTTTGTATATCGTAAAAATTTGATTAAAATCGTAAATTTGACTTTATCACCAAAATCTGGTCAATTTTCCCCAATTACCAGCCCTATAAAGACTCTTCTCTTAGGTATAAATAATATCACTATCATCTTTTCCTTTGGTTTATATCACAGTCAACTTCGGTTGCAGGCTCTCACATCCATATCCACCCAACCGCCGTATTTATCATAATGTATAAGCATCGGCCTCCTGCAGCGTGTTTGGGAAGCAATTAAGCTATATATTTCCGCCTAATGGAGTGGTGATTGCGTCCGTGTCCATTTCGATGCGATGCTTTTGTTCAGAACCGCGAATGTACAACGTATGGTCAATGTAAAGACCCATCTTCGCCCAGCAGGACGTCCTTCACCATAGTCCGGCGCTCTATACTTTGTGTGGGTTGACGTTGATATCCAAATATAATTTAGGCCTGATAATATTGTTGCCATATACTTAAGTCAGTCAATTTGATATTACTCTTCATTGGCTGACTGTAATGCCGCCGAAGACGGCCACTGATTTAGTTCGCTCAACAGGAACTTATTCAAATAAATCGAAGGGGAATACGCAATGCAGCATTGCCCCCTGTTGGTTCTTATCGTCCAATCCAAAACGATAATCCCCAAAAACAATGTTTTTTGATTAAAATTTTCCGTAGACGAAGATAACTCATTCACCTTCAAGTGTATTTTTGCGCTAATATTGTCGACTCATACATACACGGCCCAAAATAAAGAAAACGGAGCCACCTTCATTTCGGTTGTGAAATTTGTTGGATTTATGGCTCAAAGTGGATGTGTTCGCTGTTTACTGCCATTGCCAGATATAGCTATTTGACATATAGCAACTGTCATCGAAAGACAAGTTATACGAGTTTAACTGAAAATTAAACAGAATCCACAATTGAAGAAATTGACACATTACAACGTCAAACTTCAGCGAGCGTGCACATAATTGAGTTCGAATCGAAGAGGGCGCAGCGAGCGCTGTACACGTAATTTTTCAATGTATCCCAGAAGATGTCCCAATAATAGAATCAGCAATTTTTCCTTCACACACAGACACCGTTCATCTTCGCGAAAAGCGCAAAATTTATACCAATCATTTGGTTTCTCGCCGCAGCAGCATCCAGCAGCAATATAGCAGCAGAAAACAACAACAAAAACTAACATACATAATGCAATTGTTCTGATGCGAGCAAAATGAACAAAGAAAATTGATTGACCTTAGCCAAAGGCTGCTGTCAGATTGATGTCTCAATCTGTACACACACGGGAAGCCGCAGGAGTGCACCACCACACCGTACCCAGAGGTTTCCTTCTGCAGCACCCATGGCCATCGATCGCGCAGCGAGGAAAATATTGTTAACGATTTTTCATTAAATTTATACAACACTGGTTATGTATGTGAACTGTAAGTCCACTCGAGATGTGCAGTCGACCCTGCGCCGCCGCCCATAGGTGTACAACGATGACTACGACTACGACGAAGAGGAAGGACGTGGCGGAGCAGTATTTGAGGTGTCATGAATTATTCCACAAGTTTTTATTTCTTTTTTTTTTTTAATTCTGTTGTGATGGAACCGCGATGCATCATCAGGGTTGCGCGTTGGGGCTATAAAAAGGCGAGAAAATTGAATTCCTTCAGACGCCAGCACTTAACTTAAGTTCGAGAAAAATTGCTACAAAAAAAATGAATAAGAGCAGAGGAAAACCTCTCAGCAAGCGAAAGACAATCCCAGTGATGACAGCTGATTACAAAGTGATCTGAAATGAGAAATAATCGAGATGCATCGAAACAAAAGATTTTACAGAACCTGAACTCATACGCGACTGCGGTAGCGGTAGAGGCCGACAGAGATTTCTAACTTTTTTTTTTGGTTGTTGGATGTGATTTTTAATGAGATGTAAATGAATATCTTGTAGCTATTGCAGATAATTTGCATTGTACAGCTATTTGAATGGGAAAGATTTTAAGATACGTGTGAATTTCACAAAAAAGTATCTAAGGACGTTGTTTATATGGCGGCATCGAGGGAATATCAGATTGGAAACTGCCTTTAAATACATAGCTGCATCAAATGGGTGGCACGAGTAGAAACTGCCATGTTTTCATTACATGTCGCTTCAGGAGCCAAACAAAATTGATTATCATTGATCGAAAGTGCCCTTAGTTGATTGTGATGGCAATACCGTAAAGTACTTACCAATAATACTACAATCCAAAGCACTGGTTTTCTGTGGATACATTGCAACTTAGTGGACCCATTGTAGATTGTCACCATACACTATCGCACAAATATGGAAAGTTAGATTATCAACATAAAAGCTGCATGTGATACCATTCTTTAAGTGCGTTCATACTGACACATATGTCCCGCATGACACCAGAAAACACAAGGTTCAATTTCAATACACGGGGAATAGTACTTTCGATCCCAACTAAACACGGACAAAGTTTAGGCAAGGAGATGAGCCATCAAGTGACAATTCTTCAAGCTCCATCTGGAAGTGGAACATGTTCGAGCGAAGAGCACGTAACCTAAGTACAGTAAACATGGAATAACAAACAAACAAACGTCTGCCCAACGCTTAGGACAAAAAAATCATTCGAATGATATCTCATCTCTCAAACATGGGATTTATCAATTTCTACTTCAATATAGGTACTGCATTTCTTATGATTTTAGACATTTTTTTATTTGGTTTTTGTAGCAGGTATATTTATCGCCGGCTTCGTAAGCAAAATTTTTCGACGGATATTTCGTACTATATGTAGCAGGGAGGGCGAAAAAGATGTAGGCGTATAGTCAAAAAATACATCGACTGATTTACTTGGACTACTTCGAGCGAATGAGCAACAATGCTCCAGCGAAGATAGACTTCGAATCCCGTCTCCACGTTCGATATAACGGGGAAGGCCGAACCATTTCTGGCTTATTAAAGGCCAAGCTATAGCTCAAGTCATAGACTGGATGGCTGAAAGGATTGGGGAGGATATGGAAAAATGCTGTGTTTAAGACAAATGCGTTTCTTGGGCCGGACATTTTTTTTAAACTATCGAATTTATAATTTCAAAGCTACAGAAAATTGTAATGCCCATCCCTGGGTACGCCCATTTTTTTGCTTCTTTTATAAATAATTAAGAAAATATATTAAAATGAAATAAGATCTGTGACATGCGGTCTCCAGAAGCGATGAATCTAGAGCAAGCTTTAAAGCATGCTTTCAGAATCGCAAGTGGAGACCGAAATCACAGCTAATATTTTTATAGCTTGCGATAGATAGTGTGCTTCCATCGCTTGCTTTCCATCGCTTGCCTTGTCGCAAGAGGAACTTTAATTTTGTTTTGGCGTTTCCAAATATTATTTGTTATTGTTGTTTCTACCGGCATCAGTTACCTTCGACATTCGTCAGTAACTAAAAAAGTATGCTATGTAATGCCCACCGAAGAAAATTTGTCTCTTCTCTGTTATCTGCTTTCTGCTATTGCCATTGCGTCTGCTTTTAAATTTATCGCTAATGGAGACCACTTGTGAAGTTGAACGTGCATATGCCTCCACCAGGCTTTTCCAGACGTCTTTATCTGTAGTTCTTTGTGTCTATACACTGTTTGTAGGTAAACACTGTTAGGCATTTTGTAAAGCGATTATCCTCTCGAATCTTGCCATATCTCCCGGCTAAAGGGGTAATAATGTAGGTAAATTAATCATAAAATTAAATTATATGAAAATATTATGTATGTTGAAATTATTACATGTGCATATATAAGTTTTATACTAAATCTATTCATATAGGGTGGTCAGTGGTAAAGTTGGTTTGAAATACAATATACATATGTATTTCTAGATAAAAATCTTTTATACATATATACATATATATAAATCTATTATACGTTATAGGTTACATTTTATTTAATTTATTTTTAAGGATATCAATTAGACTTCGGATTTTGCATACCTATTTGAATATTTTTCACCAGATTTATATCAAACTTTGCATTTAGAAGTTTTATCGTGCAAATATAACATATCGAAAAAATGCAAAAAATATGCAAACGAATTTCATCGATAAATTGAATTCTACTCTTTAAATATTAATGTGCGAGCAATATAGAAGAATATTTTTCATGGTTTAAAAACAATCAACAAAGATAATCGCATACCACTTTCCAAGCCCGACATAAAATAAATAATAAAAGGTTATCCATTTTGCGGTTTCAAAAGTATAGGGCTGGAATTTGACATCTGTCAAACAAAGTCGTAAAACCAATTTTTTTTTCAGTTGAAAGTCTGACATTTACGAAAATGGATCGCTTTACACATAAAAATTGTTAAAACATACTACAAAAATGGTGATTCTGCCACAGCCACATATCGTTCTTTAAGAGGAGATTATGGCTTACATAATCGTCCAACTACGCAAGCAATTGGCAAAATTGTGAAGAAATTTTAAGAGACTGGATTGGCACATTATGGCGTATTTTCCATTTGGATCTACACCTACATCCATATAAATTCCAGCTCACACAACAACTGAAGATAGCTAACCATTCACATCGTCGTAGATACGTCGAATGGGTTCTCGTATTTGGGGTTCTCAGAATCCTCAAGTAATTGAAGAGAGGCCATTACATCCACAAAAAGTCAATGTTTGGGGCGCTCTTTGGTCCGGAGATGTGATTGGACCTTACTTCTTTGAAAACGACGATAGAACGACTGTCACAGTCAATTCGGAGCGTTATGGTCATATGATAACCGACTTTTTTTTGCCTGCTATTGAAGAATACGACTTGGAGAATATGTGGTTTCAACAAGACGGTGCCACATGCCACACAACTCGAGAGAATATGGCTTTATTGCAAGAGACATTTCCTGGCCGCGTAATTTCTAATCGTGGCGATATATTATTCTCCAAGTATTCTTCAATAGCAGGCAAAAAAAGTCGGTTATCATGTGACCATAACGCTCCAAATTGACGGTGACAGTCGTTCCATCATCGTGTTCGAAGAAGTAAGGTCCAATCACAACTCGGGACCAAAGAGCGCCCCAAATAGGGACTTTTTGTGGATGTAATGGCCTCTCTTCAATTACTTGAGGATTCTCAGAACCCAAATACGACAATTTTGTTTATTAATATGCCCACCCAGTGAGAAATGTGCTTCGTCGCTGAAGAAAATTTTCTTCGAAAAATCGCCGTCCACCGCCTGTTCTCCAAGCACCCATTCGACGTATCTACGACGTTGTGAATGGTCAGCTGGCTTCAGTTGTTATACGAGCTGGACTTTATATAGATGTAGGTGTAGATCTAAATGCAAACTACGCCATAATGTGCAGTAAGCCAGTCCTAATTTCTGAGAACGACGAGGAATCGATCGACACATTCGGGTCTTCGGCAACACTATTACTTACAGCAGCGATATTTTCAGTGGAGCGAGCGAAACGATGATGCACAGGCTTACAATATCTGTAACCACTCCAGTCTCTTTAAATTTCTTCACAATTTTGCCAATTGCTTGCGTAGTTGGACGATTATGTAAACTATAATCTCCTCTTAAACCACAATATGTGGCTGTGGCTCACAATTTTTTTAGTAGAATTTAACAAGTTTTATGCGTTGTGCGATACTTAGGCGATCCATTTTCGGAAATTTCACACTTTCAACTGAAAAAAATCTTTTTTAAACAACTTAGTTTGACAGATGTCGAATTCCAGCAATATACTTTTGAAACCGCAAAATGGATAACCCTTTATAAGAATCATTTCAGCAGCAGACAGGTCCCCTCCAAAATAATTGTTTTTGCCTAAATTTAGATTTATAATTTTATACATAGCCCTAGAAATTGACTCCCTAGCTTTATTGATATGCATCTGATACCTCCGTTCGCGTCCTTTTGCAATGCAATCATAAATAAAATACAAGATTTGATCGCACGTATTTTCTCCTAAGTTCGATCACGTTATATGCAAAATATTCTTAATAGAAACGGCTAAATGTATTTTATAAGTCTTTTTCCACTTATTTTTTTATATATAAAAATTTTTAAATTTTTTCTAAAAAAAAATTGGTATGAAAATTTTAAATATTTAATAATATAAATTCAAAAACAAAATTTCAGAATAAATTGTTCACCTGTTTTCGAAATATTGAATTTTCAACAAAAAAATATTTATTTTTCAAAAATCCAAAAAAAAAAACGATTTTCCGAAAATTTTGAAATGCAATACTATTTATAATGTGAAGGAACTCCTGTATAAATTTTTTTATCGAAATCCGTTAAGCCGCTTATGAGAAAGTCGAAAATCAATAAAATGGTTGTATGGCAGGTGCCGTTAATAAGAAAATATTTTAAAAACTTTTTTAGCCGAAATGTAGACCATACCCAAAGTAATACACACACCAATTTTTATTAAAATCGTTAGTACGGTTTTTGAGATATTTAAGATGGTAAAAAAATTTGTATGGCAAGTACCGTTATTTTTGGGGCTAAAACAACGATTCAAAAATCTATTTTTAACGCCTAAGTACCAAGTTTGAACCTAATTGGTTCAGCCGTTTAAGCTGTAGATCATTCTACAGACAGACAGACAGACGGAATTGCGGGACCTGCTTTTTTGCTGTTCTTATGATAGTAATGTCATGTTTGATTGTTAGAAAACATTTTTTTTTACGAATACATAACTTGCCTTATAGTACCTATAATCGCAAGTAAAAATATATTGCCATTCTGCTACATTGTCTGGACTTTGATTTAAAGAAACACAATGTTCCAAATCAAATTCTTGCCAGTTCTTAAAGGGAGTATAATTACAGCGAAGAGCAACAAGCAGCATTCTTTTGTGTAAGTTATTATCAGATCTTTTTATGATTTTGGTTAAAAAGTCTACATTAGCCTTTAAGTTTTGAATACAAATTTGAGGTAAGCCGGACTCTACATAAATAGTGTAGTTTGGAGTATTCCATGGTAATTTGAATATTCTTTTGAAAAAATATTTTAGAATTTTTTTTATTATCATCCATCCATTGATAACCGTACACTTCGTTGCCATAGTTGTTAATTGTGGCGTTGAAAACCTTAAATTTTGACGTTTCGTCCACAAATGACTTCGAAAAAAATTGTGACCACATTGAATTAATTGCTGAGTTGGCTACAGCCAGTTTTTCTTTAATATGAGCACTGATACTCAGATTATTTGAAATTATGTAACCAAGGCATTTAATCTCATTGACAACTTCAATACTGGTGCCATCTAATGTCCAGGTTCTTGTATTTCTTTCAGAACGAGTTCGTTTTCTGAATACCATTATTTTAGATTTTGCAGAGTTAATCCTTAGATCCCATAGATCGCAAAATTTTTAAGTATAGTTAATTGGAGCTAAAGTGTGACTGGCTTATCAGCTAAAATTACGAGGTCATTGGCATACAACAAAAGTTCTACAAATATATCGCCAAAAGAAACACCCTTTGGTAAATGATTCTCAATGTCGTTTATAAACAAGGTAAACATTAACGGGCTTAAAACACATCCTTGTGGAACACCAGTTTCTGAGCTAAATGAAAATGATTCATTCTTTAAATTGCATACTACTGCAGACACATTTAGTAACAACAGTTCGTAGATCCTAATAAATTTTGTCGATACCCCGAGTAATGCGATTTTATACAATATAATCATGATAGCAACAAGAATTTTAAAACTGAAGCCCGGACCTGGCAACCAACCAACCAACGAACCATATTTTTTAATTAATTTCCTAAACGACATAATTATAAATTTATTAACATACAGAGACATTAATCCATGTCAACATTCTTCAATATAGTTATTATTTTATTTTCAGTTGTTATTGGCAAAAGAATAAACAGTAATAGTGTTTTTTTACGCAATTGAATGTTGAAATTAATCGAATTGAAACCAATAAATATTGATCATTTGTTCAAGTGTATTTCGAGTCATATTGTCGATAATTGCGTACTGCGCGGCACATAAGCGTCATCAATGATGCGGAAAACTCACCCGTGTTGAGCTTGCTTTCTTCGATTTTAGAAATTTATTTGAAGAGCATTAATCAATTAGTTTTGAACTTGTTTTAAATTTGCACAAATATTTGATTGGTCGATTTGATAACCAAAACGTGCTGAATTACCTGTCAATATTTTTGTCAATTCTAACTATATATTGACCTGGCAACAGAGTCAGAAAAAATATGTACGTTATTAATTTAATTTGCAACTGAACTGAACATTAAACAAAAAAAAAAACAACACATTATGTGATAACCTTTTTAGACGAAAAAAAAAATATTAAAACAAAAATAAGGACACAAGCTTTCACAATAAATTGCTTGTAAATATTTCATTCTGCAATCAGCAATATTTTTTTTTGAATTTTATTTAATTCTTCAATTTATGGGATTTAATTTGCAACAATGCCATTATAGAATCATGTTGAACTCCTTATCGCATTCGCACTTGATTATAAGTTTTTATTGTTAATATTCTTGGGAATTGTTTATTATTTTCAGCGCAGCCATGAACAAATTTTTTTGAATAATTTTCTGATTAGCAATAAAATTAATTGAGTTATAATTTTACTGATAAGTTGAGTGTTGAACCCCATAGTGATGACATTTAAACAGAATAATATTTTTTTTTTCAAATTAATTAAGAACAAAGGGAATTTTTAAAAGCGAAAAAAGTAATCATCATTAGGGGTAGGGTAACCGGGGCTAGTTGTCCTCAGGGGCATGTAGACAAAGCTACAAAATTTTATGCATGTTTTTTGTTGCCCTTTCATTAACCCTAGAAAGCTAACGTGTCAGGACTGCAGTGAAAAGCTAATCATCAGTTATTACTTTTTATTAAAGGTTATGATATTTATACAAAAATGGGTTTTACATAAAATGAAATTAAAGTTAAATTAAATATTTACTTTAGTTCTTAATACTAAAATTACATTTTTCATAGCACATGTTTTTTATTTAGATCAAAAAGTTACTGTCCTACTAAGATTTTGTTAAGAAATATTATTAAAAATGACGAGTAAAGTGTACATATACAATAAACAAAAACTTTACAAGAAAAACGCATCCACCACGCGAGACAAGCCACCGGGGGTTTAATTGGAATGAAAGTACGATTATGTAAGTCAAACAGAAAGGAAGGGAGAGGGAAATATTTGATCGATGTGTGCCATTTTGACGAAGGTTAGCTTTCTAGGGTTAATCACAGCTACTTGCATAGCCTCTCATTATCTTACGTCAGGAGCTTGTGTATTTCGAGAGTTATTGGGAAAAAACCATTTTTTTTCATTTAGGTATAAGTAAATTTTTTGTTTTCATTTGCTCTGCTTTTTTCGGTATGTTTAATGTGTCTGGCGGATACTTTTTTGTTGCATACATGCAATATGTGTGTCCAGCGTTGCCGGAACCAATATTTTGTAAGTGCCAATTCTGACAACAGAAAGTGCCATTTTAGGCCACTGGGTGCCACTAACAAAAAAGTAACAAAATTACGAAGATTACATATGTAATTTTTAGTTTTATTTATTGCGCCTCAAAACTTAAGGAATAATAAGGATAAATGAACACAAAATTAATAAAAAATAAATTACTAGATAAAATAAAAGAACTTCATATACCGTAACATACAAGAAATAAACACTAACAATATGTGTGTTCAATGAGGATGTTCGGAACAGATTAGAGCACCTTAGAACAGAAAAGTACAGGATTTTGCTGTTCAATGTGAAATGTTCTGTTCTTAACTGCTTTGGTTTGGTGTTCAATGAGTCAGTTTGGAACACTTAAGATCAAAGAACTGTCAAAACCAATTGATGTTGTTAAAAAAAAAACATTTTGGTGTCAAATTTAGTTGATAAATCATTTTCCGTGTCGGAATCATCTCAATTTCATGAAAAATATTTTTTAAATAAATTCAACTAAATTTCAATTTTTTTTAAAGAATGTTTCTGGCAAAAACAAACGATCTAGAATTGTAGGTAAAAAACAATAATTTTATTTAATAATCTCTGTCAAATGACTGACTGTTCTAATTACCTGCATATACTTTAAGACTTCAATTGATTAACCTCCCATCTCTTTCTGGTCACGGAGAGTACTTGCAGTTCTGCTTTATAACTGTTGTAATGAATGGATCTATTTTATGTCCATCGTTTCCCGTTCGAATAGGTTTCAATATGAGTCAGACTAGCTTAAGAAGGAATTTACCACTTCGAACTATTTTTAGCAGATCAAACTATAGTCCTCTTAATCAGTTAATCAAAAATTTCAACAAATTCTCTATTCTCATTCGGTTTTGCAAATGATAATTTTAAATCTGAAAGCTTTAAATGTAATTTTTTTTGCCCTGAGTAGTTGAAATTTTGTTATAATTATATTTAATTAAATTTAGATTTAAGTACATTTTTGTAATTTTAACGTTAGCATTTAACGTATTATCTTGTTCTGAAGTTTCTCACGAATCTGTTCTGTTCTGCCCTGTTCTATTCTATTCAGTTCTAACTTTTTCGTCACTGAACAATCTTATGTCGGTTTTATTGGCAATCCGGAAGCATTCCGGACTCTTCTGAAAGCGTTCACTTGGAAAAAAAATTACAGTTCTAATTATGAAAAGAAGAGAATTTTGCTTCTGGATTTGAAATCAGAACCAGAAGAACTCACACATTCATATACGTGAACGTCAAACTCGACTGTTTTCATTTTGTGTATCATAATTGTGCAACAAACATTTTTTTTTTGAATTTGAATATTCTCACATACACAATTCTTTTCACACACAAACAATCTCATTAAAATTCAGAATCGTCTGAGTCACACAAAAGTATTCAGTTGGAATCCCGGATCGGAGTCAATTCCGGATTGCCAAATAAAAACGCCATTAATATAAATTTTTAGGTGATATGAGTTGCTCATTAAACAACAAAAGTGTTTTTATAACTTTATAAGAAAGTCGATTTTAACTATGGATTTTAATGTTATTTAAGCGTGAAACAACCCTTTCAGCTGATGCACTACCTGATTTGATAATGTACTTGGATTTATTTGAAAAAATTTGCTCGTTGATTCCTAGAGTGCCATTTCAAGCGTTTGAGTGCCAGAGTGCCATTTAAATTAAAAAGTTTCAAAAGTGCACAATCGTGCCACTTCGGCAACGTTGTGTGTGTCTGACTTTATGTCTCTTTTATTTCTATATATTAATTTCCCGTTACCGAAAAATTGACGTTCAGTGCCACAAGATCAGTCGCGGTTAGTTGACTCATTTTTGTTGGGGTAAATTGACACATGATTTTCTCGTGTGATTAACAGCAAAAAAGAACTTTTGTAAGAAAAATATCCAGAGGCACTATATGGAGCAATCTCTAATAGACGGTGGGTTAAAGCTCATCTATACTAATCGGGGAAATAGTATAGGTACCATCTGTTGTTAACGACAATAGTGGATTTACTGACGAAGACCGTGAATGAAAACATTTATCCTGATTCAGAGCTTATGGGCTATTTTGCATCTGAAAGGTATTACAAAATACCTAGCAATCAATGTATTTCTAAGCAGAAATTTTTTTGTTTTTGCAAAATTTCAGTTTCATACTCCAAACACTCAACATTATAGCATAGTCAACTTACCCCATAGCGTTGGTAATCTTACCCCGGTGCTGGGACTAGTTGACTCACGGGTGGTCATTTGGCTAAATTAAAAAAAACAATACTTATCTATAATATATTTTAACGGGAGTATTTTATTTAGAAAAACAAAAGGATGCTTTATTTATGGGAGTTTTTAGTTTTTTGTATATAAAAAGAATAGTAAATTTTGAGTCTACAAGCCCCGGTCTCCCCTAAGCACAAGAGCAATATTATATATTTTATTTCTTATTATAATATTGACAAAGGCAAATGTTTGTTTTCTTTAAATTTAATAACAAAAACAATTAGCTTATTCTAAAATAGATACGATCTGGCCTACCTTTTGAAAATAAGAAACATTATCAGTGTCAGTATGTCATTAAGAGTTATTTTAAGATCACCTTTTTTGAAAAAAGAAACGCAGTATTCAAGTTCTGGGAACTTGTGACAAAGGGATGATGGGTTTTTTTCGACACTTTGAATTTGTTGATGCATGCATTGATATTTAATTTTTGTAGGTCACAGTTTTGGCCGAAGAATACAAAAAACTAAATATTCGAGTTTTGCGGAACACATATCACGGGCGGATCCAGCATTTCAGTAGTGGGGGGGGGGGGGTTCATGTTGATCGAAGACAGAATGCCATAAAAGATTATATTATTAGGTACAGAGATACCTAAATATAGTTTATATAATCATATAATAAACGGTGATTTTTTAAGAGCTTGGTTTTTGAAAATTCAAAAAAACACAGAAACTTGTAAAAAGTGAAAGAAATTTTTATTTGGATCGATAAATCAATTTCTGCCATTTACTTTTTAAAAATAATCTCACTTAAATGTTGCCCGCGGCTACGCTTCAGGTGGTCCATTCTGAAGGTCCAATTTTGGCAAACTTTTTCACATATTTCGGCCGGAATCTCACCAATGACGCGTTCAATGTTGGCTTCCAAGGCAGCAATCGTGTTTGGCTTGTCCCCATAGACAAAAGACTTAACATAGCCCCACAAAAAATAGTCTAACGGGGTCAAATCACATGATCTTGGTGGCCAATTGACTGCGCCAAAACGTGAGATCAACTGCTCACCAAATTCGCCTCTCAATTGATGCATGGTTTCGCGTGCATTGTGGCATGTGGCACCGTCCTGTTGGAACCACATGTCGACCGAGTTCAATTCTTGCATTTTCGGCAAAAAAAAATCTGTAAGCATCGAACGGTACCTTTCTCCATTGACCGTAACCCTGCGGCCTTCATCGTCCTTGAAGAAGTACGGCCCAATGATGCCGCCTGCCCATAAACCGCACCAAACAGTGCATTTTTCGAGATGCATTGGTAGCTGCTGAATTGCCTCTGGCTGCTCTTCACTCCAAATACGGCAATTCTGCTTATTCACGTATCCATTTAGCCAAAAATGAGCCTCGTCGCTGAAGACAATTTTGCTTGCGAAACACATTTTTCACAGAGCACGAATTTTGATAAAAAATTTCAATAATTTGCAAACGTTGTTCAGGCGTAAGTCTATTCATGATAAATAAAACATTATGTAAACAATGTATTAAACACTTCCTATAGACCTTAATGTAGGTATCCAGAAGAAATGTATATTAATAAGTAGTATAGTATTCTTTGTTTTTTTTCTTGTTATAATTTCATCAGCAATGATTCCGATAAAGCGATGAACGTTTATTAATTCAATAACGGTGAGTCGATCTTCTCCCATTTTTGCCGGTAACCAAATATTAACGCGACTAAGCAAGGAGAATTGTTTGTGTATAAATAATGTGTTTAACAAGCATCTGACATTTCTGATGGTAGAGAATCTGGTACACTACATCTTTCTTCAATTTCTGTTTTCCATTTTTGTATCCATAGCTGAATTTCTTAGATAACCATAGAAACAGGTTGAATATTTTAAAGTTGGTTGTATGGTTTTTACAATTTTGCGCATAATACTTACTTAGACTTATGATGGCGCTACTAGAGCGTGGCGCTCCAGGTGCTTGCTTAGTATGCCCCTCCAGCCGGCTCAATCTCTAGCCTGCTGTCTCCAATTTTGCACCCCAAGTTGTAGTAGGTCTCCCTTGGCTTCTGGCTCACTCTGGTTTGGCGTTGAAGACTTTACGAGCTGGAGCGTCGATGTTCATCCGCTCTACATGGCCCAGCCATCTAAGTCGTTGAATTCGATTTTTTTGGCTAGGCTTATTTCGCTGTACAGTTCGTATAGTTCGTCGCTGTATCTTCTACTTTGCTAATAATATTGTTTTCTTGATTTACGCAGACAGGACCATAGACCGTACGCAGAACTTTTCTCTCGAAGACTCCAAGTGACTTTTCATCCGCTTGGAAGAGGGTCCATGCTTCTGCACCATATATCAAGACCGGGATGGTAAGTGTTCAATACAATGTCACCTTGGTTCTTCTCGATAGAGATTTATTCCTCAATTGCTTACTCAGCCCAACGAAACAGCGATTAGCCAGAGTAAGCCTGCGTTTGATTTCTGCGCTGATGTTGTTGCCTGTGTTTATACCAGTACCTAGGTAGATAAATTCACTGACTACCTCGAAGGTATGCCTATCAATGGCCACGTTCTGACCAAGCCGGTGGTGGGATTGGACTTTTGTTGATGAAAGCATATACTTCGTCCTGTCCTCATTTATCTTCAGTCCCATTCTGCTTGCTGCTGACTCCATAGTAGTGAAGGCAGCGCCGGTTACTGCTCGCTTTGTTCTACTTATCACGTCCTTATCGTCCGCAAACCCAAGTAATTGTGTCGATTTATTGAAGATAGTGCCCGATGTGCTGGCATGGGTGTTTCGTATGCCAATTTCAAGCACAATGTTAAAACAGCTGCATGACAGTGCGTCATTTGGTCTTAACCCTCTGGTGGTTTCGAAGGTTTCAGTAGAGTCCCTACCAACTTTGACGGAACAGCGAGCATTTTCCAATGTCATCCTGATAAGGTGTACCAGTTTAGCAGGGATTCCAAAGTTAGACATGGCACGATACAATTCAACTCTATTAACACTGTTGTAGGCTGCTGTTCGACTAACATGTGGTGGGTATCGATGTTATATTCTTGGGTTTTCTCCAGGATCTGGCGTAATGTGAATATTTGGTCGGTTGTAGATTTTCCAGGTCTGAAGCCGCATTGGTAAGGACCTATTAGATCATCAGCAAAAGCCTTGGAACGTTCACATAAAACGATAGAAAGGATCTTATGAGCGATGTTAAGAGACATGCCTCTGTAGTTGGCGCAGACTAGTCGGTTCCTTTTTTGTGGATCGGGCAGATGGTACTGAGGTTCGACTCATCGGGCATACTTTCCTCCGACCATGTTTTGCAAATGAGTTGGTGTATGCTCCTGACAAAGTCATCCCCAGCGTGCATAAAAAGCTCAGCTTGCAGACCATCGAATCCAGCTACTTTGACATAATCCAGTTTGGAATTATTAACGGCCCTTCGAAAATTCTTCTCGGCAAGCAGACTGCCAACGCTTCGTACGAAAACAACACGTTCTCTTTTAAGGATCTTCAGTATATAATTTCTGTGTGGAGGTGTTTTTTGTATGTCTATGATAAATTCCTAAAAAGAGATGACCATATAACACGGTATACAATTTTATTGGCGATTATCGTAAGTAAATATTTCACTGGAAATTTTTCTCCAATTCGAACGTTGGGAACGTAAATGATGCTCAAAAGTTTCTCTTGGAATTTATTGGTATCGGGAATAAACTTTCGCAGGGAATTTGACTGTCGTTTCATTCGATTTTTTATTCGAGTGAGATTTATTGCGTGGGAGATTCACGACCACAGGAAAGAGGAATAAAATATTGCGTGGGAAGGGAAAACTCATAGAGAGATTCCCGATAGGGCCTATTAGCTCAGTCCCACCAAATAAAATCTCAGTGAGCATTCAATGTCAGATTCACAGCCTGTGATTCAATTCCTCAAGCGTGAGTTTTATCTGTGTACACAGAAAGTCGTGTACAGGGTGCGATTCACTTTTTTTTGACAGATAATTCATGGAAATAAAATTACAACTTCGCTAAAATATTTAATTGCTAAAGCATAAAACTTATTCAATTGAATCAAAAACAACAACAACTTAATTTTTTTTTTCAAAATTCCGTCTATATATTAAATTAAGGTCAGCTTACGTATTCGGACAAAGGAAAAATTTCAATATGGTTCAAAACGAACAGCAGGTTTGCTTAAGAAAGAAAATTAAAACATTTTTGTCTCGGAAATGACCGACAAAAATCTTAGCGGGCATTACAAATTTATTGTACCAATTAAAATAATGATTCCTATAAAGGTTTATAGATTTTTTTTTTGCGTGAGACAAGCCTATTTTTATCAGATGATCTAGATATAAGAATCAGGACCGATAATAAAACACGACTATAGTTTCAGTGGCAGTTCAGAAACACATCAATACTTCAAAAATGTAAATCTAAAATTCTAAAGCATTATCTTATTTATCTCTGTCACAAGCATTTGGCACAGAGGTTGCATCTTCGATCGGTGCAATAGCTTGCGAGTTCAAGTAAGTTACTCACTTTTTTTTAAATAAGATACATCCAAGAAGAAAAAAAGAATATCAGTTACGCTATAGCTACGATATGCAAGCAAATCCTCCTTCCTTAGATTCTTAAAACTTCAAATCACTTTGGAGAAATACCAAATTAATTCCACCAAGCATTTAAATTTACAATATTATTTGTTGCTTATCGGTAATTTGCGATTAGTTTTTTTTTTTTTGCGATTGCAATATAATAATATAAAATTGGTAAATATTTCGATTTCAATTAAATTTTCATGACCCCCATGACTCCACTATGGATCCGCCAATGACACATATTAAGAAGCAAGCGTATAGGCTGAATATTGATGAGGCTAGGTAGGGGATATGGAGCAAAACATCAGTCAAGCACCATTACAAATTCAAGTGTCAGACTGTGCGTCATTGAATACGGTTTGCTTTTTTTTAATGCTAATTTGATAATCTAATATGAGCGCCAATAATTGGTCTGAGTGTTCAAAATTAATTGCTGATGAGTCTGTTGAATGGCAGAGTTCTTGATATTAAATGTGCAAAAGGAAAGAAATTGATTGCATTTAATAAAAATATTTTATTTAAATGTGAAATCAGAGGTTCCGGGTTTTATTGCTTCTTAAAGCATTTAAGAACATATCACAATTAAGGGCGACCATTGGGTAAAAAATCTCTTTATTTTGTTGTACATCAGAAATTAGGCTCAATGCAAGCGGAATATCCTCGGTCGGAATAGTTAGAGGGTTGAAAGAAACTGGCCATTATCTGAGCCCTAATGTTAGTAGCAGAAGTAATAATGTATTTGTATTAGGCAAGAAATATTTCAATGGTATTGTAGGCCTATAATTAAGGACTTAGGGGCACCTGCGCAGATAAGATATAGCATAATATACTCCATTTCAGGGGGGTCGTTATCCGATGCTTCTCGCGTGTCTCTCAAACCAATATTATTTTTTTTACTGTGGTCGGGTCGAGAGCCCAACGCACTAACCACCAATCTGTAGGTCCATGGGTTTAATGTTGCAATTTTTCCGTGATCAACATTCGCACTTACAAGTTTAGCAAGTCATGATATAAAGTCAAGACCAGTATCTGGCGGTTACCACCTTGGAGATAATGCAAGCACTTGGTGTGAAGGAAAAGATACAGCTCGAGGCCGCCTGTTCCTACAACATCCAGCCGCCTACTGGCATCTGGTTATAGGACTGGCACGCAAGCCTTTCGAAACAGCGAAGGGAACATAGTCACCGAAGCACAGGAAATTGTAGACATGTTTTAGCAGCACTTGCAGCAACTGCTTCATGTGCAATATATAGAGGAAGCAATGGGGGAACAAAGAAGCATGAGACCAGTCAACGAAGATCCCAGCGCCCAGTACTGAAGAGGTTAAGAAAGCCATCCACAAGCTTAAGAACTACAAATCCGCCTGATCGGATGGTATACCTGCGGAACTCTTCAAGTATGGAGGAGATGTCCTGATAGGGCGCATGCACCAGCTCATCAACCAAGTGTGGGAGGAGGAATGCATGCCCGACGACTGGTCAAATAGCTCCATATGCCCAATCTACAAAAAAGGTGATCCTATGTATTACAAAAACTACAGAGACACAACCCTGCTTAATGTTGCCTACAAGATCCTATCCAACGCACTATGTGAGCGTCTAAAACCTTTCTGCAACACCATCATCGGCACGTACCAGTGTGTCTTCAGGCCAGGCAAATCAACGATAGACCAAATCTTCAGATTGAGGCAAATCCTGGAAAACACCAACGAATTTCAAGTCGGGAATCACCATCTTTTCATCGACTTCAAAGCCGCATAGCATAAGTCGCTAAAAGCTTCTATTGGTGATGTCGGAACTTGGGATCCCAAACCAGCTATGCCGCATGACGTTACAAAATGCGCGGTGGAATATGCAAATAGAAAAGACCTCATCTGAGTTTTCCCAGACGTGTAAAGGGTTTATACAAGGAGATGAGCTATCATGTGACTTCTTCAACATAGGCCTGGAGCAGATAGTATGCAAGAGTGGTGTTAGCCTGGAAGGCACTATCTTCAACAGGTCTTCCCAACTGCTTGGTTATGCGGACGGCATCGGTATCATCGGCCGCTCCAAGCGAGCTGTACTTGAAGCATTCACAGCTATTGATGAACAGGTGAAATGCGTTGGTCTTGAAGTGAATGAGGACAAAGCCAAGTATATACTATCAACAAACAAAGCCTCATCTGTCCGTCGCCTAGGACAAAACGTCACTGTTGGTAGCAGTAATTTCGAAGTAGTCAAGGAGTTCACCTACCTCGGAACAAACATCAATTCCACGAACGACAACTTAGTGGAAATCCGACGAAGAATTACCCTAGCGAACCGCTGCTGCTTCGGTTTGACCAAACAAATGGGTTCAAAACTCCTTTCTCGAAAGACAAAGTGCACGCTGTACAAAACGCTAATATTACCAGTTCTACTCTACGGCGCCGAGTGCTGGACGATAAGTAAAAAAGCGGAATTGATACTGTGCACTTTCGAGAGAAAAATTCTCGGAGGATATTTGGTCCTATATGCGAAGAGGGCGAATGGAGGAGAAGATTCAGTCGAAAATTGTACGAGCTGTACCAAGATGTGGATGTAGTGCAAAGAGCCAAAGCGCGTCGACTATACACTGGATCGGCGACATCGAGCGAATGGACAACAACGCTCCGGCCAAGAAAATCTTCGAATCCCAGCCCGCAGGTTCGAGACGACCAGGAAGACCGAACCTCCGCTACAGGGACCAGGAGGTTACAAACTCAACAGCGCTGGGTCTCGATGACTGGAGGGAGCGTGCGAGAGATCGCAATCGATGGAAGCCCGCAATATGTCAGGCAGCGACCCTCCATGGATCGGGAGCCGGGTAAGTAAAGTATAATATACTCCAGTTTGTGACGAATGTATATTTTAGAAATGCAATAATATGAAGGAACCAATAATTTTTGGAATCTTTTAAGAAATGTCAAGCATTTCTCTGAGTCTTTTCGCTAAATCTAAGCAAGGAAAATGCATGACTAGCGTTCAATCAGATGTAAACTGTTTCTATTAAGAATTTAAATATATCTTCATTTTTACTTGCGATACAGATGGAATTGCGGCACCCACTTTTTTGGTGTTCTCTATCATCGCAATGTCAAGTTTGATTAAAACCTCGAGTTTGATTTTTTTCCAAACGCAAATCTTGCCCTTTAATACCTATATCGCAAGTAAAAAGATGCCAGATGTAGATTGCACACATCTACAATGGAAAGCTTTTCGATTGGTAGGCAGATCATAGCTTTGTGTTTTCGAGGCATTAAATTTCACGAATCTGTTATGGCCATAAGGAAGAATTGGGGGTCAAAATATTGCCTTGTGGTTCTCCAGTATTTTTTTTTCGAGTGTCAGATTTGAAACTGTCCAAATCATCTCAAACCCATAATACAGCGATGAAGAAATTTATCAAATGCACTCATTTTCGATAAGTAGATTTTATGATGCCAAATTTAATATTCAAAAGCTTTTGAAACATTAATCGTTAAATATTATTTCTCCCAAACAATTCAAATAATTTTCTCCAGCCTTATAGAAATTAGAGACGTACGTAAGTGCACTAGGACGATATGTAAATAAAGAAAATTCATATTTTGTTTGGACCAGTGGAGTTGGACAGAACTGATCGTAGATTCACGCAGGCAAATCAGGCCGTTTAATAAATTAGTCTGCTGTATTAGCAATCACTGGGTTGGTCACATGCAAAGCCCAACTATTGGTGTAAAATCATACGATTCACATAACCACCAAAAAGAGGAACAGCTAGGCACTCTGATGTTAAGCCATCAGCAGAAAGTCGGGATTTTTCGGAGTTAATTCCACAGAGACGGTTAGTAGTCCCAGAAAAGCGTACGCAATGTTATTATCAGCGTTGAAGGACACCTCTTCGGAAAGATACTTGGAATGGATTCTATCCCGGGAGTCGAATTTTTGTAGAACTTTATCAACTGCACTAGTGCGAAAGTAAAGTTGTCACTTGTTAGAAGTGGTCATAAGAATTTCTGGCAGCGTCGAATTAACATCAGCAAATTGTGCTGCGCAACCAAATTTGCTTTTTCATGTGAGCCAGTGCTACCATATTCCTGAGAAATCATTATCCTACATTTAGTTCGAAATTTTCCTACCTGAGTAAAAATTATCTTACGCAAACAAATTTTGATAGATTCATTCAGGAGTCTCACTTTACAATGTTGTGGTTTTGTTAAGGAATTTTGTTTTAAAAAAGTTAAGTAAGAAACGATTTAAAAAAATATATTTAGCCGTTTCTACCAAGAATCGTGTGCATACGATGTGTTCGAACATAAGATCAGCAACGTGTGATGCAATCGTACAATTTATTTCATGGCATGTTCATAGTTCTGCAAGCGTTCATGGCGAACTCCACAGGGCTTATAACGCGAAATCACAGCTATATTTTTCATACCATGCGATATAGATAGTATGCTTTCATCGCATACTATTCATTTCTTTGCTTTTATCGCAACGCAAGAAAAACTGTCAAGAAGCTGTCTATTTTGTGTTGATTAATTTTTTTACAAGCAATAATATTCTAAATGTATCTTAAAGTTGCCATTCATTAAAGTAGGTCTGATCCAGACTTTTTTTTGGGCAGAAATTGGCGCTCATATAAGATTTTGAAGAGTGGGGATTAAATACTCTCATTAAGAAATTAAATCAGAAAAAGTCTGACTTGAGTACAATTTTTAAACCTTAACACAACATTCTTTTTTTTTTATTTTTGTTTGCTTAAAATTCAATTTTTTTTCTTCTGAAACTAATTATTTTGTATTTTAGTGTTTCTAAATTAATTTATTTGTTCAACAAATATTTTACCACAACAACTACGAAAGATTTTTTTTTACTTTATGATAAACATCAACCTGATAAATGTAAATTTATATAAACGAGATACATTTCATATTTTCTGTTGTCATGTTTCTCGAGTTTTGGTTTTTTAGCCTGAAATTAATCTAATAGCCTTATTCTGGCAACTTCACTAAGCCCTCATAAGTCACAATAACCTTGAGGTCAACTCCTTTTTGTGAATTGTTTGGTATTCTGGTTCTGAGCATGATAAAAACTTGAAAATAATGATCTGCTTCTTGACACATCACACCTAACTTACTTGACATATCTGCGAAACAAAACTATAAAAAAAAACGAAATTAAGAACAAAACACGGAATTGAATTTGATTTTGATACATCTATTGGAAGAAGTTTCATCTATAAATGAAAAGTAATAAGGAAGAATTACATTACATAACATGTGACCAATTTGTATTACAATTTGCTAAATTTAGCAGAAAAAGTGTGCTTTTAGAATTTATTTTTTTTAAATACTGCCGGCAGTTTTTTTAGCAGGAAATTTGATGTTAGCACGAAATCTAGCAGGTATTCATATTTCTCAAGCCTAAAATAAAATATTACTTTAAAAAATTAACACTCCATTAAACATAAATGCGTATCGCTCATTACAAGGCTTCAATCGTTAACTCCACAAAATCTACGAATTTTGCAGCAAGTAAACTTGTTTTCTGTAAAAAAATTTTTTTGCAGATTTATAAACAAAAGATGTTTTTTAAAGATAAAAACATAAAATCTGAACTTATTTCCAAAATTGCACAGCAATGGAACAACATAAATCTAAATAAATGGCAGAATATTGAAAATACTGTAGAATTTTGGTGCGAGATAAAAAGGTTCACCGATCATCCAATGAAAAACTTAACAAAGAGTTGTCAAACTTTGCCCATTCGATTTAAGGTTTGCCTACCTCAAATGCTGCAGTTGAAAAAGTGTTTAGTTTCATGAATCTTGTAAAGGATCAACGAAAGAATCGAATGAAAATTGATATGTTAAATAGTATACTTTTTATCCGAGATAATTTATCTGAGAAATGTTTTGATGCAGTCATTATTCCTCCAAATATAATCAAACAAGTTGCTTCATCAAAATTTTATTTTACCGTAGAAGAAGAACAAGAAACTTGTGATATTTATATTTGTATTGTGATTTTGAAGAAGTTTTAAATGAAATAGAAAACTTTTGCAGTAAAAAAAAATAAATTTCTTTTTACTAAATTAGATTAATATACTCCGATTTTTTTGTTCCTTTTTGTTGCCAAATTGAGTAATAACTATTTGTAAGGTTGTTTCCTTTTTTTTTAATAAACTTAACAAAATAATTAACTTCTTTTTTGGGTTTAATTAGTTATTTAAAATACAACATACTAAAGTAGAAACAAAATAACAAAAAAATATAGACTCGGTATATAAGACTTCACCCTACGACAAGTCCGATTGGTTCGGGCATATATTTACATTTTTTTGCGTTCTAATCGCAGGATTTCCAGAGTTTGGCAGGATTGTTGGCAGTTTTTTTTTCCTACAAAAAAATTAGCATTTTAATTAGAAGTTCTTGTAGTCAAAAAATCTTGCTAAAACCACACTAAGCGCAGGGGAATTCTAAGATAATTAAGGGTTATGAATCATCCGTTTGCCATTCAAGATACAAATTTTATCTATCGTCCTATATTGGCCGACTTTTAGTGAAGATCGACAATCGATTCGTTTTCGTTAGATTTCCACAAGAAAACTTGCCACATAAAGGAGGAAAAGGAGTTATTTCTTCAGGTGCAATCATTGTTCGAAAAAATTCATATCTTGTAATGTACGCGACAATCAAATCATGAAAAAGCTCATGATTAAATGAAAGCAATGCAAAGGTACATTTTTTTAACCACGATTGGAAATCTCTATTTTTTTTTAATTATTTCACCTTTCCAAATGAACTGAAATTAAAATCTCATGACTTCAACGTACACAGAATTGTCTTGAATCGAATGTGTCATCTTTGCGCAAGACAATACCACACTAGATCAACACCAGTGACGAAGAGTATCAATCTGAAGGTACAATATGTAATATCTGTGGGGTAAAGCTGTCCACCATAGGTACTGAGCAGCCGATTGAACTACACCCGGAAGACTCTCAAGTAAGACATTATGTCCGCAATATATGCAGCAATAATTAGCCAAATGACGTTAAAAAATCACATTTACTGTGTTCATAAATGTGAGCGAACGCACAAATGTACTTTCACAAAAAGTCAAGCCTTAAAAGTAAAATTAGAATTATTTTTTGATTAGACGAATTTCAAATAATACATTTATTTTTATAGGAACACATTACTAGGCCCACAGGAGATGGCCTACATAATGTCCTCATTGCACAAAAACTTTTAGAGTTCGGTCAAATATGCATCACAATCGGAAGGAAAAACATCCCTAGGACTTTAAAAAAAAATCGAGGAAAACGCAACAAAATTTAATTACTTTATGTTTCTCATAGTTGAATTTTATTTTTTTTTTTAAATTTTATAATAACATGTATGTATATTAATAATCGAAAAAATATTGGCTTTGACTCCAAAAGTTCTTCTCGAGAATCCCGGCCATCTGCTCAGTTCATCTACAAGCTATAACACCGATTTTAATTATTACTTGATTGAAACTGATTATATTCTTATCACATAAATTATTATTTCAGATGTTTTTAAACAAATTTTAAGTAATTCATCACTTTTGTAGTTTGCGTATTGTTTTGATATATGTTTTTTTTTTGACAAATCGGCTGCGACAATTCACCTTCACGTGAAAATTTCTTGTGATGTTCCTTATGAGGGCCTCAACAGAATACGAAATTGTTAACGCTGTAAATTCAAATATTTATTTATTTATTTATTTACCATCAGTAAATATAATAATTACGGCTGATTACATAATTACTATTACAATAATATACATATATATCAAAATAGATTACTATCGAAAAAAAATTTTTTTTTTTTAAAACATTCTCTTTGCAAGGTCAACTTCGCCGCAAACTGAATTAAAAAGTTGTAAAGAGCGAGTAATTGGTTCATGAAAACCGTAATTAGTTCTATGTGAGGGCACATGCAATAGTTCAACACGATTTCTCAAACATCTTTCGGGAACATAAATAAGCATTAGAGAAAGCAATTCATTTGAGTTTATTTTATTATCAAAAATATCTTTAACAAATTATAAACATTGATTTTTCCTACGACATTCAAATTAATAAAAGCACATCTTGAAGGATAGTCAGGTAACTCACCCGACCAGTTAAATTTCTTTAGAGCGAAACGCGTACATCTTTTTTGTATCCTTTTAATTCTCAATATACTGTTTTCGTATAAAGGGGATCAAACTACGCTACAATATTCTGGAAAGGGCAAAACTAAAGAAATGAATAATGTCTTTAGAGCGTATACATCTTTAAATGCTGTAGAATTTCTTTTTATAAAACCAAGCATGGAACTACCTTTAGCGACAACAAAATCAATATGATCTCTAAAATCGAGTTTCGTATTGAAAATCACCCCAAGATCTTTGCTAATTTCAACTCTAAGAAGTGACTCATCAAAAAATTTGTATTCAAAATTTATTTGTAAAAATGATTTTGATGCAGTGAATATTTTACATTTCGCAAAGTTTAACTGAAGATAATTATAATCATATCAATTTGAATGTCCTGTTGCAGGAAGCAACAATCTGAAATTGAAGATATATCTAAGAATAATTTAACATCATCGGCGTACATAAAACACTGACAATGCTTAAGTATGGTTGGAAGATCATAAATAAAAATTATGAAAAGTAGTGGTCCTAAGTGACTACCTGGTGGCTGCCCTGAAAATACTCTTATAAATTTAGAAAAGAATCCATCAATGTGAACCACTTGGTTTCTATCGCGTAAATAAGAACTCAACCAATTTATGAAATTGGAGTTGAAACCCAGCATTCTCAACTTTCACAAAAGTAGTCCGTGTTCACGATTAAAGGCCTTCATAAGATCCGTATATAAAACTGCAATTTGCCTACCATTTTCAATATTGTTAATGCCAAAATTAGTAAAGACACACAAATTTGTACTAGTTGAGCGACTTTTACAAATCCATGATGTTTGGGAGAAAGTGTATTCTTAACAGAGAAATATAGTTGCTCAGTGATAATTTTTTCAAAAAGTTTTGGTATTGCAGATAACTTTGAAATGGGTCTCTAATTTTTTACCAAATGTTTTAACCCACTTTTATATATTGGAACAATATAAGATATTTTTCATCCTCTTAAAAAAATTCCAGATGAAATTGATTTATTAAATAGGATGGTTAGTGCCGAGCAGAGTGAAGGGGAACATTTCCTTAAAAGTATAGGTGGTATTATATCATATCCAGGTTTTTTGGATTCATCTAAGTCATTCAAACATCTAAACACATCGTATTCAGAGATTTGAGTTAGAGAAAAATCAGTCATTTGTGATAAATCAGAGTATGGTTCATCAATATTTAAAAAAGTATCATAGTTGTATGAAGTTTGAAAAAAATCAGCAAATAAATTGCAAGAAGATTCTAAGTCACTAGACTTAAAGCCTTCAAGCTCCATACATTGTGATAATACAGAAGTTTTGCGTTTCGAATTGATAAACACCCAGAAAGCTTTATGTTAGCTTCGGTAAAACTAATATATTGTCTATACAAGAAACTGCTTAAAAATGCAAATTCTTTTCTTAGCCGAAGGAAATTTTCTCGGTTTTCTAGGTTCTTAGTTAACATGTAGTTATGTTGTTTATTTGACCAATTATAAAAATTTACATTTCTTTTGTCTGCTATCGCCCAGCTTATACAGAGTTATGGTAAATAAAACCTTACTTCTGAAAAAAAATGTATAAATAGCACACAATATATAATTTTTTTTTAATTATTAGTTTGAGGAGGAAAGGTCATGAAAACCTCCCATTTAAGAGTTATAGTATTGAGATATAGTATCACAGGAGGTAAGATAGCTATAATAAAGAATTATATAAATTTTTTTGTAAATGTATATGTATATCTATATATATTATAATATGTATGTTTTTAGGTACTTCTATATAAATATATATATATTGATTTTTTTTTATATTTTTATTTTATTCAATAACTTATTTCTAATATCACAGAATGTATACAGGAAGCTAAAAAAATTTACTTCAAGAAAAAAAATGAACAGTAAGAACAATATGCAAATGTTTAAATAAATATAGATGAATAAATAAAAAGTAAATAAATAAATAACGAGTGGTAAAATATAATAAACAAATAAATCAACATATAAATAAATTAAATTAATAAATAAAAAAGAAAAAAGACAAAAAAATAATAAACAATTAAATACATAAATAAATAATTAAATAAATAAATAAATAATAAATAGATAAACAAATAAATAAATAACAAATTAAATTACAAAAATGACTAAATAATAAACTAATAAACAAAAATTTAAATAACAATAATAAGACAGTTTGTTCATATACACTAAATAATTAAATTTCAAATGAGAGCATTATCAGACATTTGACATCGATTAACATAATTTTCTTTTAACTTTGACATTCTGGCAAAAACATAATCGACACTGGCAAGACTATGCAATTCAGTAGTGGAAAAATGCCAGGGAAGCTGGAGCATTAATTTTTAAATTTTGTTTTGTATGATTTGTATCTTTTTGACATGCGTTTTTGCACATTGACCCAAAACTGGACACCCGTACAGCATGATTGATTGAAAAATTATCTTTAAAATTATCAATTTTTTGTTATCGCGCAAAATAGATTTTCTGTTAATTAGAGGATACATAATTTTGATTGTTTTATTGATTTTTAATATTGCTTTCTGCACATGTTCATTGAATGTAAGTCTTTTGTCCAGGTTTATCCTCAATTATCTTACCGAAGTTCCCCATTCTATATCCAAATTATTTAGTCTAAGGTTATTACGCGGAAGGAAGCAGGACTTTCTTTTTCTTGTAAAAAAGATTGCCTGTGTTTTTGAAGCGTTAATTTTAATTTTCCATTTATTATAATAGCTATATAAAATATTAAATGCTGATTGTAGATTAGTTTTAATATTTAAACTAAGTACATCAGACAAATAAATACCAGTATCATCGGCATATACGATTCACAGTTAGTGAGCTGAGGAAAGTCAGCCGTATATATATTATAGAAGAGGGGGCCTAACACAGATCCTTGAGGCACTCCTGCAGGAACAATTAGATTTTGGGACAAGTCACCGTAAACAGAGACGAAGAAGTATCTGTTTGTCAAAAAACTTTGAGTTATTTTAATTAGATATGATGGAAAATTCAATATTATCATTTTATAAATGAGACCATTATGTCAGACACTGTCAAAAGTTATCTCGACGTCTAATAGAACCAGGCCAGTTGATTTTTGATTATTAAAATTAAAACGAACGTGCTTTTTTATACGATTAACTTGGTGAATGGTGGTGCTATGATGTGCGCGAAAGCCAAATTGTTGAGGTGGATAAATATTATTAGCTACTATGAACTCTTCTAACTTATATTTAGTAAGTCTCTCAAAGAATTTACTCGTACAGCTCAAAAGACTTATATGTCTGTAACTTTTCGGATCATTTGGTGGGTTTCCTGGTTTTAAAACTGGTACAACTTTAGCCACTTTCCAGGATATGGGGAAGTATTGAAATTTAATGCGGGAATTGAATATAAAAATGATGTACTCAAAACCAATTTTAGGTAATCCTTTGAGAAAGGCGTTTTTCGTGCCATGGAGTCCTACCGATTTTTTTATTTGAAGTCTACGAATTATGGGAATCATATCATTTAGACGAATGTAAAAATTTTTAGGTATGTCAACAGTTAATAAATTTAAATTGTTTAGAGCATCACGCGCATCATTCTTAAATTGAAAAGATCCTATTCCGTTAAATATTTTGTGGTTATCATAAAATGAATTTGCCAGGGCATTAGCTTTATCAGTATTAGTAATACATGTGTGCTGAACGTTACGGAATGCAGGAATACAATTATTTTTCTTCTTTAAAGCCTTAGCAATATTCCAGAATGGTTTACTATTGGTGTCTAAAGACCGTTCAATGTTTTTGAATTTAAAAATTTCAGTTTTTATAGTATAGTTAAGTTTCCTGACCTCAGAATCTAAGCTTGGAATACGGCTGCGCTGCTTGACGGTTCCTTAGCTTAATAGTATATAAGATATTTTGCGGTAGCTTGGTTTTTTGATCGGATGGAGTTTTCTTGCGAACAGACAAATCTATGCTTTCAGAGATAGTGGTGTTTCCTTTACTTAGGTCATAAACGTATCTCGTGCCCCCGAAAAGATAGAGGCCCCTAACCGATAGAGGCGCCTGAAATATTTCTCACTTTTAATGGTGTATACCCAACTGTTATAAAACGAAATTTTTCGTATATACGATTCTTTCTTCAACATCTTTAAAGCTAATAAGGAAGGGTTGAGGGAGGGTATCATTATGGCGATTTTGTAATTTGAGAATATTAATCTTTTAAGAAATTAAGGAGTTAAGTCCGTTGGCGTTGGTCTTCTGAATGTGCTTCAAATTCTAGAAAAAGAATAAAGGAATGTGTGAATCAGCCAAGTATGTTGTTTCAACTTGCAGTGAAGAAAAGACCTTCTGCCAAAAATATTTAACTTATTTTTTTTTTTTTGAAGAACTTACATCATTTTCATTTTCAAGTGAAGACATTTTATTCTGCTGCTGTTATTTTGGCATAATGTCTCTAACATCCACGCAAATGTCATTTGATGCATCCTCTCATTTCTTGGAATCACAACTGCTTGGGTGCTTTTGCTTTTCACGTCTGCAGATTTTAATCGCACTGTTATGTGTGTATAGATACGATGCGAAAATGTATTTCATTTTTGTCCATAAACACGCAATACACCCAAAAAGACCAGACTTATAATCGCATATCGCTCTCTGCCTGCGATGTGGTATGTGGCAGCGAGACAGGCATCAAGACAGCCCCCATCCAGAGGGGTTGCTAATTTTATGTTGTGAATTGTGATATGGAAAAGATGATGGGTAGGTATATGGGTTTTGGTTTAGTTGCCTTTCTGAATGTCGCAACTCAATGCAACAGAAAATTAAGTAGCAGGCAATAACTAATTACATTCGCAATTATTTCATGTTTCGGTCAATTTAGTGGGACAAATTTATCAGTGCGGTGTCATCTACTTAGAATTGATTGCGTCCGACCTACGCGTGTGCTTCGTCGCACTGTTATTCCACTGAATGGGACCAGAAATGAATAGTGCGCTCTAGTAGTTTCCAACAACGGCAATGTGCATCGTTTGGATATCTTTATAACAACATCAATACAGCAGAGCCGTACTTACCAGTGATAGCGCCTGCTTTCAAATGAGAAAGTGTAATTTTGCGAAAAAAAGGAAATAAAAAAAAAGCAATAAACAAGCGCTTTAGAAGTGGGGCGGTGTGGTTTCATAATTCTAAATTCATAAAAGAAAAAATATTTGAGATTTCCCGGCTGTGGCGCAAAATAGACTTATGTCTGTCGAGTTAAAGTTCTGTCATATGAGGCTATATATTTCAATTGCAATGACTCGATCAGGATTGCGTAATTTGTTACATTTTCCTAAAAATAGTAGAAACACAAATCACCGTAATGTAAGCCATTCCAACGGAAAAGTGAAAATAAATCGACTTCTGCGGTGAGCGTGTTTTGACGTAAAGCTTAGGTGTTCTCATTGGATTTAAGTTTGTTTCTTTCGTCTGTTACCTTGCCGATGCCGTCATGGTTATTGAAGTAACGTAAGCGTCTCTACCGATGCGCTATTGGACACCAGATTTTTGAGTTTCTTAAGTCCCGCCCGAATGGTCATCTAACTGTAATGACAGCGTATATACTAGAGCGATGTCCTCAACCAACAGCTTAATTTTTGGGACTTACTACCCCAATAATGAATATTTTGAGAGTGCGCGGTTAAGTGGCTACATCCCTCCCGAGGCATTCCTCTTTTTAGACAGTCGAGGGCTGATACAGGATGGAATGGCGGTTCCGCTCATCTACCACGTCAGCCGGAAAACTGTAGATAGGCGACTCCTGTATGGTCGAGCCGTCATCGCTCAAGGTGGTGAAGAGTGACTTCGGTTCAGTAGGACTGTGTTCGATCGGGACCGTAGGGATAGGGCGAAACAAGAGAACCAGTTCTGGTGGCTCTCTGAACAGCAGTTTAATAGCTAAAGTCGATAAGAATGTATGTCTTGGCCGACTTACATAGATTTAGGGAAATAAGGTATAAGGAACAGTCGGGGTGGCACCAAAAAAATTAAAAAATATGTATATATGCGGAGGCATAGGTGCACGCATCTGCGCGGCTGTATATGTATGTGCGTGCGTATATGTATGTACGAATATACATGTTTGTGTAGGTGGCATGTTGTTGTGTGTCTGCATACGTATACAAAATATAAACAAATAAAAAATTTAAAACGAAAAATCCTGCTGTGGCTGTTGTAGTTTTTTTAGGAATTTTAAGTAGTTTAAGTTATTTTTAGTTAGTATAAGTTGTATCTAGTTTTAATTATTTTTAGTCTAGCTTTAGGTAGTTTTAAAAATTTAAAATGATCTGATACTAAGTTTTTGTAGTAAAGTTTTCTTGGTTAAATAAAAATAAAATAATTAGATTTAATTAAAATAGTTTTTAGGTCGAAAGACGTTAGTATTAACAGATATAGTTTAGCTTAGAGCGCCCGTAAGGGGCCAGTAAATTAGTTATAAGTTATTGATAATTAGGCTATTTTTAAACATTTTTGTCTAGCTTTAAGATAGTTGTAAGTTAAGATTAAATAAAAATGAATAAAAAAAAAAAAAACAGCGTAACACTCGAGCGGTAAACACCTTCAAAAATTAAATCTTTTTTTAAAACGGTCAGTTAACGCTTCTATTCTCTGGCAAAATCTTTTCAATTATTTAAAATTGCGTTAACATTTGTTAAATATCCAACTATTGGACTGGTTTCGTTTAGCGTGTAAATTGCCTTATAAAAATATTTAGGGTAGTTGCATTGACAGATTTTTCTGGACTGTCCGCCAACAAGTTGTCCATATTGCACCGTTGACAAGTAATACCTTCCTGCAGTGTCAACTTGGCTGTAGTTGACAACATTCTTTTTGTTGCGTTATTCGAACCTAAAACCATGACAGAGACTTGGAGAAATATGGTTGACAGATTGACAGTTATATGTCAATCGACATTCGTGTGACTTGCAATATTTCGTGCGCTGATACGATGAAAGCGTATGCCTATTCACTATAAGACTGATTTGTCCGTTATTTATGGTAACGTCAGGTGCAAATAAAAATTTAAAGAAACAAAATATGAAGTTTAGTTTCCACATGTCATGTGAAAAGGGTCAGAAGTGGGCCCTAATGAGTAATATGCGCAAGAACTCTAATCCAACCGTGCTTCGCATTTAAAACATGAATTGTCTACACTCGTATCTGTGCAAAATGTGAACAAATGAAAATTTCAGCATCAAATTTATTCTCAAAAATTTCATTCTGCACGGATTCAGATGAATTGCAAAATGGGAACAATTAAGATTTGTAATTTGATTGTGAAAGAGGGAGTCTTATTCACTTTGGATACACTATACACATTCATATAGTTATGGAGGATGCATATAGCCACTCACTCACTCAGTCAGTCACAGATGAGGAATCCATTATGGGAGCTTACGCACAGAGGTGCTCTTTGTTTCAATTATAAATCTAAGTACCTAGATAAAATCATGTACATTTATAATATACACACACCCAACACTGAATACAAAATATACATTTTGTTTAATGTTTTAATCATTATATTTTCACACATTAAATGCGAAATATAGGATGATCACTTTCCCAAAGAGTGTTGGTACGAGAATAGCAATTAAAAATTCGTTGAATTAACCTCGTTCCACTATAGCGTTCTCGATACGCTCAATTTTTAATTGCACTAATTAAAATAGTGCTGCCCCCAAATAAGTGAACCTTTCCTTATGAAAAAAAATATGTATCTAAAGCAATTATGCGCACTTTTGGCTTATCCTGTGAAACACCAGTTGGGTAATTTTTTAATTGCCAATAAAAATTAAAAAAAAAATTATGATAATAAGCAAAATGAGTGAAATTATGTATAATTTTTAATTTGGATGCGTCTTTAAGCATTTTAAATGTGTTTCGATACGTTTATTAATTTTTCTCCGAAATGAGCACATATTATGATGAAACCACCTTTAATGAGTTCACGGTGGAAGAAGATGTGGATCAACATCTTCAAAATCACTATACACTGACGCTGATAGTCAAGAAGCTCAAGTTGGTTATTGCGTTTTTGTTGATTTTTGTTGATATAGAATATGCATGCATACGGTGCAAGTTTTGATGGCAATTTTTCAAGCCTAATAGTTAAACTATTTTTTCATTATAGGAATTATTTTTGGAATGTTTACAATGTAATAGAACAATTTTCATATGTTATATATGCGGATTAGATGACGTTTGTCACAGGGACTGTTTTAAGTAGTAATTGTTATGTTTTCTGGTAATTACTTTTTGAAATTGGTAATTCTAAATCATGTTTCTGGTAATTACTATTTTGCACTGCACTCTATAATTTTTTCTTCCTTGTCTTTTTTACATGTAATAATATCATTTTCTACTTAAGCCTAGTACGCTGCTGATGCGAAACGAAAAATCCCATACAAAAATGACACGACGAAATCATGAAGGAAAAATTTCGTTCTACTTTTCGTTTTCCAGTACGCTGCTGAACGACGAAATGTGTAATTTTAGTGGATAGCTGTAGTAGATTTCTTAGTACAATTCTCCACTCTTTTCGTTCTCAATTTAATTGACCTGCACATTAATTGCTTGCGAAATTTTGACATTTCATTTTTTTATAAAAAAAAAGTCAAGCTCTTGTAATGCTTATTTGATTTTTCTTTGGCTTTGTGTTTTCTCTAGTGTCTGGTTTTTCTGTGCATTTCCTGTATTAAATTATTCAAAATACATTCAATTCTAATTTTGTATCACAACCAATTTCAAAATCGACTAAACTAAATCTGCAAAATGAAAATGGGAAGTTGGAAAGAAGCACACCCTTCACATATCTTATCGGCGAACAAGATATAGCTGATCTTTATTTGGAGTGCTGATTATAACCAACTATCGACTTTTCTCATACCTAGTGCTAGTGCTTAGATTAAAAATAACCTATGTCCTTTTAAAATTAATTTATTTTAAGTGACTACTAAATAAAAATATTATAATCAAGATTCAGTAGTTTGTTCTGCAATTAACTGTCCATGTCATGATTTTTAAAATACATTTGTTACTCCGACTTTTAAATTCTATGCGACCTTTGACACCATATAAATATAAAAAAAACACTCACCATTTCTAACTACATACTTTCAACACATAAATTAACTCAATTGCCACAAGTACGAATATGAATTTCCGACCTGGTCGGGACAAGGAAGCCAAAGGTAAACGGCCTTCCGCTGCACCAACGACAATTAAGGGAATCATCGTTACCACAATAATGTTTGGTTGCAAAAAGGCCATCTTAAACGATACCCACCTCTATTTAGAAAGCCTGTTTCCGATCTATTGATTGGCGATTTTATACCATACCCCAGAACATATTTCTCAAGTTAAGAAAATCTGTTTAATGTTTACTTCGTGAAAATCGGCACGGGGTGGACATTGTTATTTAGTCTACAATTTCAGGTGATGACCTCGCTAGTTTTTTGTTGTGTTGATAGAAAGAAGATGATGACAAATCACTTACCTCGCATTGCCATCGCTACCTTCTTTTTCTATTTTGGACGAAGTTTTTTTTTTTTAATGTAATTGAACCATCGTATGGCAGATGCCCTGCTCGTGAATTTGATAGCAAATCAAGCTGCTTGCAAGCTGGTCACTTGTCAATTGGATTTGACATATAAGGCCATGCATTTTTACTATTCATTCGATTTTAGTATTAATTGAGGAAGCAAGACCTATAGTTAAAATGGGAATCGATCAAAGAGCATTCGCAGAGTAGCAGAGCGGTCAAGTACAAACCCACTAAGAAAACTCACTGATGAAGGAGTGAAAATGCAACCCGTTCCAAAAATATATTCTAAAAGCTATTCACTGTTCTCTTGGAATATATAATCTGAAAATACTTTGAAGTGTATCTTTGGAACGGGTTATCCTAAAAACTTGGTTGATACCTTTTTGTAATCTACTCTTGATGCTCTCAAAATCAGCATCAAAAGTTTTTATGTAGAAGCCTTATTGCAAAAAATCACTCTTGAAATACGCATATTTAGAATGATGTATGCGTATTCCTGGAGCTATTTTTTTTAATACAACTTCTTCGCAAAAAATATTGATGCTTTGAAAGTATGAAGTGCTGATTCTAAAAAGATATCGCTCGCCTTTATTGGATAACCCGTTCCAAAGATACACTTCAAAGTATTTTCAGATTATGTATTTCAAGGTGAACAGTGAATAGGTTTTGAACTATATCTTTGGAACGGGTTGTCCAATAAAGGCGAGCGATATCTTTTTTGAATCAAAACTTCATACTTTCAAAGGAAGCATTAACAAAACCAAAAGTAGTTTTGTCACCAAATTACTTTTAGATGTATTTTTTTGTCACCAAATTTCCTTTATATATAATTTTTTTGAAATAATTCTTGGACTTGAAAATGGTATCCGGAATTAGTAAGAAACCATAAATTAGAACTCATAACCGTTTACACCATTCCAATGAAGGACGTAGTTTTCGAATTATAGAGTGGTTTACCTCCCTATTTCATTGTTTTTCTTAAAATTGATAGAAATTTCATCAAATCGGCAGATAAGCCAGTTAATAAATCCCAAAGTATTTGCTTAATTTCTATCATTTAAACGGTTCTGAGTTTTATTTTAAATCCTCTATGTGTAACAAGAACAATTTTTAAATCCAAGAATTATTTCAAGAAAATTACATCTAAAAGTAATTTGGCGACAAAAAATTTTCCATCTAAAAATAATTTGGTGACAAAATTACCTTTTTTTTACAACTTGTCATTTGTTTTTGACAGCTTACAGAACTCTCCGCAAATATTTTTCGGCTGTGGTTTTCGTTAGCATTTCGCTCTCCTAGTGGAGACCACCGAAAAATTTCGTTTCGCATCAGCAGCGTACTAGGCTTTAGTTCGAATACAAACTTCCGAACAAACAGAACTAAAGTAAGGTGCAAAAATTTCCTCTAGATAAACAGCTCGCACTAACACACGATGTGTCTATATGTGAATGCACAAATAAATTATTCTCACTGCAAGGAAAACTTGCTTGCTGTCCACGAATACCAACACTGCCTTCGACAGCATATTCAAACCAATCCGGATAGCTTTGTGTTGTTGTACCGCCTATGGAAAATAATCGCTGATGAACTAAAAATCCGTTGTCAAACACAGATTTCAAGTTACCCAAATATTATTGGATTCGTTTAGATTCATTTGGAAATTTGAGGAACGGATGATTTAAGATTGCAGCTGTATAAGCTAAACAAAGCCTCCACTAAGGTAGCTTGGCTAGCCTAGTCGCTTCGTAGTCGAACGTGATCATTTTCTTGGACACGATATATCACCTATTCTGAAATACTAAAAAATAAGTCTTCAATTTGCAATGACGGAACCAATATAAGCAGCGGTGAATTTGGTGGCATGTGGGCGATTTTGGAAAGACGAATTTCTAAATTAAAAATTGGAATCTTAGATCATACGAGTACATCAAGAAATGGCTATCGGTGTTACGTCGAAATCGTCCAATCGATACAGAGACAAGTGCCATAGGAAACATCCGAATTTCAAGGGAATATTTTGTAACTTTGCGAGAACGATGAAGATGAATACAAATGCGACATCAAAATATAATTCGATCTATGCCAATGAATTAAAAAATCAAATGCACAACTAAATCGCACTACTTGGTCTTATGTTCAATCATATGATATGCGAAAGATTTCTATTAAGAATCTGAATATATTTTTAAAGACGTTCTTACTTAATTTTTTATATACAAAATTTCTTTAATTTTTTTCTCAGATAAATAATGTGACAATTTTAAATATTTAATAATATAAACTTGAAAACGAAATTAAATAAAAATCATCCACACGTTTACGAAATATTGAATTTTCAAAAAAAATATATATTTTTTTCAAAAATCCAAAATAAATATTTTTCGAAAATTTTAGTATGCAGTTTTATTAATAATCAAATTTTGTATTTAAAAAAATTTAAGGAATTCCGTTGAGCCGTTTATGAAAAAGCCGAAAATCAAAAAAATTGTTGTATGGGCAGAACCGTACAGACGTACAGACAGGCAGACAGACGGAATTGCGGGACCCACTTTTTTGCTGTTCTCTCTATCATTTTAATGTCAAGTTTGATTAAAATCTGAATTTTTTCCAAATGCAAATGTTGCCAAGAATTTGTATTATATTCAGTTTTTGTATGATTACATACTTGCTTTTAAAGCACTTTTTCGTATCATTTAATGACTTTGAATGCCCAACAACAACTTGAGTGTGCTACCACTAAGTTTTTTCTCAATCATTTTTGGCTAGAATTATAGCTATTTCACGACTTGCCAAGGTCGATCATCAGATGGTGGCGTGATGCGAAGTGCGTTGGCTACTAAGCGGCTGATCATGGTTCAATACACAATGAAGGCACAAGAAGTTTTTCAATTAAAATGAAAAAGTAGACTAGCACCACTAGAGCAAAGGAATCTGATGATTGACCTTGGCAAGTCGTGAAATAGCTATAATTCCAACCAAAAATGATTGAGAAAAAACTTGGTGGTAGCACACTCAAGTTATTGTTGGGCATTCAAAGTCATTAAAAGAATTTGTTATGTATGTATGTATTCTTCGAATAAAAGGGAAGTGTTTAAATAAACACGAACATTTGCCATTTTATTACTTTTACTGACTTTTTTAATTTGTTGGTAATTCAGATTTTTCCTTAAAACAATCTCTGGTTTGTCAATTGACGGGTGGTATCGAAATTTTAGAGTATTGCAATATTGACAAACTAGGTATATTCTTTCTCTGAATTCAAAGGATACATCACCGGGCTAATTGATTGTTGGTTCTTATCTGAACACCAACTCATTTCGAAAGGCTTTTCGCAATGGTCAGGAGCAGGACTTTTCTGATTTTGCGTGTTTGAAAAATTGGTACCTGTTTTGTAGAATGCAGTGTGAAAGTCTTCTATTAAACTTCAGTTAACGTAGGTGTAAAAAAGGATTGATTAATTTGTACTTATTTCCAAATGAGTAGCTAAATACTAAGAGGAAATTAACAATGTAACCATATCTCCTTTATCTAATCCCATTCGATTCTAGTTGCTCCTAAAAATAAAATGAACTGGATTGTAAGAATTTGCTCTTGTAAATAACAACTTTAATGTACACTGCTGGACAAAATAAAGTGCAAAATCATACCTCGAATAATATCATATTTATTGTACATCGATTTATCTAATTTTACTTCAGAAAAAATTTTATTTCTCTTATTAAAGTTGTAATACAACCAATTAATATATGATAAACATAATATAAACAAAATTAAAGTAAGAAATATAAAGTATTAAAATATTTAGCAAAAAAAAAAGAAGACAAAATAAAGTGTAAATTCCATCCCTGGAGGTAAATCTGAGACAACAACCAGCTCGAGTCTCAGAACATCGCGTCACACATCTTTCCTATCCTTCTTTCTATTCTTCACCAGATGCCGCGCTGTGTTAAGAAAAACATATAAAGGGTATTCATAATCCCTTGAGCGCGTGCAAAGTTATAAAAAAAAAAAAAAAAAAAAAAAATAAAGTGTAAATTCGAAATTTTAACTAAAAAAAAGTTAGTTAATAGCTTGTGGCTCCCCCTTTGTTTTGTATGATGGTTCCAAGTCGCTTGGGTGTACTGTGGATTAGATTTTCGTTGTAGCTTATCGACCTCTTCCCTCACCCAAATTCTTTTGGAGAAACAACTTCTTTGGGTGAAAGAAATAAATAATATTGGAAACAGATTCGGCTTACACTGGGACCAGACCATATGTGAAATACATTGGAAAAAAAAAACTTACAACTTCTCGATGGACTCAAATCAGAGGGTCGCCACGAAATTGAACGGAGAGCTAGAGAAAGTAGCATACGAATTTACAAGTCCTTGGATTACTCGCAGGCTCAAAACTATATTAATATTAATTTTAAACCTAAAAAAAATAACTTGGATTTTTAAGGCTAAATGCGAACTAATTCAGCTCAACGAAAGCGGATTTGGAGGAAGCGAGTCATGTTTATGCAGCATGTGTAATATGATGGAAGAAGAAAATATTCAACATTTTCTCGGTAGATGCCCCGTCCTTAGGGAATTCAGAGTACGATACTTTGAGAAGATAGTATTGAATGAAAACGAGCTAATAACAATTCTCAATGGTATAAACGTGACAAATTGGAACCGATTATCCAGTTATATCACTGTAGCAATATCATAGAAGTTTTTGACCAAGTTGGTTTTTATTTGGACTTTGGAGAATTTTTAGAAGTGATTCTCATCGGCTTTATTGGTCTTAATGATGATTAAACGAAAGCAATTTTCATTTTACTTTCCCAACGTTTCTACGGTGGTTGCCTTCTTCTTCAGGGGTGTCTTTATTTACAGAATTAAAAAAAGATATAATGTTCTACATATTGATACAAGTAAACGAAAAAAATATGACTTATATAACGTTAAATTTTAAGATTTTTAATATGCAAAATTTGTTTGAAACATATAAAAAAACAGATTAAAAACAGATTTTGAACACTTCTCATTTGAAGATTAGTCTACGTTTTATGATATTTACTGTCAGAAAGAAACTAATGAACAGTAAACTGCAGAAATATTTTTTGTGTCTGTTTTGCGGTTCATATTATTTTTGTTGTTAATTATATGCAGTGTCTCTGGTGTGTAACGTTTAGATGTATGTTTTTCTGTTACAAGGATCTCCACTCCCTCGAAGTTTGGTGTGTGACTGGTATCAACGCTGTGAGAAGCCAGTGCAGTCTTCTTAGAACTTTTTAGGCAAATATCTGAATTGTGGTTCAATATTCTTTGCCGAAGGAGTTGTTTGGTGGTGCCGAGGTAGCAAAGATTGCAGGATTCATCTATTTTCGCCTGGCAATTTATTTTATAAACTACGTCTGATCGGCGATCTTTCTCGGGTTTTGTCTTCAGGTTGGCGAATAGGGATGCAACAGTCTGGTTCTACCTATATGCCAAGTTGACTTCCGGGTTGTTTTTTGCGACCATTTCTTTGAAATTTTCGGAAAGTTTGGTACATAAACGACACTCTTATAAACACATCTCCTCTCTTCCAACTTATTTTCTGAACGAACTTGGTGTTTTTGACGAAGAATCAAGTTCCTTATAACTTCTGTCGGAAAGCTGTTGGCAATATCATATTGAAAACATCTTACAACAGAATTTACTTAGATTAAACTAGAATCAAACTTGTGTTATTATTCTTATTATGTTAATTCAATACGAAAAAAGAGTACAATAGCACCAATACAAATTTTCAATTACCCGACAGAGGACTTTTATGTCATTGTCGTAAGTTTTTTTTGTTTTTTGCATTAAATTTTCATTTACTTTGAATAAGAAATTAGAAATAATTGTAAAACAATATTTTAATATGTAATATTGTAATTATGTATAAGAGAAGAAAAAAATGAAAAATAAAAAAAATCATTTACTACTACTACTACTGGAGACTTTCCCAAAAAGATTATACATTTTGGGGCTCATCTAAAGGAATCCTGTCATCCAATATGACCAAATATGCTCTATTGGATTCAGGTCTGGGATTGAGGTGGCCATTCTAAAACTTCAACATTGTTTTGAGCGAAAAACTGCTTTGCTGCTTTGATCGAATGTTTCGGGTCATTATCTTGTTGGAAAATATAATTTTCTCTCTCATAATTAACGTTTTCTTACGTAATGAGGACCTGTCATTTTGGTATCAATTTTGACAATCTTACCAACGCCAATAAAAGAAACACACCCCCAGACCATAAGAGACTCTCCACCATGCTTAACTGTTTTTTGGATGCACTTTTGGTGAAGCCTTTCAGAGGGTTTACACCAAACTCTTTTTCGAGATTTTGCGTTTTTTAACCCAAACTTAGACTCATCGAACCGAATAATGCTTTGCCAAAAGGTTTGCGGCTTTGCCAAATACTTCCTAACGAAAGCAAGTCGTTTTTTTTAAATATTTATCTGGCGAAGCGATGGTTTTTTTCTTAGCTAAATAGTTCCTTAAACCGTTTTCATTTAGCCGTCCTTGAACAGTCCTTGGCTATGTGAAGTTGCAGGTCTTCTTTGGTAATTCTAGCTGAAGATAATGGATTTTTTTGGGCCTCAATTTTGATTCTTCGGTCATCAGATGCTGACGTTTTCCTCTTCCTTCCACACCAACTTCTAAAGCTGGAAGCAGATCGTCCATCAATAACGGTTATATAAACCTTCCTCCAGATATGGACAGTGCATACATTTCAGCGAGATTAAGGAATGTCAACCCACGTTGACGGTCCAAACTAACAGTTCATTCAATTCCGCCAATAGCTGTTTCATTTCAAGGCTATTGGCAAATAAAATTAAATTTGATGCTAAAAAATTTATAAATTCACATTTGATATTATTACCTTTTGATTATAGAATTTAAGACAATTTTTAAAAGAAAAAATACCAAAATTGCACCATATATTGGCACGTGCTTACCTTATGTGCTGTAATATTTCTGCTAGCTGTTCTAATTGAACAGAAAAAAAAATAACGGATTATTTTTAGTAGTTTGATAAGAAATGAGAATATATAAATCCCTCTCACTATTTAATCGCAGCGATGCAAGTGCATTTGCACTTTATTTTGTCTGACAGAATAGCTTAACATTGACGCTGTTAGAAGGTTTGTAGTCCAGTTATTCTATGCAGGTTTAAGTACGATGCACATAAGCTTACCTTGGCTCCTAGCATAATGAATAATTGTTAAACGGATAATTCAAGGAAAAGATTTATGTATCTTTCTATATTTCATTTAATTTTATTATTTATTATTATTTTTTTTTATTCTTGCAAATTTGGATATGCAATAACAGTTATACTCTTAAGTATTTAGGTTCATAGCCTGTATTGAGAAAGTCGAAAATATAAAAACTGGTTCTATGGGTAGTATCTGTAATAAGAACGCAAAATAAAATATTTTTTTATTCAAAAGTGGACTGTACTAACTCAAGAATAAGTACACACACTTATTCTTACAAACATTTTGGAGCCGTTTTTTCAGAAAAAAATTCTCAACGGTTTTTTTAAAATTCGTATTTTAGGTGTATTTTGTTTTTAAAAAAAATGTTTTTTCGACTAATTCTAGAAAATGTAAACAAAAAAATACCAAATACAGAGTTTCAAAGCAATCGAAAGCGCTTTCAAAATATTTTGTTTTCAAAAAAAAGTTACTTCTCATCATCTTCCAAGAAACTTAACCCATTACCTGCCATTGTATTCAATTGAGTACAGTATTTTTTAAAATTTCAGTTATATTTTTTTTAAATAGGCTTTTATTTTAATTTCTTTCGATTTGAAAGCAAGCATGTACAATTGGACAAGTCTTTTTGTTATTCGGAAGAATTTCGTTGAGGTTGAAAGCCATTTTCAAATAATTTGGTCAACTTTTATGTCGCGCATTTTTTGTTTTAATTTAATTTGTTTTAATTTTTTTAATTGTAACCATATACCTGTAAGACCTAAGGTCTTTTAAATGCAACCTGAAATGCACGTCACTAGTTAGAAGAAAAAGAGAATGATTGGAAAGGATTTATGTTGGCAGTTTTGTGTCCTTGCGTAAAATGACCAATAACCAGAATAACCAATTCTGTTCAAAAGAATTTTTGCCAAAGAACTACATTGTTAACAATTTTCATTAAAAAAGAATTTTTGGTCATGGTAAGTTGTCTACAAAAGTGGTGTACTCAATATAGTACACTGGCATAAACCGTGTTAATTTTTTTTCTCATTGGTTTTGAGGAGAAATGGGTTTTTGAAAAAATACCTGCAACAGCCTTTATGGTACGCGCTGCGGAAATCTCTATATGGCTGTTAATGATATTCCGGATGATGGAAATGAAAGAAATGAAGGATATAGTGGTTATTCCACCTGATGTTGATATTCCAACGGACGAGGAGGATTTATTTGACGATGACTTGCTTGAGCATCCAAGGAGCAGTGGAGATCAAAGTCGACGATGGATATGAAAGCGAAGATGATATTCCACTTGCTTATTTATGGAAATAAGGCTCAGCCAGAGGTGAGTCTCAGGATAATGATCCAAAATTTATACATTAAAGAAAAGATAGAATCGGAAAGCGAAGTTCGAATATTTGAACAGTTTTTCGATGATGAGGTAATGAAATTGACTATTGGTCAAAGCCGGATATACGCAGTGGACCAAAGGTGTCACACGTTCGTGTTTATGAAAGATTTGAAATAGTTTTTTGGTATAATGCTTTTTTCAGGATATAACATTTTACCTCAACAGTTATTGTATTTATGCTTAGATGGTAGCTTTGTTCAAATACTTTGGCTATCATTCTGCAAAGCAGAATATCCGTGGAAAGCCTGTTCAGTTTGTCTATAAGGAGTGAACGTTTTGCAGTTGTGATGGATATTGCTATAACGTTGACATATACTGCGGTGCCAAAAATGTAAGCCCTAGAAATAATTGTTTACCACTTGGATCTCGAGTGGTAATTGATTAACTGGAAATATTAAAAAAGGCAAGTGAGCACAGCGTATTTTTTGACAATTATTTCACCAGCCATGATCTTACGGCTACTTTACGCAAAACAAAAGGATTTTGTGCAACTGGTACGGTTCGTGACAATAGAAAAAAGAATTGTGGCAAATGCCTGGCCGATCCATTGTTAGCAAACCAAAGAAAATCGGAATCGACTTCTATTTGGCAGGGCCATAGCAAAGACTTACATTCAGGTCAGTCAACAAAAGCACCAAATAATACTTTCATATTGAAGACGGATATTTCCAAAAAAAAAAAATTAAATCCAATAAGATGCCGAATTTGTCACAGAAGAGTTCGAAGGATATGTGAAATATGACTAGGTAATTATTGCCCCATATCTGGCCAGTCTACTCGTTTGAGTACACCCCTCTAAGTAACAAGCTTAAAAATATATTTTTAAAAAATTTGTACTTTTAGTCATAAATATAACTCATCAAACAGGATCTTAAACGTTTTTCATTTATCTTTATTTTTAAGATGTTTGGTATTTAATGGGTTAAGGCCTCCCAAACAGATCTCGGAGGGATGGTGACTTGGAAGTTTTCGCCGAATTCTAGTTTAGGGATGGTGTTATCAATGTAACATAGAAGTAATCCGAACGAGTTCAGAATAATAGAATAGCCAATATCATTATTGATCCATTGTAAAGAAGCTTTAAGGCGCGCGGCAGTGCTCGCTGCCGTCTGGTTGCTGAAAATATTGAGGGCTAGTAGATGGAGTAGAACGTCTAGCGCAGCAGAGTGTGTTGTTCTTAATACTTCGCTCATATACATTGAGGATGATCGTTGGGCTTGTCACGATTTGCCGCTATTTCTGGGGCGGTCCACCATACTGTTACGCCATAGGTAAGAATCGGTCTGATTACCGAAGTATATAACCAGTGAGTATTACGAGGTTGATGGCCCCATTTATTCCATATAGCTTTTTTGCATGAGAGGAGTGCCACTGTGGCTTTTTTAACTCTTTCTTCTATATTAGGTTTCCAACTTAATTTCTTATCTAAAATAAGACCCAAGTATTTTGCTTCATCTGAAAAATTTAGTGGATTATCTTTGAGAGTTGGAGAAATTACGTGAGGGATTTTGTATTTCCTTGAAAATAGGAAAAGTTCCGTTTTCTTAGGGTTGACTCCTAGGCTACACCTTTCTAATCGGAGCCATACTTTAACTTCAATGGATGTTGACAATTCACAACAAACTACATTTTGATCTTTCGATAATATTTTTTTGCAAGTGTCGCCTAAACGTCTCAAAGTCACCTTTATCCGGAGGGGGAAACAAAGTCTGAAATACGATAGATTTCTATTCCAACGACATGCATATACATACATAAATCGTTAGTATTCTTCTCTGGATTTCGCAGTGCCCTTATCTGAGTAAAACTATAATATGTAGATATGTGGTTTGATATTTTAACGCACATAGAATATTTTGCCAAAAATATACAAAAATACAAAAACTTGTCAATATTATAAGAATTGCACATGAGTAGGTACTAAAAAATAATTAAATTAAAAAATAATTCTTCTAGCGAAAACCGAACCCAAACCACCGATACCACCGAGACCTGCGAGACTGTCGGCGAATTTCGGTACCAAGCCCACGGTTGCCACTGTCAATAAAACAAAACCTACCAAGCTTTAAAAAAAAACACCTACTAAAGCTTAAATTGAGTTATTTTGTTGAAAAAAAAAATATAGAGCATTTAAGGCATTTAAAAAATAAAATGCACGACTGGATCGCACGAACTTGATCTTATGTTCGATCACATCGTAAGCACAAGATTTTGAGTATATAAGTAGGTAAATAAATATATAAAAAAAATATATACCTACAAGAACTCTTTAATTTGTTTTATACTAAAAATATTGATATGACAATTATAAACATTTAACACTATAAATTGCAAAATAAGTTTTAAAAAAGTCGTGCACTAGTTTTCAAAATAGTGAATTTTCAAAAAAAGTGATTTTTTTTTTCAAAAATACAAAAAATACAATTTTTTGAAAATTTTGGTATGCATTATTATATAGAATTCGAAGGACCTCCTATATAAAAACTTTCGTCGAAACCCGTAGAGCCGTAGTAAGAGAAAGACTGTTTTGATTTTGGCCAATTTTTTGCACAGAACTGATTAATTTCCATCGTAGAGCTCAAATGGTTTTTAGAAAATCTTAGAATATAGGATATTGGGGTTGACCGTGGCGCGATAGTTGTATGTTCGCCAGTTAACCTCATGGTCTCAGGTTCGATCACTGCCGTAGTCTATGTCCTCTTATTTTTCCATTAAAAACCAATTCTAAAAATAAATGTCATACAATGAGTTGCTGGTTTACTCATTACATGCTGTTTAGGCATAGAACTAACAACATGTGATTGAGTAAAGCTATTATACCGATAAAATAGAAAGAATAAAAAAAATTAATGCGAATTATAAGAGAAATAGATAAATAAGATACGGACATTTCTCCGCATTCGTTCAGCCGGCACCAGTGGAGATAAAATCTGAGACAACAACTACCTACAGTCTCAGAACATCGCGCCACACGTCTTTCTTATCATTCTTTCCCTTCCTTAACTTCACGCCCGCGCTGTGTTAAGATATTTAAAGGGTAGTATAATCCCTTGAGCGCGTGTAAATTATAAAAAAAAATAGGATACCAAGGCTACAATAGATACTTCATGATCATAAAACTTTTTGATGATTTATAATGGACAAATTTTTCAAGTTTATTTTTTTCTTGATTTTTCAGAACCAACCTGGATTTCGTTGTCGGTTTTTTCTTTTTTTCTAATAACAATCTTTATTTTTTTAATTTTCATTTCATATTCAACGCCTTCACTTCGAAAAAATTTCGACAAAACTGAATTTTGGCGGAAATCTACATTTTTATGTCTTAAGCATTTTTTCCCAAATTACTCGAAAATCATAGTTTTGTTTATAAAAAAAAAGTTGTTAGTGCACATTGTAATCATGTTATTTTACACAAAAAGTATTAAGACACTTTTTTAACATACAATTGATAGATTTGGAGAAAAATGGTCGAAAACATTGGGGGTACATTTTTTCAAAAATATGTAATAAAATAGTGTGACACCGGAAGGGAAATGCTGCCATCTAAAAATTCAATAAGTCTCTGGTTACAATTATTGTATTTCTGTTGAGAAATTATGTAGAGATTAATCAATTAATTGTTAAAAAGTATGGTTTTGGTTGTTTTATGAAAAAAAAAACTACCAAATTGAATTGAAACCTACAAACCTACCAGGGCTGAAAAACCCTACCAAGTTTGGTAGAATCGTACCAAAACGGCAACCGTGACCAAACCTGCTTTTAAAGTAGCCTCGTCTTGGAGACAGAGACCGAGATTAATATCTTACTCCCAGTTTAACATGGCGAGTTTAAACTCCAATTTTGGTTTAAACTTCAGATCAACAATTTATTCGGTTTCACAGTGTCGTTTTTAAAGTTAAACTGAGTTCAATTTGCAGTTTAAGTTAGCCGAGATTATTCTGCTGTTTAATCTTCAGTTCAGCGTTTGTATTGTTTTCTTTTTTTCTGAAAATATTATGAACAAAACAAAATTGTGATTTTGAATATTATTTAATTTTATATTCTCGTTGTTTCGCGTGTTTTTTTTTTGTGTCAGAGAGAGAAAGGGAGGACGAGGCAAGAAAAATACTGCGAACTATTTTTCATAAAATGTAATGAAGTTCAACTAATCTGAAGAACAGATTTCACTATGAAACCGGACGAATTAAACCAAAAATTTAAACTCAGCTTAAGGTTCAGTTGATCTTAAGTTTAAACTCGCACTGTGAAATTTGGGGTAAGAACAAAATAAATCATGTTAATTTGTGCGGAACTATTTGACAATATCTATTGAGTTATTAGACGTGATTGACACCCTGGATGCATCTTTTGAAGGCGTCTTAATGATAGCAGTAATAACATATCTTATTTGTTCAATTGTCGACGAGTTTATGCAGTCCACGCGTGAACCCCTATATGAGTAAAAATAAAAATGTTATGGAACTTAAACTATTATTGTTGTCGAACACTTATTATAAAATACTTGTTGCAAAGCTGGAGTTTTCTTCCCAAAGTTCGAGGTATTTTATTTTCCCACATTACTCAACAAAGCCAACAATGCATTGCTATTCGCTTTACACTCAATATAAGCGAAGAAATATGAATTATGAAATTAAATTTAAAAAAAAATTAGAATAACTGACATTGTAAAATATGTCAGTTATTTATGTGGAACTTATTTTAATCGACACTTAATTTGACAATTGTCATTGTGATTACGTAATACGAACTTCATAGATTTATACATTTTTAGCCGGAAGTATCGACCTACTGTTTCCAAAAAATACAGCCTGTTCTCGTGTCTTGGCCAGCGCAAAAGTGAGCCTCACATACTCAAAATTGTTCCGAATTGTTTCGTTATTATTTTATTTGCCGTACTATCTCAGAAATAATTCAACCAGCCACTAAGATCTGGCTCTGATTTTCTTTTTGTTATATTTAAAAAAAAAATTAAATTCATTTATAATTCTCCTAATTTTTTTAATTGCAATTCTAACAATTCCTACATATTTTTTAATAAATAGTTAACAAATTCATAACCCACCCTGTACGTAAATAAATTCCAATATTTTTTTTATATTTAAATATATAAATTGTTTATCTTCGCAAGGTTCCTAAAATCAGTATCATTGCTTACTCTGCATATTGAAAATGGACTTTTTAGGGAATTTCAGCAAAGTCATGCCTGCAGGAGGAACTTTCATCATTTCCAATAATTAGTTAACGTCTTCATCGCAATTTTACAATCAGACCGGTAGGTATTCAAATTACACAATTACGCTTCACACCTTGTGTAGATGTATTCAATAAAAGAGAGTACCTAACCTACACGGTTAAAAATATCGGAATAAAATGTGTTGGTTAAGTTGAAGAGCTTTGGAAGTTTTGCAGCAATGTGTTTAATAGGTGTTATTCTTAACTTCTTCAGACTCAAAGAGGTGACTTAAAACAATGATTACAACATGACAAAAAATAATTTACTTACCTTTTTTTTTAACTTTTTTTTAATTTATCTTTATATGTTTTTTTTTTTTAATAATTTGGTAAATTTTACTTCGACGAACTTATATAGCTTTTGTATGAGTTAACTTTTCAGAAATTACTATTCTTGAAACTTATGCCTCCGAAATTCATTAACTGAAAGTAAGGTGAGATGTAGTGGAAGACTATACCCGGCTAAGGAGATAGGTAGGTTAGGAATTTGGTATCATTCGAAAAACACAGCTTTGTACTGTGTAAGAATAACAATGAATCACTTTATTGTGTACCAGGTCACGTTGGTGTCTAATGTAATGACGAGGCAAACTGCTTAGCGAAAATTGGGTCCCCCGTTTGGCTTAGAGCCATAAAGCGGATTAGGGGAACATGTGATTAAAAATAAAATCAAAAACAGTAGAGGAGGCGAATAACAAATAAAATTGAAGATTTTTATGACCTGCAGTCCAAAATGCGTTTCGCCCAGGCACGATAATTGGACTCATCAGTTAGACATCTGGGCGAAACGCATTTTGGACTACTGGCTATAAGAATCCTCAATTTGGCATTAATCCACACAGTCCACAAAAACAAAATAATATTAAATTATTATTTGCGTTTTCTTCAAAATTAGAACTCCCTAAGCTGAGACAGACCAAACTACTACTTCAGAACTACAACCAATAACCTTTCATATCCTGTATTTAATTAAGTAGTAATAACCTAAAAATAATAAGGATATCATCAAACGTCACTGCAAGCTAAGAAACACATCAATATACTTGGCTTGTTGAGCAGGCCCACTTGTAGAATAAGCAACGCTTCAGCACGTTTTAGTCAGTTGTATAAAACTTATGCATCAAAGACACATATATTTGGGACTTCATGAAATAGAATAAAGTGAATTACCAAGGAAACATCAGACTTAAGAAATGATTTGAAAAACCAAAGGAACAGTGCTTTTTACCGGGCACCACAACCAGATTATTCCACCTGATATATAAAAAAAAAATCTCTTCATGCTTCGATTACAAATTAACTTTCTGACCACACAATCCAAGCAGTGTTGGATGATATCCAGTCAGAAGCTCAGAAAATAATTAGCGGTAAGCAGATATCCATATGCTGACTGAAGTTTATTATAAACTGTCAAGCTTTGTAAATAAATATTGTTCGCTTATGAAGCCTACGAGTATATTGAATAATGTTTTTTGTCGATTATTGCCTAGATTCCAAGGATACTTAACCATTTATTTTTTTGAGCTCATCTACAAGAAGACCATTGGGACAATGTTCTTCTTCGAGCTTTAGTTATTATTTTTTAAAGAGGTTGTAAACGCAATATACTCTGTTAAGAAATTATTCTTAATTAAATAAAATTGGATAAACAAAAATCTAAAAAAAAAATGAAATCAAGTACTGTTTTATTCGGAGTCTAGAACCTCTAAGGCAGAGTTTCTCTAATTCTTTAGGAAGATCCGTACATAGAGACCGACAGGGGAGATTACCTCAGCCATGAAGAAAATCATTACAATATCGAAATCAGTAACTTTTGGATATATAGCATACACCGCTAACGAAAAAAAGTAACTTACGGAACTAACCCAATATTTTTTACCGTGCACTAAACGGTAAAATCAATAATTTTCAGTGCGACGATGTTGGACCATTAAACCTGAATAGGATAATTATAAGGTCACCAAGGACTAAGCGAGAGGGAGAAATAATTACTTATGAACCATAGCATTGCTACCGTAGAGTTGGTCTGGTCCATTCTTTAAGTAAGGACTACATTCAAAGATAAATAGATATACCGAGGGAAATTATATTTCGCAACCACTGCATCTTACTCTCCTTTTGTTCCACCATCGAAATGTGGAGAAAATCAATAAAATTGCATAGGCACCTTACCTACCTATTTCATTGTTGCATGGAAATATATACTTATACTTTTCATACTGCCTGGCTGGTTACGCTAAGGTTGTGCTAATGGCTGTCAATTTTACCCAACAATGGGCATTTAATTACCTGCAAACACAACTACATATACCTTCACACCAACACAAAAGCTTTCACTTCACCGGATTTCTCCCCCGTCGCGTTGCTCTCCGCATTTCATACGCTCATATTGGGGGCAACCTTAAATCGGTGTCACTCTTTAGTTGCACGGCTCAAGTACTTTTAATTGTGTGCACAGAGAGTGACGACAAGGATAATAGCAAGAAGAACTGACTAACTTGACAACGACGCCATTTTGAACTTTTTCCCATTCAAATGGACCGTTATTTATGTGATCCTTCAACACAAAAGTAGTCTAACATCTATATAGTGAGGGTGGGTGTTCGGGCAAACAAAAATGTGGTAGAATCACGTAGATATATCCTTCACTGCCAGTTTCATGTGTGCGCGACAACCTCATCCTGGAACTCTGCAATCATTATGTAATAAACCTCCCAATTCAGCCCCCTTTAGACCCCTTCCCTCATATTGTCGTTATAAAGCGCAGCACTAAAAAACTACCCAAAGAGAGAAATTTGTTACAATGTAATTATTTTCCACAATTGGACATATTGATATGGTTTCCATTAAAAAAAGGACCTGCTAGGCGGAAGGGCCAAGTGAGGAGGGTGAGTGCTTTTGCACACATCTATATTCCGTACTATGTACTTTGGAATGCTATGTTTCAGAGCTCTTGATGCGCATGTCGCTCCCCAAGCCACAAATAGGTATACACCAATTGCAGGGCTTGGTGGAATTTCTCCTCCAGCTCCGAAGGATATCTCTAACTTCTAAAACTCCAGGGGATGATATCGATTTGAGATGAGATTTTTCTTCTCTACTTTTTTTTTATGGAGGGAAGCTCACACTTATGCTGTAGGCAAACACACACATCTAAAGGGGAATAAGAAATTAGTATTAAAAGGCAACTATGTAGTTAGTTAGGGATGCTTGGGTAGTTATCGTTTTGTCGGTCAATTTTCTTCTCGTGAATACGAACAAATGACCTAAAGGACGGAGGACCCACAAAAAGAAGGGGTTTAGTTTATGCGGATGGTGATGACCATTACCGTCCTTGCGTTGCGCCGCACGCTGCGCCGGCCGTCTGCCACGGGGTGTGCAGAGTGAAGATTGAAGGAAAGGTGTAGGCTTTTGTCGTAAGTACATATATGTATAAGCACAGTCGTTTTCCTCGGTATTTACAGGGTATGAGACGATAGTGCAATTAGAAGTATATTAACAATAGCTAAAAATTATTTAATTAATGACAACAAAGAAAACACATATTTGCACTTAGTAAAGAAGAAGTTATATGTTAAAGGTCAACCCTGGGTTATTGGCACGCAGGGTTAAATGGTGTAGTTATGAAGTTGCGCATTGTGTATATGAGCCTGCTGTTAGTAGAATGGGGTGTTGAAATTTGTGAGAATTAGTTGGCAATTCGAAGAGATAAATGGCGTAGGTGTTGCTATGCATAAGAGGAGGTAGGTATAAATGCAATTAGTTTAAATAAGTATTATTGAAATTTAGGAGCAAACAACTAGAGAAAGAGCTTAAAGAGTTTTCGCTAGACGGTTTTTAAGTTATAGATGGTAAACTACAAGAAGTATAATTATTGATTTATGTTCTTTACATATTGTGTTTGACTACAGAAATGTTGTATACCTAGATGTGGACAGTTAAGAATAAACAGATGCAAAGAAGAAATTGCGATCGTTTAATAAATTAAATATAAAAACAAATTTTCTAATACATTTAAACAAAAGCATATAGAAAAAGATGGAATTAAAATATATATCGCAAACATTCTTTTAGCGAATTCTCTTCATTTTTAGTTTTGGTTTGGAACTAATGGCATATCATAGGGTCCCGGAAAAAATGCAAGTATTTTTCTTCCCAAAAACACATACCATCAATGTAAATGTGTAGTGTAACTAGAGATGGCAACGATACGAGACCAGGCGAGACTATTGTTAGTCTGATCTCAGTCTCGTCAAAATCGAAAAATTTCAGTCTCCTCTCGAACTCGGTCGCCCTAACTAAGTCTTGTTTCGATCTTGGTCTCGCCTTTTTCTCGTGAAAATTTTAATGTACAGTCTCGTCTCGGTCTTGGTCTCATCCTTTGTCTTGACAACTTTCATGTTTTTGAAGTAAAACTTCTTTTGCAGCGTTAGGGGTAAAAAAATGTCTATGGAACTGTCTAACCGACCGACATATGAAGTGACCCGACATATGACATGTTTGTTCCTTTTGTGGATTTTAGTGGATGAGTGCAGATATGTATGTATAACTGCATTGTGTGTATTCGTTGAGGATCTGTTTTGTTGGTGCGTGTTGTGATTTCTCATTCTGTAGGTACCTATCTACATGAATTGTGTATTTTCAACGAGAAATTCTTTTTTTTTATTCAATTTTTTGTTGTAGGTTCATTGTAGATTCACATATAGATTAATGTAGTAGGTATACGCATTGTACTAGACGATAAATTTGTTTGTTGGTTCGTTTGATAAAATTAGTTGCTAGTGCTTCAGTGTATCTACTTCGTAGATTTATTTGTACGGAGTAGTATAATGTATGTAATGTTAAATTGCTGAACCATGAATCAAAGTTCGAACGACGGGACACGGTGACGTTTGTACAATTGGAAGATAGGGTCGTTATGGGCGATGTATTTATGCAAGTACGGAGCTGGCATCAAAAAATGTCAACTTCGATGTCCTTTGACTTTCGATCGTGTTCAAATTGGCATTCGTGCTTCTTATAAAAAAAAAACAGTTACACAATTTTAATCAAGAAGTACAATTGTTAATTTTTATCGTAAAATATTTATATTAACTGTAGACTAATTTTTTGCAAGTTTTACTTATATATATTTTCTAGAATTTTGTTTATAATTTTATAAACAAAAGTAAAGGGTTATCCATTTTGCGCTTTCAAAATTATAGGGCTAGAATTCAACATCTGTCAAACTAAGTTGTTAAAACATTTTTTTTTAACAAAATTGTCGTATTTGGGGTTCTGAGAATCCTCAAGTAATTGAAGAGAGGCCATTACATGCACAAAAAGTCACTGTTTGGGGCGCTCTTTGGTCCGGAGGTGGGATTGGACATTACTTCTTCGAAAATGACGATGGAACGACTGTCACCGTCAATTCGGAGCGTTATGATCATAAACGGTGATTTTTTAAGAGCTTGGTTTTTGAAAATTCAAAAAACACAGAAACTTGTAAAAAGTGAATGAAATTTTTATTTGGATCGATAAATCAATTTCTGCCATTTACTTTTTAAAAATAATTTCACTTAAATGTTGCCCGCGGCTACGCTTCAGGTGGTCCATTCTGAAGGTCCAATTTTGGCAAACTTTTTCACACATTTCGGCCGGAATCTCACCAATGACGCGTTTAATGTTGGCTTCCAAGGCAGCAATCGTGTTTGGCTTGTCCCCATAGACAATGGACTTAACATAGCCCCACAAAAAATAGTCTAACGGGGTCAAATCACATGATGTTGGTGGCCAATTGACTGCGCCAAAACGTGAGATCAACTGCTCACCAAATTCGCCTCTCAATTGATGCATGGTTTCGCGTGCAGTGTGGCATGTGGCACCGTCCTGTTGGAACCACATGTCGACCGAGTTCAATTCTTGCATTTTCGGCAAAAAAATCTGTTATCATCGAACGGTACCTTTCTCCATTGACCGTAACCCTGCGGCCTTCATCGTCCTTGAAGAAGTACGGCCCAATGATGCCGCCTGCCCATAAACCGCACCAAACAGTGCATTTTTCGGGATGCATTGGTAGCTGCTGAATTGCCTCTGGCTGCTCTTCACTCCAAATACGGTAATTCTGCTTATTCACGTATCCATTTAGACAAAAATGAGCCTCGTCGCTGAAACGGACGTAGCTTGCGAAACACATTTTTCACAGAGCACGAATTTTGATAATAAATTTCAATAATTTGCAAACGTTGTTCAGGCGTAAGTCTATTCATGATGAAATCGCAAGCAATACTGAATCGAAATGTCAAAGGTTCGTGGAATTTGTCATGTGTGATCTGTCAAAAATATAAACGTCAAAAACCAAGTAGCAAAAAAATCACCCGTTATAATAACCGACTTTTTTTTGCCTGCTATTGACGAATACGACTAGGAGAATATGTGGTTTCAACAAGACGGTGCCACATGCCACACCACTCGAGCGAATATGGCTTTATTGCAAAAGACATTTCCTGGCCGCGTAATTTCACGTTTCGTGGCGATATCAACTGGCCACCAAGACCATGCGATTTGACACCGCTGGACTTTTGTTTGTGGGCCTACGCGAAAGATCATGTTTATGCAGATAAGCCTTTAAATCTTGAGCACTTGAAAACCAACATTCGTCAAGTTATGGCTGAGATACCGCGCAATATGTGTCAAAAAGTGGTCGAAAATTACTTCAAAAGAATCGATGCTTGCAACAATTCGCGTGGTGGTTATTTAAATGATGTAGTATTTCACACATAATGTCAACGTTCAAACTTTATAATAAAAAAGAAATATCATGAAAAGAAAAATTTATAAGTGTTTTACATATTTACGTTTTACTTTTGAAACCGCAAAATGGCTAACCCTTTATTGCATGTTCCTAATAAGACCCTTCAAAAGTTTGGCTGTGCCTTATTAAGTATATGAAAAATTATATTTCTTATTGCATTGGATTTCCGTCAAGACAGAGGTTACCTGAAAAAGGGGCCGGGGACTCTATCCCAATTTATATGATATTGTAAGTGTTAGTTAATTTTAAGAAAACCTATTGTATATGAAATACCATGTTAAAGTATTTTTGAGTGAAATTATATCCTTTTTCACTTCAAGATTATTCCTTCAAATTTTATTAAAAAATATCTTTTTGAATGGTACTTTAGAACTTGGTATTTCAAAAGAACACTAGAAGCAAAGATTTTGTACCTCGGGATGAATGGAATTCATATTCAATTGTTAGATTGCCGCGTTTATTTAGACATTGCACGTATCTTCCTGCGTTTACGCTTCAACCTATGCATACGCTTCTTCGCCACTTAGCTCTCATTTCCTTTTGAAGTTAGGAAAGAATTGCAAGCAACACTTTACTGCTCTAGTGATTGAGAACGAAAGGAAGGCCAGACCTTTCAACCGCTGACGCTACCTCAGCTATCGAGTAAAAATGCATCAAATTAAAAAGAGAGCGAATTGGCCTGAATTATATATGGGAAAGGCCTTGAAATCAATTCAAACATCAAAACATCCAACCAAATCCATCAACAAGATAAATTGTACAAAATCGTGTTACAGGAGCAGCTTGGGTGCTTGATCGTATGAAAGATATAAGTGAATTCCAGGCTTGCTGTGCTTGGTATCACGAACTGTGTATGGGATCATCGGCTGATGACGAGTAATTCAGAATGTCCAGGTGGTTGTTAAGTTTTAAAGCTTTTTTTTTTAATTCATAAGGGAAGTTTTTTTTTTGTAATTAATCATCCATTAAAAATTTATAAATTTTTTTATTATTTAGTTTTAAGATTTCTTAGAATACTGTTTACTTTAAAGGAAAAATTAATTTATTTAATTTTAAGATTTTTTAGTCATTTTGATAAATAAAAATCATCGAAAATTATTTTAGTTACGGATTTTGCCCTTTTCTTTGTTTTGATTTTATTTTATTTAATATTTTATTTCAGCAACAATTCCAATGACATTTAAAAGAAAAATCTGTGCGCCTTATTAGGAACCAGGTTTTTTCAAAATGATCGAAAAATATATTTTCGTTTCAAAATTTTAAACTACTGTTTATAATACATATATTAAGTTCGTGTAAATATTTATCCAGGTGCTAAAGTTATTTAGAAAAAAACAAGAAGGTGGCCTTATTTGGTTCACCTACCTTAACATATGTTGTAGCTGACTTAAAGTTACGAAAGGAAAAATAGTTTCAAATTAGAGAAGTTTTACTTCTGGCGCGTGAAGTACACTTACACACACTCTTTTTTTATCTCAGCAGTTTGTTGGTAAGAAAAATGCGGGTTGTGGATGTGGAGTCCTGTATGAAGCTAATAATAATATCGGTAACATTTCGAATTTTCTGAGTTAAAATTTGAATTTTGTAGAAGTTTTTAATCCATTTAAATCGGAGCCATCCCTTAATCGATTTTGACAGTTCATGGCTTGACATGTTGGGAACATACTATATTTCGACACTTGGATAATATTTTTTTTTTAAATGTCACCTAAAACTCTTAAAGTCACCGTTTTCCGAAGAGGGAAACAGTCTGAAAAATGATTGATTTATATTCCAACTAAATGCATACATAAATCGTATACGTATTCTTCTCTGGATTTTTGCATTCCCCTATCAGAATATAACTATGTACATATGGTTTGATATTTTAACATGCATAGAATATTTCGCAAAAAAAAACTTGCGAATATTATAAATACTCGCATAATATTAGAAGTTTGCTATTAACTGAGCGTTTCAGTGTTTCTTGCTTTGTTCTTGGACAACCGAGTGTCAGGTGTTTTGCATGACAGAAATACACCATGCGAATTTTCATTAGAGCCTTCCAGTCATTCGACGGTCAACTCTAACTGACGGACTTAATACGTGGTTAAGATAATCAAAATCTATGTTGGAATTCGAAGAACATACGATTGACAACTTACATAGGATTGTTTTTACAACAAGGCATTATTGCAGATGTTTTTCTCGAGGCAACTGTTAGTCACTGGCAATGCAAAAATTGCATTGATTCATTGACATCTAAACCAGACTTGTTATATTGGCGATTGGCCACACATTTCTGTCAGGTGACTGAATTCTAGGAAGAGCTTATTCACCATGTTTTTTAAAACATAGTCCAAGACTTCAAGAACCATATCTGGTTGAGTGAAGGAGCGATATTAGCGGCATAAAACAAAGATGTCGATGATCTCAATGGGACCATCCAAAATTTCCTACCAGAAAAGTTTTAAAATCGGTTGACACAGTTATCAAACATAAGATACTCAACTATCCCGCAAAATTCGTGAATTCACTGGAAATACCCGGAATACACACCCCACAGTATGCAACTGAAAGTATGCTTAGTCATGATCATGTTGCGTTATATCAGTCAACCGTGATTTTGCAATGGACCGAGACTGGCTCTGAAAAAGCTTTTTGACAACGTCATAGAGGCTACAATTATCAGTGGAATGTACAAGAGAGAGTATATTTCAATTCCACGGATCCTGATTTTTCCAAAAGTCTCTCCATTCGAATTCAAAGAGCTGTAATTCCTCGTGCGTCTGACTTTCGCAATGACAATAAAAAAATCTCAAGGCTAGTCGGTGGAAGTTTGCGGAACTAACTTGGATGACGTGATTATTTCTACTGAAAGAAATTACCGGAATTATCCTCAAATAAAAATCCAATAAAACCAGTAGAGAGCAATAAGATTTAAAATTTTATTATTAAGTAGATACTAAGTCTGGCTTGTCTCTTCGTAACGCCAAAAAGTGCTCATGTTCTTAAGGGGACTAGTCTTACAGCATTGATAGCATACTGACCAAGCTTGCTACATTAGGGTATAGTGACTGGAAAAAGATGCTCTTATGCTAATGTGTAGAGAATGAGATGTCATACCTGAGTTTCAGTACGGGATTCGGAATAAACTCCCTACATCATCCTCTGCTGGGACTTGCTTCGAAGTCACAAAAATTAGTATACCTGCAGGCTATCAATTCGCTCTCTTCAGTCAACCGTTAGACATAAGTCGTTTTCTCATGACTAGCAAGTACAGCAAAGTTAAAATTTTAGAAGGAAAACAACAATAAGAACATACTGCGAATTACTTCTCCTTTTCATCCGAATTATATTTATAATTGAGTTCCGATAATTAGTAAGTCTATTCAATCATAGAGGGCATTGAAGTGATTTTTTTAGTAATGTATTTCTTTTTTTCCTTGTATTTTTTATTCTTTTTGACAGGAAAAAAACACACATGTGAAAATCCCTCCATATTAAAATAAATAAAATCAAGTTGGAGTGTGGATCGTTTTCGTGAAAATGTTTTACTTTCCTGTACTTGATTGTCACGAGAACACGGCTGCTATAGTGTCACAGAGCAGAATTAGTGACAAGCAATAAATTGCAATCAGTGCTTCAGTTTTTTTAATACATACATATGTTCTTCTTCACATCCATTAACTTTAGTAAAATTATTTCCCATTCTTTTAGCTTTATTGGCTTGAATTTCGGGCATCATCAAAGAAAGCCCAAATATCTTGCAGCGTTTTTGGCGACATCGAACATGTGGCCATTCCAAAGAGCTGATCGGACAACCGCTCATGGACAACGGCATTGGGTGAGGTTCGCGCTTAGACGACAATACACAACATTGAGTTCTTGAAGCATTAAATTCAATACGGCCCCATTGGCTAATGCTATCTTGCGACGATCAGAATTAAATGAGCTTATCATAGTCTGCCGTTAAAGTTCCATATCTGAAGGAGATGGGTGTGAATCTAAGAACGAATATGAAAACCTGAGAATACTATCGTCGGCAATACTATATAAATGACTGACAGAAATTATCTCGACATATTAATAGACAAGATCCCTATCCTGGAAAAACTTAATTAAGATTCGGGGTATAAGTACCTACTCACATCCGTACATCCTACCAAAAGGGATTTGAATGACCCAACAACTTTGTAACAAACTTCCATTTTCTTTATGATTCCAACCCAGTAGAAGATAGAAAACTAACTTAATTTAATTAATATGTAATAATGTTTAAGCCTTTTGCTTAATTTACCATTAAGTTAGTTTGCTTTTCCATACCCTAAAACTGTTCATAAACCAACCCGCATTTTTTTTTTTATTAAACATTCAATAACATCTCAGATGGCAGTCAATTAAACTGTCATCCGTTGTCAATCTATAACAATAGTCTTCCAACACAAACCATAATTACCCTCTACTACATGTGATTTTGATGAAGTCTTCAGGAAAAAATTGAAAATCCCACACCAATAGTTTATGAGAATCCTATATATCTTCCATGCAAATATCAAAATGATGAACACCTTCGTCAAACAGCAGGTAATAATCATCAAAGCCCACAACAAAAGGAAGATAGTAATCGGTTTACCTCAAGAATTAAAATCACCTTGAGCTCATCAACAAGAACGCCATGTTTGTTATTCTTTTCGGAAAGAAGTCAAGTTGACATAAATTAAGAATTAACTGATAACAAAGAAGGAATAAATAAGAGAACACGCAAAGTGTGTGTGTTTTTTTTTGGCAAATCAATGGTCAATGAGTTCACGTCATGGATGAGGATAAGGACGATGATGATCCTTATAGGAAATTTTTAGGGATGATAACACTCGTTTTGTATTCAAGAGGATTACGATCTTGTCACATGTCACATTTTCCAATTGACGGATTGAAATATAATTTCATGAGCAAAACCAAAAAATGGCCAAATGGCAGAAGGGATTCGAAATTTCAAAACAATCGATTATGGGATTTGGAATTTATGTAAAGACATTTCAGGTAAAGACTCTTTGGGTGATCATCGTTTTTGCAAAAAAGAAAAAAAATAAATAATCCTTGGGTGCGAATTTTTTGCCCTGCTTGAGTTTTTCTCCGATATGTGAATGGAAAATTGATATTTGATTGTTTGTTTGGTTAAGAATTTAAAAATGTGCTTATTGAAGTCTTCTCAGGGGAATTCAGATTATGAGCTGATAATTTTTTAATCCAATTGTATGGCTTGACTTTGATTGATTTGAAAAATTTGCGTGAAAAGTCTATCGAATTGAAATCCAAGTGAGTTTTTAGAAATGTGAAGGTGTTGATGAGGGCTTCTTTTGTAAGATGGAGTGGTGCGTACTTGAAGATGAATTGGGGTAATAATGGACGTTTTTTTCATTTATGTAGAATTGTAGATACAATAGAATAGAAAATCAATGTAAAAGAATGTACGTATGCATATATGAGGATTCAATTTAATTTTATTTTAACAGAATGAAAAGGAACCCATTACAAATCCTTAGATTATTTGAATACGGTTACCATTGGTTCTGTTTTTAGAAAATCATATTATTGCCAGGTGGTATTATCACATTATTGTTTTCCTGTACTTAAGCGTAACAATTTTTTTGTATACATTATTAGCCTTTAAATACTGAAGTCTTCTATACTCTAAGAATCGAAAAAATGATATCTACTCTGAACGTATGACAAGTTATTCGTATATCAAAAGAATCTCAGTCGTGCTATTGTCCGTGACAGACGTGCGATTCAGTATACTTACGTAATTAGATAATAAAACCCTCAAAATTGAACGAAAACGCTCACGTAGCGGTGAGGATCTCGAATCCTCTGTTAACAAATCTTGGAGAACACATTCTCACAAAATGTCGTTGATGGATAGCAATAATCCATTTGATATTCTTTCAATCGACGACGATGAAATGGATGATCCATCCACTAACGTTCAGGCGCCCATATCAGAAAAAAAACTATCGGTACCTCCCATAAAAGTGCTAAACAAAACAAGTGAATATATTCACGCGTTAATGTAAGAACAAAACGTATTAGATTATTCTATTCGAAAGATCTCTATAGGAATAAAAGTTTTTTGTGAAACCTTGGCATCTTTTAACAAGGTGTTAAAGTCTTTAAAAGAAAACAGTTGTGAATTTTTCACACATGACCATCGAAATGAAAGGCCATTTAAAGTTATTTTGTTCGGTTTGGACTCCATTGAAACCAGAGTTGGGAAAAAATGATGTAAGAAAATTTCAATTACAATTACTTGTAATTGAAACTTCCAAACATTTTTTCAATTACTTTTAAATGTAATTGAAGAATTTCAATTTACTAATTACATGTAATTGAAAATCGTAAATTACAAGTAATTCAATTACATTAATGTAATTGAAAACACAAGTAATCATAAAAAAAAGAAGTAATTGTTCATTTTACAGTAATCATTACACAAAAATGTAATTGAAGTATTTTTTTGTCAATTACATTTTACGCAATATTATACAAATATTTGTTTTCAATTAATAATTAATAGACATATATTTTATTCGTTTTTATCAAGTTTTTAAATTTACATTTCGTTTGAAAACAATAATATTAATACTACAAAAAATGAGAAAACTTACTCTTACTCTTAGTATCTCGCTAAATACCAAGTCTGACCTGGTTGTGCAGAGTAAAGAGCATTAAAATTGCTTGACAAAACACACCAGGGGTGGAATCGCATAAGGTGATAGTTGATTATCAATTTGTTGATTGTCGTTTCTACAATCGCTCTCTCTATATGTATTTCTTTTTTGATATGATAGAGACAGCTGTAGTCAAAACGACAATCAACGAATTGATAATAAACTATCACCTTACGCGATTCCACCCCAGACTTTCTTAATATATCTGCGGACGTAAGTATTTATCATATGTGCACATGCAAAATAAAATTTGGCGCGTGGAAATTTCCGCGGGTTCCCAGGGAGGCAGGGAATCACCACGCTGTTCAATTGATAAACAAGTAATATGTATAATCCGATTATAACAGTTCTTAAGATTGTGCATGAATTCTATTTTGTTTTTGTAACTACTCAAAACATAACCACCTGCCAGCTGCGACTGAAAGAGGAACCTGTGACTAGTGTAAGGTTGTTGGTCTTTAATTCTTTATAGTAAATATTTTGTGTAGTTAAGATGAGTGGTACAGAAAGTGAAGCAAAGTCTAACAAAAGAAAATCGAATGAAGATTCTTCTCCAGAATTACCCCCAAAGATGAGGAAATATGCTGAAGAAGTTCTTTTTAATGAATATTTTGAAAGACACGTAAGTAACATATGTATGTGATAGTGGATATGCATAATTTACATTTAAATCTTTCTAATATTTAAATTTTTTTTGAGAACGTTGTTTTATTTTTTATTTTTTATTTCTTATTTTTCGTTTTATAATTTTAAATTTGTCAATTTCAATTTCAATTTTATTTTATTGAACATACTATTTAAAATTTGGTTTACAACTAATAAGATACTACATATACTATGCATGAAAATTTACATTCGTTGGCTCATAGGGGCCTAACTGTATACAGTGACTTAAGTTTAATTAATTTTATATAAAATTTACATGACAAGACAAAAAAATTAAATTTTAAAAGGTCGGTTGACTGTATTGTCCTCAGGGTGTTCATTCCTGGTTGTTAGTGCAAATTTGTCATTTTAAGTTCACTCTGTTTAAATGAAATTGTAACTGTTTTGTTCCTTTTTTTTATTTTATTTTTTATTCAGTATCTTGAAAATAAAAACTGTTTTTTAGTTTTGTCGATAAATAAATAAATGAATTTCAGTTATTCTGAAACCGGGGCTTTGAAACTTCGAGTCTTTTATTTAAATTTTTAAATTATGTAGATAAATGAGACTTGTTTTTTGCAATCCCCAAAAATGTTCAGCGTTTAGCTATATAAGCCCTGACTTGTTGTTTTTGCTTTTAAAATGTCAATATTTGCTGTTTCTTTTAAAATGTAAATCGTTAAGCCCTAATACAATTTTTTAGTCAAATTAACATGACAGTGTATGATATGCATAAAACACAAGTAATTACTAGAAGTATAAGGATAAAGTAAAAACTATAACTTTTAGTAACAGGTTAAATTTATAGTATTTACTTCTTTTTGTATGCATAAAATTAAGTTCAAACTTACAGGCAAATAACTTAAGTATATACTTAATTCAAAAAGTTAAAATTATCCTAAGAAAAAGTATGTAATTTCAAGTTGTTTTTATTTTTTTTTAACTTTGAAAAAATTAAGTAATAAAATAAAGTTTTTACCTAAAAATTCATTTGAAAAAAAGTAAGTGTTATAGTCCAAATACTTAATTTTCAGCATAAATGCATTTATAAGTAAATGGAATATAATCTTCAGAAAATTTGTTGATATTGTCAATGCGTATACGTTAAGCAGAGAAATTGTGTTGTGATGCGATTGAAACCAAAATGTAAAATAGTGTTTATTTAATTCTAATTACCTATATAGAATATTTCAAAATCAGTACATTTTAACATGAATAGCGAATTGAATCATGTTTCACAAGTATTTTTTATCGTACATACATATATTCGATTTCATATTGCATAACAAAAAAAAAATATGAACTACATACTCATATTTTTCAAAAATATAAAACTTTTTAATTGCGGCTGTGATAATGACCATTGCAATGAAACAACCATGGGGACAGTTTTAATTTTAAGTTGCTTGATTCCAGCCGGTTGTCAACAAAGAGCCGAGTTAGTAGTATATAATTACACTTAAATAGTTAAAAGAATGACATTATATAAAATGTAGATTGTAGGGCTGTTTTTTGTAAAATAAATAAATATTAACGAGATATTGAAGACATTTTTTAAGAAATGTTCACTATGGCGTATGAGCATTTTTTAATATTATCAATATTATGTATTATTATATTTGTCTTGATTAGAATCAAATCGGTATTGAACTTAATTTATTGAAAATATATTGTCTGGTATACAAAGGTCAATCATTTACTATGTTTTTTGCATATCACCGCAACCAACAAATAAACAGTAATATTTGTGCTTAGCATGTTTAATAGTACTAAATATAATAAACGATAAATTAACAGAAAAATAAAATTACAAAATTCTGTTTAGAACGGAAGTGATGGAACATCAACATCTTCTGATCCATGTGCTTATGGTAAATGCCGAATTTGCAAAGAGAAAACAGTTGTTATTAAGTTTCATCCAGGAGTAACTTCCAACTTGATAACCCATTTAAAAAGAAAGCATCACAATGAGTATGAAACATATTTGAAAACAAAAAAAGAGGAACTTGAAAGTCGAAAAAACGTAACAAAACAGGAACATTTTAATAATGACATAGTGGATTTCATTGTTCAAACGGCATCTCCAATTACTATTGTAGAAAATCAATTTTTCAAAAAGTTGTTCCACAAAAGAATTAATTTAAAAGTACCAAATAGAAAAATAACAATACAAAAATTAAAAAATAGGTATGGGTTTATTAAGGAAATGATCAAAAAAGAAATGAGAGACACTAAATATTTTTGTACTGCTGCTGATATTTGGTCAAATAAGCATAAAAGTTTTTTTGGCTATACTTGCCACTGGTTGGATACAAATAACAATTACCAACGCAGATCAGCTGCTTTAGCCTGTAAACGTTTCACGGGTTCACATACATATGATCGTATTGCAGAAATGATAACATCTATAAACAGAGAATTTGATTTGAATCCTTCTAATAATATCTTAACCATCACCGACAATGGATCTAACTTCGTCAAAGCATTTCGAGAATATGGTGTAGACACTGAAACATTAAGAGATATTTCAAATAACATCGAAATATGTAATCCAGGCCATGAAACGGACACAAGTTCAGACAATGAGGACCTTCCTGATAATGTTGCAGAAAATTATAACGAAAATATAGATTTTGTTGATATTAATGGAATCGCAAATAACCTCATTTTGTCAAAACATTTCCGTTGTGCAAGTCACACGTTAAATTTAATAACAACAAATGATTTCATCTCAGCTTTGAAAACAAAATTAGAAATTTTTAACATTCATTTACAGGTAAATTAAATATTTTTTTTATGTTCATCCAACTTAATTTATGTTTATGAAGGCGATTTCTAAGTGCAACCAGTTATGGAAGAAAACCAACCGACCAAAGTCGTCTGAAATAATAAAAAATCTTTTAAAAATGTCACTCAAAAGTCCAGTGGTTACCCGCTGGAATTCTTTGTATGACTCAATAGCCCAAATCTTGGAAGTGGAAGATCAACTAAATGAGCTTTGCATAGAGCTGAATTGCGAATTGTTTTCAGTTTCTGACAAAGCATATTTAAAAGAATATTGCAAGATCATGAAACCATTTGCTCATATTTTGGATTTTTTGCAAGGCCAAAAAGGAATTTACTTTGGTATGCTAATTCCATCTTTAGCAACTCTAAAAGTCAAAACTGACAGAATCATCAACGCCAACGACTTGCTATTTTTAAACGATATTTTAATAAAAATGCAACAGAGCCTTTTCGACCGCTTCAAACCCTTTTTTGAACTATCTGAAAAGGCACACGAGGCTGTTATTGCTGCCGTTTCCCACCCTACAGTCAAACTAAATTGGCTTAAGGTTTTGTCTCCAATGTCTGGTAAAACAAGAGCAGATATTTTGCAAATAATTGAAATGTACTGTCAGAAACACAAAACAACGTTGGATTTAAAAAAATTGGAAAAACCACCAGTAACAATTTCAACCATAAATATTTTTGATTATGGCGACGAGTCAATAAGTATATATTGTAAAATAATTGTTGTCAGGAAAAATCATAAACTGCCTTAACCATTTCAGACTCTTCTGACATCATTAGTAAACCTGTTAGTGCATCAGATTTAGAGTTTGAGAACTATTTTACAGATGGAGACACATCTCTCAACAACTTGAGAAAATACCCACTGGTGTCAAAAGTGTTTGAAAGGTCAAATACTCCGTTGACATCTTCGGCACCCGTTGAGAGGCTTTTTTCCTTTGCAGGAATTGTTGCTACTCCTCGACGACAAAACCTCAACGACGCTAACTTTGAAATGTTAGTAATGTTGAAGGCTAACCAACTCTTTTGCCAATAGTTTAGTTTCCATTTTTATAAAGAAGTTGAAAATGAATACAGTTTTTTATGTAGGTTTTTTTTAACAAAAATTCTATATATACCACAGAAATAAAACAGCCAAGAAGAAGACTTCGCGCTTTTCAATTGGGGACCACCAGGATAAAACGCCAAATTTTTGTGGATAAAAGGCCGTTAAAATCAACTCTGAATCGAATATTAGTTTAGTTTTTTACTTAAAATACCTTTTATTTACTTTCAGTATACCTATTAATCAATAAAAACTTGTAATGAATTACATTCAATGAAATTAATTACCTTAAATGTAATTAACACAGTGTTATCCTTCAAGAACTTGCAAAAACCCATTACTATTTTCAATTACATGTAACTTGTAATTGAATTTTTTCAATTACAATTACAAGTAATGGAAGTATATGTTTTTTTTCAATTACAATTAAGTGTAATTGTAATGGAAAACTTTCTAAAACTAATTACTTTTAATTGAAATGAAAGTTGAAATAAATTACAAAAAGTAATCATTATTTCCCAACTCTGATTGAAACTGATGCTCTTAAATGTGAACTAATATCACTTGGCCTTAAGTGCACAGATATAAAAAAAATAACAAAGAACCATGAAACATTTGTGGATACATTCTACATTGTGTATTTAGAAAATGGCTCTGCCCGAATAGCTGAGCTAAGACATAACATAAAAACAATATTTCGTACCCATGTTCGCTGGGAATTCCAAAAGCGATTTAAAAATAAAATAACGCAATGTCATAATTGTCAAATGATTGGCCACGGTGAGAGACACTGTAATATTAAAACAAGCTGTGCTTATTGTTCCGGTCCCCATAAGACCTCGGAATGCACTGTGAATGAAACTTTTAACAAATGTGCCAACTGCAAGCAAAGTCATCGATCTACTGATCAATCATGTGATATTAGATTAAAGTACATTGAGATGAAAGAGAGAACAAATAAGAGAACAACAAACCGCAATTTACCTGCCCCACGAGCACGACAGCGGATTCATGTTCCAAAAAAGCAAGTTAATGTTGGGTGTATGCATGACTTTCCTTCACTCCCCCAACCGCCAAATCATTGGAAAATGCAACCATATTCTACACAACAACATCAGCAACGTCAGCTACCACAACAACAACAACAAGATTCAACCAGAATGACAGAACCAGCTTCGAGGGATAATATTTCAAAAGAGAGCGATCTCTTCTCTCAAGAAGAACTTGCTTCTCTTACGATGGAGATGATTAGTAAGCTTGGTCAATGTAAGTCCAAGTTTGATCAATTTAATGTCATTGCACAGCTAGCTACTAAATATTTATACTCTCATTATGCAAAGTAATTCACAAATAATGAAAATTGCATGTTGGAATGCCCGTGGTATTCGTAATAAATGTACTGAGTTCTTTAATTTTCTCTTAAATGCTAATGTCGATATTTGTCTTTTGTGTGAAACCTGGCTTGATGCTGATGTGCGTTTTTCAAACAGTAATTTTATATGTCATAGAATAGATAGAGAAAGTTTAGGTGGCGGTGTTGCCATTCTCCTCAAGAAAGAAATAAAATATGTTTTACTTCCAAAAGTTAATACTAAAATTATTGAAGCAATTGGCATTGAACTGGTCCTACAAAACTCCAATAAATTAAAAATTTATTCTATCTATTTTCCTGGCGGTAGATCAAATAGTATCAAAAAACGTTACTTCAAAAACGACTTAAAAAAATTAATAAGTAATGACCAATTTATAATAGGCGGAGACTTTAATTGTAAACATCGGGAATGGGGTTGTCTTAGGGCAAACTCATGGGTTAACGATTTATTGGATTTCACGATGAGATATCCCATTACTCTTATGTACCCAAATGGTCCAACTTATATCCCTGCTTCTAGGAGATCTTCACCATCTACAATAGATCTTTTTCTTTCAAACATCCCCCATTGTTTTACGACCCCTATTACTGCGAATGCGCTTAGTTCGGATCATCTTCCTGTCTGCTGTGATACTACGCTTAGTCCAAATTTATTAAATGTTCAATATTTAGACCTTAAGAATGCTAATTGGCACTTGTATCGTTCCTACCTTAACTCTAATATTCGTCAATCCCCAAGTTGCATTGAAACCGTTACATGTTGTCAAGATATAGACGCCTGTGTTGATTTTTTTGAAAAAAACATTTTAGAAAGTATTAGTGTATCAGTCCCTAAAAAATCAATTAACAAACGAGCTATTACTCTTCCTCGCTTAATATTAGATCTTATTAAAGCGAGAAATATGTTCAGGCGAAAATGGCAAAAATTCCGACAGCAATATGATTTACAAGAAATGAATCGTCTTAACAAATTGGTAACAGCATCAATTTTAGAATTTATAAATAAAGAGTGGAATAAAAAACTTTGTTCATTACATCCTTTTACAAAACCCTTTTGCAACATTTATAAAATAATTAAAAAAAAAACAGTCAAATACCACCGCTCGAGTCATCAGGTATAGTCTTCACTTCTAATGAAGAAAAAGCAAATGCATTTGCAAATACTTTTGCTAATAATCATATTTCACCTTTAAATCTTAACTTCGACCCAGTTCTGACTAACCTCGTAGACACATCTATCAGAGAATTTAATAGAACTGCAATAAGCTTTCCGGCTAATGAGCTAATTTCTGTAGAAGATGTAGAGTATTTAATATGTGATCTGCGGAACCAAAAATCTCCAGGAATTGATGGCATAAAAAATCAATTTCTGAAAGAACTACCCATGAGTGGATTTATATATCTAACTGGGTTAATAAATGCATGTTTGAGAAGTCAATATTTCCCATTAAAATGAAAGATGGCAAAAGTTGTCCCAATTTTGAAGCCACGTAAGCCCCGAAGTGATCCTGTGAGTTATAGACCGATAAGTCTACTGAGTAGTATGAGCAAGATTTTTGAAAAGGTTATTCGAAGCAAATTCGATTTTTTTCTGAATGATAAGAATGTAATACCAATGCAGCAATTTGGTTTCAGGAAAGAGCATAATACGTCGCATCAGGTTCTTAGAATCTGCAGACATGTAAAAGAAAAATTCAACCAACAAAAATCTACTGGACTAGTTCTACTAGATGTAGAAAAAGCTTTTGATACAGTATGGCATCATGCACTCATACACAAGCTAATTATGTATGAATGTCCAGCTTATTTAATTAAGCTTATTCAAAGTTTTTTGACTGATAGAAAACTCATAGTTTCAGTCAAAGGAATAAGTTCCGTCTCGAAAATTATCCCTGCGGGCGTTCCCCAAGGATCTGTTTTATCACCCACCCTATTTAATATATTTACATCGGACTTCCCAGTCCTACAAAGTTGTGATTTTGGAATGTACGCAGATGACATTGCGATATACTCATCCGATGAACATCCTTCGAATATAATGAACAATATTCAAAATGCTCTTGTCGTTATTTTCGAATATTATAAACATTGGAAAATTAAAATAAATGCTGGAAAGAGTCAAGCTATCTTTTTCACCAGAAAAAGAAAGGATTGCTCTTTACCCAGCAGCAATTTAAATATAAATAACTGTGATATCCCATGGGTCAACTCTGTTAAGTACTTAGGTGTCTACTTAGACAAGAAGTTGTCCTTTAAGGAACACACACTAATGACAACGAATAAAATAAATATTGGTATTAAACGGTTATACCCGCTTATCAACCGGAAGTCGTTATTAAGTAAATACAACAAATTAATCATTTTTAAGGTCGTTTTTCAAGCGATATTGTTATATGGATCACCTGTTTGGGGAAACTGTGCTGATATGCATAAGAAAAAATTACAAATCTTACAAAATAAAATTTTAAAAATGATCCTAAAGGTCCCATGGCATTTTTCAACTCAGGAGTTACACGAAAGAGCAAACGCGTTAAAAATACACAGAAAAATTGAAGTTCTCAATGAAATTTTTTTTAGAAAATGTGAATCAAGTGAAAACACTCTTATAAGAAACTTAATTTAACACAAAAAAATCTGATTAAAAAAAAAAAAAAAAAATTATATATTAAGCAACAAAAAAAAATGTTAATAATATCAAAAATATATATACTAGGTATCATTATTGTTTCCTTTCTTGAGTATTTCTTTTGATAGTTTAACTTATTTACTCGTATTTGTGTATTTTGTTTTACTTATTTATTTATAATTTACTCTATATTTACATATTTATTTACTGTATCTATGATAATTTACTTATTTGTTTGTTTATTTATTTATTTACTTGCTTGTTTACTTATCTATTTATTTATTTGCTTGTTTGTTTATTTATTTATTTATATATTTAATTTTTTCTTATATATATTTATTTACTTATTTATTAATTTATTTATTTATATATTTTATTATGTTCTTATACATATTTATTTATCTATTTATTGATATATTTATTTATGTACATATTTATTTACTTCTGAATAAGTATTCAGTTATTATTAGATTTAAGCTTTTCCTGTGATATATGTAATTATAAACAAATCTCAAATGAAGGTTTTAGTAATCTTTTTCCTTCGATTTTATAAATATTAAAACGTAAGCTTTTCAGAAACATAATATTGATTTTTCAGTAGTAAGATACAACTTGTTATCATATCTCTGTGCTATGCAATGACTTTAAAATATTGTTAACTATGTAATTCTTCTTTTCGAAACAATAATAAAATATCTATCTATCTATCTAAAAGAATCCAACACGAGAATTTGATTAAACTTTACTTGGTAACCAAATTAATTATTAGGTATCTACTTTATGGTATACGTCTACGAATCATAATTGTGAACTTGTATAACCCCACCTGGGGGACTGCTATAGTCAAATTTTTTGCCTTAATTGGACAAAGTTATTCCAATTGTGCTAAGTTTTCAACCAAGAGATGATACCCACTGGATAATATGGCCTTACTGTCAGAAATGGCCGACTGAAAGTAGGTTAAGGTGTTCGACAAGTAGTAAAAATAAGACCTATAATTGTGATCTGCTGCCCACAGATCGGTTGTGAGAGTGACACGACAAGAGCCAAAAACCTAAATGTAACCCGAATAATATGAAGATCCTTTTTCACGCCATATACAATTTGGAACATGTACAGGGTGGCACACGAATCGTGCTACAAAAATAAAACGTAATAACTTTTTTTCAGTGTGAGTAATCGGCTTATTTTTTTTTATTTTATAGGCTACTATTTAGATTTATCAAAATGAATGCTTGGGAAAAGGATTTGGATAGTGCAGCAATACCATTCTTTGAAGTCCGTCATTTCCGTCCAAAGGGAATTTAGGCTGGAGTTTGGCGGTACTCCCCCGAGTAGATGGACCATTATGAGGCTGGTGAACATATTTACCGAATATGGAAGCATCGAAGACCGTATCATCGAGATCCCAATGTTCGGGTTCAGGATACAATCGTGGCTGTTGCATTGGCAATACAGGCAAATCCAAGTGTTTCGACTCGAAAATTATCGGGCCAAATTGGAGTTAGCAGACTGTCATTACAACATGTTTCCGTAGAAATTACGAGCAAGTTAAACCCTCAGGATTTGCCTGTTCGCCTGGAATTTTGCCGAAAAATGATTACAAGGTCCAAAGAAGACAACACATTGATAAATTGTTTCTTCATGTCTGATGAGGCCCATTTTGACGGCAATGTTAACAAGCGAAATTGCCGTATATGGAGTGAATCTAATCCAGAAATGCTCCATGAGACGGAACTGCACGCAGAACGAGTCACTGTGTGGTGCGCAGTTTCATCAAGGTGTATTGTCGGGCCATACTTTGAGAAAACGGTGTAACACAAACTGTCAATGGGGACCGTTATTTAAAGATGTTGAAGGAGTTTTTTTACCCCGGACTTCGCCGAAGACGTATCGCTTTCAGCAGGATTTAGTTTCTACAAATGGAGCAAGTGCATACGTAGCCACACAAGTTATGGCGGAGCTCCAACGAAAATTGCCAAACAAATTGATATTAGGGCTGGAAACGAGACGAGACCAGGCGAGACTTTTGTTAATCTCGTCTCGGTCTCGTCAAAATCGAAAAATTTCAGTCTCGTCTCGGTTTCGGTCCAGGTGTCGCCTAACCAAGTCTCGTCTCGGCCTTGGTCCCGCCTTTTTCTCGAGAAAATTTTTATGTGCGGTCTCGTCTCGGTCTCGGTCTTGGTATCATCCTTAGTCTTGGTTTCTTTCGTGTTTTTTTGGTAGTAAAAAGATGTAAGATAAAGATTATACGCATTGTTCGGATTGCAAATATAGAGTATGGTTGTGGTATCTGAGCAGTTCGTCGGTAAGGAAAATGCGGGAAAATGTATAAAACAAACTCATGAGTCTGTTTTGTCTTTTGAGTTAAGTAGAAATAACATTTTGGAAGAATTGTGTTAGTTAATATATTTCATAGCAAAAACAAATAAAATATTTAAAAAAAGAGTACCTACATACAGCGCTCGATTTTTAAAAAAATAAATTAACCGGTTTTGACAAGCCACGACCTGTCAAAAACCATTTAAGGATGTCTCCGATTTAAATGAATTAAAAAAAAACCTCTACAAAACTCAAATTTTACCTAAAAAAACCGAAATTTTTCGATTTAATTTATTGCTCCCTAAAAAGTTGATTTTAGACCTTTTAGGTGAAATTTCGAAAACAAAATATTGCTCAAATGTCAAGATATAGTAAGTTGCCTACCTGTCAAGTCATGAACTGTCAAAATCCATTGAAGCATTGCTCCGATTTAGATGGATTACAAATCCTCTACAAAATTCAAATTTTACCTCAAAATTTTTTTCTCCGGTAAAAGTTGATTTTAAGCCTTGTATGACATTTGGAAAAAAATATTTCCAAAACGTCAAAATATAGTTCGTTGCCTACCTGTCGAGCCATGAGCTGTCAAAATCCATTGAAGGATTGCTCCGATTTTAGTGTTTGGTAGCGTGAAAAATCGTACGAATTAGTACATATATTCACATTTAACTGTCAAAACCAATAGAAAAAAAACAAGTTTGGGAAACTTGGTGAAAATCAACGTACAATATGGATCTCAAGAATTCGGTCATACTTGGCATCTGCGCGTCTTTTTCAACTTTATTGTGCTTGTCAATTATGCATGAATCTAATAATGATATATCCTTGTACTTTGCTTATGCTAAACAAATCATAAGCTAGAAATTTAGTTCTGCAGTACGTAGGTCCATGAAGCTAAGGCCATAGACTTCACTTGAAACGAGTAAGTTTTACTTGTGTAAATCGAAAACTATGATTTTAAGTTGAATTTTATTAGTTGCGTATGAAAGCGCTCCGGATGGCTTACATTTTGTGCGAATTTAGTTTTCAAAGGTGTCTGATAACGTAAATAATAGGCTGTACAGTTTTTTTTATTCCATTTTAATGGGAGCAATTCTTCAATGAATTTGACAGTTCATGGCTTGGCAGGTAGGCAATAAACTATCAGCCCTATTCTGCTATCTTCCGATTCATGTGAATATTTCACTCAATTTTTCACTATTTAGATATTTTCAAATGCCTTCTATCTTTTGAGTCCAAAGCTTTACTAATATTTTTTTTGTTTAATTCTTAAGAGAATCTAATTGTTAAAATTTATTTTTGATCGAAATTTATATACATTTTGAAACAATTCGATTTTTCCGTCGGATAGCAGAATACAAATATTCACGTAAACGTTTAACAAAATAGGACTGTATATTTTGACGTTTTTGAAATAATTTTTTCAAACCTCACCCAAAAGGCCTTAAATCACCTTTTTCCGAGGCCAAAAATAAAATCGGAAAAACTTCGAATTTTCCGAGGTAAAATTTTAATGTTCCAGAGGTTTTTTTAATCTATTTAAGGCGGAGCCATCCTTCAATGGATTTTGACAGCTTATGGCTTGACAGGTAGGCAACGAACCATATTTTGACGTTTTCATAATATTTTTTTTCAAATGCCATACAAGAGGCTTAAAATCAACTTCTTCCGGAGCAAACATTTTTTTGAGGCAAAATTTGAATTTCATAGAGGGTGAGGTTCTTTTAATACGCTTAAATCGGAGAGATCGTTCGATGAATTTTGACAGTTCATGACTTGACAGGTATGTAACTTACTATACCTTGACATTTGGATACTACTTTTTTCCCTAATGTCACCCAAAAACTCTAAAATCAACTTTTTCCAGAGCAATTTATTAAATCGAAAAATTTCTAATTTTCTGAGTTAAAATTTGACTTTTGTAGAGGTTTTTCAATCCATTTAAATCGGAGCCATCCTTCATTGGATTTTGAATGCTCATGGCCTGACATTTAGGCAACGAACTATATTTTGACGTGTTGACAATATTTTTTACCAAATGTCACCCAAAAGGAAGCAACGCCATGCATATATAAATCGTACGTATTCTTCTCTGGATTATCTCAATGCGCCTATCTCTGTATAACTATGTACATACATATATGGTTTGATATGTTAACGCGCATATAATGTTTCGCAAAAAAAAAACTTGTGAATATTATAAAAATTGAACATGATTAAATACTAAAAAATAATGAAATAAAAACAACATTTTCTTATAGCGAAAACCAAAACCAAACCAACGAGACCGCCGAGACCAGCGAGACTCTCGTCGAATTTCGGTACCAAAAATAAGGTCTCGTCTCGCTCTCGTCTCGGTCTTGTCTTCGGTACTTTTAAATGAGTCTCGTCTCGTTGGCGAGACCGAGACCGAGACGAGACCGAGACTAGTCTCGGTCTCGTTGCCAGCCCTAATTGATATCCAGAATCTGCACTTTCCGATGGCTCCCAAGGTCACGTGACCTGATTGCACTAGACTTTTTTGTATGGGATTATGTCAAGCAGGAAGTGTACAAAACGAAACCCAGGAATTTGACTGAATTGAAGCATTCCATTAAGACAATAATTGAGGCGATCCCAATTTCAACCCTTCATGCCGCAATGAACAATTTTCTGTTTAGGGGTCGCATATACGTGGATTAGCGTGTAGGTCATTTTCGGTCTATCACCTTTAAAAACCATTAGCTATTTAAAATAAAATTTAATTTTTAATCCAATAAAAAAAAATTAATGAAATACATCGATTAAAATAAAAGTTATTTAAATTTCTTATTGTAGCACTATTCGTGCGCCACCCTGTATATTACTCTTACAAGCACATCTCTATGCTAGGAGAAATGATACATCCCGACCGCAACCATCTTTGCGACTTTTTGACGTAAAATTAGTCGGCCCTAAGGGAAAGAGTGTCAATAGTCCTTATAACTTGTTGTAATTTTTGTTCTCATTCCTTCCTTGTATCTAATCCAATCAACTTAACGGCGGCGTCTCTGTCCATTTTTTAAAAGAAAATGTTTGGTCCTTCGAGCCGGATAGGCCTAAAAAGCATTTTCAATGAACAGCTGACATCAATGAAAAATCTAAAGTTAATAAAAATGTTTGTGCTCTTAAATTAGTACAGTTCACTTTTAAGTATAAAAATATTTCTTTTTGCGTACTTATTAACGGTACTTCTAATAGAACCACTTTTCATATTTTGGACTTTCTCAATTTTGGATGAACCGATTAAAATAATTTTTTTTCTTCTCTCAAATTCTCTCTAAAATTGTTAATAAAACTCTGTACTCAAATTTTCAAAAAAAAAAGTTTTTCGATTTTTAAAAAATAAATTAAAATTAAATAGATTTTTCAAAAACCAGTGACAGAATTTTTTTTTAATTTAAATTTTATATGTATATTAATAATATCTTCAAAATGGCGTTTCAATTATTTTTTCTAAAAATGTTTTCAAAATTTTTTACATAAAAAGATAATTTATTAAAAAACCGCTCCAACGATTTTTGATATATTCTTATTAATCAACGAATTCAAACTGCATCTTTGTTTTCCCTCAAATTATAACGACTAAGAAATATAAAACATTTAAGTATGTGTGTTATCCATTTGTTTCTACCTTATTATTATTCCCTTTTACGAATTTTTGCCTAAGAATCACATGAATCTTATGTATGCATAGTTCACCTAAATTATAAAGTTATATGCATATAGCTACCTACCCACCTACATCTTTCATTTTCATAATTATGTACATGCTTACATACTTAGTTTCCATCAATATGACTATATATGTAGATATATTTTACTCTCATAACTTACATAATTAAAATCCATAGCTTAGATTTAAATATACATTTGTAGGTAATTATTCATTTAATCATTAATTCGACAATTCATTATACCAATAATCGAGGTAATCTTACCTACATATGCTTTACACCTGCATAGGATAACTACACCTAACTAACTAAACCTCAATCGTTACATAAGAGCATACATAGCTACATAAAAGTTGTTAGCTACAAGAGCAAGTTCGTACGATCCAGTCGAGCATTTTATTAATATTTCTCTTAAGATTGTAGAAAGGAAGAAGGATTACAATATGAATCAGAGTTAAATGTCTTTTGAGACTAATAATAAAATGCTGCATGAAAACGAGATGTCAAACCAGATTTGTTCATTTTGTTGACCGTTGTTCATGTAAAAGTCGTTAAATATTTGTTATTAAAATCAGAAGCATATTTCAGTTTAATAGGAATTTGCTCTTAAAAAGATCTCTAAGTGATTTTTATTATGTATTTAAATAAAATGGCCTGCGAAGTAATGTATACAAATATTTCGGAAAATCTTAACCAAATCTAACTCTGTAGAAATCTACATATTGATACGAATACAAAAACCGCATTTTCTTGGTTTAAAATAAATCAATCCAATCATGGTAACGTCCGAATCGGACCAATTCTCTCTCCGGCACATTATTAAACAAACAAAATAAAACCCATACAGCATCATCAATAGCGCATAGACAACACATCATTATTATAATTCAAACCTTTTCATATAAAGCTGTGCGATAGAAATGGATAATAATAATCATAATAATACAATACAATAGGAACAACAGTGAATTTAGATTTGCACTAAATTCGAATTTATAATATGACAGCATGATGTTATCCGCTTCTGGATGATTCTGCTTCAGCCATCCCCACGCCGCCGCTAACAAAACCCAAAACCACACCACAAACTAAGCCAACAATTTAAAAAAAAAAGAGTAAATATAAATAAAACAGCTTTCAATGCTCCAGCCATATTTTGAAAATTGATGAGAGGGGATAAAATTACATACATGTATTTGTATAATATCTACTCCATAAACCACAACCATAACAATCAACTTTGCCAGCGGCAACCCCCCAACGCAGACATATTATACAAACATATACTTTCAGCCCCACAGAAAACTTCCTTTTTTTGCACCCACTCAATCATCCCATGTATCTCATCCGATTTTCGCAACATCATATCAGCGTTTATTATTACTTTTATTATATTACATTATTATGCTCCACATCGCCGGTTGGACCGAGAGCCGCACCCCCAACTACCCTCAATTGGTATCCCTATACCTAAAGGAGACGGACGAACTTATACAAATATAAAAAAAAAGGAATCCACATCAGCCAGTGTATAGAAGAGAAAATAAAATCAAAACGGTTTATATGCTAACAAAAGATACTTAAAAAAGTATCTACGATATTGCGGCGAAAATAGGCCGGATATTTGATCTTGGAGATTAAGGGATTGTCGCCGTTTTGTGCAGACTCAAGAGAAAATTGGACCCCATTGTGTTCTATTGAAGCGGAGAATATGCTTCTACTGCTGTTCCTTGTTCTATGTATAACTTGGTCCAGGATTGCCATTTAATATTTTAAGAAATTTTCAGAAATTATTTCAATTTTCTGAAAAAAATAAAATAGCACATATACAAAAGGATGACACTAAATAAATACCCTTTCTTTGGGTATTTCCTAACACATTTCATTTGGTGAAGTATGTTTACTGAAAATGAAATATTCCTTCGAATGAAATTATCAACTTTTCATTCCACAGATCTTTGCTTACCAAATGTCAAAAATTATATTCACAAATTCACTGAGTCCTTTCGTTTCACAAGGTCATTTCCTTATAAAATATAGCCTGGAAATAAGATCTTGAAACGAATCTATCTTAACTGACAGCATGAGTTTATTTAATATGATTCCAGTTAACATATCTAGACCAACTCATTTTATTAATACCAACAGCTCACTGCTTGATGTCTTTTTTGTTGGCAATATCAATGAAGTCCTTTTCTATGACCAACGTATCGTTCCGGCTTTTTCGAAACATGATATGATATTTCTTACATTCAAGTTCAATATAATAAATCACCCAGTAAGTTTCCAATATCGAGACATAGAGCATATAAACTATTTAGAACTGAAACAAAATGTGTATATGATTGAATGGGATAGAATTTGTTATATGACCTCGTCCAATGATCAATCCGATTTCTTTCAATCTAATATGGTGCACCTTTTCAACTCTCATGTTCCTCTACGAGAAAAAATATTGACTAATCTAAATCCACCGGATTACGTCGGAAATATCTTCGCTTATCCTTTAGCGAAATCAGGCTTACTGTCTATGGAAAAGATTCAGGTTAGAAGAATTACATACAGCATTTCTTAGGCTACGTAATAAAGTTATCTGTAAAATAATAACAGTAAAAACTAAGGTTTTCAAAAATCGTTTTAAATTAGTGGTCGAAAACATTGGAATAATCTGCGCGATATTGGAATCGGGAGGAAAAAATGATTGTTATGACATTGATTGTAACCAACTAAACAAAAGTTTCTTAAAGCTGCCTACTTCTTCAGCAGCAGATATATCACTGAGGATCTTAATGAAAACTGGTCTTCTGATTTAAGAAGCGTATTTGGATTCTCGAGGATTGATTGTACGGATGTCGTTGAGAGCTTTATGCTGACTAAGTCAAATGCTGTTGGATTGGATGGCTTATACCCGGTTTTTATAAGAGGTTTACTTCCACTTGTTCTTTCTTATATAACACACATGTTTAACACTATTTTATAAACAGGCATCTTCCACAAAATCTGGAAGCAAGCAAAGATAGTTCCGATATTTAAAACTCCAAATGGCAAAGACTTTCGACCCATTGCTATTCTGCCCTTTCTTTCCAAGGTTTTTGAACTTATAATGCAAAGGCAGATAAGTATTCATTTAAGAAGAAATAATTCACTTATCCATTGTCAATCAGGTTTTCGTCCAATGCTTAGTTACATGACAGGATTTAAGGCAAGCTGTTGATGACGACAAAGTGAGTTTCTTCGTCCTGTTGTTTTTCTCGAAAGCTTTAGTCACTACTAACCACAGACAACTAGACCAGAAACTTATAACTCAGCATAAGTTTTTGTCACATTTAGCCAATCTTCTGTTCTCGTATCTTAGAGAAAGAAAACAGGCCGTTTCCGTTTCCAATAAAGTCTCATCATTATTGCCAGTCTCTAAAAATGTGCCACAAGGATCAATTCTGGGCCCCATGCTGTTTTCGCTGTACATAAATGAGTTGCCTTCTTTGTTAAAATTTTCGCTAGTGCAAATGTATGCTGATGATGTGCAGCTTTATTTAAGTTGCCCTATTGGTCTAATAGAAAATTGTGCTAATAACATAAACGAGGATCTTGAAAGCATATATACTTGGTCTGTCTCTAAACCCATCTAAAACCAAATGTTTAGTTGTTTCTAGGAAACCTATTGATACTTCTTATTTCCCTTGCCTATATCTTAATAATATATCTATTGATTTCGTGGAAACAGCTAAGAACTTAGGGGTAATTTTTAACACCACATTATCATGGGATAATCATATACAGGTTGTTGTAGGCAAACTGTATGGTTCCCTTAGAGTGCTTCGGAATTCTCAATTTTTAACTCCTATAAAAACTTGAAAACTGTTAGCTAAGACATTTATTATTCCTCTTTTCACATATGGCTGCAAAATTTACTGTAAGTGTGATGCTGTGAGTCTCCGTAAACTTAATGTTGCTTTCAACCACACGGTCAGATATATTTATGGTCTTAAAAGATACGACGATGTGTCTGAGTTACAGTACCGAACCCTCCTTTTGCTCTTTAACATAAAACAAATGCATCAGCCACAGTATCTCTTCTTTCGTCTATATTTGTCTAAATCTAAAAGACTATGTACTTTTGGCATTCCACGACACACCTGTCTTACATCAGAACGATAGATCTTTGCAAATGCTTTACAACTTTGCAACTCTTTACCGAGAGATATAAGGGCAATTGAAAATATCAAAATATTCCGAAATAAACTTAAAACCTATCTTTCTTACCAGTAAAGTAGAGTTTTACCATAAAGTAAATATTCAAAAGAAAATTAATATGTATATAACTTACATAATTAAAATCCATAACTTAAATTTAAATAATATTAAATTTTGTATATTACGCATTTGTAGGTAAGTACCTATGTAACTATTCCTGGAATCATCCAATCGACAATTCATTATACTAACAATCAAGGTAATCTTACCTACTTAGGCTTTACAACTGAATAGGATAACTACATCTAACTAACTAAACCTCAATGGTTAGCTACATTAAAGTTGTTAGCTACAAGAGCAAGTTCGTACGAACCAGTCGTGCATTTTATTTTTGACAGTTCACCTCTACCACTTCCATTCATATGAAACATGTAAATGCTAAGTTTTGAAAACTTTGAAATTTCTATTCATAAACTAATAACTTAAAGACCAGAAACCTCTGCTTTCATTTGACATTTGCCTACAAGCTGAAACACGCACACAAATAACATTTCTGTTCCTCTTCCAACAGACACATTGATAAAAACGCACACAAGAATCTCTTCTGTTCCTCTTCCTATAGACACATAGACAACACAGCCCTAGTAATTTGTTTTTGTTTTGCTTTTCGATTTCCTATCTATTCATGGATAGAGTTTCAAAGCTACAAATACAATAATGTAATCAAATGGGTTTTGGGGGGTGAAACGCACGAAGGTTTCCAATCTTTATTATGGCTTATTTGTGTTTCCATTTACTACATAGTTGTTTTGTAACGCGAAATGTATATGTGAATAAAAGATTCTGAACTCAAAGCAGAGTTAGTTGAGTTTGGTGTTTACAATAGGATTCCCAAAGTTGAACATTAGAATGTATGAGTGTTATATTATGTGCAATGTGTTATTTTGTAAACATTTATTTTGTACATACATAGCTACAATAAATTATTTGTTTATTAATTTATTTAAATAAAACAAATTTATTTATAAGATCAAATTGTAAACATTTAACACGGGTTGTTTTCAGCTGTTAAAGTTCGATATAGTCAAAATTGTTTCGTAACACGAAGTCTGCCATACTGAATTTTTTTTCATTTATCCGAGATCCACTTAACTAAAATTTGAAAAACCCGCTTAACTGAAAAACATTTCCTGATTTTCACCGTTTCTCTTAAGCGGGTTTTACTGTATCTCATTTTAAAGGCATTTGTGGATAGACCTTCTAGTGGATCATCATCGCTTGCGTCTTGAGTATGTGGCAATAAGCAATTTACTGATTTGCCCAAGACCCATGAGATCTGATGCCGTAAGGTGATGTAGTAGTCCCATTAAGGCTTCGTCTGATCTCTCAGCATGACTTGTGTTACTTAATTGGATCACAATTCGCACCTCAAAATCATCCACAATATACTAAACTAGGTAGCTTGTTGGCTGATACTGCCATGTGCACTATATGAGCTCCCTACAAAAACTAGTAGTCTACTTGCTTGCAATCACAGGAGTTGGACGGATAAGATGTTTTAAAAGAAGCCAAAATTAAGCCTAGATCAATTTATTAGAATTTAGGTAAGAAATTAAGTCATTGACTAAGATACTTTTTTTTAGAACACATGTACCTAGTTGTCTTTACGCACACTTGAAATAATGATAAAGAAGGTTCTAGCACCTTTCCATAATGACTTTTTTCAGGGCGACCATAGCGCTATACTCTTATGAACATAGCAGCATTGCTATCTTACAAAAAAAAGTGACTTGATACTAATTGTGGAATGCATTTATTTTTTATTTAGTTCAACTGATGGATACCAACATAGAAATCTGCCACAAGGGTTACCCTGGCTTATCTGATGCTGGATATGAGTCCCATAACATAGCAACACCAGCATGTTATTCCTTGCGATGTTCATATGACTTTGCCTTTTTCAAACACATTTCACATAAACCTTCTCGCTCCTCACCCCATCGTACACAACATAACTGCCGTTATATTCATTGTTTGGAAGCGCTCGCCGCACAAATAAAATATATAAAAGTATCTTTTATACAGAAGGATGTCAAAATCAAATTTTATTTCTCATATTTTTCAACAAAAAAAAGTAAGAAGAAGAAGAAGACAAAAAAATTCTATATAATAAATGGAAATTAAGCATCCTTGAAAAAAGGAACGATAATTCTATGCATACGCTCACTACCATAGAAGAGTGTTGTATAAGTCTTTACATAATAAAGTGTATATGAATGCAAATGTGAGCCAATAAAATCAAGGATCAAATGAAGAGCGCATGAAATTTATTCAACTACATTATATTACCGCACGCCGCGCCGGCCGCCCGGCTCTACCGACCAGAACCATTGTCGGTCGTCAAGCGGGTTCCATGTGCAGGCGGATGAAGGGTGTAAAATTGTAATACCTATATTTAGAGAATAAATTGAAGTTATTATGTAGTTACGACGAGGATATCGAAGGAGATGGTGGTAAATATAATATGGTTGTGCATATTATGGAAGCCTTGAGATTTCGAAAATGTTTATCATTTATTAAATGCTAAATGGATTAGGTACGGATTCGAAATTATAAGCACTGAAAAATTGAAACTTATCTACCTACTTAATAAACACCTGATTGGCCTCTAACGATGAAGAATTTATATTTTAATCGTTCCTGTACGTAATGTTATTGGCGGCCATAAACAGGCTATAAGTTATTTGAGTATAACACATTATATGATGTGCGCTTAATAAAGCGCAGCTTGCTAATGAACAAAAGGAAAAAAGTGTCGCTGTTTATGACTCAACAATTTTGTATTTAAGGATAATTTTATTTACCAATTTTTATATGTAGATATTTATAGTCCTTATAAATTCTGATACAAATAATGTTAGATATTACTATATCAGATAAGCCAAGCATCGTTATATGGAAGACACGTGAGTAATGCTGAATACCTACATACCATCGTCATCGAGTTAAACGCTGTGCCATGTAATTTACATAGGATTCTTACGATTCACACAGTCTCATTACCGCAAATATTACAACGGGTGTTTTTTAGACGTGTAGTTGTCAATCTGACAATACTTTTTTCAGAGTTGGTCTTTTTGACAGCTCTCAAGTGAATTATGCTCAGTTCGGTTTTGCATTTCAGAATGAATACGCTTACTCTTAAACAACGTTTGCAAATCGTGCAAAATTTATTACCAAAACGAGATGGCCACCGATCCCGATTTTCACAAGAACATTTTGTTAATTTTTTTCAGCGATGAAGCTCACTTTTGATTAAATGGGTACGTTAATTAGCAAAATAGTCGTATTTGGATAAACCACAAGCCATTGTTGAGATTGAGACGATGTTACATCCTCTTAAAGTCACTGTTTGGTGTGCTCTACGGGCAGATGGAATCATTGGTCCATATTTCTTCAAAAATGAAGCCATAATGTTACAGTCAATGGGGAACACTATTGAGCTCTGATTAATGACTTTTCCATGCCTGAATTGGAAAATGTTGATGTGGACGACCTTTGGCTATAACAAGACGGTGCTACATGCAATACATCCAACGAAAGAATCAATTTATTGAAGGAAAGTTTTGGTGAGCGCATTATCTCGCGTCGTGGGACTGTGGCGTGGCCTCCAAGATCGTGCGATTAATCACCGCTGACTTTTTTTTTTAGGGTTATGTGAAGTCTCTTGTCTACTCAGATAAGCCCAAGACGAATGACGCCATGGAAGAGGATATATTCAAGGCGTTTTTGCTGACAGACGGCCCCAATTGCTGAAAAAAATGGTCGAAAATTGGGCCTGTCGGCTGGAATTTATTCGAGCCAGCCGCGGCAGCTACTTTCCCGAAATCATTTTTAAAATATAATGTCAAACTCTTGTCTTTATAACATAGATAATTCTTCGTCATTACATTAAATTATATGCGTTTTATTTCTTCTTGAAAACAACACGTCTAAAAAAAACACCTACTTACAATGCATGTATTTCTGGCTTCGCTATTGTACCTTCTATTCAAGTGTACGAAAGAAAAATGCTTTGAAACACACTGGTGGGTGCGTATGCGTAGTGCACTAGCTAGGACTTTCTAAATTGTTTGACTTCGTGTCGTATATATACTTTCTGTCTGCTAGTGTAAGCTTATATTTGGTAATCCATTTGAAAAATATATAAATTACCATTTATGTTAAAGTATTTAATTATTAGCGACATTATTGTAATATTAGCTTATGGATGCCTGCGCTCTTCGTACCTAGTTGTATTTTTTTCTTCAGTCAGCCCTTATGTGTCGTGCCCGCGGACGCTACTACTACTACTTCAAGAGCATCACCGTATAATTTAATTCAAAAATTATTATTTAAATTATTAACGCCCAAATGCATCTACAAAATGTGTCAATGTTCACGAGCAATAATTATAATAATACTAATGGTTGTGAGTGTAAGTCACTAGGTTCCGAATGTCACATCACAAGATGTCTTGATCTTGACACAAAATCTTGTTTAATTTTTAAAAATTTAAAAGATTAAAGTCTTTTTTAAATATTCAAAAATAAATTGGTCAATTGTCTCTAAAATGTATTGAATTTATCAAGAAATTGCATGTTGACTAGGTCCTGAGTAGTCAGGATCACTGGAATAAAACACCAAAACAGAGGAGTTACTCCGTCGGCCCTCATATGATGGAATAGCAAATACTGGACGAATAATTTGATAGCGTATATGCATGAATTCATAAATCAATTATATGGGAAAGAGCATGTCTGACGACTGGCGATTATATATTATCTTCAAAGAACAAAGGAGTCACATCCCTGTTAAACAGCACATCTTCTTCTTCTTATGATGGCGCTACTAGAACGTGGTGCTCCTGGGCCTTGCTTAGTATGCCCCTCCAGCCGGCTCGATCTCTAGCCCGCCGTCTCCAATTTTGCCCTCCAAGTTGTCGGAGGTCTCCCTCTACCTGGTCGTTCCATCGATGATGAGGTCTACCTTGGCTTCTGGCTCCCTCTGGTTTGGCGTTGAAGACTTTACGAGCTGGAGCGTCGGTGTCCTTCCGCTCTACATGGCCCAGCCATCTAAGTCGTTGAATTCGAATTTTTCTGGCTAGGCTTATGTGGCTGCACAGTTCGTCGTTGTATCTTTTTCGCCAAATGTTGTTTTCTTGATTTACGCAGACAGGACCATAGATCGTACGCAGAACTTTTTTCTCGAAGACTCCAAGTGACTTTTCATCCGCTTGGAAGAGGGTCCATGCTTCTGCACCATATAGCAAGACCGGGATGGTAAGTGTTCAATACAGTGTCACCGTGGTTCTTCTCGATAGGGATTTATTCCTCAATTGCTTACTCAGCCCAACGAAACAGCGATTAGCCAGAGTAAGCCTGCGTTTGATTTCTGCGCTGATGTTGTCGCCTGTGTTTACAGCAGTACCCAGATAGATACATTTCACTGACTACCTCGAAGTTATGCCTATCAATGGTCACGTTCTGACCAAGTCGGTGGTGGGATTGGACTTTTGTTGATGAAAGCATATACTTCGTCTTGTCCTCATTTATCTTCAGTCCCATTCTGCTTGCTGCTGACTCCATAGTAATGAAGGCATTGCCGGTTACTGCTCGCTTTGTTCTACTCGTACTTATCACGTCAATGTCGTCCGCAAACCCAAGTCGTTGTGACGATTTATTAAAGATAGTGCCCGATGTGCTGGCATGGGTGATTCATATGACATTTTCAAGGAGAATATTAAAACAGCTGCATGAAAGTGCGTCAACTTGTCTTAGCCCTCTGGTGGTTTCGAAGGATGCAGTAGAGTCCCTACCAACTTTGACGGAGCCGCGAGCATTTTCCAACGTCATCCTGATAATGCAAAGTTGGACATGGCCCGAAACAGTTCAACTCTATTAACACTATCGTACGCTGCTTTAAAATCGACGAACAGGTGGTGGGTATCGATGTTATATTCTTGGGTTTTCTCCAGGATCTGGCGTAATGTGAATATTTGATCGGTTTTAGATTTTCCAGGTCTGAAGCCGCATTGGTAAGGACCTATTAGATCATCAGCAAAAGCCTTGAAACGTTCACATAAAACGATAGACAGGATCTTATAAGCGATGTTAAGAGACATGCCTCTGTAGTTGGCGCAGACTAGGCGGTTCCTTTTTTATGGATCGGGCAGATGGTACTGAGATTCCACTCATCGCGCATACTTTCCGCCGACCATGTTTTGCAGATGAGTTGGTGTATGCTCGTGACCAAGTCATGCCCACCGTGTTTAAAAAGCTCCGCTTGTAGACTATCGCATCCAGCTACTTTGTTCATCTTTAGTCTGATGATGGCTACTTTGATTTCATTTTGGTCGGGTGGATGAAGCTCATAGTTGTCATCTAGATTAACTGGTACAAGTTGATCTTGGGCGGGATCTTGGCTGTCATTGCCATTTAACAACTAGTTAAAGTAGTCTCCCCAGATGACTAACATCGCCTGTGTTTCCACTGTGGTGTTTCCATCCTGATCTTTGCAGGGCCCAGGGCGGCTTGTGAAACCCGCAATGTAGACTGTTTCACTCTTCTGTAGAAGCTTCGCACGTCTTTTCTGCAATAACATCTCTGCATCTCCTCGACTTCATGTTGCTGGTGTTCTTTTTTCTTCTTCCTGAGTATGTGTTTCTCATTTTTCCTTTGGGCAACATAGAGATTTTTGGATGCTCTAGGATTTTTCTGGAGCCACGACTCGTATGCCTCCGTTTTAGCTTTGTTTACCTGAGCACATTCGGATGCGAACCAGGGGTTTCTGGGGGGAAGCTGTGAGAAGCCCAATACCTCTGACTCAGCACTTCTTATGGCTTGTTGACATAGCTGCCATTGGTCTTCCGGGTTCATATCATCAGTCGAAGGATTTCTCGCAAGCTCTAGGGATACGCGGTCGGCATAGGCAGCGGCGGTCTCCTACAATTGAAGTCGTCCAACATTGAATTTCCTCGACGTGGTCTAGTCGGTATTCGCCCAAAAACTTCCATGTAGATCCGTACTCTAAGTTTTGCAACGACTATGTAGGGGTCCGAGTCGATATTTGCTCCCCAGAACGTACGGACATTCATAATGATAGAGGAGTGTATTCCATCAATCGCAACGTGGTCGATTTGGTTGCACGTTCGACCGTCTGGGGTCGCCATGTGCCCTTGTAGATGTCGGGGCGTGGGAATCGTGCGCTGCTCAGCACCATGTTTTTTCCTGCTGCAAAATCGATGAGCCTGAGTCCGTTATCGGAGATACGGTCGTGCAGGCTGTGTTTTCCGTCATACCAAAGATGTCCTCCCTCCTAATTTTGGCATTAAAATCTCCCTAAAGGATTTTAATATCATGTTTGGGACACTACTCATAAGTTTTGGCGATGAGCTGGTAGAAGCTTTCTTTGGTAGCGTCGTCTTTCTATTCTGTAGGGGCATGTGCGCTTATTAGGCTTCGGTGGTGGAATTTGGTCTTAATGCGAATCGCTGTCACTCTCTCGCTGACTTCGCGGAAGCTGAAGGCGTTTTGCCTCAGTCTTCCTCTGACAGTGAATCCACACCCAAACAAGCGTGAACTCTCATCGAGGTGGCATTTTCCATAATAGAAATTACAGTCTTCTTTAATTCTCAGGCCCGGTCTATCCCATCGCATCTCCTGGAGGTCTGTAATATCAGCTTGTAGACTGCTGAGGGTCTCGGCTAACTGTTCGGCTTTGCGCGGCCTGTTTAGCGTTCGCACATTCCATGTGCAAATCCGTAAATCATTTCGGCTTGGCGAAATAAATGGGTTGAATACTTTTTTTTTTTTTAATTTAACTATATGCCTGTAAGACCTAAGGTCTTTTAAATGCAACCTGAATTGCACGACACTAGTTTGGCACAGTGGATTTGAGAACCAGGTATTGATTGTCTCATTTTAACCCATGGGCGCCATCCAATTAAAATTTGAGCTATAGAAAAGAATGCGCCTAGATTGGGGATCGAACCCACACGTCTAAGTTAGCAATTAAGCACTTTACCCACTGCGCCATTGCCACCCACAAATACTTCTATAGCGAAAGACTGTAAAACACTTATGATGCTGCCAGTCTTGCGTTACGGAGTGCACTGCTGCACAAGCACAATAGGCAGAAGAGAAGAGGTGAGAGTTGGATATTTTGAAACATAAATTCGTCGACCGATATTTTGTCCTGTGTGTGGGGATGGCAAATAAATTGGAAGATACAACCGCTAACTTTGAGCTGTACAAAAATTTGAATGTAGTACAAAAAGTCAAAACACTGCGACTACATTCTTTAGTTATGTAGTTACATCGAAAGTTGTAAGTAATAGAATATTTCCCCGAACCCAAAGGAGTTTTATTTGATTTGTCTCGAGATTTATTCACTTATGGCTAGACCTCTTACAGATTTAATAAGAAATGACACTATTGTTTTTTCTGCACCACAGCATTCAAAAATTCTTTAACCAATAGCCCTCTTCTTGCCCTTTACAGATAAGATGTCTTAACAGATGTGCATACTGATGTATGCCAGCTGGGCATAGGAGCGGTTTCGCTGCGGGGAGGTTATGGTCGAAAGATGGATCCTGTATTCTGTATTCAGCAAGAAGAACTCTTCGACAGAATAGAAAATAAATACTTACATACATTCTGGAACTATAGGTATGCAGATAACAAACAAAATTGAAGGAGCACCAACAGGCGTTCGGTTAGCCTTGTACTATAATGATTAACCATGTAAGTGCATTCACCTCAGACGTTTTTAAGTGTTACTTCAAGAAGGAGAACATCTAACACGTTTTTATTACTTCAACCGGTGTGCGACGAAGCAACGGCCAAACAGAAAGTGCTCAAACGATTATCGAAAGCATCACCAGAAAAAATTGTACAAGTTCTTTGGAAGTGTTAAAATTGCCATGAACAGTAACTATTTGTCATCTTACCATTAATAGTGTACCCATCTGCAAAAAAAAACAAGATAATGGAAATTAGAAAACTAATTGAACAAACATTCGCAAACTATTTTCATAAGGAAATGAAGCGTTACATTATCCCTCAACCTCCGCGCGACGCTCCCAATTCAATTCATCAACATCACTACCGATCCAGCAACACCATACAACTGCCCTAAGTTTTCATAACCAGTCACACATTGACGTTACATACTTACCACCCTCAATGAACCGAGTCAACATCAGCTGATCGTATTACGATGCCTCGTCAGCACTGCGAGTACAGAAATTTCATTGGACATTCTTACAATTCACACTGAGTCCCACCAGAAAAAATATACCACAGGGTTGTAAGAAATGACAATGCGGGATTGCGGGGCGAAACTTAAATACTTGAAGCGAACCCAAGTCTCGATTGGGATTTGCTGAGGAGTAAGTTTCCCATTGATTAATTTTTTGATCAATTCCGATACTTAAACTGTCTGTGACGTTTAAAGTGGAATTATTTTGGGTAATAAATGTCAGCCAGGCTGGAATTAGATTCGTAGCCGCCGCTAGATTTGTTTATACAATTAGCGACAGTGGTCTAGAGATCTAAGTGTTTCCATTATAATTTTATCGCTCATAATTCTTAGAGCTCGATTTAGAATTCTATTTAAAAGATTCAAATGGGTTTTGTGAGCTCCCGCAAAAATGTAAGAGTTATATACTCCAGTTTTGGAAGAATGAATTGCTTATAGATTACATCCAGATCCGACGGGGAAATTAATTTCTTGTACAGGGTGGCGCACGAATCGTGCTACAAAAATAAAACGTAATAACTTTTTTTAAGTGTGAGTAATCGGTTTTTTTTTTCTTATTTTATAGGCTACTATTTAGATTTATCAAAATGAATGCCTGGGATACTGAAAAAAGGATTTGGATAGTGCAGCGATACCATTCATTGCAGTCCGTCATTTCCGTCCAAAGTGAATTTATCCTGGAGTTTGGCGGTACTCCCCGAGTAGATTGATCATTATGAGGCTGGTGAACATGTTTGCCGAATCTGGAAGCATCGAACGAAGACCTTATCATCGACGTCCCAATGTTCGGTTCAGGATACAATCATGGCTGTTGCATCGGCAATACAGGCAAATCCAAGTGTTTCGAATCGAAACTTCTCAGGCCAAATTGGAGTTAGCAGACGGTCATTACAACGGTTACTTCATGATGACTTAAACTTTTTTCGGTACAAAGTCCAAATTACAATGAAGATAAACCCTCAGGATTTGCCTGTGCGCCTGGAATTTTGCCGAAAAATGATTGCAATAGCCGAAGAAGACAAAACATTAATAAATTGCTTGTTCATGTCTGATGATGCCCATTTTGACTTAAATGGTAATGTTAACAAGCGAAATTGCCGTATATGGAGTGAATCTAATCCAGAAATGCTCCATGAGACGGAACTGCACACAGAACGAGTCACTGTGTGGTGCGCAGTTTCATCAAGGTGTATTGTCGGGCCATACTTCTTTGAAGAAAACGGTGTAACACAAACTGTGAATGGGGACCGTTATTTAAAGATGTTGACGGAGTTTTTTTACCCAGAACTTCGTCGAAGACGTATCCCTTTCAGCAGGATTTGGTTTCAACAAGATGGAGCAAGTGCACACGTAGCCACACAAGTTATGGCGGAGCTCCAATGAAAATTCCCAAAACAAATTGATATCCAGAACCTGCACTTTCCGCTGGCCCCCAAGGTTACCTGACCTGATTACACTGACTTTTTTTTTATGGGATTATGTCAAGCAGGAATTGTACAAAACGAGCAGGAATTTGACTGAATTGAAGCAGTCCATTAAGACAATAATTGAGGCGATCCCAATTTCAACCCTTCAGACCGCAATGAACAGTTTTCTGATCAGGTACCGCATATGCGTTAATGAGCGTGGAGGTCATTTGCGGTCTATCATCTTTAAAAGCCATTAGTAATTTAAAATAAAATTTAATTTTTTATCCAATACAAAAAAATTTATGAAATACATCGGTTAAAATAAAAGTTATTTAAATTTCTTATTGTAGCACCCTGTATCTTCGAAAAATAGCAAAACATCTTGCATCAGTTTTGGCGATATCGAATATGTGGTCATACCATAAAAGGTGGTCTGTGATGCACATACCAAGATCTGGACAACTGCATTAGGGGAAGGTTTTGCTTAACGAGACGAGACATACCTTCTTAAGCCCGAGTCTAACCTGCTTTTTTCGGACATCCCTAGACACGACGAGCTTACAAAAGTCTCTCTGGTTTTTCGTAAGAAATTTCAAAATATTTTGTTGCTAAGGCAACAACTACAGTGACCTATTGTCTACACATTTAAAAATACTCGGTTTTTGTGTGGAGTTTGTTATTTTCGGAAATTTAGCAACAATCAGAAAATCCTTGAACCGCCTTGCTTCCAATGAAACAATACGAATATCCCTTTTCCATAATGTTAACAGAAACACAAGAAGCCTCACAAAAGTATTCAGAAAATTTTAATTTAAAATTCTGTTGCGGCGCGGCGGCCGACGGCGTGTCGCTCGTTTGTTTCAGTTGAAATGCTGAAATTCTCGCAATTTCTTGTTCGTTAAACAGCAACTAGAATCCAGAGGAGTATTACGAAGCTATAATCCGCTGTACATTCGGCTTCCATGGAACATCAGCGAAAACAATTGTCCATACGAGAGATCAGTGCGGCAGCGGAGGCGGCGACTCGACTTGACTGTATAGCAAAGACAGAAATTATGTTCCACTCGCGCACCGATAGTGAGAAACGATGATTGGATTGGATACAAAGCAGACGCGACGCTTGTACAACTAGGTATAATGTATACAATGACGGCAATCGACGAAGGATAGCATACGCGGGAGCATATCATCACGAATATGGGCGTCCAATGAATATTTCGGACCTCTTCGCGTAGCCTCATGCATCATCATCAGCATCAGGGACATCATTTCATACCACAAATTCAATTCGTCCGATCTGAACATCAGCAATAGGACTGCCCTGGGCACCGAGTTGAAAAAAGTACCAACACATACAGAGCGGAGGCGGACGACAAAACATAGGGAATTGTTTGTCAATTTGGAGCATCTTTATAGGCGCTAGCCCACAACACAATCGCTGCGCTGGCTGGCTGGTTGGCTGGATCTGAAGGGGTGCGCTGCACAATGACCATGCAAACGACGGATGTAAATATGCAAATTTACAATATGCATCCGCTGCGCTGACTGTGACTGCGGATTTCCAAGAATAGGTGACCCTTGCTCGTCGCGGGAATATTGTCCCGTCGTTGGCATATAGTCGTTCCTTGATGTCTCAATCCGCGATCGCGCGAAAATCCCAAATGTGGTATTCGACTGCTCGTGCATACGTGCATTTCCATACTATACGGAATGGAAGGGCTGAGGCATAGGGACACGGAATGTGCGGTCTTTTGTCATGGCACGAAGCATTCCTGCTGAAACCTAGAGGAGTCGATGCTCTGGGCGATGATGCTGGGAAGGCATCTTTCAGCAGGTAATGTGACTTCTATTGGGCGCTTTGCGCTTTACGCTCTCACTCTCAAGCCTCTCAGGTTGATGCTGGGGGAATTCCGCTGCGCCGCCGCCGCGCTTTGCTGCTGCTGGGTGATGCTGTGGTGGCTTAGGCTAATGGGATGCATCGACATGTCGACTGGCGATACTTTATTTCGTGGAAATTTCTGACTGACATCGAAATGGACTTATAAACAAATTAATTCACCGATGTCATCGCCGTAGTTGGATTTGGATAGTTGCGCGGCTGCTGCTGTGGACTGTGGCGGAGTCGTTGTGGCTTGGTTGTTGTCGCGAAAACTTGCCAGCGATGTGAGTTGGTGTTGCGGTTATACGGTTACGGTACGGGCTGGACCAACATGGGCTGTGAGACAAAGGGGTCTTTGGAATGTTGATTGTGCTAAGTTCGAGTGGGTTGTATAGAAACAATTGGCAGATGCTAATTGACACTTTGGTTCAAATGTTGTTTTTTTTTTTGTTTTTGTTTTTCATAGGGAGTAGAAGGTATAAGAACAAAAATGGGTTAGAAAGGTTCACCAATTTGAAAATCGGTCATTCACGGGCTCAAGTATTAGTACATTGACAAAGAAATGTGTAATAAACGAAAGCTTCAGAACTTCAATAGGTGAATTAACTAACAATGAAGCATTACAGCAATTTATAGTTCATTTGATTGATACATAAATCCAGATATCTGTTATGACTGCAGTTTTACGTCAGGTCACCCCCTGGCTGAAATTACCTTTTGTTACGATTTTGAATTTAGACTATAACTTTAAATTTGAATTTTTATAGTTGCGTATGAAAGCGCTTCGAATGGCTTATAAGTTGTGCGAATTTGGTTTTCAAAAGTGGGTGCTAACGTCAAAAATAGGCTGCTAAGTAACGTTATAACACACCTTTGAAGAGCCCTGTTTCCAAAATAAAATTAGGATTTTGTTGAGATTTTTTAATCCATTTAAATCGGAGCCATCCTTCAATGGATTTTCACAGTTCATTGCTTGACAGGTATGTTTAATACTATATTTAGACGTTTGGATAATATTGTTTTCCAAACGTCACCCAAAAGACCTATGTCAAATTCCAAACAACTAAGCATTCGATTTTTTCTGAACAAAATCGAATTATTTCTGAACAAAATCTGTCAAAACAGATCGTTCGTTTTTAGCAAGATTTCATAGACTTTACACGCACACTATTTTTTGCAAGTTCCTTACAATATACAAAAAAATCAATCAAAAATAATTAAATAATCAAATATTTCTTCTAGCGAAAATCGAAAGCAAACCACCGAGACCAGCGAGAATCTCGGCGAATTTCGGTACCAAAATTACGGTCTCGTCCCGGTCTCGTCTGTGAGAATAATGATCTGAAAACAAAATCTAATTTTCTATATTCATTTTTTCTGTTTCTATGGTCATTCTGAGAAAATGTTTTCTTGAAAAAGTTCATGCCTATTTTTGACACATAGGGTCCATATATGGATCCCACTTTTTAAGGGGTAACAAGACACATTATTTTAAGAGAAAAATTACCTAATTTAGTTTGAAGTCGTTGTCAATACATTTTGTAGAGCGAAATCTAAAAATATTTACTGTGTACATCACATATGGTTTGGTTATGTATCTGACATCTGTGCGTTTTACAAAGCAGCCTCTTAGAAGAATGGTAATACAGCTGTTGATGACTCATATTGTTAATGGCATCAAAAGCTGTTTTTCTATTGGGTCTTATGTTGTCAAGTGCAAATTTTCATCCAGTTCCGACTCCATTACCTCCTTTGCCACTTCGATGAGTGTATCGCTTTTGAACAATTTTTGTAGCGCATGAACTTGCTCTTAAGTTCGATCACATCATATGCAAAAGGTTTCTATATTACCTAAAATATATTTTCAAAGTCGTTTTTTACCTAATTATTTATATACAATTTTTTTTTTCTTAAATGGAATGGCAATTTTAAATACATATTTAATGATATAAGCTTAAATATTGAAATATTGAATTTTCAAAAAAATATTTTTCGAAAATTTTATTTCTAATTTTAATCTACACTTTGATCTTAGCCATAAGGCCGAGACTAGCCCGAAGACTCGACAACCACAGCAACATATTTACAGCCGAAGCAGCAGCAATTATAGGTGCAATGGAATACAGTGAAAACAAAAGAGGTAAATATTGCATATTCTCTGACAGCCTTTCTACCTTAAACGCTATTCAGAATTAAAATTACGGACTTATACCCATCATTTAAATTCGTAACAAACTTTGCCAATATAAAACAATAATTAAAGTCGTCTGGATACCAGGACATGTTAACATTCCTGCAAACGAAGCAGCTGATTCCGCAGCCAAATTGGCTACCAACTCACCCCTCGACACTTCCCTCATCAGCAACCCATATGATTTCTTTAAAAGAATCACAAACTCGCAAGCCGAAAAATCTCTTCAAAACTTCAAAAACATTAACAATTATTACACCAATTTAATCAACCCTTCTCGTTCCAAGGTTCATATACCGAATAAACTACAGAGGATAGAACTAAGAGCTATAACAAGACGTAGACTCGATCATACCCATCTTAACAATTAACACCTCATCGACAAGCATGCAACCAACAATTCCTGTATATTTTGCAACAATCCACAAAAAATGACGATAGAACACATCTTGAACACCTGTCCTAAATTTCAATCAAGCACTCGTTAATTTAATTAAAAATCCGAGCTTAGAAAACAGTTTAAAAATTATAGAATTCCTAAAAAAATTTAATTTGTTAAATAAAATGTAAGAATAGAAAATGTAAAATTAGTAAATTTTACTATATAAATAAGACCGAAGGTTGATGGCTTATTTGTTAGAGCCTTAATGCTTAATTTATTGTAATTTGATATTGCACTAAATAAATTTATAATAATAATAATAATAATAATAATTTTAAGGACCACCTGTGTACAAAATTTTGATCGTAATCCGTCAAGACGTTTATAAGAAAGTTCAAAAATAAAAAATAAATGGTTATATGGCAGGTACCGTTAATAACAAAATATTTAAACATTTTTTTACCAAAATATAGCGTATATCCAAACTAGCGCACAAACTTTTTTTTTATCAAAATCGTTAAAGCCGTTTTCGAGATAATTGAGATGGCATAAAAAATTGTATGACAGGTACCGTTAGTTTTCGACCTAAAAAAAAAACAATTCAAAAATATATTTGAGACAATCGCTTAAAACGCTTAAATACCAAGTTTGAAGAAAATCGCTTTAGCCGGTTAGGCTGTAGAGCGCTGTACAGGCAGACAGACAGACAAACGGATTTTGTTCGGTGTTCTCTATCATCGTTATGTCAAGTTCGACTAAAATCTCAAGTTCGATTTTGTATCCAAATGCAAAACTTGCCCTATAGCACCTATATCGCAAATAAAAATAATGACGGTTTGCTAGAGCTGCTACGTTGTAAGAATAAATGTAGACACCATTTGGACAAGTAGATATATCCAACTTTTAAATAAATAGAAGTGACCTTCTCGCAGTTGTGTCCGGCCTTGGAACATAGCTCACTAACGTCATTTTTTTAGAAAATGCAAAGATGGATGCGACTGATTTCTGTTATTGTTGTTTATGGGTTCATTCTGGTCATTGAGAAAATATTCACTATACAAAAGCTGTAATCTATTTTTCCGGATGGCACCCAGGGTGGTGATTTTATTATCGATCAAACTGAAATCATAGTTTTCGTGTCTAAAGAAGTTATCAATACTTGGGTTGAGTCCAGTGTTGAAATATGATTGCATTATTGATATATCACTGCAGTAAGTCCTGAACTCTCGTGAGAGTTTTCAGCGCATATGGAAAATCTTAATAGATGAATTGTAGAGGTCTCATTGAGCCACTTTAACATTAAGTCATATTTGGCGGCTTGCTTGGCAGGTATCGGCGATGTTTACATCCAGCGGCAGGAACGACTCCTTCAACTATTCATCGTTGTTCGTTTTTCAGATGATGTAATTAGTTAATTTTCTCTTGATTAACTGAAATCTGTCCACAATGACCTACTGACTCGAAACGAAGGAAGTCGTTGATCATCTCCTTAAGACTAGAAGGGTCCATTACTGCTCTAAGAGTTCGGGATCAACTGACGTGCGCAAACGAAGAAGGCCATTTTTCAAAGCTCCATTATTTATCAATATTTAGCAATCCAAGATATGCTTGATATCCAATCATCGTCAACGGCCTCAAAACAGGTTGAACTATCGTCTAATGGCACTTAAGTTTTAGTAGATACTTTTGGCTTTTTTATTTGCATATTTGCCGGTTTAATTTTATATAATGTTGTTGAAAACTGTGGGAACATATACCCATAAGTTTACATAAAAATCATTGTCACGTTTGTGACGAATTAGCTATCCCGTCTTGTTACCGTCATCAAAATCGAACTACTGAGAAAAAAGTTAAGTCCATAGTGACCAAATTGCGCACCATAAAGTTCCCTGTCGACTCGATGCTGTGGTCTAAAATTTAAAGACTCTCTTGGCTAAAGTACTGTTGTCCATTCGCTAAATCAGGTCTAACCACTGGAGTCGACTACTTTTGACTTTTTGGACGACATCCACATCTTTGTACAGCGCATAGAGTTCCCGGCGATACGGTATCTTCTCCTTCATTCGCATTCTTCGCACATGGGACCAAACATCAGTCAAAAGAATTGTTCTTTCAAAAGAGCCTAGTATCAGTTCTCATATTCTGCTTATTGTGCCTGTCCCAAGTAACATTTTTCCTCTCATAACATTCTCCAATAACATAATGAGACTAATTTAAGGGAGCCAAAATAATCTTGAAGAATTCTTCTAGATTATTATAATACTACTAAAAGCGTTAAATGGCCTAGTTATGAGAGCCTCTCTATACTCCCTACCAGAGTTGTATTCTTCTTATGGGATGACAGATATTGAATATTGAAAAAAGGCCTCTCATATGACTCTAATAAAGCTCGGTTAAATCTTGTTGTGAGAAAGCGTTTCTTGTAATGGGAATTGCTAAAAGAGAATAGAGAAAATGAGAGGAGAAAAGAGAATAAACCTTAGCAAAATAGCAAAATCTTTCTCATTAAATTTTTTTTGAAAGAAGCAAACTCTTTTAAAGTTTTTGCGCGTATATGTCATGGCTAAAAGCTGATGGGCATGATATTTGTTTGTGATAGTATTTATTTTGTAAGTCAATTATTCGTTATTTTGAAATGGCGATACATTATTTAATTTTATTGGTTGTTCGTATATGGAAGCAAAAATTAATGCGATTGAAATTGTATCTACTAATTCTTAGATTTTGCCTCGAAAAAAAACAAAGCGCCTTCATAATAATGCATATTTAAATTATTTAATTTATACTTTTTATCAAGAATAGGGTTACCTTTGATACTTTTGGGAATCAATTAATTTTTGAAATGATTGTAGATGATATGCAATCCTAAATGCATAAAAATTAACTTGTGAGTCAAATTAAAACTGAAAAGCAATCGATATGACACCCTAAGAGCCTTAATGCTGTATTTACACAAATGACAAAATGTAATTGTTGGTAGATATTTTAATGTCACAAAACAGAATTACCCAAGTACCATTTTTCATCTCACAAAAGGTTTCAATAGAGAAAATACTCATTTCGATTGTTAAATATTTTGTATCGAGATTGGAAAGAATCTTTTACATGCTATTGTCTTGCCATTTATGTTTGTGGAACTTATAATTCACATAAATTTATTAAAAAAGGGTTTTCAAAATAAATAATTTTTAGAATTAATTTCAACATATCCACATGTTGTATATATGGTAACCTTAAAAATACTCAGAGAATATTTTCTGCGTACTTCAATATGGCTGCTGTTGAGATGAGGGAATCGTCTAATAATTACAATAAGACCATTATTAGAGTTTGGTTTCCTCTACTTTTACTCACTTTCATTTACTAAGTTTATATTAAGTCTTCTTATGGGAATATTCATTGTATTATGGGATTATTTAAAAAAAAGCGAGCGAGATAACAAGTTACATATAAATTGAACTATTAATTATGGACGTTGTAAGGGAAGGGCGCCTCAGATACAAAACTAAAACATGAATTTGTTTTTGTCATAGCACGCCACTAGAAGAATGCAAATTTATTACAATTCTTTGCCATTGAAAGTGTGAAATATACAATTACTATTCAAAATATCAAAACCAATAGAGATACCAATCACAAATTTTTTTTGTAAATTTGATTTACAAAATTATAAAAATGTTTCTTTTTTGATGACACGTTTTAGTCGACGGGGACGATCAACCTTCTAATAAAATCCACAGCTCTTTAACAACAAATGTTGAATGCTTCGCTATTTGATATGTGTTAATTTTTAGTCGCGAAACACTTGTTAAAGTTTGATTATTGTGGAAGCTTACAATAAAACGACACCGATCCTTAAAAATGTTGAAAACGGAAGAGAGCGTATTTATTAAGAATGTTTTATTCGTATAATATATCTGACAGTTGTATAGAAGGCAACTGCACATAACTTTACTTAGTCTAATTGTTCGTTCACATTTTTAACAACACTTGCATTTTCAAATATTTGAAAAAAAAACTTTAGAACAATAAACACTTTTCGGAAAATTGAAACAGACAATTCACATCCATTTAATTATCTCGACTACGTCCCTGACTTGGCGTGTGATGAGTAAGTATGTGATTCCATGTGCCAATTCGAAAATGCAACTCGTAATAGAATCCTGTAATAAAATGTTGTATACCTTAAGTTCTATAAGGTTCGTTATAGAATTTTAAAATAGCTTAGCCTCCGATAAGTCGGTTGTTGTGGGATTGAAGATATATAGGCGTTTAAATTTCATAACAAGATTTTTATAAAACTCTAAATTCTTGGAATCTTGGTAAAGGGGGCGTTTAAATTTCATAAAAAGATTTTTATAAAACTCTAAATTCTTGGAATCTTGGTAAAGGGGGCAAATTTGTTTTAAGTATAAGATTTAAATTATATGAAAATTGTAGAGAGCTAAGTTCTTATAAAAAAAACGTTATGAGAATAATTTAAGTTTCGTAACAAGAAACTAACTCTAAGTATAGTAATGGGACCTAAGAGAGGCTTACAAGATTGTTTTTCAGATTTTGGGAGCTTAACTCTGGGGAGTATATTAGTTGGGGTGCCATAACTCATCTCCGTAAAACAAGACTGGCAGTACAAGCGTTTTATAGAGTGCACAATTCGCCCTTCACGAGGTGAGTTTTGAACCCATTTGCTTCACCAAATCGAAAAAGCAGCGTTTTTCTAGCTTAATTCTTCGTCGGATCTCCACTTTCTTTAAGCTAATATCCACTTCAAGATAGGCGAATTCCTTAAATATTTCAAAAATGCGGTTATGAATAATGCGGAAATATAGTAGCATTGAGAGGAAGGAAATTGGCAATTTTTGGAAACAAAAAAGGATAAGTAGAGTGCTTTATTACTCTAGGTTTGTTTTAAATTTATTAGTGGTTGAATTAATTTAGTGGTTGTCTTTTTTAACTTAAGGAAAATTCTTGTGCTTTATTTCGATTAAATTATTCTGAAATTACAGGACGTGATGGCAGGACTGCCTGTTGCATTTTTATTCTTTTTTTCTTTTGTGCTTATTCGTCGTCGATTGGCGATTTGATAGATCGACTTATTTTCAAACGTTTCATAAATCTGTGCTGGTCGGTCGTCTTATTGTTCAGAATAATGATATTAAAAATTAAAATCAATGACGCAAAATTTTAAACAACCTATTATTAAGGCTGTAACACGATACTGGTTAACAATTTACTATATACATATTAGTCTACTAACTTTTCATAAATTTTAAACCTTTTGTTAACTAGCAAAATGTTAATTAACCAGATAGCAAAGCATTTGTAGGGATTGAATTTTGGTGAACACTATTGTGTTTATACTTTGTAAAGTAATTATATCTTGATGGAAACTGTTAATCATTTTACTAAAAAAAAAAAAAAAAAATGTACACGAGCAGGATTCGAACGTGGGCTTCCCGTGTGCGAAGCGGATATACTATCAGATGGCACTACGGATTTAGTACGATACTAAAAAATTAAAGTAGCCATTTCGTGATTTTAATTTTAGTAAAATGTTAAGAAGATAATATGATACCAAGCTGGTTTAAAATTAGCAGAATCCTCTTTTTAACCTAGTATCATACTAAAAATGATTTAACATTGTAACGAAGTTACAAATTCAACCTAAACAGTAGCTTCCCAATATACCCCACACACCACATAAATTCATCTACCAGCCAACTGCAACTTCAGTTTCAATTAAATTTTCAAATTCCAAAGCCGATGAATAACAGATGTACAAGCAGACACGTGAGACGTGACCATACGATTTGCAATGGAGACAGAACATTATCATCCAATCAAATGCCACGCCATATGAATTACATGGGATACGTTTTTCTGTTCTTACGATTCACACCTTCTTGTTACGGAGAATATATTAAAAGGAGGTTACATCGGAGTAGAAAGGAGGGACTTCTGCCTTGACTGGTATTGTACCAATCCGGTGTACACAAGGGGAGCGCCCAGAAGCAAACTGCTGAGTGCGTAGTACACTAGTTAGGAGTTTCGTAATTGTTTGGCCTTGTGCCGTAAATTTTGTGCCATTGGTTTCGACCAGGGCCGGAGACTCTATCAAACTAAGCTTTGTGCCCTTGGTTTCAACCAATGCCGGGGACTCTATCCCGCTAAACTCTGTGCCTTTGGTTTTAACCAGGGCGGCCGGGGACTCTATCCCACTAAACTTTGTGGCTTTGGTTTCCACCAGGGCCGTAGAGTCTATCCCAACCTATATTAGATCGTTAGTTTATTTTTAAGGGTAACTATTGTAAAGAATATATTTATATGAAATACCGTGTTATAGTATTTTTGATTGATTTTAATGTAATATTAAAGGAATTAATAAAGATTGATAGTTAACGGAGTTCTGAACTCTTCATGTACGGAGTTTTCATTGCTTTCTTCGGTTAGACCTTGGACCCGCTGTCGCTACCTCAGCTCTAAACTAAAAAAGCATCACAACATATTACTAAATCGTTTAAAATTTTGCGCTAATAATATTAAGAGTCGCGAATAATTGTGCAACATCGAGGCCACATTTTTGTGCCGCCAGTATACCTACCAGAGCTTATAATATCGACTTATCCAACTCGCTTGCAAAACACAAGAAATATTCTTAAAGATAACTAAAGGCAAGTTAGATGAGCGTGTTAAAACGTTCACTTCTGAAATATCATGTAACTAGAGTACTGAATAGTCACTTGTCAAGCATCTAGTATCTCGACTAAAACTTTGTAGAAAGGATCGTACCAGATAAGCTCTTTGAACCTGTATACAAAAATACAACAAATAGGTACACGACCTTGGAATGTTTTGGCAACAATTACAATATAACCAAGCGTCAACGAAAACCCATTTCTCCCCTTGCATATTTATATTATCTGAAATGCAATTTTGCTCATCATACGTCAAACGAGTTATTATGTATTTAACGGCTCCATTGCTTACCGTAGTTACTTTTACTCAACTATATTTTGATTGCCTAATTTACTATAGTCGGAATGACACTTAAGTTTTCAATATGATGGGAAACTTACTTACAAAATAATTTTAGATAAGCAACTCTGTGTGCCAACATCTCTTCAAATACTCTACCCTCTGATCAAAAGCGTATCATGATGGCCAATCAGTTTACAGAAACCTTATAAAATATATATTATGCAACACTACCTCGCAGACTATAAAAGATCAAGCACCATCAATGCAATAATCTCATAGGTTTAACCAATTTAACTATCCCACCAATATCTGCAAACTTCTTTAAAGTGGGCTGGGCCTTGAGCACCGTCAGCCGTCATTTAGTTTGTGCCTCATTTGAATACTCGCTCGACTACAAAAGTTAGTTTACATTTTAGCGTGAGTACACGTCTGCTGTGCAAATTGCATTTCTACGCGGCCAATATTCATACGAGTATTCCAATTCCTGGGGTTTCGCTGGCATCGTGCAACCAAATTGTGCAACATCATCTAACGAACATGGGAACCCATAAATTATGTGACCGTAATGGATTGGCCGGAGTATGCTAAATTGACATTTATGTTTTTATTATATTTTATCCATTTCGCTTTGTTTACATTTCTGTGGCACTTTGGTTGGCTTGTTAGTTGGATTTGTGTCCCCCGAACGGTCTCGGCCCGCAGCACAGCTCTATTGTGGCATACAAAAAAGAGCGCACCTCCACACCATACCATCATGCATTCACACCCAATGGTAAGAAGGGTATTTATGTATGTGTATGTACTGTAGGCATGGTATATGGTTATCCAGTGTTTCAGGTCGATGTCCTTTGGCAACCTCCTGCTGCTTACACCCATCTGAATAGCAAACTCAATTCTACGTTCCCCCAATCACCGATTTACAGTGCAAAAATAATTGGATGACAATTTCTCTCCGCAACAGCCAGAATGCAATCATTTTTTGTCTGACCTTTTTGATAGTTTCTATAGTTATTGTGGATGATGAAAAAAAAAGAAATCAATTTTTCATAAGAAAAAAATATTAAAAATAAAGAAACAAAGAAATCCTTTTTTACCGTCTTTGGCTGTGGCTGTGGTAGCGGATCCTGTTGGTACTTTTACTATATCTGACACACAGGAGGCACACTCCGATTCTTTATTATAAAGACACTAGACACGTAGACACCATAGTTATTGGCGCATGGAGTCACGGCACCCGGCAGTCACCACGTGAACTTTCAATTGGAGATAGATTTTTTTTCGATTTGACGTTCAATGTATTTCCCATAAGAAGAAACCAAAAAAGGGTCTCATTAATATTGCTTTTTCTGATTAATTTTGTATGAACAGGTATAAATATTTTGACAGTAATAGATTAATAAAGCATGAAAGATTCTAAATCAAGCGTAAAATAAATCGAAATTGATAACTATAATTCCTTACTTTTAAAATGGAAAATGATAAAAAAAAAATATTTCAACTAGAAACAATAACAACATCATCGGTTACGAAAAAACAAGACACGGTCGTATCCAGGATTTTTTTGTACGATAGGTATGTTTGTTTTTAAAATGAATCGTTTTGAACAATTGAAAGTTTGCTTAGAGAATAAATAGTTTGTTCATACCAATTATGGTAAAAAAATCTAAGAATTTTGAAAACTAAAAAAAACATTGGCCCAAAATTTGAATCGATTTGGTAATAAGTTAAATCATTTTTAGTATGATACTATTCTTAAAGAGGATTGTGCTAATTTGAAACCAGTTTAGTATCGTACTATTTGCTTAACATTTTACTAAAATTAAAATCACAAAATGGCTACTTTTTTTTAGTATCCTACTAAATCCATATAAAACTTAAACATTTACAAACGTCAAAAAGTTATGTTCGCTTACTTTTTTGCACTATCTTAAGCGTTTTTAGTTGTAGTTTATTAAGAAATTAGATTTAGTATGGTGCTAGTTAAGAAGTGTTTAAAATTAGGAAAATATTAGTAAAGTGCTTTAGTATTAGAAAATTGTTAAGTAGTATCATGCTAAGCCCTTAACATCAGGCTGTTTAAAATTTTGCGCCATAATTTTTTGTTTGTTGGTATAACAATTCATCGAAAGCCTAATTTTTTTTGATAAACTGAGGCATTTTATTTTTATTTAATATATTATTTATGTATGTAATTTTAATATCAATACAATCTACAAAAATTGAAAATTCCATACCAAAATTCAGCAACAAAATGAATGAACATTTTTATTGGATCCACGTAAAAAGGGGTTCTTATATTATTTATATCTTGAATATATCAAATGCTTATGTTTATTGAATAAAACTAATTATATTAATTAATTTCACAAACGACAAATGATTTCATCAATTGTCTGCTAATAATAAAAATGTAAGGAATGCATATAATCTTTAAATTAATAGAAATACCTACATTCATATTATAAATATATTTGTGCAAGGCCCACCTCTCTCATGTTGCCATATTGAGCTTTTGCCTTATAAAATATGGGAACATAGAAATTCATTAACCCCTATTTTACTTTAGTTTCTTAAACCTCCTTCCCATACTACGCACATGATATCACTTTGACTGACGCCATGCTCATTTAAAAAAAAATCAACAACAATTTGGGCTTGTTTGCATTTTTTATCTGCAAAATAAAGCAAATTAAAATTAAGTTTTGATATATATTCTTCTTGATTTACAAGCGGATATGTATTCTTACTATATTAAATTCAAAATATAGGTACCCGTTCATATAAAATCAGTTAGTAAAATTAATGTTTTCCATACCATTTTTTGGTTTTTTCTTATGTGAAATACATTGAACGTCAAATCGAAAAAAAATCTATCTCCAATTGCAAGTTCACGCCCTGATTTCCAGGTGGCGTTGAAAGCAGCTTACCAGGTGTCAATATTCTAATTTTCGGGAGAGACAATTTGAAGAAATAAAAGGACAAATATTTTAGCAGTAATGCGATTAATGAATACATTATGATTAGGGGTTAGTACTGCAACCTTTTTGAACTATTATGCCCCAGAGCTAGATGAGATTAGTCGTCCACAGCTCTTTCGCCAGGTTGATTTCTTTGAGAAACTTTATTACTTGGTGTATGTTTGGCAGAATGGTAATTAACCCTCTTCGATTTGGTGCTTTTCCAAATAATTGTGCGTGAGGTGCATCACACATTTACCGGTGTTGCGCTTTGAAATTGCAGACCGCGCATGCTCTATAATCCGAGGATATTAAGATGTCTTTTAAGCTTGCAGTGATAAGTTAATATACCTGTGAAGATGCTAGGTTTTCCTTTTCAGTTTAATTAGCTTTAATGATACATCAAATATAGTGTCTGCAGCTTAACCATTAAATAAAACACAACCTTTTAAAACCTTTTTTAAATCCTTAACAACTGTGATAGACTGAAATGAAGGTCCATTAGATCATTCTACATTTGTGGAGAAACTTTCAAGCTACAGCATTTCTTTAAAATCTAAGTATAGTCAGGTTGGGAAATAACTCCACAATAATAGAGCGTAGAGTAGATGTCATCAAGGTGGGAACTATTTTCAAAAAATCTGTACGACTAGCTATTAAGGGATTTTCAGTAAACGAGTATCCATGCTATCCTCACACAATCAACCATGTTTTCACCGGACATCACAAAATGTCATTATTGATACTAGAAACTTCGAGCTAGTTAAGCATTTAATCTACCTTTTGGAGTGGAATTTAATTCCATGAGTGGCAACATAGTGGAGATCCGATAAGTAATATATCGAGTAAACTTTTCATCAAATTGACAAGAAAAATGATGAAAACTTAATGATGAAGTATAAACCGTTCTTCAATATGATTACAGTGAATTCATCTTTTTCGTCAAGATTTTCAAAAATTGAAGGAATATTTTCTGATAAATAAGGTTCAACATTTCTTGAAAAACCTTTCATCAATATGATAAAAACATGAGCTTAGTCACTTTTTCATCCAATTGATGATTCTGTATTCATACTGATGAAGGACTGAAAAGATTCATCATATTAATATTTTTTGAGTTTATGAACTTGAACATCAAAAAGTAGATTTCAGATTTTATCATGGGAAATGCAAGTTGATGTAAGTAATCGTCTTATACATGAGCTTATTCATCATATTGATGACAATATGATTCAACTTTATATTAAGTAAATTAATAATAGAAGAGTTATAATTTAAGTTTATATCATATTGCAATTATCAAAATAATGAATTTATTCATGAAATAGATGAAAATTATTCAAAATTTTGCTGAATGCAGTCATCACTAAAATGAATTTATTAAAAAAAAAAATTAATGAATGTAATCGTCAGAAAAATGAATTTTTTCATGAATTATAGGAAAATAATTCATCAGGCCGATTGGGAGATAAAATCATCGTTATTTAAGTTTCCATCATAGCGATGAATGCAACCATCTAAATGATATTCGTGAAAGAGAATAAATTCATTCATAATATTGATGAATATAGCAATAAAACTGATGAATTTGTTCATCATATTGATGAATTAAATCATGATTATACTAAATTTTTTTTCAAAAAATTCATCATTTTATCATATTAGTGAATGCAATCATCAATACAATCATGAACACAATTGATCAGTCCAAATCTTCATCATAATGATGAACAATATTTCATCTTATTGATAGAAATGTTCATTGGACTAAAAATGATGAATTTTTCATCATCCTGATGACCCTTTTGAACAAAATGGTTTCACTTTTTGGTTTAGTGCAAAAACATTCAAATTAGTTCATTACAAGGCTCTGTGCCTTGTTTGTCTTTATTTATACAGCAGGTGCCTCTTTCCTTGAGCTTATAGTCCAAGACAGGCTCCAAAAATGGCTTCTGTAAAATTTCCCTATACCTTAATAAAACTGTCAATATTTGGGATGGACAAGGCTACATTAAATTTTTAAAAACTGCAAATGGCGTTAGCCGGGGTTGTGTCTTGGGTACTTTCCTTTTCATACATTTGTTAAGCGATTTACGCTTCTCATTTAACATCTTACTAGTTCGCAATTTCCCAAGTGCTTATTGATTGAATAACCATTTCAAAATTTTTAAACCTTTTCTAAACCAGTAAAATGCTAATTAAGCAGAAAGCTGAGGAATTGTAGGGTTCGAATTTTGATGAACACAATTATTGTTGTTATGCGTTGTAAATTAATTATATGTTGATGAAAACCCAACAGGTGCTCTAAAAAGGTATTATTTATTTCTATTTTCATCATTTTAATTTCATTATTTAAAAAAAAACAACAAAAATTGTGCACCAGCAGGACTCGAACCTGGGCATCCCGCGTGCAAGGCTGATATACTATCAGATTCCATAATGGATTTAGCAAATTGCTAAAAGTTAAATTAGCCATTCTGTGATTTTAACTGTAGTAAAATGTTAAAATCATTTAAAATTAGCTCAATCATCTCTTTAGCTTAGGAAATTGCTAAAAGTGGCTTTAACATTTTACTAAATCGTTTAAAATTTTGCGCCACTGTATCGAGCTTACTAACAATACTGTTTGATATCTGTGTTGCTAGATAATATTCTTAATTTTTTTTCTTCATCCCTTCTGAAATTAAATTTTCTTGAAAAAAAAACTGTCCATAACCAGCAGACGCAGAGTGTATGGTTGGTTTATTTGCAGCCAGCCAGCGCGACAAACGACAACAACTTAGACAAACTAACGTATACGAAACGAACAGATCCCTGCAGTTGTCTATTATTTTGTGACATTGTGGGCTGTGGCGCACAAATTGATTTGTAAAATGGCTGTGGTTATGTAAATTTTAAATTGAAATTCCAGCTGACAATGGCTGAACGGGATAGTTTGACATGTTTGTTATAGCAAAGCAAGTAGGTATCCCAGAATGAGGTTGTTATGAAATTCAATTATGAATTTTAACTGTAATTCCGTTTCAGAACAGAACAACAGGTTTATTGTTTTAAGTTTTTTATTTTATTTTTGTAATTTACTTTTTATCATTTAAATTAATTTATGCGGATTGATGTTGGTCTGGGAGTTGTTTTATTATGCATACTCTGTTTTTTGTTTTATTTTTTTGTTGTGAGGGAAACATATTTTAATGAATTTGGGTTAAAGGACCAAAATGAATGGTTTTGTTTATTATAAACCTAATTCGGTGGTTGCTTGTTGAATAAGAATAAGACTATTTTCTCATCAGACAGTCCTGCGGCTACTAAGGATATGATTCGGCTACATTATCCTTTAATTGGTAAATCAATGCCGGGATAAGGTTTCAAGCTTGAAAATTAACATCAACGTCAGGCTGAACTGGGTTCTCGGTCATATTAGTAGCGGGCCAAATTAATGGACCGACGAACTGACTAGGCAAGGATCACCCCTTCGTTACTCACTTACGGAAAGAGTGAAGACAGAAGATACATCTTGGAGTTATGAAGGATATAGTATTCTCAATTTTTCTTAACGAAAGTTTAACCTTTTGGTAGGGCATTCCTCGACGACCTTAAGGAACCTTCAGAAATGAAGATCAAAAATTGGATTTCATTATCTTCGGTTACTTTCGCATCATTTTCTTCTCCGTCAAACTCCAGGAATTGCAATCAAGCAGACAACTATGGCATTTGAAAGGAGCTCATGTTACATGAATGCTGGGACAATCACACATGTGGAGCGGGGTTTGCTTCAGCTTACCATTCAACAAGCTGCCTAATTTGGCACAGTTTAGATGATTTTCTGGTGTTGGAAAGCGATCCAATTGAGTATATGCTTCTCCTAATTATATGCCATGCAATGCAATTGATTATCTTAAGTCTAAGCTTTCAACCTTCACACTACATGCATAAGCCACATTCATCAAAACTATAAATTTAAAAATAATCCTAGGAAAAATGTCTGGTCCTGCGATCGGTGTAATTTTTTTTTTGTAATTTGCGCTCACTCAACATGTTTAGATAAGGGGTGGAATGAAGGTACTTGATGCCAAATTGTATCAAGTGCTTTTGAAATATGCAATAATCTTACTTTCTCCAAAACGATGTACAGATTGGTGCCAGTTTGTTCGGTGAGATATACTATCAAATCAGCAGTAGAAAGCCATACTAGCCATAGCTATTTCTTAAGCTGATAATTATTCAGCGTATCCATGACGTTGGAAAGAAGAGGCCTAAGTGCAATTGGACTGTAGTTAGAGGTGAGGATTGCTGATTAAACAGACCACGACCTATTAAGATGTATTACATTTGAACGTAGGACTAGATGATCACCCTACGAGAACAGATCGCGTGCATCTTGGGTAAGTAATTGCCTATAGTCAAAATCAATTCACTTGAGGGTCTATCCCCAAGTCAACCCTTAATAATCCGTTATCACCCCCAATTTACAGCGATATATGATATCAAAACGGAGCATTACAGCACTAATTGGGTCATCGAGCTGGCTTTGCCATCTCTACCAACCTATATAGATCCAGTAAGACTCCAGTATCAAGAACGCCTTCAATTAATAAACTTGAGAAAATCCGAAAAAACGAAGAGAAATAGCTGATATTCTCTTAATTCATCACCACCTATCAGGTTCTGATGATTCTTTTTTAACTTCTCCTACGGATTTAATGAACCCACTACTCGCATGATCCAAAGTGCTAATTAACACTAAAATTGTTTTGACTTCAAGTTTAGCAATAAGAGTCTCAAACTCTATCTCCAAAATCATCCCTACAATCTTTCCCATTTTTAGCTATAAGCTTCTTAGTTAAGTTTGATAAATTTATAGTGGTTTGAATTAAGCCGAATAAATGGTGATATTGCCCCCACCAACGCCAACGGTGGCAATAGCGCAGTAAATATAAAGTGCTTAACTGTTAACTTTGACTTGTGGGTTCGGGCCCCGCTCTTGGTAAGTTCTAACCCGTGGGTTATAATTAGATGGTAAAGACCTAATTCTCAAATCCTCTGTGGCAGCAAAAAATTTGTCTGCCTTGCAATTCAGGTTGTATTTACAAGACCATAAATCTTGCATTTATTTAACTAAGTTATAAGTATTATTAAAATTAAGGGGTTCTATAAAACAGCGATTATTGGCGTCGCTTTGACAGATCATTCTCAATGATCAGGCTCAATGTAAAAAAAATCTGCTAACGCAACGACCGACGCCCAACGCGGCATTATAAATCAGCCGTTACCGTGATAAATAAAAATTTCCTTGTCCCATTGGTGTAGATCAGTGTTTTTCAAATTGTGGGTGGCGAACCCCTGGGGGGTCGCCAGGAATTACTCGGGGGTCGCGGGACAAGTCGGTAAAATTAAAAAACAATTCTTGGTTAAATTCCTAAACGGAAGATTTGCAAGGCAAGTCTCAGGTTAACCAAATGCACAAACCCGGTTAACATTGAAAAGCAAGTGAATTGGGAAATATAACCCTTAAACTTACTGGGTGTTGCGTAAGAAAAAAAAATGTGTTTTGAGACAGTCTGCATTACAAAGAAAAAGAATAAACTGTGTTTTTAGATAGTTTGCATTACAGGATTTGCATTTAGGGCCCGTGTGCTAAGCATATTGTACCCAAGATTTGCGTTTAGGAATTTGCACTTTTTAAGTAATATACACATTTTTTTTAGTGAGACAGGTGCGTCTACTTATTTTTTAAGGAATGTTTTTCCAAATTAAGTCCATTTCTCTTCTGAGATTTTTTTTGTGAAAAGAACGTGAGCTTACATACTCGTAGGTATGAAGTGGTGAATGGCATTAACAATCTTAAAGCCTCTTTTGCCAGCTCTTGATTGTTCTAATTCTCTCTTTATTTCAAAACTGTCTGATCCGGCGAACTCTGTTCTGCTTTAGATTCAATAAATAAGCAGAATTTGGATGTTATTAAGGTTAATTTTTGATTAGGAAATACAAATAAAAAAATTAAGTATTATGATAATTCTTTTTTGCTCATGTATTTTGATGCAAAGTTTGCAGTCTTCAATTAAGTACCTTGTGATACACGACATTTTTTGTTTAATTATCACGCGCTAGAACAAACAACGCAGATGGTCTTCCGACCCGTGAATGTACCACATATAATTGACCATGGGAAAAACATGGATATTCCGGATTCAAAACACAAACTTTCAAGGATTGGCCTTGTGATTTGTTAATGGTCATGTCGAATGCAGGACAGATCTGAAATTCAAGTCTTTTAAACTCAAACGGCATATTGGCTGGGATCATCGGGATCCTCGGAATGAGAACTTAATCAGTAATCTCCTTTGAATTTTCCTCTGAGTATCGTCGCGTAAATCACATTGTCGATCAATTTACTTAACACCAAACGCGTACCGTTGCACAGTGTTGGTTAGCTTATGTTTTGAAGCATGATTACTACGGAGCCAACCTTTAGGCTTAAACTGTGCGGTGCGATGTAAGCCAGGCACATCTAAGGAGTTTAAAAATTCAATTGGATAGTTGGTGGCATCATATTCATTATTTTGTTACACAGTCAATAGATGTGAATGAATGCACTGTTGCAATGATCTCATTCTGAATTATGTAGTTTAGGTCATTTACATTTTTATTCTTAGCCGCTAAAATTGCTCACTCACTTAACCATTAATTATTTTTGCAGTGAGTACATAATGATGTTTGGGAATACTTTGGTGATAAGTTCGTTTTTCGATGAGACAAAGGTGCAGAAATTATGAGGAAATGAAATCAATCCGCTCGATTCGTTGACATGAACTCGACCATTACCGATAGTCAGCCATTGTTCAGAGAAATCTTCAGCAGATGTATCATTAAGAAATGCAACTCTCATGTTTATTGTCAGCTGAAGTTTCTTCACATAGCGCCATAGATTCGATGATTTAAGGCTATTTCGTCGGCAGCCGTTGGTCTTGGAATAACAAACAGCGTTTGGCGGAAATCGCCAGACAGTAAAATCATTGCTCTTAAAAACATCTCGAGTCATTGCGTAGATCTTATAATGCTCGGTTAAATGCTTCTAATGCACGTTTTTGCACCATCGTGGATACGTCCCAGATGATGAGTTTTGATGCTGATAAAACGTTTGACATTGCTGAGTTTTAGGCAATAGTACATGTTGGTTTTTCAATAGTTTGATAATTTAACGGCAATTTATATGCTGATTGAGCAGTATGGGAACTTTCTAACAATGTGGCTGATATACCAGAAGAAGCAACTGCAACCGAAATGTTTGATATCGTACAGAGGCTAAAACTACTAACATGAGGAATGTCTTACAGTTCCACCATGGCCATCGAGGAAATATAAACCACCATTTCCATAATCAATAGCCTTCATTAATGTAACACAAACTTCCTTTTTGTGTGTGATCATATGCACGTTCCGGTTCCAATTCTGGATTAAATGTGTCATTCATTTCACGATTTGGCGCTGGCATTCATAACCTGACTAATTAACTACCGCACATGAGGTAACTCATGTCTTCGATCAAGAGTAAAGTCCGATTATGTACCTCCTCATTCATCTCAATATCGTGATTTCTGGAACTGACACGAATTTGATGTAAAATATCTCCTGACATATTATTCTTGTATTTCTGCCACAGGTTAGATGGATTCGATAGAAAGCATGTTGAAATAATGATAGAAAATAATGTGCGTATCTGACTTGGAGATGCAGATAATGGCTTCAATGATTGTCGAATCCCAATGGGTATCGTTTTCTAGTAAACTGAGTTATTCATATGAAGTACGATATGTTTGGAAATATTATACCATTAACAATCCGTAGTGTGTCAAATGACGTTGACCAACCCAAATTTACCAACATCAATCGCAAACAGAAGCATTCCCTGATTATTACTAATTATTGATTTCTGAAAAAATGTAAAATTATCAAATTTTTAACCATACTTGACCATAGACAAAATTAACTTTAGCTGCCATTTGTGTTTTGTTATTCAGTGTCAGATGCGTTTTTGTTATACAACGTTTTATAGTGACTTGTATTCTTTTTGACGTTTTATGTCACGTCACATGGGAAGGCGGTCGAACGGGATACTCGTAAAAAGAATCGTAAGTCCGTCTCCTGGTTCTAAGCTACCTCCTCATCAATTTTCAGGCAAATCGGTACGGCCGTTCTTGAGTTATTAAAAGTGTAACTAACACGACTTTCTTTTATATATATAAATTATCAATATATTTTTTTATAAATTAACATCTGATAATGACGAAGAAGGCGAAAAACTAAGTAGAAAATAGTGGTTTGTCATTTGAGTATGAGTTTCTTAGTGCATCTTGAGCATTTATTTCAAAAATGTTTTCTGGAAAAAAAGGAACAGGAAAAAAGTTTGTAAAAAGAACAAAGACTTCTTTTTGGAATATGAACATCAATTTGATAGTGGAGATTTTTTAACGTGTTTTTTATTATAAATTAAAGATTTTATTTGAACAACTTAAAACACATATTATTTATTTTTGCTTATATGTACATTTCGGATAAACATGATAAACAAGAGTTTTTAATTATTATGAAATCACCTCCAGCAAAGGGATCAATAAAACCCAGTATATATCCTCAAAGTCGTGCGTATTTCATAGAAATATTTAATCTATCTTATCCTAATTCCAACTCATCTCCATAGATATAATTTTACTAAGCTGATGGGTACACCTACTAATCTGTCCCAGGAAACCTTGAACTCATCTTTTTCTTGATTAGATTCTAATCTTATCTTCTTCACATATACAATGAACACATATGTATATACACAATTATACTTACATGCAACATAGTCACCATAGAATATGTGAAAAACTTCAGGAACGTTAATCGCATCACATACAAAATTCCTGCCATTATCCACCCACCTATACACTTTGTCGAACAATTCAGACGTAATAAACGGAAAAATTACCCCTCAATAAGTCTTCCGAACAATGGGCGCCAAACTTTTCCCTTAATTTATCCACCCTTATACCCAAACGAACTAATATATACCTCAATCAAGATTCAAAGCTCGTCACAAGCATATATTAACTAAGTCGTTCGACTTTGCCGCCGCACGCCTCGCCGTATGTGTGTAAAACAACTCTGTTTCTTCTTTTTTGGCAAATCCAGCCACATCAACACCCACCCATCTAGCTAGCCGAGTTTTGCTAGCTATATTCGTAGAGCTGGGGTCTTATCTTTGCACACTTAATTACGTTTAAACGCTTTTTCCCGTGCTCATTCGTCCGTTATGAGCACTCCATTATGTAGCCATTTTGGAAGAGGCAGAATCGGGGGTTTTCGCCACCAGATAGCCCACCACCACCCACGCCCGCATCAAGATAACATGCTGTGTCGAAGTTTTTCCCCTAAATTACAGCTACACTGTGCATAAAGTAATTAAGATGAAATTTCGTATATGAATGAAAGTCCAATTGCGTCCCAACATGAAATGTGGCCAAACGGGGTTTGATGTGGTGATTGACGATGGTGGGTTGGGAATGGAGGTCGTATACGACGACAAACAGGGAGGAGATCTGCTGTTTTTGTTGATAGCAACAATTGCTCCGGCTCCGGGGGTAATTAATTCATTGTTTCATTTCTTTTTAGCTGTTGTATTATATAGTCGGTATTCCCATGGCTAGCGAGCAAACGAACGAGCGGCAAGGTGTCGAAATTAATGGGGTGTTAAAGTTAATTGCCGTGGCATGGATATTTCCTAACCAGAAAATTTTAATTGCACCTAGTAGCCATTTAAGTTGGAGCCAAGTGGGTTGAAATGGAGGGCAATCAATTCGAAATTGTTGCTCAATGTGGGGAAAATAGCGTTCTACAATTTAAACGCGCGTCATTATCTGCGTAGGTTGTAGCAGGGGAATTAAATTGTAAATTAGTTAGATGCTCTCGACGGATGAAGACAACCTACCCTGCCATTGTGATATTATCATCAGCCTGCCTACCATTTTGTGCCTGATTCTTTCCAGCATTCATACCCGAAATGCCGGTAATGCAATTTATTTGATTTAAACCCTCAGCTTCGTCGTAGCTGGTATATCGTATTTGATGTTGCGTTGCGGCCTTAATACGATAAGACGAATAAAAATAAATATATTCGCAGATAAGACGGCGAGTGAAGTAGCATCTTGAGTGAGAATGCGAATGAAGGCACAAGAAGGACTTCTCCAATCTAGAAAATGGCTGAGGGACTTAAATGGATTTCTCTTCGGAGAGAGCAGGTATCTGATGCGCGCGTATTTATTTATCTTAATGGTTTCCGGCTGAGTTTTATTGAAATATAATGATCGAGTGTATTAGATGTGTGGGGTCGGGCGGGGACGGACATGATTGTTTTTGTTTTGCGGATGTGCGAATCCTTGAGCGAGCAAAAGAGAAATTAGATTGCAAAAAATGATAACTGGAAGTAATTTATTTGCGATTATTAAAATGTGTGAAAGACTTACGTAGCTATTGTGATATCATATAATAATGAGTCTTTGATGTGATATTGAAAAGGTACTGTCTAGTTAAATTATTTAAGTAAATTTTAAGTAACTTTTCTCAATTAACATCTATGTTGGTTGTAGTAGGAAACGACACAAGGAAAGAAGCGAGTGGCCAACTAACAAAATTGGTCCCGAATGAATTTTAGAGAGTTGATTTTTCTGTTACTCGTATCATAAAGCTGTATGCATAACTATCAAGAATTCTTTGGGTACGTGGATTCAAGCCATACGGACCAATCAAAGATTCAAAGTCACTCTTGGTCAGAACATTGTTGTCCATCTATTCGCTCGGTATGACCTCATCAATTCAGGTGGCGTCTTTTGACATTTTGGACTGCGTCCAATTCTTTGTACAGCTCAAAGTGTTGTCGGTAGTTTCATGTCTTCTCCCTCCTAGCACACCTGTCCAAATATAATTCGAACAATTTTTCTTTCGAAAAAGCTCAGTATCAGTTCTCGCATAGTCTTAGTCTTCGCGAAAGGAGTTTTAAAGAACGTATTTGCTCTAAGCAAACGAACTATGTGTTCTAGAATGAGACTGAAGAAATCGAAACCCTATAAGATTTAAAATATTTCAGAAGTAATTTTCCCCAATTATGCATTTTATTGTGTGTCTCTAGTGTCATCTGACACAAATATATTAGTTTTGGCGGAATCTAGAGCATAGAAAGCGCATGCCGTTGAATGCTTCAGATGGACCCCTAGAAGTCTCTGTCATTCACACTGTTAGAGACACTTTAATTCACTACTCAATTAAATTCATCCGCCGTTCACCATACGTCTAACAGGCTCGTGGACTTGTTAATTCCGATACGTTTTATAGTGTTGATATTTTCGTCTGACTTAACATTCCAGTTATAAGTTTAGAAAGTCAAGTACAGATGGTCACCAGACCAATATTTAACTTCAGTGGGGTGTTAAAAATGCACAATTGGCTTACAGTTACTGCTATGGCCATATCGATGCCAATCAGTGCTTCCCGGAGTGACGTTTTCAGCAATAATTGGTGATGTCTATTCGGTCTTTACAATGAATTTTCAGCAATTACAGATTTCCTATATAAGGCTCAAGTACCTGAGAGACATAATCTTTTAAAGTGTCCCGTTCATCATTTTGGGAGTGGAAGTATAACAAAAAAATGAGTATGAGGGTTAATTACTAATAATAACGGGTTATCCATTTCGCTGTTTCAGAGGTATGGAATTCGACATCTGTCAAACTAAGTTGTTAAACCAATTTCTATTTTTCAGTTGAAAGTCTGACATTTACGAGAATGGATCGCTTAACTATCGCACAACGCATAAAAATTGTTAAAACCTACTACAAAATTGATGATTCTGCCACAGCCTCATATCGTGCTTTAAGAGAAGATTATGGTTTCAACAGAAGAAGAATATGTGGTTTCAACAAGACGGTGCGACACACCACACAACTCGGGCGAATATGGCTTTATTGCAAGAGACATTTCCTGGCCACCAAGATCATGCGATTTGACACCGCTGAAATTTTATTTGTGGGGCTACGCGAAAGACCGTGTTTATACAGATAAACGTTTAACTCTTGAGCACTTGAAAACCAACATTCGTCAAATTATGGCTGAGATACCGCCCAATATGTGTCAAAAAGTGGTCGAAAATTATCTCAAAAGAATCGATGCTTGCAACAATTCGCGTGGTGATCATTTAGATAATTTAGCGCCTCACACATAATGTCAACTTTCAAGCTTTATAATAAAAAAGAAATATCATGAAAAATAATTTCATTGACGTTCACTTTTGAAACCGCAAAATGGATAACCCTATTTTTAAAAAATTCTAAAATTTTGTATCAATTTTGCATCCTTAAAAAAGAAAATCAAATTGATAACACTTTTAGCCTCTCCTCTTTGTCCATTCTCAATAATTTTTATATGTAGCCTATGACATTTCTATATAATAGAAGATCGAAAAATCAACATTGGGAAATCATAAAATTTATTTGTTTTAACGTAAGATAGATTATCGAGTAATAACGTTTATCATTTGGTTCCTAATTAATAGAAAGCACTGATTGCTATTAGTTAGAATCTTTACATATCACTTCCTTAACAATACCAATTTTAATATCTAATAATTGAACTTAATACAATAAAGTTGCAGCAACTCGATTAGCGGCCGAGTCTGCTAGTAATTATATAAATTATTCAAAAGAATTTCTAGAAATAAAATTACAACTTCGCTAACATATTTAATTGGTATCAAAATTCCGTCTTTATATTAAATTAATTTACAGCTTTCGTATTCGCATACCAGGGAAAATTTTCAATATGATTTAATACGAATAGTCGTTTTGCCTAAGAGAGAAAATTTAAGACATTTTTTTTTCGCAAAAGACAGACAAAAATCTCAGCGGAGGTTACAAATTTATTGTGTGACTTAAAATATGAGTCCTCTAAAGGCGTATAGATTTTTTTAAGTGAGACAAGCCTATATTTATTAGATGATCTATGAATCATGAGCAATAATGAAAAAACCGCTAAACTTTCGGTATCAGTTCAGAAACACCGAATAACATTAGAAATACTTCAAAAATGTAAATCTAAAATTCTAAAGCATCATCTTATTTGTTTCTGGCATAAAAGAATTTGTTCGCACCTTCGATTGGTAGTTTGCGAGTTCAAGTAAGTTGCTCTTAATTTTTTTTTTAAATAAGATACATTTATATATGTACATTCAGAATAAAGAAAATCAGCAACGATATAACGACGAAATGCAAGCAAATCTCCTTTAGAAAGTTACTAAAAATTGCAATCAATTTGTGTGATATTGTCAAAGAAGGAGTAATATTAACAAAAAATTAGTTTTAACTTACGAGACAACCAAATTAATTCCACAACGCATTGTAATTTTCGATTAATTTTTGTATGCAATGTTCAATCGAGAAGAATTTAAAAATGATAAATATTTCGATGAAATTTCGATTCGTTGATTGCAATGTTGTATTATTTGGTTCAAATTATTGATATTAAAAAGTGATTATTGATTCAGAACTTTTCAGTGTCAATATCATCATTTAAAACATTCTTATATAAATTGCCAACAAAAACCTTAAATACGTAAATTCTGAGCTAGGGTAGGAAATTGGATTCGTTTTTCGTGATTTACATCGGATTTTTCTTGATCTGCTCTAAGAATTGTTTCCGCGATCGCAATATTCTTCATGTGTTGCTAACTGTATACAATTCCGTTGAGCTGCATATACATTTATCAATGTAAAATTGCTAAAATTAAGTTAAACGTGCAGTATATATGTACCTATGTAATATAAAATATTGAAATCACGTTTAAAATACTATGTACCTTTTAACAAAAAACCTAACGTTTCTAAAACGTGTGTTTCAGCTCACAGGCTTAATGTTTTTGTGTACCTACCGAATATTATTGTTTGTAAGTTCTATCTCTGTTTAGTATCAGAATATATTCTGAGAATTAATACCAACTTGTCAAAAATTTATCAAAAGCTTTCTTTTTGCTCCTACATTGTATGATTATAAATGACGATTGTTTATCATTGGCTTGGAGTTATACGAGTCCCCTATGGATCCGCAAATGTGTGTTAGTTAGCGGATTATACTTCATTTATTTCTTATTTTTTTTCCTCGAACATTAGAGCAAATTAGATTGCACTGAAGTCGTTATAACCGTTGCCAAAAAAAAAACAATAAATGATAAGAAAAGTGCGTGTTTTATTGTTGTTTCAAATTAACTCTAAGCATTTTTAACACAGTTCAACACTATTTTTGTTTCTGGGTTCTTGATGCGATTTTCTTACTCCTTCCATATAACTTACTAATTATAAAAAAGTTTTACCTGAAAAAGTTTGTTTTTATAGCTAGAAGTTTGATATTTTAGTTTTATGAGAAATCCTATTTTTGGTATGTTAAAATAAAATAAAATTTTAAAATGATTTCAAATAACTATTTTTTATTTTTATATAGTTTAAGCTTAATAAAGAATACTGAAAATATTAAAAAAATTAATTTTTTTTGTGTGTGCTGTTATGTATGGATGAACTTTCTCGTTTAAGACCCCATGTATAGCCTCATATCATTCCTTCATTAACAATTACAAGAAAAAATATAATTGGAAACAAAATTGGATCCCGCGCCTTACCTTCGAGAATAACTTTACAGCAACTACATGAAAAATGAGGAGCCCATCAGTGCTGCCGTCCGAAGATTTTGGAAAATCAGGAGATTTCCTGTTCAATGAGTAGACAGTTTACACTAAACGAACTATAACGCAAGCGAATCGAAACATTAATTGAACTCAAATTTCTCCCAAAGTCCTGTCAATCTTATCATTGGAAATCACTTAAAATCAAATATAATTGATTTTTGTACCAAGTTTACTTCTGAATTGAATAATGTTATAAGTTTTCCAGAAAGGGGTAAAATGAAAAAAAAATATTTTAAAACCACGATTTGGTCTAATCAGACTAAAAATAATTTTATATATGTTTTAAGGACAAATTAGTCCAAATTCTAAATCAGCTGTGAACTACAATAATTTTCAAACTGTCACACAGACTTTTAAACAGGGATGAACTTGAAAAAGTATGTTCTAAAATAACATTGTTTCTTCGAGTAGAAGATGCATAATATTAAGAAGTGACATAAAATTTTGGAAGTAACAAATTGTTTTATTAAGAAGAATATAATTGTAATAGTAAGGCAAATCAGAAAAAAAATCAGGTGAATTGTGCAGAAAATGTCGTGGTACTTGTTTCCACAGTAGATTTGATTTTTTTGGAACGAAAAAAGAGTAGTCTATTATCGTAACAGTAGAAACGGCAGCAGTGGAGCCAAGCGCTTATCTTAGCTTCGAATATGAAGCTTAAGATAAGCTTCATAGGCTTCACAAAGCTTTAAAAAAGTACTTAAAGCTAATTTTATATTTTTTTGGTTTAATTAATTCGCCGCAAATGTAAGATATTTTCATTTTCTAGGGGCCATTTTAAATGTACCGTTAAAACGAATCGCTGAAATGTGATTTTCAGCATTGATTTGACACTACGTTAAGAATAATTAAACCTTATAATCGTGGTTGACAACACGTAATATTTGTTTATCATTCTAAAAGGTAAGGAAACAAACTTTGAAAAAAAAAACAAATTTTGTACAATATTTTTCAATACAAAGATTGACAAAATCGCTATTTGAATACAGAAAAGAAAAAAAAATATTTTTTTGTTGACCTGTGTAATCGCTTGCGTGAAATTAACAAATTAGATAAGGGTCCGTGGCAGCAAGTGAATCTTATGTAGAACATTTTGCAAATTGTGTTCTTGCCCACAAATTCTTAAATATTCATCCAAATCGTTAGAACCGTTTTCAAAAACAAAGCAATGATAAAAGTAGAGGTGGTGTGTGGCGGATTCTACTAAAATAGTTTTTTAAAGTTTGCTATTGCATAAAAGAACAAACTTTTAAAAAAATGACATCTAAGCAATTTAAGAAACCTCTAAGAAGCCATTTCCCAGGAGGCATGAAATAAAAAAGTGGGCGTGCCAGTAGGTGCATTAAAGTTAATCTTTTTTTATTTTTATTAAATGTTGGATGTTTACTATAAGGAGACATGCCGTAGATTAAATTTTGCATTGCAAAACTCCTGAAATAACACGAAATAGCCTGACAAAAATGTACTATACTCTTATTTTTAAAAAAAACTTAAGGTTAATTTAGCTTGACTGCTAACTCAGATGTGTCGCTTCAATTCCCACGCGAAGCAGCATTATTTCCATACCTCCTATTTTAATTGGATACCGCCCGTAGGTAAGTTAAGATCTAATTCTCAAATCCACTGTGCCAAACAAAATTCTTTTCTCTTTCTATGCATTCTAAATATTGCCATGTAAAAGAAAAGGCTTTTGGGCGTACAGATATGTAATTGAAAGTGTATTAAATAGTAATAATTACATTATAACTTTCGTCTTGTAGTTTTCAATTAAGACCCTCTTTGTTTAAACAATTTTTGTTTAATGAAGCCCTGTAAGGTACATATAAGTGAGCAAATTTTCTACAAATTTATAAAACTCATATACCTACTCAAGCCCATAGACAAAGTATACAAATAATAATGAATATTATTAACTGCTCTTCAATTTGCATATAAGCATACGCATTATTCAATCATACAACCTCTTCAATCACAAATAAATAAATGAATAAAAAAGCAAACACGCACCCATAGCCAAATTCAATTCAACTAATGTCAGAAGAAGGTAATTAAGCAAAATTACAATCAAATCCCATGTACTCAACCCCTAGGGAAGTTGTGCGCTTGCACACCCGTTGGCTAACATTCTGATCATCTGCAAAACATTAAAGGCCACTCAAATATTTACACAAAATATCTCGCATACGTGTGCGCAATGTTATTAGGTGAGCTAAGAATAGAGAGGTCTTTACGATAGAATCCATTCGATTTAGGGTAGATTTAAATAATATCACCAGAGGTCCTTAAGCCGATTACACCAGTAGCATCCTGTTGACTTTCACATGAAAATCTCAGTTTTTATTTTTTGCTGCACGCGAGTAGTTGCTGCTGATTCATTATTTTTTATTAGGGAAAACTGCAATAATGGGATGTGTTATAGTGCTTTAGGCAGGACGGTTTTTCTTTCATTTATTTGATTTGTTTTTTTGTTCAATGTGTATTGTTAGGAAATTATGGAATTAGATAGATATACTTGTGAGAAAAGCAAATAATCAAGAAAACTAATATGTTTTTAAGTTGAATAAACATTGTGTGGTTTATTTGCCAAGGAGGACCTTTTTTATCTTCCCACACAAGAAATAGATGATTTTATTTGTTGTATTTTTATTGACAGGAATATTGATCATAAATAATATTGTTCTTAATTAAATGCAAGATGAAGTATTTTTGAACTTAGGTTTTGGCATCAGCTCTTTTGTTTTGTTGTTTGGCGAGGGTGATAATCGACGAATGCGTTCACCAATCTATTAATCCGTGGACGTAAGATGTGTGGCAGATTGATCTCGAAAATTAAGTTCGCAGTTTAGTCCATTCAACGGGTGAATCCGAAGATCAACTGACAGTAAAATCGACGCCCGAATTGCACAGGTCAAGGAAAAAATCTGGTTTTAAGTTCATTATCAAAAGGACTTGATATTATAATTATTTACTATTTTGGGCTGACAAAAATCAATTTGCGCCACCTTATGCCCTCATAGTTTTTCAACTCTCGAAAGGCTCTGTCCCACATAAGGGGACCGTCATAATTTTGTCTCTAAACAAGTTCCAAGGATTATGGTCTTGCAATTCAATTACTTAGATATAGTTATATTTTTGGGTCTAAAAATGTCGTACTGAAATTAGGACATGTTAAGTGTGAGTCACAGTGTGCTTGGAAATTCATAAAAAGCGATGTGTGTGTGTTACTTATAAAATTCAAAATGACGCCATTACCGAGTTTGAAGAAATTAACAGCCAATCTTTGGATTAGACCAACAGGTGATTCTGTGAAGGGCAGAAGCTTGAACCAGAAATAAAAAATTATACTTAAACTCAAACAAAATGGACAAAAGGAGCAGGTTATGCAGTTTGTAGCAAGCAGAAATGGCAGACTGTATCTTATCCATGAACCAGGAGGAACAAGCGACACGTTCCTTATCAATTTAACATTTTTGGATTGTGTGTCTGTTTGAATGAAGAATTGGATTGTACTCGTGCATCACCTGGCTTTGCAAGAAAGCTATTGGACAACAGACGTACTAAGCGTCACTCAAACTTCCATTGAATTTTAACCAGACGAAGTAGCACGAACTTTCTACATCAGCAGAAAGGAATACATGAGCACAACCAACCAAACTTTAGAAGGCGCTCTTATTTTGTCTGGCGGTGACATGTGTCAACTTTTACTGTTAGTTTTCGATTGACAGCTGCAGGCGGTTACGCGTGCTGCATTTGCTGCACGGCCCTGTATGTCAAAACATTCTCAAAACACAATTGGCAATAATTGATCACCTACGAATGGTATTTCCACCTAAATACTCTCAAATACAACTGAACATTATTAAGCCATATTGCATTGCGGACAAAGTATTCCCATGGCTTAGCTTTACACGCGCAATTTTGGCACCAAAAAATGAAGATGCCTACGAGCTCAATTAGCAAATTTAATTGAAACTCAATTTGCGGAACAGTCAAATATTTTTTCGACACACACACAAAATAATGGATAAAGAACAGGTAGACAAATTATCCACTGAATTTTTCTATTTATTCGAACCACCCGGAATAATGCACCGCATGTAGTACATATTGAAGGTAAACGCAACTCAAATGTAACATAAAGTTGCCCATAGGAACGGATTGACCATCAAAAATATATTCACCAAATTAATCAGACTATAATCATCGCTGGTAAATTTAATAGAGAAACTGTACTTATTTCATACACACCCAGATTTCCAAAGATTTAAAATTCGAATTTAAGTGGGCCACAAGGCAAATCTTTGTGAAATACATTGATTTTAATACGGGTTTCTTCCAAATAGGCACACAGAAAAATGTATACGCGTTTTACTATGCAAACAAAAATACAGACTACAGTTCAATAACATTTAGTTATTTTTGGATTGCTGACTAATAAAGGACGATTCACCGAAAATAAATTTTTCAAAAAAATTTGAATTTCAATTAGTGCTGAAAGCGTTTATTCATTTCTTATTTGCACAATGTAGGTTTTAGTTAAAAACAAAAACAATAATATGCATCAAAGAGGAGAAGAAAACACAAAATTATTCTCCAAATATTTGTTTTGAAGAAAATAAGCTAGGGATCTAATTAAGACCGATGGTATCCTTTATACCAATTTTTTATCATTGCATGCCGTTTTTTCTCAATATTTTATCCGAAATCTTGACAGGTTAACATCGCTTTCACATTGGCGCAATAAGATCCTTACAATTTTTTACTGGTTATTTTATTACAAGCTATCCTTCTGCTTGCACACAATTCATACAAATTGCTATCTTTATAGTTTTTAATTTCTTTCTTTAATTCGTACAAGAGGTCGATTGCATGAAGTCCAATCGATGAGATCCACAGAATTATTCTGAAACCAAGCTTTCTTCAATCTCGCAGTATGCTTCTGGATCCGCCTGCATAAACGTCCGTGTAATTGGCAGTTCCTCTAGAATATAGTACTTCCTCCTTCATGTTTGAGCGTGAGTGTTATGTAGGTACTTGGGATTGGACATTGTTTTACCATCGGAACCCACTGTATTGATTTTAGCCTCATCACTCCCGACCTACTTCCGAATACCGTTTGACCTTAAAAACTACTGAAAACAAACTATCAGTCTATCCTGAGCTTCACCGAACACCGGAAAAACTTATGGGATCCATTTACTCTCAAATTCCTCACACCAACCAAAAGATCCGCTTTCAACGAAATTCAATTTCCTTTAAACGCGGTACCTAAGCATTTAAGGCCATTGCCTTTCTTAAATATTATTTTTAAGTTCCAAAATTAAAGCACGTGTCGTACCATTTGTTTTTTTTTTTTTGCAAAAATGGTTAATTTCAAAAATCTCTAAAACGCTTTTAACGATTCTGCTAAAAAACAATTCACTGCAATATTTTAGGTGTATTCTACATTCTGGTCAATTCAATGTTTTAATTAAAATGTTATCGATTTTCGACTCATTAACGGTTCAACGGATTTGAATCAAAATATTTGTATTGGATGCCATTAAGATTCTAAATAATATTGCATATCAAAATTTACGAAAATAAATTTTTGATTAGAAAAAAAAATTATAATTTTTTTTAATTCAATGTTTCGAAAACGGATGAACGATTTTTTTGTTGAAATTATGGTTTTAAGTTTATATTATTAAATTATTATTATTGTCATACCAATTTTTGTTGGAAAAAAATTAAATAATTTTTTGAAGAAAAAATTAAGTGAAAAAGACTTTATTTATCTATATTTATTTATTTATCCGTTTCTACTAAGAATTTTTGCATACGAAGTGATTGAATATAAGAGCAAGTACGTGTGATGCAATCATGAATTTTATTCTTATATTGCTTTCGATTTTCTGAAAAAAGGTTCAGTTGATTTTTTTATGGTGAATCTCCTTTTTTTAAACTCAATATATTTACTTAATGGATTTTTTTGCAAGTTTGTTTTAATAGTTTTGACAGGCTCTTAAATACATCTGAACACCATTTTCCTTCAACAAAAAACAACGGTACCCACCATACAAATTTAAAGAATCCGTTAAGACAATTTTTTTGTTTTCAAAACAGACTCCAAGAATTTTGATAAAAAAAATGGATGTGGTCTTAAATTTTTGTAGTCCACTTTTAGGTAAGAAATATTTTATATTGCTTTATTATTAACGGTATTTCCCATAGAACCACTTTTCATAATATTTGAATATCTGTCTAAAGATGCTTCTTAAAAATGTAAATAATATTGCATATCCAGGTCAGATAAATTTACTTACATGTACATCGGATTTAAACCTACCTAATGATAATTAGACTATAGTTAAATACTAAGATCTAATAAGAATTTTAGCTTCATTAAAGTTACGGGCTACAAGATCAAGATCACTTTTTAGTTCTCTAAAAAATAACAAAAATTATATTTTATATTTCAAAAGTTAAGTATCAACCCTCGAAAAAAACATCAACAGTAGAAAGGTTTCCACTTAAGAACCTCTTTTGTTTTATTAACTCAAACGCATAATATTGTATTTATAAGTATTTCTGTGAAAACTCATAAAACTTGTCATGCAGGTGTCCAATTCACCTCATAATTGCTAAATCATTACATTGTCTATTATACCTTTTATTAAAACACCGAAAGAATGTAGGTAAGGTACTCAACAATTTTACGAGCAAAACAAAATTGTTTCAATGTCACTTGCTTTCGAACGCAACAACCCTCTCGGTCTCAACCGCCATATACGTAGGTGAAAGTGCTACGCAACAATAAACGAGAAATTAAAATTAAATTTTGATAATGGCTTCTGTTTATATTGTTGTTGTTGGTGTTTGTTGTTAGCTTTGAGTATGCATGACAATAAAATAATAATAACAAAAATAAAAGAGGTGAAAGGTCGCTTCCCACACACATCATATATGTACCTTCGTATAAATAAACGCCAAGCAATAAAAACATAATAATATGCAAATATCCTTAGCAATAAAAACCGAATCAAATTAAAATTAGTCCCATAAAAGCATGAGAAATATCCCTGCTGGTACTTTGTAAAGTTGCTGTTGCGTCGAAAGTCATTTATCATTAAAGCTACACTCGCGTCATCGTCGGTTATTAAATTATAATATACTTTCAGGGTGGGATTTCTTTTTTTTTTGTGTAGAAGGACCGGCAGCATCCTTCCAAGCGCGCAGCATAATAGTGATAAATTTTTAATTAAAAACTGGTGTCTGCAATATGTATGCAAATTTTGTGCCTTATTCGAGTCGTGTGTGACAATGACAACGCTTGCTATAGTTATATTCCATTCGAAGGACATGAGAAAGCAAACAAGGACGAAACGATTTTGTTGCAATGAATTAAATTATACCTTACAATGCAAAAGGGATTACATCATGTGCTGATGGTGGGTACAATACGTTGGGAACGCATTTTTTTTAACGGCAATTCCTTCTGATTCTCGCTGATCATTAGAAGGCATAATTTTTTTGAGTTGATATTAGAACAACCCTCTGCCATTATCGACATTATGGATAGACCAAAAACATCCCGCCGTCCGTCGCCGCTTACATATACATAAACATGTATTGTGTTTGTAGCATCCTTTGTGACAGGATGCGTATGAAATGCAGGAAGTATGCCAAACATTATATCCCTAGGGGAACGTTTAAAAACCACAAAGTAATATTTAGTTATGATGCTTTTTAACGCCGTGTCGAGTGTCAGAATTCGGAAAAGGGACTAAATTGGCAAACTTCAATAAGCCATTTATACGAGGGTGGATATGGGAGATTACTCTTTACCGTTTGACTAGTTAAGCTCTATTCACTATGGTTGTTATTAATATTATTTGCAATGATAAGAGAGGACGGTTGGTGATTATTATTTTATAAGCCCATTGAGGGATGATATTTGATACCTATTAATACTCGTGCACAGGAGTTTTGGGTGGGCTTAATTCAATTACACCATACGTAAGGAGCTAAGCCTTTTATTACATTAGTATTTTTATTATGAATTATGTGTGTTTTTTTTCTCAGGAACATAATGCCTGCCTTTTGATGTGATTTGTACACGATTTATTTATTTAGATATTTATTATTATAACTACCAATGGGTGTTGGATGAACCGAGAAATGGAGGAATGTCGATGTCATGTGCTGCTTAACAGTAAATACATACATAAGTACCAATTGTGTTTATTTTACCTGCAAGTGTAGGTAACCACCGGGCACCGGCACAAAGAATTAAAGGCAAGATTTGGCTTGTGGCCAGACACAATGTATATTTTTTAGGAAGGCTCTTTTGATTTTACGAATTCTGAAACGTCAAATTTGTAAATCAATAATTCAACAAGTCCAATTAAATAAAACTGTTAAATAGTAAACAGAATTCAGAATCCACTGATGTTTCGCAGACATCTATTCACGAAATCTTGATGCTTTCTTGTGACAGCGGGTGTTACTATCCAAGTTCTGTGCCCATTAGAAGCAGGGACTCAAATTTAGAGTGGAACAGTCGTAGCTTGGTCTATAGGCTTATAGAGTTGTTTCTCTATATTTTGGAGAGCATTGCAAATGCAGCCTTTACTTTCCGGACTCGGCTGTTTATATCGAGTTCGGTCGCGCTATCAGGAAAGACAATACTCTCAAGATAAAGAAAACTCTCTACCATCTCTACTGGTTGTCCATAAATATCTACTTGCGTAGATGAGGAAGTTCCAAGCTTGATCCTTTTCGTGTTTGCTGTATTGTTCTTAAGCTCGATGGTTTCAACTTCTCTTTCCAAACTTTTTGTCATTTGAAGGAGATTCATGATCCTATGACAGAGTAAGCATAAGTCGTCCACATAGTCCATATATTTGATGTATGATTGCAGTTTCAGATTCCATTGAATTCCTTCATTTGCAATTGACAAAGCTGCATGCACCACATCACTTATCACCAACAAGAACAGTATTGGTGACAAACCCCTCGCGATTTCAATCTCCTCTGACAACCTTTATTCTGTCAGTTTATGTAGAATGTGACATTTGGATCCATCATATGTTTCTTTAATAATAGCAATCATTTATCCAGGATTCCTATCGAGCGCCTTTTTGAAGTCGACGAATAGCAGTTGAAGTGTTGATCGATATTCAACACACAGTTCGATGATGATCCGCATGGTGTTGATGTGGTCCACACATGAAGATACAGTGCAGAGTCCTGCTTGCTGGGTGTCATGCGTGTCTTCGAGTTGGTCTTTTATTCGCTGCAGGCAGCTCGCAAATTCCTCTCCGGTTTTCGCACTGCGTAAGGTCTACTTGGCAATCATTCCCTTTTTCACTCCTCATGAAAATTTTCTGTTTTCCAAGCTCTCTCAATGAGTTGGGGCTGCTTGTATGAGCTCTGCGGAAATACCGTCAAGTCGAACCGCTTTGTTGTTCTTGAGTGCTCTGATTGCAGCAAAGATTTCTTGCCTACTGGAGGGATACAGTGTGTATTCGGGAACTCGTTACTACGACTGGATCAATGGGTGTTGAGGGCTGACTTCACAATTGAAAACGCGGCTTAAAAGGAGAAAAGTGCCCCCTAAACCTTTTGAGCTGATCTCCATCCGAAACTATCTGGAGTTCGATGCACACTGCATCTTCATGCGATACGCAGACTCCAGCTTGTTTCTGGGTTGGCTGCTGCTGCTGTTTGAGTAGCTGTAATGCGAGCTTTGAACCGTTTTCTTTCTCCGATCCTAGCCCAGCGAGATACGGTAAACCAGACACTGTTTTTACTTTGCTACTTTCAGCACCGTATATTAAAACACTTTTCACAGAGCTCATTAATGGTTTTCGATGGAGGTGGGTTACGTGCTACTGATTGCTCTCAGTCCTTTAAAAAGTGGTTCCCTAGTTATTTGCGGACGACGGGATCCTGAAGTCTATCAGTATCGAACTTGTTCATCCGGGTGTTTCCTTGAGATTTTCGAACTGCAGCTGTGCGTAATCTTACGGTAGCAACCATAAAATGGTGGTCCTGTGCCATATTCCCATGCCTGCAACTCTTCTGTTTCGAACGTCCTGCAGAATGCTTCTAAATCTCTAAGTGATCAATTTGGTGGGAAGTTGTTTGTCTGTCCGTAAGATAGCTGTAGTTAATACCGGCTCCCGTAAATTACGCTAGATTGTTTTTGGAAAATACGCCAACAAATTCTGCATACAAGATCCTGGCCTTTTTTCCTAGGAAAAAAAGGCAAGGTTTTCTGATAATCTTTCCAAAATTCTGGCGTTTTTCAATTTTAGAAAATAAAATATTGTCAAAATAAAATTTAAAAAAATTGGAAAAAAAGCCAGAAAAAAATTGGTTCACGGTGTACAAAAAGCTCGGTACGTAAGGGTGGCATGGTGTCCTCCTATAATCCCCAAAAAAGTCCTCAAAAGCAGTAGATTTTTCCACTTCCGACGCCAGCAGAATAAAAATCAATGTAAATTACATGGTTGGAGGTGTTCCTTAGGATAGTCTTCTTGGACCATTACGTTTGATTAAATTCATCAATACCATAGTCAATTATATCGAGGTTATAAAATACCTCAGACATGCAGATGATAATGTCAAAATCAAGCAAATCCTTCAAAAGCTTTCTTTAGAATGAAGAATTTACTTAAAGCTCAGACTGCTTTCAAGAACAATATTGTTTAGTGATTGATTTGAATGTTTTCTTAGAACAAAAATTTCATGTCCTCTAAAAACCTATAAAACGAGAGTATGTCCGGAGATAATGTAATAAATACCTTACCGATCTAATATTCCATTAATTTATACGTTTCAAAGGCCTATTGCATACTGTCGAATAATATTCTGATTAGTTATCAAACCAAAATAAGTATTGGATTTGCCAAATAACGTTTCAGCTTCCATAAAGTTTCGGTTAGTCATTTTAGCTTCGTTAAGAGCTTACCAAAACCTTACTGGAGCTGAAATATTAGTAGTGCAGGTTCATGTAGAATTTTGTCTGAGCCCAGACCAGAACCTTACTCATACAATGTGAAATATATCCTTTTTTTTAAGTTTACCGCCTTCCTTTAAATTTCCTGTTAAACTATGATCAAATAAGCAAATTAAAATAAAAACACTAATTTAAAATACATAAAATTTTGTTACCCCTATTTTGCAAATGTATATGTGGCCCGAATGTATACTTTCTATCGATGCCGTTATCAATAACACTTCAGTCATGAAAACAAATGACTTGTGTTTATGCCATCGTTCCGATATAACAGCATATAAGCAAATCAATAAACACTTTTGTCATCTAAAGTTTCCAATTCGACTTCCCAGTCATCATCATCATCATCATCGCAATGCCATCTCCATAATATCACGGAACATCACCATCTTCCCATAGGTTGTTTCCATCTATGAGATCCACAAAAACGACAGTGTCATGAATCTATCATGAGATTGTTATTATTTATTCGTTGACACCGAGAATCATGTACTTCGTGATGCTTCTGTTGAGGTCTACTCCACTATATAGCTCCAACATTGTCCTCGCGTAGTCGTAGAGTCTAAGAATATGGCATCATCGCCAGGATGATGTCACACAATTGTCGTGGAGAAAACTTTTCCCAAAAGCTTCGATTTGATGTTATTTGCGATTCGTATATGTACATAGGTGTGTTGAGCAAATGACTCTCCTATAAAAGGTGTCGCATCTATAACTTCCATCAAATTCGATACAAATATCTATCTCTAAGTTATACACACGTTCAAATCGGAAGTTATGCAATTCAATATCGTCTCACTGAACGTGCCTATATTATAGTCGCACACTCAAACGGATATTGATACTCCTGTAAAAGGATTTCCCCATACCTACATCCTAGCGTACTTACACAATAAATGATGTTTATGTGTAAATTTATATAATAATTCCCACCTCGAAATCCATTTATCATTTAACCATTTTTTAAGGTCGTTAAAAAATTTTAAAACCCACAAGGACATAGGAAAAAAACTCTTTCATACAATAGAGAATCTCATTACACGACAAAGAAGTCCTCAAAACCATAAACGAAAAGTGCACAACGTCGAAATTTAATCCTTCAGTTATGAATAGAACACTAATAGGTTTTTGTTAATCATAAATGACGTTATCCTTTCTTTTTTTTTTATTGTTGGCTCGAGTTGGTATCGATAAAAACTTGCCGAGCCACGTGACACACCGTTGGTCGATCATTCGTCAAGATAATCGGAGGAGGAAATTAAGCCTATTTGCTGCAAGCAATTCATGGTTGTCGCCTCTCCGACAGCAAATGTATGTTCTTGGTATATCCCTCCGCGTAAGGACAAAGGTGCTGGTTGGTTATATCTTAAATGTACACTGCTGCTGTTAGGTGAATGACAGGACAGGACAGTCAAGGAAGATTGCAGCAACAGTAAATGCAGCAGACCTTGGGTATTGCCGTGTAACCACAGGAGTTAGAGTCCTTTGCTAGCGTTCGTTGGGAATTAACTTTGGCGAGGATTTGGTTTAGTTTGGTGAAATGGATTCTTTTATGAAAGTTTATCCGATTACGATGTAACGTCGCTCGTTTGAGGATTTTATTGTTTTGCGATTGCTTAAAATGTCAGTTCTGACAAGAACAGTGAGAACTACGAAAACAAATGTGTTGAAGGTAATAGAAAGTTAAGGACTTTGATTTGATTTGATTTGTGTTAAGGAGTTAAATCGGTTTACATATAGAATTTCGTTCATTCAAATGAAAGACCTCCTATATAAGGAAATTAATTTATAGATAACACACACTAAGTTGATCCTTGAACAATTTTATGAATTGTTGTGTAGGAAGGAATATAATTAAATTAGCAGCATATTATGCTATATTGCAAAGATCGGGAAAGTCTGACAAAATTCAGCAATTTAATAGATTTTAACTCATCAATTCTGTTGTAAAAGTAATGTCCAAAAGTTCCGAACCTCGGTCATCATTATTGGAGAAATGTTGCATTGCAATTACTTATTCCATGTTGATAATTCAGCTTTCAAAAATGGAGGTGATCAAATGTGAACTTGCATCCAAAATCCGCAGAAATACGCGTATTCACCAGTTTTTGGAATTTGAAAAAAAATTTAAATCAAATGCACGACTGGTTTGCGGGTCTATACCTAACACCAAAAAAGCTTTTAACGGCCTTTAGTCCACAAAATTTGCGATTTGTCCTGGCGAACTCACTTGAACTCATCAGTTGGCTAGTGAGGGCCTTACCAATACGCACTTTTTGTTAAGTTCAGTTCAACTTACATCGATTTTTTGACAAAAAAAAAACATGTGAACTATATCCAACAAGATTAAAATTTAAATCATTCAAATTGGATGAATTTGTCCTGGCTGAATAATTTTAGTAGTATATAGAATTGTATTATAAAACAAAACACCTTTCTATATCTAGTACCTATATCTAATCATTAGGTTAGGTTAGGTTGAAGTGAATGTCAGGAAAACGGCTAACACACTTAGACCACAGCTAAGTCCATTATGATTAATTAAACAATTTGGAGCCGCTGATGAAGCAATGTAGCTCGTGAATCTCTATGTGCCTTAGATCACTTGGGTCATCATAGAAGTATTCTGCCAGGTTTTACCTACTTGCTTGTGAGAGAGCAGGACATGAGCAAAGAAGATGGGAGATAGTCTACTTTTCCTCCTCATTTATACAACTTCTGCAAAAGTCATTGGAGAATACGCCAATTTTTTTGGCGTGTCAGTCAATCAAACAGTGTCCAGTTAAGACACCTATTACTGAGCCAACATCTTTCCTGCTCTAAGAGAGCAGACCTTTTGAGCGTCTTGGATAAAATTTTGGCCAAATCTGTTTAGTAGCCAGACAAGAGTGATGTTTGACCAACTCATGTTTGTTTATTTAGTTGCGTTTTGTTGTAACATAAGCTTGCATGAAGCGAAAATTATACCGATTTCATCCATCCGTAGTTCGATGCACTTGGTCTATCGTGGAACGTTTGTTTCTAAATCGAAACTGATTGCTCGGAATTATTCTTCTTTCTTCTATTATTTTGGTAAGTCTTTTCAGTGGCAGTTTTTCAAAAACTTTTGCCAAGATTGGTATGATCGATATTGGTCTCTAAGATGTTACTTCTATTGGTGGCCTACCTTGTTTAGGTATAACAATGACTTCTGCAATTTTCCAATTATGTGGAACATATCTTAGTTTAAGGCATGCGTTTATTATAAATTGGAGTTTCTTGAAGGCTATTGACGGCATTTCTTTCAAAAATTGAGCAGTTAATAGATCGTACCCTGGTGATTTTTTGCTAGACAAATTATGTTGACACATGCTTCTTATATCTTTGAGCGTGAGAAAAGGTTTTTCACATTCGTCGTTTCTATATCAACAAACTGTAATGAATCTGCAGCTGTGTTTGCTGGGAATGGCTTAAGAAAATATTCGCGAGATGTTCAGCGAAGAGATCGGCCTTTTGTTTGCGGTTTGCGATCCATTTACCATCTTGATATTTTACTGGCGGGTATTGTGTCTAAGGTCTTTTTAGGCGCTTAGCTGATTTCCATAAGGAGAATTCGTATATTTTAGGCAGACGAAATATAAAAATTATCTCACCCAATCGTAAGAAAGTGTTAAAAAATTGTTGAACAAATTTCGCTTACAATACTGTTTAAGCTTCTTAGGAAATTCTTCATACAAATTTCAAGAAAGTCATATGAACCGTTTACCAGAAAATCGAAAAAAATCTTCTAGTAGAGGTACCAAAAATACATAACCATTTTTTTTAACAAAAACAAAATACCAAATAGTAGGGTACATTCTCCCTTCATTAATGAAGTGATTTTTGTTTTATAAAACCGCTGTTTTTGAGAAAAATAAAACTTAGCTATTTTGGCAAAAAAAACTAAATTTATGACAGGCACTTGTTATTTTTTAATAATAAAAATAAGTATTTACCGAAAAACCATTATACCGAAAAACTAGTATATTAGTATCTACGAAAGTTGAAGAAATCCGATACAACTGTGTAAACTGTAGGCTCGCGGGCCTACTAGAATTGTCAGGCCAACTATTTTCGTCTTATCGCTATCATCCTAATGTCAAGTGGCACTATTATCCTAAGGTAGTAATAGTGGCTTACAACTTTCAACAATTCTTATTAAGTGTTTTTAATTAGCAGGGATATAAATGTGATAGGCTGTTGCGAAATGTTTAGTGAATTGAACTGTCACAACAGAGATCTGACTACCGAGTTCATTGTTATGACAACAAGAAAAAAAGGACGTTTTCTACATTACGCTATGTTAAATTAAACAAGTGCCTGATAATTCATGCATAAAATAACTTGTCATCTTAATCCTTAACAATGTCCACATTTTTTTCTAACATGACGCCTAGTAAAATTAAAATTATATTTAATTAAAACACAATTTTAATTAAAATAATGCTGTGATCATATCAAGATGTTTTTTTATAAAGAAAGAATTAACTTAAATGCCCCTTGACACTTTAAACCTCGATTCTCATTTCAAATACAATATTTGTGTAAAGTTTCAATACTTTTCCGGTACTAATTTGTTAAGAATATATTATTGCCATTAATATATAATCTCAAGGAGAATGTCTATTATTTACGCAAGTGACCTTAGAAAATGCCGAATCGTACCCGACCAGTTCGTCTACTTGTAAATATTTTGTTCTCTAATCTTATAGGCACTAATAGAGGAACTTCAACAATTTTCCTTAAGTTGCTTAAGAGACATGCTTAGCAAACGACCACTTCCGCCACTTGAATCAACTAATCTGCAATCAAAAATAAAAATAATATCCTTTCCAAGTGATGACAATAAAACACAAAAGACTTTCTCTACTTAAAAGGCACCGCCTTCTTTAATCTTCTGTCTACTCATCTGTCAAGGAAAAAATGTCACCATAGCGAAGGAACAAGGAACTAAACAACAAACGCACCTTAGCAAATATTTGCTACCACCATCAGAAACATCTGTCAATCAGCCTATCATCAACAGAAAAAGAAGAAAAAAACTCTCTAAACACCGATTAAGGACACATTTCAGGATATCAATACAAAAGAAAGCAACGATATTTTTTCTGTGTTCCTATTTTATCAATTGCTCTCAACTGTTCAAATAGAATTCTTAAATTTCATTCAATGGTAATCAAAGTTGAAAATATCTTTTCGATTTGAATATCCTGCCGTTAAAATGAATGTGTTTTGCATGGATATGAGGGCTCGAAGGGGGGCAATGAATGAATCAATGTATAAAGCTCATTCAGATTTGAATCTAAATCACTCAATTTGAGTGAAAATACATTTTATCCTTTTTCGATTTTATTATATTCATCTCAAGACTGTGTTTGAACTTTTTTTCCAGGAATTCGGTAGCGTGCATTCATATGTAAATTTGGTGAATTTTTTTTTGTAGCTCCTTTCAAAGGGACCAATAGCAGCGAATTTCTTCAATTTTCCAATTTTCAATTTCCAAAAGAATTGGCGCGATCTCACGTTCATTGCAACTTTATTATAGTACCGTGTTATTCGAAACGATACGATTGGCAGTGATTCTTGATTTTTCGTTTATCCTCAATTCAAATGTCCTGATGTTATTTTTTTATATATATCTACATTACATACATATGTATGTATGTATGTTGTATGTGTATTTTACATGCAAACGACCTGATCGAGGACGAACGATTTTGCATATAAACTGCTTGATTGTCAGTTGTGAGGAAGCATTGTGCACTTTTGAATGAAAATAATCCAATTTTAAACGAAAAAGGACATAAAAGTGTTTTAGTAGCGGAATTAGGGAAAGGGAAGAAAGGTAACTTACATAGTAGGTATATATCGACAAAAAAGTGTTGCAAGGCGGCCATTAAAAGGCGCCTTCATGCCTGCTGCAACACAACACAACTGCCATTCATTGCAAAATGATGCTAACAATTCAAGAATTCAACGCAATGAAGCGGATATGTCAATTTACATTTAGATGTTTCTTTTATTGGTTCTACTCTCCTGCTCCTGGCAGTATATCCTTTGGAGATTTTAGCATCGCTACCAAATCAACAGAAAACAAGAAAACAGATAGAAATCTGAAAAAAATTCGGCAACCTGCCGTGATTCTCTTTATTTGCATACACGCTCGATTGTATAGGCAGTGCTGCAGAAAGAAATTACTTGCGATAAGGGTTTTGACGTTTTTCCAAGGATTGTCATCTTGCTGAACCCATTTTTGATGGTTGATAGTTACCTTATACCAGTATTTCTCCTTTTTTTCTTATACGAATTGAAGTGTATGCGATTTATGTAAATGTTATTATTTAGACGCAATCGAAAAGGATTCAATTTGCGATTGTGTGCGATTGTTAAATTTACGATGACACTTTTTTGGACAGTTTTTGTTTTGGCAACGAAAAGTTGGCATAAATGTAATGAAGATAAAGAAAAGATCTGAAAACTAAAGTATTTGTAATTAAAATATAATGTTTAATAAAGTGAGACAGAATTTTTGTAGTTGTTGGAAAAATTAGTAAGTAAGAAAATTTTTTAAAATTAAAATTGAGATTATGAGCTTTCAAGAAATTCAAAACTAGACATTTGTGGGATTAAGTATTACCAAGTTACATAAAAATAATGCTTAGATGTACTGAAGACCACAGTGAATCTTTATTCAAATAAGTGCGGAATAGGGTCCAAACGTTTGATCCATCTACCTTATGAAGATTTATACGCCAATAGTCTGGTTTGAAGCTTTACAAGCTCTAATTATTGCAAGAAAAAATTACCATCTTTTATTTCGAAATTGCGTTAAATGAATCAAAAATTAACTGTTATTTGGCCCAGTTGGCTTAAAGAAGAATTTTCATAGCGATTTGGCTTATACTTAGATCGTAACTCACTACCACAGACAGTACCAGATGGGCCGTGCTCAGATTCTGTACCTAAGTAACCAAAAGTATACCGGTGAGTCGAACAGAACCATCTACATAAATATGGAATGATCCTAGTTTAATAACGAGTGTTTATTTAGACTTGTGGTTTTCAATCTGCCAATACTTTTTTCGGAGTTATTCTTTTTGACAGCTGTCACTTGATTTATGCTCAGTTTGGTTTGCAATTTCATAATGAGTAGACTTACTCCTGAACAACGTTTGCAAATCGTGCAAATTTATTATCAAAATAATGGTTCGGTTCGCGCAACGCATCGCCTGCTGCGTCCAATAATCGTCCAGCAGAGTCGGTAATTCGAGCAACCATGACGCTATTGCTGCTGTGGAGCAGAGTATCGAAGAAGACCCGAATGAGTCCACCCTCCATCGCGCGGATGGAAGATTTTGCGGAGGGATCTTGGTTTACGGGCTTACAAAATCCAACTCGTGCCAGAATTGAAGCCGAACGATTATCAAGAGCGTGGTACACAAAAATTGATAGGAGAGTACTAACGAGAGATGAAACTGCGGCACAGCCGCATGAGCATCCGATAAGTTCCGTTTCATTTGACATTTTATTCCCATGAGTTTTCAATATGTGTCTGCACTCTCCTGGCAATATTTTTTGTCGTCTTTAACTTTTTTTCGAAAGTAGTTGTAAAATTAATTGAAGATTTTTATGCAGGTCATAGTCCAAAATGCGTTTCGGCCAGGTACGATATTTGGGCTCATCAGTTAGATTCTATGGTACCCTTATTTGCGAAAATTGAATGTTGTTTTTAACAATGCAGCTAGTTATGTTATTGGATTTCGAAGGTTTGAAACATTTTGAACTATACGAAAAGTTTGTTTGGATTTAGCCCTCCGAATATATTAAAATTTAAAAAGTTTTCCATATTACTTAAGATTGTCCTTACTAGGCAACCACAGAAGCTTTATAACCATATACAGTTCGTATCTTCTTGCAGAACCAACCCAATCTCTATTCTGCCTGTCTACTGTCTGTGTGTCTTTCTGTCTGTAGAACGATCTACAGCATAAACGGCTGAACCCATTTTGTTAAAACTTGGTGCTTAGGCATTTTAAGTGATTGCTACTTGCCATACAAATTGTTCTACCATCTTAATTGTCTCGCAAACGGCTCTAACGATTTTGATAAGAATTGGTATGTATGGTCTACATTTTGGTCAACAAATATTTTTTAAATATGTATTTTGGTATTAACGGTACCTGCCATACAACCATATTATTGATTTTCGACTTTCTCACAAGCGGCTCAAGGGATTTCGATCAAAATTTTTACACAGGAGCTCCTTCAAATTTTAAATAATACTGCATTTCCAACTTTTCCAAAAATATATTTTTTTTTTTGAAAATTCAATTACAAATTTCGAAAACGATTTTTCTGAAATTTTGTTTTTAAATTTATATTGTTAAATATTTAAAATGTTCACACCATTTTTTTTTTCAGAAAAAAATTAAGAATTTTTATATATAAAAAATTAAGCGAAAAACGACTTTAAAAATACATTTAGCCTTTTCTATTAAGTATATTTTTCATACAATGTGATCGAACATAGGATCAAGTACGTGCGATCCAGTCGTGCATTTTATATTACTTGCGATTTTATAGGTAGACACTATAAGGCAAGTTATGCTTTCGTCAAAAAAAAAGTTTTGAGATAATAATCAAACATGACATTACGATTGTAGCGAAGGCGAAAAAATATTGTCTTAAAATTCTGTCCGGCTGTATGCATGTCTGTCAGTCAGTCGGTTGGTATGTATGTATAGACACCTAGAGCCTAGGTTAAAAAAAATAAAAAATGTCTAAAAACCGTACTTCCCATATTACCGTTTTTTTTTTGCCTTCGACTATCTCATAAATGGCTTAACCGATTCTTTCGAAATTTCACACATATATTTATACTGCGTACCAATATTTTTAATTAAAATTTTTTGTAGTTTTAAAAGCATTTAAAATTTTTTTTAAAATCATTTCGAAAACTGCTCATTAAATTTTTTTCAAAAATTATATTTATATGTATTTATTGAATACCTATGAATTGGAGTTTTTGAATTTTTTTGATAAATGTTTTTAAAAAGTTAAAAAAAAAACTTTTTTTCTCAATAACCGCTCCACAGATTTTTCAATTTTTTTATCATAAATTCAAATTTATCCACGAAATAAAATGGCGTCCTTTTTCTTGAGCTCAAATAAGTTTAGGTATCTATTTCAGAATTTTGAATTATTTTTTCTTTGATTAAGTCGATTTTATCTTAAGTTTATATTATTAAATATTTAAGATTGTCAGACTGAAATTACTCAGCCAAGTAGAAGACTTAGCATTTTATTTAATTGGACTTGTCGAATTATTGATTCAAAATAGCTTTTAACCGCCTTTAGTCTACAAAATTTGCGTTTTGACCTGGCGATCTCACTTGGACTCATCAGTTGGTTAGTGGGCGCCTTACCAATACGCAATTTTTGTTAAGTTCAGTTCAACTTACATACATTTTTTGACAAATAAATAATGATAGTTCACATTGACTCACTAACCAACTGATGAGTCTAAGTGAGATTGCCGGGACGATTGTGAACTAAAGGCCGTTAAAAGCTATTTTGAATCAGAAATTTTGTATAAATAAAAAATTAAATGAAAAACGACTTTAAAAATATATTTAGATGTTTAATAGAAATCTTTTGAATACGATGTGATCGAACATGTGAGCAAGTTGGTGCGATCCAGTCTTGCATTTTATTCTTTATTCATATTTTTATTTATATTTTTATAACATATTCAATCAAATTTAACCCTAATGTAATTCCATCTCAAAGCTTAGTTATCTAAAAGATGTTTTTCTTAATAGTAAGTTCTTTTTAAAATAATAAATTCTAAATAATATCTATATAGTTTGTTAATGGTATTGGTATGCTGTCAGTTGTCTGGTTGGTTGACATAAAATATGGACGGACGGACGGATTTACTTGAAAATGAAGCTTCTGGACGAAATAAAATTAAGGAATTTTCGGCTAGGGTCGAAGGTAGTTCAATGGTTTGAAGGACTCTACATCAAGAAAGCATTTAATGGTGACGAATAACGGAGACGTCCGCCTTGGATTCACTTCAATAAAGGATATTTCACGAATGCCAAACTGCATATCCATCTTGAGAATGACATTTTCCCATGATATACTTGATGTTGTTAAACATGGAAACAGGTCTTGTCTCAAATTGGAAACCGCCCCTCATAAGTTTTTGCGAGTTTCCAACGATTTTTTATCTTCTCCATTTTTGAGAAAAGTAGCTATTGTTAAAGCAGTTGCTTATATGTATTTCACATCATTTATGAAAAGGTTATGTAATGAGATGATGTGAATCGTAAGAATCAAGAATAACATATTCCATACATATTTATGTAGGAATGTTGTATTGATGCGATCTTCATCATGTTGCCTTGAATTTCGACAGAATATCTGCGCATGCATTTTTTTTTCACGTGATTTATTAACACTTTTTATGATCAGTTAATACGAAAGTTTGGTGTCCTATTCGGATGCTCTTAATGTTAATATTTCTCGGCAAGTAAGTTTGCCAGGATGAAGTCCTGAATAGAGAGTTTTCGAGGTTCATTTTTTATTAGCGAGTCCATCAAATTGATCAACAAATTTCTTATTCAAGACCCGAACACCAATAACCTACAATTTTTCCGCAATAATCACAAAAACCAATTAAGCCCTGAGAAAAAAATATCCATATTAATTTATATAGAATGTTTATAAATTGAAGAAATACGGGCACACAATAGGATTATGATTAACTCACTGTAATAGGGGATGATTCTCGTTGGCATTTGCGCTTGAAATATGATACCAAAACTACAACGAGGAAAAAAAAAGGAAAGAAATCCTATATTCCCGCAAAATCAACCCTTAAAATATGGGTCTAATACAGAATCTTTGGTCTAAGCGTTGTTGTTGTTGCTTCATATGCTAAAGGAATGGGAAAAGTCAAAAACCGTTTGACGAGTTAATCTGTTTTCATATTGTTATTGTGTTTTATGATGGGTGGTGTTGCAAACATAACGTCTCGGTGAGGCGCGGGCGTTGGTGGTGTAATGTATACTAAGTACTTTATGCTAAGGAGAGGGTGTGATAAAGGGTGTTAAAGTTAAATAAATATTTTTATTTATAACATTGTTTGCAGCATGCGTCGGTCCGTGCGTCGTCTTGTCCTGTTTTTCATTGTGTGTGCGTTTGGTTTGAGATGGAATTCTGTATTTATGGAGTGACATGGGAAATTGCAAAAATTAACAATTTGGACAAGGAAAGGACGGCACAGGAAATTGACCGAATGTGAGCTGATGTTTTATTCATTGTCAATGAATGGTGATTGAAGGCTTTTTATGGACGTTATGAATTTTTAATTTATTTATTTTTATACCTATGGAGAAGGATATACAAAATACAGGAGTTCGATAGTAGGGTAGGTGCGAGATAGGGCGTTGTTTTAAATGACATTTATTAATGAAAGCTATTTTAAACAATAAAATATTCACGGAATTATTAACTTGGCATTAAGCATAATGTACTGAAGAACGTGATTTACAACAGGCAAAAATATAATGATGGGAAATAATGGGAAGAGAACTTAGTAGTATTGTGGGAAATGGAATGTTTCATACGTATATGTGAAATCTAACTTGTATTAATTACAGACGCGAGGCTATAGCACTCCACACGAATACACCAATAAAGGTCATATTGTGCACATTTTTGAAAAATGAAATATCTCCATATTTTAAATTACACATACTTGCAGTTGAATATAGTATATGGACAAATGCTTCTTTGTATAGGGTGGTTATAAGATAAAAGTTACAATATTAACGCAACACGGGCAATAGGCTCCATAGGGCATATGCAAATGCTTCAGTATGGGATTTCCTACAACAGAGGAAATGGTAAATGGGAAGTGCGGAAATATTTCGACACAACGATTTTTATTGCTGGCTAAATGGTACTTACTTACTTACTCACTTTTGAAAAATTAAAGTAGTTTTTTACAAGTGAAAATAATACAGAAAATCTGCTAATTATTGGCGACCTAAATCCGAGAGTGGGAAATGAAAGAGGGGTAGAAAATGAATGAGTTGGCTGCAATAGATAGTCTAAGGATGTAATAAAAAATTCAAGAGAAACTAAGCTGCTGAATTTATACAACTCATTTGGGCTAAGAATCCAAAATGGTGCGAGTGATGGAGACAAGCTAGGTGATTACACATTTGTGGGCAAACAGGAAAGCTTTGTAATAGATTATAGTCTAGAAAGTGGAGCATGGAGTTCTTGCATAACAGATTTTGCAGTTCAAAATAGACCGTATTCAGATCACATGCCGATTTTGGTGTCGTTCAAATGCGGAGAAACTGAAGATGAAACAATTGAAAACTTCGAACGCATGCCAAACTTCACTGGAAACATTTAGAGAGCAACACTGGATAGACTTTTGTTGTCCGAGGATAACGAAACGAGTCTATGCAGAGTTATCGCACGCCAAACAGAAATTATTACCAATAAAATGAGTTAAGCGAACCGTGGTTTGATAAGGAATGTATGCTGTATGTTGTGATTTGCCAATTCGGCAGTTGACATCTGCATCTGTACCACCACCGTCTTTTGATATCACACTTACTAGGTACGCGTTTTCCCATTATTGATCCTATGCCCAACTTTGTTCGGTTCACTTTCCAGATTGCTCACCATCTGGCGGGGATCCATGATGATGTGTGAAAGCAATAAGCAAATATCAGCCGCGTAGTCAAGCTCAATATAATGTAGAAAGGAAAACTTTGCCCATAGATTTTTTCGGGCTTGAAAAACTAGGACTGCCTGGGGGACATCACCAATAAGACTCATGAAAGACTTGACAAGTTGAGCCCTCGTAGGTAGCCTTGATAATGGCGATACGCTTCCCAAATAGAATCACTCTTTCGAATATCGAAAGCCTTTTCAAAACCGATTAAGAGTAGATGAAGAAGAGTACGGAACTCCACATATTGTTCGAAGTTCGATTATGATCCTTAAGGTTTTAATATGATATATGCACGAAGAACCTGTCCGTATTCCACGCTACACCTTGTCGAGAGTAGAATGAATTCAGTTGTTCCTTGATTCGTTACAAGATTATTTTCGCTAATATCTTAGCCACCACAGGTAGGACACAGATATCCCTCACCAGTTACTGCAATCCATAAGATTTTCGATAATTGGTAATTTGACGATCATCCCTTTTTCTCACTCATCAGTGGAGGTTAATATTGTTTTTGAAGCTTTTCTAAATCTTGCCACTTCGTTCAGGAGAAAATTTAAGAAATTTTGATGGCTTTTCTTAACGTGACTGGGAAAAACCCTAGCTGCACCGAAAATACCAGTGTTTGCTTAACAAAAGCAACAATTTTGTCTGGACTCAGTAATAGAAGACTATTTCAGGAAAGCTAAAGAATGTTTAATTACGGCTCGAAAATTGGCATGTCCCAACCTTAATCTTCTATTCGTGGTCCCAACAGCCTCGTCCGACTACAATATTGGGTCCAAACTTACACAAAAATTTGAGGAGGGGAAACAAATTATTTCTTACTGAAGCAGGTCTCTCAGTAGAAATGAACAGAACTACTCCACTATAGAGTTTTGTGGGCATGGGCATTTGAGAAGTTGCGGAGGGACATTGAATGAATCCATTTTACGGTCGTAAGGGATCATAATCATTTGGTTGAATAATCTTATAGACCCACAGGGTAGACTTGCGCACTGAGCATCAGTTATGCTTTAGATATCCAGCTTTATATTTCATCCATCGAAAGGGAAAATATCGTCGTTCCGGACATGATGTCTCGGAAAGTTTCAGTAGTAGCTGGGATTTCAGATGAAGGTTCTGACCATTGGGTATAGTGAAAATAATTTCGGGAAAGCTGAGTCCTGCAGAGTTCACAGTGGCCGTTCAAACAAATTTGTCAAATTAAATCATGTGATAGTGCATGAAAATAACGATGAGTATAAATTAGTTGTGGGCATAGAAAAGATAGATTAGGAGTTTTAAAAGAATGTCACCATAGTCCATTGGCAAAATGTCATAGGTATTGATCACTTTAAAACATCGTTAAGCTTGAAGTGGAAATAATTGGATAAAGCAGCAGTTTTAGCCCAACATTTCCAGAAACTGCTAATCATGAAGCATTTTCCAATAGCCGGATTAGCCCAGCGAACTTGCGCGAAATTGTCCAATAGATTTGATGCCTAATCGGATCCTGGACCTAGATCAACCTATTACTCCGTTAGATGTAAGCTTACCCACCATGATTTTCGAAGAAGTACCATCAGACGAATTTGTATACTTACGTTTTGTGAATAAAATGGTCTCTGGATATAATCACACGTACATTTTCACTATTCCAAATGCTAGAATTTAATTGGTTAAATTTATCAATCGAGTGAAAAATGAGCATCATTGCTGAAGAAAATATTGCTCCAAAATTTCCACATAAACGCCTTTGTTTATGGTCAAACGCAAATGTATGCCGTAAGGACAGGTCTAAATGATGTGCTCCCAATTAAATCGATTTGATGGCAGTTTGGTTGTAATTGAAATAGGGATGTCAGTGGCGGATTATCACGAATTTTTTTAAGCAATAGAGCCTAAAACTCGAAAACAACCTTACATATTGTAGAATTGGTTTATTCATTCGAGATATATAAAAGTGTTTCCGCCAATCACTTTCATATAAGAAATAGCTTTGAATACAGGGTGGCGAACGAATCGTGCTACAATAAGAAATTTAAATAACTTTTATTTTAATCCATGTATTTCATTAATTTTTTTTATTGGATTAAAAATTAAATTTTATTTTAAATAACGAATAGTTTTTAAAGATGATAGACCATAAATGACCTCCACGCTCATCCACGCATATGCGGCACCTATTCAGAAAATTGTTCATTGCGGCCTGAAGGTTTGAAATTGGGATCGCTTCAATTACTGTCTTATTGGACTGTTTCAATTCAGTCAAATTCCTGGGTTTCGTTTTGTACACTTCCTTCTTGACACAACCCCATAACAAAAAGTCTGGTGCAGTCAGGTCAGGTGACCTTGGGGGCCAGCGGAAAGTGCAGTTTCTGGATATCAATTTGTTTGGGAATTTTCGTTGGATCTCCGCCCTAACTTGTGTGGCTACGTTTGCACTTGCTCCATCTTGTTGAAACCAAATCCTGCTGAAAGGGATACGTCTTCGGCGAAGTTCTGGGTAAAAAAAACTTTTTCGGCATCTTTAAATAACGGTCCTCATTGCCAGTTTGTGTTACACAGTTTTCTCCAAAGAAGTATGGTCCGACAATACACCTTGATGAAACTGCGCACCACACAGTGACTCGTTCTGGGTGCAGTTCCGTCTCATGGAGCATTTCTGGATTAAATTCACTACATATACGGTAAATTTGCTAGTTAACATTGCCGTTTAAGTCAAAATGGGCCTCATCAGAAATGAACAAAGAATTTATCAATGTTTTGTCTTCTTCGGCCACATTGCAATCATTTTTCGGCAAAATTCCAGGCGATCCGGCAGATCCTGAGGGTTAAACTTGCTCGTAATTTGGACTTTGTACGGAAGCAAGTTTAAGTCATCGTGAAGTATCCGTTGTAATGACAGTCTGTTTACTTCAATTTGGCGCGATAAGTTTCGAGTCGAAACACTTGGATTGTATCCTGAAACCGAACATTGGGATCTCGATGATACGGTCTCCATTCGATGCTTCAAGATTCGGCGAACATGTTCACCAGCCTCATATATTGGTCCATCTACTTGGGGGGTACCGCCAAACTCCAGCCTAAATTCCCTTTGGACAGAAAAGACGGACTACAAAGAATGGTATGGCTGCACTATCCAAATCCTTTTTTCAGTATCCCAAGCATTCAGTTTAATAAATCTAAATAGTTGCCAATAAAATAAAAAAAAATAAGCTGATTACTCACACTGAAAAAAAGTTATTACGTTTTATTTTTGTAGCACGATTCGTGTGCCACCCTGTATTTCCAAAATATATAATGTTCTTATCCATTCTGATCCATCCGCGAAGACTCTAAAAAAAATTTATTGCAGAAAAATTTATGCGCAGAAAAATAAATCAGTTTTTTTAACAAAACTTTAACAAAATACCAAAGTTCAATAATGCCGTTTTCGACCTTTTAGACACGGGGTATCGTCAAAAACCTTGCCAATCTAGCACTGTTTTCTGATGCTGATTTCTTGTTTAAATATTCTACCCCAGCATAGAGAGGAAGAGCTCATAACTTAAATGCACAATATAGTAATACATATCTAGTTCACGAATTTTTGTTTGACAGAAGTCTTACATAACTTTGTGTAATTTTTATGTTTTTTTTTCCTTTTCAAACATATATAAAAATGGAGTTCCGAAAAAGGAAATTACGAAAAAGAAAAAAATATACATTCTGAAACACAATAAACCACCCAGCATGAATAATTGCAAATTAATGTAAATCACCCCCACAACATGAACAATTTTATTTATTTTCTCCGCAACAAATCCACCATCATTGTCCTTGCATTTACCTAGTTGGAAACATTTTTCTCCTTTCTCTGTTCTCCTTTTCCATTTTTTTTTGTTCCGTGTTTTTTGTATATTGCAATTATAGTAAAAGACGCCAATAAAAAAGTGAGTTGGTTTGAGGTTATTGGGAAGGGAGATCGTGGGCGTAATGGGTGGTAGGCGGTACGGTATAGAGAAAACAAAATTTTTCAGTCACAATTTTGGTTTATTACTTTCTCTTTTATGATGCGGCATTATAGGATGAGGTCTTGACGTAATTTCAATTAATTTTGATAAACGAGCCAGGTATAAAGCATTACCAAAAAAAAGGAAAACTCAAGGAGCAACTCGCTGGATGTTGCCAAGTTGTTATATATTTTTTTTTTTATTACTTTATTGCTTAACATCAGTCGGGGATTTATTTTTTTAATTTATATATTTTGTAAGTATTTTACATTACATTTTGTAGCATTTTCAGAGACTGAATGATAAAATTCCGTTGGTAGGGGAAAATTTTGCAAGATGAACTGCTGCGTAATTTATGAATTTTAATAATAAAGCATTTTAAATATATGTGATTCCCGCTGGCTTAATGATTTATTAAAATTAATGAAACATATATAAATCATTTAAAATACTCAACACATATGTACGTATATACTTATGTACATGTTTCATAAATTAAAAATTTGAAGTACATAATTACAGACGCAAGAGAAAATTTCATATGTGTAATCTTTTAAGTAAACCCCTCCAATTTTTCAATAACTCTATATATCGCCAAGCGGGTCTAGTTTAAAATTGTTCTTGCACTTTTAGGTAAGGTTTATAGAACGAACACTGACAGATGGTCTTGTAAACGTCAAACTTAGTTTCATGTAGATCACTTGAAATACCCTTAAGTAAGTGTAACTTTTTTATAATAAAAACCCATGGCATCTATGAAACATTAAGCCTATTACCCAAAAAGTCCTTAAGTTCTTCTAAGTCATAACAAGAAATACATTTGCAAGAATTTCTTTCTTAAATGATAATGTGATATGTCCTTATGTGCTTCCACACCATACACACTCTACATCATACTACTGCACTTCATTTTATTTGATGGGATCCCAGTTCCCAGAATTTTGTGGCAGGAAATACCTACAAGAGAAAGAAAGAGATGCAGGGAGTTTTTTGTTCACTTGGGAAATTGAGCGTCGGAACTTGGCCATAGCTTCATATATGTTTAGCAAGTTTCAAGTAAGTTCCATCCATCGTTAGTTTTTTTTTGAGAATACTTTTCCATCTTCTTCAAGTTACTTAATAGCTGGTTCTGCTTGGCTTCCGGAAAATCGCTTTTGTGCAACATAAACAAAATTTTCTCCCCCCTCTATCTACCCCCCGATTACACTGATGTCTCCTTTTAGTCTAACCAATATCTTGAAGAACAAAAGCTCCTTACTGGCTGAACAGAATGGACGCGCGTTCGATCCCGCGGCACTTCAAAAAAATGTCTGTCAAAGTTAAAATGCATAGAAACTCGTTTGAGTGAATACAATTTTCTTGGTTGTTGCATCCACACAATTGTTGATCTTAGTCGGGCCCTCCGAAGCAAAAATACACATGCAAAAATTACTTCAAAATCAATTAAAAACAACAATTTCTCACCCCTGTTTTAAAACGACCACCCGGTCCATTGTGTTCAATTTATTTTGGAACTGTTGCTTCTCGCGGCGGCGGCTGATGTTCGCGAACGACTGCGCGTCCATTCTGTTCAGTCAGTTAATGAACAGCAGCATTATAGCTTTAGTAGTATCTATCTAATATAGTCCGGTCTATATAGACATTTAAAATAACATAAATTCCCGGAAAGCCAAATATTGGTGCAGAGCTGGGCTTACCATTGACAATAAAGTTTTAAAAATCTACATCGATCGTATGTATGCTACAAAAGTTATTCGGCGTGAAAGGTCAAAATTTGAGGTTTTTTTGATTTTTCTCGAAAACGTTAAATTTTCTCAAAAAAAACCTCAACCCAAAGTTTTAGATCTTAAAATTCTCTACAAAAAGGGTCCCCATGTTTTTTTCCTAACAGTTACCATTCGTCAGATATCGCAATTCTAAGAGTCAAATTATACATGATATCCACACATTTCCACGTCACCTGTGAGGTAGTGTACTCCGCGCGTTTTTTTTACCGTGGTTTCCCCTGTAGGCCTACTCCACTAACTGTCATGATAATTTTAAGATAATTTAAGTTAACAATACCCGCCAAATTCTAGATATTACCTTATTATTGATATTGATTATTGATATTGCTATTAATTATTGGGTTAACTATTTTTTTGATTTTTTTAGATATTTTAATCAGATCATAATCTTGAAAGTCTACTTTCAACAGTCACGTCTTCTTCGATTTCTTCTTCTTCCTGTTCCTCTTGCTGGATGTTCGTAAATTGTTCAAATGTGGTTGAATCATTGGTTTTTTTCATTAAAATCACACGAATCTTTCTCTATTGTACTCAACTGGACAATTAGTACACGCTGGAGAACACAGCAACCCGAATTTTTTTACAGCAACATTTGGCCCTACAACCTTTTTTGCAATTGCAAAAAATAGTGTTGAGGAGTTTTGAGTAAAGTTTTAATCGGTTCGAGAGTATTATCTTGTTTCGCGTATTTTTTAACAAAAGTTAAGTATCGGTATTTATCAATGCAAGTACTTTTTTTTGGGGCTCCATAAACCGCAAGAAGAAAGCGAATTCCTTCCGTCAGATGTTTTTCAGGGCCACGTATGTAGAGGGGACTCAGTTAGGGACTGACTATCTTTTCAATAAATGTTTTCAGGATAGTAAAATTAATATAAAAAATAGGTATTTATACTTGGCTTAAGTGTCTGATATGTACATATATACGTGGCTTATAAGTGCATATCATGTATAATGTGACTCTTAGAATCGCGATATCCCACAAATGGTAATTCTTAGGGGTAAAAGTCATTCGGGCGATTTTTGTAGAGAATTTTAAGATCTGCAACTTTGGTTTGAAGTGTTTTTTTGAGAAAAGTTAACGTTTTCGAGAAAATCCAGAAAACCTCAAATTTTGACCTTTGACCCCGAATAACTTTTGTAGCACTCATAGGATCGATGAGGATTTTTAAAACTTTATTTCTAATGGTAAACCCAGCTCTCCAGCAATATTTGCCTTTCCGCGAATTTTTGTTATTTGACCACTATTTTTATGTCTTAATTGACCGGACTAATAGGCCCCCTGGTAATCTAATATATAATGACCTAATAAGAGCTTGTTGAGTGCCCTCGCCCGATCTTGCTGGAATTTAAACATGTCAAAAACTTGAATATAACTTCCAAATCCTACCGTAATACTCGAAAATAGAGCTTTAAGAATGATAAGTGGTAAGTCTACATCAGTTTAGTTAAAAAAAATAAACAATCTAATAAACTAACATTATTAATATTTGTAATGAAAACTAAAGGACCACAATGAATCCCTTGTGGAACGCCGAAAGTATAATCATACCATACATTCGATACACGTTTCAAATTTTTCGTGAAAAAAAATCGTGTAACAAAAATTGAAATCCTATTTATGTCTTTTTAGTTGTCCATTTCAGAGCTATTTTTCCTTATCAATTTTTTGATATTTTTTTCGACATTACAGAGCTTCCAAAAACTAAAAGAAAAACAAAGGAATTGAGTAAAAGCTGTCACCGTAAACTGCATCCTGACAAAAAGTATTCTTTTCATATTCCAAACTCTTATTCATGCCGTTCCATCCCTTTTTTTTATTGACCACCAACCATCGGCACTCTATCTCAGTATAAACAAAAATCGATTTAACTGGCGCTTTAAGTTATTTTAGTTATTGGTCTTCTCTTTTTTTTTTTGTCGCTTGAATTGTCTTACAATTTATTTTGAAATTGGTTTGTTTGATTTTTTGTGCTTTCATCTGGCCGTCTCTATAAAATTAGAAAATATGGGGAAATGGCTGAACGCGTTCATCGTGTTCGCGAGCTCCAGGAAGTGACATCGATTGGCTGAAAAAAAAAGAAGATTAAGATTAAAATAGACATAACAGTTTGTTGGAAGTTTTCTAGGTCTAAAGACGATAGTATTGAATTCATTTTTGAGAGATCTCTTTGGAGGAAATTTTTTGCGAAAAAATTAATTTGGGTTGCATTTAAAAAAAATTAAATTAAAAGAAAAGGTTGAGATCTTGAGGAGAAAAAAAAATAGAGAAAAACATAGATGGAAGGAAATCTACAGAGCAGAGGAAATTGGAAAAGGATAAATGGTTTTAATTTGTTTATCAAATTTTATCAAGATTTTAGTTGTCGTTTTGTGAATTTTCCTTGTAAAATTCGGTCAGTTTTATGCTTTCGGAACAAAGGGATAATGGTTCATCTACTTTCTTTTTTCAATCTTAAATTTGTAAATTCAATTTGAAAGATCTTGGGTTTTAGCCCTTCGTTTTGCAAAGTTTCCTAAGCAAAATATTTAATAAATAACTTTCATTCGAAATTATAATTACATTATTTTATTTCAAAAATCTTTTCACCGTTTCTGTCCGCTCCAAAAGGTTTGTCCCTTTAACAGAAAAAACATGTGCTTCTCGGGACGCCCGACAGATGTGTTAACTTAAACTAATCTAAGTTGAACTATTTATAATTGAAATTGTTTAACTGGAGAAAGGCTTCAAAAGTTCTCCGTTAATTTGATTTATTTAAAAAGTTATCCGTATGCGTTAGAGAAAGGGAAGCTAGACAGACTGGCGCCGTAACACGTTATGTAACAAATCCGTTTATCCCATAAGAAGTTATCACTTCCAAAAAACTTTCTTTTTTTTTTTCAAATATTTTGAAATATATATTGAATGCATCAATATTTAAAATTTGAAGGACCTCCTACATAATTTTTTTTTAATATGTTAATAAAAAAATATGTAAACAAATTTGAATACGTACCAAAATGTAGAATATGTCTATAATGGTACAAAGATTTTTTAAAATCAAACTGGTTAAAGCCGTTTTTGAAATAATTAAGAAAGAAGAAACAATTGTACCGCCATTACCGCCATTTTGGGCGTTAAAAAAACTAAGTTTAAAGAAAATTTCTTCAGTGGCTTAGACAGAAGATGATCTGCAGACAGTTGGTGTTCTTCTCATCGTAATGTCAAGTTTGATTAAAATCTCGAGAACGATTTTTTTCCAAATGCAAAGCTTAATCTCTTTGCTCCATGTTATTATGTACACATGTGTATATACACTATTTGCTAGAAAACCTTCCCATCATATTGGAGATACCAACTCCATTTGTAAAGATCTAAGCATTTACATACATACATATGTGCGTATACTATATACATAAGATACTGTCTTGACCTTCAACAACTTAATTTGCTTTAATTTAATTGACACATTTGTGGGTATACTACTTGAAAAACTCCTCTATATGCTTACGCCAGCACTTTTGTAGACAATGACTTTGGCAATAACTTAGTGGGACACTGTTTTTAAAGATATTGAATTTTTCATCAACTTTTGCATTTATAATGTCAATAAACTTGTTCTTTTATCCCTTTAAAATATATATATTGTAGGATACATTCCTGCTATTTTTATACAGTCGTATTGCTCCAAGTCTTACCTCAATTTTAAGACATTAACCTTAAAGATTTGGCTAATAGAACTGACGATATGAGCTCAAAACAGCTACCACATCTTTGCTTTTTAATGAATTTTCAAACATAACTGTTCTTCTACACTGCACATCGATGATAGAAGTCGAACTAAACAGGCAATTTTGAATGTTTTTCTTCTGTTTTTAAATTAAGATTGCCGACTTGTATAGCTCATAGAGTAATTATTGATACATCAAAATAATTGTCACATTGTCTTCTTATTAAAAAGAAAAACCAAATCTATTCATGGAACCAGTCAAAAGTGAAGTAATTGACTAATATATGCAATCTTCTCAATATTACAGTTTTCTTACGGTTATTGACATTCTAGGAACAAAATTTTCTTACCAAAATTTCAGATTTCTAGGACCACTCCTTAAAAAAAATATAATTCTTTTAATTGATAGTGCGTTATGCGTTACGTAACGAATCAGTTTACCCTACCATAAAAAGTTATCACTTCAAAAATATAGCTGGCACCCTTTCTATTTTATAGTTTTCAGTCTCTGCACCCCTGATTTGACCAAAAAAATAGTATAATTCGATCATCCATTTATTATGATTAATTTTATCAGGTGTCGCTAAAAAGTCCAATTTTAATTCGCTTCGACTTTGACTTTGACATTCCAACCTTAACTTCGCCATTTACCGTTTTTCGAACGTCGGTCGCACTGGCGCTGGTGGCTGTTATTTTAGTGTTTTTGTTTCCTTTTTTTTTGCAAAAATAAAAAAACTATTCGTGAACTAAAATTGTAATAAAGCTTAACACAGCACATCAGCTGAAAAAAATTTCAACCTCTAGTCCTTACTCGTATTTATCATAACAACCAAAACAATCTCCACAAAATAAAATAATTCATCTAACCTTGAAGGTGTTTTTTGCCAGAACTCTTGCCGCTATAGACAGTGTCATAAGAATACCCGGAATTGGCAGGTGTGTAGACCACAGACAGGCTTATCCATCTGCAAGTATTTATTAAAGTCTCAATAAAATAAAAATATTTCTCAAAACCATTTAGCTATCCGCTCCTCATAAACCAGCTAAACAATAATGCGTCAGTAATAGTGATTCAATAAATCCTCTCTTTCTCTCTCCAGAATATCTATCTCATCACTCGTGTATAAGATATCTTTGCATCAAAAGCGGCAAGCTTGTGTGATAATTCAAAAGCTAATGCATTCACAAAACACCGTTGCTCCTCGGAAATATATCCAAAATCCCAAAGAACATTATGTACGTTATTTGTACCGGCACTGGAGCCTGAATCCTTTGTCCGACAGCGACAGCGACGGCCGGCGACTACGATGACGACGCACGATGGCGATGGCGGCGATGAACGCATGCGGCTTTCGGTGCCTCCCAAAGAGTTTTCAGAACATCATTGACCGCCAAATAATATCAAAGCGAGTGAGATGGAAAAAAGCTACTCCTCGTTGAAGATTGGAAGAAATTAATGTTTTCCTCGATCGGCAATGATAAGAATCTAGGGAGAGAGATTGAAAACTTTTAGAACACTACCGACCAACCACCAACGGACTAACGAATCGACCGCGACGAGAAGCCATTCAGTCGACTGAAATGTGGAAGAAAAGGAAACATGCACCGAGGGTAGTCTGACTCCGAATCTGAATCTGCTGCGATGAGATTCAAATGTGGCCATAAATCTCATCGATTGGGAATTATGTTTATTATTAACTTTTATGTTGTAATGTTTCCTTCCTCTGGCTTTCGATTCGGCGGCATTGTTGGACTCTTTGAGAACAGTGCATTGTCAGCGCCTTTGCTCGGGCTACACTATACAGTTGGTGGGGGCTCTCTTGAGGAGCGTCACTATTTTTATTGATATAAATCTAGTTTCCGATTTAATACGAATGTTTGAATGGCATTTTTTTGTTTTTTGGTTTCTTCCCTCTTCCATACGCACTATTAATGGCAGTCTAAATGTTTTTTTTTTTGATTTGAGGAAGCCCTGTGGTGGTAATATCAAGATATCAAAATATTGATGTTTTGGAGTTAATTATTTGTTGAAGTCACTGGGAACCATGTGTTGACGCCTTAATTATTTTTTTCTACGCATAATTAATGTCTGAGTGACAAATTTAACAATTCAAACAATATTCCGATTTGAGTGTTTAAAAGGCTTGAACAATTTTTTATAATTTTTGTTTGTTTTTACATGAGAGTTCTTAGCTATAATTGAACAAGGTAGGTGGCGTAACTATCGATACATTATAGCATACTCTGTGGCAGGTCCGCTGGCTTTTGCTAATATATAAATCCAAACTTTCAATGCTCTTCACATGATTAGATTTTCCCTGCTTGTCAAGCACCGGATATGTTTAATCTCAGTCTGCTTGCCATTTAGTGATGCCAATGCGTTAGTCATTTTCGAAGAAGAATGACCCAAAAAACGACATCAACCATCAAACAGCAAAATCCATGTGTGGATTGGTGCCGTCGCGGCCGGCGTCCCAGTTTCGAAGATTATACTTGTTGAGGTTCCCGTTTATTCAGAAGTGAACTTCGTCCTTGAAGACAAATTTGTCTAGTAAAATCAGGTGAGCCCCCCCCCAACTGCTCCAGATCTCGAAACCAGTTAGTGAGTGCAAGCTGTCTATGTCCGCTCCAACTTACCAAATGACCGTCATGAACTGTCAATATCTATAGTTGTCACTATATCTGATAAAACTTCAGTAGCACGGTGTTTTGTACTGTCACAGCACAGTTCTAGGGATCGAACCTCTCTCAACTGAGCCAGTCGGATCTCTTTCTTACGCGAGTTACATTGACCTCTCCATACAACAACAACATTAGCTGACTATCTGATATTTTATTTCTTCTAAATTATTATTATTTATTCAATTACATTGACTTCTCCATAAAACATTAGCTGACTATGTCATATTTTATTTTTCTAAATTACTTTATTCTTTATTATATCAAATTACTTATTTCTCATGCATACTGCATTTCCGCTTACTATTTCTCACTCAGTAAAATTCCATTAATTATTTTCCCAGCGAATAAAATGTAAACATAAGCAAATAAAATAGATAAATGAGAATGTAAATCAGTTTTAAGTGTCTTTTGATAAATAAACATCAATGGGCGAAGTTCTGCCCAAGTAAAAAAGTGTTTTTTTTATATAAACCGGGAAAGCCATATCATAACTGGCGCAGTCGGTAGTTCGGGACGTACACAAATAATAAACGACGGTTCATCGTTTTAAAAACAGTCAAAGGATAATTGACAAGAAAAAGAAAACCTATCTGAAAGTGTTTTGTGTGTTAATAAACGACGGTTCATCGTTTTAAAAACAGTCAAAGGATAATTGACAAGAAAAAAAAAACTATCAGAAAGTGTTTTGTGTGCTGTGTTTTTACACTTAAGTTCTGCCCGAACCTAACAACAACAACGAGAAAGCTGATTCCCGGTAGAAGACCAAAATCATGAAGATAAGATTAATTCTAAGGCATATTAGCGTGTAAGTCAAAAGTAAAAATATTTATCCTTAAGAACTCTCAATCCTTTCCTCTATCCAATCCATGTCCAGTAAAAAAAATAGACCAAGGAGAACCCCATATTCACGAGTAAATTTAGATTTAGAAAGCATAAGTGAAAGTTCAGAGGAAGAAAAAGAATCGAAGAGTGACGTTGATAAAAGTGATATTTTGGCAAAGCAACTAAATAAATTAACGCATTATAATACATTAAGTAACCTTGATAATCTCTTTAATAATCTCACGTTAACTGACTTTGACAATAATTTTTTAAATAAAAAAGTACAACAAGAAAATAAACAAAAAATGGCAAACAGTGGTGACGACCGAATAAATGACGGTAATGACATTTTTAAAGCACTCAGGGTCCCTGATGCTATTAAGGATTTACCGAAATTTGATGGTAACCCCAGACTCCTTTTTGAGTTCATTCAGAACGTAGAAGAAATTTTATCTTTAATTCCGGAAGTGGACGGCACAGCCCAGGGAAGAATACTTCTTCGTGCCATCCGAAATAAAATAATCGGACCTGCCAACGAAATTCTAAACATGTATGGCACTCCACTTGCATGGACATCAATTAGAAGCAACTTAGTTTTACACTATAGCGATAAAAGAAATGAGACCTCTCTCATTCGTGACCTCCATAGCCTTAAACAACAAAACAATACTGTTGAACAATTTTATAGTAAAATAATCGAAATTTTTGCTACTATAAGCAACCACATTAAAGTTCACGATACAGACTTAAATGTAATTAAAGCCAAAAATGAACTCTATGAAGAAATGTGCCTTAACACCTTTCTAGTAGGTTTAAGAGAACCCCTTGGTTCAACTGTCCGTGCAATGAAACCCACCTCATTGCCAAGTGCATTTGCATTCTGTATCCAGGAGCAGAATATATTTTACTCGAAAACAAACTTGTCACTTTTTGATAACAAGATGTACAAGAAAAGTTTTGAAATTCAAAATCGACAACCCCAAAATTTTAATTACCCATATAATTCATTTTCATTTAATCAACAGAAACCACAACTACAACATTTTAATTCCCCATATAATACGTTTTCATCCAATCAACAAAAACCACAACCCCAATATTTTAATCCCTCACACAGTACATTTCCGCTAAGTCCACCAAGAACACAACCCCAACAATACTATCAACAACGGGTCCCACAGCAACATATGAATCCTCAACTTCAACCCCCAAAACCTCAACAGAATTATCAACCACAGTTTCAACAACAATCACCTTCCCAACGTTATTCTCAAAAACCTCAGCAGTTTTCACAAAACCAACAAAGAAAATTCGATCCAATGGAACTTGGTTCCACTAGAGTTACTCGTTTGACTCAACCATCTCCATACAATTTTACTAAACCAAATGAACTTCAAAATTTTAGAAAACAAGAACTACATAATGTAATTGTACCACAAGAAACAGACAACTTCTCAAATAACGTAGAATACCCTACTGATGTTATTGATAATTACCAACAGTTAGATTCCTACTATGATTATAATGATCACCCTGATCAACAAGATCTAGAACTTTTAAACGCAATGCATGAATTAGATGACGAAAATTTTTCCACACCTGCCCCGACAGACCAATTGGGTACGTAGACATTAACAAACATGGTACTGTTCTTCCTTATATCAACATTTCCTCACCTTTTGGCCGTCCATTAAAATTTTTAATTGACACAGGAGCCACCACTTCTTTCATCAACCCCGAATTTGTACATCCTGATTATTTAGTTTCAATAGAACCGACATCTATTAAAACAATTCTAAGTACACATAAAATAAACAAAGAAGTTTATCTTCCCAACTTCTTAGAGTTTAATCAACCTGGAGAAACCAGATTCTTAGTTTTTCGCTTTCATGGATACTTAGATGGTTTACTAGGACTCGACGCCCTTACGGCACTAGGAGCAAACATTGATTTAGTTAACAAACTCATTATTACAAAAAATTCAAAATTACCCTTAGAACTAAAACCCAATTTTATATCCCAAAAATATATTCTTTCGGCAAACTCTAAAACAATCGTAAATTTACCAGTTGACATAGAAGAAGGAGACATTCTTATTAAAACAACATACATTTCACCTCAGTTATATATTCCAGAAGGTATATATAAAACAATTAAATGGTACACCAATTGCATGGTAATTAATGCATCCAATGCTGAAAAAACACTCTTTCTAGAACAACCTCTCAAAGTCACAAAATTCAATAAACAAGAATTTTACGAGCTTAACAATTTTGAAATCAATAGTGAAATTCCTCAAACAAACCCTATAACTTCTGATGACGTAACAAATCTTATTCGAACTTCACACCTTAACCTTGAAGAAAAGAAAGTTATTTACAAATTATGCCGAGAATACGATGATAATTTTTTTAAAGACGGACAAAAATTAACATTCACTAACAAAATTAAACATGGCATCAATACCAGCGATGACATCCCCATCTATTCTAAATCTTATAGGTATCCTCATATTCATAAACAAGAAGTCCAAGCACAAATTGAGCAAATGTTAGAACAAGGTGTAATAAGACCCAGTTATTCACCTTGGAGCTCACCAATCTGGATTGTCCCAAAGAAAATGGATGCCAGTGGAAAAGTCAAATGGCGACTTGTGATTGACTACAGGAAACTGAACGAGAAAACAGTTAGTGACAAATATCCCTTACCTAACATTAATGATGTGTTAGACAAATTAGGCCGAAGTATATACTTCACGACACTCGATCTGGCTAGCGGTTTTCACCAGATTGAGATGAAACAAAAAGACATCGAAAAAACAGCATTCACCGTAGAAAGTGGGCACTATGAGTATTTAAGAATGCCCTTCGGGTTGAAGAATGCTCCATCGACCTTTCAAAGAGTCATGGACAATCTGCTCAGGGATCTACAAGGAAAAATCTGTCTCGTTTATTTGGATGATATCATCATCTTTTCTACTTCACTCCAAGAGCATACAGAAAATTTAAAGAAAGTTTTTGATAGGTTACGAGAAGCAAACTTCAAAATTCAGATCGATAAATCTGAATTCCTCCGTAAAGAAGTAGCTTTCTTAGGTCATATAGTTACAAGTGAAGGTGTAAAACCAAACCCCGATAAAATTTTTGCAATTCAAAATTTTCCAATACCTAAAACCCAAAAAGAAATTAAATCTTTCTTAGGCCTTCTTGGATATTACCGTAAATTCATCAAAGATTTCGCGAAACTTACAAAGCCACTTACAGAATGCCTGAAGAAAGGTAGGAATATTGACTTAAATGAAAAATATGTTAAAGCATTCGAAATGAGTAAAGAATTACTAGTTAATGATCCAATACTACAATATCCTGATTTTACTAAGCCATTCATATTAACCACCGACGCGAGTAATTTTGCACTAGGCGCGATTTTATCCCAAGGCGCTTTAGGTAACGATAAGCCTATTTGTTATGCCAGTCGGACCTTAACAGATTCAGAAACCAATTATTCTACCATTGAAAAAGAATTATTGGCGATCGTTTGGGCAACAAAATATTTCCGCCCATACCTATTCGGTCAGAAATTCAAAATTGTAACCGACCATAAGCCCTTGCAATGGCTCATGAGTTTAAAAGACCCAAATTCCAAACTAATCAGATGGCGTTTAAAGCTCGAGGAATTCGATTATCAAATAATCTACAAAAAAGGAAAACTAAATTTAAATGCAGATGCGTTAAGTCGAATTCAAATACAGCCCCCAAATAGTAAAATCGAATTAAATATTAATGAAACAACTGCTGCTACCATTCATTCTGCAGCTGAAAATTTAGATGATCGCATTTTTATTTCAGAACGACCCCTAAATGAATTCAATATACAGCTTATTTTAAAGAAAAATGACAGAGACAAACCACCAAAACTTGAAATGCTATTCAAAAACAAACAAAGAAGAACTGTGTACAAACAAGACTTTACTGAAAATAACATTACAGACATTTTTAAACAACATTTACCCCCAAACAAATGCTGTGCAATATACACAGACAATGAAACATTCAGAATTGTACAAGAAGTATATTCAAAATACTTCTCTAACAGCAAGACCTTCAAACTTATCCGTTGCACCGACATACTAACAGATATAACAGACAATGCCGAACAAGACAAAACTATTACTGACTACCATAATAATAATAACCACAGAGGAATCAATGAAACACTCCTACATCTAAAAAGACAATATTTTTTTCCGTATATGAAGACAAAAATTACAACAATAATAAATAATTGCGAAACCTGTCAACTTATGAAATATGACCGAAACCCTCCAAAAATAAAACATGAAATCCCGCCAACTCCAAAGAAACCACTCGATATAATCCACATAGATGTCTATAGTATAAATAATAGGAAAATTCTAACAATAATCGACAAATTTTCAAAATTTGCAGCGGCATACACACTCGCCGTGCAGAATAGCTTAAATATAATAAAATCTATTAAGCATTTTATTAGCCTTCACGGCATACCCAATCACTTAGTATCCGATCAAGGATCAGAATTCACAGCCATAATTTTTAAAGATTTCTGTGCACAATATAGCATTAATTTGCATATTACGTCTTTTCAACAGTCCAGTAGCAATAGCCCCGTCGAACGATTACATTCAACACTTACTGAAATTTATAGAATAATCTACAACAAAAGGAAGGAAAGAGACCATAGCTCTATTTTAAGCGAAACTATAATTACTTACAACAATTCCATTCACACATCTACAAATTATACCCCATATGAATTATTTTACGGTAGGACTTATAAGTTTAACAAAGAAGTAAATTTTAATAATGAACATGAGTATCTTCAAAAACTCAATGAATTTCAAGAAAAATTATTTCCCACTATAAAAGAAAAATTAGAAAAAGTAGTATCTAAGAACATTGAAAAAATTAACACGAATCGAAAAGAAGCCGTAGATTTTAAGGAAAATTCAATCATTTATAGAAAAGAATTTAGACGAAACAAATTGACACCTAGATTTAGCAAACATAGAATTAAAACAAATAATAAAGTTACAGTTATCACTAATGACTACAAAAAACTACATAAATCAAAAATAAAACACAAACGAAAATTTCAGGCTCATGACGATGACAACACTGACGACAATAGCCAAAGGACAACAAATGGAACTGCAAGAACTTAATGGAAACATGGGAATTCTTCCTATGAAATTAGGAACAAGTGGAATCATAAGCAAATACGATAACCTAGTACACATCGTCAGGTTAAACTCATATAAACAGAACATAAACAAAATAACTACATCATTACTAGCCTTCAAAAACATAAATGACTTCAAAGACTCATTGACCGTTATAAACGTCAAAGTTGACGAACTGAGAGCCAAATTAGAAACGTTGATGCCAAAGTTTAGGCATAAAAGAGGACTCATTAACGGACTTGGTTCGGTAGTCAAAAGTATTACTGGAAATATGGACGCAGATGATGCCATGCATCTGAACAACCAAATAGACCAATTAACACAAGACCAACTGCTAGTAAAAGACAAAATAAATAGGATCACTCAATTAAACAACCAAATGACACAGAGATTTACAAACATTACCGACCACATAAACAGACAGCAAGAAATTATAGAAGGTTATTTAAGGTATTCCCAAAATCAAATCAGAACAGATGAAACCGCAATCAAGTATTCCCAATACCTGAACCAAATAAACTATAACATTGATTTATTAAATAGTCACCTTTCTAATATAGCAGAAGCCATAATTCTCGCCAAACTTAACGTCATTTCAAAACAGATACTAAATTCTGATGAACTTGATTACATATATAAAGTCTTTGAAAATAAGTCCATACAAATAAATTCTGATGAACAAATTTATGAACTCCTAGGTCTACAAGCCTACTACAATGATACAAACATTATATTCAACCTAAGAATCCCACAAATTTCCAAAGAAACTTTCTCCTTTTTTCATATCATCCCCCTCCCTATTAATAACACCAAATTTATCATTACCAAACCCTATATCATATCCAATCCTAACAAAATATTTTACTTTGACAAAAAATGCCAACAAATCGAGGGAATATTCTACTGCAAAGAAGCGGACAAACATCAACCGAAACTCAACGATAGCTGCATCACCAACCTCCTAAAAAATCTCCCTGCTAATTGTGATCTCGAGGAAAAATCAGGAAAAGCCGAAATACTTCAACCAGAACATAATTACATACTTTTGATTAACATCCCGGAAACAAACATACAAACCACCTGTGAACCACACCGTCGAAAAATCAAGGGCACACAATTGATACACTTCCAAAATTGCGAAGTCGAGATAAACGAAATCATATATGAAAGTAACGAAAGAATATACTGGGAGGATATCCACATCTTTCCATCACAATTTAACCAGTTAAACTCATCATCAATAGTTCATACACCAAATCTACAAAAACTTCAGTCTTACCAATTTAAAAACATTGAACTCATACAAGAATTACACAGAAGAACGTCATGGACCAGCACATGGATGCTCAGCTCGACAATCATATTCAGCCTATTCATCCTCATCATATTGGTCTACTTAATCGGATTTCTTAGATCACCAACAGCATCAGCAAATATTCCACTCACACAGCAGCTTCCGGAACCCACACCTATAAAAATCATCGCTCCTGCCAACGGAACAACAGGAATGCAGTTCCTTTGGCCATCGCTCCATTCTCAGGGGGGAGGAGTTACATTGACCTCTCCATACAACAACAACATTAGCTGACTATCTGATATTTTATTTCTTCTAAATTATTATTATTTATTCAATTACATTGACTTCTCCATAAAACATTAGCTGACTATGTCATATTTTATTTTTCTAAATTACTTTATTCTTTATTATATCAAATTACTTATTTCTCATGCATACTGCATTTCCGCTTACTATTTCTCACTCAGTAAAATTCCATTAATTATTTTCCCAGCGAATAAAATGTAAACATAAGCAAATAAAATAGATAAATGAGAATGTAAATCAGTTTTAAGTGTCTTTTGATAAATAAACATCAATGGGCGAAGTTCTGCCCAAGTAAAAAAGTGTTTTTTTTATATAAACCGGGAAAGCCATATCATAACTCGCGCTGCAGCACCACCATTAATGAAAACGTCGGCAGTCTTTTCCAACTCTCAAGAACTGCCCTACGACATTTATGCATTATTTGAAACAAATCTAACTCCTGATTTTTTAAGCAGTGAATTATTTTTTTTTTCGCAATATCAGAATTGGTCGAAGAGAGCTCCGCCTTGCGACCAATGGTTTGCCAACACAAGAAACTGTGTTATACCACCGGCTCATCATTTAGTGCAGTGTTAGTTGTTAGTAGGCAAACTCTATTACAAATAACACTTATACAAGTACAACATGAAAATAAAACATTTAGGAGCGTGGAACACTGGTTTTGAGTAGATTTTTTAATTTCATTTTACTGATATTGAAATCAAAAACGTTTGAATTCCAATTTAAAAGTCTACCCATACGTGTCAAGGGCTCATGCATCCCATAGTTGGTCCTATGTGTTGGGACTTTAATTAAGTCGAGTCTACGAAGATTATAACCTCCACCCCGATAATTAAAAAAAACTGAACATAGTAGGTCTGGTGCATCTGTGACACCTGTTATTATTTGGTGGAAGAATACCAAATCATTGTTTGTTCTTCTCTGTGCCAGTGTTTGCATTTGAAGAATAGATAAACGTTGGTCACAAGGGAGGGCATTAGAAGGATCACTCCACTGAAGCCCTTTCAATGCGAAACGAGTAAAGTTTCTTTGAACAGATTCTAATCTCTCAATATGAACATCGTAAAGAGGAGTCCAAACCTGCGAAGCATACTCAAGATGGGGACGAACCAAGCAGTTGTATAAAACACGGGTAACATTTGGATCAACAAATTCTTTGGACCAACGCTTCATAAAACCTCACATTGAATTGGCTTTGTTAACGATGATATTCATATGGGCAAAAAAGTCTAAATTGGGCGTAAAGAGAACTCCAAGGTCCCTTAGAGTTATAGCACGAGTTAAAATGTGCCGTGAGATATCATAGTCATGAGAAGAAAGAGAACGTTTTTTTGAAAATGTCATTGTTTGACATTTTGTCAGGTTAAGATTTAAAATATTCTTTTCACACCACTAGGCAAAGTGACTAATATCCTCTTGCAATAGAGTTCGATCCTTTGAAGATGATATATTTTTATAAATCTTCATATCGTCTGCAAAGATAAGAATTTCCCTATTGAGGACACAAATAGGAGCATCATTAATATCCAATGTAAAGAGCAATGGTCCAAGATAGCTTCCCTGCGGAACACCTGATTTGGCAATAAAGGGTCTTGAGTAAGAATTTCTGAACTTGACTTGATATATCCTATCTTCAAGATACGAGGATATCCACTTGATGAAAGATGGAGGAAACCCGTATGAATTAAGTTTAGACTTGATAATCTCATGAGACAATTGATCAAAAGCTTTCGAGAAGTCTGTGTATACACAATCAACTTCTTGACCACTTTCTTGGGAGTTTAAACATTTATTAAAAAAGACAACTAGATTAGTAATAGTAGACCGTTTCTGCATAAAACCATGTTGTTGGTTGCAGATAATATTTTTACATATAAATGTCAAACTATCACACACAACTTGTGCGAACAACTTCGGAATGCAAGAAAGTTTAGAAATTGGTCTATAGTTGATAATATTTGATTTGACTCCCTTTTTAAATACTGGGGTTATAAATGCATTCTTCCAAACTGAAGGAAATTTACTTAATTTCAAAGATAGTTCAAAAATATTACTCAGAGGAAGAGCTAAAATGGACCTACATTTTTTGAATACAGCAGGTGGTATTCCATCAGATCCAATAGAATAGTCCTCTTTTAAATGTGACAAAAAGATCAAAATTTTGTCACGCTCTAATGTAATATTGTTAAATGATACTTGAGGACAATTTCGTAAAAAATGAAAATAGTTTTCGTCAACAACTACAGGAGAATCAATGAAGGATTGGCTTAATTTACTTGCAAATCCCTCACAGATTTCAGAAGTTCTATTCAAGATTACGTCATTATAAATTAGGTGTACTGGATACCCGTCACATTTCTTCTTAGAATTTATAAATTTTCAGAAGTTTTGGGTCTAACTCCAAAGCACGCCCCATGATGTCCAGATATTCGTTATAGAGTTCGAAAGAGAGTTTTTTGAATTCTTCAAAAAGGGAAATGTAAAATACTTGATTCTCTACCGCCATGAACCTAATGTATTTTTTCCAAGCATTATTTCTTTTATTTCGGATACATTCCAGTTCTGTTGTGAACCAATTCTGAGTATACGATACCTCGTTGTGATGGTCGAAATAGCGAATCCTCTGGACGTAGAGTTTTAATAGCAGTACCCAAATATTTAGACGCACAACCGATTTCGAGTTTATTACTATCAAAATAAAGTTACATAAACGAAATATATAGATATGTTGTGCGTTGCTATATTCACCGAGCGCAACCAACTAGATCTTATCAACTCGGCGTCGATGCAATTGATTTGCTTTTTGAAACCGCAGATATGAATAATGATATTTTCTGTTAAGGAGATCTTAACCTAACTTACATCCAATCGTGTCAATCTGATGATGGAACTTACCTTTCTTCAGAAAGTATAAAAACCGAAAAAGAAACTTCGTTCGCGGACTGCTTGCAAGTTTGCTGCCTTTATCAAGTGAGTAGGGTCACTAACAACAAGTAATCACATCTGACCCTGCCAATACATGCCGTTGTGAGAAAGAGCGATCAACTATTATCTACTCTCGATCAATATTGTCCACCCTAATTAACATCTTTCTCTTTCGATTCGCCTTTTAATAAAGTTTCAACTTTCGTAAGGGCGATTTTCATAATCTCAATATTCTTCTTAGCCAAATCAACTTAAATATTTCCCAAAGATGGATTGATGTTGAGTCAAACTTTTATTCCAAGATCTTTAACTGTTTTTCTGAATCTGTCCCTTTTCAGCCTCGTAGAAAATATTCTTCTTCCCCGCCATGGTACAATAATGAACTTCGGTCTCTTCGCAACATCAGAAACAATTTGTGGAAAAAATATGTGAGTTTTAAAACTGACTAGGTATGATTACCAAATATTCTAAATTGTTTTTTGGCACTTTCTCTGTTCTCTCTGAACAACTCTATAATGAATACATTATATACATGCAATCCTCCATAACTTCCAATCCTAAACATTTCTACGAATGTTTAAATGTTAAAAAAAAGTCGATGACTTCCCTCCCTCGCTCATCTGTCTGAACGACTCTTCATCGGACCCTACAACAATAGATAATTTCTTTGCAATTTTTTTTCTTCAAAAAGTCGTTTCCGAATTGTGATACGGGGCCTGATGAACAATACTTTGAGTACCTAAAATATTCTCCACAAACCTCTTTTTCGTCTTTTAACATTCTCCAGACATTGGTTAAAGTAAAAATTGATAAACTAAAAGACGACTACTCTACAGGACCAGATGGTACCCCGGCAATTGTCCTCAAAAAATGTTCTAGTGCCTTGGTTCATCCACTGAACTCTGTGTTTAGGCTTTAAATTTCTCAGTGTGTTTTTCCTCAATCGGTTAGGGATTTATCTTTTGCCCACCATCTTGTTTTGCCAATGATTAGGGCACTTTTAAAATGTGATCTATTTTCCAAAAAAATATCCATTCGTAAATATGATTCTGTAATAAATTTTGCGACTGCATTTAGGCGCCCTAAAAGATTGCTTGATTCGATGTTGCCATCAGAGGGTACTAAATTTAGCACATGGCCGTATCACCAAACATGTATATGTCCAAGGATATGGTCGGACAACCATTTTGAGAATCTTTTGTACTTCGACGTTGCATATTTGCGGCTCCATCGGTTGAATTACCAAGGCAGAGATTTATGTCTATGTCTAACAATGTCAGCTCATTACATACAGGGTGACCCACGAATCGTGCTACAAAAATAAAACGTAATAACTTTTTTTCAGAGTGAGTAATCGGCTTATTTTTTTTATTCTATAGGCTACTATTTACATTTATCAAACTGAATGCTTGAGATACTGAAAAAAGGATTTGGATAGTGCAGCCATACCATTCTTTGCAGTCCGTCATTTCCGTCCAAAGGGAACTTAGGCTGGAGTTTGGCGGTACTCCCCCGAGTAGATGGACCATTATGAGGCTGGTGAACATGTTTTCCGAATCTGGAAGCATCGAACAAAGACCGTATCATCGAGATCCCAATGTTCGGGTTCAGGATACAATCGTGGCTGTTGCATCGGCAATACAGGCAAATCTAATTGTTTCGACTCGAAACTTACGGGGTAAATTGGAGTAAGCAGACGGTCATTAAAACGGATTTTCATGATGACCTAAACAAAAGCCCAAATTAGAAGCAAGCTAAACCCTCAGAATTTGTCTGTTCGCCTGGAATTTTGCCGAAAACTGATTGCAATGGCTTGACTTTGACTTTGACTGAATTGGAGCAGTCCATTAAGACAATAATTGAGCCGATCCCAATTTCAACCATTCAGGCCGCAATGACCAATTTTCTGATCAGGTGCCGCATATGCGTGGATGAGCGTGGAGGTCTATTATCCCTAAAAACCATTAGTTATTTAAAATAAAATTTAATTTTTAATCCAATAAAAAAAAATAATGAAATACATCGATTAAAATAAAAGTTATTTAAATTTCTTATTATAGCACGATTCGTGAGCCACCCTGTATATACTCACATGTCGACTGACCGGTACATGAGGTGAATCTAACGATTGATACCAATCGATCCTTTCCTGTATCTGTTACATGACGATAACGAATGCTGACGCTGCATTGGCCATGGTTGAAATATCTTGCGTCGTATTGATTTTTTCGGAAAACATTCCAGCCTTTCGGTTTTCTTTTGAAATGGCATCTTTCATAAGTTGTCGAATAATCTCAAAAATATATAACTGACCGTTGTTTTAGAAAAAAAAGTGACCAATCCACCTCTTCCTCGAGATCCTGGTACAATAGCTTGATCCAAGTGGTTTTGAGTAATTGCATCGAATTTTTCATCATTTTAAGTATTTCAAGGAAATTTTCATGGTCAAAATTTTCGTTATTTAATGTGTAAGCGGCTTCGTTTCTCTTGCCTCTGTAACTCTGTAACTTAATCCACGCTTTTGATTATGCTTAACAATTTCGATAACTCTTTTTCCATTGTTTTGCAAGTGCGACGGAACCAGAACATTTTAAATTCCTTTGGATATTTCATAATTAATGAAAGCTTCAGATGATTGTCGATGACGTAAGCTTTCTTCGTGTTCTCGATTACGTTGGTGAGCGTCTTGCGACTTGGCAAACGCCAAATAAAATGAACAGAACAGCGATTTGCTTGAATCCGAATACGTCAACAATTTTTGATTCTACCATCTTGCGTCTTAAAGATTTTGCGTAAAAATGATTTTTTTAAACGCTGTCTGTAATACTTCCCGACTTTTGACAGACTTCTCTTGACTCGTTTCAACATCGGTTAAATAGAGTTGGTCGAGGTATGTGTGGTGCTTTGAAAAATACCGCCTTCTGTACTTAAGACGAAATCCGTTGAATCTCTCTGGTCAAATACGGTTTCAATTTTTAAAGAGCATTTAATTATTGTCTGACGTGAATTAAAATACATTGTAGCACTTAAATTTCATTTCAATAGGTAAACAGATTGATCGGAATCATCGGTGTCCACCAGAAAGACCACCTTGATTTGCTCCAAAGTTAACGTTTTTGTATATTGACTTGCGTCATTTACACCGATATGATTGCATCCCACACATAATATCTAATAAATTCTCATCTATCAGGTGCTAATTGCTATTTACTTAACATTGCTGTTCATTTCGGCATGTTGCCGTATCGGCTTTAATGTAGGTAAGATTTAAAGATACACCGCAGTATCTATTGCTTTGGCGGCAACCAGCGCGGATGTACTAAGAAGCACATCGACTTCCATCTAATTGAGAGATAATTAAATGACTACGCTTGAGGAACATTATATATTAAGAGGGCTGCCTTCATCTTCAACCGCCACCGGTACTCTATGTAATTACTTGAAACGCCTTTACAGCATAACAACTCATTTTAAACCTTCAAACGATTATTGGAAGCAATTTGCAGTGACCATCTAAATGAGTTACCGATAATGAATTTGTTAACAACACCAATAAATATAAAAATTGAACTTTTTCCGTGTTAGTGTGTCAGTAGGAAAATAGAAAAGAACACAGGGTAACCCAACTGAATTTATTTATAAGATTTTTCAATTAATAAAAAAAAAAATAACAGACTCTTAATGGTTGCCTTGTGGTATGCATTTTTTATACAAATATCTCAAACTAGGGCAAATGATCAGTCTTGAATTTTAAAGGTGACATCTTGAGAAAGCCATTGTATTTATATTCTATAGTACTATCATGAAGCGGAACGTCCGAGGCGCCATCTGGTGACACCGCTAGGAACTAAAACTTGCAAATTATGCAGACTCTCAGAGAGTTCAGAGAGCGAGAATTTGAAGGATTGACAAATAAAAAATAAGGTAAGACAAATAGATAATGAGGGAGAAGAATGCAAAAAGCTAAAGCAGGATAAAAGAAAATATATTTTTTGCATTTTTCTTTCACATTTATCATAAACTGGAGAAAATACCTATGTAGGAAGAATATCCCAATTTCAATTTGTAAGTATCCCGTTCGACCTACTTTTGTTTAGGATATACATAGGTATGTATATTTCGCTTTGTTTTGGTTTTTTAACCAAGATTTTGTGTAATTTTTCTTTGGCGAATGTAGGTACATGTGTGAAATATATTTTTCCGTCGGTTGTGTGTAAAAAAAAATGCAATTCGGTATTCTTTTATTTCTATGTGATAAAGTGTTTTTGTTTGTGAAGTTGAAGTTAATTCGTGATGTTGGGTGAAAAAATTGTGAAATATCTTTATACCTATAGTAGTTACCTACCTATAGGTAGGTAGGTACATAAAAATATTTTTTTCAGATCAAAATACCTAGGTATGTAAGTAGGTACCTACCTGCAGTGAGTAAAAATGCATTCTTATAATAATAAAATGCGCCACTACTGGATCGTACAAACTGGATATTGTTGCTAACAACTTTAATGTAGGTAAGAAAGTAGGTATTCTAGTTATCAATTGAATATGCAATTTGAATATGTAAAATAATTAAACATTTTTGGAAGCATTTCCATTTTTAAAAAATTATTTTGATCGGTTCATTCAAAAATGATAAAGTATAAAATATGAAAAACGGTTCTATACCTACATACCTACATACTTGAAATTTGAATTGCACATATTACATTATATATCAAGCCTTGAAATTGAATTGAAATATAATGTAAATAAATCCGAAAGGAATACCTACATATAAAAATATTTTATGCATTTACAAACATTTAAATTTAAAATTCAAAAATGTTTCTATTATATATTAATAACAGATATTTAATAGAAAACCATTTATCTCTTTTTCCAGTAGGACAATTATATTTCACTTGCACCTATTGTAACCAGGATTGGATTTGACTTTAAAAATTATTCGGAAGATTGCCTATGAATATTTTTAACTTTTTTCAAAAATGCAAAAAAAAAATTGTTTCATATCGATAAACAAAGTAGAAAATAAAATAATCGAGGGTTTCGAAAATCGTAAAAAATGATTCTATGGTTCTTTTTTGTATGCACTAAAGCTAAGAGTTTGCCTGCGTAAGTTAATATTGTCGTCATTATGAATAACCAACGGAGAATTCCACTGAAAGCTAACGTATTTCTATTACTAATTTTCACACATTTATTAAAAAAATCGAGTTGGATTTTCGACCAATAACTAAGAGAATAGTTAAATAGTAAAATATTCAGTCCATGTGTCAAAATCCTTCAATTAAAAAACGTTCGCTTTTCTCCTAACAATCGATTGGATTTTCATAATGATGAACAAAACAAAACTATGTAAGTATGTGTCTACCAAGTTTGAAGAAAATCGCTTCAGCTTCTATAATTGGAATGCTGAGTTTGGTGAAAATCTTAATATATACATTTTTTATTACATTACCCAATTGTGCCTAAATATATACACAAAATGTATCGCAATTAAAAATAAAGATTTTTGTTTTATTTTGTTTGTTTTTTTTTTTTGCGAATAAATTCTAATTTAATATTTATTTACTTGTCTTGTTTTTATTTTAAATTATGTTCCAATATTAATGGAGTCTGCTCATAACAACATAAGTCAATTTTTTTCGAAAATAATCCACCGTTTTTTTAATCAGTTCATTAATAAAGGGAAAAGGTACTTTTTGGTAATCTTTTTTCTTTGAAAAAAAATGGTTATTTTTGGTACCTCTAATAAAAACATTTTTTTTGGCTTTCGATTTTCTGGAAAACGGTTCATTTGATTAATTTAAAATTTTTAAAAACATTCAACCTTCCATGAAAATAGATTAAACAGGAAAAGATGGCTTATCGTTTCCAATTTTAACGTTTCATTATAACAAAAGTATACTTATGTATATATATATACTTGATTGACAGGGAGTTGTAATTTAAATAAAATGTTTTGTTTCCTTAACCTCTTTTTTCCAACTCTCCAAGTGCTTGGAGTGCTGTTCTACGGTACCTTTTGGAGGGCGGAATTGAAGAAAGGTTTCTTGGTTTTTCTTGGCGTTAGTGAGTCTCGCCACACAGATGAGCTGACAAAGCATATTTTTTAATATTGTACTTGATATATTCTCCTGCAAGGACAAACTAATTGGTGAATCTTACGGCAGCTATGTCTGGGGAAGTGGGTGGTGTTAAAAAGAAAGTCATTTATGCTTGTCCAATGGCTAACTCACGTTTTAAATTAAGTTTAATTCCGATCACTTAAAAATATATCGGAATTAAAAGTTTTTCTTGGCAGTGTTAATACTATTGTCCATTTTTTTTAACAAATCAACTAAATGTTCAAAACTTTTAAAGCAAATAGCCAACCCACGAAAGCCTGGGTTATCGGAAACTCGCTGGTATAATCATTCGCGAATAATTAACGCTATTTTAAACTGTAGATTAGATACAATTCTAACTTTTATTAGAATATTAGACAACCCTAGTGAATGGGACACTGACTCGCTTTCTATTGCCGAGAGCTTGTTAATTATATTAGAGACACTAGATTTTTGTTTTTTTATTAATAGTCTTTCTGAAATTTTTGCTAAGACTTTCTTTCTTTACAATTGGTTCAAAATTAGCAAACGGATGTTGAATTTGCAAAAAGAGAAATCGAAAGTTTTGGAAAGTATAAGCGATTTCAAAACACGTTAGAAATAAAAGACAATATTATATCCCAAATAAATACAAGATATAAAACTTTCACGAATTTATTTTTTTAGATTTACTTAGTAAATTATAATATGATAATTTCGAAGTTTCCAATCAAAATTAAAAAATATCTGCTTTAATAAATTTTCGCCCTGGGCTTTTTGATTTTACAGCTTTAAAAAATTAACTTAAAGCTTTGTATAAAATTTCTTCTCTTCGACAACTTGACGGTTTAGCATTTCATAACCTTTTAGAAAATGAAATATTGCGTGATACATTCCCTCAAATTTTTAACTTAACAATAAATTTATTTAAGATATTGTATTTGCATCCGCCAAAAAGTTTTCTTGCGAAACCGCTTTTATTATGCATTAAGCTCATTGTTACATTTAACTTAAATGACTTAAGGTATAACAAATTTGGTTTAAATTGCTGAACCTTATGGTTTCATACTAATTTATGCATTGAACGAAATAATTTCAAGTAAAGTTCCGAAATTTAATTTTTGGTGACTAACTTTCTTCGAACTACTTTTTGAAATTATTCACGCCTCGCCACTGATACATACCCACCTACATATATATTTCACTTTCACTATTTATGTACATATTTACATACATATGTTCCTTCTATGTATGTATGTACATACAATATAACTTTACCTTCCTAATAATTAAAAATAAATCCATTTAAATATACATTTGTAGGTAGGTACCATTCAACAATTTATTATTCTATTTGAACCTGCATATGCTATACCTACCTACGAACAGCGTCAATGTTTAGCAACATTAAAGTTGTTAGCTACAAGAGCAAGTTCGTACGATCCAGTCCTGATTTTAATCTGTCCATGTACATTTTTATCTTAATGTCAATTCTTATTCCTTCGGTAAACCACCGTCTTCGATGGTTTAGCGAAAGACTAAGTTTTTAAATATGAAATATCAGAAATTCTGTTGTATTATTGCACACACCATATGGAATAAGTCCTAAACGTTTATTAAGACTTCCTTATTCATTCCTGTTTTTTTTAATATAGGTACTGCATTTTAATAATATGTTTTTTTAAGTTTTTCTTATTTTAAAGTTTTAATACCTACCTATACTTAACAACCTTAAATATGTTAAAAAAACATAAAATAATTTAACATAACAGGAAAACACTTATAGTAGATAATAGCTATAACATGATACGTGACCTAGTTTCTAGGACATACATCACCCACATGCAGCCTATTTAAATAAAAAATAAAATTCATTCAAAAATTAATTTTAATTAGAAAAAAACTTATTAAAATTTTGATATGCAGAATTATTTAAGCTACCTAGGTCTTCTCAGATATAAAATTTGAGATAAATCCAATGTATACCGTTACCGAAAAACGCAAAAAAATCGTTGGAGCCGAGAAAAATAAGCTTTTCCTTAACGGTTGTATGGCAGGTACCTTTATTTTTAGGTCTAAAAATAAAATTTCAATTTCCCCTCTGAGGAATGCCAAACAAATACCCACGTACCAAATTTGAAGGTAATCGCTCAAGCCGTTTAGGCTGCAGCTCGTTATACATACAGACGGACAGACAGACATTTTTTGTCGATCACTTTTATAGGCTTCTCTATGATCGTAATGTCATGTTTGATTGTTAGAATTTTTTTCTTGTTTTTTACGAATGCATAACTTGCCTAGTACGTACCTATAATCGTAAGTAAGAATAGTTAGGTGTGTATGTAAGTACATTTGTCTTATACATTATAAATGTTAATTTACCTACCTACGATTGTTTTAAGCGCGACTGAGCCGCTTTTGGTAAAGTACCTACCATATATCAGAATAAATCAACTCTAAAAGGCTAAATAAAATAATACCTAGGTACTTAAAATTTGTTAGAATAATTTCTTCTTTTCACCAAATTCAAATCATAAAAAACTAAAATCCAAACATGTAGGTACACATCCAAACTAAACCAACAATTCAGTACCTAACTTATAATACGTATGTATCATTGTAGGTACGTATTCACGTATGAAGAATCAATAAGCGATGGAAGTAACAATATTACTTACTTTGCTACATTAAGGCAAAACGAAAAATAAAATCCATTCATAAATTCATTGTATTTATATTCCTCTTTGCCTTATCCTCATATAAAATAGTAAACTACAAATGTGATGTCAAAAAAATATACCACATTTGGTTTTCTCGCTTTTATTCAGTATTGCTATAAGAACAGAAATGAAACTACCTCATCTCTTCTTTTCCCTCTTTTATTTCTCTGCCTCGCTCTCAAACAATTGCCAGCAAAGGCAAATTTCTCGACACAAGAGCCATCTGAACAGGCGCGCTAATAAACAGATTTTCATGTTCCATGGTAGTACTATGTAGATATAAATACAATGAGAAAGCTGCGCACGCACCAGCACACCACACACCTTCGAATGCTGCTCTGATTAATACTTGCCTCATGGACAAATTGAGATTCAGCCAGGCGATGACAAACGATCTGTCAACCAATCATTTGATGACACCGAAAAGAGCAAAAATAATTCAGAAAATTTTTACCAGCATCAGCGACAGCATGCAACGTTAACATTACTTACTTATAAATACTACAACAAACAACAACAAACAACAACAACAACATCGAGTAGAATCTGAGCCGACAGCAATAAAATTGCTGTAAAAAGTGAAAAAATGTTGCGCGTGAAATTAAATTCGCCACATCAACTGTCGATGTATCTCGCACACAAAACACAAGACAAAGCGCCGCATTTGTCCCACCAACACCAAATGATCGTTCTCCATCCAAAAAGTGCCCAAAGAACGGCCACAATCATTCTGAGAGCTGCGAGACCAAAAAAAAAAAAACAAGACAAAATTAAATAAAAATCTCGATAATCATCCTTCATCGCACGTCAATGGTGGTCTAAACTCTAAAGTCATAAATTCGTCGTCATCAGCAAGGACCTTTTTTGGGTCATTTTATTGAGGCTGGAATTATTATTAGGTACCGCAACTTGATATGAAATTGAGAGTTTTGAGGATTGAGGACACAAGGAACAAATAGGAAAAAATTTAATTCGACTTCATAATCGGACATATGAACGACAATCGCAGACAACGGCGACGATATGCCAACCTACGATCCATCGACATCAACAACGCGACCGACACGCACGGTAGTGGAACTAGGGCGTAGGCTGAAACGGTTGCGTGTTTCGTAGGTTTCGTGTTTTTCTTTTATCTTGTTGACGGAGATAAAATTCGGAATCGACATCATGTTGGACATTCCTGCTGCTACTCCTCTTTTGCTTCTTAATTTATAGTTAATTGGGGGTCTAGGTTTTTTTTTTTTTGGAAATTATGTACAATAGATAATGTTATCTAAGGTACCCATGAGCTATGCCTAGATAGGTATGTTAAGACATAGTAGTTGTTATTATTTATTGATTTATCGAAATAATAGCTTGATCAGTAATAATTTATTGGTTTTTACATTCATTCATTTTAAAAACTTACAAATTTAGACATTAGGTACTATCGAAAATAAACTCATGCAATTTTCGACAACTCTCAATTAAGTCAGAAAATTTAAATTTCAAAGCAAGTCAAGCACAGGCGCTTCAACAAATTTCAACTTTTTAGAATATGTGGTTCCTGAGATATAAGACACAAAAAGCGAAACTGACTCACTGCCAGAACTTCAAAATTATGGAGCACTTCCCGACTTCTTAGAATTTTGTTATATTGCACAACAGTAGACCTTGTGATGCGAGCAAAGGAATAAAAGAAAAATTTGAAGTTTTCCATTCACTGGGCGTGGTATCCGCCCACCAATTTTGGATGAAATTTGGAAAAGCGGTAAGGCTTAAGTTGAATACACAGGAAAAAAAAATGAAAATTTAAGGTTTTCCGTTCAGAGGGCGTGTTGGGCACTTCCTCAGAATTGGTGTCAATTATATGAAGAGCTTTCGAATGCTGTAGAATAATGGAATTTGCTATAGTCGTACGTAAAAAAAGAAAAATATAAAATTGGAGGTTTTTCGTTGAGAAAGCGTGGTCTCTATATTCTGTTCAATTTATATTTTCAGTACAGGCCTTATGGTAAACATTTTTCAAACTCACTGGTGCCGGCTGGTATTTGCATGGCACACAAGACACACCTTAAGAAATTGCTACTGAAATATTCCATAAACCCACGTATATTCCACCATGGCCTGTCTGCTCCCCGGCTGAGAGGAAACAGAGTTTGATCGCCAATTTGACTCTCGCACCTCGCTTATAGTGTTTAATTTATTAAAGAATAAACACATTAATTATTAAGAGTTACCGTTGGTCCGTTGATGGAAATTCTAATACATTTTTCTTTGGTTTTCGCTATGGAGTTTTTAGAATCGAAAGCTTTCTTAGAGCGTTTAAGGGCATATATTTTAAATTTAAGGAAAAAGGTGCTGTTGCTGCGTTCTTTTCTGCTTACATCTTTTGGTTTTTTTGTTTTTTTTTTGAAAATGGTTAAAATGCAGCTATATATTATTTGTTGGGTATTTTTTTAAGGAAACATTAGTATTTGAGCAAGTTTTTTATGTAGTTCGGTTCATTAATTAATTGCAATATTAAATTACCAAATAGTTTTTTTGTTCATGAAAATTAAAATAAAATGGAGATGATTTCGTGTATATAAATATAATATTTAAAATAGTGCGGTGCAATTTGGGGTGATATTATTATTTTTATCCTGTGCTTATTTACATTTAAAATGGCTTCAAGTTCTTCGAAAGACACAAGTTAATTATTATACTTTATTTATACGCTTTTTTTTCTGTGATTTATTTTCACGTTAAAATAGAATAGGCCTTCTGGGGAATTCTTAAAAGACGCGCCTACTATCTTACTTCTTGGTGGTGTGAAGAAAGATAGATTTATTTTTATTTTGATGTAGTTTAATTTTTTTTAAATTTACTTTACGATGAACATCGGTTTCTGTTCATGAAATCTAAATTAACAATTGGTAACCCTACCGACATTTGTGAGAGTAATACGCCAATTTATAATGCTCCCTACAGCAACCATAGAAAATGGAAAAGCTTTGTAGAAATAGAGATAGCTTATTGAAATCCAAAATAGTAAGGGTGAAAGGCAAATATTCTATATCTTGCCTGTACTGAAAATATGAATTGAACAGAGTATACCACATTTTGAAAAATGGTTTCATTTATATGGATCACTTCCACTTCCACTTCCACTTAAATGAGAAACTATTAAACCAAAAACACAAATGATAAAAAAACGAAAATTTATTTCTTATAATAACCTCTGCTGTAAAAAAAAACGAAAAATCCGATATGGCGGGCAAATATTTCGGCGGTTAAGTGTTATTCCGGAGAGAATTCTGTTACCGGCTGTCATGAAATATCAACTGCCTCTAAATGTTTATTTTTTTTTTGATTTGGCGTCGTTAATTCCTGATGTCAGTTTTTCGTAATTGCCAGGATCCAAATTTCTTGGAAAACACTCCGGAAAAGTCCCGGAATGACTTTTCGAATGGATAAATAGAAAATTATTAGTGGAAAGCTCGGAAAATTCGGGAAAAAACGCGAACCGTAAAATTTTTTTCGACGAAATTTTGCATTTTATTGCATGATTTTATTTGATGATTTTGGACGATGTAAAGGTAAAGAATTAATTGTGAAGGATAATTGTGAAATTATTTGTGATAAAAGACGTTTTGCGTGCATTTTGGTTGGAGAAATCAACAAGAAGAGTAATAGATGGCGATGTGTTACAATCAAACCCACAACCCCATATATGGCGTTATACGTTGACTTAGTCTTTGCGCAATTTGACTGTTGTCCATTGTCATTTGCTATTTAGCAAATGTGCTATTTTCCTTGCTGGAATTGATTCGAGATTTGCGTATTATTACACCTAATACATATAGTATTTAAACGCAATACGATCTGTTAAAATTCAGTGCGATATTTTTATCAATTTGATAATTATTTCAGAAAATAAGTTTGCGTGTAAAACGTCAGGTTATCCAATTTGGATGCGGCATTCATTGAGAAGCATTCATTTCGTAAGATTTTTGTTTTTAATTTTCTTTCTTTGATGTTTTTAAGGGAAAGTTATTTGCTTCACTAATGCCTTCTATTAGACAATCGAACATAGGACGACGTACACGGTCGAACTAATTCCGCTTTGTAGCTGCCGACAAATCCTCTCACTATTGAAAGGTCAACGTGCACAATGGCAAAGAATTCGGCGACAGTGAAATTGATGCGAGAATGCAAATAATATTAATATTGCTGCTATGATATTGCCCTCTGGCGATTTTTGTCATTTTCGCTTCCCGTCATCCCAAAATCTAATGCTGCCGATGAACTAAATGCACGCTTTTGAGGCGGCATATCAAGAAGTTGGAACAAATGTGTTATTAGGTAATGTAATAAACAACCGTAGAGACCCTTTCAAACGCTGCTTCCAGCCCAGCGCACTGAATTATTGTTTATTTTATAGCATTCATATTTTTTTAAATGTAAGGGCATCCACCCATGCCCTTTAAGTTAAGCTGATTGCTTCTCAGCTTAAATTTCACTATTATATTTATTTAAAATCACTCCAAGTAAAAAAATAAAAACGGGTTAAAAAATATACTCTCATTTCTCATATCAACGAAATATTACCCAATTCTTAAGATCTTTTTGCGGAGGACCTTTCTTTGTTTAATGATTTTTTTAATTTTTCTCAGGGGAAACCGCTTGTTTTCTTTCCTTGGGAGGTTCTTTTGGCCAAGTCATGATGACTACTCATAAATCTAGTAATAATCTGCAACTACTTTTTGTTAAGGGAAATGTTTTGCTTGGGTTCCATATTTGTTTTGTGGAAATACTCCCGACGACGATAACTAAATTCTACCGACTAAAAACGTCTGTTTGAAATTTGTGTGCTGCCAATTCTGACGATACAATCGAGCGAAATCGATTGAACAAAATTAGATGTTGACAGTGCTCGATTGTATCGAGTAAACTCGACTGTATCAATTTACATGCTGGCACCCCAGTTTTCCATTTGACTGGCTCTTGCGATGGCAGTCAATAAAGCCCAAGGCAAATCGAAGGAAGTCTGTAGGTTAATCTCGAATTTCCCTGTTTTTTGCACGGTCAGCTGTAAGTTGCCTGTTCGCGTTTTGGCAAACCATGTTCGTTTTTTTAATTTTGCGCCAGGAAATAAATCGAAAAACATTATTTATCATATCGATTTCTGCTAACTTCGATTCCATTCAAATAAATAACATTGAAATGTGAACTATCTGTGTTTTAATATCACTCATGAGTTTATCTGAAGGCCTTAAATTGTGGCGAGATGATGTTCGCTGGATCCGCTAGTATAATCAATACATTAAAAAATGTGTATAGCTATCGATTTTACGGCAGTATTCACAGCGGAGCATTTAGCCTTGATATGATAGTTTTCAATTTTAAGTTTGAATAATTGAAATTTAGACCTATTCTCGAACATCTTCGATTCTCTCGTTGTTAAGAATCCATGCATCACTTTCAACTTGTTATCGGAGATTTCTACAAAAAACCATGCCATTTTGATTTGGCAATACTATTAATCCACAGAACTAATTCACTGTTTATTCATTATATTAATTTTAAAATTAATCCACCTATCCCTGGTGATTTTTTTTAACAATTTCGTCGACGTATAATACAAACATAATAGGGCTCAAAATACAACCCTCCACAACACTTTGAGTTCCCCAAATACGGATACCCACAGTAGATTAAGTAATTTTTTTTATTAAATGAGGAGTTATAAAATTCAACATTCAAAAATACTAATTCCACGTGCTGCTTTGTCCATGATCTTCTTATTTGTACGGACACCAACGAAGAAAGATACTGTCCTATATAAGTAGTATTTTAGATACAACTTGTCCCTTTTATCTGTGCGACAAGATTTTTCAAAAAAAAAAATCGGTGTTTACCTGATCCTAAATAGGTAAAGATATCCTTGTCTGCTTATCTTAAACGTTTGGTTACGATTTTTAGGTGGTCCTTTGTCCTCAAAGGTATACAGAAGTTGTTAACATTTTAATCAAGATCAGGATCAAATTATTGACATTTATTATTTCACGCTTGTGTACCTACTCATTATAGAATTGAGGTTAATATAATGACCGAATTTTGTATTTGTACTGCATTTAATATAAAAAGTGGTTTTACCACATATAGTTGTATAGGACTTGCGGGACCACCAATAAGGATTAAGGGATCAAATTAAAATGTAAAAATATGGTGTAAACGTTTATGACAGGCACATATTGGGTCAGAAATTAGTGACTCTTTTCATATATTATTATTTTAATAATTTGTTTCAAAGAAATCCGCCATTTTTAAAAAAATAGAAAATATTTTTAGAAATACAGTTTAGTCTGCTTAGGAATTATTAGGAAAATGTTGAACATTGTATAGTAGTCCTAGCGGATACTTTAAAATTTTTAAATACCTTTAAGGTATCGTTAGATGTCGAAAAATACGTATACAATTATCAACATACTAGCAGAAAGTCGCCGACTTTGCCCGTGCGCCCGAGGCAAAAGTCTTTTCATGTAATATCTTCTAAATGAAATAAAAAATTAAGAAAAAAAAAATTGTAAGAAGAATTTATTTTGTCGTTCAATACCCATGTTCTGTAACTTTCGAATCGATAATAATAGTCAAGAAACAAAAAAAAATCGTTTGTTTTGGTTTTAAGATGTCAAAATGTCACTTCAGTTTATTTTGGGCCGAATTCCTTCAAACTTGTTATACAGTTTTTTTTTTGGTGAAACTGCCATTATGTTAAAGCTCATTTTTCTCGAAAATGGTTCTAACGATTTTGATTTAAAAAAATCAGAGTATTTTTTCGGTATGAACTAATATATGATTAGATAACAAATTACCAATAATAGCTAAGAGCGGTACTCTCCATAGGACCTATTTTTTGATTTCTACTATGGAAAACGGCTTAGGTAATTCTTTCGAAATTTTACACATACTATATAAGTTTAGGTACGTCAACTTGTGATGCATACCAATTTTTTTAATTACCTAATAGATATTTGTTTGTATTTTTTAAAGCATATTTTAAAACTTTTTTTTAATAATTTAATATTTCAAAATAGCTCATTATTTTTCGTTTCAAATTATAAGTATACAAAATATGTTTTATTCCTAGAAACCGCTCCACAGATTTTAATAATTTTATTCTCATAAAGTGAAATTCACTTTATCAGTTTGTTTGCTAAGGCTAAACTCGGAAACCACACCTACAATTTAAAAAAGTCTTTTGGTTTTGAAATGTTGTTTGTAAGTGGCTTGAGCGTTAAATATTTTTTTGCAAAACTTAGCTGTTTGTAGGGTGAAATGGGCTAAGCGCAAAAAAAAACCGTACTTATGAAAGTAAAAATTTCGGGACTCTGAAAGTTTACATATCAAACTTAATTTCTTTGTAAACTTCACATATAGTCAATGAAGAAGACGGCAGTTAAGTGTAAAATCCTATCAACTCTTAAAGCTGGCACATAAAAAGTTGGGACCCACCAAATTTAGTAAAACAAATATCAACTTAGCCGAAAGCATGAGCTTACATTTGCAAGTTAGTTTTTTTACGTTCGCAAAAGTAGCCACTGGCGCTGGGGAATCCTTGCAGGTGAAAGCTCAGTTAATAGGCTAATTTCAATATTCTCATTTCTACTACTACTTTTCATTTCTAACATGGTGCCAAGCACACGCGATCTTACGCTGAAATGCAAGGAATATTGCATGAATTCAGAGGCGACTGTGACCGTGAAAATATTTACATGATTTCACGATTTATATGTGTTTACAGACGAAAATAAATTTTTCTTGCAAACTTTAAAAAATTGATAGTTCAGTGCGAAAATTTAGCAACCTTTCTGCTTTCATGTATATAAGTTCCACATAAATTACAGAAAAGGAACACGTCTAATGTCGAATTTCTTTCATCGAAATCTTCGGAATTTTTCATGCTGGGGCCGTGTTAGCGTTAAACTCAAAATGTCGGGTCTTTAAAGATTTAAAGTAAGACCGCAGTAATGCGACACTTTCCGACACTATGTATAATTTTTTTAAGCCGCACTTAAATAGCAGCCTTTCTCGTCTTCGCTATCATCATAATGTCATGTTTGATTATTATCTCACTTTTTTTTTTAAAGATTGCATAACTTGTCTTATATTCTACTACCTCAAATCGCGTGTAAAAAAACGAAAGCGAAGAGTCTCAAAATGAAGAATAGTTCGTTTGTAAACAAAAATACAAATAATAAATCTTCTTGGTTAAATTTAATAAGCAAGCTGGTTAAATAAAGGACAAAATAAATGATAAATCCTCTTCCTTAAATTTATTTAAAAATTTTGTATTTCATTTGAAAGATATTGCATTAAAAGACTTTTGCCTCGGGTGCCCGGGCAACACCGGTGACTTTCTGCTAGTTTGGAAATAAAATTCATAACAACAGCGAAAGTTAACAAAACAAAAACCAATTTGGATATAAAATCCATGGACACAGCAAAACGTAAACAAATGGAAATATAAATGTGGAAATTATATTTTAAAATCAGGATAAATTTAAGAGGTAAGTGCAAATATTTGTGTTTTAAGCATATAAAATATAACTTATATATTAAATTTAGTAGACTATAATCTGGCCAAAAGAAAACAGAAGAAGATACAATCATTTTTATGTGTCAAATGGTAAGTCGTCAGTTTATCTGCCATATACAGACAAAAGTAGCTAAACATTGAAGCTGTTTAGTAAGTAGGTAGTCTAGTTATCCTATGCAGGTTTAAAGCCTATAGCCTAGTACGCTGCTGATGCGAAACGAAAAATCCCATACAAAAATGACACGACGAAATCATGAACGAAAAATTTCGTTCTACTTTTCGTTTTCCAGTACGCTGCTGAACGACGAAATGTGCAATTTTAGTGGATAGCTGTACTAGATTTCTTAGTACAATTCTCCACTCTTTTCGTTCTCAATTTAACTGACCTGCACATTAATTGCTTGCGATATTTTGACATTTCATTTTTTTTATAAAAAAAAGTCAAGCTCTTGTAATGCTTATTTGATTTTTCTTTGGCTTTGTGTTTTCTCTAGTGTCTGGTTTTTCTGTGCATTTGCTGTATTAAATTATTCAAAATACATTCAACTCTAATTTTGTATCAAAACCAATTTTAAAATCGACTAAACTAAATCTGCAAAATGAAAATGGGAAGTTGGAAAGAAGCACACCCTTCACATATCTTATCGGCGAACAAGATATAGCTGAACTTTATTTGGAGTGCTCATTATAACCAACTATCGACTTTTCTCATACCTAGTGCTAGTGCTTAGATTAAAAATAACCAATGTCCTTTTAAAATTAATTTATTTTAAGTGACTACTAAATAAAAATATTATAATCAAGATTCAGTAGTTTGTTCTGCAATTAACTGTCCATGTCATGATTTTTAAAATATATTTGTTACTCCGACTTTTAAATTCTATGCGACCTTTGACACCATATAAATATAAAAAAACACACCATTTCTAACTACATACTTTCAACACATAAATTAACTCAATTGCCACAAAGAAAAAATCAAATCGACCGCCCGCTACTGGCAGTACGAATATGAATTTCCGACCTGGTCGGGACAAGATGTATCCAGGCCGGAAGCCAAAGGTAAGCGGCCTTCCGCTGCACCGACGACAATTAAGGAAATCATCGTTACCACAATAATGTTTGGTTGCAAAAATGCCATCTTAAACGATACCCACCTCTATTTAGAAAGCCTGTTTCCGATCTCATTGATTGGCGATTTTATACCATACCCCAGAACTTATTTCTCTAGTTAAGATAATCTGTTTAATGTTTACTTCGTGAAAATCGGCACGGGATGGACATTGTTATTTAGTCTACAATTTCAGGTGATGACCTCGCTAGTCCTTTGTTGTGTTGATAGAAAGAAGATGATGACAAATCACTTACCTCGCATTGCCATCGCTACCTTTTTTTTCTTTTCTGGACGAAGTTTTTTAATGTAATTGAACTATCGTATGGCAGATGCCCTGCTCGTGGATTTGATAGCAAATCAAGCTGCTTGTAAGCTGGTCACTTGTCAATTGGATTTGACATATAAGGCCCATGCATTTATACTATTCATTCGATTTTGATATTAATTGAGGAAGCAAGACCTATAGTTAAAATGGGAATGGATCAAAGAGCATTCGCAGCGTAGCAAAGCGGTCAAATACAAATCCTCTAAGAAAACTCACTGATGAACAAGTGAAAATGCAACCCGTTCCAAAAATATTATCTAAGAGCTATTCACTGTTCTCTTGGAATATATAATCTGAAAATACTTTGAAGTGTATCTTTGGAACGGGTTACCCTAAAAACTTGGTTGATACCTTGTAATCTACTCTTGATGCTCTCAAAATCAGCATCAACAGTTTTTATGTAGAAGAGAGTGTTCAAGAGTGATTTTTTGCAATAAGGCTTCTACATAAAAACTTTTGATGCTGATTTTGAGAGCATCAAGAGTAGATTACAAAAAGGTATCAACCAAGTTTTTAGGGTATCCCGTTCCAAAGATACACTTCAAAGTATTTTCAGATTATGTATTTCAAGGTGAACAGTGAATAGCTTTGCAACTATATCTTTGGAACGGGTTGTCCAATAAAGGCGAGCGATATCATTTTAGAATCAGCACTTCATACTTTCAAAGGAAGCATTGAAGGTTATGAGTTCTAATTTATGGTTTCTTACTAATTCCGGATACCATTTTCAAGTCCAAGAATTATTTCAAAAAAATTATATGTAAAGGAAATTTGGTGACAAAAAAATACATCTAAAAGTAATTTGGTGACAAAATTACTTTTTTTTTTTACAACTTGTCAATTGTTTTTGACAGCTTACAGAACTCTCCGCAAATATTTTTCCGCTGTGGTTTTCGTTAGCATTTCGCTCTCCTAGTGGAGACCACCGAAAAATTTCGTTTCGAATCAGCAGCGTACTAGGCTTATGTAGGTAAGATTACCTTGATGCTTAGTATAATGAATTGTCGAATGGATGATTCAAGAAATAGTTACATATAGGTACGTACCTACAAATGTATATTTAAATCTAAGTAATCGATTTTAATTCTGTAATTTAGGGGAGTAAAATGTATCTATGTATGTAGGTACATACAGATGGAATCTTAGTATGTAAACATGTACTAATTTAAATGAAGGACGTTGAAGGGTAGGTTTGTAATATGCATATAGACTTATTATTTAGGTGCAATATGCATACATAAGATTCATTTGATTTTTAAAGACACGTCACATGTACATATATATAAATGTATGAGGGCCTACATTATAATTAGTATTCATTGAAGTACGCAAATTCGTAAAAAGGGAATAATAATAAGGTAGAAATAAATGGATAATACACATAATTAAAAGTTTTTTTATTGCATAGTGGTAATAGTTGGGGAAAACAAAGATGCCATTTGAATTCATGGATAAATAAGAATATATCAAAAAAATCGTTGGAGCGTTTTTTTAATATATTACAATATTGTATGTATACAATTTTCAAAACATTTAAAAAAAAATTGAAACGCCGTTTTGAAGATATTGTTAATATTATAGGTGTTCGAGATTTAAATATATCTCTTTTAGCTGTTTTGGTCGTAATGTTTTTTTTTATGAAACAATTTCATTTCCTTTCCCGACGTTTCGACGGTGGTTGCCGTCTTCTTCAGGGGATCTTTTATTAACAAAAATAAAATGAACATATTATACACATAAGAACATTTAGTATAAAAGTTTGGCAAACTTACATTTAGTAGGTATTACAGATAAACATAAATAATACAATGAAAAACAAATATAAAGCAATGTTTAAAAAAAAAATTTTATGATATAAAAAAACACTTCGATTGAAGTTTAGTCGGCTTTAAATTGTCACGGATTCTGCTTAGTCACCAAAGAGCAGTAAACCGATGAAATGTTCTGGCTGTCTTGTTTACGACTTATATTGTTTTTGTTGTTAATAATATCAAGCGTTTCTAGAGTATACCGCTTGGAGACATGTTTCTCCCTTTCCAGGATTTCCACTCTGTCAAAATCTGGTTTGTGTGCACGCTCAATGGAGTGTAAGGCCAATGCTGTCTTCCCAGTGCTTTTTAAATTAATGTGGGATTTGAGTTTGGAAATTCGTTGACTCAGAAGTTGTTTCGTTGTACCGATATAGGAAAGATTGCAATTTTCTAACGCATTGCCACGACAGTTAATTTTATAGACTACGTCTGTGTACTTATCATTTTCCGTTTTTGTTTTCATGTTGGTGAAAAGAGGTGCCAGCGTCCTATTGGATTTATACGCTAAACTGAGGTCATTAGTACTATTTTTTACCGTCTCTTTAAAGTTTTCTGACAGTTTGGGAACATAAACTATACTCTTATCGATGTTTCAATAAAAAATTATTTATTTTTTACAAATTGAAAACAATTTTTTTTTAAATTTTAGTATGCAGTTTTATTAATAATTTTAGGGAGTATGTGTAAAAAAAATATTTTAATCGGCTTATCCAATGTTGAGAAAGTCGAAAATATGAAAAGTGGTTTAATGGGAAGTACCATTAATAAGTACGCAAAAAAATTAGTTTTATACCTAGAAGTGGACTGCACTAATTTAAGAACACACACATTTTCTTATAAAAATTTTTGGAAACGTTTTTGAGAAATAAATTTTGTTCTTAACGGTTTTTTTTAACATTTGTATGGGAGGTACCATGGATTTTTATTTTAGGAATATAATTGTTTTAAATATTCAAGATAATGTCAAAAAACTACCAAAGACGAAGTTTCGAAAAAAATCAAGTTGTTTTCGAAATTAATTTCCAAAAAAAAATGTTTTGAAAAATTTTGGCTTACAATAATATTTAAACTATTTAGGAGCTTCTGCACAAAAAAAAAATCAAACAAATCTAGTCAGCCATTTCTCAGAAAATCGAGGAAAAATGATACTACTCCAGGTACCAATAATAAGAATTTTTTTCTAAAAAAAAAAACCGAAATGTTCCTTTTCTCTTCATTAATGAACTTATTTTTACTTGCGATTATAGGTACTATAAGGCAAGTTATGCATTGGTTAAAACAAAAGTTCTAACGACCAAACATGACATTACGATCATAGAGAATCCTAAAAAAGTGATCGCCAAAAAATGTCCGTCTGTATGTATAACGAGCTCCAACCTAAACGGCTTAAGCGATTACCTTCAAATTTGGTATGAGTGATTACTTTGGCATCCCTCAGATGTGAAATTGAAATTTTAGTTTTAGGCCTAAAAATAACGGTACCTGCCATAAGACCTTGAAGGAAAATCTTATTTTTCTCGAAAACGGCTTGACCGATTTTGGTAAAAAATTTTGAGAATATTTTTTGTTGGCAATAACTTTCATTTGGTACTTTTCATGTAACGGGTTTTAAAATTTTTGGCTTTCTCGATAACTGTACATTGGATTTCTGTCAATTTTTTTATCTAAAAAGACTTAGGTAGCCAAACTAATTCTGCATATTAAAATTTTTAACAACTTTTTCTATAATTAAAATTAATTTTTGAATTTTTTATTTTGAAATAATAATATTTTTAAAACTAATAAAAAAAAATAATTTCAAATTTTATGGTCACGTGTATATTAATAAACTCTAGAAGACTGCATACCAAAATTTCAAAAAACATTTGTTTTCAAAAAATAAAGAATAAAAAACCGGATTTCAACAAAAACCGTCCTACAATTTTCGAAATACTTTTTTGAAAAATTTTCTTTGATCGGTGGGATCTAATGGTTTTCTTGGTTTTTTCGAGAAAACGATTAAAGTGATGGTTTTGGCAGTTATTATAAGTTTAAAAAACGGTTTTTACACACCTATACAGCATTCACTTTCATTTATACATATGTATGTACATATCTACATACCTAGGTTCTCTACATATATTTAGGTACATAATACCCTCCTAATGTTTACAATTCACCTATGTACCTGTGTAACCATTCCTTGATTCATATGTATTCCACAATTCATTATATTAACAATCAGGATTATCTTACCTACATCAGCTTTAATCCTGCAAAGGATAACTAGACAACCTATACCTATTAATAGCGCCAGTAATTAGCTTCACTAAAGTTGTTAGTTATAAACAGCAAGTTCGTACGATCCAGTCGTGCATTTCATTTTTTTTTATAAAACATCGTTGGAGCCGTTTTTGAGAAAAATAAGATTTTCGTTTCTGGCCCAAAAAAAATGTACGGGAACTACTATTATTTGTCTTCTTAAAAAATGAAAAAAAAAACGTGTGGACACGAAAAAACAATATCTACCAAGTTTGGAGCAAATCCATCCAACCGTTTAGGCTGCAGACTCGCGGACAGACAGACGGAATTGGGGGACCCACTTTTTGGTGTTCTCTATGGTCGTAATGTCATGTTTGATTGTTAGAATTTTTTTTGCAGGAAGAATATTGCCCTATAGTACGAGTACCTATAATCGCAAGTAAAATCTATTGTATAATTATAGCTAGTTGTTTGTATGGCGTAAGTGACTTGAGTAAAAGAGCTTAAGAGTAGACTCTTTTTAAGAATTCGCCGCATATATTTCTAACGGTTAACAAAATTATATTTAAAGGTGATTTTTTAAAAATTTTTTTAGAGCTATAGAATTTTACGCCTGCAACACTGTTTCATTGACAGTAATTTTTTAATCCGCTATGTGATCTGAGGTAGCCATTCATGACGCGACAGTCGTACGGATGGTCGCAAAGATCTTTGCGAGCCGACCAATCGGTTGTAAGCTAAAATTTGCTTGCGACGCACATATACTGCTTACGACACACATACACACTTTACATTTTTAATGAATTATTATAAAGAATGAGATAATTATTGGCAGATTCATCAACGCAAGGACCGTCGATCGGGCTAAGTTTCACAGTGCATGAGTACCTGATACTTTGATACGACGATTTGTGCCACCGTTCGAACTTCGTACTACCGTATGAATCGATGCTTGAACAACGGTGAAGATTTATATTCAAAAATATCGGTCTGTTCGTGAAAAAGGGAAATTTTGTTGAGCGATGAAGTTCATTTTTGGTCAATAAGCGAAACTTTTACTTTTGGAGTTTAAATTATACTGAAGCCATTGTTGATACACGTTTCATACAGGAGAACTGTAATTTTGGTGTTCTTTATGGGCTGATAGAATCAATGGTCCTTACATTTCACTAGTGTCCGAGCGATGGTCGATTTCTAGCCGAAGCCGAATATTCGGGTAAACAACAACCTTGGCCCGAGCCTGAAGCCGAAGCTTCACAATTTCCGTTAAAGATTGAAAAGTGAAAAAAAACTTTTCGTATACATAAGCATTCTTTAAAAGCAAAGGTTCTCTCATGAAGCATATTGTTGAGAGCATGGACAATTATGCTACTTAGGCACTGCTTACTGCAATAAGAAATAGATACAATATTCCTATATGCATGTGCATATTGATAGTCTACATAATATATACTTGTTGGCGTCTCTTCTTGCAGTTAACAGCTAAACCGAACTACTTCCTTATTATTTGTGTTTTAAATTAATAAATAGTTGTTTTGCTAAAATATAATTTATTGTTTTCTTGTATGACTCAAGGTCATAACTTATATATAATCTGCAAAAATATCGCACCTAGCTCCAATAATAATGTTTGTTTACGAAAAATATTTCGATTGTATTGAAATCATAAGCAATTTATGGAACCTAACAACGAACTTCTGATTCTTGGCGACTTCAACTTCCCAAACTTGAATTGAGCACAAACAGATAATTGCAATATCTTATCTCAAACAAACTTACCATCTCTTAATGAATTTTCAGTCGTCGATGGACTGACCTCATGCAGGCTAAGCCAATATAATGGTGTTCGAAACAGATTTAGGCCCGTTTGCTGATACACAACTTAAGCATTTAAAATCTACTTAAGTACTTATGTGACAGTTTACGCAGAGGAAAAATTAGCCCATAGGTATTTTAAGTTGAACATAAATATTTATGATTCGTATCATACATACTGGATATTGTCTTCTTTACGAATTCAGTAAACTCTGGCATTGCTATACCTCCGGCTAACACTATATTATTAAACGAAGATAGACATCATCCTGCGTTAGATATATCTTTGAATCTGAACATGTTAAATGTATCCATAATTTTGATCTTCTTGTTAATTTATTGTGTAAGTAAACTGGAATCAACTGTTTCTTAATTGTAATGTGAATGAGATGTGCTTAAAATTCTTTTTGACTGCTTTTATAAAACAACGCCCTTACGGCATAACTTTGTTAAATCTAATACTCCACCATGGTTCGACCATCGCATACAAAAATTTAAAAAATAAAATAAATAAAATTTGGCTAACTTTTAGTAAATCCAGGGATGATGATTATAGAATGTACTCTGAACGTAAAAATATGTTTACTGATTATTCAAATACCTTATATTCAAACTATGTATTGAAAGTTGAGAGTGAATTGAACCATAGCCCAAAAAATGTTTGGAACTTTGTAAGTAGTAAAAGAAATAGAGACAGCTACCCTAACTATATGTCATTCAAGAACATATCTAGTCATGATGCCAGCGAAATATCAAACATGCTTACTATTTCAAATATGCTTATTTGGTTAGTAGTTCTAATGAACCCGTGAATAATTTCGGTCCGCAATTAAATTACTCTCATCTTAACGCGATAAATTTTGGTATTCAAGAAGATTCAATTCTTCAGAATATTTCTGAACTTGAAAACTGTTTTAATCCGGGTCCAGATGTTACATCGCCTTGTGTTTTAAAAAAAGTGCGCATCCCAATTATCTTACCATTTAAGTTTATTATTTAATAAATCTTCAAAAATGTCAGTCTTTCCCATTGTGTGGAAAAGTGGATATATACGACCAATTTATAAAAAATGACCAAAAAATGATATTGACAACTACCGTCCAATCGCTAAACTATCTGTCATTCCAAAATTGTTTGAGTCTCTTATATGAAATGTCTTGTCGTTAAACTATTATCTATTATGAGTAACAGTCAACACGGTTTCGTTCAAAATAAGTCTACCGTTACGAAATTATTTAATTTCACTTCATTTTTTATTGACTCATTTGAAAAGCGGAAGTAGGTAGATTGTGTATTTACTGATTTCAGTAAAGCTTTTGAGAAACTGTGTCATAAAACTTTGTTAATAAAACTTAAAGCCTTGGGCTTCAATGAACGTTTTTTGATGTGGATTGCTTCTTATTTAGAAAATAGAAGTTATTTTCCGTAGTGAGTGTTCCGAACAATTTTATGTAAATTCCGGTGTTCCACAGGGAAGCCACTTAGGTCCGTTATTGTTCACTTTATATATAAACGATGTGACCTCGATTATTAAAAACTCTTCTGTTCTCATTTATGCCGACGATATAAAAATCTTTAAAGAAATATCTTTAATTAATGACTTTCTACAACTTCAAGGAGATCTTCAAAACTTCAGACAATGGTGCAATATAAATCGCTTGTTTGTAAATGTTGACAAGTGTAAAACAATGAGTTTTACACGCAAAAAGAAAAAAAGTTTCGAATAATTACATGTCTGATTCTTTTTCTTTAACTAGACCATCCGTTTTTTTTTTTGAATTGGGGATTATACTTGACTCAAAACTCACATTCACTAATCACTATGATTATATTATCAATAAGGCCAATCGAATTCTAGGATTCGTTAAACGATTCTCCCGAGATTTTCATGATCCATACGTCCTAAGACTATTATATATATCATTTGATAGGCCTATACTAGAATATGGCTGTATTGTATGGTCACCATACTATTCAATTCATATTGATAGAATAGAAGGTATTCAGAGAAAATGTATGCGATTTTCTCTCCGTTTTCTCCCATGGTCCCCCAGAGTCTCACAACCCCCTTACATTCAAAGACTTAAGCTTTTGGATCTCCCTCTACAAAGCATAGAGAATACTTGCAGCTTTGTTACATTATTAAATTAGTAAACGGTTCAATAACATCCCCATCAACCTTGAGTCGTTTGCATTTCAGTTTTAGTCAAGCTAACATAAGAAGACAATTAAGTTTACGTCCATCATTCAGTAGAGTAAATTATAGATTAAATAGTCATCTAAATCAATTGACTTCAGTATTTAATAAGTATTATTTTATGATCTCCTCAGTAAATGATAACCTTAAATGCATAAATATCAAACAAACAATTTTTAATGCATTATTGTAATAAAAATTTTATATGTACTAGATTTAAGAAATATTATAAGTACTTAACGTTAATTAACGCATTAACGCATTAAATAAATAAATAACATATATTAGATGTTCTTCAAATGGCGGATGATGAAGTCGATTCACCATAAAATAAACCTTCGGCTTCGGCCAAAACATCGTTCTATTTTGGCCGAAGCCTAAGGCTTAGCCGAATGCTTCCGAAGCTGAAGCCGAGGCCGAAGCTTCGTTCGGACACTACTTATTACTTTTTTAAAAACGATGCCGGCCAGTGGTCTACATTCAATGAACCGACACATGACCTGACTTTTACGTTCCTGAATTGAATCCGCTTGCTAAGAGGGAGCTGTGGTTTCAAAAAAAAAAAACTTAGCAACATGACACACAGCGCATTGGGCTGCAATCGTGCGATTTAACACAACTAGACTATATTTTTAGGGTTATGTGAAGTCGACAGTCTAAGGCGCCATTTATAGCTTTCATTGAAACTCATCATTGAAAACTTTCACTATAAATTCTGATGCACTTAAACAAATAAAACTGATGTCGTTTTGGTACCAAAATGAAGGTAATAAGATGTGTTATATTTTTTGTCAAAAAAATATTTTATTTGCTTAACCACTTTCAGTTTTGTTCTTGTTTTAGTGGATTGTGTTGATTTAAAGCCAATTGAATGTTTTTGTGACCTTTAGTCCAAAATGCGTTTCGCCCAGGTACTACAGCTGGGCTCATCAGTTAGATGCTGTAGTACCTTTCGAAGACGCATTATTTTTTTTATCGATGTTTACCGACTTTAATAAAACTTACAGCGATTACTCACTGTAAATTATATTTTTCTAGGGGAAGGTACTACAGCATCTAACTGATGAGCCAAGCTGTAGTACCTGGGCGAAACGCATTTTGGACTAAAGGTCACAAAAACATTCAATTGGCCTTAACCACTTTCTTGTAAATTCACTTTTGAATTTTTAACGATCATTGAATGATCATTAAAAACGCTTTTACAAGAAAGTGCCTCAGAATTGATAGTCAAAGTTTTCAATGATGAGTTTCAATGAAAACTATAACTGGTGCCTAACACCGATATGCCAGAGACGAATTACGACTTGAAAACAAAATTATCCGTGTTACTGCCAATACTTTAATTGAATTACTGCCAATATACGACCCCAAATTCTGCAAGAAGTGATCGAAAATTGGACTTGATTTGACATGTTCCAGAAATTATAATCAAATAAAAATGGCAAAGACTTGTCTTTCAAATAGAGTCAATTGTATGGCAATCAATAAAATTTATCTGAGTTTTAAATCATCTTATAGTTCAATACCTCTACAGAAAAACACATTTACACCCAGTTTCCCAGTACGAGCTTAAACTCCACTTTTGGTTTAAACTTCAGATCAACAATTTTTCTGTTTCACGGTGTCGTTTAAACCTCAATTTGTAGTTTAAGTTAACCGAGATTATTCTGCGTTTAAACTTCAGTTCAGCGTTTGTATTGTTTTTTTTTCAGAAAATATTATGTTATCGAGTTATTATAGAGATTTTGAATATTATTTTATTTAAGGCGAACTCTGTTTCGCCTTAGAGGCAATAAGTAAGCAGATTTTTGATTTTATTAAGTTCAATTTTTTATAAGGAAATACAAATAAAAATATTAAGTAATTTAATGATTCTTTGTTGTTCATGTATTTTGGTTCATAAATTGTACTCTTCAGTTAAGTACCTTGTGATACCCGACTTTTTTTGTTTTATTATGAGGCGCCAGAGCAACCAACGCAGATGTCTGTTTGATGTGAACATTTCACATAGGTATTTAATTGACCATGGGGACAACATGGATATTCCAGATTCAAACCACAGACTTCTAAGATTCGCCTTGTGATTTGTTAATGGATCGGAAATTGAATTATTTTAAATTCAAGCGGCATATCGGTTGGGATCATTGGGATCCTCGGAATGAGAACTTCCTCACCTTGTGGTTTTCCCTTGAGTATCGTCGTGTAAATCACATTGTTCATCAATTTACTTACCACCAAACGCGTACCGTTGCGCAGTTTTGGTTGATTTATGTTTCGAAGAATGATCACTACAGCGCCAACATTTAGGCGTAAGCCTTGCGGTGGTAAGCAAGGTGCACCCAAGAAGTTTAAAAAATCAATTGGATAATTGTGGTGGCTTCCTCTTCATTTATTATACAGTCAGTAGATTTGAATGAATGCATTGTTCCAATGACCTCGCTCTGAATTATGTATCATCTTCATTCTTAGCCGCTAAAATTGCTCGCTCACTAACCATTCATTATTTTTGTAGTTAGTAATGATGTTTGGGAATAATTTGTTGATAAGTTTTTCTTTCGATGAGACAAAGTTACAGAAGTTATGAGGAAATGAAATCCATCCGCTTGATTCGTCGACAGGTACTCGACAATTACCGATAGTCAGCAACTGCTCAGAGAAATCTTCAGTAGATGTATGATTAAGCAATGCAGGTCTCTTTTTTGTTGTCAGCTGAATTTTCTTTACATAGGCCCATAGATTCGATGATTTGAAGCAAGCGTTTATTTCGTCGGCAGCCGTTGAACTTCGAACTACTGGGAGTGTTTGGTGGAAACCGCCAGACAGAAAAATCATTGCTCCTCCAAAACATCTCGAGTTATTGCGTAGATCTTTCAGTGTCCGGTTAAGTATTTCTAATTAATGTTTATACACCATTGTGGATTCGTCCCATGTGATGATTTTCGATGCTGATAAAACTTTGGGCATTGCTGAGTTTTTTGCAATATTATGTTATGTTATGGTTCTTAAATAATTTGATGATTTACCGGCAATTTTAATGCTGAATGAGCCGTATGACATCCTTCTAACAATGGGGCTGCTATTACAGAAGAAGCAACTGTAACTGCAATGTTGGATCTCACACGAACAGTGGCTAAAACTACTGTCATGATAAATGTCTTACCAGTTCCACCAGAGGCATCCAGGAAATATAAAACACAAATTCCATCATCAATTGTCTTCAATAATGTATCACAAACTTCCTCTTGTTGGGGATTCAAGAGGGGTACATTCATTTGAACTACTACATCTAATTCATTGTGATCATATTCACGTTCCGTTCCAATTCTCGATTAAATGCGTAATTCATTACACGATTTGGCACATGAAAGACATACTAACGCGGCGCTCTTCACGGTGAATTTCTTGTTCTTCTTCAGTCCTTTCATTCGCAATGTTTCGTATCCTTCTTGCATTACGGCTTTATCGGGAAAGATTCGATCGCCTTGGTCACGCCATCGTTAATGATGGTTCAAATAGAATACAAATTACTGATAACTACTGATTATTGATTTCTGAAAAAAATTATAATTATCAAATTTTCAAACCTATTTAACCATAGACAAATTTACATTTGGCTGTCATTTGTGTCTTGTTATTCCATGTTAGATGCGTTTGTGTTATATGTACCACGTTTTATAGTGAATTGTGTTCTATTTAACGTTTAACGTCACGTCACACGGGAACGCATTTGAACGGGATTAAAAGTATCCTAAGTCCGTATCCTGGTTCTAAATTACCTCCCCATAAATTTTCAGCCAAATCAATTCAGCCGTTCTTGAGTTATAAATAGTGTAACTAACACGACTTTCTTTTATATATATAGATTCTCGTTGTTTCGCGTGTTTTTTTTTGTGTCAGAGAGAGAAAGGAAAGACGAGGCTATTTTTCATAAAAATATAGTTAAACGAAGTTCAACTGATCTGAAGATCAAATTTCACTAGTGAAACCCGACGAATTAAACCAAAAAGTTAAGCTCAGTTTAAGGTTCAGTTGATCTTAAGTTTAAACTTCCACTGTGAAACTGGGGGTTAATGTTTCCACCTATTTGTTTTGATAGCGTAGTATTAAGAATTGCTCAAGATCGGATATTGATGAAATTTAGCGATATTGTTTTTATGGTGCATTTAAATGTAAGTTAGTAGTTTTTCTAAAGGATATTCCCCTCTATTGTTTGCCCACACAACTCTTATTTGAATTTTTTCATTAGCTCCCTATTCTGAAATCATGGTACAATGTGAATTTTCTCTCCTAAAGGAACCTTAGTCACATTACAAGCTATCAGAGAAAGCACATAATAATACAACCCAATTATGTTAAACTATTTTTAAATGATCTGCATTTTGTAGTTAACGCCATAAATTTGTTTTATCAAACTACCAAATCTGATGAAATACTATTTGATCATAAATTATGAATGTTAATTAAATTCCAAACTTGTGTTCTCATATATTTTTTTCGTTTTATACAAATTTTAAGGTAAAATACCAACATTTCCTCTTCTTAGCATCTATAAAAATGCAACCCATAAATAGTTTTGCAGGTTGTCAAATCTACATATTTGTATGTATAACACTTGTAATATAGGTACTTAAATTTGTGTTATAAATAATTCATTAGAAACATTTTTTCACTAAGGCCATAATAGCCTGCCCCCTTCCGATTATCAATATTAACATTTTCTTAATAAACTTAAAAAACAATAAACAAAAAAACAAACAGCAATTACGAAACAAAAGAAAAATCCCTTAATTCAAAAAAAAAATGATGGGTTCGGTGACAAAACCAATTATTAACCATGATGTTGTGTTATGGTCATAGAAGAGGAGGAGGTCCAATCCAATTTTGATTGTGATGAATATTACATTTCCATAGCGAAGGAAATTATTTTTTTTTTATTACCATCACAAACTATAAAGGCAATGCGTTCCTCTCATTATGGTCCACTGTCGTAAATTCATAATCAAATCTATATCTACTCTCGATTGCAATTAAAAATTCGATGTAAAAAAAAATATATCTACCTACAATGCTTGGGACCACATGCGGGGAGGATCAATTGGGGGAAACTATATTGGCCGTTGGCTGATTGTTTCCATCTTTATAGAATTTGAATAATTTCACGGAGTTCATTCAAGAAAGAAATTCAATTTGATTGTCGTCGTCTCCATAGTGTCTCCGGCACCGCCCCAAATCGCATTTGCGGCCAAGTGATAATCACCGGCGCATCATCGTTTATTATATTTTCGTCTCAGTGTGAATTAATTCGATTCTCATTTGATTAAAAAAAATACATAATAATAATAATATACATCACAAGAACTAACAACAATAATAAGGCCTGGTTGTGTGTGAATCGATTTAATAGCTTACAAATTATCATATTAATAAGTTTGTTGAAGGCCTTAATTTGGGGTAACATCGTTGGGACCATGATTTGTTGAACATTTCACTCCGGGTGTGTTTGTATTAGCTATTGATTGGAATAGGTATGGTGGTGCAGTAGAGTGAAGGGATATTTTATGAAAATTGAAAAAAAAAATTAATTCAAATTGTTTTTTATGGTTTTATTATAGGTATGATGTGAATTTTTGTTTAAATTGTTGTTTTCGAAATATTAATCTATTTTTAACTAAGTCGGCCAATAAAGCTAGAATACTTGTATCTTATTTCATACATTTTTTGTTTTAATTCAGACATGTTTTTTCCATGCCCTGATAAAAACGAGATATTGATTACATAAGTTACAAGTTAAATGCAACAACAACTTCGGGCTTAAGCGCCAAGAATTTTTAGCGCTTTGCTGTTATTCTGTTACCGGGTCGATTAAGCATGTTGGTTGTTTAGTGATCTTAAATTTCGAAGAGAATTCTACGGGCTAAGCGGGTGAAGAGATTTTCTTTAAACATAGTACTTAAGTGACTTAGGTAATTGACTCGATTCGTTTGTTAAATCTTTTTTTATCCCCAAAAATAATGGTACGATTTACCATTACCATTTGGATTTAAACAAATTAGTGCACAAATATTTTATATTATACTAGCTGACCCGACAGACGCTATCCTGTCTTAATTTTGAATATTGAATTCAAATTGGTATACCTAACTTATGACTCTTTTAGTTTTCAAAATATTTAAATTTTTGTCCAAAATGAGTTTGCCGTATACCCAGTGTGACCAAATCCTGCTAAAATAGTAGTTTTAGCAGGATTTTTTGAATACAAAAACTGCTAAGAAAAATGCAAATTTTTTTGGAACAAAAAACTGCCAAAAATCCGACAAACTCATGAAATCCTCTAATTAGAACGCAAGAAACGTAAATATAATATATGTCTGGACCAACCGAACTTGTCTTAGGGTGACGTTTAAAATACCGACTGTATAATTTCTTGTAGTTTTTTTACTTTAGTATGTTGAATTTTAAATAATTATTGTCAAAAAATAAGTTGTTTATTTTGTTAAGTTTATTTACAAAAAAGGGGAATATACTTACAAATAGTTATTAGTCCATTTCGCAACATGAAGAAACAAGAAAGATACAAGAAAAGGTATTTATATACATTTTTTGCTAAAAAGTTCTCTGCTTAATTTAAAGCACAAAAATATTACAAAATGTTTGCTCTTCTCTACGGTAAAATAATTTTTTGATGAAACAACTTGTTTGATTTTATTAGGAGGAATAATGAAGGTATCACAACATTTCTCAGACAAATTATCGCGGATAAAAGTATACTATTTAACAAATCAATTTTCGTTCGATTCCTTCATTGATTATTTACAAGATTCATTATTAAACTAAACACCTTTTCAACTGCAACATTTGAGATAGGCAAAACTAAAAACGAATTGACAAAGTTTGATAATCCTTTACAAGGGTTTTCAGTGGATGCATCGGTGAACCTATTTACCTCGCACTAAATTTCAAAAGTAATTTCCATATTCTCCTACTTATTTGGATTTATGTTGTCTCATTACGATTTAATTTTGGAAATAATTTCAGAATTCATGTTTTTATCTTAAAAAAATCATTTAATGGTTGCTTATGAATCCGCAAACATTTTTTAATAGAAAAGAAATTTACTTGCTTTGTGTAGTTCGCGATTGAAGCTGTGTAATTTTTAAAGTAATATTTTTTTTTAGGTTTAAGAAATATGAAAACCTGCTATATTTCCTGCTAAAACCAAATTTCCTGCTAAAAAACTGCGGACAGGATTTGAAAACAAAAAATGCTAAACGCAAACTTTTCCAGCTAAATTTAGCAGGAAAAATGCTAAATTGGCCACACTAGAAAGTAAACAATTCAGTATTCCTGGGGGACTATACGAAAAATTCCTTTTCTTTCATTTTATGAAAGAGATTGCTTTTTGAGTTGAATTCGAAATAAAACAAATAAAAATCTAATTTTAATTTTCCAATTAAATTAATTCTTTATTTTAAATCAATTTATTTAGAAAATTGTTTCACTTTTGTTAGTTTTCCGTTTCAGTAGTGCTTTTTAATGGCTGCGATTTTTGTTCTTCTTAAAAAATACAAAATTTTATATAAACAATTGAATAATAATTTCGTATTACCATGCTTTTTTTTGTTTTATTTGCAGAAAATTGAAAATTGTTAATAAAAAATAAAATTTAAATAAAGCCATGTACTTTTCATATATACATACATACTTGTATGGAAGAACTAACTAACTATTGAGCTTTGCGGCTCGAATTCACTTTTGATGGTTGATGGAAATAGTAGATATATGCGAGTTCAGTATCTGCTTTATACATTAAGAGTATTCATGAAACCGTGTAAGCTTTCCCACTTCGGAAAATGGAAAAGTTTACCACGCACGTTTCATTAACGCGCGTAAGAATCAACTTGTAACCGTATTTAATGATTTTTGTCTTCCTATATTTTAACTTGACTAATAACGGTTTGTTTATTACTCTCATTTAAAATGTCGGCCAAGATAATACGAGGAAGAGAGATAGTTATACCAAGACTATGACACATAAAACGTCAAAATTAAATGTCAAAAGTTTTCCACATTTAACAAATTCAAATGGTAAGCTTTCCCACACAATATTTGGTAAACTTTTTAATTTTTACAGCTCATTTTCCTTTTGACCACTTTAACTTATATCTCGTAGTTGTGTTAAATCTTAGAGATTTTAATCATTTTGTCGAAAAGTTAAAACCAAAACTTAAAAGCGTGTGCTAAATTTTATTAGTCGCGTCGCAAAGTAAAGACAAAATAAATTGATATTTGATCTAGCCTTAATAGAATACCGCTCATGCGCAAAGAAAATTTTCTGTAGAAAATAGAGAAAAATTGTTGGATTTGTGTATGGATTTCTTTGAAAAAAAAATCCCTTAAGCACTGGTACTTGATAATATTCGTGATTTCCACTGGGAGCTTGGTGTCGTTCGTGGGGTCCTAGCTGAGGAGATATCCAACGCCAAGTTGGCTCCTAGCAGTCCATATCAAGTATGAAAATGGAATTATAAGTCCTTACGAAAGAAGTTCCAGATTCACATCGCGCACTGGAGAATTCAGTTTTAGCGATAGCGAAGCACTTCCTTTACAAAGCTTTGTAGACTGTGATCGGCACACGACAAATGAAAAATATAATATAGTATATACGATTTCTAAGCAATATACTGCATTTTGTGCGCGCATACGTCAAGTCAATAGTATACCACCATTTGATTTTTCGTGACTTAGGTTGCAAGACAGTAAGACGTACGTCAAAACAATTCTCATACAATTTTGTTCGTAAATTGCATGAAAAATTTGACGCAAATGCCAAAAGTTGGTGTTTACGTCAAAACAATACGTGGACTTGATGATTCTGATGAATATACGTCAAAAATATTCTGAATATCTCAGGAACGAAAAGAGATAGAATAAATCCGATAAGAGATTTGAAAAGAACGGCCCCGAAAACATAAGATTGAATACCCAGTTCAAAGAATGCAATTTTGCGTTCAATACTAGGGCGACCCATTGCCGACCGCCCCCTCTAGCTATGCCACTGGGCGGTACACTTGAAATAGGTTTTAACGTTATTTTTATGCATGATAGTCATCGTCTTGACAGTAAGCTTATGCCCGGCGAACTTCTTTTTCACATGAAGTTAAATCTAGTTGCTCGTCAATTTTAATTCCATAAGCACTTTTTACAATTTTAACTTTTTTGTAATATCGTCACTAAAATAGGTATGAGCTGGAAATATAAGAATAATGTCCACTAGCAAGCTACAAAAATCACACATTAACACTTATAACCTTAAACCATTTATACAAAATACAAAGATCAATTACTACACTATTTCATCATCGCCCATTCACCCAATAATATCTAATATTTACCGTCGGTATATATTATATACAGTAGACCACATAAAACTAAACTACCCCAAGCAACCTATATTTAAACAACTTCACTCCTTTCATAGCAAAATTATGCGGCGCATCAAATGATATGGAAACATCATCATGGTTATGCGGATCACAATAACGGTCTCTTCACAAAAAAAAGTAGACCTATAAAGCTAGAAGATATGTATATAAGCCTAAACGATACTTTACCCTATAGTCGTTATGCGTTTTGTGAGTTACCTGGATATTTATGAAGTTACCATAATTTTGTTAACAAACAAACAAAGAGGACGAAAAAATGGCCGTCAATTGTTTCGCACTGCGTGAGCCCCTATTGTCGTAAAAACCGAGTGAAAAATCCCTTTGAGGTAATAAATAATTTTTTAAGACGACATTTTGCAACGTAATGTGGTATAAGACGGCTAGTGTGTGGGTATATGTATATCCACAAAAAAGAGATCCCATTATATAGAAGTCACCGCCGCTCGCCGCTCGCCGCTGCCGCTAACATACCACCATGGACATAATATGCAAAGAAAGACTAGGAGACCTATAAACATTTATACAGAATGAGGATATCGTAGAGGTCCTTCCTCCTGTCCTAACACATACCACTCGGAATTTCCACTTTTATTGGATATTTTCTCCTGTTAGCGCAGCAGTGTGGAGTGCAAACCTCTTTTTTTTTATTATTTTAATGTTGAAAAATTCTAATATCGTAAATGGCCCATGCACGAGTGCGCCACGTTGCTGAGCCACACGACTTTCCATATCATCTCTTCTTCGTCCTTTAGCCTTTCGCTTTATTAAAATTGTATGCCAGCGCTCACTGTCTGCGTCGTCCTCGTGTCAGAGGCAGAGCCATCGTCATCGCAGATCAAATAGGACTTAGGAAACATAATAATCATAACAATCGTGCAGGAATAAACTTCTTCAAGTTGGGGACTCAGAATATGGATATGAATGTGATTTCAGTTTTATGAAACTCGCGTTCCTTAGCATTTCAAAATATTGTACCTACTTACAGGTCTGCATAGGTATATCCTTGCTCGTATGGTGAGTTAAATCAGGCTATTGCTTTTACGATGGCAGAATGCCATCGTCTGGGGCGTAATTGTTTTAAGTTTGAAAACTGTTTCGGAATGCATTTTAGGTTTTCGGTAACAGCAGGTTTCGCATGCGGCAAACGAATTAAGGATAATTTAATGGAGCGCCATTGCCGCATGTGGAAATGGAATCTTTTTATGGGAATTATAATTTTAATTAGCAGTTTTTCGACTGTAGAGGGATTGGATGAGTAGACACAACCATTTCCATAACTGTTTTTTGAATTAATTGTAAATTTCTTTCAATCACGTCAAACTCAAAGTGGAATTATTTGTTTCTTATGAAATTAGCTCCGAGTATCCAAAGAGCCGCTATAATTTTTGAAAAATTAATTTCCGTAGAGATCCTAATCTGGAACAGTTGTCAATTGTTGATTATTCGTTTGAAATTGTTTTAACATTTTAAAAAATATAAGATGTACTTAGGAATGTTACTCGAAATGTTTCCAATTTAACTATACTGTTAATGATGCATTGCGCGGACGAGACAATATGGTATATTTAGAGGAAAATTTATTATCATAGTTCAATGAAAGGATTAATTTTGATTTAATCCTTAAAATCTTTAGAAACAAATTTTTATATTTCTGTTTCAGGCCATCAGCTATTTTCTAAAGTACTGAACCCTAGAAAATCCTATTGTCAACATTTAATCACTATTTAGCTGATGTTTTAACTTGAAGAGCGTTATGCTTAAACTCAAAATACAAATAAATAATTAAAAAATCTTAGCATTGAACATATTTTCAGTCATCACTGAATAAATAAAATTTAAAAAAATATAGAACGAAAATGAGATTTAAGGCCATTTTGTTACTAAATTAAATTATAGTAATCTTGGAACGTTAATATGTGTATGCATATATACATGTGTAAGTAGAATATGTAAGTTCATAAGACACTATCAAATGCACATTAAGAAATGTTATTAAATTGTTGATTTAGATTTTCGAAAGCAAAATGTTCCTGCTCGCTTTGACCGGTGATCTTAACAATTTGGTAATGTGATATACATATGTATGTACATACATCTCCAAAATCATACTTCCTCAACAATTTGCATAAGCCGACACTGGTCAAATGTCTTTGTCGGAACTAGGACAACATATCGATGAGAGATATTTTTATTGATGATTTAAGGTTCACAAGAGAAAGTAATTGCTCATCTATGTATGTTATTTATTTTATTAATGATTGCAAATTCTGTTAGATTGTGGTTAAAATGACAAATTATTTTTCTCATCTGCCGAGTCCGGTTGACGATATGGTTAAGACTTTGGCCATAAATAAACCGAGATCCAAGGGATTTGGTTGAAGAACATATTAGAGAGGTCTACCTGCATGATCTGTCAGAGGATATGTTAAAATAGGATCTTAGAATGCCAGAGACAGAACGATATTGTGGTTGTACGTTATATAGGGATTTAATGAATTTGACACCGATTCTCCTCCATGATGATGATAAAACATTTGGCATGCCTTACATGAGGAAATGATTCATGCTCTCCATTACTAGATTATCTATACCCACTTTGTCAAATGTAGTCAAAAAAGAAGGGGCTTTTTTGTTCAAATATCTTGGATCTTATCGAGACGTGGTACTTTTCAGTTACTATGTACAACAATCTGGCACATGTCCCAATGTTTCCGTTTGCGATTATCTTCAAAGCATTCCTATTACAGCCTCGTTCATGTTCTGAAATATTTCCGAATTTCGTTCAGTTTACCGTTTGGATGTGAGATGCAAGATGCTGAATCATCAAATTCTTTATGTCAATTATTTCGATTTAACTTTGGTTGAGAAAGGATGCGTACTCCAACTAAGGGCTCAAATTTAGTTCATCATCTTTTCCGTCTAAGAGCCTAGTTATTCAGCCAATATTTGAGATTGGATTTTCGATCTTGTTTTCTAGTTTTGATTCTAAATTCATTTTTCTTGCAGACAATTCTTGGTGGTCTCGGCAAGTGTGTTTTGGAGCGTCTTCGTCTGTGGTTTATTTACCTGCCAGCGAGTAATAAGTCAATCATAAAAACAGAGTGCGTTGATGGTTCATGACACCGTACGCCATTGTCAATTTGGTTTGACGTCTTGCGAAGATGCCTATTGTCTTATGCGTTGTCTTTTCTCGCTATTTTATTTTTTGAAAATACGTTCATCAAATCACTGGATGCAGAATTTTGTAAGGATCAGTTTTGTATTGCTTGTTGTTCTAAGTGTGTGTGTTTCCGATGGGTTTTATGAAATAAGTGTTGACATTCAAACTCATCACTAAGATCTTTGGCAATTATTCTCGCAAAACGATATAATTACCGGCAATTATTACCGAACTTTTCTTAAGTACATATATGCATATTGCCTAAAGAATCCCATTTTTTTTTATATTGTCGATCAAGGCTGTTAGCCATTATTTCTGCCATTCAATGGTCGATCCCATCAGACTTGAAGTCAAACAGGCCTAGTAGTAAGGTGTTTTAATATTTGCTTGTTTTTGCTAAATTGTTGTTCAGATCAATTATTGATTATTTGGTGAGATATTCTTATCGATGTGAACAAAAACGTTATGTACTGCCAAAAATGCCTACCATACTAAGCTATTTTAAGCAGGTTTTTATATGGTTGTGAATGTCATTTACTTAAACTTTTCATCCTTCTTTGGATCTATAGGTAAACAGAGCCTTTGATTTACAGATTCTAAATAATGGTGTTGATGTGATGAAACTATTGTGTTTATTCGTCTCTCTAATGCTTAAAAATCAGTTTAAATTTGGTTTTTCTTTGATTGTACTCTCTCCTGTTATTTGCCATATATAGTACCAATGTACTAGGTATCGAGTTCATCGTTGCTACCCGTTTCATCTTCAGAGGTAACACCACTAATTTCCCATGACCATTTTAATCGTCTTCAATCTTTCAAACTCAATATTTGATTTTGATATTTCCTAGCTAAATTGTTTACCAATTTTATAGGACTTGACATATGTTATTTCCGCCAGTCGAATTTTAAATCGTCTACTGTTATTATTATTGAGTTCAGAGCTAGAAAATTTCTCAACCTCTATGAGAGCCTATGCCAAAGTATTGTGAACTAAGATTTTATCTTTTGTATTTGGTAAGGTTCGAACACTTGACACCGAATATTATTGTTTTGGAGAGAAATATTCGTTTATGGAACTTTTAAGAAGCATCAGACTATATTGAATTTTACCTACTATTGTTATTCCAATATTTAAATTTGTTCTCTTATTTGTTGCATAATTACCAACTTGATATAAACCTGTAAAGTCTTAAATAAAATTCCAGCTTAAATGAAAACACGCTTTGTATATTTATGTTAAAAAAATAAATAATTTTTTATTTAAATTTTAAGTAAGAAAATGCATATTAATATAAATAAATATATTTTTTTGTAAACTGGTTGTTTTTATTTTTTTAAAATTATTTTATTAATACTTAACAAAATACATATTTAATACTTGTTTTAAATTGAGAAGATAAATACATAAATAAATAAAGGTATATTAAAAATAAAACATAAAATTATATATCAAACAAAATAAATACATACATATATGCACACAATTTACTTAAGCATTAGTCGCAGCAGGATTTTGCTCGCTTTATATTCGTCTTACTTCGCCATACCATAATTTGAACGCAAATGTTCCAGTATAACATAAGTTATAACTGTTTGCGGAACTATCCGAAGAAATCCAGGTCCAAGTCCTCTATAAAACCCAGATACTCCATAATTCCGAGCAATATTCTTGAACACATCTGCGGAATTTTTGAATTTTCCTGGTGTGGCAGTCATATAAGTTATTTGAACAACCTCTAAGGGTTGTTGCAGCAATGTGGCAATAGAGCCTGCTGCGACTGATGCTATTACACTTGTGTACATATTATTTTCGAAAATATCCGGCGATCGAAGGAGACTTGTTTTTATCTGAAATCAAAAATTAAAAATAAAAATAAATTTATTTAATAAATTCAATAAATACATATTTTATCAACGTTTTAAAAGCCTTACCTCATCATACAGGACAAATTGGCCAATTGAATTCATCATCCCACGGATGGACGATATTACCGCTCCAGCGAACATCCCTCGAATACCACCCTTCAAAATCAGTCTTCTGAATCCATCAAATGCAGTTCTGTAAACATAGCAAGGATTATTTTGAGTCCGAAGTTGGACCTTTACCAATGGTGTTGCCAAAAAACCTGCAATGACTCCACTACCAGACGCTACAACAATCTTTTGTTCCAGAGAGCTTGTCAAATTTCTTCGGTTTGCTTCTTCATACAGCTCAAATCTGAGACTTGATTGCAGCAGTGCACGAGTGGCTGAGGTCATGGCTCCATTATAAATCCCTGTTATGCCTGCAAATCCATTAAAATATTGCAAAATATTTCATTTTATGTTAAGAATTAAGCAAAAATAATAACTACTAACCTTTTTTCTTGAAATTTTCTTTTAAAAATTCCAACGCTGTCATTTGATGGATTTGCACCTTTATTTTTATATCCTCCAACGGATATGTTACCAATGATGCCACAGCACTTGAAAATCCAGCACAAAAGGTTCTTGATGCTCGAGATTCTTTTTTTATTTCTCCCATATCAATTTTAGCTGTTTCTTCTGAAAATAAAAATTTAAAATGAAAATAATTAATTCAAATTGAGCTTATGTACATTTATATATGTATAAAATGTAGGGAAATTGATTGTGAAAACTTTACATCCTGATTTATAATAATGTTTACAGTTAGTATTTTGACGAAACTTTAAATATTTCCTTGGGGGCATTGATTTGACAGTGGATTGCCTGCAACAGTATATGTACTTGCGACTATATGGTACAAACTAACCTCTCAGATGCAGTTACCATTGCAGCTGCATTTTATGTTTTAGTTCTAACTAGCTATGTATGTAGTTGTATTGACCAACACAGTTGTGTGTTGACAATTTCAGTTGGCAATCATTGATTTTCAGAAGCAGTACCGTTATACAGAATGTAGTTGCATTTACCACTGATTTTTTGTTTGTTATTGAAAGCTAAGGTATTTCTTTTATCAATTGCATTTACCACTGAATTTCTTCTTTTTTGCTATTAAAAGCTAGTTATTTCGTTTAACAATACAGTTGCATTTACCACTACACTTTATGATGCAGTTGCATTTACCACTGCACTTTCCTTTCTCTCCTCTATTTCCTATTTAAAGCTATTCCTTTAACAGTTCAGCTACATATACCAGTTGCATTTACCACTACACTTTATGATGCAGTTGCATTTACCACTGCACTTTTCTTTCTTTTCGTCATTGCCTTTTTAAACCTATTCCTTTAACAGTTCAGTTATATTTACAAGTTGCATTGACCACGGCACTTTCGGATGCAGTTGCATCTACCACTGCACTTTTCTTCCTTTCCTTTATTTCCTTTTTAAAGCTATTCCCTTAACAGTTCAGCAAAATTTACCAGTTGCATTTACCACTACACTTTATGATGCAGTTGCATTTACCACTGCACTTTCCTTTCTCTCCTCTATTTCCTATTTAAAGCTATTCCTTTAACAGTTCAGCTAAATTTACTAGTTGCATTTAGCACTGCACTTTCGGATGCAGTTGCATCTACCACTGCACTTTTCTTTCTTTCCTTTATTTCCTATTAAAAGCCATTCCTTTAACAGCTCAGCACATTTACCAGTTGCATTCACCACTGCACTTTTGGATGTAGTTGCATTTACCACTGGACTTTCCTTTCTTTTCGTCATTGCCTTTTTAAACCTATTCCTTTAACAGTTCAGTTATATTTACAAGTTGCATTGACCACGGCACTTTCGGATGCAGTTGCATCTACCACTGCACTTTTCTTCCTTTCCTTTATTTCCTTTTTAAAGCTATTCCCTTAACAGTTCAGCAAAATTTACCAGTTGCATTTACCACTACACTTTATGATGCAGTTGCATTTACCACTGCACTTTCCTTTCTCTCCTCTATTTCCTATTTAAAGCTATTCCTTTAACAGTTCAGTTAAATTTTCTAGTTGCATTTAGCACTGCACTTTCGGATGCAGTTGCATCTACCACTGCACTTTTCTTTCTTTCCTTTATTTCCTATTAAAAGCCATTCCTTTAACAGCTCAGCACATTTACCAGTTGCATTCACCACTGCACTTTTGGATGCAGTTGCATTTACTACTGCACTTTTATTTCTTTTCGTCATTGCCTTTTTAAAGCTATTCCTTTCACAGTTCATTTACATTTACTAGTTGCATTTACCACTGCACCTTCGGATACAGGTGCATTTATCACTGTACTTATTTGTTTGTTTACTTTTGCTGTTGAAGGCTATTTCTTTTATAATAAGTAGATTTAAATAAGAAAATCATAAAAGAAAAAAAATCCAGTGGTAAACGCAACTGGTAAATGTACTGAGCTGTTAAAGGAATGGCTTTGAATAGGAAATAAAGGAAAGAAAGAAAAGTGCAGTTGTAAATGCAACTGCATCCAAAAGTACAGTGGTGAATGCAACTGGTAAATGTGCTGAGCTGTTAAAGGAATGGCTTTTAATAGGAAATAAAGGAAAGAAAGAAAAGTGCAGTGGTAGATGCAACTGCATCCGAAAGTGCAGTGGTAAATGCAACTGGTAAATGTACCTGAACTGTTAAAGGAATAGCCTTAAAAATGAAATAAAGGAAAGGAAGAAAAGTGCAGTGGTAAATGCAACTGCATCCGAAAGTGCAGTGGTAAATGTAACTTGTAAATATAACTGAACTGTTAAAGGAATAGCTTTCAAAAGGCAATAACGAAAAGAAAGGAAAGTCCAGTGGTAAATGCAACTACATCCAAAAGTGCAGTGGTGAATGCAACTGGTAAATGTGCTGAGCTGTTAAAGGAATGGCTTTTAATAGGAAATAAAGGAAAGAAAGAAAAGTGCAGTGGTAGATGCAACTGCATCCGAAAGTGCAGTGCTAAATGCAACTAGTAAATTTAGCTGAACTGTTAAAGGAATAGCTTTAAATAGGAAATAGAGGAGAGAAAGGAAAGTGCAGTGGTAAATGCAACTGCATCATAAAGTGTAGTGGTAAATGCAACTGGTAAATTTTGCTGAACTGTTAAGGGAATAGCTTTAAAAAGGAAATAAAGGAAAGGAAGAAAAGTGCAGTGGTAGATGCAACTGCATCCGAAAGTGCCGTGGTCAATGCAACTTGTAAATATAACTGAACTGTTAAAGGAATAGGTTTAAAAAGGCAATGACGAAAAGAAAGAAAAGTGCAGTGGTAAATGCAACTGCATCCGAAAGTGCAGTGGTAAATGCAACTTGTAAATATAACTGAACTGTTAAAGGAATAGCTTTAAAAAGGCAATAACGAAAAGAAAGGAAAGTCCAGTGGTAAATGCAACTGCATCCAAAAGTGCAGTGCTAAATGCAACTGGTAAATGTAGCTGAACTGTTAAAGGAATAGCTTTAAATAGGAAATAGAGGAGAGAAAGGAAAGTGCAGTGGTAAATGCAACTGCATCATAAAGTGTAGTGGTAAATGCAACTGGTATATGTAGCTGAACTGTTAAAGGAATAGCTTTAAATAGGAAATAGAGGAGAGAAAGGAAAGTGCAGTGGTAAATGCAACTGCATCATAAAGTGTAGTGGTAAATGCAACTGTATTGTTAAACGAAATAACTAGCTTTTAATAGCAAAAAAGAAGAAATTCAGTGGTAAATGCAATTGATAAAAGAAATACCTTAGCTTTCAATAACAAACAAAAAATCAGTGGTAAATGCAACTACATTCTGTATAACGGTACTGCTTCTGAAAATCAATGATTGCCAACTGAAATTGTCAACACACAACTGTGTTGGTCAATACAACTACATACATAGCTAGTTAGAACTAAAACATAAAATGCAGCTGCAATGGTAACTGCATCTGAGAGGTTAGTTTGTACCATATAGTCGCAAGTACATATACTGTTGCAGGCAATCCACTGTCAAATCAATGCCCCCAAGGAAATATTTAAAGTTTCGTCAAAATACTAACTGTAAACATTATTATAAATCAGGATGTAAAGTTTTCACAATCAATTTCCCTACATTTTATACATATATAAATGTACATAAGCTCAATTTGAATTAATTATTTTCATTTTAAATTTTTATTTTCAGAAGAAACAGCTAAAATTGATATGGGAGAAATAAAAAAAGAATCTCGAGCATCAAGAACCTTTTGTGCTGGATTTTCAAGTGCTGTGGCATCATTGGTAACATATCCGTTGGAGGATATAAAAATAAAGGTGCAAATCCATCAAATGACAGCGTTGGAATTTTTAAAAGAAAATTTCAAGAAAAAAGGTTAGTAGTTATTATTTTTGCTTAATTCTTAACATAAAATGAAATATTTTGCAATATTTTAATGGATTTGCAGGCATAACAGGGATTTATAATGGAGCCATGACCTCAGCCACTCGTGCACTGCTGCAATCAAGTCTCAGATTTGAGCTGTATGAAGAAGCAAACCGAAGAAATTTGACAAGCTCTCTGGAACAAAAGATTGTTGTAGCGTCTGGTAGTGGAGTCATTGCAGGTTTTTTGGCAACACCATTGGTAAAGGTCCAACTTCGGACTCAAAATAATCCTTGCTATGTTTACAGAACTGCATTTGATGGATTCAGAAGACTGATTTTGAAGGGTGGTATTCGAGGGATGTTCGCTGGAGCGGTAATATCGTCCATCCGTGGGATGATGAATTCAATTGGCCAATTTGTCCTGTATGATGAGGTAAGGCTTTTAAAACGTTGATAAAATATGTATTTATTGAATTTATTAAATAAATTTATTTTTATTTTTAATTTTTGATTTCAGATAAAAACAAGTCTCCTTCGATCGCCGGATATTTTCGAAAATAATATGTACACAAGTGTAATAGCATCAGTCGCAGCAGGCTCTATTGCCACATTGCTGCAACAACCCTTAGAGGTTGTTCAAATAACTTATATGACTGCCACACCAGGAAAATTCAAAAATTCCGCAGATGTGTTCAAGAATATTGCTCGGAATTATGGAGTATCTGGGTTTTATAGAGGACTTGGACCTGGATTTCTTCGGATAGTTCCGCAAACAGTTATAACTTATGTTATACTGGAACATTTGCGTTCAAATTATGGTATGGCGAAGTAAGACGAATATAAAGCGAGCAAAATCCTGCTGCGACTAATGCTTAAGTAAATTGTGTGCATATATGTATGTATTTATTTTGTTTGATATATAATTTTATGTTTTATTTTTAATATACCTTTATTTATTTATGTATTTATCTTCTCAATTTAAAACAAGTATTAAATATGTATTTTGTTAAGTATTAATAAAATAATTTTAAAAAAATAAAAACAACCAGTTTACAAAAAAATATATTTATTTATATTAATATGCATTTTCTTACTTAAAATTTAAATAAAAAATTATTTATTTTTTTAACATAAATATACAAAGCGTGTTTTCATTTAAGCTGGAATTTTATTTAAGACTTTACAGGTTTATATCAAGTTGGTAATTATGCAACAAATAAGAGAACAAATTTAAATATTGGAATAACAATAGTAGGTAAAATTCAATATAGTCTGATGCTTCTTAAAAGTTCCATAAACGAATATTTCTCTCCAAAACAATAATATTCGGTGTCAAGTGTTCGAACCTTACCAAATACAAAAGATAAAATCTTAGTTCACAATACTTTGGCATAGGCTCTCATAGAGGTTGAGAAATTTTCTAGCTCTGAACTCAATAATAATAACAGTAGACGATTTAAAATTCGACTGGCGGAAATAACATATGTCAAGTCCTATAAAATTGGTAAACAATTTAGCTAGGAAATATCAAAATCAAATATTGAGTTTGAAAGATTGAAGACGATTAAAATGGTCATGGGAAATTAGTGGTGTTACCTCTGAAGATGAAACGGGTAGCAACGATGAACTCGATACCTAGTACATTGGTACTATATATGGCAAATAACAGGAGAGAGTACAATCAAAGAAAAACCAAATTTAAACTGATTTTTAAGCATTAGAGAGACGAATAAACACAATAGTTTCATCACATCAACACCATTATTTAGAATCTGTAAATCAAAGGCTCTGTTTACCTATAGATCCAAAGAAGGATGAAAAGTTTAAGTAAATGACATTCACAACCATATAAAAACCTGCTTAAAATAGCTTAGTATGGTAGGCATTTTTGGCAGTACATAACGTTTTTGTTCACATCGATAAGAATATCTCACCAAATAATCAATAATTGATCTGAACAACAATTTAGCAAAAACAAGCAAATATTAAAACACCTTACTACTAGGCCTGTTTGACTTCAAGTCTGATGGGATCGACCATTGAATGGCAGAAATAATGGCTAACAGCCTTGATCGACAATATAAAAAAAAATGGGATTCTTTAGGCAATATGCATATATGTACTTAAGAAAAGTTCGGTAATAATTGCCGGTAATTATATCGTTTTGCGAGAATAATTGCCAAAGATCTTAGTGATGAGTTTGAATGTCAACACTTATTTCATAAAACCCATCGGAAACACACACACTTAGAACAACAAGCAATACAAAACTGATCCTTACAAAATTCTGCATCCAGTGATTTGATGAACGTATTTTCAAAAAATAAAATAGCGAGAAAAGACAACGCATAAGACAATAGGCATCTTCGCAAGACGTCAAACCAAATTGACAATGGCGTACGGTGTCATGAACCATCAACGCACTCTGTTTTTATGATTGACTTATTACTCGCTGGCAGGTAAATAAACCACAGACGAAGACGCTCCAAAGCACACTTGCCGAGACCACCAAGAATTGTCTGCAAGAAAAATGAATTTAGAATCAAAACTAGAAAACAAGATCGAAAATCCAATCTCAAATATTGGCTGAATAACTAGGCTCTTAGACGGAAAAGATGATGAACTAAATTTGAGCCCTTAGTTGGAGTACGCATCCTTTCTCAACCAAAGTTAAATCGAAATAATTGACATAAAGAATTTGATGATTCAGCATCTTGCATCTCACATCCAAACGGTAAACTGAACGAAATTCGGAAATATTTCAGAACATGAACGAGGCTGTAATAGGAATGCTTTGAAGATAATCGCAAACGGAAACATTGGGACATGTGCCAGATTGTTGTGCATAGTAACTGAAAAGTACCACGTCTCGATAAGATCCAAGATATTTGAACAAAAAAGCCCCTTCTTTTTTGACTACATTTGACAAAGTGGCTATAGATAATCTAGTAATGGAGAGCATGAATCATTTCCTCATGTAAGGCATGCCAAATGTTTTATCATCATCATGGAGGAGAATCGGTGTCAAATTCATTAAATCCATATATAACGTACAATCGTATATAACGTACGATCGTTCTGTCTCTGGAATTCTAAAAGCCTATTTTAACATATCCTATGACAGATCATGCAGGTCGACCTCTCTAATAGGTTCTTCAACCAAATCCCTTTGAGCTCGCAATATTCATGGTCAAAATATTAACCTTATCGTCAACCGGACTCGACAGATGAGAAAGAAAATTTGCCATTTTCAACAGGATCTGATGACGAAAGTGATAACGCTGCAAGCATCAAAAATAATCATAAAATAAAAAACATTATATAGTTGAGCAGTTGCCTTCTCTGGTGAAGCTAAAATCGTAAATTAAAACATCTTTAATCGACATGTTGTGCTAGTTCCGACAAAGAAAGTTGGCGTGTGTTGATTTATATATGTAAATGGCCAAGAAGGGATGACTTTGGAGAGGTATATCACGAATCCAATTGTAAATGTTTCCGGTCAAAGCGAGCAGGGACTTTTTTTCGAAAAGCTAAATCAATAATTTAATAAGATTTCTTAATCTGCATTTGATACTTATGTACTTACCTTTTCTACATCACATGTATATCTATATGCATACTAACGTTCGAGGATTACTATAATTATTCAATAACAAAATGCCATTAAGTCAAAATTTTTGTTTTGTTCGTTATTTTTTGTTTCAATGATGTCTGACGACAATTTCAATGCAAAGTTTTTTTTTTAATTTATTTAAATTATGAGTTTAAGTCTAGTACGCTCTCTAAGTTTAAACATCAGCTGAATCCAGGCTAAATTTTTATGATATTAGATCCTTCTAGAGTTAAGTGAGCCACAGAAAATTTTTGAAGTCAACTTTTAAATAAAATGCTGGACTGGATCGTTCGAACTTGCTCTTGTAGCTAACAACTTTTATGTAGCAAAATATTAACGCTGTTAGTCGATAGGTAGTATAGTTATCCTAAGCAGGTTTATGGTCGATGTAGGAAATATTGCCTTAATTCCTAATATAACGAATTGTCGAATGAATGGGAAAAATAAATAATTTTTATTTGGTTCATCCAATAGCGAAAAAGTCCAAAATATGAATAATGATTATTTTTTGCAAGTCGAAGAGAGCTTACATATATCAAGCTGCAATGGTTTGTCAACACAGAAAACTGTGTTCTACTACCGCATCATCATTTTGTGCAGTGTAAGTTGTTATTAGGCAAATTATTGCAAATAAAAGTTACACAAGTAAAACATTTATATGGGAGGTACCTCTTTTTTTGGTCTTAAAAACTGAAAAACAAAACATGGGTGCATATACCGACCGATGAAACTATATACAGTTGAAGAAGATCCATTCAACCGTTCAGGCTGTAGGCTCGCGGACACACATGGCGTTTTTCGTTTTTATCTCCGAGCAGATTTCTGAGTAGAGCCTGAGTAAACCTATTTAGATCTGAGTAGAGCATGGTCAGATATTTCCGATTTAATTTTGAAATAAACTTAAGCGCAGAACTATCATATATTATTATAATTTGTATTTATTAAAACTTATTTACCAGCAAATCCAAAGCTTTCATTTTCCGAATTCATTTTTGTTTTTAATTGGTTTTACTTTAGTGATTTTTGTTAAAATTATGAGTAAAGTTAGCCGCGCCCAGCACTTTGCTCCATTTGATCGGTCATTTTATTCTGATCTAATAGCTCATGTCCCGATTCAGCTCTGATTTAAAAAACAAACAGGAATTGAGAGATTGAATGCGTCTGAGCTAAAAAAGAAAAACAGATCTTTTCTTGACAGCTGAGTTCTTTACTCGGAGCTAAAAAAGAAAAACGGCAACAGACGGATTTTAGAAGCCCATTTTGTTTGTTTGTGCTGTCGTCGTAATGTCAAGTTTGATCAAAATCTCGAGTCGGATTGTTTATACGAATCCAAAACTTTTTATAAGAATAGTACATATACATTATGTATGTGTAGATAGATAGATACATTTATTTGTTTTTAAGCTTTGCTTTTACAAATAGATTGGCAATAAAGTATTATAACTAAGAACAATATTCAATTTCTATCAATAATACTACATAATGAACAGTAACAAATTATATACATGATTTTATATAGATCCTGGATAAGATTAATCATTCATTTAATAATAATAATTAGTAGTATAAGTAATATTCATTCATTTAATATATAAAAGCTCTTAGTTTGAGCGAGTTCACGGCATATTTACAAATATTTAAGGCAGTGTGCTGGTCTACAACCGCCATTATAGTATCTAAGTTAATTAAGTTAATAGAAGACAGAAAATGGTTCATAGTTGCATTAAAAATGGGACATTTTAAGAGGAAGTGCTCGATTGTGTCATCTTCATGCGTATTACAAATCGTACACATGTTTAACGAATCAAAAATGTGTATATCGCCTTGTAATACCCTATGGGCAAACCTGTTGGCACACCTAATCTGCGCTATGACTTTGTGGATAAACGGTTTATTAGTTACACTCAAGTAGAGGGCCGGTGTATATTCTGGCGCCTGTATATTTATTAATCAAGAAGTATAGTAACAACAAGAAGTTGAGCCATTGGCTTTCCTGAAATCTTCATCTATTAGGGCCCTCTTCTTAGCTTCAAGGATGATCTCGTATGATCCTCTTATAATCTCAAGGCTCTGCTGGTCACATATAACAGGAAAATTACCCATTAATAGGTCCTTAAATTTGGTTGCTTCAATTTTATCTCCAGCGTCCAGACCCCATATTTCGGCACAGGATAGAGTAGTCAATTTAAGTGTTGCTTCAAACACCTTGACTCGTCCATCCCAATTTTCCATATGTATGTATGTATATATCGCAAGTAAGGAGCAAACTAAGTTTATATATTTGGCTTTTATTTAGAAAGTTAAATAAAAAAGAAGTAGGTATACTATTTGTATAGCAACTTATTGGCTATATGTCCTGAAGTCCCGGTTGGCGTAGTGAAAATTAAAATAGTCATAAAAATGAAAGAGCAAATAAATATTTCTTGGATATCCAGGAACGACTGTGTTATCTCTAGAAGCTTATGGCCTAGAATCAATGAAAAGAAAACATAGTATATTTTATCACTGAGTAAGAAGAGCATCAGAACCTTAATAGGTGTTGTAACAGGACATTGTGCCATAGGTACAGACTACTGCAGGAGCTGTCTATACGCTGATGAAACAAAAACCATTAAACACATGCTCTGCGACTGTCCAAGTCTACAAATAAATCGCCTCCGACACCTCGGAAACAGGTTTGTTGATGAGTTAGACGACCTGGTGCATAAACCAATGGTATATATGATAAAATACATAGAGAGTACGGGCTGGTTTGTTAATGAACCAGTCGTCTTGAAACATTAGTTAGGAATATCCTTGTGTGAAAGGGGACAAGAATGTACCAATAGGCCCCCGTGTAGGCAGCAGCTCTTGAGCTGCGCACGTCCCTTCTAACCTAACCTAACCTTACCTATAAGAAAGTGTAGAGAAACGTAATGTAATTAAAAATAAAGGATAGACATAACAAGAGAATCGAACAGTTCTATAAAGCTTACGATTTTGCATAATTGTTTTAGCACTTATTGGAGTTATGTTCGCCAATTATTAATTCCAAGTTTTGGGTGATTTTCAGATCCACTGGCACGTACAATATACCCTTCCACTTCTGGCCCCTATACCGGTTCTTTGAAAAAATTATATGATAAAATTTGTATCAGTTTTCATTCGACTTTTTCATTTTATCATTTCATTTTATCCAGAAAATTGATTCTGGTTTCACCTATGATAATATCAGCTGATTTTGCCCTGAACGAGTGCTGAATGTGTGCTGAATGAAAAAAATATCATTATTTGACAGAATATATTTCTTAATATTTTAGACTGAAATTTGTTTGGAGCTAAAAGAAAATTAATTAAGTAGAAATGAGTTATATTTTTATTCATATACTCAGAAGTTAAGTAGCATAAAGTATATGTATATTTAAATTGTAATAAGTTTTTTTTTAATTTCAGGATTTAGGATAATTAGTGTGAACCAGAAGTTGTTTGAAGCCGCAGCTCTTCCGGGAGTAATTGTGTCAATAGACATCAAGATTACCCACTGCTCTTAAGAAAGAATTGAACATGTGTTGTATTATTGCAGGAAAAGTGGACATTCAAAAAATATGCAGTTTTTTTGTGACAGTAATTTTATTATATTGAATATTAAATTAATGCAGGATTTGGTGGATCCTCGCATGATGCAAATTGAATTCCAAGTGTTTTACTCAGTCTTCAATAAAATTGTTAGCATGGTGTTGAATTTATTGAATGGTTCAATATAATAAATTATGAAATAAAATTACACCTCCTTTTCCTTATGACACACGCTAATGTTGTTAGGTCCTAGGACCTGTTATGTCCGTGAGGTTTCCCTTGCGGGGCATAGGGCCTCCACTACTCCTACGCGCCATAGTGTACGTTTTCTGGAGATGTACTTCAGCTCTCTCCAACTCTTCCCAAGTTGTGCTGATTCCTCTTCGACCGTCCCTCGCCAAGTACTTCTAGGTCGACCCACACGTCTACCTCGCTGCGTGAGGGGGTTCCATTGCCTCAAGATATTTTGCAGCCATTTATTCACGAACATTTGCAGCTTTCTTGTGACAGCGGGTGTTACTTTCCATATGCTGCACCCATACAGAAGCACGGACTCAACATTGGAGTGGAACAGTAGCAGCTTGGTCTTAAGGCTTATACAGTTGTTTCTCCATATTTTGGACAGCATTCCGAATGCAGCCCTTGCTTTCCCGATTCGAATTGTTATATCTTGCTCGGTCCCGCCATCAGTAGAGACAATACTCCCAAGATATTGAAAACTCTCTTCCATCTCTACTGGTTGTCCAGAAATATCTATTTGGGTAGATGATGAAGTTCCAAGGCTGATCCTTTTTGTTTTTGCCGTATTGATCTTAAGCCCGACGGTTTCAGCTTCCCTCTCCAACCTTATTGTCGTCCGCGTAGTCCAGATGTTTGAGGAATGATTGCAGATTCCACTGAATTCCTCAATTTGCAGTCGACAGAGCTGTATGCAGCACATCACTTTTCACCAACAAGAACAGTATTGGTGACAGTATACAACCCTGTGTAACCCCACTTTGGATTTCAAACTCCTCTGACAACCTTCCTCTATGCAGCACGTGACATTTGGATCCATCATACGTAGCCCTAATAATAATATTTACACGGGATTCCACTCCTGCGCAAGACAAGCAAGATAAATTCTCTATTAACACTGTCGAACGCCTTTTCGAAGTCGACGAACAGCAGGTGAATTGGTGATCGATATTCAACAGACTGTTCGATGATGATTCGCAAGGTGTTGATGTGGTCCACACATGAAAATCTAGAGCGGAATCCTGCTTGGCGGGCGTCAAGTGTTCCTTGGAGGAACATATTCGCTCCAGGACGACCTTTGCTATTACTTTGGCTACTGCAGGCAGCACGCAAATTCCTCTACAGTTTTCGCGCTGCGTAAGGTCACCTTTCCTTGGGAGCTTCACAATCATTCCCTTTATGCATTCCTCAGGAAAACTCTCTGTTTCCCAAGCTCTCTCAATGAGTGGGTGCAGGAGCTCGCTCGATGTTGTTGGCGCTGCTTGTAAGAGATCTGCGGGAATACCGTCAAGTCCAAACGCTTTGTTGTTCTTCAGTGCTCTGATTGCGGTTAAGGTGTCTTGCCTACTGGGGGATACGGTGCGTATTCGGGAATTCGTTATTACGGACAGGTCATTGCGGTTTCGGACACGTTCACTGTTGAAAACGCCGTTTAAAACCACAGAAAAGTGCTCCTTCCAACTTTTGAGCTGGTCGTCATCCGAAACTAGCAGTGACCCCCCTATGTCTTTTACGAGGTGTTGTTTAGAGCTTCGGACACCTGAAAGCTCTTTATTAATTTGTTGACGGTCCTACTGTCGCACCTGATTGCGGTCTCTTCTGCTTCAGTTGCCAATGCGTTAATATAGTTACGCTTATCACATCGCTATACGCAAACTTTAACTCGTTTCTCCCTGCTGCTGGAGTAGCTGGAATGCGAGCTTTGAGCTGTTTTCTTTTTTCGATCCTAGTCCAAGTTTCTTCAGGGGATGATACAAAACTTTTCATATGAAAAATTTTTGACAGAAGTGTTCATGTTTACACGAAACTGGAATCACAAAATCAAATTTATTGAGGAAAAGATTCATCATCGCTTTTTCACAGAACCGGAATAGGGCCCCTGGTGCACACACTGGAAATAGATTTCCTATGTTTTAGGATTTTTGTATTGTATCTAATTATATTCCAAGGCTTAAAAGTAAGACCGTATCTGCCGATTTCTATATACACATATATGTACATACAATTTCAGTAATATGCCAATCTTTTTAATTGCACCTGCCGATGTAGTTATATGTTGATATGCAATTTACTCAACAAATCTATCTTTTTCTATTTTACGGTATTTTAATTTTGTATTCTAAAGCCCGCATTAAATGCTTGTGAATTTATTAACTTTCACAAACAATTTATTAAAGTATGTACATCATATTTAAATTTTACACTTCAACAACGAACATCATAAACCCAGCTTTAACAAACAACAAATTGACTCGTCAAATATGCAAAAAAAAATGCAAACTAAATGTCACTAGTCGAATGCATAATATGTAAATTTTACCTCATCAACTGCGGCTGAGATATGTCATCACGAAAAAAAATATTCTGCAACTTACTTTCATAATAATATCGACATTTGCATGCATTCATAAATTCATCCATCACTTCAATCCAGCTGAAAGTGAATACAAATAATCTAACCCTTTTTAAGGAAAGGTACAGAAACAAGAGAACAAAAAAAAGAACTTTATAAATCCATCTGATGCTATGCAGATGCCCGAAATAATCCCAGCAGCCCTGGTCGTAAAGTGTACACGGAGAGAACAAACTATGAATCCAAATTTGTTGGCAAATAATTTTATAAATTCCAATTAACAATATAAAATTGAAAGATTATAACTACATTACCGATGGAGTGCTTGTTATATATATAGGTATATATTTTATTGTAGCAGAATATTTATACACTATTTTCTTAGACTATATTTCACAATTTACAGAGTTATGGTATAAATCTACCTTACTACTGACAATCAATTTTTTTTTTTATTTTAAGTATAAAAGAACAATGAATTAAATATGGTTTGAAGGAAAAGCTACTCAAAAACCTTCATTAAACCAATACAAAAAAAAATTAATTAATAAAAACTATGTAAGTATAATATTATATGGTCCAGTAAGGAGTAGAAGGGTGGGCGGTGCGAATTTTTCAAACCAGGCTTTATCTTCCCAAAAAAGAAGAAAGACGACAAAAAATATATAAATAAATAAAAGTATGAATAAATAAATAAATAAATTAACAAATATATAAATTATTAACAAAAAAATTACTTAACGAATAAATAAATAAATAAATTAATAAATAAACAAATTAACAATTAAATAAATTAACACATAAATAAATTAACAAATAGATAAATAAATTAATAAATACATAAATTAAGAAATAAATTAATTAACAATTTAATAAATAAACAAATAAATTACATAAATAAATAAATTAACAAATAAAAATAAATAAATTAAAAAATAAATAAATTAATAATGAGAGAAAGAAAATGTTTTATTAATCACAAAATAAATAATTTATTAAAATTAGTATCACAGAATCAGTCTTATTATAAAAAAAAATATGTAAACTATAAAACTAGGTTTGAAATTAGAACGTTATCAGACATTACACAAGAAGTGACATAATGCTCATTAAGCTTAACAATTCTGGATGTTACCAATTCAATATTTGAAATCTCGTGAAGGTCAGCTGTTGAGAAAGACCATGGGAGGTTAAGGATCATTTCTAAAACTTTGTTTTGAGCTATTTCGAGCCTGCGGATGTGACTCGATGCACAATTCCCCCATGCCGGCGCCCCATAAAACACAATTGCTTGGAAAACTGCTTTATAACTCAAGAGTTTATTTTTGTTGCTTAATTTTGATTTACGATTTATAAAAGAATAGAGCGTTTAAATAGTTATGTTAATCTTCCTAATTACTTCTTGTATTTGCACTCTAAAAGTTATCTTTGTATCTAGGTGTACACCAAGGTATTTAACATTTGAACACCATTCGGTGCTTAAGCCATTAACATGAAGATTGTTGCTAGGCACGAAACAGGGGTTTCTTTTTCGAGTAAAAAAGATAGCCTGTGTCTTTGAAGCATTTAATTTAATCTTCCAATTGAAAAAATACTCTTGTATAACATCAAGTGCAGATTGCAAGTTCGTTTCAATATTGAAACCAATCGAATCTGATGAACAGATGCAAGTGTCATCGGCGAACATTGCTTTTTCGCAGTAAGTGAGGCATGGGAAGTCGTAGTTGAAAATAATGTATAATATTGGGCCTAAAACTGATCCCTGAGGTACACCTGCTGCAATATCGTAAGTACTAGATTACCAATTATTAATAGAAACATTGTAATTTCTTTCGGATAAAAAAGATTGAATTATTTTGATGAAGTCGATTGGAAAATTAAGTCTAGAAAGTTTATGTAATAAACCATCATGCCAAACTGTATCGAATGCCTTCTCAACGTCAAGAATGGACTGTACTATGGTGAGCCCTAAATCCAAATTGTTCGAGTGGTAATATGTTATTTCTTGTTACTTGAGAAAGAATTCTACTTTTTATTATTTGCTCAAAGCATTTGCTTAAAGAGCTTAACAAACTTATAGGCCTATAATTCGTAGGTATAATAGCACTTTTTTCAGGCTTTAAAATTGGGATAATCTTAGCTGTCTTCCATGCATTAGGAAAGTAGCATAATTTAAGACAGCAATTAAAAAGAAGCTTTGAATATTGAATTCCTGATTTTGGCAAATTCTTAAGATAAATGTTTTTAATGCAATCAAAGCCTGCGGATTTTCTTGTTCTTAGGTCTACAAGAACATTCTTGACGTCTTCAAATGTAACATCTTCCTGGGTTTCATTAGGAGCACTTAAATTAATCATATTGATTGTGTCGTTAACCATAGATTCAACTATGGTATTACAGGGAATACCACTAGTTTGGTAACTATGTTAATTAACTAATGGTTATCAAAGAAAGTTTCAGCTTTTTCGAACAGCATCTGAAAAACAAGAAATACTTAAATCTATTTCTTGTTGATTGACTGCATCAATTAATGATGAGGCATGGAAATTAGTCAACCTGGATCGCATTTCTCTTTTATATGTGTTCCAATTTGCATTTTTAATATCCAACATTTCATTACTTCTTTGCAATGGTGAGGTAAAATATCTTATTATTACTGGTAAATGATCTGAGCTTAGGTCGCTTATGGCCATAGGTTGGTTGAAAAGAATAGACATATTGCTCAAATACAAATCCAAAGTTGATAGATTTGACCTATTATTATCAGCAGGGTAATAAGTTGGATAGGGAGGATACAAAATATCAAATGGATGCCTAGAATGAAGATTAGCAAGAATGTTCCCCGTGCGTTTGCTCTTAAGCAACCCCAACTTCTGTGCCTGCAATTAAAATCACCCCCAATTAGAAATGTGTCATTAATGCTTATAAGTTTCCTCAAATCATTATTTAAATAAAAACGTTTCTCCGCATTAGCTGAACCTCCAGAAAAATAAACAGAGAATATTTTTAAAGCCGAACCATTTTCGAAAGGTATTTTAATTTCTACGTTTTGAATTATTTTAGTTTTTACAATTGGCAATAATTCATGTCGTATTGTTTTTTTCACTAACACGGCAAAACCGCTCTCCCTTCTATCATCTCTATCAAGACGATAGCAATTGTAATCTTGATTAGTTAATTTGTCGTCAAGACTTAACCAAGTTTCAGATACTAAACCTACATCAACATTATGCTTTTTAAGAAATGCAAACAATTCTATTATTTTACATCGAATGCTTCTAGCATTCCAACATATAATATTCATTGATGTTCTATTCATTATTTATTGCTACTATAGAGATACTTAATCGCTAATTGTGCAATTGTGTTGAATTGGTCTGCTTTAGTTTGGCATTTACCCAACAAAGTTATCATCTCCGCAATAAGCTTGTTGATCTATTCCATTGAAAACAAATCTGTGGTATCGGTAGCAATGTTGTTGTTTGACCAAGCACCACAATCGGTGGGAATAGGAACATGGTTAGAAACCGGTTTCACTTGCGTAGGCGCTCTGTGATTAGTTGTCAGAGGTGGGAAGTCAGACGTGTTTGGTACATATGACCGATGTATTTTTTCGACATCTTGAGTTCGATGTTTATTCTTGGAAGAAAGCTTTTCCCTCATATCGAAAAAGCTTTTGCGACTCATGTATGAGAGGTCAGTGGACTTGTGTGTTGCATTGCAGCTTGCACATTTAATCTTAGTTGATTTGCACTTACTTGTTTCGTGGTTTTCAGAGCAGGTCGCACAGTGGGTCTTAATGTGACAATTTTTTTCTCCATGCCCGAACATCTGACAATTAAAGCACTGAGTGTATTTTTGCTTTTGACGTCGTGCAAATTCCCACTTAACTTGGGTTCTGAATATAGACCGTATGTTTTTTTTAAGATCGACAAGCCTAACTGAACCACTTTCGAGGAAGACTATATAGAAAACATCAAGAAAATGTTCATGCTGTTTTTTTATTAGTTTAATATTTTTACATTTTAACCCAAGTGTGTTAAGTTCAGTTTTTAATTTTTCTATTGGCATTTCGTCGAGTCAAAAAAGAACAACTTTAAATGACCTTGCTGTCGGAAGGTCATGTGTGAAAAATTGCCAGTTTTTATTTGTTAATGCAGAACACTTTTATGATCTTCACTTCTTTCACAGCTAATTTTTATACCAACAGACATTTTCTTTATGCAATAATTATTAACTTTAATTTCATTAAACATAGAGTGAATATTTTCCGATGATTTTTGCCAAACGCATATTGAAGGGATTTTAATTTTTTTAATTATTGGTGTGGCATCTAAAACTTCTTCACATTCGATGTCATTATCAGAGTCCGGAAGACATTGCAGGGGGGTAAACCGCTCAAACTTAAGATTATGGTCGTCCGCACTCATCTTACGATTTCTGGTGTTGAAAGACAAATTAATGTCTTCAACTAAAGTTGGTGATCGATTTCGTTTATTAATGTTTATGACTTAGGATGTACCGCACAGAAAAACGTCTGATTAGATCAGACAGTCGATTAGTACTGATGGAGTGCTTGTTCAATTAATCAATCATGTTGTTAAATTAGAAAAACATTATTTAAGGAATCCAAATATGTTTTTTTCAGACAGACATACCAAAAGCACACACTAATTATTATTCTGGACTGCAAATGAATTTATGTTTTTTCAAAATATTCTCCACAAAGATCAAAACCAAGAAAAACGAAACTTGCATAGTAAGTATATAATATATATATATATTACCTTTAGACAAACAGAATAACTCTGTAGAGTTATGATAACAAAGTAGTAATAAAATGCTTAGTTATAATATTAAAATTGAAAAGTATGTCTTATTATACCATATTTTATTATTTATATTATTAAGATCAGCAGGTGGCAATTAGGACATTTTATCTTCAAACTAGACTCCTTACTTAAAAGAACTTAAAAACTTTTATTCGGACGACAAGGTTAGAAAGCCGAAAAGCCATCAAATCACTTGGTGCTGTTTCCACACACTCTATAACTACCCGCATGTTGGGCGTTGTAGGACGCGGGAAGTAACTGATTGGCGTCAACATGGCGACGTCCAGTGATGCAACGCATTGTACACGTCAATTGTGCTTTTACCTCCATGTGGTAACCATCGGGTACTGGTCTCGTTCACCCGAACTTGACTTGCTAAACTAATAAGCGCGAGTGTTGAACAAAAGACAAAAATAGCAACACTATAATCTTCTGTCGGAAATAACTGGCTGTATAATTCGGCTGAAGTCTTGGACGAGCCTATCAGAAGGATGGTGTGCGGCGGATGAATTCACCACAGATAATCAATGGTGCCATCAACAGTACTGAGGACAGCAATCGAGAGGAGTGTTCCCTCTAAGGGACAGATAGGTAGAAACCAAGCCGACTGGAAGAAGCCTGTTTGTTGAGGCCCTGTTCCATCCCAGACTGTAGCGGCACCGTAAGTAAGTAAGTATAACTACCCGCAACTGCCAATCATCTCTCAGGGAAATGGCAGAACAGTTTAACATTCACCTTATTTGGACAGGAATATTTTTGAAAAATACAAAGCCGATGAGCTCGCAAGAAATGGAACCCAAATACAAATTCTACCTAAAATGGAAGAAATCGGTATGCTAATCGCTAAATATAAACTTACGTTACATAAACAAATAAACATAAGATGGTCAAATATCTTTGCTTGCCTGGTTAGCAGATGCAGATTTGGCCAGTAATAGATCCAAGACGCTCAAATAGTCTGCTATCTTTGAGCAGGAAAAATCTTGGCTTCGTAATAGCTGTCATAAATGGGCTAATTGGCAAACACGCCAAAAGACTGAGAGTATTGTATTTAGAGATGTATTTACTGTAAGTGTTTCTTGCTTTTTTATCGCAGGCTGAGGCTCGTCGCATCCTCAGTTTTACTAAAGACGCAACTAACTTTAATGTATTTGAGGTTTTTTATTCACAATTCCGATTTTTTGCACAATATTACAATAAATTTAGTTTATTTCAAAATACAATTTTAATAAATTTATCGGCCTTAGAACTGCTTTAAAAAAATTCCAAAATATAATCTTATATTAACTTGACTGAGATGCCAGGATCCACTAAGCCGTCTGAGATAGCAAACGTCTCTAAGCCACAATCTAAGATAGCAGATGTCACTAACTAACTACTTTAAACCTGGGATTCCACTGTCCTTTCAAGAACCTAAGTGTTTCAAGAGTGAAGTCTTACCAAGTACTCTAGATTGGTACTTTACTTACTAGGGTAGAACTCGATTTGATGCTGTTCGTTTACGCTTACTTATAAATATATCCGTTTGTACTGAGTGTGAACTCTAAGTTCACAGAAAAACTGGAAGCCATATTTAATACCGAACACTACTATCTGGTAGGTAAGGGTAGGTAGTAGGTACTATTGTACTAGTGCGGTGTTTGGCATGGTCGGGAAGTACTAGAATTAATGTTATATTCAGAATAGTACTATCTGGTCAGCAAATGTAGGTAGTGGGTTTATAATAATAATCGGTTATGGTGTTGTTAGCTGTAATGCTTCATTACATTACGTATGAAATTTGTACAATAATATCTGGAGTACCCGGCTACCCCAAGACCCCGTTTTGCTTTCGACTCTGGTTATTATGTTCATAAACAAAATCTTTGTCTTCGAATGCACTATGTAGTGTTTTACTTTACATTTTCCCTTACAGATTTTCAACCTTTTTTCCGTTGTAGAACTGATTAAGCAGCGTTTGAAATTCGTATCATTATTTAAAAGAATGTTAAGAATCATTCTGAATTCAATGCTTGCGAAACTAATCGGATTTAAAAATCAAATTAATTTGTTTGGCCATTTTTTATTAAATCTTCTATTATTTTCCTAACGTTTTTATAAAATAAAACGTTCTGGGGGAATTGAACGGAACACCAAGCTTTCTCTACGTTTATTCTATATATAGGCGGGAATACCGAGATCTGACATGGCTTTGTATAGCTCGTCTCTTTAAACGCTATCATATTCGAATTTAAGATCATTAAATTTAGATGGTGTGTATCAATATGAATTCTGAATTTCATGGGTCATTTCCAAAATATGTCAAAATGTGAAGATTTGGTCAAAGGCGGTGTTTCGAGGCTTAAAACAACAGGCTTAAATGCTACACACTATTCTATATTATGAATTTATATAATGAATAAGCCAAAATGTATGTTGTTAGAAGGGGGTATGGTTTGTTTCGTTTTTTCGTCTAGTTTTTGTATTATTTCGTTTTAGTCGTTTCGCATTTCGCTTATCCAGTATTTTAATCAAAATGTTTTTCAATTACTTTGCTTACATTTGTTTTGAAAAAAAAATCATTAGGAATTTTACTTAGTTCGTTTTAAGTTCATTCCGGTTTTTATTATTTAGTTTTTCGATTATTTAATTTCGATTTCGATTACTTCGCGAACGTGTGTTTAGTCTTAATGTTTTTTTTGTGATGTAAGGCTTAAAATGTACGCGAATAGAGCGTAAGGGGGAGCATGCTGCCCCCTGCTTTGGCCAATTATAGGATTTATTTGGGGTAGGATCGAGTTTGAGTGTATGCAAAGTTTGTTGTATAACATTTATCAAAATACATTCGGGCTAAGCCGGGATTAACCAGGATTTTAAAAAGTGAGATTATAATAAACCGAGATTTTTAATATTTTATTTAAACATAAACAAAAAATAAATGTACATATATTTTAATAAAGCCTTATATGTATTACACGCCAATGACAATAATTCTAATAACAAACAAAATGCCAAATAAACCTAGGGCGAAATAATCTTGACTTAAATAACTCATTGTACTTTTAATAGAAATGCAAAACGAGGAAAAAGGGAAATAAAGAAATTCGAAGTGAAAAAAACGAAACAACAGGCACCCGTTAGAAAGATTATTAAGTAAAAAAATAATACAGTAATATTTACAGTACATCTTAATAGCAACCACGCGTTTTAAACCTTTATATTTAAAGAAAATATTATAATTTATTGATTGAAACTCATTTTTTATGGAAAATATTAAAATCGTTGCAGCAAAGACTTTTTGAAATGATTTTATTTGTAAGATTTAAGATATCAAATTTATTGTCTACATTGTCGACAAAGTCGACCGATTATCTACGTTAAAATATAGAAAATTAAAGTATACACGTAGAGGAACAACACTGCAAGTCACCTTCAGCAGCTTTAAAGAGCTTGGCGGAAAGACCAAATGGAGTTTCAGCACCTGGATATCGGTACAAATATTTCCTGTTGACCGGGATGACGGAAATCTTGTTCACCATCCTTGAAGTCAAATTGATAATTCTGCTGAATAGCGGAAAACCTGTTTTGCCAGAGTTCAGTTCGGGACTTGCATCTTTGTTTAAATCGTTTTACCATTTAAGAAAACTTACGTGCATCGCATCTGCATTAAAAGACTCGTGATGGTGTTTCGCCTTTCTTTTTTGCATTTAGAGTTCAAGGGCAGTTATCACAGCAGCTCTAGATCTTGTCGGCAGCATTGATCTCTTTTTATCGAACCAGCGCAGTTCAGCGGATTGTTGAAGTTTCCGAACTTCCTTTTTCTGCGTGGTAGGGAGGTTACCCCGACACAGACCCACTTCGGGGATATCTCCACCATCTTCTCAAGATTTCTTAAGCGCACAATTTTTTTTTTTTTATTTAACTATATGCAGTAAGACCTAAGGCCTTTTAAATGCAACCTGAATTGCACGGCACTAGTTTGGAACAGTGGATTTGAGAACCATGTACTGACTGTCTCATTCTAACCCATGGGCGGCATCCAATTAAAATTCGAGGTATAGAAAAGAATGCGCCTATCGTGGGGCTCGAACCCACACGTTCTAGTTAGCAATCAAGCACTTTATCCACTGCGCCATTGTCATCCAATTATTCTCTGAGTGTATCTTCAATCTACATATGTAGTAATCATCCACAGAGAGTCTTCCTAAAATGTCAACGGAGTTCATCACATTGATACAATTGATGTGGAGTTGTTGATGTTTGACGTTTGTGCAGCATTTGCTTGTCACTCAGCACTGCTTGCATCCAATTTGAATACCCGCTCCCGCATCATCTTCATATCACAGAAGTTACCTGCATATAGGTAGTTGATGTAGACTGCAAACCACTTTTAACCGAATTGATTTAGCAGATTTTTCCATCATTAAGCGAAAATTGAACGAAACAATTTCCTTCACATCTTTGATGAGCCACATATAATGTAGGTGTGTATCTGAAAAGAAACCTGAAAACCATGAGTGCCCGCCGACAACGCAGTCCAGTCCAGTCTAGTCCGCACGCGAAAAGTACAAATTCAAAAATTATTCCATTGGTACTTATTAGGAAATTCTCGATTCTAGGTACACTCCTAACTTGGGATTCCTTTACCACACTCCAAGGTGGCCGCATGACAGGCGTGCGTTGTGCATATGGCGAACTGATACGTGGAACTATTGCAACTAAGCCTACCTCCCCCTGGCTTCATTGTATGTATGTATGGACTACTTGGCAAGATTACCATTCATTGCCTTCCATGCCTGGTTGCTGATTGTTGATGTCTTCATAACGATCCTGCGTGACTCACTCGTCGCTCAAAGTCACTGCAATGGGACAGAATCCGTCAACGGAATGCAACATGGCCAATTGATATCCGTGCAGTACAAAATAACGCTAAAAAAGGAGTTCGTTATTTCTGTAATGAACGATTTTCCATTTACAATTTACAATGACGAAGAAGATGATGACAAAGACGAAGACGGTAGACAGAGTATACGGTTTTCAGGTTCCATGGATGTAGTTAGGTATAGCAGAGCTGCATTTACGGGCCTCATTTCTCGCAATGGTACTATTAAATTTTCCGCGGGATTGAATTGTTGTTGTCTGATTGCCTGGCAAGTCGAATCTATCCACCATTATTCGAGTGGCGATGTCAATGTTTGGTGCAGGCAGATCTTTAGCTCAACTTCGCCCTGATGTGCGCTCTTTCTCCTCCAGCCTGCCGTGTCATGCATTTTGATCCTTTTTCGAATTCGAATTGGAGAAGATGTCTGATTGCAGTTTAAATGGTAATTTTGTGCGAATACGGATTGTTAGGTATATAGGTACTTCGCATGAGCTGGAGCTGGAGATGAGATTGACGAGGATGTGAATCAAGATGCGTTTCATCCCAATCAAAATTTAATAAATATTTAATTTTATTTATTTTTGCTGTATTCCATGGGATCAACGCATTGTCGTCGGCAAGGAATTGGTAATATTTTATTATCCCTGATGTATCGATATAGCCTTTACATGCCAATGATGTTGCTATGATGTGAAAGACTCAGAAGAGGATGTCGTGGAAAATTAATTCCAATTTGTTATGAATTGAAATTGAAGATGGATTTATAAAGTTTTGACATTTTTTGGGCTTGGTTGGTTGTGCTTAGGAGTTGTAAGTATGGAAATGGAGTTGTTTATGACTGGCTTGAAAAAAGGAGGTTCATTTAACATCTACCTACTGCTAAACAGCTTATAGGCATGCATCTAAACTTCTAAATCCAAATAGTTGTATGTGTCCGTGGTTTATTTAGTTTGTATCCAACGAGAACAGAGAAGTTGTCGAGGTCAAATTATGTTGAGGATTGTTTTACGACTAAAGAAATGTTTCAAATTTCTATTAAAGCATTTGGTGATCAACCCGAAGAAGAGGGAGAATATGGTCGGTGTTGGGGACGTGGAAAAACACACTTCTCCATAAAACTTATTCTAAACAGTTAAGGCAGCCATCAAGGCAATTAGAAAGCAAGTCAGAACAATCACTTTGAAAGTGCTACGAGCTTCAACTAAGGCTACACCATTGTGTTCAACCTTAGAGGAAATTGACAGCTTTACTGTGTGAAAACCGTAAAAGAAAGATGTTTAGAAATAGGTGTGAATCATAATCAAAAACCTTTATATATATTCACTTTTAGAGATTTCGAGTAAGTCGCAGGACTGATCAAATAAGGATTTCCCAAAGCTTGATCGTAAAATTCGTGTTCATTTAAGAATTTAAGTAATGACAATGTCATATGCGGCTTACTGGCAATCAGTATAGAAATATTTATGTTTGCAAAACAGTTTTGGTGGAAAAGATTAATCTTTATATTTCAAGCTTAGATATGTTCCAGTAGTGTTTTTTTGGCAGCCGGTCAGAAGCTGTTTTTGGACAATTGAAGTCATCAGCATCAAATGGTTCTCGCATCCAATTAGATTTGATTGGTCGGAGGTCACGAAGGTGTAATAATGGGTTATCCATTTTGCGGTTTCAAAAGTAAACGTAAATAAAACACATATAAGATATTTTTTTTATAAAGTTTGAACGTTGACTTTATGTGTGAAACACTACATCACATAAATGACCACCTCGCGTCGACAACTTTTTGACACATATTGGGCGGTATCTTAGCCATAACTTGACGAATGTTGGTTTTCAAGTGCTCAAGAGTTAAAGGTTTATCGGCATAAACACGGTCTTGCGCGCAGCCCCACAAAAAAAGTTATATATTTATATATATATAAAGGGTTTTCCAATAAGAGGTGTTATTTTGATATTCAAAGAAAAATGGCATTTTGGAGATAAATGATCGGATGTTTATTTCATTATAAAGAGGAAGGTATGCCGTTAATAATGGAACACAGCATCAGCCAAATGGCCGCCAAAACCACGCTTACAGGACCATATCCTTTTCATGAAATTTTCCATAACCAAATCGCAAAGTGGCTGCCCTATGTCATCGATAGCCTCACGAATTTCATCTTTGAGGTCTTGAATCGACGCTGGGCTGTTGGCGTAGACCTTATCTTTCACGTGGCCCCAAAGGAAGAAGTCGCAAGGTGTTAAATCACAAGATCTCGGTGGCCAATTGTGATCACCTCTTCGAGAGATAACACGGTCCGGAAACTTTTCCCGTAAAAGATCGATGGTTTCATTGCTTGTGTGGCACGTAGCGCCGTCTTATTGAAAGTAAACGTTGTCCAGATCAATACCATCCAATTCAGGCCATACAAAATCATTAATCATCTCTCGATAGCGCAATCCATTGACCGTAACTGTTGCTCCAGCCTCATTTTCGAAAAAGTAAGGTCCAATGACCCCGCGGGAAAATAAACCGCACCAAACAGTCACGCGTTGAGGATGGAGAGGCTTTTCAACAATAACTCTTGGGTTTCCGAGCCCCAGATGCGAAAGTTTTGCTTGTTGACGTAGCCTCCGAGGTGGAAATGGGCCTCATCAGTCAAGATGATTTTTCGATGAAATTCCGGTTCATTTCATGCATTTCAAGGACCCAATCAGCAAAGACACGACGTTGTTGATGATCAGCCGGCTTGAGTTCTTGTGTTAACTGAACTTTATAAGCCTTAAGACCCAAGTCTTTATGCAAAATACGGTTTAATGACGTTTGTGGAATGCCTAATTCCAAAGAACGACGAGGAATGGACAAACCTGGGTTTTCTTCAACCCTTTAGGCTACAACAGCAATATTCTCAGTTGTTCTTGAGCGACGTGCACGGGTTTTATTCTTCATATCACTAGCTTGTCCCAACAGCTCGAATTTGTCTACCAATTTCTGTATTGCGGTCCGACAAGGTGCTTCACGACGACCCAAAAATGTTTTAGTTTTACGAACCGTCTCTGCCAAATTTTCACCATTTTTATAGTGAATTTTAATAATTTCAATGCGTTGTTGAAGCGTGTATCGTTCCATTTTTATTAATAGCGTAGTTTCTACTTGTCAAATGTCAAAAAATGACAGCTTCAAAAGTGACAGCTACCGAAATAGCGGGCTATTCAAAATAACACCTCTTATTGGAAAACCCGTTATAATATATATATTTTGCGGTTTCCAAAGTATATGGCTGGAATTCGACATCTGTCAAACAAAGTTGTTAAACCAATTTTTTTTTTCAGTTGAAAGTCTGATATTTAGAAAATGGATCGCATAACTATCGCACAACGCATAAAAATTGTTAAAACCTACTACAAAAATGGTGATTCTGCCACAGCCACATATGTGCATCATCGTTTTGCTCGTAGATACGTCGAATGGGTGCTTGAACAACAGGCGGTGGACGGCGATTTTTCGAAAAAAAATTTCTTCAGCGACGAAGCACATTTCTCACTCGGTGGGTATGTTAATAAACAAAATTGTTGTGTTTGGGGTTCTGAGAATCCTCAAGTAATTGAAGAGAGGCTATTACTTCCACAAAAAGTCACTGTTTGGGGCGCTCTTTGGTCCGGAGGTGTGATTGGACCTTACTTCTTCGAAAACGACGATGGAACGACTCTCACCGTCAATTTGCAGCATTATGGTCATATGATAACCGACTTTTGTTTGCCTGATATTGAAGAATACGACTTGGAGAATATGTGATTTCAACAAGATGGTGCCACATGCCACACAATTCGAGCGAATATGGCTTTATTGGAAGAGACATTTCCTGGCCGCGTAATTTCTCCAGCCTAGCGGACAACTTTTTGAATCAAGGTAAAAAGCTTTATGTATTCTTCATCGATTTTAAAGCGGCTTTTGACACAATCGATCGAGGTGCGTTGTTGTACAAACTATATAGTCTGGGTTTATCACTGAAGTTTGGACGCGTTCTTGAAGGTCTCTACAAAGGAACAAATGCTGCAGTATGGACGGAAACAGAACTCTCTGATTGGTTCGCAACCACAACAGGAGTGAGGCAAGGTTGTACACTAAGCCCCACCTTGTTTGCGCTCTTCATAGATGACCTTGTAGATTATCTTCCTGGTGGAGTTGAGTTCGCTGGAGTGCATATTAAAGCACTGTTGTTTGCTGATGATGTAGTCATGTTTGCGTATTCCCCAGAAATACTACAGCTCATGATAAACAAAGCATATCATTACTGTAAGCTATGGAACCTCATAGTTAACATCGAAAAATCAAAGGTGATGATATTTAAAAAGGGTGTTATGCGTAATGCGGTAAATGAAAAATGGGATTACAATGGAGAAAACATAGAATGCGTAAACGAATACAGGTATCTTGGCATTAATATAACAAAAAAACTTAAATATGGAGAAACATTTTCAGGAGAAACTGCAAACGGCGAAAAATGGTATCAATATATCTTGGAAAAGAATATTTAACAATAAAAATATATCGAACAGTTGTAAACAGTTGTGTTTGAGGCAGTAGCTGGGAGTATACTTTTGTATGGTGCGCAAGTATGGGGATGTAGAAAGTTCAACACGGTTGGAAAACTGCTAACATTTTATGTAAAGAGAATTTTTCACTTACCTCAGAACACGCCAAACTACGTTATTATGCTTGAAACAGGAATCTCGCCTCTATTTATAAAAACATTAAAGCTCCAAGCGGATTATTTACTAAACGTCTTCAAAATGGATTAATCGCGGCTCGTTAGAAAAGTAGCTATTAAAGCTATACAAGATCGTAATAGCTGGTACAGAGAGTGGTTATGTCTTGCAGAAGGATGTCATACACATTTTAATTTAAATATAGAAGATTTATCAAACAGTAAGGCCCTCTTTTATGCCGTCATATCAAGGGTTGATGAAAGATGTAGACCTGAATATATAGCTGAAGCTTCTGGCTCCATATTCAGAACAAAGTACAATAGGCTAAATCATAACCTGGTTGAAAACAACTACTTTTGTGATTCCTATAATGCACACGTTATTGCTACAATGGTAAGACTTCGTAGTGAACAACTCAATCTGAACTACATTCCACACAGGCCTGACTTACCAATGGAGTGTAATATGTGCAACTTGGCGGAAAGAGAAGATGTTATTCACTTTATTGGAAGATGTGCCATTCTCAGTGAAATTAGAAGAGACATATTTGGAAGTGACATTTTATCGGAGGAACAAGTTGATCGTATGTTGAACGAAATGGATGTAGTCAAACTCTACGATTACTGCAAAATAGCACAAATAGGTATACGACTGCAATAATGAATAAAAACCTTTGATTTCTCTTTTATTAATTGTTTTAAATTAAATTGTTTAATTTCACAATATTTTTAAATGGCTTAATACATAAATTGTTCTGAATTGTCAATCTGGCAGACGGCAAATGCCATGCTAAAATATTTTTTTGTTTATATAATTATGTAAATGTAAATTAAAATGTATTGCAATAAAAATTTGTATCTATCTATCTATCTATTTATCTATCTGATAGACGATGGAACTATAACTGAAGCATTAACATCGTTAGAACAATTGTTCATGTCTTTCATTTTTTTAATCGCAATTTTTGTAAACAAAGTTCTATAATGACATAGTTGCATGCCTTCCATTAAAATATTCAACCATAATACTCGCGCTTCTAGGAATGCCCTTGAGTCCATTCTCAGAAATTCTGTCATGTACAAAGATTCTTTATTTAGCCGTACAACACGAATGTGCAATGTCTTACCCGGCCCTATGACTTTTCCTCCTTTTTGTCAGCATTGTTTCAACCTAAAAAATGTGTATAGTATACATAGTTCTTGTTAAAAGAATCAAGAGCAGATTCCAAAAAATATTTGAAACATTTTTGTATTACTCTAACTGTTGGACATAGTTACTTCAAAAACTTTTCACTCCTCACTTTTCTAAGAAAGTAAATGGGCACTGTAAATATTTTGAAGTGTCTCTGTGGAGCCGCTAGTTCTTTAAGCACTGTTGATAACATTTTGGGATCTACTTTTGATAAATTAAAAAGTTTCTAGGCATTAAGCCTTTTGTATACAGAAGCTGTAGGTATTTAAAAATCACTCATGAAATACACATACTGATTCCGCTCTAAATCAGAATCAGTTCGAAAATAATTCAGATACCTGAATGGACTGGGATTCGAGTCGACTTACGCGTATGTAAATTTCACCGCTTGGCGGTCATTTAGAAATTCCAAAAATTAAGATCAAAAATACCTATCAGAATCAGATCCCAAAATTACATGTATGTATGTAAATACTTCTGAACCTCAAAAGATAAAAATTAAAAATCCAAATCCATACATATGTTACCTCTTGAAAACCTGCCATCAATTAGAATTAGTATTTGGAAAATTAAAAAACAAATAGCATTTCCTCAAGCTGCAAACATAGACACAAAATCAAAAAAATTATTAAGTTGTAATGTATTTATTGGTCAAACACCGAAAAAAATTATACTTACCACTAACTACTCTTTAAACAAATAAAAATAATTTCCCAAAACATCAAAACACAATGAGAAGCCCCGAAATTAAATTTCACCATATATCTATGAATGTCCTTAAAAACCCATCACCGAAACACACCAAACTACTTGACAAACTTGCATTAGCCTACAAGCTATCCCTAGAAACCAATGTAAAACGCCAAACATCAAACGTACCCAAAAGTGCTACACCATGTTAACATAAGTGCTGACTTTGGTATATTAGCGCAAAAGGATATAAATGTAAGTGCGCTCGCATGTACGAGTACATCAATTGATGCGCAAAGTGTTTCCATAACAAAGGATTCCGAAATGTAATGTCTACCGTCAAATCGGTCATAAATATTCCGATCAATCAGTCCTTCGACATATAGGTTAGGTACCTGTCGAATCTATACCTACACAAACTAGGTGCGTTTTCCATAAGGACGACCTCCTTGATGGTTGGTGTCCTCTTACACACGACACACATAAGTCCGGGTCCTGACGAAAAGAATTTTGCAAACAAAAGATAAGCCTTGATTGTCGATGGATATACAAAACAAAACTTTCTTTCTTTTTTTCCCACAGCTGTAGCCGACAAAAGGAGTTTTTTTTTTGTATTTTGTTGGTTTGTTGTGAAACCCTCATATATAAGTTGCAGGATGTTTATTTGTTTATCTTATTCGCCTAATGGGTTTCGTGTTGTTCTTGTGGATTTGCATGCATTCGGAAACACACCGCAGCGCAGCCAGTAACTTCTGCTAATTTTTCAAGGTGCCAATTGATTCGTGAATGGTGAGACTCATTAACATTTTTGTATTTTTTGTTGATATTTCACCCGATATCCGCCGACTTATTAATTAGTCAAATTAAAAATACATGTTGCCAAAAATAAAATCATTATTCGAAGTCGGACCATCGCGTGTTATGAGCTGATTATTATTATTAAACTCCAAAATTATGAATGTTTGTTTGGCTTCTAAAGGCTGCAATAATTGTTTTTTTTTGTGCTGAAATAAAAAAAAAAAAAAATACGGAAGCATGTGTCTATAAAAAATAATTTACACAGTTTGGTTAGGTTGTATTGAAAGGGGATTATAAGTTTAGTGACCTCTCAGTTATGCTTTTCTAAAAAATAAATAAATTTTGTGCCGGTATAGCTCGTGGAGAACCAGAGGCCTGGTGGCCTAGAGGATCATTTCTGGTTGCGTGTTTTTAATCGGCAGGAATGGCGGGGACATATACAAACAAGACTTAGCAATTAAAACGGTTAAGAACAACAAGACCGCAGAGTTCTACAAATGTTGAAGTAATGTGCTTGCGTAAAATCATTAACTAAGCTTGGGTTGAACAAAGCATGTTTAAGGAACAGTTAATCAACTCCATATGCACCATCTGTGAAACAAGATATCCTATGACCGGTATAATTACCCATCGTACTGGGCGCGCTGTTCTGTTACACTTTAGTAAATATTTAACAAGTATGGTATGGTTTGCAGTCCCGAAGATCGACAGTATACCAAATAACTGATGTAAATTCGGACTGATCCAGCGAATTTCAAATCAGCTTTAAAGCCGCTGATAACGTTCGTCTTCAGGAATACAAATTCCGTATTGGTAAGATAAAATTCTCCGAAATGAAAGGAATCACCTTTGAGAGTTGAGTTCACAGACGGCGAGCGGTGTAGAAGACGCGTATCGTAGGCTCATTATGTGATTGATTAGGATGAATATCTAGTCCACAACGTCAAAAAAAAAACATGGCGGCTACAGTAGCTCCACCAAACTGTAGCTTATTGAGGTTTTTGCTGAGTAAAACAAACAATCAGCGTGTCAACCAGAATAGCTAACTTTGCAAGTCAAGCTGCCAACACCCTAGACTTATTTCTTAACCCCCTGAATAGATAGATATATAAGAATATTATCTGCTTTAGACTGGACACATTATACCACTTTGTGTTAAAGTCCAAATTTCTCATGCCAACATATTTCAGTAAAAGAAAAAAACCGTAAGAGTACCATTTGACAACACAAGAAAGCAAACTGCATTGCTTGGTTAGAGTTGTAAAGAGACTATTATTGCTATATAAGTAAGTTTCCGTAAATCTGATGCACTGAGGAAAAACCGGAGTAAGTTAAACGTTCAACCATATTCAGCGAACTAAATTTTTGCTTACTACAATGTTTGCATACTACAATGTGTAATTAGTAAGGCAGCAAAAATGTTACATCACGTCGTTTGTAAAACATACGAAACACTATTTTGTCTTGGCCTCCAACACTGGTATTCAATGTCACTATACTTATCCTTGTAAGGGTGAGAACGCAAACTTGGTTGATTCGATGCTGCCATATGTGTCTTGTGGAGTTTCTAGAATTCTAAGAAAACTTGATGACCATAAATCTGGCACGCACATTATCCTTCCCATGGTTATGAAGAGGTGTTCTTTCAAAGCTTGTAAAACATCTACGTTTTTTTTCATCTGTCCTATTGAACAGGTTTCTTTCCGGGAGAATAGAAGACAGTATTTGCCTAGTTTGCTTCCAAAATAGGTAAATATTCTTCCTTATCAAACAATCTGCAATTGCACTTATCTACGTACCTTCTTTCCAAGGTCTTGGAAACGCTTATTAGTCATCTTGTCTAAAGCTCCTTTTAGAAGAAATAGGTCAACTGGTAATCGGGTGATATATCACCGGTAGAAGCACCAACTTTTCCATTGTTTCGAAGAAAGTCATATTATTTAACTTGATATTTGCATGGCAACAAACTCTCTTTTACATAAAAACTTCTTTTTTGCTGGATTAAAAATTGCTCGTATGCCCCAGATCCTTATTTTGCTTCCGACCCTATAATCTCTTATTCATTAATAAATCTCTTATCTGGAACTTACTATCCACTGAATTGTATTGCTGGCAACAGTGTCTTCAAAATTTCCAATTTGTTTTAATTAAGAGCTTATATCAGCTTAGGATACGTTCTTAAGAAGCGATCGCGAAAGCATTACCAAAATACTGTCGCTAAGGCCAGATCCACCCCACACCCCAAAATTTTAGAATCTACTACTTATAGATGAAACCGAAAAAAGCGTATTGAATTTGGAGTTGCTCAAGATAATGTACTTGGACCCCTTCTTTTTTAATTCAATTGCTTCTGATTGTTGCCTAATGATTTGTCTGCATCTGTATATCTGTCATATACTTAGAGTATTCACTTTCTAAAATATTAGCGGTCAAGGTTAAAGCAAAAAACAATGATTTTTGATTTACACGATGTCGTAGAAAAGTATTTTTCAAACCTGGTAATATTAACCTCCAATTCATTTCCGACAACATAGACTAGTCTGATGATTGTATATAGAATTTTTGGGGCTTATCGACAGGAATTAAATTATTTTATAACTAGTTTGTTTGGAAATGTTAAGTTTTTTCTCTAATGGCGTAACTCTCATTCTGATCGTTTATACAAGATCTGAACCTGTGTTCACGAATAATAATTCTTTAACGAAAAACGGAGTTGCTTAAATTGGCGACGCAACACAAGTACTGGTCCGCTATTAATAATACAAGGCTTTATGTGATTTAACCCTCGTCTTCGTTATATGTCTCTCATTATTTTATCGCTTTTTTAATAAGTAATGTTCTAGCGAAATAGCTAGTTGCATTTCTCCCGTTAAACTATTCAACCGTAATAAACGCGCTTCCTGGTGCCTATAACACAGAACAACAAGTCAACTAGTCAACAATTACTTTAACCATGTTTGTTCAGCAAGAGAAAATCATTTCTGTAACACAATAAAAACCGTAACAAATGTCAATCGCAAAAAATTCCTTTCACTTGTTGAAGCAGTTGAACAAGTAAATCTACCAAGATGAGTATTAAAATTTCCGAAGAAAAAAGAATAAGTATTTACTGCAAATGTGACTTCTTCGATACATCGATAAACTGTCATTTTGTCAATACCATGAACATCTCCTATAACATGGTATTGAGATCTAGTTCAAAATTAATGTAAGGCGATCGATATTTTCTGCCTTACACTTACTCGTAGTGCTTTACTTTAATTAGTGGGGGAAGTTGATTTGTGGGAGAGATTCTCGGTAAGTTAGCCAACAACTTCTACGGCACACCAATTTTTTGGGGTTCTATTTCAAAGTATATTCTTTCTTTCAACACTTTTGCCTATCCTTCGCTCTTACTATCACTGTCTGATTGAGAATCAAAAAAAAAATCTTTCACAAAACTCTAGGCCACTAAATAAATTCTGAAGATCCGTCCGATGTAATCACTTAATTAAAACTACTGCCAGTGTTTATTTCTAACTTGTTGACTTTGAACTAGCCCGGAACCATCGGTTGAAATCTATCAACTATTCAACAAGTTTATTCTCTTTTTTTTCTAACTCTTGTTGTTTCCAGTTACAGAAACGGTGAAATAGTGAAATTTCCCACTTGTTGAATGAAGCCAAAACAATTGTTATAGTTCTCCTGGGCTTGTTGTCCCATGTTACACAATTTTTAAAAAGTTGTTGAATTTCACTTGTTCAACAAGCACTTTATGTATTGTGTTATAGGCCCCAGGAATGCCCTACATCTTACCCTGGAGTCCAACTTCGGCCGTACTGTCAAATACAGAGAATCTTTCTTTTGCCCTCACATTTCAATATTTTTTTTTTTAAATTTAATTATATGCCTGTAAGACCTAAGGTCTTTTAAATGCAACCTGAATTGCATGGCACTAGTTTGGCACAGTGGATTTGAGAACCAAGTATTGACTGTCTTACTTTTAACCCATGGCCGGCATCCAATTAAAATTGGAGGTATAGAAAAGAATGCGCCATTGCCACCCATAATATATTCAGAAATTCAAAACCAATGTGCATCGGTAGCTCCACTTACAGCCTTTCCTACTGTCCTAACTTTCGCACTGTGCTTGATCATTTTAAGGGTAGTCAAAACCCCTTTATTGCGCGCATTAATATACAAATAAAATGCACGACTTGGACGCACGTACTTGCTCATATGTTCGATCATATTATATGCAAAAGATTCATAATAGAAATGGCTAAATGTATTTTCAAAGTCGTTTTTCGTTTTATATATATAAATTCGTAAAAATTGGTATGAACATTTTAAATATTTAATAATATAAATTTAAGAACAAAATTTCAGAAAAAAATCGTCCACCCGTTTTCGAAATATTGAATTTTCAAAAAAAACTATTTTTCGAAAATTTGGAAATGCAGTATTACTTAAAATTTGAAGGAGCTCGCGCATAAAATTTTCGATCAAAATCCGTTGAGCCGTTTATGAGAAAGTCGAAAATCACTAAAATCTTTGTATGGCAAGTACCGTTAATAACAAAATATTAAAAAAAAAAATTGGTAGCCAAAATTGAGACCATACACAAAGTAGTTCACACAACAATTTTTATCAAAATCGATTGAGCCGTTTTGAGAAAATTAATATGGTAGAAAAATGTGTATGGCGAGTACCGTTATTTTTGGGGCTAAAGCAACGGTTCAAAAATCTGTTTTGGACAATCACCTAAGACGCCTAAGTACCAACTTTGAACAAAATCGGTCCGGGCGTTTAGGCTGTGGATCGTTCTACAGACAGACAGACAGACTGGCAGAAGAAATTGCGGGACCCACTTTTTTGGTGTTTCTGTCATCGTAATTTTTGTTTCCAAATGCAAAACTTGCCTTATAGTATCTATATCGCAAGTAAAAAGTATAGGACTGGAATTCAAATAGGTTAGCTCAGTCCTTTATTAGGCAGACGCTTATGAAAAAAAAACACTATTGTATTGACGCTTCCTGCTTGCTTCTCTAAGCCTAAGCTTATACAAACCTATCTTCGCTTAACAATGCATCAACAGCGAAAAGCCGGTATTGCACATATTTAAATTGTAAAAGATATGCTTAAGCTTACTCTCGTTTAAGAAGAAGAAATTGCGAAAAGATTTGCAAAATTGAAACCTCACAGGGCGACAGCACTTCTTCGAAATCTTTGATTGCTCTTAGGTAAGACCAAATTTAAATGTTAATGTTGTCTTTATGTTTAGTCTTTTTTTTTTAGGCGGCAAAATTTCCAGGCTCGGATCGACATACACAAATACCTGCAATTTTTTATTTGGAAGAAGCTTAGCAAATCATATTTCAATATTTATTCCAACCCATCACATCAAATTGTCATTCAATATCCATTGTGTAAATTATCCATCATTAATGTAGCAACCATGTGGCTCTGTCGAATTTAAATTTAGTCGCAAGCAAAGGCTAATTGACGACACGATGACGGGTTACATTTTTAGGCATTTATTGCCGCATATGAGAAACTTAAGAAGAAAAATACTCTCGTTCCAACGAGCGTGCCATAAAAGAGCACCCAGGTGCAAAGTATCAAACAAAACAAAATTAATAGTTTAACCCTAAAATTATGATCTCTCTATAATTATCAAGTAATCGAGCCTGATGCCAAGCAGCACAACTGCGCGGTGACATTTTGTTGAATTGCCTTGAAACAAGAGTTAAATAAATTGGAACAAGATCACAGGCACCCCTTCGTGCGTCGTCGGTCGGCCGTGCTTGTGCACATTTTTATTCTGGCCTTTTTTTAACAGCCCAAAAATGACTTTGGGTTAATTAACGACCCAATAACTTTTTTTGGTATTATATTTCCTTAACCGGTAGTGAGGGAAAATAGGTAACAGGGTTTGATCCTAATCGAAGGAATTAGGATCCTTGTATATTCTGGGAAATTTTCGGTTCTTTGGCTACTGGTCGAGGGTAATAAATTTTTTGTTCAACCCACAAGCATTGCTGTCAACAAAGTTTGGCCCATGGAGAGAGTCTTTCCTTTCAAGGAATAATTAAGCCTGCAACTGTGTTTTGTCTATTTGTTCTAAGGAAAAAGGGATACAACATTTAAGAAAAGGGATGCAATAATTTTGGGAAACATTTGGAATCTTGAAACAACAGACTTAGGTACATCTTTCGTGTTAATTTATTTTGTACTTATTTTTTACGAATCGATAACCGCAGCCTTAAGGGTGTGGACTGCAGAAAATTTTCCCCGCATGTGCTACCTGAGAGAGACGGAGTGTGTGTCCGTCCATAATTCTTTTATGTCTTAATAATATTTTTTCACAGTGATCATGAACATGGTAATAATCATGACCGTGACAGTAGAAAGTTCTGTAGGTGTATCCATCTTAATTAAGACATTGAAGGAGCCAAAATGACAGAAATGGGGCGTGTGGTAGCCCAAATTAAAAATATAAGATGCTAATCTGATTGCACAAAACCGTTTATACACCGATTACTTGGAATTTTATTTAAGACAACCAGATTGTCCCTGAGAGATAATACTATAGGGTCATAACATTTTATGAGACACACGAATATTTTTTATACATTTATATGCATTCATATGTACAGGTGGAAAATTATTGTGTTATGAGCTCATATTAGCAGTGACATTTTATGTTCGCTGACATTGAATTTAAGATTGATGTGGCGCTTTGGGCTGATTGTGGATGGGCATGAGGGTCTAGTTTCGTTGATTTTAGTTAAATGGTGATTATCATCTCTATGCCTGGGATTTCGAAAATTGAAGTCATAAATTATGGATGGAGACCTAATAATTACGGAGGCTGGTTTGAAGAAGTCAGTGATAGTTGATGGATGTTTTGTACAAGGCATTTACGAAACAAAACAAATATTTAGACACTTGAGCTGTAAAAATGTTGATGTTGATGGGTTGGGTTTCTCTATTTTCAAGAGCAAATACATTCTATACGTTTTAATCGATGAAAAATGATTTGTATTTATTTTGACACAAATATTTTATATTCTTGCAGCTTGACGTGTTCTTTATTTTATTTTGGTTCTAATATTTTAAGATACGGCAGATCTGATATGGAATGGCCTTATTAAGGCTACTAGCACTAGGACTTCTGAAAATATATACAAGCGTGCAGGTGATCATAAATATGTGCGAACAATACATGAAATAAAGTCAACTTGCCTCGGCGAAGTCCCTAAACCCTAACCAAAACTGATGTACATCAAGGAACCGTCTTGAGGTCTTTGCTATTTATAAGTATGAAATTGTTTCTGTATTTGGTTAATTAAGATGGCGCTAGAGTACATTGTTTTTAGCTACCTCGAGTTTTACACACCAAGTTATTTGAAGTCTCCTCCCCCTCCACTTACATACGACACCAGAGTCTTGGTCTTCTTCTACTGCACGTGCGTCATCCGGCTGGGTTGGATTCGAAGGCTTTCGGGGCTATAACATCAGCTAGAAATGACCCAGACTTTTCAGTCGGTACTATTTCACTCTTTTGGCTTGGTATACAGTCCGTAGAGATCGCTGATATTAGCTGCGTTTTATTATCTACGGGTCTGGGTCTAGGTTATTTTTGAACACGTATTACAAAAACAACACGAAATCCAGGTTTCTATCGGGGTTTCTATCTGGGTTTGCAATTATTAGTATTAAATTCAGTGAACGGAGGATACATATCAGTACATAACCCAGATCGTTTTATTTTTACGGGGTGAACCATATGGGTTATTGGCGATAATAAAACACGGCTATTTCCATTCACCATAAATCATTCGTAGGATTTTCCTTCCAAAATAACCTAAAGCATTCTCATCAACGCTTGACAAGGTCTATGTTTTCGCATCATAAATCAGAATTAGGATTATAATTTTCTAGTAAATGGGGATACTTAAGTTAGTCGATATAGGGCCTTGCTAGTCAATTGCCTTCTTATCCCAAGAAACAGCAAGGTAATAAAAATTATTCTTCATCTGATATGCTGGTATATCGTTTTTTGATTTTATTCCAGAGTTTATGTATATGCAAAATCCTTAACAAGGTATGTAGAAATGGCAGCCACGAGGACTCTGTCAGAATTAGCACCGTGTGAGTACGCCTTTTTGATGCCATACATCTTTGACCTATGTGTGAGAATAGATTTGAGAAGAGGGATTACATTGAGGTACATACCTTCCCGCAAATCATCCACCGAGCTTTGAGTTCGACAACAATATGCCATGCTAAATGCAATTTACTTTCTCTACCAGAAAAAAAACGACTATTTAGATGTCTGGATTCCCAACTAACATACCCTCCAGAGCTAAGCTCCCGAAATCTGAAAAACAATCATGTAAGCCTCTTTTAGGTCCCACACTATCCTGCGAGTTAATTTTTTGTTACGAAACTTAAATTATTCTGATAACGTTTTTTTATAAGAATTTCAGCTCTCTACAATTTTCAAATAATTTAAACCTTATACATACAAAAAATTTTACTCCTTTATAATTTAAGGTATATACAATATTTTATTACATGATTTTAATAGAAGTTGCAGTTTTCCAAATGGCATATGGACTCATAAGCTTCCTTGTCATATACCAAGACAGAGACGTAGTCGAGGTTATTAAATGGATGTGAATTATTTTTTTATTATTTTCCCTAAATGCGCCGTCGACGAACACCTTTCATCGGAAAAGAAACATTTTTATAATTTTGTAAATTAAATTTACAGAAAATGTATGATGGGTATCTACACATGAATAGCTATTTTTTAAGAAATGTAGCAAAGCTCGACGAATATTTCAAACTTCTAATGGAAAACAACTGTAATAAATTGTCATTTTTCTAGTGTCGTGCTATTATAAAAACAAATTCATGTTTTACTTTTGTAGCTGAGGTCCCCTTCCATTACTACGTCCGTGATTAAAAGTTCACTATATATGTAACTTGTTATCTCGTTCAATTTTTTTTAAATAATTCCATAATATAATGAATATTGTAATGGTATCAAATGCTACATATATGAAGCAAACGGTGCACCTGTCACCCAAAAAATTAAGTTCGAGCCCAAGAAGCCTTGGTTTGATATAGCTTGTCACTCAGCTAGGAAAAGTGCGTTTAAACACCTCAAAGCATTTAGAAAACACAATCTTGAAACCTGTAGAAATAATTTTAATGCTGCTAACAAAAGATACAGTAATTTATGTTAATCTAAGAAGAAAGCTTACTTCCAAAACTTAGTAAATAGTTTAAAAAATGTTAATTCAGCCCGAGAGTGGTGGAAGATGGCCAGAAAGATACGAGGCGTCATGTCAGTTTCAACATGCCAACATTCTTATCAGCTACTGAATTCAGCATATTTTTTTCAAAAGTTGCTGTCACTATTGCCAAACCATGTTGCTAACAGTTCCTGTTCACCTCAAGTACTAACACCTCAGTTGGACCGCACAATAGAGCTTGAAGAAGTTTATTCTGCAATATCCTCGTCTAAAGATCATAAAGCCCCAGGTATGGATGGAATTCCATTCGAATTTTATAAAAATGCAAGCACATCTCTAGTCACTGAAATTCATAAACTATTTGTTAAAATATTTGAAACTGCAACTGTCCCAGGCTCATTTAAAAAATCAATTATATATCCCCTGTTTAAGAAAGGAGATGTAAACTTGGTATCTAATTATAGAGGACTGTCCTTCCTTGACACGCTTTATAAGTTATTTACCACTGTTCTTCTAAGTAGACTAACGACTTGGTTAGAAGAAAACAAAATAATAAATGAATTTCAGGCTGCTTATAGATCTAACTATTCTACTGTTGATCAGGTTTATAACCTACCCTGCCTCGTACAACTTCAACTCAATCAAAAAAAGAAACTATATGCGTTTGTTATAGATCTTAAAGGTGCTTTTGATAACATTAACATAAATGCATTATTTAACAAACTTTCTGCTTCAGTAATCTCTACGAAACTGATAACTATTATCAAAGAACTTTACATGAATACTCGTACATCTGCTGCGGTTTGGGATGGTCAAGGCTTGTCAGATTTCTTCTGCACCGAAAAAGGAGTCAAACAAGGTTGTGTCTTGAGTGCACTGCTTTTCGTTCTGTATTTAAATGATCTGCACGTTAATCTACCCTTTGGGTTAACTATTAATGGTCGCCGAATTAACGGCCTATTATATGCCGACAACATTGTGTTGCTTTCCGATAATCCTTCCAAGCTACAAGAACTTATTGACAGCTTTAAATTATACTGCATCAAGTGGAATCTTGAAGTAAATCTTGGAAAATCTGAAATAGTCATTTTTCGAAACGGAGGACGTAGAGCTGCGTGTGAGAAATGGTTTTTCAACGGCACGAAGATTACTGTATCAAACCATTATAAATATCTGGGAGTTGTTTTCAACTACAATATGTCTTGGAACGAACATTTAAATAATAGACTTTCATCCTCAAAAAATTCCATAAACGCTACATGGTCCAAGCTGCTTAGCAGTTCAACACTCAACAAAATTTAAAATTCACGATGCTGCAACGAGATCTATAATGTTGTCCTGTGCTCAAGTTTGGGGATATAGAGAACACACACAAGTTGAAAAGTTGCAACGATTTTTCATTAAAAGATATTTTCTCCTACCAGAAACAACACCAAACTATGCCTTACATATTGAAACTGGACTTCCTAAAGCTTTTTTAATGACCCTAGACTTTCATTTTTCTTTTATACGGAAAACACGGCATCTTCCAAACAGCAGGCTACCAAGAATCTTGTCAGAAGCTATACTTAGTAAGAAGATATTCTGGGCCAAGGAATGGCTGGATCTTTTTCATTTCACGTCAATGGACTTTTCTTTCACCACAAATTTAAATGAATGGCAAGAACTGCATAAGATCCTCTTGTCTAAGCTGAAGAAAAACATTGGAATAGTTTTATCAGCAACGCCAATCAGTCTCAATTCCATGATGATTACTGTAATCTGCTTTACTCTGAAGTACCTTGACTCAAACCCTCGAGATATGATTTCCCTTATCCTAAAAACTCGCTGTGAACTTCTAAGTCTAAACGTCCAACTTCGTTGGAATCTTCCCAATCTTCAAAATGTATAGAAGGAAAATCACGAAACAGGGGTAACTACGAGTAGTTTATTCATAAGCAAATTATATATGATGAAAAAGAGAATGAACAGTAAGCTGTGAAATCACTGGTTGACTTAGAATTGCTTATTCAGCAGGTGAAAAATGGCATGAATGCTCATCCGTTAATTCACTTGGTTAATGTAACTCGTTAATTCGCATATGAATTTTATATGATGAAAAATGCCATGAATGTTCAATTATGAAATCACTAGGTAAAGCCCATATGATACCTACTTCTTTCCTGTCCTCATTTTGTATGCATTAAATTACATGAAAGTGTCAGTTTTCTGTGAAAGATGAAATATGTTTTTTTAAGGAAACAGAAACATTGTATATGTATAATATACCCCCAAACATCATTTTATTAATTTAATTCGACGATTATTCAATACTATAAACATTCAATTAAGAAAACAAAATAAGTTTAGCTAATAATAATTAGAATGTAGTCTTGATAAAATCTTGATGCGAAAGTAACCCTTATCAATACTTGATTCTTTTAAATTTGATCTGATGTGGGTCTTAGCAATTCATTTTATTAATTCTGCTGTGTAAGTTTTGCACTTTTAGTCGACAGCATTACGTATTCAGTAGGTATAATGCGCTAAAAGAAATATTGGCATTTTTAAATTTTGGTTGGAATAAAGTCGAAGAAATACCCACCAGTCGCCAAATATCTTAAGGTTAATAATTGAAACCTTTCAGCTGGCCCAATTCAATTTCTGAACAAAAAAAATACATTTTGATAAAAAATATAAACTTTTGTTGCTGTGTTAAATGATGATAATGATCGCGAACAAAACTGGAATTTCTGATTTATATGTTTTTTCACTTTCTCAAAAAAAAAAAAAAAAAACACGAACTCATGTCATGACCAGCGAAGACTGACTACTGAGCGCATTTCTGGATGCAGGTAGAAAAAGGCAATGTTCATCACTCTTCCCGTGGCAGATAAAACCTCTTTTTTTTAAGGCTTTTTTGTTTGCATTTTTATTTTGTTCTCTGGAGGAAAACAAAGCAACCACTGCACCGCAGAGAACCAAACATTATTTGCGAACTCATGAACCTATACATTACTCTTCATCAGTAGAATCATCGTTTATGATTTTGTAACTGAAAATGTAGTGAATTTTAGGCATTCAATTAATTTGAATTTAGTTAACTGATGAAAAAATGCGCAACCGTTTTCTTATAAAATCAAAACATACTACTCATCGATGGAAATAGTCGATGAATCCATTGATGAATTCACCAAAAAAAAAATTCATTAATATCGAAATTTCCTACTGGGTAGTCATGATATATACACGCAAAAACTTTAAATGAGTTTGCTTCTTTCAAAAAAAAAACTTTAATGAGAAAGATATAATTTTGTTAAGGTTTATTCTTTTTTCTCTTCTCTTTTTCTCTGTTCTCTTTTAGCAACTACCATTGCAAGAAACGCTTTCTAACAACAAGGTTTAGCCGAGCTTTATTAGAGTCATATAAGAATAATTTTTTCATTATTCTATATCTATAGTATAGAGAGGCTCTCATAACTTGGCAATTTAACTCTTTTAGCAGTATTATAATAATCTAGAAGAATTCTTCAAGGTACGTTTTGGCACCCTTAAATTAGTCTCATTAAGGTATTGGAGAATGTTATGAGAGGATAAATGTTACTTGGGTTTTCAATGAGCCTACACGTGCACTTCATTAGTATGAATACAGAAGCTATGGAAGTTCATTTCGCCATTTCGTCGAGTTAAGAAATGAGATGAAGCTTTTAATGTTCAATCCAGAAAGTTGAAATCGCTAAATAGCTTTTGGCTGGTATGTATCGATATGAATATCCTGTTTTTTTTTAAGTTCTGCCGTAATGCGATTATTTGGTCGATCTTATGTCCTAATGCCACTGCTTGGACCTATACGATTGTTGAAGAAGGCTGTCAGGCTTAATAATAGTTCGGAAGTTAAGGAAATTGGTGAGTTAGTAATTATTGTAGTTTAGTGTTCGCGGATCGGGCAAATGATTCTGAAGTTCACCATTCATCGGTAATACTTTCCTCCGACGATACTTCTAAGATGAGTCGGTGCTTATAGGTATACCTTCACAAGGCATCGCCAGCTGCATTGAGCAATTCGGCAGTTAGGCAAATTTACATAACTAGCTCCACTTTCCCCAGATCGCGTTGGCTGAATTTTTGGCCTGCGTCCTCCAAGTTGAATGATTCCTCATAATACATCGTGACACTTGGTTTAAAGTAAGATTACTGAAACCCAGAAAGTCCAAAGCGGCATCGCTTATGCGACTTCATGGTAACGATACCTGGTCTTCAATACTTGATGTTGGTAGAATATATGACTTCTCAGGTGGTTAGTAGAGGCTCGAACAGAAAAGGACCTCTCAATCTCTTGTTATTTTATCCGCCGAAGGTCATCATACTGCCTCAGGTTTGTTGGCGTTCTTTTATTTGGCGTTGTTGTGGATAACAATAACTTGGATACAGCGAGATGGTAACCAGAGCATATTATAGTGTAGAAATACCTCGCGTTGATCGAAATTTTACAATTTATTGACCATTGATTTACATGCCTTTATGAAGAATCTGCGTTAAAGCTATACGCAACTTTCACCCCGCAATGAAGTCAATCAGCTTACTGCTTACGAATCCATTAGTTATGTGTATTCCAATTTTAGTGCGCTAGGATAGCTAGCGGCACTGAAGTAGTAGCCCGTAGAATTCGACTTTAGTGTCATATCATGTGCGAATACCAGGCTAATGTTGGCCAATTTATACTTTATGCGACACCTACACACTTGTGTAGTTCAAGACTTTATTATCGGATATCGGATAATTCTGTTTTGCAGAAGTCTAGGACCTTCACTAATGCGCGACTGCACTTGCTCTATTAAGGGGCTTAAAATCTATTCAACATTGCTCCAAGTTCGTTTGCGAGTTCGTCATCATTAAGCCGTCCGTAAAAAAAACCCTCAACCAGATTAATATTACATTCCCAAGAAACATCCTGAAAATTCACTATCATGACTCATGTTAGTTCAGACAGATACCTAAGTTCCACCTAACCTTTTTTTAAAGCTTATTGCACTCTATGATCTTCTAAGTCCAATGGATAAATTGAAATCCAAAATAGATGATCTTGTTTGCCATTGTTGAGCCCTCATCGCGTTGGCTCATGGAATATAGTGAGCCCTCATGTTTAATTAATTTTTTCCAAGTCGCAAGCCGATTATACTATTATTTTTTAAAGAATTATGTCGCATGGCTGATAAAATAAAACAACACCCTAGCGGAAACAAACAGCTTTAAGAAGATTCATGCCTTTTTTGTCGGTTACCTTTAAGTAAGTCTCTTTAATTACAATTAGCAAAAAAACAACACACGAATCAAAAAAAAATATATCAAACAAACCACCTCAATGATTCCGATACCTTCAAAGGAGAACCCTCTCCATAACGCCATGGTTATAAGTTCGAAATTGATCTGGCAAACTTTTCATTATCTCAATTCAACTCAAGCTAAAAATTTGTTGATGTACCCCAACCACTTCATTCCAATTCAATACCAAAAAAGCTACTTAACGACTTTTCACTTACCTCCTCAGCGCCCCTTCCTCTTCTGTGCAACATCAATTTAGGCTGATTCGGGTAAACAAATTCCCTCTATATTTGACCTACAACGTAGCAAGCTGCTGCAGAAGTTATATACACTGCTGTTGCGCGGACTCTGGTATTTACTCATCGGATTTACCATATTCCGACAAATTGAGTGGACGAATAGAAGAACCCAAGCCTTCAGAGTGGTCGTCCTGAAAATATCAATACATTATGAGCCGCCCTCTGGCTGCCGCTGAAATAACATACCTACATTCACATTGTCCATCCCGAACGTGCATATTTATCCATTTGATGCGTGTTTACTTCGATAATTTGGGATTCGTACCTAACGACGACGATGTCGATTCCCAAAAATTGCCACTCAAGGTTTCTGAGCGCTCTGTCTGAAGTGGCTAGTAACACCACATCGCCACCGCCACTCATCGTGTAAATACACAATCACCTTTGAAGATGATCTAACCGACCGACACGATGCGACGGCTAAGGTGTTCAGTCAAAAGAATCTCCGCGGAGTAAGTTTGGCGGCAGCGCTGCTGTTGACCCAAGCGATTATCAATTTACACTTCTTCTGCTCGTCGTCAATAAAGCGCGCTAAACGGTTTTGATATTATTTCCCTGTGTTTATTTTTATAATTACCAACAATCGATCGGCCGTTGGAGTTAATTTGGCTGAGCTGAGTCGATTTTAATGCGACGGTAATGTGTCTGGCGGCTCTTCGTCTTCGCCATTAAGCCCGGCTTAGAAGATATCATCGTCGAATCGATATAATGTAATTGTTCGTTCAGAACTTCAATCATAAACATAGTTGGTTTATTAGTCATCGCTCTTCTGATGAATGAATGCGGTAACGACGCTATAAGAAGTTGAGCTGTGGTTCGATATTATGTATGAATGGATCAGGTCCCAAGTGTGTTGAATGTTTACTTAAATTTTTCTGAATTGGGTTTTTGGGATGAACGGGGATATAAGGTGTCAATAATTCCGAAGAGATAATTGATGATTTACCTCAACGATCTTAAAGGTTTGTTAGATGCAATCAAGTCGAAATTAATTCATTTTGATTAATTACTTTTCATTTGAGTTCTTATCATAGAATTATGGCTGAGGAATATTTTTTCAAGAATTGACTGAATTGCTCTGACAATTCATCAACTTGTCAGAGGTCTAGGAATTAAGAGCGAAATAACTTATCGTATGCTAACAAATCTGGACAATGATTGCTTTCGGTTCTTCAGTTAATCGGGGAAATATTATTTGATTTTCCTAAATATCCTATTCGTGGCTTAATCAGTTTTTTTAGCAGCGAGTTTGGTTCCATTGCATTAATTATCGGTTGGTTCAGTGTGTACTACATGATTACCACCTGGTTGGCCTTAATCCCAAAATTGTGCGGGGGTATTCCCGAAAACCCTATTCGATTCAGAAATTCATTGGAGTCCAAAATTGTGTGATCGGTTTAAATGAATGAAATATTGGCAAGCGATTTAACAATCCATTTTTTCAATTTTTTTTTCAATTCAAATCTTCTACGTTTTAATTTTTTGGTGGCATAATGGCTTACTTTTTTTTGTAATTGGTACCAATACTCGGGAATACTTTCATTTACCAATTTGACAATCGACTCATATTGAATTAAAAGAAAGTATATGGAAACGTTGAAAGGAAAATCTTCAATACCTGCTAATAACTCCGAGAATAACTCTGGGCTAGAAATGCTTTCGACCGATGTTCTTGTCGGGAAGATGATAGTGGCTTTGGTGATGGTGTTAATTGTAATATTTTGCCCTTTTGGCTCGTATAACATACTACAGACGGTTTGTTTCGCCAAGTCGATGGATACCAAACATTGTTAAGTCGAATTACCACGTTTGGTCACTTATTTTGTCAACTATCTAAATTATACTGTGAGTAAGATATATGTGTATATGTGTAAAACTCGACTATTCACATTGTTTCTGACAAATAAAGGATCGCTCTTGATCGCGATTCCATAATAAATTTCAATCACTCGACGATCAACAAGTTTGATTGCTTATACCTATGCTGACGGAGTTCTACGAAACTGTCGAAAATTGTGTTATATTCAGTTGTATATTGAGCTTTTATTTCTTGGGAATATTAAATGAGGAAGCTTCATCTCGAACCCTACTTCATCCGAAGATATCTCTGTATGAGTGAAGTTATTATAAATATGGGTTTCTTTTCTACTGATATCAATTACAGTTACCTACTTACCACAGCCCGATTAAACCTGAAGTCCTATGTTTTGAATATAGTCCTCCTCAGTGTCACAGTTAAAGTAAAACGGTGTGTGTAAAAATGAAGAAGCGACATAAGGAACTACTCTTGAATAAAACCGATATTTAAGAGATGCGCTTATTAACGATAATTTTATGTTGCTGCAATAAGGAAATAAAAAAGAAATATGGGTGTCCGCCGGGAAGCTATACTACTTTGTTTGTTTATAATTTTTGATTAAATGAAAGAGATCTTATATTGATAAATATCTTATTTAATGACGGCAATTATGTATGGAATACAATATCAGATAAATGTCCGCCTCTGTTAGTCTCACAAATGCGAGCCCTTTTGAGCACATTTTTTAATACATTCTCAAACATTTCAGGCGGTATTTCATTAATTTCATCACGATTATTTTGTTTGAGTTGCTCAAGCGTTTCTGGCTTGTTTTCATAAACGTTGATTTTCAGATATCCCAACAAAAAGAAGTCCAAAGGAGTCAAATCAGGCGACCGTGGAGGCCAATCAACATCACCATTTCTTCAAATAACTTATTGTGGAAAGAAGTCTCGCAGTAATTTCATTGTAATCCTGGCTATCTTGCGGTATATGTCAAATTAGAAACTTGAATTGAACTTGAATTCAACCCCCTCCATTTATAATTGCAAAATTCAATGAATAATTTAATAAATTCGCCAAAAAAAAAATATTTCATTTTGCTCTCCGCTCTCATGAAGGTTTTATATTTGTTTAAAGATTAAAGTTTCACATACAAGACGCCATGAGCTTATAATAGTTTTTGATAAAAAAAAAATTATACTGAAAACGAGTTTGTTTTTCAAATAAGTTTTATATTTTTAGTCCTTTATTTAAAGGATATTCTTTATCTATGTGACGTAGTAAGCTTACCAATAATTATGTTAACACAATTTTGCATGAGCAACCCTCTACTCATCTGTGTAAGCACTGTGCAATTGATTAACCTGTTTGCAAAACTTCAAGAATTAAATGTCTATTTTCGTTTGACAGAGGAGGCGTGTTCAAATTTGGAATTAGTTAAAGATCCATGCTCTTACTTGTCTAGTTCTGGTTTGAAGATAATTTAATCTCACACCAATGAAAACCGCGAAAGAAGAGTTTTCGGAAATTCTGTCCTTCTGTGAATCGACCAATTCCATTGGTGGTAATAAATCAGCCATCATCTTGTCCTATCTTTTTCTTATGAAATGATGAATCAAACATAAGTAAGAACATGAGCCATGACAACTAATTTATTCTCATTTTCTTAATATTTTATGATGCTTTTTCCAACTATGTTCCTGTTCAGAAATAATATTTTTTTGTTGGCTTAAGACATATAGTCCTTGAAAGCAGACTACCACGTTAATAGTTGAAATTTGTTATCGTTATGCCAACTGCCTTGTTTTGATAATAATTGTTAATTTAAGAACGAACTGTTGAGTCAACAATTCAATTTTTAATAGAATATTTTGCCTCTAGAAATATTTACTATAAGAATTTTCTTGTTGTGCTAACATTTCTATGTTTTTGAAAATGTATTGGAAAGTTAAATATATTTTTTCAGGAGTTTTGTTTGTTTTAAAAAATAATTTTATTCTTAAAATATCAATAAAGAGTTGGTCAAGTAAGAACTTTTTATTGAGGTAACATTTTTCTAGTCACAATAATTGCAAGAACTACAAATTGTTCTGAACAGTCTTTATTTTGAGAGTAATTAAGACGTTTGCCTAATTTCACAAAATTATTTTACACAGCAAATCATTGGAGTATTTTTAACAATTTATGTAAATCGTAAATTACGTACATATGTCAACCAAATATGTAAATTTACGCAAATTAAACTTATCCAGAGTTGCCCATTGTTGATGCATAAATATTTGTTATTATAAATAAAAACTTGATGAAAAATTTTAGAAAGTTTAATAATAAATATTTGTTTTCTTCCGTTCAAAAATTGTCCGCGGTCTTAGAGTAATTGATTTTTAATTATAACCAAAAACTTTTATAATTTAAAAGATCAAAACTTAAGTTTCTTTGTAAATCAATCAAATTACTAGAGAAGTGAGCTCATAATTCGGAAGATCAGTTAGTTAACAAGTAATTTACAACTTTTAAACTAATGAATGAAGGGGACCTACACTTTTTTGCCAAATCCAAACCGCTGAGGAAAGATGCAATTTGGCGATGTAGGAGATTTCCTTATAGAATATGTGAATTCCTCGTATTTGTTTTGTTTTTGTTAGATGGAATTGGATGGTTGTCAATCCTGAGACGTTTTACCACAAGCTACTATATACAATAAATTGAAATTAATCAAACTTACACAACTACAATTATTGATCTTTATTTAAAATACGCATTCAGTACAAGGCGATACCGTGCAGCTAAGTCTTTATTTGTGTTTAACTAACCATAAATCTTCACCTGACAATTAATAAATAAAAAATACTTGACCAAATCGCATGATCTTAAAAAATATAAAAAAGCAGCATAAATGCTCTCAAGTATTTCATTGACAACTTTATTTTCAAGCTCAATAAATAAAATATCATAACAATCAACACACAACATGATCCTTTAATTTCTAAAGAAATCAAACCGAATTTTAAAATATCCTTCAACATTGAAAAAAAAAATAAAAATCCTCAATTTTCTCACACGAAATGCCGGTACTCTTTGTCTAGTTTAACCCTCCCTTTTGACCAAAAGTCATTACACGTGCAACTAATTGATTTATTACACCTGACTTGCTGGCAACCGTTTTTACTATACAAAAAAACATCCTTAAAGTAAATGAGTGCGACTACCGAAGGATAAGAAAATTCCAATTTGAACAATACAAGAGGACAAATTTTCAAGCAATTAAAAGATTACAAAAGAAACGCACGCAGGCTATAATAAAAGTGTGTTTCATTCGAACTCGGGTGCTAACAATATCTTCCCACGTCCCTAACAGCAAACCAGATCGATTTCATGTTGTTTTTTTTTTCTTAATTCAGAGGTCCTCAATAAAAATGAGAATTTTTTTTGGTCTGATTTTAATTATCAGGTGAACGAAATCAAGTATTTTATGATGGCAATATATTTACAAATATTGCTTGCAGGGTTTTTTTCAGGTTTGATACCAATACTATTGCTCACTTGTTGAAATTGTGGGCAAAAAACCTACTTTTGATAAACTTACCCAGAACATTGAACAACTTACACAAAGTAAATTTCAGCCTTTTGTTACCCAAACCATTTATTTAATTTTTTATTAAATGATTGCATTGAACTAAAACACTCGCGATTGGAAAAATTACTGAAAAATAAAAAAATTCATTAATTTTTCTTTGGAAACGAAAAAGCTGAGCAGCGAACTTGGAAAAAATGAATATTGTGAAAATATATTATTTGATGCAGCTAAAATCCATATCAGAATATAAGCTCTCATTATCCTTATCGCCAATTATATCCATTTTGATCACAATATTATGGCTCCGGTTCCCTTAACCTCAACAGCAACATACAAATCAACCATCACAAACCTTGCAATGCATGCAATGTAAGTAACAATAAATCATGTCGAATTGATTGAAAATTTGTTTCTGAGATGAGAGTTTGCAGACGACACATTTCCAAGTTGGCCATCCATCGCCGACTGTCCATTTCAGCCATAAAAGAATTAATTATTATCCCCAAGAGTTTATCATTTCCATTGCAGCAACAGTCTACTTACAACTCGCACTCTACTTTAGCCGCTCGCTAAACTAAAACAAACAAAAAACAAAAGAAGATCTTGAGATAATATTTTGATATTCGTGCTAGCAGGCTATGAATTTGTCAAAAAGGTCCGTAAAATGGAATTTCAATTTTGGATTTTGAATTCGTTTGTCGTGCCTGCATCAATGTCATTGAAATTGTAGTCGTTTCTGTGTCATCATCATCCTCTACGAAAAGGATACAAGAACGAAGAGGGTTTCATTATATTTTTCTTGGAACTTTAATCTCAATTTCTATTGTTTCCCAATGCGGGGTAAATTTATGGATTGAATCTGATTTTGGGATCATGTTGATGGGAGTGTGATTGATTTCATGCTCGATCGATGATTTTGGCGGGTTTTTGTATCTTAGAGCTAAAACGAAACTACTCACAAAAAAAGACATATGCACGACATTTTGAAAGTACAAGTTATTTGTGTAATCGGAACTGGTAATGAGTGAGATTCATGTATCCCAACATGTCTGCTGAACTTCGAACTATTCAAATGCCTTATGCTAATTCAACATTTTGGCAATTTTCTTGAATATATATATAAATACAATAGAAATTCAACATTTGAATATCATGTTCTTTGTCACAGCAGGTTTCTGCGGATGATGCTTCTTCAAATTCCTATTTTTTTACCAAACGAATGACCAAACTAAAAAAAAACAAGCTCGCCGGCGCAGGCGCATACATAAGTCATTAATTTGAAGTTAAATTAATTGTTTCGGCTTTCAGGGATGTCATCGACGGTCGATGTCGGCCTTTGTCTCAATTTCGTCCATAAATCGTTACCAATCGTTTTCAATTCCCGGAATCATGTTTTCAATATTGTTTCTTTAGTATTCCGATGATATTTTGTCGCTGATGATGGCCCCAGCGAGTTTGCTCCTCGTTTGTGTATACACATATTTAGCTTGATGACTGCGCAGTCCGCTTATCTGTGGGAAATCTTTGACAAATTTTTTTGATTGGAATCTTTAAATGAAATGGAAGCTGGCTGAGAGACTTTAATGTATTTTATTTCCATTTAAGTCGAGTCGAGTGTGTGAATAATGCGTAAACGAGTTAACGATTAAACTTGTCTGGACGGTATACTCTCCTGACTTCAGAATGAATGGGGGCTAAGTTTAAAGACATTTGCCATTTTTTGACTAAGTTCGATAATTTTTGCTTTTACCTGATAATTATTAAAATGGTCGTAAATCTATTAAGACAACATGAGAGTTGTAGGTGTAATTTTTCCTTTAATGTTACCTCTTTAGCTCCGTTATGTTTGTATTTTTATGACATGGAAAACATGATTGAAATTCCTTTGAATATTTTGTACAGTTAAATAACATACTGGTCTGCGAGCTCCGTCAATATTCAAAACTCCCACCAAACATTTCCAATTAAGTCCCCTCACGCTTTTTTTTTGACTGATGCGAGTGCGACCAGTCAACTAAATTAATTTCCATTACCTGTTTTGATTCGACATGAGTCTAACGACATAATTAAGCCCACATTCTTTCAATTACGACACTGTCAACTCCGCCAAGTCCGCCCCTATTTACCCTTCGATTACAACAACAACAACAAAATACACAAATCCATGAGTCGAAATTTCCTTAGCAAAGCTCAAAAACACGCTCATAAATTACCTCAACATCGAACCATAATTTGCTGAGGCGTTCACAGCCGCCGCGCCGCCATTGAGGATATCAAATGCGACCGTATATGCGCCTAATCTGGCTATCACCATCATCAACCACGTATCTGTTCGGCATATGCGCCCGATCCAATGCGACCAGTTGAAAGCGTCTCATCGTCATCGCAGTTGGCTTCTATATAGTCGGTCAAAGTGGTGCGGCGCGATGGCTGGCGCGCGGCGATGCCATTTGCAAATCTCTGCTTGTTACTTGCGCCGATGTTAAACATAATGCTTCGATCCGATTCAGATACAATTATTATTTTATCTGTTTGTTCGTGTATCTCATAATAAACATGTTTAGCAAAGCGGCTGTCTAAAGGCAGAGGGTACGCTGAACAGGGGGTCAAACATTACCACGTGAGTGGACTTATTCATGTGGCGCCCCTGACTAATTTTTTTTTAAGTTTTCTCTCAATGCAAATCAATTTCTTAATATTTTGTTATTTGTTTCTGAATTTCAGTTTTGGACCGTGTCGCTCTATAGTCCACAGAAAAACTTTCTTGTTAAATCTTCCACATATAGCCCACAAATACATAATTATGAGCTTTCAATTTTTTACTAAGAAACACCAAGCACGACCTTGCTAAAATATCAGGATATGAATTCGAGCTCCTATATTCGAAGAATCTATTTCTCCCACAGCCCTATGGAGTACCCTGTCGAGAGTCCTTTTGTCGTCAATACCTCAAAATATTTCAGCTCACTATGATGAACTGATGAATGAATAATGCCCAAGATCTCCAATTCCAAATTACGTATTCAACTAATGTCGCCCTAAGAATATTGTCAGCCTTACACTGAAAACAGAATGCAGTTATGACAAATCCGCTTTTAAATTCCGCACCAATATCATCATGCAATAAAAAACGACAATGATCGTTCATTTAGTTTGAGCCCCAAACCAGAAAGTACACACAACACAGCGAATTGATACAATCATATAGCAATCGTATCTCATACAAGATACTTTGCCAACAAAGATGTAAAGATACAAAGATACTCGACCGCGTTTCGGATGCGATTTATTTAATAGCACAACTAGTGTCAGACCATTATGTCTCTATTTGAATTCCTTGAAGGGGAGAAGAGACGTGTGGGTATTAAATAAATGTAACTCGCACAATATTGATTCTGCGAGGGATACTTGCGGGGATGACTCGCGACTCTTTCATCCGGCAATGCAATTCGATCCAAGATCTATAATATTCATAATCGAGTATCTCAACCGAAAAGGAACTTTTATTGCCATCAATAATATTTCCGCCATTCCACACCATCATTATTGTTGGATTGATCTCATCCGGTATTCGATGGGACAGCAACGGGAGGGTTGGCCAGCGGAGTAAGACTCAGGCTGGAGCTCACGTCTTTATTTTCCAAGCTCGCGCTGCTTGAGCGAGTGGATGCAAAATTTGTTTGATCCAACTTTAACGATCGGCAAAGATAAAATAAAAATAAATTCACAAAACATTGAGGCAATGAAATGACTGCCTTTTGCCAATTGTCCGCGCGTTGTATGAAGTCGATTGCCAATAAAACATATTTACATTTGTGCTTACCCTCCCCTTCGCCTTGCCCTGGAGCCCTCCCTCACTCACTCTATGTTGTGTCGGTTTTCGGTTATTGTGATCTTCTGTAAGAGGTGCAGAAATGCCGCTCGAGAGGAGGTCTGTCATAATATATACCTACGCGAATGCATTAAGCTTCTCATAAGGGGGATTGATTTTTTTGGCGCTTTTTTGTATCCATTTTAGGAAAATTTATTAAATGGAGAAGCTGAATATACTATATTTCAATTTTAGGAATTTCCCATAAAAGTGCATTATTGTTTTGCAGAATTTAGGAGTTCTAAATGGCATTTTGAAGTTGGATAAGAAGTTCAGTTTGGATATAAATAATTGTGACATGACATTATTAAATAAATGATTTTAAATATATAAATCTATAAAGTGAGTGTGGAGTTATTGGCTTATGACTATGTTATGTATCTTTTCAAATATTCGCAAACACTTAAGCAATTTCGAATGAGTATTTATAATGTAGTTAGGTCTGTCTTTCAGTTTGTTACTTCGTTTTAGGACGATGACCTTAACTGTATCAAGTTCCGTTCAGTAACTTTGGGCAAATTGGTTGAGGTCATCTTTCACTTGCTGACACCACCAAAACTGTGTTATCTATCAAGCTAGTGGGGTTTGGCGACATTTTTTGATCCACAAAAGATTTTCTGTCATGCAAATATTGAAAACGGAATGGTTTTCAGATTCCTCCATACACACATAGCGTAATGGATGTTGGTTTCCACTTTAACTACAGAAGCCTTCCCAAGTGGAATATATTTGAATTTTGGGACAAGAAATCAACAAAACTTGTTACATTCGCGTTACTTTGAAGTTTTTCTAAAACAATTGACTTGCTTAGATGTTTCTGAAAAGTTTTTCATCTTTTCCCAAGAAACCAAAATAATATTTGTTCCATTTATGTTACATAAAGGTATTTGCGCCTATGTATCTTGTGACTGAAAAGTGATGGTTCTGAATATAAGTTAATAAGAAGTTACACCACAGTATCAGTCCAATCTAACTTGAAACTGATTTCGATTGTAACTCAAATTGAAACAATTCAGTAACTTTCACCTTTTGCAACCTGCGAGTGACTCAACAGCAAACGAATGTTGACATGTTATGGAAAATCGAATTGCAACTCATATGGAACTTAAAGAAACTAAAACCTTGAATATTTCACAGGGATTGAATAAAGACAAAGTAAAATTAATCACTTGAATGTAACACCACAATAACTACTTTCGTCATAAGTCAAAGTGTCAAATATTGTTGTTTATAATTTTCCATCGCAAAGTGGCACCAATTAAATTAAATAACAATTATACAAATTTATGGAAAAGATTTAAAAGAAATGGTAGTATCGGGAAGAAAAAGAGATCTATTCTTGCGAAATATAAAATTTTTCCACAACCAAGTAGAAACATTGAAGTAAATATAGTTCAAAAGAGTGATTCAAATTCGTATGGCTAGTGTCGAAAATTTTGAGGAAAATTTAGTTTCTCCGGCTATGCCAATTCAAATTAATGATAATGAGGAGCAAAATTACGAAAATTTTACTGTGCCGACTGTAGAATTTCAATCGGTCTTCGCGAATTGGTCAATTTAACACAATAATCGTGCTGCCATGAATTCACTACTGGAATTATTGAAAAGTTATGTCCCAGCCGGACACTCATTCACACTCCGCGTCGGACCAGAACAATAGATCATGAAGGCAACAATAATAAGTATTGGCACTACGGATTAAAAACAATATCTTGAAAACAAGCGCTATTCATTGACTATTAACATCGATGGCCTTCCTATGTTCAACAGTTCATTGGTCAATATTTAGCAATAATGGTGTCAATTCAGGAATTCAGAACTAAAATACGACAATTATTTGTTGGTATATACTTTGGAGAAAGTAAGTGTAAATTAATTTCGCAATAAAATCGAAGTCGATTGAAATTCGTTTTTTATTTGCTAGGTAAGCCAGTTAACGTGAACGAATTTCTTCATGAATTTGTAAATGAGCTAAATAGCATTTTATACGATGGGCTGGGCGTATGATATGGAAAAACTGTTTATTTTAAAATACGATGTCAAAATTTTTTTGTTTTTATTTAGTAAGTTTGACAGATATTTTTACGACATCTGCTGTTACTAAAGGGTTATACATTTTTAAGGCTGGAATTTGACATCTGTCAAACTGAGTTGTTAAACCAAATTTTTTTTCAGTTAAAAGTCTGACATTTACGAAAATGCATCGCTTAACTATCGCACAACGCATAAAAATTGTTAAAACCCACTACAAAAATTGTGATGCTACCACAGCCACATATCGTGCTTTAAGAGGAGATTATGGTTTACATAATCGTCCAACTACGCAAGCAATTAGAAAAATTGTGAAGAAATTTGAAGAGACTGAATAGGTTACAGATATTGTAAGGCCTGTGCATCATCGTTTCGCTCATACCACTGAAAATATCGCTGCAGTAAGTGAAAGTGTTGCCGAAGACCCGAATGTGTCGATTCCTCGTCGATCTCAGAAATTAGGACTGTCCTACGGCACATTCTGGCGTATTTTGCATTTGGATCTACACCTACATCCAAATAAAGTCCAGCTCACACAACAACGGAAGCCAGATCACCATTCACAACGTCCTAGATACGCCGAATTGGTGCTTAAATAACAGGCGGTGGACGGCGATTTTTCGAACAAAATTTTCTTCAGCGACGAAGCACATTTCTCACTTGGTGGGTATGTTAATAAATTAATAAACAAAATTGTCATGTTTGGGGTTCTGAGAATCCTCAGGTAATTGAAGAGAGGCCACTACATCCACAAAAAGTTGCTTTTTGGGCAGCTCTCTTGTCCGGAGTTGTGATTGGACCTTACTTCTTCGAAAACGACGATGGAACGACTGTCACCGTCAATTCGAAGCGTTATGGCCATATGATAACCGACTTTTTTTTGCCTGCTATTGAAGAATACGCCTTGGAGGATATTTGGTTTCAACAAGACGGTGCCACATGCCACACACCTCGAGCGAATATGGCTTAATTGCAAGAGACATTTCCTGGCCGCGTAAATTCTCGTCTTGGCGATATCAACTGGCCACCAAGATCATGCGATTTGACACCGCTGGACTTTTTTTTGTGGGGCTACGCGAAAGACCGTGTTTATACAGATAAGCCTTTAACTCTTGAACACTTGAAAGCCAACAAGTTATGGCTGAGATACCGCCCAATATATGTCAAAAAGTGGTCGAGGGTTGATGGTCATTTAAATGATGTAGTGTTTCACACATAATGCCAATGTTCAAACTTTATAATAAAAAAAAATATCATGAAAAAAATATTTTATATGTGTTTTATTTACGTTTACTTTAAGACCGCAAAATTGATAACCCTTTAGAACTGGCTATAAATAATCAAAATAATTTTTTTTTGGGTAGAAGTTAATAAAACAAAATTTGTATTTATTATTTTAAGACAGAACAATCAAATTGTGCAAAACACTGGGCTTATCATATACTACTGCTATTTAATACAATTTTCTATTAGTCTCTTATTGTCGTTTTCCATTTGCAATTTTCAAAGTATCCAGGAATTACAATTTTTTTAGCGTATGCATCGTAATTTGTCTTTATAAAAAACCATCCCAGAACTAAACAATAACAAGTAAGTAACTAAAAATCCATGTGGATTTACTTCTCGAGTAGGGAATTTAAAAAAAAAAAAGCTTATATATTACGTTGTGCCGCATTTCAGTCTTTATAGTCGCTGAAAAAGTAATAGTGCAAATTCTGGAGTTATAAGGTGATACATTTTTATTTTTTTTTAAACATTATATGTATTGAGCTTTCAAGTTATTTTGAAAAAAATACTAATACAAAAAATCTGTACAATTTGGTTTAAGCTCCTATGGTATGCAATCTTCCCCTTATTTTCAAAATGACAGCGCTGATCACATTTAAGCAGTTCCTATGAGGTTACTATGTGGTAACAAGAAGAACAAGTATCGTCGGCCATATTTTTCAACAGAAATAAAAAATATTTATTCTTTTTCTTAAAATTATAAATGAAAACTACGAATTTGATGCTTTTAAAAGGAAGACTTTACATGTGATTTGTTACAAGGATGTCAAAACAAATAGATTTTTCTGGTTCAAAGGATTGAACCAAAAAAAAGAAAAAGAATTTTTTTTAAAAAATCTTCAAATTTAATTTATTTTTAAAGCGCCAGAATTTTATAGGGGATAGAAAGTCATATTTCATTATATAACTGCGAGCGCTTAAAAAATTCAGCTTAGAAAAGGCCGAAAATAGATACTCCGATTTATAAATTATCCATACACAAAAATAATCACATTAAGTCATACATTCTTATTGTCATACTTTGAAATATTTGATTGATTGAAGATTGTACTAGTTCGAATTTAATGGTTTCATTTTTATTACAAAAAAGTATTTTGAAACTAGAAATATTATGTATCCTACAAAAACTTTATTGAAACTTACTTCCAGTTACAATAAAGTTACAGAAAACTTCACAGTGTTTAATGGCAGGGTTGCAATTCAGTCTGGTAAAACTGCACTGTAACTACTTTATAAGTTGCAATTAAGTTACAAGAAATCACTTTGTAACAATTCAAAATGATTACACACATGTGGCATATGTAACTTCTTAGGAACTAGAATTTAGTTGCAAATAAAGGCCATTTTTGCCTTTTTGGTTGCAGAGAGGTTGTAGCGGCTTATTTGTGACTTTAACGTGACCGCCACTTCTTAGTAACACCATAACTTCATAGTAACAAAGTGTGCCACTTGTGTTAGAGTGATGGGTAACATTTTGCATCTCAACTTCGGTTTTATAGGTTCTATAGGGCATGTTTTGCCCTATAGAATTTTAGATATAGCTATAGCTCGAGATTTTAGTTAAACTTGACATTATGATGATGGAGAGTACCACAAGAGTGGGCCCCGGAATGCCATTTCTATGTCTCTTTCTCTATCTGTCTATGCACCGATGTACAGGATGAGCGGTTCTTTCTTTAGCCGTACAACGCGAATGTGGAATACTTTGTCCGGCTGTGTTTTCCTCTCTTATTTTGATATTCTGAAATTTAAAACCAATATGCATCGGTATCTTCTGTTACATCCTTCGCTGCTTTCCTAACGCTCGCACTATGCTTGATTATTTTGAGGGTATCAAAACCCCTTTACTGCGCGCATTATTATATAAAAAAAAGCGGCTCAAGTGATTTTCTTCAAACTTGGTATGTAAGCGTTTTAGGTGATTGGCTCGATTCGTTTTTCTAAATTGTTAACACCAAAAATAACCGAATCTACCATACAATTTCTTGGTTTGGTTCTCGAAAACGGCTGTAACTACTTGATTAAAAAAAATCAATGCACTTTCATAGGAGTAGTCTACATTTAGTTTTTTTTTTAATAAAACGTTATTAAAGGTACCTGCCATGCCATACAACGTTTCTTATTAACGGACTTCGATCAAAATTTTTAAACAGCCACAATTTTTGAAAACTAATTTTTCAGATTCGAAAATGGGTGGGCGATTTTCATGTTCGATTATGTTTTTAAATTCATATTATTAAATAACTACTTCAAATTGTTTTAGGAAAAACTAAAGAAAAGACATAACACATATATTTAGCAGTTTCTAAGAATCTTGTGCTTCACATCATAAGCACCAAACATAAATCTGTCTTTTTCTAAAACTAATTCCAAATACAGTAAAACCTGCTAATCGGGACACTCTATAATCGGACCACCTCATATTCGTACTGTACCTTATGTATTCCCTGCTATTTTTCGTACAAATTTCCCTTTATAATCGGAGCACCTGCTAATAGGACCATGGGCCACTAGATAGCATGAGTTGCTTAATGTATTTACCTGTCTAATTGGTCCAGGCGTAGGAAATAGGAAATATATATGTACACCATTTTTTTTATTTTGTTAATTGTTGTACCCCTCGACGCCGCCGGTTGCTTTGTTTGGTGATTTCCCAATAAGTTTATAATTTTAGCTTTCGTTAGTTCACAAATGAAACAATTTGAATTGTTTAGGTTTCTTGTAGGCAGAGGTTTCAGGTCAGTCAGTGCAATTAGCAATTCATATGTTAAAGGTGTTTTTGGTTTTCAATAAAGTTACTAAGTCTTAAAAAAAGTAAAGGAACAATGAGTAAACGAAATTACTGTGATCTTGATCTTGAAAATAAAGTTCAAGTTAAGTGTTTCGAGAATGGACATTTATCTTAAATAAGATCCTGCAAAGAAATTTGATTGCAGCAAATCTCAAATCCAAAGAATTTTGAGCGCGATTGAGGACATCAAACTGTGATTTGAAAAATTCGTTATATTGAAAACAAAACGTATCAAATCATTTGTATTTTCTTGCCGAAATTGATGTTTTGATACTCAAATGGTTTTGCTTAGCTAGACAAAAGAATGTGCCAATTTCTGGTACAATTCTCCAAGCAAAAGCACTGGTTATACCAACAAATTTAATTGATTGCATATTTGTTTGGAAGCTTGTAGGTGGTATATCCAGTGGCAGTAGAATTTTTATGGACATGTATGCATTTGAGAAAACCTTGCTAAGTGGACCGGTCCGATTAAAAAGGAACCTCTACAATTGAACCACCTCCTAATTGGACCACTTTTCTTCGGTCCCAATGGTGGTCCAATTTGACAGGTTTTAAAGTAGTTTGAAATTTTTAGTTGTAAGGTCAGAAATGTTAGAGTTCAATTCCATTCCCCTATTATCACTTCGTTCACTCTTCATTCTGCATCCCTCACCAATATAAATAAAATGGCTAATGTGGCTGAAATGTGTATTTAAATGTATATTTTTAAATTCTTTTATTTAATTTTTTATAAAAGCAATTTCCTTAATTTTTTTCTAAAAAAATTGGTACAGCAATATTAAATATTTAATAATATAAACATAAAAACAAAATTTCAAAAAAAAATTACAAACTCGTTTCGAAATATTGATTTTTTCAAAAAATAAATTATTTTTTTTTTCAAAAATCCAAACAAATATTTTTCAAAAATTTTGGTAGGTATAATTCAAAGGTTCTCTCATATCAAACAAAATTTAATCTTTGAAATTTGAATATAGACTCCACCAAAATGGGTGCACACACTAAACTTCTCAAAGTTAGGTTCTAAGTTTGACAGCGATAAAAAATGGTGAAAAATAATTATAGTTTTTTGTTCATAATGAGCACTATGACTATACATAATATCTCACTTATTCCAGCCCTCAGGTCCCTAATACACCTGCTTAAGAAATTATAAATCAATTTACTGTTTAACTATCATCCTTGAATGGATTATGACATCTACCTACATGCTTATTCTTAAACCTAACTTTCTACGCACTGCACTGCACTTCTTTTATTAAACTTTGAATTATAATACCTATAATATAGGAGTTGAGTTAATAATACCAACCTTGACTATTATTTCCGCTCAGGTTTTTCTGTACGCTACCATTGCTGTGCTCATATACATATGTATCACTATATGAGGCGATCACTTAGTATTTCGTGCTTACGAATTTTTGGAATTGAAATTCTAGACGAATTATGACATTTATCTAATGACGCTGTAAACTCTGCGATAACGGTTTTCCGACTTAATGATATGGTTGCTTTCACATAAGATTGCTGGCCCATCAGTCATCGCCAATCATTTTACATAATTTCATTTAATTTTTTTGTCTATAAAATTCACAGATAGTGTTAAGTTTTTTAATGTTTTATTTACCACATTCTATATAGTTACAACATATAATAAATTAATAAATGTCTATACATTATACAGTGCTTGCCATCAAATTTCAAAATAGCAGTTGAATATTATATTTTTTTTTAAATAATTTTTCATTTAAATCTTAACGAATTGTTAGCGAATTTATGGCCATCTACCATAATTACATTGAACCTGGAACAACGGAATGAATTATGTTCCACAAAGGTTCTTGTACTTGATAGTACATTTATATAATCGGTGGATGTCTGAGATTAGCTTATACAATAACAATTCCATAAACAAAGATTGATGAACAGTGGAATGTGGAATGTAAACATTTATTTCTAATTCTGAAATAAAATATTTAAAAAAAATATTCTTTTTCTATTCTTTTGGTTTTGTTTTGTATATAGAGGGTATAGGTTTTATATACAAAGATGTAGGTATTGACATTTGGATATAACGGTTGTCGTCATATTAATATTAAGCTGATTGCTTTCCAAACGAAGTAGCTATGTTTTTTAATGAGTGAATTTACTGTTGAAAGAGTTCGAAGAAATGTTTGTCGGAGAATGGGCAAAACCATTGTAGGGTGATGGCATGTGAGGTCGGCCGCCTCTAGTAGTCGGCCACTTTGTTGTAAAGTGCAAGTTAATAGCAAAAATTTTCGTTTAACCTCCCGGCAGAAAATATTTTCCAAAAGGCTAATAATTTTTCTTCCACGGTGCAAAATTTCGTTCCATTGTAGCTACTGGTTTTCTTGTAAAAAATACATGTTTGGCTCAAGTTTTCGCTGTCGTTTGAAATTTGCCTTTTCGATAGAAAAAAATAGTGGGGGTGATTTTTAAAAACAGCCAGAATCGCCAAACTATCGAATGTAGATGAATTTTGTGATTGTTTTTTATTTATTTCTAGCTTATAGATATTTGTTGTGTTTGGCTATAAAACTTAAAAAAATATCGCTTGTTATTAATTTCCAATGGGGACGCTATAAGAGGCAATTTTTTTCAATTCTAACACCATTTTTTTTTAAGTTAAAGGAAATTTCATTTTCTATTTATTTATACCAAAATAATCAAAAAATGTTCCATGTTTTCAGTATTCGGCCGCCTGTTAACGTTAAGAGATATTGGGTGGCCGACTATAGAAGACACGTGTTCTTACGTCGGCCTATTGGGTTTTGTATAGAGGCTGGGATTACATTATGTAAGTTTTACTTAGATAAGTTACAAATATAATTTTTTTTTAAATATTACTGTAAATAGATCTACAAGTGAGTTACAGTAAAATTTACTAACTTCCGTACGTTGCTTTTACTCGCGGAGAACTTGCAACATACTCCACAAGTATTGAGAAGTTTCTTGCTTTTCGTAAAAACAATTCACTGCACTCGCCATTATTATTCCTAAATGCTCTTGTAAGTCACTTATTAAAAAGTCTCGCAATTTATAAATAAAACGTAGTACAATTTCTAAAAAAAATGATCATGGCTAAGTTATACAAATTTCGAAAAATTGTTTAATATGTTGTTATAAAGGAACTTTAAAAATGTAAACAATGAAGAGCAAAAGAATATTTTATAACTATACGAAAGAGGCACTTTCTTCAGTACTGAACAAAATTAGATAAACATTTTAAATTGAAATAGGCAACTCGGGAGTTCGGGTTTCCTTGAAGTAATCTACAAGGCCGAAATAATTATAATAAATTATAATAAAAATGTATTCTAATACAGACCTTAGTGCGACCAAGGAATACAAACTTTTTAAAGTGGTCCATAGACCTTTGACAAATGTGAACTCTCACAAACATCATCAGGTTTTTTTTAAAAACGGTCCAAACATTTTAAAAGAGAATTTCAATAACCCATTCTAAGATAGTAGACTGCTACTATGAGTTCTTCAAAAATCTTCGAAGTTGTCAATACAAACGGCAGAGACGAAGTAGTACATGGAGCTAAAATTATATTTAGGAAAAATAAATTTCCCGAAGACATTTTGGGAGATGCTTCATGTATTTTGATAATTTCAACGAAACATCCTTCTGCCTTTTTTCGAGATCAGGTATTGGCTTAGTTTCCAAATGATACAACAAATTGCATAATGATTCCTATGGAAACCATAAGGAGGCTAACTACTCTTTATTCAGTGCAAATGAAAGCATTTAGTACAACTAGTGTTCCTTCCTCTGGCGGCCTCGTCACTCTGTTAAAACTATGCAAGGCAAGCAGGTTTTATGTAGGTCAGAAAGTGGCCAAATGCGATCGAAAAAGGTTCTTATTATTAAATTAATATCAAACGGCCAATAATGTTTCGGGTCGGTGTACTCAACAAACGTATTTTCCATGGACCTAAGTTATTTTAGCAGTACTAATTTCATTATTTTATATACGCAACGTCCAACACCACTGACCTCCCACATTAAATTACTATATGCTGTACCATAGAAATGGCAAAAAACATTTCAGAAACAAGAAAACATATTCAGAAAACCAAACTTTTTCATAAGTATAAATATAAATATAAGTTGCTGTTTTGTTGTTTTATCTAAAGCAATAAACTTGGTAGCTTCATATATTTCTATCTTTCCATTCCTTCTAATTAGAATGCACTAATTAGTGCAGTGCAATTCACGTTGCATTTAAAAAGACCTTAGGTCTTAAAGACATGTAGTTAATATTATTATTATTAGTTTTCATTTTCATAAAAATTAAATGTATTTCTTTCCTATAAATTTACTTTTGTAAAAAAAAGTCCATGTCTTTTTACCTAATATGAAATGGCGTTCTTAGACCAAATAAAAACTTACAATCACATTTCTTATAATTTCTGGATACCTACATTCTATAAAATTGGAAGTAGACACATATTTAGTATGAAAATATAAATTTTTATATTGAGGCCGACTACTGAAAACTCATGTGGCCGACTTCATAAGAATCACACTTTCATTTCATTTTTTTGAAATATTTCGTTTTGTATGGCAAATTGATTGAAAAAACAAGAATTTCGAAATTTAGACATTCCAAAAAATCATATAAACTACATTTTATATAAAAAACTCGAACAACTGAATTTTAAGGGACAGTCAAACGTAAAAAAAAGTTAAGTGGCCGACCACTGGCTCCACCACCCTATATTTAATCTATAAGATTCCCATATTGACCTACTCTATCAAGAAATCTTATTAAAAGCATTGAATAATATGATATTTTCATAGAGAAATCTTATTGATTTGATGAAAAAAATATTATTGAAGTTTTGAAAAGTTTTTTCTACTTTTTCTATGTGGAAAACATATAAAACAATATAAATAATGTGAAAACCATATTACTTTTCAGTTTTTAAGATAATCTTCTTAAATCAAAAAGTGTGTTCTTGTAAATGTGTAGGTAACATATTCCGTTGTTTTTTCATAGCGATTGTACGAGTTTGATTAACAATAAGAAAAGAGTATGACTTTTCAGATTTTATAACCTGTAAACTTTTTACAAATATTTGCTACTTACTATAAGGAAATCTTCTTGAATCAAAAAGAATTTCTTTTTTTAGTATAAGTTCTTTTCATAAATTGTATCATTGAATTTTGAGTTTGGATAGACGCACGGTAAAAAGAATTATTTCTGCACGTGTGTGCCTATCCAAGCTCTTTGTCCTTGATGTTTGCACCCAACAGTGATTTGTATAGATAAACGTTATTACTTGTGCACTTCAAAACGATAAGGTAATTCCGTGATCTGTTCGGGAAAAAAAGTAATTAAGGTAATAAGTGAGTGTTCCTTATTCTTATTAAAAAATGGAAAACAATAAATCAAATGTTCAAATTAATATTCACTTTTACATTGCTTTATAAAAACACGTTCATTTCTTAATAGAAATGTATTTATTTATGTTTATAGTTATGTAAGTTTATTGTGAAGTATTGTACCACTTAAGGCTATACAAGTGAAAAGTGTTCCATTCTTAGCTCATGTTACTTTTTTTGAAAAAACAAACAATAAATAGTTTAAAAAAAATATGTACCTACCTATATTTCGTCTTTTCTTTAAATGAATCAAACATTAAAAGACATGAACATGGAAAATATAATTATAAATTTCTTCGAATACACATTATTTCACACCGACTTATCTGAATAAGTTCGTTTTATTGTTTATGAGAAATTTTCACTCCTTTTCAATAAAACGTCAATTAGATCGTCTTATTGTATCTAAAAGATGGTCACATGTAATAAATAAGATCTTTTTATTGTTTCAAAGAAATTTGCTCATACTTTTCAATAAGTTTTTCTTATTGTTTTAAAAATTCATATTGAAGTTCAGTTCAGTTCAGTTCAGTTTTATTTATTGAGGCTTAAATTCACAAATTTAGTTTTGATTACAATGTATTTGTTTTTATGCAGCCGACTTTAAAAATATGTCTGGCTTAAACAATAATTTTAAGTAAAGAATATAAATAAATTTTCTTTCTAACAATATAGTTACATAACTGTAAATTGTATCATTGTATTGTACATTTGACATTTCGATTCAGTATTGTTTGCCATTTCATCATGAATAGACTTACGCCTGAACAACGTTTGCAAATTATTGAAATTTATTATCAAAATTCGTGCTCTGTGAAAAATGTGTTTCGCAAGCTACGTCCGTTTTATGGTCGTCATAATCGACCCACCGAGCAGGCTATTCAGCTCATTGTGACCAAATTTCGCACTAGTTTCACTTTATTGGACATTAATCCACCAAATCGTATCCGTAGAGTGCGTACCGAAGAGAATATTGCTGCTGCATCCGCCAGTGTTGCTGAAGATCGCGATATGTCCATTCGGCGCCGATCGCAGCAATTGGGTTTGTGTTATTCGACCACCTGGAAGATTTTACGCAAAGATCTTGGTTTAAAGCCATACAAAATACAGCTGGTGCAAGAATTGAAGCCAGGCGACCTACCACAACGTAGAATTTTCGGTGAATGGGCCTTAGAAAAGTTGGATGAGGATCCGTTTTTTTATCGCAAAATTGTCTTCAGCGACGAGGCTCATTTTTGGCTAAATGGATACGTGAATAAGCAGAATTGCCGTATTTGGAGTGAAGAGCAGCCAGAGGCAATTCAGCAGCTACCAATGCATCCCGAAAAATGCACTGTTTGGTGCGGTTTATGGGCAGGCGGCATCATTGGGCCGCACTTCTTCAAGGACGATGAAGGCCGCAGGGTTACGGTCAATGGAGAAAGGTACCGTTCGATGATAACAGATTTTTTTTGCCGAAAATGCAAGAATTGAACTCTGTCGACATGTGGTTCCAACAGGACGGTGCCACATGCCACACTGCACGCGAAACCATGCATCAATTGAGAGGCGAATTTGGTGAGCAGTTGATCTCACGTTTTGGCGCAGTCAATTGGCCACCAAGATCATGTGATTTGACCCCGTTAGACTATTTTTTGTGGGGCTATGTTAAGTCTATTGTCTATGAAGACAAGCCAAACACGATTGCTGCCTTGGAAGCCAACATTGAACGCGTCATTGGTGAGATTCCGGCCGAAATGTGTGAAAAAGTTTGCCAAAATTGGACCTTCAGAATGGACCACCTGAAGCGTAGCCGCGGGCAACATTTAAGTGAAATTATTTTTAAAAATTAAATGGCAGAAATTGATTTATCGATCCAAATAAAAATTTCGTTCACTTTTTACAAGTTTCTGTGTTTTTTTGAAGTTTCAAAAACCAAGCTCTTAAAAAATCACCGTTTAAATTCATATGCTTGCTCCCGACATACGTTCATACGAGTATAATTGCTCTTAAAGGCAAAACTTAAATCTAATAATGACTAGGGCTAAAATAAAATAAAATAACATAACAAAAGATGCATTTGATGCATAGGTACATTTATAAATGATGTTTGTCATAACAGCGAGTAAAGAGTTTGATATAAGTTTAATAAAGGCCGTTACTTAGTTCATGATATAATCTAATATATTGGAACATGAAACTTATGATTTACTTAAATAAACTACTATATGATAAGGCAGATATCTCATTAAAGATAAATACTAATTAAAGTTTGATATATATTATCATATTCATAATATAATACATTATTTAAATATAATATAATATAACTTACATTAAATATAATAAACATTATTCAAATATTTGTGTATACAAAATAAATGTTTTTTTTTATTTTTTTTTCTAAAATTTAAAAACAATAAATTTATCCTCTGAGGACATTCAATGAAGCTTTCTCATAAAAAGGAAGAGTTAGCAAATCATTCAACTGAGGTTCTATTAAAGTTCGAGATCTATTATGCAAAAGATTGAAGGGCGATTGGTAGTAGTAAAGGTCTGTGCCTTCATTAAAATTCGAATCCCATAGCACTTTGACAAGTGGATTTGGATGGTTAGCTATAGCTTCTAATCTATTTTTTAACAAAGTTGTCATGTAAATCATTAGTGGTTTAACTTTTGTTAAATTATACAAGGTATAGTTGGAAAACCATTTTTTATTCGGTCTGCGATATTTTCCACAGCAAAATCTTTGGATTGTTCTCTCAAATTTTTCTAGCTATTTTGCTGCAGAAGGAAAAATACTAAGCCAGGTACTAAAAGAATATGAAATTATGGGTCTTATGAGAGTTTTATACATGAGAATCTTCTTTTTTTGGGACAAATTCTTTGACGAAAGCAGTTTTTTTAAGAGCGAAGTCGCAGTTCTCGCTTTACATAATACATTCCGTGCATGTTTATTGAATCTGAATTTGTTTTGGTAATGAATACCTAGATACTTTGTTTCGGTTTTTAATGGAACCATCTCACCGTCAATAGTTAAGCATAACCGCTTACTTTCTTTAACAGCTTTTCGATTACCTTTTCCGTAGGAGTTTCGGAAACAGGTGAGCCCGCACTTCTCAGTTTTTATTTTCAACCCCCAAGATTTTAAATAAAAATGTAACATGGTCAAAGCATTTTGTAATTTCTGTAAAGCATAGTTAGGCCTTACATCAGAAGCTATAAGTTTTGTATCATCTGCGTATAAAACTGTTTCAGGCTCAAATTCTGAGTTGCAAAATGGCATATCATGTAGGAATACATTAAATAATTTTGGGCCGAGTAATGTTCCCTGAGCAACTACTAGGAGAACTGGGAAGTATTCTGAATATTGTGAGCCAATAGCAATAGACGCACTTCTAGAATCAAGAAAACTGATTATCATTCTTATAAGAGGTATGGAGCAGTTCAGGCTTATTAACTTAAAGATAAGCCCTTTATGCCAAGTAGAGTCGAACGCTGCCTCTAAATCAATATCCAGAACAACTGTGCACTTCTTTTGTCTCAGATTTTGAATTATTTTATTGTTAAGAACTAAGAGACAATGCTCTGTTGAATGTTGTTTCTTAAATCCAAACTGAACGTTTGGAATAATGTTTGAGTCATCGAAAAGATTATCCAGGCTTTCGGCTATAACTTTTTCGAGTAGTTTTCCTATATTGGAGAGTAGGGAAATTGGTCTAAAATCTTTTATATTTTTGGCATTATTCTTTTTTGCTATAGGCATTATTTTGGACTGTTTCCATGCAGTTGGAAAGTATCCATTATTTATGCAATGATTAAAAAGAACGGCTAGGGTATAGTCAAGTGAATTCGGGCATTTCCTTAGGACAAAGTTTGAAATTCTGTCGAGACCAAAAGACTTTTTATTATTCAAATTGTTTTTAAATATATTGACTTTTTGATGTGTAGTAAAAGGTAGAGAAACTTGGTTACTAGCTGAGTTTAATTGAGCAAATGTTGTAAGATGGTAATTTAAGTGTGTGTTACAAAACTCGTCTGCTTTTGAAAATACTTCATCATTCAAATTTAAATCATAGGAAGGTGTGCGGTATTTTTATATTTATGGTCTTTTGCGCTTCGAATAGTTGAGTTGCTTTCAACACAATCTATTATATTTTGATTAACGTTATCTACAATTGCATCAATTTCTGAATTTGAAATATTATATCTATGGGTGCAGACAATCTGGAGACTCTATTGTGAAGTTGCATTCTAAACACATTCCAGTCAGTTCTTTCGAAACTGGTATAGGTTTGAGGTGGTGTCAATATTGGGTAAACGTTGAAAATGTCAAGCTTTATTTCTATTCCATAATGGTTTGAAAACGTAGGAAATGTTTTGCACAGTCTATTATTTATATTGTTTGGGATTTGTGATAGTGAGCTAGATATTAGAAAATAGTCAAGTATTGACGAGGACTGCGGATATGTAGGACTAAAGGGAGATATAAAATCAAGGTGTAGGTATGGACCATTATTATACCATCTATGTATAATGTTCCCATTTGCATTGCTCACTGAGTCTCCCCAAGTTGGATGAAGCTTAATAAAACATCTTCTTAAAAATATGTGGATATCCCATAAAACGATAATGAACATTTTGATTATCCTAATCATCCTTATTGGATGAAAACCATAGAGAAATCTTATTACTTTTCGTCTATTTTATGTGGTAAAATTTTCTCTGTATACACATTCCTTGAAGAGAGTTTAAGAAAACCATTTGTAATAGACAGCGGTTGTTAAACTCCAAACCATCATATTATAAAAATGGTATAATGCTTGTCAAGGTCAAAATACCAAAGATACAAGGATACCAAAAATTAGGCTCTTCTTGCCATGTGCAGCCCGATTGCCTAACATTGAAATTAATTGAATTCCTATAAGATTTAGTAGACAGTATTGTTGCGTAAGACACATGAAAATTAGTTTTCAGACTTCAGAAATACATAGTACCTAGGTACGTACCTAACTGGTGTACCTCAAGAATGTGTCCTAGGTGTAATTTTAGACCTTTTAAACAGAAGTAACCAACTAGCTAAATTTACTTAGCTAGCGTACGTACTAGACATTTCTAAATGCCCTTTAGAGTTACCCTTCAAACCTATACCTATATGGCAATTTTATTGTCGGACCCTTCCAGGAGCCAAGTTTTATAAGAAACTTGAAAAAAAAAACAAATATAAATCTTAACAAATGTTTTCTTTTTATTATCTGTGTGCCTTATCTCATATAGTTATTTCGTTGTCTTGGTTCACTTTTGGGCTTGCCGACACCCAAGAGAGGGAAGCCTAGTATACGCCTTGACACTATCGGCAAATTTTTTTTAACAAAACTACAATTGTAAAAAGCGAACAGAAACGATGAATGGACACAAACATGACGGGTAATCAGTCCATATAGAACTTGGAACTTGCAAATAAGTCATAAAAATGGAGGCCGCATATCGTCAATATACAGGGTGGCCCACGGATCGTGCTACAAAATTAAAACGTAATAACTTTTGTTCAGTGTGAGTAATCGGCTTATTTTTTTTTCTTTTATAGGCTACTATAGGTGTTTTTCTTTTTCGTTCAGAGCAGAGCACTGAACAGATTTCGAACACATAAATTATGCACTGAACTTGTTCCAAACAGAGCAAGCTCTGAACACTGATATGGTTTTTTAAGCACCCTTGAACCACACAAATCAGAACACATTTTCAGTTTAATCATAAAAAGCAATATAACACAAAACCTACCCTTTTTTGTAGACTGATACACACCCAGATACAGAAAATCAACTAGCGATCACCTTTTTTCGTCAACTTATGTATCTAATTATTTTTTATTCCTATTTTCCTTTTCGACACACATGGCATTTGATGCGTTCAGCAATTTATACTCATATGCTCAGTCAATTATATTCGAGTACGTCGAGCGCAATCTAAACATGTTCAAAACCAAAAAGAAACACACATTTGGAGCTCTGCATGCTCTGAGTTAAAAAGAAACACAAACAACTCTGCTCTGAACTAAAAAAGAAAAACGCCTTATTTAGATTTATCAAAATGTATGCTTGGGATACTGAAAAAAAGATTTTGATAGTGCTGCGATACCATTCTTTGCAGTACGTCATTTCCGTCCAAAGGGAATTTAGGCTGGAGTTTGGTAGTACTCCCCCCAGTAGATGGACCATTATGAGGCTGGTAAACATGTTTCAGGATACAATCGTGGCTGTTGCACCGGCAATACAGGCAAATCTAAGTGTTTCGACTCGAAACTTATCGGGCCAAATTGGAGTTAGCAGACGGTCATTACAACGGATACTTCATGATGACTTAAACTTGTTTCCATACAAAGTCCAAATTACAAGCAAGTTAAACTCTCAGGATTTGCCTGTTCGCCTGGAATTTTGCCGAAAATGATTGCAATGGCCGAAAAAGACAGCACATTGATAAATTGTTTGTTCATGTCTGATGAGGCCCATTTTGACTTAAACGGCAATATTAACAAGCAAAATTGCCGTATATGGAGTAAGTCTAGTCCAGAAATACTCCATGAGACGGAACTGCATCACCCAGAACGAGTCACTGTGTGGTGCGCAGTTTCATCAAGTGTATTGTCGTGCCATACTTCTTTGAAGAAAACGGTGTAACACAAACTGTCAATGGGGACAGTTATTTAAAGATACTGAAGGAGTTTCTTGTATCCAGAACTTCGTCGAAGACGTATCTCTTTCAGCAGGATTTGGTTCCAACAAGATGGAGCAAGTGTATACGTAGCCACACAAGTTAAGGCAGAACTACTACGAAAATTCGCAAGCAAATTGATATCCAGATACTGCACTTTCCGCTGGCCCCCAAGACTTTTTTTATGGGGTTATGTCAAGCAGGAATTGTACAAAACGAAACCCAGGCATTTGACTGAATTGAAGCAGTAGATTAAAACATTAGTTGAGGCGATCCCAATTTCAACCCTTCAGGCCACAATGAACAATTTTCTGATCAGGTGCCGCATATGCGTGGATGAACGTGGAGGTCATTTGCGGTCTATCATCTTTAAAAACCAGTAGTTACTTAAAATAAAATTAAATTTTTAATCCAATAAAAAAAAATAATGAAATACATCGATTAAAATAAAAGTTATTTAAATTTCTTATTGTAGCACGATTCATGGGCCACCCTGTATGTAGATATGTGAAAAATGAACAAAATTAATTTAGAGATTTAGAGCTTTATAGTAGGTATATAAATTGTAGAAACATTTGAAGCTCTTCATCGAAAACAATAAATATACAGTGAAATCTCCCTTGGGCGGACAGCCATGGTGCAGATATTTTTGTCCGCCTAAGGGAGTTGTCCGTTTAAGGGAAATCAAATAAAAACACTAATTTTCAAACTAAAGAGTATTTATTTATTAACAGAAAATAAAAATAACAAAAATATATAAACTTCACTTCTTTTTTATCATATGAAGTGAAATAAAATTATTAGATTTAACACATATAAAAATCAGCCTGTAAAAACTTTGCAATAATATAAAAAGATTCGTATACCTATATGTATATTTATCAATATGTATTTGCTTGTTTAGTTTTAGAAAAGACCGAAAACCAAAAGTTGAACAGCTGCCGTCATTTTTCTTGGCCATACATTTTTCTTAAATTTTCAGTTGAAGTGTTTGCCTCTTCGTAGAAATTATTAGATGTTCCACCAGATCCTGATCCTCTTCCTCAGATTCACTGCCAAGACTCGTTAATTTTAACAGGAACTGCAATATTTTCATCCACATTTACATTTTCATCCATCAACACAAATCTTGCAGCTTATCCATCCAATCTGCATTCATGAAGGAGCTTGGAAATTTCTCTTGAATTAGCTATAGAAGAATCATCTTCTGGATCGAATTCACTTTCCTCCAAATTCAAACTTGAAACTACCTGACCGCAAATAAACAAAAATCTGAAACTCCAAAAAAAAAAAACAATTTTTTTACGTCCAAACAAAATTACTTTCATCACGTGAATGAGAAAAAATAATTTGATGCTCGCTGTAGAAGATTGCAATTTAAGAAAAAAATACCGTCGTCAAAATTATCAGCGTGATGACATATTCAACCCTGCTCTAGTGTCCGTCTAAGAGTAAATATTTTGTCATTCATATGTGAAATTCCTGTCCGTGTCCGTCCAAGAGAAAGTGAAAACAATGAAACGTTTATGGAGCAATTTCCGTACAAAAAAATGTATCCGCCTAAGAGTGGTGTCCGCAGAGGGAGATTACACTGTACATAACTAGGTATACAAAAATTATAATAAACAAAATTTGAGGACGGATTCTTAAAATTTAATTGAATGAAAAACGACACAAGCATACAATTCTACCCTCTACGATAGTATGTGTGAGTGTATCCAAAAATTTCCCAAAGCAGCCATGTTACTTTTCCTTAAAGTGTCAATCAATCAAGAGTATGTATCAAAAAATTGCTATCTCAACTACCCGTCACGTTGTGTGTCGCCTTGCGTCGGTGTCAAATCAAAAAAAAAAAATTCACCCCACATGAGAGCGTCCATTGGAGTTCTTCATTTATTTTATTAAATCCCACCACCACCGCAGCTTTATTATACTTTACAAAAGTCTTTCCCCAATTTGATTTATTCAATCAACCTCCATAACGCCACATTGCATGAATAGAACATGTACACTTGATGGCTGTCACATCACAATCGTAACAGAACAGTCAAGGAGCATGAGCTCATCTCATTCCGATAATATACGGTCCAACCCAACCGACACGGATGCCTAAAAATATGACGAAACAATTTGTCGAGAGATAAAACTAATGGACACGTCTGTTTGTCCGTCTGTGATATGCCACTGCGCACAATTGATGGTATGGAATGGAGATGAGCGCCAGGGCCAGCAGCAGTGCCTCCAACGATACACAAATGTTACTCTCCATAACTTCAACCTCCCGGGACGGTCTTCCCACAAGATTGTGTCTGAACTTTGGCGCAATTAAGGCGTATTAATTGCTTGTATTTTGATACACTGAGTGCTCCCGGGCACGCATTTATCTTTTACAGCTGTATGATTGACTATGAGTCCATAGCCATTGAACGGAATCCCCCTTTTGTGTTTTAATGGATATGGCGAGATAAATGAAGAAATGATTTCTTTGAAATGGCTGTGCATGCGTATATGCAGGAGGAGGTAATGTAATTAGAGCGGATAGGGGTTATATTTTGTTTTTAAATTATTTTTCTTGTTTAAGCGTCAAATTGTCAAAAAAAAAACTTTTCAATGCGCTTCAAGGAAATAAGAAATAATTATAAAAAAATGTTTAAAAGTGTCTCATGTTTCCAAAGCGTATTTGTTTGTATACCTAGATTGAATTTTGCATACACATAATTTGCATCGAAATGTTAAAGAGTAGGAATGATTTCAATCTTTTGAAAGTCAAAGGAAAAGTGATTGCATAATTTAAAGTCGCATTCTTAATCTCAAAGTGAAGTCAATTAATGCCATCAATTGAATTCTGTGAATAATTTTTAAATACTGAATTTTTGTTAAGGGTTGAATCGAAATTAAAAAAAAGACTCGTACGGTCTTCATGGTCGTACCCAAAGACGGTCATTGGAATTTGATGATTTTTTAACTGTCAACAATAAACTACCATTCCGATCACTTTAAATAGGTAAATCGATTTGCCTACACGTGGAAAATGTGATGAAATCGTTAAAATTTGTTTAAACTGCTGGCATAGCTAGAGTGGATTTAATCGATCATTTTTAACGTTTTGCGTAGGTCAATGCTGTAAAGACTCAAACTTTTGTTCATCCGGCAAGGTCAGTTGAAAACATCACCATTTATGTAGCTGAGATTGTGTTTAGAAATCCAAAAAGTCAGGGCCAAGTTGTATAAACTACTTCAAAGCAACAATATGTATAATAACGCTGAATTCAGCAGTAATAATCCTTTCTAATTGGCTGAATATTATACTTACTTTTTTGAAAAAATTCGACAGGTAACTTCAATATATTTGGTCTAACAAGATAAATATATAGCAAATCCCACAGAATTTTCGGGACTTACATGTTACATCTTACTCCGGGGAAATTAGTTTTACCAGTGCAAATTACCAATTTGTGATCGATAGTTTGTATGAAGATGTCAATATTTGGTTTTAAAATGGCTTTGTTAAATCCCTGATGTCGTTTTTTCCTCCTATACCCCTCCCTCACAAATCAAATCACACGTTTTGTAACTACTTGGGAACACCTGAATGCCTGGACTGGACTTTGGTCTTTTCATTTTCATAAGATCTCTCAAATTCTTTAAACTCGAGATTCTTATCAAACTTGACATTACAATTATGAAAAAAGTGGTTTCTACATTTCTGTCTATTTGTTGCCAAGTCTACAGCCTAAACTGGTGGATGTATTTTCTTCAAACTTGGTAAATAAAGTTTCTTGGTAATATTTCCACACTTTCTTTTGATTTTTTGTTTAAGAAAATAAAGATACCATGCCAAACATTTTTTGTTTGCCAAAAAATTCTAATCTTTTTTTCTCAAAAACGGCTACATCGATTTTTATAAATATTAGAACCATTTTTTGGTTTTCGATTTTTCGGAAAACGATTCAGTTGTTTTTTATGGAGAAATTTGGAATATTGTAAACCAAATTTTTTTCAAAAACTTTTTTTTTAAATTACAATAAAAACATTTTTTTGAAACTCAGTATTTCGAAAATGGCTTGATACTCTAAAAAAAACTAGGTTCACAAAATAAAAAAAGAACCGTACACACAATATGTTAAAAACCGTTAAGAAAAAAAATTAAAAAAAAACGAATCCAAAAATTTTAATAAAAAAGTTGAATGTTCTTAAGTTAATGCAGTCCACTTTTAAATAAAAATAATATAATAATTTTTTTTTTTTTTTTTTTAAACGGATGCGCGCACTAAAGGGGTTTTGACTACCCTTAAAATGAACAAGCACAGTGTGAGCGTTAGGAAAGTAGGGAAGGATGCAAGAGGAGATACCGATGCACATTGGTTTTGAATTTCTGAATATCAAAATGGGAGGGAAAATAGAGCCGGGTAAAGTATTCCACATTCGCGTTGTACGGCTAAAGAAAGAATCTCTGTACTTGACAGTACGTCCGAAGTTGGGCTCAAGGATAAACTGATGAGCATTCCTAGAAGCGCGAGTATTACGGTTGAAAAATTTAAGGGGAGGAATGCAACTGGCTATTTCGCTGGAACAATGTTTATAAAAATAGTGAGAGATATATAACATTTCGACGATGTTCTAGAGATGTAAATGTTTCCACTATAGTTCTATCGCCAATCATTCTTAGAGCTCTATTTTGAATTCTATCCAAAAGATTCAAATGAGATTTGGGAGCTCCTGCCCAAAATGTGCGAGTTATACTCCAGCTTTGGACGAATGAAGGCCTTATAGATTACAGCCAGATCAGACGGGGTGAAGAATTTCTTGCACCTTCGAAGAAAGCCCAAACACTTTGCAGCGTTTTTGGCGACATCAAATATGTGTTCATTCCACAAGAGGTGGTCTGTGATGCACATGCCGAGGACTGAGAGCTGATCGGTTTCTTCAATGCAAGTGCCGCTCATGGATAGCGGCATGGGGGGTGGGTTCTGCTTTAACGACAGAAGACAGCACTGAGTTTTTGAAGCATTAAATTCTACACGGTTTTTAATTCCCCATTGGACAATGCTGTCAAGATCAGAATTTAATGAGCTTATCATACGCTGCCGTTCCAGTTGCACATCCGAAAAACAAGGAGGTGCATCTAAAAACGAATATGAAAAGCTGAGAGTACTATCGTCAGCAAAACAATTAAGTGGATTAGAAGTTCCAGATAAGAGATCATTAATAAAAAGGAGAAAGAGGGTCGGAGACAATACGGAGCCCTGGGGCACACCAGCGTTTATTTTGTGAATATCAGACTTGAAACCGTCCAATACAACTTGTATTGAGCGGTCCGAATGGTAATTTCTAATCCAACGAAGAAGACATTCATCGATACCAAATGCACGCATTTTCGATAAGAGAGCTTGATGCCAAACTCTATCAAATGCTTTTGAAATATCAAGCGCAATAATCTTACTTTCTCCAAAACGATGTAAAGATTTGTGCCACTGCTCGGTGAGATATACCATCAGATCACCAGTGGACCTATTGCTACGAAAGCCATACTGCCGGTCATTTAGGAGCTTTCGTTCTTCAAGATATTTCTTGAGCTGATAATTAATCAGCGTTTCCATGACCTTGGAAAGAAGGGACGTAAGTGCCATTGGACGGTAATTAGATGGTGAAGAAGATGCGCCTTTTTTGGGGACAGGCTGGACAAATGCTGTTTTCCATCCACTCGCAAATAGACCTGTAGAGTAGGACAGATAGAAAAGCTTACGCAGTGGTTTTGCCAGCGTTGAAGAACACCTCTTCAGAACGATGGGAGGGATACTATCCGGGCCAGCGGATTTGTTTATGTCAAGATCTTTGAGGACTCTAGCTACTGCACGAGTGCGAAAGAAGATTCGTCCCATAAAATCGTTTACGCTCTCAAGTACTGGAGGAGTCATAACACTTTCTGACAGCGTCGAATTAACAGCGAACTGCGCTGCAAGCAAATTGGCTTTTTCGCGAGAACTGACAAAAGGGGTGTCATTAATGACGAGCGTTGGAACCGAAGAAGAAGTTGAATTTCGAATAGTTTTTACAAATGACCAAAAATTCTTACTACCTTTGGGACATTGTAGTATTTTTTGCCTTAATTTTTGGTCATGCAAAAATTTGGTTCTACGAATGTGAACGTTGCAAGTCTTTCTAGCTTGTTGAAACTTTTTCCGGTTTTCCTCAGTGGGGTTGGCTTTATAATTCCGGAAACTGACTTCTCTGGCCCTAATTACCTCTTTACAGCTTGAATCAAACCATGCATTTTCTTTCGGTATGATAGATTTCACCCTATTCGGGATAAAATTTCTCATTCCGTAAAGGATTAAAATTGTTATCATATCTGCGCTGGAGTCTATGTCACTACCGAGGAAGCATAATGACCAGTTAAAGTTTCTGAAGAAATTATTGAGACCGTCCCAGTTGGCTTTCCCATATTGCCAAACGGTTCTCATAGGTGGTTTTTCTTTAACTGAGTGTTGTTGGCATGAGAAATTTGCAGATACGATACAATGGTCTGATGTACCTAGAGGCAATAATACATTTAGCGTGTATTTATTAGGGTCAGAGGTAAGGAACAAGTCTAGAGTGTTTGCGGTTTGACCTGCAACGTCAGGTTTTCGGGTTGGCTCTTCAACAATCTGAGTCAGTTGGTTTAACTCAGCAAAGACCTCAACATACCTTCCTTCGGGTGTTGTCTGGCTCGAAAAGCGGAGCCAACTGTGTACATTGAAATCGCCCGCAATGACGATTTCAGTGTGAGGATAATGGGAAACAATTCTTTGAATGGAGTCGGACAAAGCATCAAATTCGTTAAAAGTTGAAACTCTATCCAAATTTGGGCTCCGATAAATAAAACATGTGTGTATGATGTGCTTATTTACCGTGAATTTTAACCACATGAAATTAAAATTTGTGTTTGAGCAAAAGCCATATTGTGGTTGGAGTTGGTACGCTACATCATTTCTTACGTATACGGCGAGGCCATGGTGGGAAAAGAATAGTGGCACTAAGTTGTACCCAAACAGACGAAATTCCGATTGATCAGAATTTTCGCCTATCTGGGTCTCACTCAGTGCCAAAACAGCTGGCCTGTTTTTAACAGTGTGGACATACGCGGCACAAAAATTTTTCCTAAGCCCGCGAATATTGGTATAATCGACTCCAAAACTACCAACCATTTTAACATTTAGAAACAAATAAAACACAAGTCAGACAATTAACTATAATGAATGTTTGATCTATATTCCAATTTGAACTTTTCAATAATAAATTGTCACTAGTGTTATGCCTTAGTGACAATTTATATTGATCCGCCCCTGGTTAAATAGAAAAAAACAAACAGTAATCCATCTGACGTTATACTAACCTAATCATTGCATGCACTATGTGATAAGCTCCACACAGTACCTACAATGATCAAGTTAATATAACTGCGAGAAGTGAAAGGGAAAAGGAAGGAATTACCCGTTGTGCTTGCTTCTTTTTCTGCTTTGTACTATTTATTAACTATTAACGTATTGATTTAATTTATATTTGAGCACAGGTCACTGAATATAATTTGCGTGTGAGGTTTGTTTCGTTTTTTTTTTGTTATTGATTTTGTTTAATTTTGTATTTTTTTTCTTTTTTATTTTATATAAGGGGTACGGGTAGGTATGGGCTATTTTTTTTTTGTTTAATTTATTTGGATAAATAGGGCTTCGAAAGAAACACTTGAGGTAGCACAACACGAGGGATTTTAAAGACAAATTAAACTTTCCGGATCACTTTCACAAGAACGATGTGCAGCCGATGGGATGCTACTCGGTACTGATACTAATAATTTCATTTTTCAAACATCCAAATATTTATTTTCGAATATTACAATTTGTTTAACGAAATACGTTGAGCCGTTAATGAGAACACCGAAAATTAATAAATAGGAACTCGACAGGTAGTTATTAGGATTTTATTTAAAATTTTGTTTAAACAAAATGTAGCCTACTCCTAGAATGCACTGAATTTTTAATCAAAATGGTTATACCTACCTGTTTTCGAGATAGTTAAGATTTGCCATTTTCGGCACAAGAAATTTAATCGCAGGCACCGTAACGTTAGTTTTGGGACTAAAAAAGATTAGGAAAAAGAATTGAGCCAATTGAGTACCAAGTTTGAAAAAAAAAAAATGTTTTGGATATATAGCCTGTAGATCGACCTGTGCGGACTGTCAGAAACACGGAATCGCGGGAACTTTTTTGTCGTATTTTCTACCATCGGAATTTCATATGTTTAATTAAATTTTCTTGTTCCATTTTTACTTGCGATATAGGTACTACATGGCAAGTTTTGCATTTGAAAAAAAAATCGAACTCGAGATTTTAATCAAACTTGACATTACGATAATGAAGAACACCAAAAAAGTGGGTCCCCCAATTCCGTCTGCCTGTCTGTGTGTACAACTCTCTACAGCCTAAACGGCTGAAGCGATTTTCTTCATGCTAAGCGGCTCAACGGATTTCGATCAAAATTTTATACCCATGCTAGGCGCCTTCTTCTATATTCCTTCATTTTGATTGGATGCCGCCCATGGGTTAAAATGAGACATTCAATACCTGGTTCTCAAATCTACTGTGCCAAACTAGTGCCGTGCAATTCAGGTTGCATTTAAAAGACAATAGGTCTTACAGGCATATAGTTAAATTAAATTAGAAGCTCCCTTGAATTTCAAATAATACTGCATTTCGAAATTTTCGAATAATAGTTTTCGTGGATTTTTGAAATTCAGTATTTCGAAAACGGGTGGACGATTTTTTCTGAAATTTTGTTTTTAAATTTATATTATAAAATATTTAAAACATTTTATATATAAAAAATTATCTGAAAACGACTTTAAAAATATTTGTAGGCGTTTTCATTAAGAATCTTTTGATATAATGTGATCGAACATAGGAGCAAGTATGTGCGATATAGTCGTGCATTTTATTTTTAAATGCAAAACTTGCACAACAGTCCTACATACATAGCATATATCGCAAGTAGAAATATTATTGAAGTGATAACTTTATATGGGACGGTAAACCGATCCGTGACGTAAAGCGTTACATTCGATAAGAATTCTCACACATATCAACTAAAAGAATTTTATCCTTTTAAGGAGTGGACCTAGAAATCTGAAATGTTCAGGAATAATGGAGTAACTTGAATGTTTGGTAAAAAAAATTGGATTCCTAGAATGTCACTAACAGTAAGAAAACTGTAATATTGAGAATATTACACATATCAGTCAATTATTTTTATAAGTATAGACAATTTGATGATTATTTTGATGTATCAATCATTACTCTATGAGCTATACAAGCTTTGCAATCTAAATTTCAAAACAGAAGAAAAACATTCAAAATTACCTGTTTAGTTCGACTCCTACCATCCATGTTCAGTGTAGAAGAACAGTTTTGTTTAAAAATCCATTAAAAAGAAAAGATGTGGTGGCTGTTTTGAACTTATATCGCCAGTTTAAGTAGTTCAATCATTTACGTTCAGGTCTTAAGATTGAGGTAAAACTTGGGGTATACATGTATACAAAAAATAATAAAAACGTGTCTTACAATATATATATATATCATAGAGGGGTTAAAATAAAAAGATAAAATTTATGCGATTTTTATTCGTTTTTTTTTTTGAAATTTTAAATGTAAAAGTTGATGAAAAATTTCAAAATTTTAAAAACAGTATTCCCAGTATGCCCCAGCCATCTTCTACAAAATTGATAGCTTCAGTATATGGATAAATTCAGAAAAGGCGTAAGGAGGTTTTCATGTAATATACCTACAAATATGTTAATTAAATTAAAGCAAAATTAAGTTGTTGAAGGTCAAAACAGTATCTTATGCATATTGCAAATATATGCACATTTATGTATGTATGTAAATGTTTAGATTTTACAAATGGAATGGGTATCTTATGATGGGTTGGATAGCATATATATACACATGTGTAGATATTAATATGTAGGAAAAAGATTCAGACTTTTGGTGGTATCTAGCCTTCTTCTCCCGTAATTCCGTCTGTGTGTCTGTCTGTAGATCGTCTACAGTCTAAACCACTTGTTGACGCCAGAAATGTTAACATCAGTAAAGGAATACATTACTAAAGAAAAACACTTCCGTTCTACTGTATAATTTAAAAAATTGTTGTTTAGTTTTTTCGATTACCAATGTTTATTATTATTTTTTTCTCTTGCCAATAATTTGTTATTATTGCTAGTTCAATTTTTTTGTTTTTTCAATCATACTGAATAAATCGTTTACCAATAATTTCATCAAAGTTTTTTTTATAAAGAACGTCCTTCAAATTCTAAATAAACCTGCGTTCCAAAATATTTGAAAAAAAAACGTTTTTTTTTTATTTTTGGAAGAAAAATATTTTTTGAAGTGATAATTTCTTATGGTAGGGTAAACAGCTTCGTTACGTAACGCGTTACGGTGCCAGTTTGGCTGACTTCCCTTTCTCTCAACCATTTGGAAAACTTTTTAAATTAATCAAATCAACGAAGAACTTTTGAAGCAAACAATTCTTTCAATATTTAACAATTCAACTTAGAATAGTTTAGTTTATCACTTCTATCGGGCGTCCCGAGGCGCACATGCTTTTTTATTTATATCTTTAATCAAAGCGAAGATATCAATATAGCACTCAAACGACGCCAGTGAACTAGAAGTTCAAAATACCATTGACATGTCTACTAGCTTCAGTATAGTTAAGGTGAGATAACTTACGCCTTGTAGTGACTTTCGTAATCTTATCACTAACTCTATCTGACCATTATGTGTCAGAGAGTTTTTACAGGTATTCCGGTATTTTTTTGAGAATTTCCCAACGTTGTGCACTGCTGCTAAATACGTTGAAACATCTTAAGATTTAAATTGGTATACCATTTCCTACAAAAGATGTTGGTAGACAGAAAACAATGATATTTCAAATCAATGAAATACCGCCCCTCTCACCTCCCTCTCTAAATCGATACAGAACGTGTAAACAAATTTTATCCTTAAATTATTCCATTCTTCGAATGCTAATTTATTCTTCAATATTACCGAAGTGGGCACATAGATTAATCTATACTGATAAAATGGAAATGATAATACAAATTTATTGCTTCGAAAAATAAGTTTTATAAAAGTCCTTTTGTATTTGTTATTATTATTAAGTACTTATTTACAAACTTCAAAATATTATTTACAAAAAAAAATTATTCAACTACTCAACAAAAAAAAAAAAAAATTCCTAATTTAAACTTAAAGTTACCAAAAATTTGCAGTACAATTAAATTTAATTAAAGCCAGTAAGTAGCCTTTGGCGGTTCATAAGCATTAACGAAATGCACGTCCGTTTCGTGATTCGCAGGTATTTCATATTTGATTGTTCCAGCTGCAGCATTCGAAGGATACGGAGGGGGTTGAGTAGATGTACCTGAAGCAACCGGAACAATTCCAACCGATCCATGCATATGCATTGTCATTCCCTCCATAGATGCTGACTTCCTCGAATCAACACCATACACCCCGACTACTGGATACTTCTTCCAATCGAGGCTGCATTTTGAGGCGGACGCCGGATCACCACAGCCATTATCACACTCCATTCGTTTCGACTTGTAACGCCGATTTTGGAACCAGATTTTCACTTGCGTCGCAGACAGATTCAATTTGTGGGCGATTACTTCCCGCTCGGCACCGGTTAGATATTTTTGCTGACGAAATCTGCGCTCGAGTTCAAGGACTTGAGCTTGGGAGAATAGAACGCGAGGCTTCCGTTTCGCTCGAGGCTTTCCATTTTTTCGCAATTCTGAACGTGACGAAGTCACATGGGTGGAGTCTTCTGTGGAGAGAAATAAGAGTATTAAAGATTATTGCGCGAGTCTATATATAAATAAGGATATGAACTGACTCTGTTGTGTTGCATCCGCATCGTCGGTATCATCAAAATCACATATCGTCTCAAGGTCCTTTACATGCTGCGATGTGATGTCGTTGCAAGAACTCCCACTGATCTGGGCTGGCACTGGGTCCTTTTCCGAACTGGGACATGATGATCTACTAGCACAAACATCGACTTCTGCTGAACTATTTAAGTCTAACGTTGGTGATGGCGTTACATATGATGGAGGCAGTGCTTCCTGCTTCATGTAGGTCCCATCATTTAGGAGGACATGTGTATGCGTGCCGTTCGAAGGAACGTCGCCAAATGGATAGGTGAATCCTTGTGGTGCTGCTGTGGGGTAGTATTGAGGGGTGTATTGATATGCTGGCAAAGATGGATGGTGATGACTATGTGGGTGCGGATGTGGATGATGTGGACTGTTGTTGTAATCGTACGATGAGTAAATCTGACCTTGAGCAATGTATCCATGTGGTACTATGGCAGGATCTGGATAACGATCATACTCAGGATATAAATTCGTTGCCGGGCTTGTGCTGAAAATAAATTGAGTTGGGTTAGACAAGTGCGGCAGCATAACAACATATGATATATTGTGGTGTGTCTCTTCTATCTATATTCTACATAGCTACAACCTATAAAAATAAAAATTACGAAATTTTGCAACAATCCTTGAGATGTCCTTTTTTTCAGAAAGCGACATGAACCATATCAAGCACAGTGTGAGTCTATAAGATCGTTTCATGCACCATTACCTAAATGTGTAACAAATGTGATTCCTTTTGAGAAAATAGAAAAAAAAGGATATATGGAACAATGGGTATGCATGTGCACACACATGTGTTGACCAGGATGTGAATTTGAGATGAGCGTCCGCCGAGTTTCCGTTTATGTCATTTTTATCTTTTGTTCTTGTTTTTATTTTTGGGTTTCTTTAATTGTGCGGCTGATTTTTGTTTGTTTAGAGGTTACGATATGAGGTCGTTAGGTTGGGTCCTTATTAAGTTAAAGGTTTTTTTTTGTGAGGGAATTTTAAATAAGTCTAATTTATTATTAAATGAAAAGTATATGGGAAATCGTGTGTGTAAAAATAGATGTTCGTAGAATGGATACGGCATACAGCAAATCAGTACACTACATTACCAGCAAGATCGTGATATCAGTAAATAAGAACAGCTACCTATTTAAGAAGATTGAAATAAATCTTAGAGCAGAAATTTGAAAATATAAGCACAGAGAATTAAAGCAATATTTGAGACACAGACGTTGATTTTGTGAAATGCCAGAGTATAGATTCATATACTCTATGTCCATCAAACTTTGTCATTACATGGTCGGTTTGGTTGCGTCGTATTGCATAAGCTTACCGTACGACCACACTTTTTTCTTCTTGATCCTTGAAGCTTAAAAAAAACGTCAATTCTATAATATCTTACAGACAAACTATATAGAAAAAAGGGAATTGATGTGGGTAGCCTTAGTAACATTGCAACTGTAATTTTGAGTGAATATTTGTAATCAATTTGACAACAGAAGATGATGACTGATTATCATTGTGTTCAAGAGATTTTAATGCGTGCATTTGGTATCGCTTTATCTCTTTTTCGTTGGATAAGAAATTACCTTTCGAACCGCTCAATACAATTCATATTGGATGGTTTCAAGTCTGAAATTCACAAAATAAATGCTAGTGTGCCTCCCCCCAGGGGTCCGTTTTGTCACCAACTCGTTTTCCTTATTTATCTCATATCTGGAACTTCTAACCCACCGACAATAGTACTCTCAGCTTTTTATTATAAAGAAATAATTTACTAAAGCTAATGGATGTGGAGCAGAACCTATGTATGTATTAAGAAATCTGAATCACTGATGGCAATTTCTTACTTGTCACTTACTCTGATCTGTGCCCTATAGTAGCCGTGTTCTCGTGACAATCAAGTACAGCTAAGTAAAAAGTTTTCACGAAAACGATCCACACTCCAACTTGATTTTATTTATTTTAATATGGAGGGATTTTCACATTTGTGTTTTTTTTTTTGGCAAAAAGCATAAAAAAAATACAAGGAAAAAAAGAAATACAAATGTCCTACCTGCGGAACTCTTCAAGTATGGAGGAGATGTCTTGATAGGGCGCATGCACCAGCTCATCAACCAAGTGTGGGAGGAGGAAAGCATGCCCGACAACTGGTCAAATAGCTCTATATGCCTAATCTACAAAAAAAGCGATCCTATGTCCTGCAAAAACTACAGAAGCATATCACTGCTTAATGTTGCCTACAAGATCCTATCCAACGTACTATGTGAGCGTCTAAAACATTTCTGCAACACTATCATCGGCACGTAACACTTTGGCTTCAGGCCAGGCAGATCAACGACCAAATCTTCACATTGAGGCAAATCCTGGAAAAGACCAACGAATTTCAAGTCGAGATGCACCATCTGTTCATCGCTTCAAAGCCGCATATGATAGCATAAGTCGCCAAGAGCTTCTATTGGCGATGTCGGAGCTCGGGATCCCGAAAAAACCGATCCAGCTTTGCCGCATGACGTTACAAAATATGCGCTGCAACGCGCAAATGTTAAGCAGCTCATTTGAGCTTTTCCAGACGTGTACAGGTTTCAGAAATGGAGATGCGCTGTCATGTGACATAGTCCTGGAGCAGATAGTACGCAAGAGTGGTGTTAACCTGGAAGGCACTATCTTCAATAGATCTTCCCAACTGCTTGGTTATGCGGACGACATCGATATCATCGGCCGCTCCAAGGGAGCTGTACTTGAAGCATTCACAGCTATTGATGAACAGGCGAAATGCGTTGGTCTTGAAGTGAATGAGGACCAAACCAAGTATATGCTATCAACAAACAAAGCCTCATCTGTCCATCGCCTAGGACAAAACGTCACTGTTGGTAGCAGTAATTTCGAGGTAGTCAAGGAGTTCACCTACCTCGGAATCAATTCCACGAACGACACCTTAGTGGAAATCCGACGAAGAATTACCCTAGCGAACCGCTGCTACTTCGGTTTGGCCAAACAAATGGTTTCAAAACTCCTGTCTCGAAAGACAGTGCACGCTATACAAAACGCTAATTTTACCAGTTCTACTCTACGGCCGGCGCCGAGTGCTGGACGATAAGTAAAAAAGCGGAATTGATACTGGGCACTTTCGAGAGAAAAATTCTTCGTAGGATATTTGGTCCTATATGCGAAGAGGGCGAATGGAGAAGAAGATTCAATCGAGAATTGTACGAGCTGTACCAAGATGTGGATGTAGTCCAAAAAGCCAAATCGCGTCGACTACACTGGCTCGGCCACATCGAGCGAACAACGCTCCAGCCAAAAAAATCTTCGAATCCCAGCCCGCAGGTTCGAGACGACCAGGAAGACCGAAACTCCGCTACAGGGACCTGGCGGTTACAGACGCAAGAGCGCTTGGTCTCGACGACTGGAGGGAGCTTGGGAGGGACCGCAATCGATGGAAGACCGCAATATGTCAGGCAGCGACCCTCCATAGATCGGGAGCCGGATAAGTAAGTAAGTAAGTACTTTTTAATAACGAGAACACAACTAGTGTTTGCTTCCAAAAACAATGTCTTCAAAGTGTTTGTAGCAGAAACCAGTCTAACTTTCCTAAGATATTGGAAAGATTCTAACTGAATTTTGAATTACAATTGTTTGATAAACGAACTTGCAATCAGATCTTTTTTAATTTTTGAACGACTACCCTAAGCAAAGAGACGTACACTCGGAGTCGCGCCCTCACGCGAGGACCTAAGATCATTGGTACTTGGTATAAAGTTTCTTGAGAAAATTATATATCAACCTAGAAAAGTGTTTGGTCTTAGTTTCAATAAGTATCATAATGCTGCAATCTATTTTAGAGCTCCCAACATTAGTATTGATATGCATTTTTGTCACACGGCAACCGGCTTAAGTAATATAGACTCGAATAAACTGAAAAAACACTTGACCAAAGATTGGTTTGAAATTCTAGTCCCGACTAGAAAACCGATGCACGCATGGCAAGATTTTCCGATTTTACAATTCCCAATCCTTGTGTTTTTTTTAAGTCACAGGCTTGTAAGAACAATACATATAGTTAAGAGCTCTCAAAGTACAACTGGGAAAGGAGTCCGAGTGCTTGTGTCTGGAATTTCAAGCCAAAAAGATGGACAATGTGGTAAAAAGAGGCCAAATGGTGACCCAACGTCGAACTTAAAACGATATTATTTCCAAAAAATAAATTACTTTAAGAACAAGACTTTAAATTACAAAACGAAATATGAAATCATCTTAAATCATTTGAGTTTAAGGTTGTAAAAAATGTAAGTCCCCGTGGTCGCATAAAATTGAATGTGCTCTTCTATTATTAAAAAAATACACCCAATTTCTTAAAAAAAAAAAACCTACATCAAAATAATAGAAATATGAATATTGTTATGAAAGCAATTTACAAAGCTGAGCAAATGTTTATGATTGAAAATATTAGCAATTTTTTTTTAAGAATTTATTTCATAAAAAATACATCACCCTCTTCCTAAAAGCACAGTTTCTGATAAAAGTGATCATTTTTATTCTTATCACCTGTTGAATAAGATACAAACAAATATCCATAAGAATCTCTAAGTCAAGAATTTGTACAACAACAATTTTGTGGAATGTCAAATGAAATGTTTTAAATTGTAGGAAATCTAATGTATATACCAACATTGGTATACAATGTAATGTGGGGTAAGGAGGATGGTTTACGTGGACTATTTCCTAATGTTTTTAAGATAACACGAGAAAGTTCTATGCTTTTACCAATCTACTTTTTACCTTAAAGCAAATTATTGTGACATTTCATGGCGGAAAATGCTAGTATTTGCTTTAGAACTATGTCAAAGTTCTAGGAAGACACCAACTTAACATAATAATTTTGACACGTAGTTAGGGAAGCGACCGTATCTGATCGGGAGACAAGCTAAATATTTGGCGACTGATAGGTTTTGTGGTAAACCAAACTTTTTCAAGGAAATTTACGCGAAGCAGGGTAATGGATTGAAGAATAGTCAAGAATTATCTTGAAGTAAACAGTGATTAAACAAACATCTGCTCACTGCAAGACAAAACCTTTTTATATTTATAGCACCAACTTCAGTCTTCAAGGTAGTTAAAGAGCGCAAGTATACCTTGGGAATGATATTATCCCAAGAATGACAATGGCGGGTACGTTAATAAAAAATTCCCAGTAAATTTTATTCTCATTCCAATCTTGGAAAAGTGAATGATGCTCAAAATTTATAAATGGGCATTTATAAATGTTAAAGAGCTCATTCTTACCTTCATTCATTCAATATCCTTTTGTAAATACCCAAACAATCAGCAACTCACTTAATAGATCTAATCATTTTTCATCATGCGCATCAGTCAAATAAGCTAAAAAAAAGTGGTCAACCTATATATGAGAGATAATAAGCTTGAAACTCGAATACACCTTCATATTGACATTCTAAAAGTTGTTAGGAAAGTCACATAAAATCACGTGTCTGCAACGTAGTTATTCAAGGTCAAAGGTTACAAATATCGATTTTCGCGATCATCTCGGTTTCTGTAGCTAAAATGATGTTAACATCTAAGTAAAAATTGTAGAGCATAAGATTTTCGACAGGCGTTGCCTAAAACATTTTTTCATGCGCTCAACTGCTATTGAGATAGAGGGCGGTGAGAGCGCAGCGCTCAGCGATACATAATCTAATGCAAGGTCAACCGTGAACCTTGGTGAATAATACCATGTATAAAGTTATAAAATCATTCAAATATTATTAGCAATGAATAGTTTGTATTATATTATATTAGTTAATACATTGTATTTAATAACATTTTACATTTATCTTGTTGACAACGCTGACCAGAAGCGTGAACAAAACTTGACTTTGGCAGCCGATTTGAAAATTGCAATCACAGTAGGTGAATTTTCAAATCCAGCAAGAACATTTCGCAAATATTAAAATTCAGCAAGAAAATTTCATTTCCCGCAAAAGTAAACAGACGCCAGATAAAGCAGCAGCAACATTCATCAAGCGAAATATAAATTAAAAATAAATAATCTTAAAAGACTTTGATTTGAAACTAAAAGTAAGAAAGTTAACAATTAAATGTTGCAACAAATACTTTGTTTCAGGGAATTTAGAATTTTTTTTTCTTAATTTTTTCTTTTTTTCTTAACTTTTTAATAAATATATACGTATATACATATTGCGGCTTAAGGTAACAAAAGTTGAAGCATTGACAAATTTAAGTAACTTTTTATTGAATTTTGTCGTTGGTTTCAGATTGCTAATTTGTGTTTTATTTGTGAGAAGTTATTTTCAGAAGGTGATTCTGTTAATGTAGTGCGTGGCTTAAAAACTTTAAGAACTGCAAGCATCGAAATAAATGACGGTCACATAGACTTCTTAAATGATTTAACATTTGTGAATGTGCATGTTGAGTGTCGAAAAGTGTACACCAGTACAAATTGAAAAGCAGCATCGAAACGACGCGACGCCTAGAAGAATGTGAAACTTTAACATCAACCACCATTTACCTCTGAAATTCTACTCGGCATGTAAACAACGGTTTAGGACAACGAAAATGATGACAGTGAAACAGTAATTTTCGAACTTCCGGAAAATGACGATGACGAAGAAAATTAATACCTTAAATCTTTAAATTATTAATATTGTTTTTAATTTCTTAAATTGATATAAAATTAATATATAAAGTAATAAAAATATTTCACTTGATAAGTTTCTCATTACAAAAACTTGCTAAGTATTATTAAATGAAAATGTATATGTACATATTATATTTATATATGAAAAAATGTTTAAGGCCAAATCTGTCGGAAATTTTATGCTCTATAATTTTTTTAATCTTAGATGTTAACATCATTGGATCTATCGAAACCGAGATAATCGCGAAAAATGATATTTGTGACATTTAACCTTGAATTTATGTGACTTTCCTAATAACTTTTAGAACGCCAATATGAAGGAGTATACCAGTTTCCAACTTATTATTTCTTGTATACAGGTTGAACCCTAATTTGACTGAACTAAGAGATTTTGAAAAAAATTTATCATTGTAGTAAATCATCAATATACAGAGTAGGAATACTAATTAATTACGAATTTTAATAGATAATTTGGATCCAATTTTTACAAACTGTGTGGGATTGCTTAAGTGATTTCTGAATCATTTAAGGAGTTTTGAGTGAACTCCTTAGAAAGAAAGTTTTTTTTTCCAATAAAATTGTATAACTAAGTATATGAAAGGTCTTTGAAAGATCTTAGCAAAACCATGCTGATAAACCGATATATGATTTCTTGCCGGTTTTGTTAAAGTCTAATTTAACTCCTAAGATTGAAAAACTGATAAATTAAATAATATATTTCAGGCTAATGAATGTTTTCATTTCATGCACTAAAACATCAACCTCATATACATATATACACTAAATCTAACATTCTACCTGTTTCGCCTACAACAGTGCTAATTTGAGATACCTAAATTCATATTAGATATTAGTTAAAACAGACTTAAAATCATTTGGGGCCCAATGAGTTATAGTGGAAATCGGACGCAGAACTCCAAAACCATAAGCAACCGCTGCTACTTCGGGTTGTCTGCTAGTCTTGCTTTACGGCATCGAGTTTTGGACAATAAGCATAGAAAAGAGGGTTCATAAAAGACTCTTTCGAAAGAAAAATTCTTCGACGGATATTGGGCCACATGTGAGAGGAAAGAAAATGGAGAAGCAGATAAGACTACAAGCTCTATGAGCTTTATATAGATAAGGTTGTAGTCCAAAAGTTCAAAACACCTCAACTATAGGCCTCATCGAGAGTCAAAAGAATCTTAAATTCATAGACGAGTTCGAAGCGATGTAAGGATATATGGCAAGGAAAAAATATCTAAACGTTAAATTTTCGGGCCAAGTAAAAATCGCAACATTTTTGTGTGAATATTTATAACAATATTTATTCAGTTTATTATAGTTTCAACTTTATGTTTTATTTGACGGTTAGTGAACTGTCAACTTAATTAAAAAAAAAAAGAAAGTATTATGCGCTACTATTGCATTTGATCCTTTTTACTCATTCGTCGGTTTAGTTTGGTCATTAATTTGGAAAGTAAGCTTAAAACGTTGATTACTTAAAGATTATAGGTATAAGAAGTAATTTATATAAGGAACGTCTATTTGACGCATTTGTTGACTGAAACTACACGAAGTACTCTTATTAGTATTAATCAAAATCTTTGCACTTGGAAAAAAATATAAAAGGGAAGAAAACCATTAAACATCCAATTTTTAAAAATCTCTTTTGAAGATCAAGTAGGTATCACTAAATTCAAGCTCTTACCTGTCCATATGACAACCAGTGTAAGGCTCATTCTGATTGACCAAATTCAAAATATCCTTCACCGAAAATGGCGTCGTATTACAAGAGTCCGAATTCGTCAAGCTCCCAGGACTCGGATGGTTGTATTCATAATATCCTTGTTGAGAAGGTTGCTGGTGTTGTTGTAGCATCTTTTTTCACTATTGTATTATTTAAAGTTCACTACAAACATTACTCAATAAAAAAAAACGTTTATTTAAATCGCGGCGGGTGCGTTATAGTCAATTTATTGATTTAATTAATTAATGATTTTTCGAACACCACCGTTTACGTCTTCCATTTACAAGTGTTTTTTCTAAACTGACCGCCGCACTGATGTGGAAAATTGATTCGAATACTGAAAAACAACATTCCATTGCGGAATGAAACAAATTACCCTACACAGTCAGTCTCACTCCCTCACCAATTTGTTCGTCTATTCATCCAACCAAATCATCATCATCCCTTATTTTTAGAAGCATTACCATTGCTTTCATATTTTTTTTCCTTGTGGATATAGTGGAGAATTAGATACTGCAACGCCTTTCAAAAATGGCAACCTATTGAGCCAATAAGATTCTTTCTTCAAGTTCAAAATGTTCCATAGCGATTATTCGGATGCTTCCATGTATGTACATATAATTTTTTTTTTTTTGAACGGAACGTTTGATATTTTTTGTTTAACAATTCTTGAACAAATATTTGATTATGCATTTTTTTTATTTTTATTTGTGGAATGATTTTATCGATTTTTGCACAAAATTGGTGTAATTGTCAATTGATGGGTTTATGGTACTTAGAATCCAATTCAGCAAAGCTGCCACTTGGCTGTAGTGGTCTGGAGCTCTTAGCTACGATTTGTGTGGAATTATCACTTCAAGTAGCCAATACAATTGAGACTGAAAAGAGTGAAGTGTTTTAGAGAGTTAAGGAGCTGAGGTAAGTAGGTATCGTATAGATATCTCCTGTTTGACTTCATCAAGTGTGTTCTCTTGAAGCCAATTTAGAAAAACGCACAGGTGGTTATTAATTTACATACATTTCAAAGTATTCCTACATTAGTGTCAAGATTGTTTATTATTTTTATGTTTTTATGATGCACTCAAGGGCCTTAATTTTAAAAGATTGGAATTCGAATTCCACTTGTTTTGTTTTTCAAATTGAAATGCTAAAACGCTTTGAAATATTTTTTGAAAATTAAGTACGTTTAGTGAAATTCTTAGAATAGTTGGGTCTTGAAATGTTCAATTTGAAAGTTCTGAAAGAAATTGTTTTCGAAAAGCTAAGCAACGGTGATTTCAATGAGCGGTTAAACAGTTTTGATAACCCACCATTATAGTGGAGGATCTTGGATTTGGGCAAGTAAGAGGGAGCTTCGTCGTCCCAATACTACTTGTATCCAAAATCATTAAACAAAATTATTAAGCCGGAAGGGTAATGCTGCCATCCTAAAAATCCTAATTTGCTTTATTTTACTTAATAACTCCCAAAATCTTTATTTTATTCTACAAAAAAAAAATGCACGACTGGATCGTACGAACTTGCTCTTGTAACTAACAACTTGAGTTTAGCTAACCACTGACGCTGTCATAGGTTTCTCGAAAAAAAACCAAGAACGCCATTAGACGCCACAGATCAATGAAAATTTTATAAAAAAGTATCTCGAAAATTGTAGGACGGATTTTGATGAAATTTTTTAGTTTTTTGAAAACAAACTTTTTTTCAAATTTTGGTATGCAGTTTTTTAGAGATTAATAATATTCCTGTGACTATAAAATTTAAAATTATTTTTTTTGATTAGTTTAAGAAATATTGATTTAAAAAAAAAATTAAATTAATTTTAATTATAAAAAAAAAGTTATTTAAGATTTTAATACGCAGAATTAGTTTGGCTACTTAGATCTTCGCAGATATAAGATTTGATAAAAATCCAATGTACCGTTACCGAGAAAGCCAACAATAATAAAACCGTTATAAGAAAAGTACCGTTAATAGACTTTTTTCCTAAGCTTGATCCATGTCAGATGAAAGCTATTACCAACAAAAAAAATCTCAACAATTTCTATCAAAATCGTTGGAATTTTACCTCATGGTCATATGGCAGGTACCGTTATTTTTAGGCCTAACTTGCCTAATAGTACCTATAATCGCAAGTAAAAAACTTAAGTGGGAGCTATATTAAATCTGTTTGCTTTAACGAATGAATTTAATCTGGCAAACAAAATATTTTTTTGGCAAAAAATATTATATATCAGTTTTATTTACTTAAATGCCTCAGAATTTATAGTTAAAGTTTTCAATGATGAGTTTCAATTGAACAATGTTTAAGTGAATCCATTGATTTTCAAAATGAGCAAAACAATTCAGAACAAATTGATGACACTTGCCACAAGCTAATTAGATAGGAATTGTGCGAAGTAAAAGGATTCGCTAATTTAATTTGGAATTTAATTTTTGAATTTATATTGGAATGTCTGTCTGTAATGACGCTTCTGGACTATGTTTAGCAAGATCGTGATCTAAGATCTGAGTACCGGATCGAAATAGCTGTACAGGAGGTCCTTCAAATTCTAAATCATACTGCATATCTACCAAAAATGTTCGAAAAATTCGAAATCGAGATTTTATCAAACTTTACATTACGATAATGGAGAAATCCAAAAGACTGGGTCCCGTAATTCCGTCTGTCTTTCTGGATGGATTTGCTTAAAGCTTGGTATATATTGTTTTTCGGTAATATGTCCACACGTTTCTTAAATTTTTTTTTAATGCGAAAAATAGCCATACATTTTTTTGCCAAAACGGCACCAAAGATTTTTGTAAAAATTATTGATATTTAATGAAGGGAAAATTTAACTTTTTGGTATTTTGTTTGTTGAAAAAAAATGGTTATTAAATGGCCGGTTCATTTGATTTTTTTAATTTTTTGTATGCAGAAGCTCCTAGAATGCTTGAAAACTTATGTAGGCAAACCAACATTTTTGAAATAAAAAGAAAACATTTTTTTTTTGAAAACCCAAAATTTCGAAAAGGAGCAATAATTTTTTTCGAAACTTCGTATTAGGTAGTTTTTGATATTATCTTGAATATTAAAAAACTATTTTCCTAAATATACATACAATGTTTAAAGAAACCGTTTAAAAAAAAATGTATTTCTGAAGAGCGACACCAAGTTTTTCAAGTTTTTTGATAAAAAAAATGGATGTGTTCCTAAATTAGTGCATTATTTTAATTTTATTTTTTGCCTTTAGCTACTTATTAACGGTAGGTACTTCCCATAGAACCACTTTTCATATTTTCGCCTTTCTCACTATTGGATGAACCGATTCAAATTATTTTTTTTTTATGAAAATGGTCCCTTAAAGTGTTAATAAAACTGCACACTCAAATTTTCTAAAAAAAATTCCATTTTTAAAAAATTAATTTTTTTTTTTGAAAAATCGATTTTTCGAAAACCAGGTGAGTTTTTTGGAAATTTGAATTTTATTTGCATATTAATAATATTACATATCTTCAAAATGATGTTTCAAATTATTTTCAAATTTTTTTTTAAAAAACCGCTCCAAGATTTTTAAAATACATAACCTAGATTGACATATACATTTGTAGGAACCTATGAACTATTCCTTGAATCATCCATTCGACGATGCACTATATCTACTAAAAATCAAGTCAGTATTACCTACATCGGCTTTAAACCTGCATATGATAACTAGACTACATATACCTAATAACAGCGTTAATGTTTAGCTACATTACAGTTGTTAGCTACAAGAACAAGTTCGTACGATCCAGTCGTGCATTTTATTTCTTACTAGTTTCTGACGAGCTGACGTTGTTTTAATGCTCAGAAGGCTAAGAACGCTATGATAATAGTAGTTAGTGTATCAGCTATCATTCTGTCTTGTTAGAGTGATCTGTTATCGAATTGAAAAAAAATATTATTTGCCACCCTCTAACAATCTTACTTTTTCAACTAACATCAACAAAACAGCACAAATTCCTACATCGCATCATTATGGAGAATGACGGATTATTTCACCAGATATGTTAAGAACATGCATGCATTTGTTTTTGATTAAGCTCTTTTCATGAATTTGACCACACGCAATTATTTCTGGTGTACCGCAGGGCTGCGTTTTTTCTACAACTCTATTTCTCAAATTCATTAATGATCTATATTCTGAAATTTCTAATCCATCAAACTGTAGATCAACAAGCTTGTTTTTCGGATATGCAACTCCAAAAGCTGTGTATGAAAAACTCATTAAGACCTATTTGATATTGTTAACGCTGCTAAGTTGGTCTACGGAGACCCAAAGAAAAATGTATCCCTTTCTGATGTGGCTAGAATCTTTCAAGACTAAATTCGCGATTAAAGCGAAGAAATAGGTCGGTTCACATCAGATTGCCTGAATCTCCAGTTTTGTGTTTCCTTTTTGGGAAAAATTAAATTAACATGGTACACCAAAGTAAGTCTTTTCAAGTAACCGATAAATGATATGAAAATTGAAGATAGGTCCTTACTGTAATACACTTAATTTTTTTACCCAAGAATCGGGCCTTAAAACATTACAGACGACACCCTTTATTGTAAAATAATATATAACACAAGATGTGCATGCATTATAAATATTATCTAAATATATCCATGTGTATTCTATTAAGCTATTTTATCAACTTGTTGCATAGTTGAATGTTGTCAAATGCATTTGTTTTCCTGAGAAGACACACTACCCATTTTTGAAAAATATGCATTTCCTGAAATAACATTTAAAATCAAACGAAAGAAAGGAACATTTGCATTGTCTCCTTAACAGAAGAGCCGCCTTTTTGGCAAAATAAGCCAGGCGCCTACCCGACACAACTGTGTAGGTGGCCCGCTGTCACACATGTACAGTAAATTTCATGTCGTATCGATCCCATATGTTCATTATTCAAGTCGGCAAAATAGTTGATTTCCTCAATCCTCGCACACACATGAGATCATTATTTTATTGTGAAGGAATTATTTCGAGCAGAAAATTGCAAATTCATTAAATTTATCGAAAAATTTAAAATATTTTTTTAAAATTTTTTTTTCTCGAATTAAACGGCAATTTGCGAACATTTATCATCGAATGCAAGCAATAAAATGATTTTTGACTTTTTCGTCTGCCTGCGGCTGCGGTTCGGTCGTCGTATTTATCATAAATGTAAAAATAACGATCAATTAGTTGGAGATATCGCGCAATTAATCGAACCCCAATGTCTGTACAATTTGTTAGCCTGCCGATGATCCCATTGCCCGATCTCGTTCGCCCTTGCTGCCCACTTTAATTTCCAATTCGATTTGATGAATCAAAGGGGAAAACACAGAAGCTATACCAAATCTACTTTTATAGGAATTAAAAGGCCATGTGCCTCAGCCTCAGCACCAGTAATATTTGGTTGGGTTATCGCTAGCAATATATTATACAAGACATTGAACATTATTTGTAATATTTTTAGTTTTAGATACTTTTTGGTTTTCCCCTTTTTAGATTGAAAGATTGCGCTCAGGTTATTGTGGCAGAGGCAGTTTCTTTGCCGACTGATGGTTTAGTTTGTAAGGAATTGCGCATAATGCTAATGAATTTATGGAAACGGTATTCTCAAGTGGATACGGCACGCAGCAGAGATGTTAGGAAATGCATTCGAGGCGACCGACACGACGCGACAGGGCTAATGGTACGTTACAGGATGAACGTATGGTGTGTTTTATCTGTTCGCATAATGGTTTGTATGAATACGAGTATAAGTGCGGTCTTTTTGAAAAGTAGGTATCTACTACATAGTGTCTCATTGATGTGACTAAAGCAAAGTATGATTTTGAATGTTTTTGTTTCCTTTAAATAATTTTTTTTTTAATATTAATATTAAACTGTAGGTAGGTATTAAAATAAACGTGCTATATTTTCTGAACAATTTAATGTATTTTGGGTAAAATGTACATGCTTTGAGCCGAATCTTAATAAATGTCGTTTCAGCGGTCAAGCGTTCAGCTATTTCCGATTTTTTAATGGACCGCAAGTTAAACGACTGTTCGAGTAGGTATTTGATATAACTCAAAATCAAACTACACTCAGAAAACATATTGTTAAATTACCAATATTTTAGTAGGTGTTTTAACAATAAATATAGGCAAAATCACGACAACAATAGTTTATAGTTAAATTGCCAATAAACTTTTATGGGAATTCTGTCATAAGTTTATTGTTATATTACAAGTTTGTATTGGTATACGTACCCAATTTAATTCCGTTCCATTCCGAGCTCATAGCAATAACTATAGGAAAAATAACAATGTATATTTTGATATTACCTATATTTTTATAGATAACCGAACAATACGTATTGGTAAATGCCCAATTTTGTATAGTGTTAATTACTATATAGAATGGGATTTTACCTATAATTATTGCTGAAATACCTATATATTATTTATTTTTGGATTTTGTGCCTGGAGTCTATAACAATATTTAATGGAAAAACTCCAATAGTTATAGTTCCATTTACTATATAGATTGGCGTTTTAACTATAATTATTGTTGGAATACCTGTCTCCGTTTTATGCTTCGATTTTGAGCGACGATTTTAACTATGTTTACTGGAAAAACTCCAATAAATATAGTTAAATTAACCATCTAGAATGGTATGTTAACAATAAATATTGTTGTTTTTTTCGAGTCTCGATTTTTGAGACGATTCCAACTATATATAATGGAAAAATATCAATAATTATAGTTGCAATTACTATCTAGATTGTTGTTTTAACAATAAATATTGCTGAAATACCTAACTGTATTGTGAAATTCGCTATAATTTATTGTTAAATTACCAATAATTATTGCTTCATTTACGATCCAGAATGGTGTTTTAACAATAAATATTGTTGGAAAAGCTATCTATATTGTGAAATTCCCTATAATTTATTGTAAAATTTCCAATAATTATTGCTCCATTTCCTATCCAGAATGGTGTTCTAACAATAAATATTGTTGTTTTTTTCGAGTCTCGATTTTTGAGACGATTCCAACTATATATAATGGAAAAATATCAATAATTATAGTTGCAATTACTATCCAGATTGTTGTTTTAACAATAAATATTGCTGAAATACCTAACTGTATTGTGAAATTCCCTATAATTTATTGTAAAATTTCCAATAATTATTGCTCCATTTCCTATCCAGGATGGTGTTTTAACAATAAATATTGTTGGAATAGCTATCTATATTGTGAAATTCCCTATAATTTATTGTTAAATTTCCAATAATTATTGCTTCATTTCCTATCCAGATTGTTGTTTTAACAATAAATATTGCTGAAATACCTAACGGTATTGTGAAATTCGCTGTAATTTATTGTTAAATTACCAATAAATATTGCTTCATTTCCTATCCAGAATGGTGTTTTAACAATAAATATTGTTGGAATACCAATCTGTATTGTAAAATTCCCTATATTTTATTGTTAAATTTCCAATAATTGTTGCTTCATTTCCTATCCAGAATGGTGTTTTAACAATAAATATTGTTGGAATAACAATCTGTATTGTACAATTTCCTATATTTTATTGTTAAATTTCCAATAATTATTGCTTCATTTCCTATCCAGAATGGTGTTTTAACAATAAATATTGTTGGAATACCAATCTGTATTGTAAAATTCCCTATATTTTATTGTTAAATTTCCAATAATTGTTGTTTCATTTCCTATCCAGAATGGTGTTTTAACAATAAATATTGTTGGAATACCAATCTGTATTGTAAAATTCCCTATATTTTATTGTTAAATTTCCAATAATTATTGTTTAATTTACTATCCAGAAAGGTGTTTTAACAATAAATATTGTTGGAATACCAATCTGTATTGCAAAATTCCCTATATTTTATTGTTAAATTTCCAATAATTATTGTTTCATTTACTATCCAGAATGGTGTTTTAACAATAAATATTGTTGGAATACCAATCTGTATTGTAAAATTCCCTATATTTTATTGTTAAATTTCCAATAATTGTTGATTCATTTCCTATCCAGAATGGTGTTTTAACAATAAATATTGTTGGAATACCAATCTGTATTGTAAAATTCCCTATATTTTATTGTTAAATTTCCAATAATTATTGTTTAATTTACTATCCAGAAAGGTGTTTTAACAATAAATATTGTTGGAATACCAATCTGTATTGCAAAATTCCCTATATTTTATTGTTAAATTTCCAATAATTATTGTTTCATTTACTATCCAGAATGGTGTTTTAACAATAAATATTGTTGGAATACCAATCTGTATTGTAAAATTCCCTATATTTTATTGTTAAATTTCCAATAATTATTGTTCAATTTACTATCCAGAATGGTGTTTTAACAATAAATATTGTTGGAATACCAATCTGTATTGCAAAATTCCCTATATTTTATTGTTAAATTTCCAATAATTACTGTTTCATTTACTATCCAGAATGAAGTTTTAACAATAAATATTGTTGGAATACCAATCTGTATTGCAAAATTCCCTATATTTTATTGTTAAATTTCCAATAATTATTGTTTCATTTACTATCCAGAATGGTGTTTCAACAATAAATATTGTTGGAATACCAATCTGTATTGTAAAATTCCCTATATTTTATTGTTAAATTTCCAATAATTATTGTTTCATTTACTATCCAGAATGGTGTTTTAACAATAAATATTGTTGAAATACCAATCTGTATTGTGAAATTCCCTATAATTTATTATTAAATTTCCAATAATTATTGCTTCATTTAATACCCAGAACTGCCTTCCACCTAAATTATTGTAGAAATACCTAGCTAATATTGAATATTCCCTGTAATTTATAATACTAATAAATGACAAGAAATATGAGCTAAAAGGCCAGGATTTCCTATAATAATTTTAGTTAAAAAGTCAATAGGGATTTAAAATGAAGCAGTAAAAATTTGTACTCATGTATTACAAAAAATGGCAAAATAAAATAGGTTGTTCTGAAATAATTCTAAGTAAACCAGGCAATTTGGATATTTTATAAAGCTTTACTTAAAGAAAATGTTTGCATTATACTTACATTGTTTATGATGTACTTACTTTAACTTTTTGGGATAATACCAAACCCCCTTGATTAATTCTTATGCATATTGTACGGCATCCAGTAACCTAAGCATAAATCTTCCATTTGAAATATTTGCTAAAAATCCAAAAAGTCCTCGCACAGGAAGAAAAATTCAAAAGTGGAATGAAAAACTTTATCCAAAAATTCAAAACCTCGAAGATAAACCTCCGCGAAAAAATCCTTCCATTCTGATCTTATTAATAATAAAAACTTCGATATACATAAGTTATTTTCATTTTTATTTGAACATAATTTTGAAGCTTATAAATAAAACTGTAACTTAAAGTAATTATAATTAAAACATGTAATGTTAATTTAAGAAATAATGAATTATTGATATTCATTTGAATGTACATTGTAGTGAACTAGTTAATAACAAATTAGTTTTGCAAATTATGAACCCTTTAACGAATGAAGGCAATCATGCATAGGTACCTACCTCCTAAACTAACTGTTCTTTCTGTCATTTCTAGCTTAAGTGAACACAAAATTGTTAAAATATTCGTCCAGAAAGCCATACTTGATATAAAGTTAAGAATTTTATTTAATATATGGAAGCAAATAACAAAAAGCTTAGAAAAGTGTAAAAAAAAACAACGAAAAAGGTCACAGAGAAAAAACTGGTAGTGTTTACTCGCTAAAATAATTATTACAAAAGGATGGTTGAAATTAACCCAGCTCAGAAAAAAAAAGAAAAGTGTAACAAGAAAAAAATTCTATGTATGTTGAATTATAGTTAATGCTTAAAACTTACATATCACTTATAATCGTGTTAAAAGTTGTATAATTTTTGACTCGGTAGTGAAAAAATGTATGAAGAATAAAGTGCATAAGTGTAAAAGTGCAACGAGAAAAGAACACTGTAATTTAAAGTGCAAAAGGAAGAAAGCGTTAAGCAAAAGCCTAAGAATTGTATTATAACATAAAATCTTATTTTTTTGCTTCATATTTAAAAACAAAAATATTTTAAGCAGTTACATAAAACTCTTTGTTAAAAAAGACCAAAGAATGAATAGTTGTGACGTTTAATTCGAACGTGATTATCTTAAAGGCATTTGTTTTTTCAACAACATATCCATAACTATGTCTATCAAAAAACAGAGTTTGTAGAAGTTGGCAAATACAAAAAATGTTTGCATTAGACGTTACACCTATCAGTTCTATGAGTCCAAAGCATGGAAAGTTATCAATATTTTCAAATTCCAATACCAGTCCAGTTTTAATTTTTACATCAGAAATTGTTGCCCACCTGCAAAATTTTATGTCAAAATCAAGTTTTTGCAGTTGATCAATATGAGAAGAAATTTTTTTGAAAGAGTTTACGCATTTTATATCTTTCCCACAATGTATTTTATTCTCAAAATCATTATGAATTTTATTTTGGAAAAAGGATAATTGAATACGTTCAGCAATTGTATGGCAAATATTTACTCGAGATCTAGTTGAATTTGCAATTTGTTTTAATTGTTTATGCTTTGCTTCATGTCGCATAACCCAAAACTGTTTCAGTGGTCCAAATTTTCGCATTAAAAATGGATAATGTGTGAGAAAATGATGCTTTGGCTTAAGCGCCATTTTAAAATGTATTAAATATAAACTATGATGTTTTTCTATCAAATGTTCTAAACGAAAAATAATGCTTTCGTCAATACTCTCAAGAAATAGTAATTCCGTTATTTCTTTCAACAATAAGAAAATCTCCCAGAAAATATCGGTTTCAGGTACTAGATCTGAAATAATAAGAGGAAGATATCTTATAAGCCATATTAACTCTGACGCCGAATATCTTAGCTTATTATTTTTTAAATTATCCATACTGAGCTCTTGAGGTTTATTTAAACCTTCGAATCGCCCATAAAAGAAACCCAAAATTCGATTGTTTAATGTTTGTAAAGAAAAGAATTTGTTTTTAATAAATGAATGCAGTATGAAAGATACTTCAAATCCACAAATTCCTTCATAAAGATCATGAAGCAAGTCAACACTAAAGTTTTGGCAAACATGAAAATTGCTTAGTTCGTTAAAAATACAGGCTGATAGAATGCCAGTTTTTTTCACGTCGTCATTTTTTAAATCAACTGCGTAGTTGTATGGATTTCTAATCACGAAAGGGTCTTCCGTGGTGGCAGTTTGTGCATCGCTTTTATGCATTTTACATATTCTGCAATAAAAATTACAAGAAAAACTCTCAGTGAAGCCGAGCATGGAATTGAGCCCCAAATTATCACCTATACAAGAAACAAGAACAAAGTAAATCTCTTTATCAAATATATTTAAAGGATTACTTTCAAGTTCTTTCAACTCATCAACCAAAGGCCTAAAAACGCTATTTCCATATGTTTTTTTGTCTAGAGTATGGAATAATAATGTTACAAAAATATTTTCTAGTTTAGAACGATAAATTGGTGAAAGAAATGGAAATGATACATAAACACCACCTATTTTTTGATAGCCCGTCCTTGAACCCAGGGGATTATTTACTTCGAAGTCATCAAAGTACACAAGTAAAGGTAAAACAATACTCTGAGAAGGGTATTTAGAGATTTTATCCTTCCAAAAAAAGGTTTGCATGATATTACTGATATCATTACATGATCAAAAACTGTTTTATTTTCCAAATACGCAATTAGACTACGTTTCAGAGATATATATTTTTCCTTCACTGTAATATTTTGAAGTATTGAACGATTTTCAAAATTAATATAATCCAACCTATTGCCAATAATGGAAGATGATGAAGGAAAGTACAAAGCATTTTCTGTTAACATGTTCATTCTTTTGTATTGAGTTGAGATGTTTTTAAATGGGTCCTGCATAACCTGAATGAATTCCTTATTAATATTTTTTAGGATTATGCTAAGAAAATCACTTTTAAAGTACGAGTCAAAAGCTGTTAATATATACTGCACATCTTTTTTACAAATACTATTTTTTTTGTAAAGCTCGGAAATAAGTTGTAAATTCGCATTATCCTTAAGGGTATGAATGTCGAATTTTATAGGATCTTGGTGTACACTTACGATTTGGTGTTTGTTTGTTTTGTTTTCAATTAATTTATGAGAACCTATATCAATACTTCTAATACCCAATTGTTTATCGTACACACTTAAAGAGTTCATAAAATGCTTGCTAACGTGTTTTTTGAAACTATCGAACAAAATAAAGCTCCGTTCTTCTAAACACACTTGACATTTATATACATTAACGTATTTGTGTTTACTTTTTAAATGTTTAATATAAGTTTTGAAGTTTTCCTGAAAACTACTACATTTAAAACAATCCATTTCAAAAAAATAAGGAACACTTTTTTTTTTAAATAGTATAATAGATAATATATTAATACTATTATATGTAGATATTATATTAATAAAATATAAATACAAGCTAGTCAATGCTTAACTTACTTTAGATCGCTTATAAGAGTGTTAACAGTTGTATAATTTTTGTCCCACTCAGTAGTTATTTTGTAAATATGTGTTTGAATAAACATCCAGATATGATGAGACGACTCCGGATATTCAGCATTCAATGCGGTGTAGGTTTTGAAGCACGCGTCTACAGCTTCAATTGGGCCTTCACATTTATAGATGATGTCATCTATAGCTACATAGGCCTCCGTTATTTCTGCTTTATTTTCGCCAACAACAACGACGGTGGGCTGCAAAGTCTTTTTACTGGCTTGAAGCTTTTTTCTTGCCTCAGACAATTTTTCTTTGATTTCGACAGAACTCTGAAAACATAGGTAATTTTTATATTAGTTAGTTAAACAAGAAATTATATATACATATATTAAAATTTTAATATGAATATAGGCGTGTTGTACTAATTTTCTAGACCAGGAGCTAACAAATATTTAGATTTTATATACTCCTACATATGTAAATGTTAAAGTTTAGCAGACTTGTGGATCTGATAGCTTGTAGAATTGAAAAAAAAAACACCTGTGAGCTGTTGGTCTGTATACTGATTGTAGATTTTGAATCGTATTAGCTGTACATTGTAATCTTTCTTATAAACTTGAATACACAAATAGAAATAAAATATACGTACCGAAACAAAAACTATAAACGAATTAGCGCTTTCAACTTTAGTGCTGCGTTTCATTGAATGTTTCCTTTTCCCTAAGACTGGTGAGGATAGGAGGTGTGGCAGAAGGAAGAATCCAAGTATGTTACTTTTTTGAGCCAAGAGATCTTTTAAATTCGGTTTATTTTTTTTTTCAGCGATGCTTATGAGTTTCGTGTTTATTTCGGGCCACTTATATAACAAATTATTAGTTTTTTCTGCGTGGTGATGTTCAAAATCTATTTTATATAGCTTGTAGCCGTCAGCACTTTTTAAAAAAGGAAACTTATCTACATACAAACTTATTGTAAGATTTGATTCCTGCTTGAAAAGCTGAGCTCTGGCTTCTACAGTGTCTTTCCAAAAATCTACGATCTTATCATACGGTTCTGAATAATTAAAGAGGAATTGTAATTTTTCATTTATTTCTTCGGTATCAATAGTATTAACAATTGTTGAATCAGGACTTTTGACTTTGATTGGCGTTTTAGATCGTCGTATTGATCTTTTAAAAGATTGCAATTTTTCCCAAAGTTTTCCAGATGCCTTTCGTTTTGTGTCTCTTTTATACGGGTTAAAATACGTCGATGCTGATTCAGTGGGGAAAACGTCTATGATCTGTTGTGCTAGATTTGTAAATCTGTCTGTAGATATTCTAAAGTGAATTTCACTCTCAAAATTTGCGGACTCAAACTCCTTAGCAATAATAATAGAAACTAAGCGATTTCTATGAAACTCGTCTAGTTTTCCATGCTCTTTAAAAAAAGTTCTAAGCACTTTTCCTTCACCATGCGATAAGTATTCTTTTATTGTCCCTTTCCGATTTAATTGTTCATCAAATACCTTTTCAAAGAAGATGAAGAAACAAAATGATATTTCAATTTTCGTAAATGAAATGTTGAAAAACGTTTATTGAAGGTTATTTTAACAAAATATTTACAACTATTTCATATAAATAGACTTCAATAGTCAAAGCCTATAAGTCAAAGTACGGACTACGAATTTATAATTCATTCAATCGATAACAAAATAACAAATGTCAGCCTATACACAAAATGATTAATCTGGAGAACTATTTTATATTTATCTTTAATTTTTACGAACACTCTAAGTTTCTAATTTATAATTTAAAAACAAAGAAAGAACATTTTCTCACGAGCTGAATGTTTTTTTCAAATTCTTCTGTGTCGATCGATAACGGTGTTGAATTCCAGGGAGAACATGGTTGAGTTATGTCCGAAACTGTGCTTTTTGATGAGAAATCATCAATCTGATAAATTATGAAGAAACGCATTTTATAAATTATGTATGCAAAAAAAAATATAGTTATTTTAAAACAAATATTAAAAGACATACATGCTAACACCTACTATGTCTTTAAAAAAATTTTGAGAAAAGTATGTCAAAGTTTTTCCATTAAGCAAAAGGCCTTTTATAAATCGACAAACGACATTGTAACTAAACTTTTATTTTGCTTTTTTAAGTTAATTATTTTATGAAGATACTAAACAAAATAATCAATTTTATGAAATGTATAATTGTTCGAAGATTATAATGGAAATCGGACACTTTTAAAAAAAAGATACATGGTCCATTTCTTTAATTAGTTTTTTATTTGTTTATTTTTGACCATAAGAAGTAAACTGTTTATTAAATAATAAGGACAAAATATGAGTAAAGATATAAAAATTAGTTTAAGTATTTAAGTATTCCTACCAGATAGCTGTTACTTACATAATTATATTTCCGTTTACTTCGTTTTTCAATGATATCGCCCTACGACCACTTCGCATTTATTTCTCTCCCTATTTACCCGTTTTGCATTTCCGTTAAAAGTGGAATGGGTTATTTAGCGTCAAATATAAAACTTAATTTTTGTATTTGTATTTATTTTTAATTTGTGTATTTATTAGAATTTATGTAAATTTATTTTTTTGGGAAAATCTTTTCCTTTTTATTTTCATTATAGTTGGTATGGGTTACGTGGATATGGTTTGTATTAGTTTTCAAAAAAAAAGTTTTGCCTTAGAAATAAAAAATAATATAAAAACGAGATAAAAAATGAAACAAACCATACCTATTCATACCATTTTTGCAAAAGATTTGAAAAAAAGTTGATCTTTAAAAATCAGATAATAAAATATAAATGCAAGCTAGTCAATGATTAACTTATAAGAGTATTAACAGTTGTATCATTTTTGTCCCACTCGGTACTTATTTTGTAAATATGTGTTTGAATAAACATCCAGATATGGTGTGGCGACGGATATTTAGCATTCAATGAGGTGTAGGTTTTGAAGCACGCGGCTACAGCTTCAATTGGGCCTTCACATTTATAGATGATGTCATCTATAGCTACATATGCCTCCGTTATTCCTGCTTTATTTTCGCCAACAAGAACAACGGTGGGTTGCAAAGTTTTTTTTATTGCTTTGAAGCTCTTTTCTTGCCTCAGACAAATTTTCTTTGAAATAAAAACATTCAACACCTTTGCAAAGTAATCGAAACCAACAAAAAACGAACTAAGTAAAGAACTTAATGATTTTTTTTCAAAACATATGTAAACAAAGTAATTCAAAAACATTTTGATTAAAATGCTAAAACAAAGAAATGCGAAATGACTTAAACGAAATAATACAAAAACGAGATAAAAAAACGAAACATACCATACCCATTTATACCATTTTCGCAAAAGATTTGAAAAAAAAGTTGATCTATAAAAATCAGTTATTTTTATTCTAGCAACATATAACACTATTTTCTCAAATACGATTTTGTTTGTATGCCTGTATGCCTTTTTCAACCTTAATTTGCGTATTTGCATGCTAATATAATGCATATTCACTTTTCGGTGTTTGAACGCTTTTACATCAAAACCACGAATCCAATTTCTGCAGATACGACTTCGTTATCATATTATATGGAGGGCTTACAGCTGAAGTAAACTAAGTCAGAAAAGGGGAGTTCGAAGATATTTAGAGGTTGAAGCCTAGTATACACTTCTTTTCAATGAATAAAAAAAAATTAGTGTATAAAATAAATTCATTTTCCGCAAGAAAATTATATACAGCAAAATATCTTCATTTCTTTACACTGTCACTGTCATTGTTTTGTACGAAAAAGTTTTCATGATGAGTTTTAAATTTTTTCAACGGGCTGGTTCAAACTTCGGTAACTATTTTGGCAAAAACCACTCCAATAAGGAATACAAATAGTTTTTATGTCGAGGAACTATATACTAGGCTTAAGTAAGTAAACTGTGGTTTATTACTAAAATAAAAATTTTATCCGTACTAAGGACAAATTAAAACCTTGTCCTGTAAATTTTGTTCTAAATAAAAAAGCGTGCCTTGGTTCACTACAGCTGTGAGCCCTCCATAATATCAATAAATTTCTGTAAAGTGTTTTAGTCTTGGTTATCAAGTCAACCAGTAACATGGAAATTCATTTTTTTTGGTGGTAATAACAAAGAACATATTTCGTCTTTTAAGTTATAAAAAAGATGAATGAAAAAAGATTCCAAATATTGTGAATGGATGTTACTTCTGAAGCATACATTCTTGTCTTTCGAAGTTATATAAATATATCGAGTGCGCATTATGCTATATATTTGTAATGTTTTTTTGACTGAATATGTATCTAATTCTTCAAACCGTTTCTTTTAAAAACACGTACAATTCGAAAAAAAACTAATTAATCGCAATACCTTTTTCAAAACATAAATAATATAAGTAATTTTTTCTAAACTAAAAGTCTTCATGCTAAATCACCATTCTTTTCTCATTTAATGTAAAAAATTGAATGAAATAATAATATTAAAAAAAAAACATTTTGAATTGAATTCCAGAACCTCTGACTTTTTTAACAGCATTCAAAAATTTATGTTGACCTAAGTGTTTATCAGCGAAATATATCTCATATGGAAATGAAATAATAATTACCAGTGTCTTTTTCAAATAAAATTAGGTTATATGGAGTTTTTGTTTAATTATGAAAAAATGTTTTATTAATCTTACGTTTTCGTTCTTCTTATATTCAGCTGCAAATTTACTCCAAAACTTAATTCTTGGGCCAGTTTTCTTAATAATTTCAGAAACATTTATATAATCTAATTGAACAAATGCTTCATCGTCGATTTCTTCACCTAGCAGCAGAAGTAAAATGATTTACAAAACATTGAATATGATTTCTCAATAAAAACCATTGGGTTGCAATTAAACATACTATTTTGCAGACTAAGTAATGGAGTTAACTTATCGAAAAAAAATATTATAAGAATAGGGCCATATTTTGTTATGATGATTGATTATTTCTTTTTTACGGATTGTAAATTTAAAATTTTAAACATTAAAAATGTACGTTCTCATAAATTGGTATGTTGCACTGATTATTTTCAGGAAAGAAACAATAAAAACAAATTTGTTTTGAAAATTTCAATGCCCCTATTTCTTAAAACATTCTGATAACACATACTTTTTTATTTAATATACGAATATTTTTAGAACATTCAAAAGATTTAATCAAACTGTTTTTGTATAACTCCGATACTTGGGCTTCGATTTGCTTCAATATAGTCTTTTCAAATTAAATTCACTTTTTTACAAATCAAATTCAACTTTTTGCAAATAGAATTCACATGGTTCAAACCAAATCAAGTACCTACATGGAGTTGATATAGAACAGTTTTTCTAAGAGGGTTATTTCGGAAATTGAAAGATGCTAATCTGAAGCAGTTTGGTTAATTTTGGATAACGCAAGTATCCATAAGAATTTAATTTGGAAAGACTAGTAAACCTAAGATATTAAAGGTGTTTAAAGAAATATTTGTGTATGTGCTTATGTAAATGTACATAAGTATAACAAATAAGCAAATTGAAGACGTTTTAAAAAACAATACTATACGTAGTAGTATTACTTATTTGAAATGTGAAACGCATAAAACATACAATACTCACTTATAAATACCTCCGTTAGGTGCTCCATATTCCAGGATTTTAATTTTGCGATAACTAGCTCCATTTTTATAAGCGTTGCCTTTCCTTTTTGATTTTTTTTTGATGGCTAACAATAAAAACAAAACAATAAATATTGTGGTTTCTTATAAATGTTAGATACAAATCAAAGGACATAACACTAACGTCACATTGAGCTGTATGTTGAGTCGAAATATAAATGTTTAGACATAGTGATATAGGCTTTTTATAATATATTTTAATGCATTTTTTTAAATGACAAATCTAATAGTTGTTGATTCTAAAAACAAATGGAAGAATTTTCAGTGATTTTCTATGAACCAAACTAAAAATTTAAAAATTAAATTAAACAACAAAAGTTCGATAAAATCATCGAATTTGTTTCATTGCTGTCTACCAACATTATAAATAGATCTCGACTGAAAAGATAAAGTATCTTAAGTCAATTTTGATGATTTTTCAGGAGAGCAAAAGATATTAATTGGTATGATCTTTTTTTTAAATTTATTTTAAAAAGATATTTTTAATATTTCACCCGTTATAAGGAAAAATATGACTTAAGATTGTTTGGCTTTACTTTAAATTATATTTTATATTAATATTCAAAATCTTAAGTTGACATAAGCTAAGTATTTTATCTTATGTCGACTTAAGGATGCCTTTTGTTCCTGTTTGCACGCGCGAAAATATCTTAAGTCAACAAAATGATAAACGATATATGATTTCACAATAATAAAAAAGTCTTAAGCCAATACAGTTAAGCGTATTTAAGGTTTTAAAATTAAGCAGATCACACAGTCTTATGCTGACTTAAGATATTTTACCTCGTGTAGAGATGTTTCTTTTGAACATTAGACGAAATTGTTTGTTTTTGTCTATAAAAACGAAAAGGAGTAAGATAAAAGGATGCCGATAAGACACAACTGTAATCCTCTAGAATAACACTGAGGTTCAACAAAAAAAAAACTCGAAATATCGTAAGTCGACTTAAGATACTTTACCTTCTCAGTCGAGAGATATATACGTTTAAGAACAATTACTAGGTTTACTAGGCTCCAAGAAAACATTTGACACAAAACTAATGTTTCTATAAATGTAAGAACGCAATATGAAATTAATTATTTAATTAATTAAACATTTAATTAATTTTTAACGATAAACACAATAATTGTGTTCATAAAAATTCAAACCCCACTAATGTTCTGCTTTCAGCTCAATTAGCAATTTACTATTTAGCAAAAGGTTTAAAATTTATGAAAGTTAGTAAATTACTATGTATATAGTAAATTGCTAACTAGTACAGCGTTAAGGTCTTAATAATATGTTGTTTACAATTTTGTGCCAATATTTTTGCATGCTTTTAAAACAGTCAATGCTATAATGATCCTATGAACCTAAAAACATGCCGTATTGATGTGATGTGACACTTTACTTTTTCTATGTTAACTTGGAACTTCATAGTACTAGGAATACTTAAGAAGTGCATGTTTCTTAAGGCTGTAGACTATCGTTTAGAAAGAAATAAAATTGAAGCAATTATTTTCTTAAAACCAGTTGATATTTTTTATCTAACTAATTTCTCATTTTATCTTATATATTTAGAACTTTAAAGAATTAAACTTTGTTGAAATTTCCCAAAGTCCATTTTGCTAAACGTTGAGAACAGCAATCAATGTTTGCATATTTAATCAAATATAATAATTTCAACCTGATTGTCGATGTCATGTACGAAACGTTAATACACCCCTGACACAAAAAGTGCACCACACTTGTGGCTTCCATTAGCCACCTCACAAAAAAATATACATATGTAGCAAACAAAAAAGTAGACTTACGGAGTTTTAAACGAACGATAAAATTTTATAAAATATAATAAAAATCAATACAATTACCTACTCTTCAATTATCAAGGTCCAACTCCAACCCACTTGTATTTAAATTTTTAACGCACTGAATTAATAAGTTTTTTTGTTTGCTGTTACGAAAAGGAGAACGAATAAAATACCAATCTGTATTGGTAATATAGCGATACAGATTTGTATTTTGATTTTCGTTTTATTGGTAATATACCTATACAGATTGGTATTTTTGTTTTCGTAATTAGAGATTTCGATAATATTTTTTTTCACTAATTTACCAATACATATTGGTATGTATTTCGGTTTTCGTAAAAAGAGATTTTACCAATAAATTTGACAATCTACCAGTACAGGTTATTTTTTTGGTTTTCGCTAGATAATGTGTGAAATAATCAAAATGTTTGTTATAGATGACGCATTTAATTAAGTCTAGGTATTTTCTTCATCCAATGAAAATTCCGTAAAATTGTCGCCACACGTGGCATCCATTTACCGCCTCAGACAAAAAAATGTACATATTTAGCAACAAAAAAAGTAGACTTACGGAGTTTTTACCGAACGATAACTATTTTAGTCTAAAAATTAATAAAATGTAATAAAAATCAATGCAATTACTCACTCTTCAATTATCAAAAATTCAATTACGCACTTTACGAATTTAAGTTTTTGTGTGCTCCAACTCCAATCCACTCGTATTTAATTGGATTTATAATTTTTTTATTTGCTGCTACGAGTAAAAGGAATAAAATACCAATCTGTATTGGTAATATAGCGATACAGATTTGTATTTTGATTTTCGTTTTATTGGTAATATACCTATACAGATTGGTATTTTTGTTTTCGTAATTAGAGATTTCGATAATATTTTTTTTCACTAATTTACCAATACATATTGGTATGTATTTCGGTTTTCGTAAAAAGAGATTTTACCAATAAATTTGACAATCTACCAGTACAGGTTATTTTTTTGGTTTTCGCTAGATAATGTGTGAAATAATCAAAATTTTTGTTATAGATGACGCATTTAATTAAGTCTAGGTATTTTCTTCATCCAATGAAAATTCCGTAAAATTGTCGCCACACGTGGCATCCATTTACCGCCTCAGACAAAAAAATGTACATATTTAGCAACAAAAAAAGTAGACTTACGGAGTTTTTACCGAACGATAACTATTTTAGTCTAAAAATTAATAAAATGTAATAAAAATCAATGCAATTACTCACTCTTCAATTATCAAAAATTCAATTACGGACTTTACGAATTTAAGTTTTTGTGTGCTCCAACTCCAATCCACTCGTATTTAATTGGATTTATAATTTTTTTATTTGCTGCTACGAGTAAAAGGAATAAAATACCAATCTGTATTGGTAATATAGCGATACAGATTTGTATTTTGATTTTCGTTTTATTGGTAATATACCTATACAGATTGATATTTTTGTTTTCGTAATTAGAGATTTCGATATTTTTTTTCACTAATTTACCAATACATATTGGTATGTATTTCGGTTTTCGTAAAAAGAGATTTTACCAATAAATTTGACAATCTACCAGTACAGGTTATTTTTTTGGTTTTCGCTAGATAATGTGTGAAATAATCAAAATGTTTGTTATAGATGACGCATTTAATTAAGTCTAGGTATTTTCTTCATCCAATGAAAATTCCGTAAAATTGTCGCCACACGTGGCATCCATTTACCGCCTCAGACAAAAAAATGTACATATTTAGCAACAAAAAAAGTAGACTTCCGGAGTTTTTACCGAACGATAACTATTTTAGTCTAAAAATTAATAAAATGTAATAAAAATCAATGCAATTACTCACTCTTCAATTATCAAAAATTCAATTACGCACTTTACGAATTTAAGTTTTTGTGTGCTCCAACTCCAATAAAATGAATAAAATACCAATATGTATTGGTAATATAGCGATAATTTATTTTTTTGTTTGCTTTTACGAGGAGGATGCGACGACGACGAGCTGATCAGACTGAGACGAGAAAGAGACTAAATTGAATGTTGAATGATGCAATGGCGAATGGCTGTGGGGTGCGTTCATTTCCGTAGCAACTGAATGCTTAAGGCTATGATGAAACTGATTCATTTAGATGCAAGTGTGGACGCGATAAATGAAAATAATTTCTAGCACAGAAATTTGTTGCACTTAATTCAATTTTATTTTAGACATTTTTCATTATAGGCTGTGGGGCGAGGTAATTTGAAAAGTGTTTTAAGAGTGCATAATTTTTAAGCTAAAAAGTCGCAAAATGAAATAGTGTTAAAAATATAAAATTAAAAAAATGACAAAATGCTTTTCCAAAAACAAAAACCGACAAAAACCCATTTAATATCTTTATGGGCAGATTGAAAATGATTATCTACATATGTACACACCTACAAAACTGAAGAAATAATACAAAAATGACAACATGTTCAAACTTAACTTTATATCATTCAAATTTATATAAAGAAGATAAACCGATACAAGATTACATATTATTCTGATATTAAAAAATTCATTTTTTTTGAAAACTAGTAAGTTTTGCTGTCAAAGTCAATACAAAAATAAAAATTGGCGAAACTTGGGGAAATTTTCAATCTACTAAATAGGAAATTTTGTAAGCATATATTTAATATCCTTAAGAGTTGTTTTAGATTTCACTCTTAGCTTATGCCGGATTTACACGAGCGACAAATTGCCATTAAACTTGCAAAATAATAATAAAATAAAATCAATAATGATAAGAATTTACACGGGGCAAAATAATGACTGTTGGCAAAAATGGAAATCTGCCACAAAAGGATTAGCAAACTCATTCTTTCTCGCTGTGGCCATTATTTTCAAAATGATGTCACTGTGCATTTATGCGACGCCATTTTAATGGCAATAGTTAATGACAGTTTTCCCTGCCATTTTTTTATTGACGAAATAATGACAAATTTTCAAAACATTACACGTTTTTGTCAATAATGTCAATAAAATGGAACAAATAATGGGTGCATTCAAAAATCGAACCATAGCTATCCGGATAGTTTGGTGTTGTTGTAATCTCATGTAAGAACACAGCTGATGTCAAAATAGCCCCTGCCAAGAAAAAAAATCTCATGCTAATCGAAAAACTTTGGTATACTTTTGTATCAAATCATACACACAAACCCATTCAAATTTAACTTATCCGATGTTGATTGCTATCGTACCGACATTTGAATGTACCCAATAGAATATTTTCATTCATGTAAATCCGGAATTACGGACGCTACACTAATTTACATTCATACGTGAAAATTCTTACATTTTGCAGTCAAGGCCCGTAGGAAAAATATTAAAGTTTTCGAAATTTAGTGAAAGTATCAGAACTGTTGTTGCCATTTTTTTAGTATCTGAACATTCTTGTAGATTTCATCTTGCCTAACGCACACTACATTAGTTCTAATTTACATTAAACAATTTTTTTCGAACGTGAAAATTGTACAAAAAATGACACTGGAGAAATGTTTCAGTGTAAATTGCTGTTAAAGTGGACGAACGATAATTAGGCTTATAATACGTTTATAATAAGTGACACTCAAGTCTGCAATACTCAGCACTTGATTGTTGATCGGATTGTAGTTAGACATCTTTTTGCCAAGTGAAATTGGGGTGTTATTCTGTATTTTAATAGTTAAGAACGCACCTCTCCGCATCAGCATGTTAAAAGAAAGAGAGGGAGAGAGAATCCTGTCTCTGTGATGTCTATTCTTGCTCGTAAGCGAGAAAGAAAATTGCGAAAAATGGCGCGAATGGATGTTACAGAAAATAAGATGGCTACATGCTTGTTTTGGGTGCGTTCATAGGCAAAGCATTTGGGATATTGTCATGAATCAAAGATAACAAGATTACGACACTTCTTTTTTGTCTTATTTTATTGACGTCACCAGAGATCGAAATCCATTAATCCACATCGGACAAACAACAACAATTTCACAGATTTTTGATCTATGGTGACGTCAATAAAATAAGACAAACAATGAAGTGTCGTAATCTTGTTTACTTTGATTCATGTGAAATTGTTGTGTTATTTTGTAATGGAATTTTTCATTGGTAAATTCAGAATTTGATGCGGAATTCAATTTTTTTCGTGAAAAAGGAACGAATTTTGAATAGATTATTTTGTTTTATGGTGTTAGCGAATATTCGTATCTAAAAATCTGGTAGTTATAAAACTAAATGCTTTCAATTGTACTAGCGCCTAGTAGTGTTAGAGAAAAAGAGGTGTAGATTCACCGAAAAATACGGATCTGAGAATTTGATTCAGATTAAAAAAAAAACTTATTTTTTTTGCCCAATGGAAGGATTTAACTGTCGAAATCCGTGTGATTTATATCAAAAACGAATTAAATTCTTGTAGCAATGGAAAACCACATAAGCTAAACTATCATTGAAACCCATAGGTAACAATTTGATAAATTGTTAATTTTGAGAGTTCAGGAATATGTATTTTGCTCGAAGTTTATAAGGTTTAAAAATATTATTGCAGCTGGTAAATAATACAATATGTACTAATGATAAATTGATAATCCACCGATTTTGGTTGACAAGAGCCATTTATGGTGGATTTGCATGTAATCTTCTTATGAGTTCTGCAAAAAAAGGGGATGCAAAATATAAAATTTACATTTGTTCGACAGAGAGAGAGAAGACAAAAATGCAGAAGATATGTATAAATCGAGATTATTCATAAATGTTACTCTTTCAAACAATTGTTTTATTTTTGGCATACATCTATCCCGCTCTACTTTCTTTCAAATTTGCGGATGAAGGCATGTAAATACAGCGTTTCTTATCGCCTCAACTGATTGTAATGCCGGATTTACACGAGTGACAAATTGTCATTAATTTATGTCATTAAACTGGGAAAATAATGTTAAATTAAATCATTAATGATAAGCAAAATAATGAGTGTTTGATTGATAATGGCAATCTGTCACTAAAGAATGAGCAAGTTCATTCTGTCTCGTGGTGTGCCATTATTTCATTATTGTCAATAAAATGGAAGAAATAATGGCAATTTGTCACTCGTCTAAGTCCGGCATAAGCTATGGCAGAATAATGAACATGATTAATCACTTACAAACATTTTATTTCTGAACAAAAAAAATAACGAATAGAAATTCGAAGTACCTTTAAGTTCGATTTTAAGGGTCAGTTCTGCAAATGTGGTTCAATACTTGATTCATGGTTCAGCAATTTTAGCTTAGATTTCTGCGTATTAACTTCTAACTTCAAAGTTCTTCGTGTCAGAATATGCATTCTGAGAGAAATTATATCCTATATTTACGAGGATGAGGTGTATTTATAGTATTACCTATACATTATAGTAAAAAATGCAAACTTGACTTGGTATATTAACAATATTTTATTGGTAATATGACAATACAATATGTGTGTTTTAACTTCCTGTATTGTTATTGTGCCTAATTATTATATGTAAATCACCTATCTGGATAGTTGTATTACCTATACATTATAGTAAAAAAATGCAAACTTGACTTGGTATATTAACAATATTTTATTGGTAATATGACAATACAATATGTGTGTTTTAACTTCCTGTATTGGTATTGTGCCTAATTATTATATGTAAATCACCTATCTGGATAGTTGTATGACCTATACATTATAGTAAAAAAATGCAAACTTGACTTGGTATATTAACAATATTTTATTGGTAATATGACAATACAAAATGTGTGTTTTAACTTCCTGTATTGTTATTGTGCCTAATTATTATATGTAAATCACCTATCTGGATAGTTGTATTACCTATACATTATAGTAAAAAATGCAAACTTGACTTGGTATATTAACAATATTTTATTGGTAATATGACAATACAATATGTGTGTTTTAACTTCCTGTATTGTTATTGTGCCTAATTATTATATGTAAATCACCTATCTGGATAGTTGTATTACCTATACATTATAGTAAAAAAATGCAAACTTGACTTGGTATATTAACAATATTTTATTGGTAATATGACAATACAATATGTGTGTTTTAACTTCCTGTATTGTTATTGTGCCTAATTATTATATGTAAATCACCTATCTGGATAGTTGTATTACCTATACATTATAGTAAAAAAATGCAAACTTGACTTGGTATATTAACAATATTTTATTGGTAATATGACAATACAATATGTGTGTTTTAACTTCCTGTATTGTTATTGTGCCTAATTATTATATGTAAATCACCTATCTGGATAGTTGTATTACCTATACATTATAGTAAAAAATGCAAACTTGACTGGGTATATTAACAATATTTTATTGGTAATATGACAATACAATATGTGTGTCTTAACTTCCTGTATTGTTATTGTGCCTAGTTATTATATGTAAATCACCTATCTGGATAGTTGTATTACCTATACATTATAGTAAAAAAATGCAAACTTGACTTGGTATATTAACAATATTTTATTGGTAATATGACAATACAATATGTGTGTTTTAACTTCCTGTATTGTTATTGTGCCTAATTATTATATGTAAATCACCTATCTGGATAGTTGTATTACCTATACATTATAGTAAAAAAATGCAAACTTGACTTGGTATATTAACAATATTTTATTGGTAATATGACAATACAATATGTGTGTTTTAACTTCCTGTATTGTTATTGTGCCTAATTATTATATGTAAATCACCTATCTGGATAGTTGTATTACCTATACATTATAGTAAAAAAATGCAAACTTGACTGGGTATATTAACAATATTTTATTGGTAATATGACAATACAATATGTGTGTCTTAACTTCCTGTATTGTTATTGTGCCTAATTATTATATGTAAATCACCTATCTGGATAGTTGTATTACCTATACATTATAGTAAAAAAATGCAAACTTGACTTGGTATATTAACAATATTTTATTGGTAATATGACAATACAATATGTGTGTTTTAACTTCCTGTATTGTTATTGTGCCTTATTATTATATGTAAATCACCTATCTGGATAGTTGTATTACCTATACATTATAGTAAAAAATGCAAACTTGACTTGGTATATTAACAATATTTTATTGGTAATATGACAATACAATATGTGTGTTTTAACTTCCTGTATTGTTATTGTGCCTAATTATTATATGTAAATCACCTATCTGGATAGTTGTATTACCTATACATTATAGTAAAAAAATGCAAACTTGACTTGGTATATTAACAATATTTTATTGGTAATATGACAATACAAAATGTGTGTTTTAACTTCCTGTATTGTTATTGTGCCTAATTATTATATGTAAATCACCTATCTGGATAGTTGTATTACCTATACATTATAGTAAAAAATGCAAACTTGACTTGGTATATTAACAATATTTTATTGGTAATATGACAATACAATATGTGTGTTTTAACTTCCTGTATTGTTATTGTGCCTAATTATTATATGTAAATCACCTATCTGGATAGTTGTATTACCTATACATTATAGTAAAAAAATGCAAACTTGACTGGGTATATTAACAATATTTTATTGGTAATATGACAATACAATATGTGTGTCTTAACTTCCTGTATTGTTATTGTGCCTAATTATTATATGTAAATCACCTATCTGGATAGTTGTATTACCTATACATTATAGTAAAAAAATGCAAACTTGACTTGGTATATTAACAATATTTTATTGGTAATATGACAATACAATATGTGTGTTTTAACTTCCTGTATTGTTATTGTGCCTAATTATTATATGTAAATCACCTATCTGGATAGTTGTATTACCTATACATTATAGTAAAAAAATGCAAACTTGACTTGGTATATTAACAATATTTTATTGGTAATATGAAAATACAATATGTGTGTTTTAACTTCCTGTATTGTTATTGTGCCTAATTATTATATGTAAATCACCTATCTGGATAGTTGTATTACCTATACATTATAGTAAAAAAATGCAAACTTGACTTGGTATATTAACAATATTTTATTGGTAATATGACAATACAATATGTGTGTTTTAACTTCCTGTATTGTTATTGTGCCTAATTATTATATGTAAATCACCTATCTGGATAGTTGTATTACCTATACATTATAGTAAAAAAATGCAAAACTTGACTTGGTATATTAACAATATTTTATTGGTAATATGACAATACAATATGTGTGTTTTAACTTCCTGTATTGTTATTGTGCCTAATTATTATATGTAAATCACCTATCTGGATAGTTGTATTACCTATACATTATAGTAAAAAATGCAAACTTGACTGGGTATATTAACAATATTTTATTGGTAATATGACAATACAATATGTGTGTCTTAACTTCCTGTATTGTTATTGTGCCTAATTATTATATGTAAATCACCTATCTGGATAGTTGTATTACCTATACATTATAGTAAAAAAATGCAAACTTGACTTGGTATATTAACAATATTTTATTGGTAATATGACAATACAATATGTGTGTTTTAACTTCCTGTATTGTTATTGTGCCTAATTATTATATGTAAATCACCTATCTGGATAGTTGTATTACCTATACATTATAGTAAAAAAATGCAAACTTGACTTGGTATATTAACAATATTTTATTGGTAATATGACAATACAAAATGTGTGTTTTAACTTCCTGTATTGTTATTGTGCCTAATTATTATATGTAAATCACCTATCTGGATAGTTGTATTACCTATACATTATAGTAAAAAATGCAAACTTGACTTGGTATATTAACAATATTTTATTGGTAATATGACAATACAATATGTGTGTTTTAACTTCCTGTATTGTTATTGTGCCTAATTATTATATGTAAATCACCTATCTGGATAGTTGTATTACCTATACATTATAGTAAAAAAATGCAAACTTGACTTGGTATATTAACAATATTTTATTGGTAATATGACAATACAATATGTGTGTATTAACTTCCTGTATTGTTATTGTGCCTAATTATTATATGTAAATCACCTATCTGGATAGTTGTATTACCTATACATTATAGTAAAAAAATGCAAACTTGACTTGGTATATTAACAATATTTTATTGGTAATATGACAATACAATATGTGTGTTTTAACTTCCTGTATTGGTATTGTGCCTAATTATTATATGTAAATCACCTATCTGGATAGTTGTATTACCTACACATTATAGTAAAAAATGCAAACTTGACTTGGTATATTAACAATATTTTATTGGTAATATGACAATACAATATGTGTGTTTTAACTTCCTGTATTGTTATTGTGCCTAATTATTATATGTAAATCACCTATCTGGATAGTTGTATTACCTATACATTATAGTAAAAAAATGCAAACTTGACTTGGTATATTAACAATATTTTATTGGTAATATGACAATACAATATGTGTGTTTTAACTTCCTGTATTGTTATTGTGCCTAATTATTATATGTAAATCACCTATCTGGATAGTTGTATTACCTATACATTATAGTAAAAAATGCAAACTTGACTGGGTATATTAACAATATTTTATTGGTAATATGACAATACAATATGTGTGTCTTAACTTCCTGTATTGTTATTGTGCCTAATTATTATATGTAAATCACCTATCTGGATAGTTGTATTACCTATACATTATAGTAAAAAAATGCAAACTTGACTTGGTATATTAACAATATTTTATTGGTAATATGACAATACAATATGTGTGTTTTAACTTCCTGTATTGTTATTGTGCCTAATTATTATATGTAAATCACCTATCTGGATAGTTGTATTACCTATACATTATAGTAAAAAAATGCAAACTTGACTTGGTATATTAACAATATTTTATTGGTAATATGACAATACAAAATGTGTGTTTTAACTTCCTGTATTGTTATTGTGCCTAATTATTATATGTAAATCACCTATCTGGATAGTTGTATTACCTATACATTATAGTAAAAAATGCAAACTTGACTTGGTATATTAACAATATTTTATTGGTAATATGACAATACAATATGTGTGTTTTAACTTCCTGTATTGTTATTGTGCCTAATTATTATATGTAAATCACCTATCTGGATAGTTGTATTACCTATACATTATAGTAAAAAAATGCAAACTTGACTTGGTATATTAACAATATTTTATTGGTAATATGACAATACAATATGTGTGTTTTAACTTCCTGTATTGTTATTGTGCCTAATTATTATATGTAAATCACCTATCTGGATAGTTGTATTACCTATACATTATAGTAAAAAAATGCAAACTTGACTTGGTATATTAACAATATTTTATTGGTAATATGACAATACAATATGTGTGTTTTAACTTCCTGTATTGGTATTGTGCCTAATTATTATATGTAAATCACCTATCTGGATAGTTGTATTACCTATACATTATAGTAAAAAATGCAAACTTGACTTGGTATATTAACAATATTTTATTGGTAATATGACAATACAATATGTGTGTTTTAACTTCCTGTATTGTTATTGTGCCTAATTATTATATGTAAATCACCTATCTGGATAGTTGTATTACCTATACATTATAGTAAAAAAATGCAAACTTGACTTGGTATATTAACAATATTTTATTGGTAATATGACAATACAATATGTGTGTTTTAACTTCCTGTATTGTTATTGTGCCTAATTATTATATGTAAATCACCTATCTGGATAGTTGTATTACCTATACATTATAGTAAAAAAATGCAAACTTGACTTGGTATATTAACAATATTTTATTGGTAATATGACAATACAATATGTGTGTCTTAACTTCCTGTATTGTTATTGTGCCTAATTATTATATGTAAATCACGTATCTGGATAGTTGTATTACCTATACATTATAGTAAAAAAATGCAAACTTGACTTGGTATATTAACAATATTTTATTGGTAATATGACAATACAATATGTGTGTCTTAACTTCCTGTATTGTTATTGTGCCTAATTATTATATGTAAATCACCTATCTGGATAGTTGTATTACCTATACATTATAGTAAAAAAATGCAAACTTGACTTGGTATATTAACAATATTTTATTGGTAATATGACAATACAATATGTGTGTTTTAACTTCCTGTATTGTTATTGTGCCTTATTATTATATGTAAATCACCTATCTGGATAGTTGTATTACCTATACATTATAGTAAAAAATGCAAACTTGACTTGGTATATTAACAATATTTTATTGGTAATATGACAATACAATATGTGTGTTTTAACTTCCTGTATTGTTATTGTGCCTAATTATTATATGTAAATCACCTATCTGGATAGTTGTATTACCTATACATTATAGTAAAAAAATGCAAACTTGACTTGGTATATTAACAATATTTTATTGGTAATATGACAATACAAAATGTGTGTTTTAACTTCCTGTATTGTTATTGTGCCTAATTATTATATGTAAATCACCTATCTGGATAGTTGTATTACCTATACATTATAGTAAAAAATGCAAACTTGACTTGGTATATTAACAATATTTTATTGGTAATATGACAATACAATATGTGTGTTTTAACTTCCTGTATTGTTATTGTGCCTAATTATTATATGTAAATCACCTATCTGGATAGTTGTATTACCTATACATTATAGTAAAAAAATGCAAACTTGACTTGGTATATTAACAATATTTTATTGGTAATATGACAATACAATATGTGTGTTTTAACTTCCTGTATTGTTATTGTGCCTAATTATTATATGTAAATCACCTATCTGGATAGTTGTATTACCTATACATTATAGTAAAAAAATGCAAACTTGACTTGGTATATTAACAATATTTTATTGGTAATATGACAATACAATATGTGTGTTTTAACTTCCTGTATTGTTATTGTGCCTTATTATTATATGTAAATCACCTATCTGGATAGTTGTATTACCTATACATTATAGTAAAAAATGCAAACTTGACTTGGTATATTAACAATATTTTATTGGTAATATGACAATACAATATGTGTGTTTTAACTTCCTGTATTGTTATTGTGCCTAATTATTATATGTAAATCACCTATCTGGATAGTTGTATTACCTATACATTATAGTAAAAAAATGCAAACTTGACTTGGTATATTAACAATATTTTATTGGTAATATGACAATACAAAATGTGTGTTTTAACTTCCTGTATTGTTATTGTGCCTAATTATTATATGTAAATCACCTATCTGGATAGTTGTATTACCTATACATTATAGTAAAAAATGCAAACTTGACTTGGTATATTAACAATATTTTATTGGTAATATGACAATACAATATGTGTGTTTTAACTTCCTGTATTGTTATTGTGCCTAATTATTATATGTAAATCACCTATCTGGATAGTTGTATTACCTATACATTATAGTAAAAAAATGCAAACTTGACTTGGTATATTAACAATATTTTATTGGTAATATGACAATACAATATGTGTGTTTTAACTTCCTGTATTGTTATTGTGCCTAATTATTATATGTAAATCACCTATCTGGATAGTTGTATTACCTATACATTATAGTAAAAAAATGCAAACTTGACTTGGTATATTAACAATATTTTATTGGTAATATGACAATACAATATGTGTGTTTTAACTTCCTGTATTGTTATTGTGCCTGATTATTATATGTAAATCTCCTATCTGGATAGTTGTATTACCTATACATTATAGTAAAAAAATGCAAACTTGACTTGGTATATTAACAATATTTTATTGGTAATATGACAATACAATATGTGTGTTTTAACTTCCTGTATTGTTATTGTGCCTTATTATTATATGTAAATCACCTATCTGGATAGTTGTATTACCTATACATTATAGTAAAAAATGCAAACTTGACTTGGTATATTAACAATATTTTATTGGTAATATGACAATACAATATGTGTGTTTTAACTTCCTGTATTGTTATTGTGCCTAATTATTATATGTAAATCACCTATCTGGATAGTTGTATTACCTATACATTATAGTAAAAAATGCAAACTTGACTTGGTATATTAACAATATTTTATTGGTAATATGACAATACAATATGTGTGTTTTAACTTCCTGTATTGTTATTGTGCCTAATTATTATATGTAAATCACCTATCTGGATAGTTGTATTACCTATACATTATAGTAAAAAATGCAAACTTGACTTGGTATATTAACAATATTTTATTGGTAATATGACAATACAAAATGTGTGTTTTAACTTCCTGTATTGTTATTGTGCCTAATTATTATATGTAAATCACCTATCTGGATAGTTGTATTACCTATACATTATAGTAAAAAATGCAAACTTGACTTGGTATATTAACAATATTTTATTGGTAATATGACAATACAATATGTGTGTTTTAACTTCCTGTATTGTTATTGTGCCTAGTTATTATATGTAAATCACCTATCTGGATAGTTGTATTACCTATACATTATAGTAAAAAAATGCAAACTTGACTTGGTATATTAACAATATTTTATTGGTAATATGACAATACAATATGTGTGTTTTAACTTCCTGTATTGTTATTGTGCCTAATTATTATATGTAAATCACCTATCTGGATAGTTGTATTACCTATACATTATAGTAAAAAAATGCAAACTTGACTTGGTATATTAACAATATTTTATTGGTAATATGACAATACAATATGTGTGTTTTAACTTCCTGTATTGTTATTGTGCCTTATTATTATATGTAAATCACCTATCTGGATAGTTGTATTACCTATACATTATAGTAAAAAATGCAAACTTGACTTGGTATATTAACAATATTTTATTGGTAATATGACAATACAATATGTGTGTTTAACATCCCGTATTGTTATTGTGCCTAAATATTATAGGTTGTACACCTAGGTGTATAGTTGATTCTCCTATACTGTATAGGAATATTACCTCAATATTATAGTGTTTCCATGGATTGTTAATATTCCTATTTGTATTGGTAATTTGGTCTATGTGTTTATTGTAATATTGACTATCTGTATTGTTATGAATTCGAGTTTCCAATAAATATAGGATATGCTCCCATATGTATTGTCTATTTGACAATCCTGTATTGGTAATGCAACAATATTTGCTTTAACAATAAAATCCAAAAAAAATATAGGCAAAATAACTAATTTGTATTGGTATATTAGCAATAATTATTGAGATATTTCCATATTTATTGTCATATTGCCAATATTTTCCGTAACAATACTTTATTGTTGAAATGCCCGATCATTTTTCCCTCAGTGTACAGCGAAAAAAGCTTAAGTGAAACTATCTTAAGTGAAAAACCCGCTTACCTGAAAATATTAGCATATCCCAGTGAAGATAGGTATACATAAGTATTCACATACCCCATATGAAACATAACAGAAAAAAAATCCCTTCAAGTTTTCTATTTTTCTATAGGAAACAACTTGACTAAGTGAAAAATAAGAAATCGAACAAAACAAAATATGAAAAGAGTGCTGAATTGTTTCGTTTTTCAAATACTTTCACCTCCATAACTTCCATTCATATTACACATGTAAGTACCTAAATGTACCTACATTTAATCAATTTTTAATAATTTTGTTTTCAGTTATCCGAGGTCCGCTTAAGTGAAAAACCCACTTAACTGATGCAAATTTTCAAATTTTTTGTCGTTTCGCTTAAGCGGGTTTCACTATATTAAATACAAAATATAAACTAATAATCAACTACCTTTATTAAACAATTCAGCTTATCCCTTCGTCTTATGATTTTCCCAAAATTCCTCAATTTTTTCCACTATTTAGATTTACAGAAATTAATTTTTTTCTTTAATTTTTTTCTACTCCCAACTGAATTTATGTTTTACTTGCGATATGCATAGGTACTATAGGGCAAGTTTTGCATTCGGCAAAAAAAATCGAACAGATACAAAACTAGAAATCGCATTATGCAAAACATTAAGAAAGTTACTATAATTACAAGATAGATCCTGATTATATAAGACCAAACTCCAGATAACATTACTCAGGTAATTATTCATACAGCCTTATTGAAATCAAATCTATAATTTTATATCTTGGCTTGTACAATATATTTTATTAAAATTGATAAAATTAAGAGAAATATGCAAAGCAATATGATGAATATCATTTCCTGTAAAACTCCACAAAACCATTTTACTAAAACAAAAAACAACGATACCTTTACCAAACAAATTTTTAAAAACCGGTAATAAAATAAAATGTGCGACTGGATCGCATGAACTTGCTCCTGTAGCTAACAACTTTAATGTATCTAACCATTGATTTTTAGTTAGTTAGGTGTAGTTATCCTATGCAGGCTTAAAGCCTATGTATAGGTTAGATTAACTTGATTCTTAGTAAATATAATGAATTGTCGAATGGATCATTCAAGGAATAGTTACATATGTAGGTACCTACGTACAAATGTATATTTAAATCTAAGTTATGGATTTTAATTATGTAAGTTCGGAGAGTGAAATGTACGCAAAAATACGTAAAAAGGGAATAATAATAAGGTATAGAAATAAATTGGTAATCGCTGTTACCACTGGGAATCATTTGAGTCAAAGATTACTTATTTTTTTTAGGTTGGCTCAAGGATTCATCTTTTTAGACTTGGCTCATTTTTTTAAAACCGAGTCAAATTATAGTTTAAAGCACTTTTATTTCATTTTGCAGAAAATATTTTAAAACGATTGAATAGTCTGAACTACGCTTCTACTTCCTTTCCTTCGCTTAGATAAAACATAAGAGTTTTGTATGAATGTTTTAAAATTAAGATATGCGTGTGAAGAGCCTATTTTTGAGAGCATTTCTAACTTTATTATGAAATTGATGACGTTGCCAAGTTCTGCAGCCGCAGAAAGAAAATTTTCAGATCTCAGCTAATAGGAACAAAAAAGTTTGATAGATTTAAATTAGAAACTGTTGAAGCAATTATATTTGTAAATGAGTTATGTGCCTTAAACGATAAAGTTTGTAATCCAGATTAAAAAGATGCGACACTAACTTAAGCCAAGATAACTCCAATATACAGATTCCTGTCTAGACTAAATCATAACTGAAAATTATCAAGGCCCATCTTAGGTTTGACCTGTAAAAAACAATATAAGGAAATGACTATATTCAAATGCTACTTAAACGCCTAGATTGCCGTTTCTTATCTTGGCTAAACCAAATGAAAGGCATCTAGGGTCAGTCTAGGTTAGGCCTAATAATGCCAAAATAGAGGCGATATTAGCTTAGAGCCAAGATATTGCCTAAGGCCAAGATAATGCCAAATAGAATTCCTTATCTAGGCTAAACCAAGTTAAAACAATCTAGGTCCATTCTAGATTATTTGCTACAATCCCAATAAAGGGGCGACACTATCTCCAACCAATATAACGCCAAGAAAAAGTTCCGTATCTAGGCTACAACAAGTCAAATCTATTTAGGCCCAGTGTAATTTACATCTGACAACGCCAATAAGGAGGCAACACTACCTAAGACCAAGGTAATGTGCAGATAAAATTCCTTATCCGGGCTACACCAAGTAAAAACTATTTAGGACCCTTCTTGTTTTTAAGAGACAACGCCAATAAAGAGGCGACACTAACTAATGCCAAATCAACGCCAAGAATTTTTTTCATATCTAGACTACGACAAGATAAAACTATCTAGGCCCAGTCTGAATTACACCTGTCAAAACCAATAAATAGGCAGTTCTAGCAAGGGACAATATAACGACATAAATAAGTCAAGATCGGCCAGACTTTCGCCAGCTTAGGCCCAGCATACAATATACTATATAATGGCAAATCTAGCTAGGGCCACGCTATCGGGTAGATAATTTTCTATCCGGGATGGATATGGGACACCTAGCTCTAACTGGGGATAAAATTCTGTTGGAACTGGATAGTTTAGATAACAGTTTGAGTTTGCCTCCTGACAATATTCCTGAAAAGCTCTTATATCACTCTTCAACATGACCTAGATAACTTATCTGAATGACATTTTATTAAATACCAGCAAATGTAGTATGATTTCTTTTTCAAGATCTTCTTCTCCGTTCGTTTTTTGCTATAAAATCTTAAACTACGAGCTTCAGCGGGTTTTTAAACATAAGATTTGACTCTAAGTTAGAATTTAAGATGCATATTGATTATATTGTTTCTAAAGGCAACTCTTTGCTTGGGTTTCTAAATAGGAAATCTTAAGATTTTAAATGCCCTTCACGTTGAAGTCTCTTTATGTTAGCTTCGTCCGTCCGTCCTGTTTTGGAATATTGCAGTGTGGTTTGGTGTCCCTATTACAAAAACGCTTCAAATCGAATTGAAAGAATCCAGAAAAGATTCATAGGATATTTTCGCTTCGGCATCTAAACTGGAAATTGCCGCTGCCTCCATATGAAACGCGGTGTATCTTAATTGATCTAAAAAGTCTTGAGGCAAGAATAGTTTACTTCCTCGTTTCTTTTGCGAGAGATATTGTGACGGGACATATAAATTGTCCACTTTTAGTATAGTTGTTTAGACTATACAGTCCAGCTCGATTTTTAAGACCTAGGGTAAACATTTTTTTCTTAATCCCGCAACATTCAACAAACTACGGTTGTAATGAACTAGTTACAAAAGCTTGTAAATCGTTTAATAAATATGCTGATGAAATCCATCTTAATTGTTCTAGAGATGTTTTTAGAAGAAAAATAATGAACTTTATTGTAATCAAGTAACATTAATAAACCTATGTAAATTATTTGTCTGTACAGCGATCTACAGCGTTGAGCCTAATAAACGGCTGAAACGATTTCATTCAAAGTTGGTATTTAAGAGTTTTAGGGGATTGTCTCCAATAGATTTTTTAATCTTTTTTTTATGCCCAAGACTAACGCTACCTGGGATACAATTTTGTCTCCATATTAATTGTCTCGAGAACGGCTATAACGATTTCGATAACAAGGGCATGTGTGCATTTGAATTAATGTATGGAACATTTTTTGAATTCGCGCGAGTGAAATTCACTTACATTCCCTTCCTTAATCTAGCTTGAAATTTAGGTACGTATCTACGTTAGGTTAGGTTAGGTTGAAGTGGTCGCCAGGAAAACAGCTGACGCACTTAGACTTTAGAGAGGTCCATTGTGATAACACATGATGAGAAATATACTCTTTTAATCAAACCAGTCGGAGCCTCGAATGAAGCGGTGAAGTCGGGGAATCTCAATGTGCCTAAGATCACTTGTGTCTTCGAGAAAGTATTCCCCCAGGTATAACCTTCGTCCTTGAGAGAGAGCAGGACATAAACAAAGAAGATATGAGATAGTCTCTTCGTCCTCCTCGTCCATGCAGCTTCTGCAAAAGTCATTGGAGAATACGCCAAGTCTTCTGGCGTGTCTACCAATTAAACATTGTCCAGTTACAACACCTATTACGGAGCCAAGATGTTTCTGCTCAAGGAGAGTAAGCTTTGTGAGCGTTTTGGGTCTCTTACTGGCCAGATTTTTCTGGTGGTCAGGCACGTAGTGATGTTTGACCATCTAAAATTTATTTGTTTTATGCAGTTTTGATGTAACAATAGTTTGCTTGTATCGATAGGCATATCGATTTCTTCCATTTTCGGTAGAATAGGTATTTGGGTTCCTTTTCTGGCGAGCTCGTCGGCTTTGCAGTTTCCCAGAAAATCACTATGCCCCGGCACCCAAATCGGGTGAATGTTAAACTGTTCTGCCATCTCCCTGAGAGATGATCGACAGTTACGGCAGTTATAGAGTTTGTAGAAACAGCGCAAACCTTTAGCCAGGATAACACCTCTTTAATCGACAGAATTTCCGCTTGGAACACGCTACAATGGTCAGGGAGACGGAAAGAGAGACTAAGATTTAGTCTGCCTGTGTACACACCACCGCCCACTCCCTCTTCGGTTTTCGAACCGTCCGTACAAAAGTGGGCTGATTCATCTTTTAAGAACCTCTCATCCTCCCAATCTGATCTTGGTGGTATTGTAACTTTGATGTTCTTGTCGAAAGTAAGCTGATGTGTGGTGTAGTCGGATCGTCCTAGTTTTGCTCCGACCTTGTTTAGAATATTAGAATGGCATATCGAATTGCTAGTCCATTGAGGGATGGCTTTGAAACGAATACTCGCAGTCACTATTGTTTGCTAAAAATGTCGAGGGGTGTAAGGTTATGTAGTATGTCAAGGGCAGCCGAGGGTGTGGAGCGGAGTGCTCCACTGATACAGAAGCTGGCTGACCATTGGACCTTATTTAATTTGTCACAATATGTGGCTTTGTCCAATGCAGTAGACCATTCTGCTACCCCATAAGTATCGGTCTAACGACCGCTGTGTACAACCAATGGGTAATCTGTGGGGATAAGCCCCATTTATTTCCAATGTCTTTTTTACAAGAGAATAGTGCAACTGTTGCTTTTCTTACTCTTTCTTGTATATTGGATTTCCAACGTAGCTTTTTATTTGGAATGAGACCTAGATATTTGGCTTCTTCTGGGAAAGTCAGTGGTGTACCATTTATTGGTGGCGGTTAAAGTTGGGGAATTTTATATTTCCTAGTGAAGAGGATAAGTTCTGTCTTGGTTGGGTTAATATTCAGACTACATTTGGTTGCACAAATTTTTAGTCGATTGAAAGCATTTTGCATTAAGTCCAAGTACGTACCTAACTATTGATTGAATCATCAATTCGATAATTCATTGTACGAGTGCTAAGAGCCAAGGTAAGCCCACGTAACTATAACTAGACAACCAACTAACAGTGTCAATATTAAGCTGAAAGAGCAATTTCCTAAAATGCAGTCATGCTTTTTATATTCTTTGAAAACTGTTCGAAATCTTTTCTTCTTGGAAAGCAGCCTTGCCAAGCCATTTAAACATTAAATACAAAATTGCCAAAAATAAAAATTGGTGAAATGAAAACCTGCAAACAAATTTCTCCTATACTATTACTATACTGCGAGGAGATGACAAGAGTCAAGAGTATCACCATGTATCGAAAGTCCGCTTCTCACTACAGTACCCGGACTTTGAATCACTTACATTACTTTGAATGGTTTGGGTTTCAATATCAATAGGTATAGTTCCTTTCGGTTCTCAGGAGGTATTCCGGCATCATTTTTATTTGTTTTTAATAAAATTAAAATTTAATATGGTTTCGCTCAGTAGTGTTGCTTATTAATTTGTCTATAATATATTAAAACTCGCAGTTTCATCTAAATGCATATTTTCCATAAGGCTATGAGCAATTGTTTTAAAAAGAGAGCCTATTCATGCACCACCTTACCAAATGGAATATCAAATTCCTTTTCAAGACAAAACGAACCGTTTATAATAAATTACAAAAATAATTGACCTTTTCGAAATAATAAATTCTATGGTTAAAATTTAAAACATTGAAATTCTTTTAGTCCATTAGGTGCCTTAAATATTTTGTCCTCTTGAGATTCCCTCATAAAATCCTTTCACTAATTGTTTCGTTCCTCAACGACTTTACTTTCCCTTAAAGGAAAATTTCCCAGCACAAACCAATCGTTTTATTACCAGCTATTTGTTTATTTAATATTTCACCCACCAGCGAGTTTATAGTTAACTGTATCTTCTATGATGCCGCACCGATGACAGCGACCACAAAAATGTCATCCTTGCGCGCTATTACAAAATGACAAATTTAGTTCATAACATTTCCATTTTTATTTCCATCCCCTTTGGCCACTTGAGCACGGTGCATTTATCGAATCCTAAATCCTTAGTTTTATGTCGGCATGTACGTGTGTAATAGAGTTAAGGGAAAAGTCAACTCTGGATTAACCGCAGTCAGTTCATATAATGAATTGATAAACAAGGATAACGCTGTGTGGTATGTGCATAATATATGTAAAGCAAAAAAGGATATCTTTTGGCTCCTAGTCTGGCGTCTAGACATTAGCGTTGGTGGTGAATCTCATGAATGTCACCAACTAAACTATTAATATTATCTACTTAGTCCTGTTTACAAATATATGTATGCTCGTCAAGGATGATCCCAAAATCATCACGTAAGGTACATATATTCAAAACTAGACCAAGGACATATCGGCGAGATCGAGAAGTTGTAAACAAAATTTCTGAGTTATGTTTTTGAAATTCGAGACGGGTCGAACAGAGGTGGAGACAAAGGCGAGCATAAACATACATATATAAATACGGACATGACGGCGAGGCGGTTTGTTTTTTCTGTCAGAAAATCTGTTGATTCTGTAACTGATCCTGAAAGCCTACATACTGACACTTTCTTCCTGAAGATTTAACGCATGATTGATTGGCAGCGAAATTGAATACATCCAATGGCCATGATTAAGTCAGAAATGTCATGGGATGACACTCATTTAGAAGGAAGAAATGTGTTTGTATTGTAAATTATACCCATCGGTTTGTTTTTGGAGTAGTTGTAAAAAAAAATCACGTCCCATTGAAATGGAATTGAAATAATGAAAGGGTTCTTTGTTTGAAGAGCACTTGTTGTAGGAAGTTATGAATTTTATTTATAGAAATGGTTTGTATGTAGAGATTCTATTTTGTCTTAACATTTATGTTATACATCTTTAAATTTTAAAATTACCATGAAATATTTTTAATTTATTGGGAAGTTACCTAGTTCCCGTTATGCTATGCTCTTGTCAAAAATTCACACTCAAAAAAATAATTAAACGGAAACTTTAAAAATAAATGGTAGGTACAAAAACGAATACAAATATCAAAAGACGCTGTAAATTTGCTAATGGCGGCAATGGAATAACTCTCTCGTTAATTTCGGCACAGCTTTCCAGCGCGTCCTTCGACAATTAGTCTAATTCAATGTAAGCTAACGCCTTACTGTGACAAAAGAGCCAGACTGCCCCATTTTTATTTTTTTTTATTTTTGTGCTGTTTGAAGCGTGCTTTCAATTCAATTTTGATTCTGACTAGCTGTTTTTTATTGGGAATCTATCCATTGTACCGTAAGTAATGCCCAAAAAAACGCATCGACCGTAGCATGGACCGTAGCTTTTTTATTTTTGTAAAAATCGTACACCTGCACAGCAGTCACAAGTAATGAAAGTCTTTTGCAAAGTAAAATTATTAAAAAATCAAAACTAGGAACAATAATTAGCTTTTGTTTATATAAAATAGAAAGTAGAATAATGTACCAATATTTAATTTATGTTTCAAACCTATTTCTTGTGTTCACTTTTTCTGCATTTGCAATTTTAAATTCGAACATTCATCTAGCCATCCACCGTAGCTTCTGCTTTAGCTTTTTATCGACCGTAGCGAATTGTATGTAAAATGCTACGACGGATAAACTAACGGCGGATAAATTTCCCAATAAAACACAGCTGCTGTGGGAGACTTAAGAATTTCATCACTAGCCGTATTTAATTGGGAAATTTATCCACCGTAAGTTTATCCGTTGTAGCATTCTACATACAATTCGCTACGGCCTTTAAAAAGCAAAAGTAAAAACTACGGTGGATGGCTGGTTGACGTTTATTCGAGTCTCGAATTTGATTTTGTTAGTTTTGTTGGTACGATTGATTATTGGATTGAATCTCGACGGATGCGTTCATGGAGTGTTATAATTATTAATTTCATTCTTAAGACAAATCGATCTTTTTCGATTCTTTTTTTTTTTTTTTTTATAGTTGGGTGGCCAGTTTATATTTCTAAAATCTTAGATAACACCATTTTTTAATAAATTATAAGCTGTTTTCTGAAAGTTTTTGACTTTTACTATTGAAAACTGTATTCTTTGCTCAATTCCCAAGAAACATTCTTAGCTGTATAAAAGCATTTATAGTCCTTCAAGAGCTAAATCTTAAAGCTGTTTATTTAGCAAGGAGCTCTATATGTGGATTTAGAGCAAAAATCAAGCCCCCATATAGCTAATTCATTGAGTTTGAGAGCTCTCTTTTGCTCTTATTCAGCCTGTTACCAGTGGCAAGTGACTTGAAGCTCTGTAGTACATGGGTTTCAATTAAAACACCATTTTTCACATATTATTGCTTGTATTGGTTTGTGTAGTACAAAATAAAAATATATGAATGTTCTAATACTATTAAAGAATGATTGAATCGGTTCATAGTATGGAAAATAGAAATGACGAAGATGACAATAACCAAATTAAAAAATATATTTATGAAAATAAATAAGAAAAGAAATTAAGATTTTCGTTTGTTTGATAGTGAATTTCAAGTGCTTCGTTAAATTACAGCGCGCCTACATAATTCTGTGTATTAGGTCATAAAAAATAATTTTAAAAAATAGTTGGATAAAAAAAATATTGAAAAATTAATTTTCAAGAGCTCAAATAAAATTATTTTTGAAAAATAATAATAATTTCGTGTTTTCTTTAACTACACTCCGAAAATGATTCTTTTTTGAAATGAAAAAAAAAAGAATAATTACATTAATTTTATATCTCGTCTCAATTTTTATTGTCAGGCAAGACGTTTCTTCCAATTAAGCTGCAATACTATCTGTTCTGGAGCTGCAATATTAATTACCGGTGATATAGAGCTCTTATGCCGCTTTAAAATTCATTGAACATTTTCTAGAGCCAGTTCCAACAAGATGGCATTGTCGTCATTTTAGCTTCATGTTATTGTTATAAGATAGGGTGCTTCAGAAATTAAAATTAAATTCAGGAAAGCAAATAATAAAACAAATGTAGCTTATAGGAAGGAATTTTTTTAAAGAGTATTTCTGAAGTGTAATTAAAACCTAAGTTGCAATTTTTAAGGATAAGAGTTTCAAAACTTTTTTTAATAAAGCTGCTTATATTCAATGTGATATAGAACACCCTTAATGTGTAACCACATCTATCTTCTCTAAGGGAATTAAAGTTGGATATTTTTTTTGTGCGTATGCGATTAGAATTAAAGCCCTGAAAAAAAGTTTTTTTTATGAAAAAACCTATGTATATTTATGTACATTGCAAAACGAGAAATTATCAAATTTCTTCCGCATTGTTTAACAGAGCAAATTTATAGTTCTAATCTGAACATTGATAGATTACACTAAAATTGAATATACATACATTCATTTATTGTTTATGCAAAATAATAAATTTTTTTTCTTGATAAAATAAATATTTTAGATATATTTTGGGCAGCAGCCTATTATAATATGGATTCATGAGTAGAATGTGTTAAGATATTAATACTCACCTCTACAACCGATTTGAAGTTGGTCTTTTAATCCTATTTTGACATTTCGAAATGCGCATGCGTTAGTATTTTACTTTCTAAGCTAACGCTACTGTTTAGAGCTATTATCGTGTCTTTTATTACATTTGTGTAGTTGAAAGCTATACAACGGCCGTTTAGATGAGGGAAATTCAAGAAGCTCGTTCAAAGATCGCATAAAAGGTATTGTGGAGCTAGTTTGAAAAACTAAACGTTGATCGATCTGACAGTGCTGTTAAACATCATTATAGAGCATGATTTAAAATAAAAATACATTGAGCTGTGAAATTATACCTTATAAAGCCATATCTTTCGATTTCACTTGTTTGGAGCTGCAGAAGAACAGTTTTGCATTTTTTGTGACGATGGTACTTGGGTTATTTTCTGGATTACGTCTAAAATTCCACCTATATCTGCAATTTTGCATACCTCTTATGACAATTAATCAATTTTAACAAATTTCGATTTTCATTTTGAAAAAAAAAATAAATATTTATTGAATGAATTCCGTTTTACTTCTATTTTTGACTAACTAAAACCAATATTCGTTTTGTGTTCAATTTTTATTGATATTAATAATTGAATAATAAACGAACGAAGTTCGGTGAAAAAATCATCTTTTTATTAAGATCTACAAAAAAGCAATTCGAGAAGACAAACTGCACTATAGAGGAACTGCTCGACACTGCGCCGCAAAATATTTATTCGTATGAAATTCTATGAGTTATAAGGCTAGACGCGCACATATGCAACTTTCAGTTTAGCAACAGTTTGGTTGCTAAAGTGAATACCATGGACTTATATGATATGAGAGTGCGCGCACATGCAATAACTATTCAGTTCGCGATTCGAGCAACTTAAAAATTTGTGTGTTTGGCACAAATCGAACGATCGCCCCAAATAAGTACTTCAGTTTGTATCATACCGAACTATAATGTAACCGTTCGCACATTAAATCAAAATATTGTCTGTGTGTTGGTTTATCTCGTTGATTGATTTTAAGTTGCTTATGTGGGCGTTCATCGTTCAACTAGTGATTAAACTATTTCGTTTCGGAAAAATTGCATGTGCGCGCCTAGCTAAAACGCACTAAGCGGCAACTGAACTTCACAAAATGTGCTTTTTCTTCACTGTTTAATGGACGTTGGCCATGGACGGCATTCGCTTCACTCCATCGGACAGAAACTGGGAGTACATTTTTGTGATCCCATTGTTTTTACTTGCGATTATAGGTACTCTAAGGCTAGTTATGTATTCGTAAAAAAACAGTTTTTTTTGTAACAATCAAACATGACATTACGATCATAGAGAACACCAAAAAAGTGGGTCCCCTAATTCCGTCTGTCTGTCTATCTGTCATTGTGTCATTCTGTCAGTCTGTCTGTTGTCTGTCTGTCTGTCCTCGAGTCTACAGCCTAAGCGCTTTGATAGATTTGCTTCAAACTTGGTACATATTGTTTTTTCGGTAATATGCCCACACGTTTTTTTTTTCATTTTTTTAAGACGACAAATAACAGTAGCTCCCATACATTTTTTTGGCCAAAAAAAAACCTATTTTTCTCAAGAACGGCTCCAACGATTTTTATAAAAAAAATCAGTTCATTAATGAAGGGAAAGAGTACCTTTTAATATTTTTTTTTTTTGGTTTTTGATTTTCTCGGAAACGGTTTATTTGATTTTTTACGCAGAAGCTCCTAGAAAGTTTAAACACTATTGTATACCAAAATTTTTCAAAAAAAAAAATTTTGGAAATTAATTTTTTTCTTGAAAACTCAAAATTTCGAAAACGACTCAATAGTTTTTTTTTTTTCAAAACTACGTAATTAGTGTTTTTTTGACATTATCTTGTATTGTTAAAAAAACTATTTTTTTTAATAAAAAACAACGGTACCTCCCATACAAATGTTAAAAATCGTTAAGAAAAAAACTTTCATCTCGAAAACGGCTCCAAGAATTTTTATAAGAAAAATTTGTGTGTTCTCAGATTAGTAGGTACAGTTCACTCTTAAATATAAAAAGAAATTTTTTGCGTACTTATTAACGGTACTTCCCATAGAACCACTTTTCATATTTTCGATTTTCTCAATATTGGATGAACCCATTACAATAATTGTTTTTATAAAAATGCTCCATAAAATATTGTTAATGAAACTGCATACGAAAATTTAAAAAAAAAAAAAACGTTTTTCGATTTTTAAAAAATAAATAAACCTTTTTTTTTGAAAAATCGATTTTTCAAAAACCAATCACAGATTTTTTTTGAAATTTGAATTTTATGTGTATATTAATAATATCTTCAAAATATCGTTTCAAATTTTTTTTCTAAAAATGTTTTCAAAATTTTATACATAAGAAATTAATTTATTAAAAAACCGCTACAACGATTTTTGAATTTTTTATATATTCTTACTTATCCATGAATTTATACAATTCATACATTTATATGTATATATGTGTCTTTAAAAATCAAATGAATCTTTTGTATGCATATTGCACCTAAATGATAAAGTTGTATGTATGTATTTAGCTACCTACGTCCTTCATTTTCATTATTTTATGTACATGTTTACATACTTAGGTTCCATCAATACGTATATATATGTAGATACATTTTACTCTCCTAACTTACATAATTAAAATCCATAACTTAGATTTAAATATACATTTGTAGGTAGGTACCTATGTAACTATTCCTTGAATCATCCATTCGACAAGTCATTATAATAAGAATCGAGGTAATCTTACCTACATAGGCTTTAAACCTGCATAGGATAACTACACCTAACTAACTAAACCTCAATAGTTAGCTACATTAGTTGTTAGCTACAAGAGCAAGTTCGTGCGATCCAGTCGTGCATTTTATTTTTTCTGGACAATGTTCATGGAAATGGCAAACCAAATGATAACTATTTGTCCCTTACTCCGCGTATGTTAAGTGCAGTCTGATGAGTGAATATTGAATTGAAAGCAAAAAAACTCAGAAAATAAATTTGTAAATTGACTTGAAAAATAAAACTCTAGCTATCGATCTACTCAGAAAATAAATAAAAGCATGAAATATAAAGGGAAAATGTAAGGGGAGTGAACAATTTAAACTACTTTTTAGTGTGCGCTCAAAACCAAGAAATATTAAAAGAAAACAATTTTGTTTCCTAGTGTGAAAGGCATAGACGAATTTTAAAGCAATACAAAAATTGCTCTGTGTTAAAAGGGACTTGACCATAGTCTATGAAAAAACCCATTCACTTATCATTTCCTTTCGAATTTAAAATTGCAAATGCAGAAAAAATGAATACAAGAAATACGTTTGAAACATAAATTAAATATTGGTACGTTTTTATACTTTCTATATGAATAAAAGCTTTTTATTGTTCATAATTTTGATATTTTCTTAATTTTACTTTGCAAAATACTCTTTCATTACTTGTGACTGCTGTCCAGGGGTATCATTTTTACAAAAATAAAAAAGCTACGGTCCATGCTATGGTCGAGGCCTCTTTTTTTGGAATTACTTGCGGTACAAGGGATAGATTCCCAATAAAACACAGCTACTATTGCTTTATCATCTTCGGATATCACAATAGATCTCGAAAGGAGCACAACTCTCGCACTTATCTGCTTCACACTAGTGTCACTCGATTCTTCTCAGCTGCCGTCAACTTACTCTCATACTTTTAGTTCATTGTCCAACATTGTGAAGCGTATATGTATGTCAGTGCTGGAATCAAGGAATGTAATACAGAGCAGAGAATTTTAAGACGCTTCCTTGGTGTGCATAGTACACCTTCTGTGATTTGGAATTCTTCGACGACTCCAGCTGGACGACTACTAACCCTCGTCACTGCTTCTTTTTACATATCGGACTAGATGATAGTTATCCCTCCTTTTTGTGTAAAATTCTGCGCCAATTGTGTTGCCATGACATATACTATTTTAATGTCTGTAGTGTACCCGGACTTATGGAAGGTGTCTAAAATCATATTACTTCCCAAGAAATACAAAAGAAGTTGAGTTCAGGCCTATCTCCGTATTGCATTTCTCATTAAAGTAAAGTGAAAGAATACTACAAATACAAATCAATACCTATCTCACCGCCAACTCAATGCTTAACCCAAACCAATCTGGTTTTCGAAAGAAACATAGCTGCACTTTTGAATTTAACTTAGGACCTAAGGCAATCATTGGATTTTCAAAGGCTTTTGATACAGTCAACCATGGCAATTTATGTAACTTATGCACAACTTCAATTTTTCACCTGGAGCAACAAAATTATTTTTTTCTTACTTGAAAAATAGAAGGCAAGCAGTGCAAGTTGGTGATAGTTTATCTAATTTTCTCCCGAATGTTACTGATGTACTTTAGGGTTCCAGTCTTGGACCCCTTTTGTTTTCAATTTATGTTAATGAGCTTCCATCTTTATTATTTAGTTGCCCCCTTGGCCTAATCGAGCATGGTGCTTCAAGCGTCAATGAAGACTTAGAGAAAAATGTTAATTGGTCTGAGTTAAATGATCATATATTAAATCCTAAAAAAACTCAACGCCTTGTCATATCTAGAAAATCTCGGAGTCACATTCAATCGCTTTTTGACTTGGGATAAACATATAAATGGACTCGTCGGTAAGGTGTATGGCAGAGACTGTTTTAAGGAAAAATCTGAATTACCAACAAATTAAAAAAAGTCATTATTCAAGGACAATGAAACGGTTAATGTTCGTGTTTGTTTAAAATCTTCCAAAATTTATTTTGTTTTAAATTCATTGGAAAAATATTCACCTTCATCGTCCTCACAATTACTGAATATTTCCTGCCATTTCTTGATGGATGATCTCGGATTCCAAATTTCATTTCAGAACCATTTTCACAAATTCGTCTTTCCAAAATCACCTACATGTCACCAGATGCACCACTGCTTACTGCTGAGGTGCTTACATTGGTTCCGTCAATGCAAATTGAAGAGATCTTTTTTCAGAATTTCAGAATAACGTCATATACGAAATTGTGTCCAAAAAGATGCCCGCGTTCAAGTATGAAGCGGCTAGGCTAGCCAAGCTACCTTAGCGGCTTTGTTCTCGCACCAAACAGGTAGCTTTTTCTTTCAAGTCAGTTGTAGTGCATATACAGCTCCAGATTTGAATCAGATGTTACTCAAATTTCCAAAACAAATACAATAATTTTTGGGTGTTTGTGATTTGTGTTTGTCAACAGATGCTTACTTAATCCGCTGTTTTTTCATAGGCGTTACAAGAACACAAAGCTACCCAGAATGGCTTAATCGTCGAACGCGACCAGTGTTTATTTGGTTTGCTGTGAGAAGAATTTATTTGAGCATTCACATACACACATACAAGACACATGTTTCACCACAAAATGGTATGTAGATGGTGTTTGCGCGATCTGTTTATATAGTGGAAAATTGTTTATTTCATTTAAGTTTTGTTTGTTTTGTTCGGAAGCTTGTATTCGAAGTTTCGACCTAAGTACAAGATGATATTATTTCAGAGTATGGGTCATGGTAAAAAAGATAAGCAAGAGCATATTTGGGTGTAGTTCAAAATAGTAATTACCAGAAACATGATTTAAAATTACCAACTACAAAAAGTAATTACCAGAAAATATAACGGCACGAGTACGATAACTCAGGCGCCGCAAAATAATAACAGATTTTTTTAGAAGGCGCTTAATACAAGTATTTATCTCTGCCCGTTTGGCCGGGAGGGGCAATTTCATAAAAAAGTACAAGTTTTATAACTTTTTTTAAAGCCAATACCTTAATCTATTAGCTAATTTTTGTTGCCGTTGTTCTTATATCTTTTTTGTTTAATTTTAAGTCATTTTTTTTTTTCAAAAAAAAAAATATCATGAAAAAAATAGTTTTAGTAAATTAAATGTTTTTAGGAACTAGAAGACATAAAATCACAAAGTTTTCAGTTTTTGATTAAGAATTAATCAGATCAACGAGTTTGTGAAAAAAAAAATATTATATAATTTTACCGTTTTGAAATTTTACACTTTAAACATTTTTTATCTCTTTCTTCACAAAGTTTGGGATTAAAGCCCCTTTTTTTTTAAAACCATGCATAGGTTCCACTTGATTTAAGAACTGGCTAATAGACTAAGATATTGCCTTTAAAAAGAATTATATCTAACAATTATTTGTAAATATTACCGTTGTTTTTAAATATTTTGTTTTCCATTTTTAGTACGTTTTTTATTAAATTGCGCCTCCCGGCCAAACGGGGGGAGATAGACCATACCCACACTTGTAACTAACTGTTTTACTAGAATCCATTTTTATTTCTTGGCGTCTGAGTTATCGTACTCTCCCTAACAAAACAATTCCCACTTAAAACAGTCACTTATATATGGTATATTTCGTACCCTATGGGCAACTTAGGGCTTTACACCAATAAACACACGTATACTTATTGCAAGGACTTTTTTAATTCCTGACTTGATATATCGTTGCGAAATTTACTGCAATTGTAATTATTAAGCAAGCTCAAGGTCGCATTTAATTTTACTGTTCGTTAAGTTAATGGGTTACGTAGATACGAAAGGATCACAGGGTATCTGGTTTCGCTAAGCGCGTACTAGAAAAATGTCTCTTGTAAAGTTTAATTCTGATTTGTGTTATAATCGCTGCTCTGTCTTAACATCTGAACGTCAATTTTTTGTAAATTCCGTCCGTCTTCGGAACTCTTTACCACGAAATGTAAAAGAAAATTATAACGCAACAAGTTTCAAAAAATCTTAAATTCTCATTTTTCAAAAATTTGAAAACTAATATTGTTTTTAATTAAATTCAATTATATTAATTTATATGACATATTTTGCACAATATTGTAAAAATTAGCGTAGGTACTATCTTACAAGATATTATATCTTTTGTACTGGACCAAGCAATGACCACTTATAACATCTCCCCCGGTTTGTTAAGCAATCACGAAAAAAATTAAAATATGTGAAGAATGGTTATATGTGTGAATTCTCTTGTCCTAATTTATCTAGCGCTGATGTAGTAAAATTATCTTTTGTTTATGAGAATATTGATTATACTTTGTTGTGCATTTACAGACTTCACGATTTTCCGAAAAATATGTTCATTGACGAATTTAGCAATATTCTAAATGCTAACTTAGCTAAAAATTTAATTGTATTAGGTGATATTAATATAGATATTGTTAACAAAATTGACAAAGATTCCGAAAATTATCTATTTACTATGGCTTCATATGGTCTTAAGAGTTTGATTAACGAACCTACCCGCGTGGCGTGCTCTCTAAGTTGTATAGATCACATTTTTTTGAGATATCATAAGAATAACAAAAATATATTTAATGGTCAAGTTCATGATTTTAAAATAACTGACCATAAAATGATTACATTAAACATCTTTTCTGATAACCATTCTCAAAATATGAAACCCGTAAGTCCAGTGAAACATTGCGTTGACTATAAATTATTAAAAGAATTTTTAACTTTTGAATGCTGGGACCAAGTTTATTCTGAAAACAATCCCTCTCAGGCATTTGATTTGTTTATAAGTATTTTAAAAAATCATATCAGTTCAAGTACTTTCCAAAAAAAGCATTCAAGTAAAACGAAACATCTTAAACCTTGGATGAACAATAATCTTCTTCATAAAATAAAAAGAAAGAAGAAAATAAGTTTGAAATGCAATAAACATCAAAACAATAAAAAACTTAAAAAACACTATGATAGTATATGCAAAACAGTTAATAAAGAAATTGATGAGACTCGTAATAATTATTATGCTAATAAGTTTTTAAATGCTAAGGGGAATATTCGTGAAGAGTGGAAAATAGTTGATAACATTTTAGGTAAAAATACTGATTCAATCAAAATTGATTTTATTGAAATTGAAGGAGTACATATATCTGATTCTCGAATTATATCCAATAAATTTAACGAATATTTTACTGAAATTTCAGTCAAATTAAAACCTACTATTAAATCTTGTATAATTTGTAACTGTTCCATTTCTTCAGAAATTTGCTCAGATGATATGCAACCAAATAGTTTTGTTTTTAGTGCGATAACATCAAGAGAAGTATTCAATGTTATTATGTCTTTAAAAAACAAACATTCATGTACTAGTGATGGTGTATCTAGCCATTTGTTGAAAAATGTTGCTTGGTATGTTATGGACGTACTAGCGTTTGTATTTAACAAATGTGTTGAAACTGGTTGTTTTGCGGATCATCTTAAATGTGCCGAAGTTATACCGCTCTTTAAAAAAGGAAATAGAAAACTTATATCAAATTATAGACCAGTTTCACTACTTTCAACTTTTTCAAAAATCTTTGAGAAGTTAATCAAAGTCCGAATTATGTCCTTCTTGGAAAAGACTAAATTCTTCTGTAATAATCAATTTGGTTTCAGAGCTGGTTTGTCAACAGAAGATGCTATTTTAAGGGTATGTAGTCAACTTTATGGAAGTTTAAATAGTAATAAAATAACTATGGGCCTGTTCATAGATATGACTAAAGCCTTTGATCTAGTCAATCACGATCTGTTGCTTAACAAACTTTATAATGCAGGTTTTCGCGGTAATTTTTTTAATTTGCTCAATTCTTATTTAAAAGTTAGAAAACAAAGAGTCAACAACAATGGAATATTTAGTGAACCAAGACTGCTTAAAAATGGCGCTCCTCAGGGATCAGTGCTTGGCCCTTTGTTTTTCTTAATTTATATAAACTCCATTTTCAAACTTAAACTAAATGGTATTTCGACTGCTTTTGCTGACGATATAGTATTCACATACTCTTCAAATACTGTCTTTGATAGTATTGCAAACATTGGAAAGGCAATGGTTTACTTATCACAAATTAATTATAAGTGAAAAAACTAAATTGATGTGTTTTGAGGTGTCTGGTAATAGCGTTTATGACTTTACGAGTATCTTACTGTTCCATGCTCACGATTGTAATCAGTATTCTTTACCTATTCACAAGTGTGGAATAAGTAATTTTAAATCCGAATATCAATGCTCAAAAAATTGTTTTAAAGTTGAAGTAGTTCATCAATTTAAATACTTAGGAGTTATAATTGATAACAACCTGAATTGGAAAGCTCATATTCAAATGATCAAAAATTATTTATTAACGGTCACACGAAAAATGTATTTGATAAAACCCTTTTGCTCTCAAAAAGTTTTGAAAATTATGTATTTTGGCCTTGCAAACTCGAAGTTACAATACGGTATTACTAGTTGGGTTGGATCTTATGCTAATAGCTTTATACCTTTATTAACAGCACAAAAGCATTTAGTTAGAATTGTTTTAAATAAAAATAGGATGGCCGAAAGTTTGTTTTTATTTAGAGAATTGCAAATTCTTCCAATGAGACATTTATATGTTTTCAAAGTCTTAAGAGAATTTTTTAAACAAAGCGGAAACCTCCCTAGTAGGAATTATCAAATGTATAACTTACGTGTAAACAATATGATTTTAGTCAATGTACCTTTTGCTTACAAGACACATTTCAATCATTTTTTCACATACACAGCTCCAAAATTTTTTAATAAGTTGCCCTTATCAATAAGAGAAACGCTTCGATTTTCAACTTTTATTAAAAAGATTAAAGACTGGTTATTCACTTTGAATTTTGATAACATTGAATCATTAATTTAGTTCTTAATTAAATAATCGAAAAATAATAAAATTTTGTATACATACCCATTGTTATTAAATGTATGAATGTTCAAGAATTATAAGTTCTATCTATACTATATTTTTTTCTATATTGTTGCTAGCAAGCTTTTCCTTCTATTATTATCATTATTTTTTTCTTGTTTACTTAAATTACTGATTGTCACCCCACATCAGTTATTATTAAATATTTCAATTAGATGTGTCATTCGTCGCTAACTGCCCAGTTAAAGAATGTACACTATTATTCAAATTTTATTAATGAATTGTATATCTCTAGTTTTAAGTTATTGAATGAATAAAAAATCAAATACATACATACATACAATACATACATACATAAATTTTCTGAGGACTACCCATATCAGATTTCGTGGTTTTCGATCGAATGCTTTATGGAAGTTAATCAACACAACATGCAAATCCTCTAAGAAATCACGGCGCTTTTCCATTAGGATCCTTTATGGATTTAATCTCTTGTTGACTTACCCGCGACATTGTATATAATAATCAGCGTTGCCAACGTCCAGATTTTCGCGGGACGTCCCGATAAAATTGTGATAAAAATGATCGACCATATAAGCAAGTACGTGCGATCCAGTCGTGCATTTTATTTCAATATATTTGCGCACCCCTTTCCTTTCCTATCGTCAATTATGTTCATTCAACTTACTTGGGGGGGGGGGGGTGGCCGTGGCGCGATAGTTGTTAGCTCGCCTGTCAACCTCGTGGTTGCAGGTTCGGTTCCTGCCGTTGTCTACGTCTTCTTATATTCCATTAAAAACCATTCTAAAAATTGTTATAAGATAAGTTGCTGCTTTGCTCATTACATGCTGTTTAGACATAACACTAACAACATGTGATTGAGTAAATTAATATACCCATAAAATATGACAACGAAATAAATAAAATAATGCGAATTATAAGGGACATAAATAAATCAGACACGTCAATTTTCTCCGCATTAGTTCAGCCGCCATCCCTGGAGATAAATCTGAGACAACAAATAGCTCTAGTCTGAGAACATCGCGTCACACATCTTTCCTATCCTTCTTTCTCTTCTTCCATCGGATGCCCACGTTGTGTTAAGAAAAAACATATAAAGGGTATTCATAATCCCTTGAGCGCGTGCAAAGTTATAAAAAAAAAAAAAAAAACATTATCAGAATTTTTCTTTCAAAAATTGAAATGTAGGTACTTCGATTTTTTTAATATTTAATATATTTTACACTCTTTCATGCAAGCCCTAAATTACTTTCAATAATGAAAAATATATGCGGGTTAAACGCACACAAATTCATAAGCGAATAAAAACTTTTTCCAATTTACATTAAAGCCCACTACACCTATGTTGCAAATAAATAACAAGAGACACTTGCGATTATAAAACAAAAGTAGTGGGAATGATCTCCATTGAGGAACTATGTATTGTTTCTTTATTGAATTTGTCTGAGAAGTTTATTTTTTTAATGGTCTAGAGTGCTGTTTCAATTCCAGTTAAAATAGTCAGGTGATGTTTCAATTGATGACTTATTCCTATGAAGAATTGAACTTGAAGAAATCATCGTTGGACGTAATAGTGAGAGATTCTCAAAATAACACCTTACAAAATAGCACCAGCTCTTTAAACAGGTCCCAAAAACTGATTCAATGAATATGTTTAAACTCGTCTCCTTCATATTAAATGACCTTACTTCTAACTACTTTCCCGAACACGTTTTTTCGCAAATTATAAATGGTCGGATGTCAGAAATCCTCCGTAAATTTAATGAAAGCCGAACCACTAATCCAATTCAATCTGGAGCACACTTGTGAAGAGCTCTTCAAATATATCATCGCAAAAAAGGAAACTTTGAAGATATCTTATTTACAAGGAATTTGCACATATAAAGCAATTTTAAAGAATGTCTATTTATCATCATTTTTCCCTCACCTAGAATTTCAAATTAAAGGACAAGTAATAAAAACTTATTTTATACTTTTTTGTATGTCCCGATTTCGACATGACAATCCCGATTTTTTTTTCAAAAGCTTGCAAAATCCCGATTTGCTAGAAAAAAAATCTGGCAACGCTGATAATAATCTATAGTAAGATCATGAGGTAGCTTTTATTTACACTGGATAAATCTCGTGAGGGCACTAGTTTCTACATTAAAATTAGCAACATTGTCAGATTTGTCGCAACATTTTGTATAGACATAGACTTTTAGAAAGAGCAAGTTATATTTTGTACAATCTTTGTATATGCAACCTATAGCACTACTATGAGACTGAATTTTTTAGCTAGTAGGTCCTCGATGAGGGCGCTAGTTTCTCTTTTCTTGATAGTTAATTGTTGATGTGGAAGAAGTAAAGGCAGAGCTTTGTATATATAATCTATAGTAATATCATGTGGTGTCTACGTATGTTAGCCACCTAGTGTCCTTATCCAAAAATTTCTCTCAACACTAAAAGTTGCGGAAAAAGTGTTTAATGTTGAGGAAATTTTCAGTTTGGGAAACATGTATGTGAATATATGGTGGAATAATTGACAATTGCGAGAATGGGAACATTATATAGAAAATGTTGAAGAGTGCGAGTGAACAAAAAATAGAACATTATAGGCAAAAAAAGCGGTATTTTTCGGTATTGTATTGCATGCATATACCTAAATATATATGTGAAACATAGAAATAAATTTTTGTAGGTGTAGATACGTGGATTTGGTTTGGGTGTGTAGTTCCTTATGAATGAAAAAGATATTTTTTTGCTTAAGGGCGAGAAAATGGAAATACAATGTTTTTCTGTAGATGTGGATTTGGTTTGGGTGTGTAGTTCCTCATGAATGAAAAATATATTTTTTGTTTAAAAGCCAGAAAGTAGAAATACAGTGTTTTTCTGTAGATGTGGATTATGTTTGGGTGTATAGATTTTTACGAATTCATTGATATTTTTGTAGGTAATATCATTAGAATTTTGAATTTTTGTGCGAAATCCAGCAACGTTGTAGATATAACTACATAAATGTGGGATGTAGGTATGGTTGTAATGTTATTAAACGGTAGTCGGTTAGAATCAAAAAAATGTCAACAGAAAATCGAGAAAAAGTTCAAAAGCCTTTAACTTCTGAACTATTTTAGATAATAATTTTTTATAAGATAAGACTGTATGTACTACTAGGTATAATATACGTACATTTTTGGTTAAACATTTTTTTCTAATTCAGATTTTTTTGTAGTTATGCATATAGGTACATACATATGTACCTACCTATTTTTGCATTATTGAATTTTTGTGTAGGAAGGTATATTTCTAATAATAATACATATAATAATAATAATAATATTTCTAATCTAAATTTGAATTCTGATACCTATTTAGGGTAGTTATGATTATATACATAGGTACACAAATTTCCAAAAATCTTGGAGCGGTTTTCTTAACATAATTTTTACTTGCAGTTGTAGGTAGGTATTAAGGCAAGTTACATACATACATATGTTTTTTTTAACAATCAAACATGACATTACGATCATAGCGAACACCAAAAAAGTGGGTCCCCCAATTCCGCCTGTCTGTCTATCTGTCCTCGAGTCTGCAGCCTAAACGGTTCGGTAGATTTGCTTCAAACTTGGTACACATATTATTTTTTCGGTAATAAGCCTACACGTTTTTTTCATTTTTTTAAGACGACAAATAACAGTAGCTCCCATTCATTTTTTGGCCAAAAACAAAAATCTTATTTTTCTTAAAAACGGCTCCAACGATTTTTATAAAAAAAAAATTAGTTCATTTATGAAGGGAAAGGGTACCTTTAAATAATTTTTTTTTGGGACTAAATTGTTTATTGGTACCTCTAGTAGAACCATTTTTTTGGTTGATTTTCTCGGAAACGGTTAATCTGATTTTTTTTTAATTTTTTACGCTGAAGCTCCTAGAAAGTTTAAACACTATTGTATACCAAAATTTTTCAAAACAAATTATTTTCGAAATTATGTTTTTTTTTTGAAAATTCAAAATTTTGAAAACGACTTAATATATTTTTTCGAAACTTCGTATTTAGTAGTTTTTAGACATTATCTTGAATAGTTAAAAAAAACTATTTTTCTAAAATAAAAAACAACGGTACCTCCCATACAAATGTTAAAAACCGTTAAGAAAAAAATTATTTCTTAAAAGCGGCTCCAAGAATTAAAACAAATTGTTATTAAATTTTATTTTATTTTTTGGATTTTGAAAAAAAAAAATATTTTGCAAATAAATATTAAATGTTTTGAAGATTTTTTTTAAATAATATTTTCAAATGTAGGTATATATATTTTGTTGAATACTCATTTTAAAAAAAATAAGTAAAAAACGACTTGAAAAAATATATAATACCTATTAATAAGCAATTCTTATTAATAGGTAGTATATATTAATAAGAATATATCAAATCGATTTTTTACGAAATTACTTATCAAATCTGAATTTTCAAAAAAAAAATTTTTTTTTCAAAATCCAAAAAAAATATTAATATAAAATAAAAAAAATTTTGTCACAAGAACAATTTTTTTTTTGCACAACGATTAACAGAAATCTCAAATTTTAACTCTTAAATTATTATCATGATTGTTCATTTGGTAAAAAAGTATAATTTATTGTGTAGTGACCGTTGCACACATGTGTATACCTGAATATTTAAATATTCCCTACAGCCATCAAACAATTTTCATTCTATCTGGCCCTAAAATAAAAACACACACACACAACCCGCTCCTACTCAACCAAAAAATCCTCATAAAAAAAAGCAAAAAAAAAATACGAAATAAATTGTTTTCCTTTTCTCCTCTAACTTATAATAAATTTTTTATATAGTTCTCTCATCAATTTATTATCACACTATTTCTCTTCATACGCATTTTCATAACACACCAACACTACTTAACTTCCGATTTGGTAATGGAACCCATGATGAATAGTAGAACATATTGCAGGCTGGATGAATTTCGTCGTCTTAATAGTACGAGTACTATTAATATCTATATACAATGATAAATATACCAAGAACAAGAGAATTTTTATTCTAAAATACAAAATTCATCCTTCATTACCATGTACAAGAACCTGGTTGGAATATTGGACAAAAATTAACTAGTGGACTGTATGTAGAAAAAACTACATATTCATTTGTAGACCTTGTACAGTTCTAACCAACACTTTGAGTGGTTTGAGGATAAAAAGGTTTCGAAATTTGCTAAACTAAAAATTGCTATAATTTATATTTTTAGAGTTTATAATTTAGATGTTTATTTTCTATTTTGTTTCTATATACCTAGTATTGTTAGTTTTTTAGTAGTTTAAAAAATAATTTATTTTCTTCAGGACTTAACTCATTATCAAACCACTTTTGTACCTGGAGATAGACTTTTTAAAGATGCCGTTATGATGAGCTGAATTTATGTGGTAGATTGCTAAATTTTACAGCTTTATTATGTATGGTTGCTTCATTGTATATACATACATTATATGTATACATTATAATATGCATTGTATGTATATATAAGTAAAAAATATAAAATCTATTGAAAAAGAAATATTCACTAGATAGCTATGTAATGAAATTTTATGTGAACACCGAAAAAATAAAATAATTATTCTATTGCGAATACTTTCTCTTATATAGTTCACGTTTGATTGCATTTATGTATTTCTTTGAAATTGCGATGTGGACCATACTAAAGGTAGTCACGGTAGTATTTATGGTAGTACACATACTTTATTTTCTCAAAATCGTTAGATCCGTTTTCGAGATACATAATTAAGATGGTAGAAAAATTGGAAAATCGAAAGTACCATTATTTTCGGGTCTCAAACAAAGATTCAAAAATATATTTTAGACCAAGTTTGAAAAACATCGGTTCAGCAGTTTACGCTGTAGATCGTTCTACAAATAGACAAACTTATTAGGGGACATCGCGAGTACTTAAGTTCTATACCTAATATCTATACCAACTTTGAAGAAAATCTATGCAACCAGTTAATTAGACTGTAGGCTCGCGTACAGACATACAGAATCGTGAGACCAATTTTTTTGTATTCGCTATTATCGTAATGCCAAGTTTAATCAAAATTTCGATTTGGTTTTTTTTTTAAATTCAAAACTTGCCATAAAGTACCTCCAAATATATCGTAAGTTAAAAATTATAATCCCTACCATATTTTTTCGTTCACAATGTCACTGACATTATTTTGTTAGAAAAAAGAAGAAAATTTCACCACTTTTCTCTCGAAAAAAAAAAATTATTTCTCTCACCAATTTTTATTTTTTTTTGTTTGTTCTAAACAACTGTATACTAGACTTAAGTCGAAAATACAAACAAAATTAGACTCAAACTTTAGATCCTGTATGTAATCAATTTATCTGTATCCAATTACAACTTACTTTTTAACGACATTGATGCTATTTGTAAAAATGATGGTAATTCATTGGCATTGAATGAAGGAATAAAGGAATAATATTTATGGGTTTGCACAGCAAGTAATTTATCCACACCACAAGCTTAAATAAAGTTTGACGTTAGTTTTACTAACATTGTGCCCAATTACTTAATTCAATATAGTCGTTGTAGAATTGACAGCTGGCATTTGTTATTTTTTCTATTTTGATTTAAGAATGATTTTGCACAATCTCCCTACCCAAAAAATAAGTATAAATTGCCTATTTTATTTCAAAACTCAAAAACATAATAGCTGTTTTCTCCTACTTTGTGCACGAAAATGAACAATCTGGCATTTTTACTGGGAATACAATATGGCAAAATTTGCATTTGGAAAAAAAAGTCGAACTCGAAATTTTAATCGAACTTGACATCACGTTGATGAAGAATACCAAAAAACTGGACCCGCAATTCCGTCTGTCTGTTTGTCTGTTTGTAGATCATTCTACAGCCTGAGCGGCTAACGCAATTTTTTTCAAACTTAGCATTGAAGGTTTTTAGGTGATTGTCTCAAATAGATTTGTGAATCTTTTTTTTAAACCCCAAAAATAATTATATTGAAAACAGCTCTAATGATTTTGATTAGATTTGATTTTATTGCTTTTTTTCATTCAATCGTACAATTATTATATTTACCAAAATCTGTATACCATGGCATAGCCGTCTGCCAGATTGACAACTAAAATATGAAATATCGTAATTAATTTGTATAAAGTGTTCTTTAAATTTTAAGTCTTAAATAATTTTAATGTAATATAACCAAATTTATAACTCTATTTTTCGAATAATTATGAATGTTTTGCTTTAAGAATCTTCACTTTGTATTCTTTCTCTAGGGGAGAGTACGATAACTCAGCCGCCAAAAAATAAAAAAGGATTCCTGTAGAACAGTTAGTTACAAGTATTTCTTAATACGGGAGGGGGGCCTCTATCTCCCCCGTTTAGGCGGGATGGGCAATTTCCTAAAATTGACTTAAAATGAAAAAAAAATTTAAAAAAACAACAGCAATACTTACAGTAGAAAAATTATAGGTTTTCTGAAAGTCAGAAGCCTGGTCTTTTATATTTTGTTTCAATATAGTTATTTGTGTTACAAACGCAAAATTTTTTTAGATGTTACTATTTTTTATTCAAAATTGTGAAACAAATTACTGAATTGGATTTAATTATTTGATGTTCCTATAAATTCTTAATCGAACAATGAAAACTAGATGGTTTTGTGTCTTCTAGTTTATGATAAAATTGAAAATTACCAAAACTAACTTTATACTTATTTTTTTTCCTTATAGAAAGTCATTTAGCGTTATCCAGAATGCACCGCGAAGAGGTAAACTGTCATTTAATTTCCACGTCTGAGTCAGCCAGTTCGTGTGTAGTCGGTGTCTGGGTGAGTCAGTCAGTCAATTTGTTAAGTCCGTGTTCTTAAAAGTCTTAAAAATGTATGTCCGTTTCATCAATGAAGTCATCATCAATAGTCTCGTTTCTGTGGTGTTCGTAGAGTTTATTCAGTTGGTCGTTGATGGTCAGAAGTCTGGGTTGTTTTGGAGGAATTACATCCTCTAGATCACTTTGAACATTGGGTGGATCAAAGTCTTTTAGGTGTAATTCCAGACTTTCAGCTCCATCGATTGTATGTGGATAGACCTTTTAAATGTCTAATAAAAATTGAATGATTTGAGAGCCCAAACCGTTCTTGTATTCTCTCTCAAGACAATATTTTCGGTAGAAAAAAAGGGTCATGTACTGGTAAATGTGGTTTATCGTTCTTCGGCGTAAAATATTTTTTTTAAAAGTTTATTCTGATTTTCCAGATCATTAATGGTGTTGCTTGGATCGGTTTCACGCACATATTCACCTCTACTATGGTTCATGGTTTTATGGAGAGCATCCCTTTGGAATATTTGTTCAAGACCTGCATACTGGCGAGCACTGTCTGTACAAATATAGCCAGTGTTGGGGTTTACTAATTTGTAAATGTAAGGCCACAAATCTGCTTTGCATTTTGAATTGACTTTAAAGAAGAGTTCTATTTTGTCCTCCTTACAGTAGAACCCCAACTACACTATTGTCATTTGCTCTGTTATACGCTGTCGGTGATATTTTCTTTTTGTCAAAAAAGATTCATCGATTTGCACCGTTTTCCCTTCGCCGCCTATATTAATATCAATGTGTGAGGCAATAATTTCGGTTATCTCACGGCAATAGTTATAGTAGTCTATTATTGTTGATTTACTCAGTGTACTTTTATCGTCGTGATGACGTCAGGCGATTAAATGCTACATTAAATTAAAAGTGTTAAAATAATACAAAACCTTAGTAATTTTAGTTTATGATAAAATTTTTTACCTGAAAAACTCTATTGACTGGTATTTTAATGACGAACGAGATAATTAAAGCTAGAACTTCCCGAATCTCTAGCCGACATTGTAGCCCATGAAAAATGTGCATATGGATGGGTTGATAATGTGTCTGCAATTTCGCTCACCTATTTTTTGTGCTTTTTGTTGAGCACCGCCAAATCCAGCCGAATTTACTTTGCTTATAATTTTCCACTTTCATTGGTAAGTTGCAACATGATGGGGGAGTTGAGATCTTTGATTGAATTAGGCCAACTTCTTCTAAGAAAGTCATGCTTTTTTAATTGGTGGATTTCAAATCGTCTAACGAACAAAATATTGAAAAATTTTTGAGTTTGGAATGAAGTAGTGGATGCTTAGTCGCCATTGTTATTTAGCAAAAGAAAAATACCTTATTCATTCGAACGTTGAACAAAGAATGACCTATATATAATATGTATACTACATGTGCACGAACAAATAATGGTACAAAATTAGAATGTTTGTTCGTTTTTTTTAATGATTCAAGTAGGTATATACATACTTTGAACATTACAGTTGCATTATATAGGTATGTTACATAAACATGGATTAAGTGAATTTTGTATAATGCATTACATTTTAACGTATGAGCATTTTAAATGTGCAACTTTGGGCCACGTACCTATATATAAAAAGGGTCCGCCAAATAACTTTTTTTTTTTGAAAATGCTATGAAGAAAACTACTGAATATTTTCTCAAATTTCTTTTTTATTTGAAAGTACAATCCTTCCGGTTAATAATGGAAAATAATTTCATTCAAATGTCTGCCTCGGCTGGCCATGCAGTAGCCTACACGATCGGTCCAATTTTTAAGCACATTATCGATTGTGTGCAGCTGTATTTAACCAATGGCTTCACGAATATTGTCCTTTAAAGCGTCAATTGTCTCTGGATTGTCGGCGTAACACTTATCTTTTACGGCACCCCTCAAATAATAGTCCAACGGTGTCAAATCGCAGCTCCGAGGTGGCCAAACGAAATCAGCTCTGCGGCTGATAATGCGTTCTTCAAAAACAGGGCGCAACATCGATTGTAGCTTCGGCTGTGTGGCACGTAGCGCCGTCCTGTTGAAACCAAATATTGCCAATATCCTCCTCTTCAATTTTTGTGAACAAAAATTCGTTCAACATGTCCCGATAACGATCGCCATTGACTGTAACGGCCACTCCTTGCTCATTTTCGATGAAAAATGGCCCAATTATGCTTCTGGACTAAAATCCGCACCAAACAGTGACTCGTTTTGGGTGTATCGGCTTTTCAACATATGCGTGCGGGCTTTCTATGCCCCAAATGCGACAATTTTGCTTGTTTACATACCCGCCAAGATCAAAATGAGCTTCGTCTGAAAATATGATTTTTTTTTGGCAAAATCGGCATCTTCTCTTAGTCGATCGCAGGGCCACTTAGCGAAGCGAAAACGCATTGGATGGTCAGTTGGCTTCAACTCCTGAACCAATTGGACTTTGTATGGCGTCATACCAAGGTCTTTATGCAAAATTCGTCTCAATGATGTCTCCGAAATGTTCAATTGTTGAGAACGACGGTGAATTGATGTTGATGGCGCTTCACGCACACTTTCTGCCACAGCAGCAATATTCTCGGGTGAACGAACTGTTTTTGGCTTTTCACGCTTTGGTTTATCGATGAGGATGCCAGTTTCTTTCACTTTTTTCACAAGATAACGAACATACGGAGCTGACGGTGCTTCTCTTCTTCCAAAATCCGTACGCAATTTTCGCACACATTCTGCAACATTACCATGATTTTCAAAGTAATGTCGCAATATTTCCCAGCGTTGTTCAAGCGTATACACAACCATATCCGTTCAGCGGAAGGATAAAACTAATTACCTGTCAAATCAGACATGAGCTAAGTGTTACCATTCACGAAATAAGCACTAGTTGAAAAAAGAACGTTAGATGGGGGACCCTTTATTTAGAAAACAGCCGTTGACATTGGATATAGGATAAATTGAAAGTTTCTTTTAATTCCGATTCTTTAAATGTAAAAGAAACTTTGCATACACCCAAACTCGTACATACCCCAAGTCCTATAATTGGATCATGCAGGGGGGTTGCAGGGGGGCACAATATCCCCCTTACGCGCCGAACTTTTTACACGCCGGAAACTTTATATACCTATATGCATGCTCCGTAATGCTGAGTGTTGGCACTGTATTTATGAAAGAAGGCTTACATAAATCCAAAATAAATAAAAATTGAATAAGAAAATAGTTTTGGTAATTTTCAATTTTCTCATAAACAAAATTTTTCTATTATAAGTTCTGCCGTTATTTTTTAATATGTTATGTTTCATTTTAAGTATTTTTTTAAGAAATTGTTCCTCCCACCCTAACGTGGGGAGATAGACCCCCCCTTCCATAGTAAAAAAAATGCTTGTTTTTGACCCCTCAAAAAAAATCCGTTATTATTTCGCGGCGCCTGAGTTATCGTACTCGTGCCTTTCTCTATACTTCAAGGCAATTTTGAAATACTCGTAAGGCCGCGAAACATCCATTTAATTTATTTGCAAAAGAACTTGATCCTATGATAAGAAATCGCTTCCAAAGATACTCGTTTCTATAGTAAGCGTATGACATTTTCAAAGGAAGTGTATGGTATGGTTATGTAAGGTTACATATAATGCATTCTATAGGTAAATCAGGTCTGTGAGTAATATTGTTAATATTTAGTAGTTCACTCCTCAGCTTGACCATTGTGCTTATGAAGTGAACATTTTTTGCGTCATGAAAGTAATTCTTCTCTACCAAGTTGTGATTCAATCTGCTATAAATTGTTCTGTATAATGAACTAGTTGCCTCGGCTATGTATTCTTCTCTACATTGGGCGTCAACTTTCGCTATTATTTCGTAGAGATTTCTTCCAATGTTGCTAATATCCTATTTTCCGTACCAGTTGTTTATGTCTTGAATATCTTTGAGCTATAGCTTTTATCATGTACTCTGCTTGAAACTTGAGAGTTCTTATGAACAGAGGTGATAGACCCGTTTCTAACATGATAACATAGTTTGGAGGGTTTGGTGACAGATGAAATATCTTTTTTACGAAATTCCTTAACAGTTGTTCGACTGCATCAAACTTCAAACAACCCCAAGCTTGTGATCCATTTAGTAGAATGGTCTCCGAAACAGCTTGAAAATCCTTATATTTCCTTCTGACTATGTGTTTGTTCATTAAACAGCTTCGCCATGTAACATTTATACCGGTTCTTGCCTTCTGAAATTTTTCTTTGAAATGTTTCGCCATACTCAAATTCTTGGTAAAATAGATGCCTAGATATTTATATTCTGTAACAATTTCTATTTTTATGTCATTTGAAACTCCACCTTTCGTTCTGCCGTTCTGCCGCCACCTTTTCTAAATATTAAAACTTTGGATTAGACTATTAGATTCCATAATCGACAGTAGTCAAATGATCTGTTGATCATTAGTTGCAAGTTCTCGAGAGAATAGTCAAAGAAGACTACATCATCTGCAAGGAGCAGTGCCTTTATCCGCACACCCTCAAAGTCCACACCACCACCAAGATAATCAATCAGATCATCAATGAAGATAGCAAATATTGTTGAACTCAGTGAACACCCTTGTCTTACACCAGATAGTTTATCGAACCAATTCCAGCTTCGTTCCATACTGCAGCTTGTGCATCCTTTTAAACAAATTCCAGCACTCGCCCGAACTTCCGTGACAATCCCAAACCATATAGTTAATAAAATAAAGCTCTTCGATCCATCGTATCACAAGCAGCCCTGAAATCGCTGAAAAAAACACACAGTTTTTTGTTACGTGAAATGAAATTCTTTGCTATACTTCTTAAAATGAAAATGTTATCTACTGTGGAGTAGCCAGCTCTGACAACAATTTGAAACTCACTCAGTAGGTTATGAGGATTAATCCATGTTGTAAGCCGTTTCTGAAGCACAGCTGTAAAAATTTTATAATTCGCATTTTGAAAAGATATTCCGGGATAGTTTGAAGGATCCAGAATATGATTGACTCTTAAAAACGATTTTGATAAAAAAATGGATATAGTTTACATTTGGGTCAAACTTTTATGTTTGCATATTTTGTTATTAACAGCCGCCATCCCTGGAGATGAAATCTGAGACAACAACCACCTACAGTCTTAGAACATCGCGCCACACATCTTTCCTATCCTTCTTTCATAAACTCACGACCGCGCTGTGTTGAAACATTTAAAGGGTATTATAATCCCTTGAGGGCGTATAGATTATAAAAACAAACAAAAATTGTACCTACTATACAACCATTTCTTGATTTCGAAAAAAAAATTATAAAGGATGTCCCTCAAATTCTTAATATACTGCATACCAAAATTTTTCCAAAAAAAAAATTTTATTTTAGAAAATTCAATATTTCGAAACCGTTTTTTTTTTACATTATATTTTTAAATTTATATTGCTAAATGCATGTAATTTCCATACAATTTTTTTTTTTAATAAAATTGGATGCCGCCCGTGGGTTAAATTGTGATAGTAAATACCTAATTCTCAAATCCACTGTACCAACAAAAAATTCTTGCCCATCTTTCTATTCCTTCTAACTAGTGCCATGCATTCAAAAGACCTTAGTCCTTAAAGTCATAGTAAAACATTATTATTGTTATTATCATTATTAAATAATTATTAAGGGTATTCATGCAACGACTAAAAACCCGTATAAAACTCAGAAACCAGATAATTTATTTTAAATTATCTGGTTTCTGAGGTTTATCCGGGTTTGCTGCCGTTTCATGAATACCCATGTTGTTTAAAAAATTAAGTAAAAAACGACTATAAATATATGTGCTGTTTATACAAAAAAAACTTGTACTTAGGAATGTGATCGAACATAAGAGCAAGTATTTATATTTCTAGAAATGTTATTGTCAGAATGACAAAAAGAAAGGAGGTGTTTACACCAAACCACGATGTTTCTTTTAATTTAAAAATGCCGTTAAGCGTTAAGCTGACTTCTAATATTTTTTTAAACATTATGGTTCTCAATGACAACCTAAATTTTTTAAGTCAACAATAAATTTGTTTATTGGTCTCTTTAATATAGACCCGAATTAGGAACCTGTGTAATGATTATCCGGGTTCCCGGGCAATAAATAAATAAGGCCACGTGATATAAAAACAAGAATAGTAATTTGGAGTTAAATATACTGACTTCGATCATCCATGTTTTACAACAACTGCACAAGTAACACACAATCTTAGGCTGCAGAACATATATAGGATATATGGATACAGCTATACAGATATTTTCAGTCCCATTAACATAAATATCAAACAACTTATACATTAATGATTCATGATGTATCACTTCGCTTGTGAATCTCTTCCACTTGTTAATTGATATCGACTAACGCTCCCTAGATGGGATATTAAGTTTCTTGAAGATTTTATATACGAGCACCACTACCACCCAGAAAACTTACTGCGGTCAGATAATGCCATGGACAAACATTTGAAGTGGATTTTGATAATCCATTAAAATGGTACTGACAGGGAATGAGCATATTGAACACTGCAGACAACAACTGAGTACCCCATGTGTTTACAATGACTTTGTTGTATTGTAAAATACATAATATGATTGGCGAGCACTCATATTGCTTATAATGTATGTACAGTACATAGATATGTATGAAATCTGTAATTTCTAGAAAGGACCAAGCTGGGTGGCAAATATGGTAATCGACTTAGTTGAACCATAACCGGGTCTTTTGAAAATCGAAATGTTTGTATTTTTATTTAAATGATTATGTCAGTGGGGTCTGGGATATCAATACTAGCAGACCCAGCCGCGCGTTGCTGCAACTTTATTGTATTGCGTTCAATTATTAGATATTAAAATTGGTATTATTAAGGAAGTAATTGGTGAATAATATTCTAAATGAAGAACACTATTTCTCGTTAATTTGTCTTTCGTTAAAAAACAAATTTGATGGTTTTCCAACGCGTCAGCATGCAACATACAACTGCCCATTGGAGAAACACGGATTCTCCAAGTCCAAGTCACAAATTGTCAATTGCCGTGTACGTTTGGTAAATCTATCGACAGCAAAGCAGGGTTTTCCAAAAGAACCATCCGTAGCAGGTTGATTTTCTAAAACTATCGACAGCAAAGCAGGGTTTTCCAAAAGAACCATCAGTAGCAGCTTGATTTTCTAAAACTTGAATTAAAAGATACAAATAAAATAGAATATATATAAAGCAGTAAGAAATAACAAAAAGTTGAATTTTCCACATCTGTGTGTTCCAAAATGTTCATTTTAAATTGTTTTATGTGTTTGATGTTTAGTTTTTTTCAATAAATCAGATCTTGTGACAATGAAAGGATATGCATATGTGCGCATTGTGTTTCCTTGCAAAAATGATCGTATTCATTATTTAACTATTACGTATTTTTTAACTTCGTTTTTATGCGGTTCAAAGATCGAGTCGGATTAGAGAGATTAATTAAAAATGAGTTTATTTATTTAAACTTAACAAATTACCAGCTTAAAAGTTTTAATTAAAATGTAAGTGAAAAAAAAAGTTTATTAAATTTTTTTAGAATTTAATTGATTTGTTGAATTATATACATATATATTATTGAAAAAATAAAATAGTTAGGAATATGCATACATTCGGAAAAAATCCTTAAGTTTCTTTGGGGAATATTGAAGTGAACACAGGACAGAAGGTTCAGAAAGTCTATTTTCCCGTTTATTAATTAAAAAAAAAACACAAATAAAAACGTCTGCTCTCAAAACTAGGCATGTCAATAAGTTTCTGTCTCTTATGGTAAGGTAGGAGATCGTAAGTATTAGCCCAGCCTAAACCTCTGTGCGCAAACCTAATGAATATTTTTCGTATCTGTTATAGTCTAGATTTATGACACCGATAGTGGGGGGACCAAACTTGACAAGTATATTCAAGAATGAGACGAACAAAAGTTATAAAAAGCTGCTTTGTAACAAACGGATCGGAAAAATTATCTTGAGTCTCTTCTTATTGCTTATTAAGTTGATGTGTGATATAAATTCAAGTTTTTGATCAAATAAGATACCAAGGACAGACCTATCGCTTACGCATGATAAAAAAAACCACAATTTAAAAGAAGTAACAGAAAACTTTCTTGTAAAACTAATTAATTTGAAACTATTTATCAATGTTAATGTATAAACAGTTACGGTCACACCAGTCAAAAAACGAATTAAGATCACACTGCTTTTCTTCACAATCGCGAGTATTTGAAATGCTCGTAGTTTTGAAAATTGAAACATCGCCTGCATAAAGGCAGTTTAAAAACTTGAACCCAGATGGTAAGTCATTTATAAATAAGATGAAAAGAACAGGACCTAAATGGCAACCTTGTGGTACTCCAGAATATACTGTAAACTTATTCGATACGAAGCCGTTGACAAGTACAGAGTAAGAGTAAGATATATCCATTAAATACTACTAGAGATACATAATAAAATGCTCGCTAAATCCTACCTTCTTTAATTTAAATAACAACACTCTATGTGAAAGTCTATCAAACGTCTTATTAAAGTCGGTGAATGCACAATCTATTTGTTTTTTGTTTTTAAATGAGTCAATACAATTTTCCACCAATTCCATTAAAAAAGTTACTGTAGATCGGTCTCTTGTAAATCCATGTTGATTTCAAACACTAATTGATTTAACATAAAAACACAGTGATTCGCAAATAATAGCTTCGAATAGCTTAGGAATGACCAATAATCTAGCTATATACTCTGTTCAATTTATATTTTCAGTACAGGGAAGGTAGGATATTTGCCTTTCACTCTAACTGATAGAGATGCCAATAAGTTCGTACTCTTTTAAAGCTTCTACAGGGTTGCAGTAATAAGCATACTAAATTACCACAAGCGTAGCAGTGGTAACTCTGATTCAATTAGTTTATTTTAAAAGCACACAACGAGGGTTGAGTGCATGGAGGAGGCATAAAAACAGCAGTGTGTACTTGGATGTGCAGTAGGTAGTTCATGATGGGATATACGCCGGTCTTAACTAGATTGCAAAAATAATTTGTATGTGATTCAGTGGTTATTTTCAGTAGGAATTTCAGTGACAGGCACTAGTGTGTTCGAAAAGGCTCTCCCATAAGACCTGTACTAAAATTATAAATTGAACAGAGTATAGGTCTATAATTTCTTCTTTTCGTCTTTTTTACCTTTCTTGTGAAGAGGTATTATAAAAGAATTTTTCCAAATTGATTGAAATAATACATGAAGATATTGAATAGTTAAATAAAACTGAAAAAGGCAGGGACAAGTGACTGACACAGTTTTCTAGAAGGTATACCATCAGACAGGGCCTGGTACACAACTACTGTCAAGATTAGATATGAAATTTACAATTTCGACAGTAGTAAAAAAAAAAGTTTATATCTGTCAAGTAAGTAAATGGTTTTAAAAGCCTTTTAGCATTTTCTTCAAATGTATCACAGTTCGAAATATCACAGCTCGAAATATTACAGTTCGAAATATCACAGTTTAAAATATCACAATTGTGTGTATCACAGTTGAAAGCGCTTTGAAAGAAGTCCGAAAAAAGTTGTGTTATGACCGAGGGTCATGGCTTTATATGTCATTTGACTTGAGTACAGACAGGTAAGGACAAGATTTTATTTTACTATTTATAAAGTTCCAAAACTGCTTTGGATTCATTTTGAGATTTCCTTGCACCTTCTGAATATAATTCAAATACTTCAAACTTGAGATTCTGTTAAGTTCATCTAATTATTGAAATTTGTTTGACTTGGAGAAATTTTGTATTTGGTCCATAATTTGTTTCTTCGATTCTTAAGGCTTTTTACTTCACTATCTTACCAATTTGGAACTGAAGATCTTGATTTTACAACAGCAAGAGGTGCTGAATTAAGAAAACAATCAAACAAAATATTATTAAACACAAAAACCAAAGAGTTAACAGACAAGATTAGTCTACTTGTGATAACAAGGTGTTTAGTTTAAAAAAAATTAAGATAAATGAAAAACCTTTAAGATCCTGTTTGATGAGTTATATTTATGACTAAAAATATAAATTTTTTAAAAATATTTTTTAAAGTTTGGTTCTTAGAGGGGTGTACTTAAACGAGTACACTGGCCAGATATTGGTGCATTTATTCATTTATTACCTAATTAGGAAATATTTTGCAACACACTTTTCGATGGAAAGAGTAGTTTGCGGCTATGTCACATATCCTTCGAACTCTGATATATTTGGCATCTTAGTTGATTTTTTATTTTTCTTGGAAATATCCGTCTTCAATGTAAAAGTATTATTTGGTGCTTTTGCTGACGGACCTAAATGTATATAAGTCTTTGACAAATGGAAGTAGATTGCGATTTTCTTTGGTTTGTTAACAATGGATCGGCCAAGCATTTACCACATTTGTTTGTTCTATTGTTACGAACCGTACCAGTTGCACGAAATCCTTTTTTTTTGCGTAAAGTAGGCGTAAGATTATGGCTGGAGAAATAATTGTCAAAAAATAAGCTGTGCTCACTTGTCTTTCTTACTATTTCCAGTTAGTCAATCACCACTCGAGATCAAAGTGGTAAACAATTATTGCTTGGGCTTACATTGTTGACCCCGCAATATATGTCAAAGTTATAGCAATATCCATCACAACTGTAAAGCATCCACTCCTTATAGACAAACTGATATACTGCTTAGCAGAATGATAGCCAAGTACTTGACCATAGCTACCATCTAAGTGCCTATACAATGACTCTTGATGTAAAGTGTGATATCCTGAAAAAAGCATTATACCAAAAAACTACTTCATATCTTTCGTACACGAACGTGTGACAGTTTTGGTCTACTGCCTATATCCGGCTTTGACCAACAATCAATTTGATTACATCATCATCGGAAAACTGTTCAAATATTGGAACTTCGATTTCCGATTCTATCTTTTCTTTTACTTTGGATACATTTTCCAAATAGTGTACAGTTTCATCTACTTTAGTAGAATAAACCACATGCTTTGACCATTTTGGAGCACTATCCTGAGACTCACCTCTAGCTGAGCTTTATTTCCTTAGATAAGCAAGTGGAATATTGTCTTCGATTTCATATCCATCGTTGACATTTATCTCCACTGCTCCTGGGATGCTCAAGCAAGTCATTGTCACATAAATCCTCCCCGACCGTTTAAATATCAGCATCCGGTGGAATAACCACTATATGCTCCATTTCCATCATCCGAAATATCATTAACAGCCATGTAGAGATTTGCGTAGCGCGTGCAATAAAAATTGTTACAGACCTTTGTTGAAAAAAACATTTCTCTGCAAAACCAGTGAGAAAAAAAAATTGCACGGCTTTGGCCAGTGTACTTAATTGAGTACACCACTTTTATAGACCACTTACCATGACCAAAAAAAATTTAATGAAAATTGTTAACAATGTAGTTCCTTGGCAAAAAATCTATTGAACAGAATTGGTTATTCACAAATTAGCCGACAGTGTACATTTTAACTAACATTTTACTTTCGCAAGGACAAAAAACTGCTAAAAAAAAGTACGACACAAAAGCTGACCAAATTGTTTGAAAATGCTTTCAACCTCAACGAAATTCTTCTGAATAGACAAAAAGACATGTGCATGCTTTCCTATGCTTAAAGCTTATTTTGCAAAAAATAATATAACTGAAATTTGCAAGAATACTGTAATCAATGGCAAGTAATGGGTTAAATTTCTAACAAAAAAGAGAAAGTTATATATAATATGGACATCAGAAAGCCCCTTTTGGGGTTTTGGTAAAAATTATTAACATCGCAAAAAACAAACTGAAAAATAGACGGCTATAACCACTTTTATATTCACTGACTATATTTTCTGACTAGCCAATAAACTATATATTTTCTGACTAGGCAATAAACTATAGGGTTTTCCAATAAGAGGTGTTATTTTGATATTCAAAAAAAAAGAAATGCGTTGTTGAAGCGTGTATCGTTCCATTTTTATTAATAGCGTAGTTTCTACTTGTCAAATGTCAAAAAATGACAGCTTCAAAAGTGACAGCTACCGAATTAGCGGGCTATTCAAAATAACACCTCTTATTGGAAAGCCCCTTATATTTTGAATTTGGCAAGATAAATTTCGCCAAAAATATCACCCTTTTCCGCAGATGAAATTAAATCTGATAATTTCTAATTGTTGGTATAACAAAATTAAGATTTTCAATTTTTGTATAAGTACATACTTGTTTTAAAGCACTTTTTTCACTTTTCCGACACGTTTTCGAAATATTGAGTTTTCAACAAAAAAAAATATTTTTTTTAAATCAAAAAGAAAAAAATCGAAAATTTTGGTATGCATAATTTAAAGGACTTCCTATATACAAATTGGAGAAAATAGCTTTAGCCGATTAGGCTGTAGTTTGTGGGAAAAACAGACAGACGGAGTTGTGGGACTTACTTTGTTGGTGTTCTCTATCATCGTAATGTCAAGTTTGGTTAAAATCTCAATTTCGATTTTTTCCCAAATGCAAAACTTGACCTATAGTATACCTATATATGTAGATACCAATTAAAAAGTTGACTTTGCAATAATTAATAAAAAATAAATATTAAAAACTATCCTGTCTTAGGCACGACGGCGAAATACACATTTATAACAAAAAAACGTGAAAATCGGTTATATAGTTTCGGAGTTCATCACGCACAACAACTTGACACGAGAATTATATACAGTGAGCGTCAAAAAAATGTACACAATATACTTTATTTTTGCACCTCTGTTAGTAAAAGTAGGGTGGAAATTGAAGTAAAATAATTACCGTATATGTTTTAAGGCGATTCGTTTTCAGTGAATTGACATATAAAATATTTTGTTAATTTTATATGTCAGTTCATTGAAAATATAATACAAAAAATAAGAAACATAACAAAAATAAATTTACTTCATTTGTATGGCATCAAAAAAAGTGTACACCTTGTCGAGCATACTATACAGGGTTCGGATTATCGCTAAAACAACCTTAAAATTTATTTAGTTTTTCTTTCTAACTCACAATTTGTTGATCAGTGTATTTTATTGCGTTAATTTCCACCGAAAAGTGCTTGTTAAAAATTATCAAAGATAATAACTTAAAATGGGTAAGAAAAGTGCAGTTGAAAAACGAGAACTTGTTATAAAATGGAGAATCTTACCGTGAAATAGCCAAAATAGTCGCAGATGCCATAACACATTGAAATTTTTTTTTTTTAAATTTCAAAAGTTCAAAGACGTAAAAGATCGATCCGGAACGAGCGGAAGGCCAGAAATATGTCCGTTAGTGATGAACGTGCTTTTGTGAGAGAAGTGCGCAAAAATGTTGCGGTGTGTGCAGTAAAAATTGCTGAAAACATTGGCCAATATTCTTGAGTTAACGTTAGCCCGAACACTGTTCGCCGGAGTCTGTACAGTAACGTGATGCAAAAAAACCGATGGTTGATGATACCATTGTTGCCCTCAAACTCACCAGTATTTTGCAGCAGCAACAGAAAGTAAAGCGGAAAGGAAGGAATCGAAGGAGGACCTTTGTTGCGGTAAATTTTACGCAACAAAACTTTTTTGTAAAAATAGCCATTCATGCTAAATTGCTAAGATGAATTTTCGGCAAAAAAACTGCATTAACAAAAGCTCATTTTGATAATAAAAGTTGCGTTTTATTATATACGGGTGTGGGTCTGGGTTATTTTTTAACACGTATTACAGAAACAACACGATATCCAGGTTTCTATCGGGGTTCTATCTGGGTTTGCAAATATTAGTATTAAGTTTGGCGAACAGAGAATACATAACATCGATCGTTTTATTTTTACGGGGTGAACCACATGGGTTATGGGCGAAAATAAAACACGGCTAAAGTCTTATAATTTTTACCTTCTACTCAGTTGTGTGTACGTTAATGGGGTAATTTGTTAACAGTGACTGAATAATAAACAACAGATTTGACAAAAGTAGTTAAAGCAACATAACCTCCACATATTATCAACATTGACCCATCCATCTATTAATTTTCCTATAAGGCGACATAGCTTATCAAATATTATATTTTCATTTGAATCATGCTGAACATTCACCTACAAAAAATATTCCTGAATTAAAAGTTCGAGCAATAAAATTGTACTCAACCGGAACCAAGGGAATCCATTGATGCTCACCGTTTACCCTCAAACTCAATTTCGGACGTACTGTCAGGTATAGAACTTCTTCCTTTAGCTGTCAAACTACACTAATATCAATACGGAATTATTTTCCCTCCCAATTTGACACTCAGAACTTCTTATTTTATATCCTTCCCCATTTTTCTAACGCTCGCATTCTGATTGAAGATTTTATGGCAGTTATCCCCCCCATTAGTTCATAAGTTAAAAAAAAAAATGCTGCATCAACACTCAAATGCCTTTTCCCTTTTCAAAGCTTTCTTTTACTAATTTAAATTCAATGCTCATTATTACAAAAAGCTGATTGTAAATAATAATGCAACAATACATTCTTCACACGCGCCTATCATATCCGTTTGTCCTTAAACCGCTTATTAATTACACTTTCCTTATTTAAACTCATTCAAATGAAAGTGCCACCAACGCAGACACATCAACCAGCACACAGGACACAGACAATAAGACTAGGTAAGTGTGGCAAGTTATTCAATCAAAATTATTTGTCCTACAAATCAACCCTCTTCATCATAAAGCCTTCACACAATAAATTCAAAAAAAAAAATATATAATCCAAAGTCAGTGCGTTTCAAAACTTAAATAGGACTATCGCCTAAGGTGTAGATTTCCCATGCCGCACCCCTCCTATGACACAACAATAATAATCATTATTAACCACTAATCACCAACGACTTTGATGAAAAATCAATTGAACACCATCTAATTTCATTCCCATCAATAGATGTTCCAAAATATATGGACCAAGAGCTGATGACAGTCGCATACAGTCAGTCGAATTTAGAACCCCGACTCCTTAGACAATCTTCCAATGGGAAACGAAGAATTGCCAGCGGCGACAGCCAATAGGAAACCACTTTTACTATCTCTCAGATACTTTCTTAGACGATTTTCTTCACACAGATACTCGTACTTTTTGAGAACAAGAAAAGAAGCAAAAAAAGTCTCACCCCGAGATGGCGATGAGAGGAGTTCATCACCATGAATGGAAAAAAGAGACAACACAGCACCACCCATCGACCCATCGTAAATCACAGGCACTTTCCGGATGCTTAAGTTGCCAGCCACAAAACCAATACACCCCCGAAGCACTCACTCATACGAACTCATAAAACAGTGTTCATGGTGTGTACTTGTCGGCGGGGGTTTATAAATAGAACTCTCGATTATGGGTACTTAGCTGGTGTTCTGCGCTAATAGAGAGGGTGGAAAATTTGTTTCGGTACTCAGTGCAGTCAGTGCTCATTGTGTGGACCGATCGAAAAGGACTATTTGAGGACTTGCGGCCGCGCTAGAGTATTCATTCGATTGCAAGCCTTGAGGCACGTCAGTTGTTATCATTGGACGGATTTTATTATTGGATTACTCTTCATTGCTGTCTCTCTGATTATGGATACGTTGAGCTGCAGTAAAAATCTTTCGACACCTTTTTCGATTAACGACATTCTCACCCGCAATAATACCACAATTACGCCACACGTTTCGCGTCGGAAATCTTTGGAGTCTGGTCCAATGCTAGGAGCACATCACGAAATGAGCATTTACAAGTTGAACGCCAGGCATACGCCAGAATCAGCCTCGAATCCTAGCCCCACCTGCGAGGGTGACAACTTGCACGCTGCGGATTACTTTCATTATTACAACAACAATAACCGCAGCGAAGGATACCTCAGTAGGTCGGCAGCAGCCCACATGAAACTCTTTCACTCACCACCATCATCATCGGAAGGCGGAAGTGGCAGAATGCACGCCATCGACATGCGACGGTGTACGAGTAATGACTCAGGTGAGCATAATAAACTCCTTGACACCGACTGACACCATATTGCATAGAATATCCATCTTTTGTGTCGTCTTCCTTAAGTGCTGAAATTAATTTTGTTTGTTGTTTTTTTTTTTATTCCTCAGATTGTGATTCGCCTCCGCCATTATACCAAACGGGACAATCGCACCTGCATGATGACACCATGAGTGGAAATAGCCGGAAGAAGAGGTCGCGTGCCGCCTTCAGTCACGCACAGGTATTTGAATTGGAGCGCAGATTCGCCCAGCAGAGGTATCTTTCCGGCCCAGAACGTTCGGAGATGGCCAAGAACCTGCGGCTGACAGAGACTCAGGTGAAGATTTGGTTCCAGAATCGCCGCTATAAAACAAAGAGGAAACAGATTCAACAGCATGAAGCGGCACTTCTTAACGCTACTAAAAGGGTTCCTGTGCAAGTTCTGGTGAGGGATGATAGTCCGTATGCTCATATGTTCCAACAAGGACCCTATCCCGGTGGAATAGATCCGGCTCTTCTCAATATCTATCGCCATCAGGTATGTCGCTTCAAAGTCCTTTAAAACTACAGTATTTCTTAACGAGTTTTTTTTTTGTTTTGCAGATCCAAATGGCTTATGGTGTCGGAGTGCCCTTGCCGCAAGTTCCATTTCCGTATTTCTATCAAACGAAAATTCCCACTGCCATTCCGCCGCCGAGTGCACCGAGTACCGCCAGTCATCTAACTTCGTCAGCGTCGCAGAATTTCCTGTCCCACCTCAAAGGTATGCCTGTCAATTTCTCCAAGAGCGATGACGGCCTTCGTTACACGGATTCTTCTCCAGCTCACAGTCGCGAGTCTTCCAGCCCCATACAATCTTCCTCATGTGATGATCACACACCGCGAAGATTGGATGTCGTTGGGGATTCTGCTTCACCAAATTTTATCGCACGGATATCAGCAGGTGCGACGGCGACTTCCCACATCACAGAGAGTAGCGGTGACAGTGAAACAATGGAAGAAGACGATTGTGAAAATTTGGAAATTGATTAGAAAACTATGTTTCAGTGAATTAAAGTATAGAGCCATAATATCCCATAGGATGTTGCTGCATGTGATTGATTGTAAATAGGAAAACTACTAGTTCCTTTATCAAGGATGTGTTGTATACCAAATGTACGTAAAAATAAGCTTTACATGTAAATGTGAAAAAAATAATATTCTTCAGTTGGTTAAATAAAAAGATTTAAACAAATACATAACGTTAGTGTTTTGGGTTTGGAAAAGTTGTTAAGCTTTCTAAGAGTTTTGTACAAACAATTAATAAAATACATAAGAAGTTTTCATCTAGTAAGTTGTGCTAAAGTTTCCAATAAATGGTAGAGTCCCTCACCAGAAATCAGAATAGAATCAGTTTTTTTGGTTAAAGAATTTTTGTATATATGACTTGTTCTTGTTGTTTGAGCAAACATTTGGATTCAAGTGGACATCTAAAATCTTCGCGTAAATCTATCTATCTATTTCAAAGGTAAAATCTTAACTATAAAACATTCAATATATCAGCTTGGATGAAATAAATTCTTTTTCATGTTAAAACTGTAAGAAAGGGAATAATCAATAAAGCGGAAACGGAATTTTGGAATACTGACCAACTCAATAATTGTTTTTCAAATTGCGACCACTTAAAGGGCTTTGAATACCCTTAAAATGATGAAGCATAGTAGAAATATAAGGAAGGATTTAAGGGGAAATACCAATATTAGTTTTGCAGCTGTCAATATCAAACTGGAAGGAAAAAATTGAGCCAGACATTTCATATTCGTGTTGCACGGCTAAAGAAACAATGGAGCAAAATTTTAAACGATTTAGTAAAATGTTAAAGCCACTTTTAGCAATTTACTAAGCTAAAAAGATGGTTGAGCTAATTTTAAACGATTTTAACATTTTACTAAAGTTAAAATCACGGAATGGCTACTTTAACTTTTAGCAATTTGCTAAATCCATTATAGAATCTGATAGTATATCCGCCTTGCACGCGGGGTGCCCAGGTTCGAGTCTTGCTGGTGCACAATTTTTTTGTTTTTTTTTTTTTTGTAAATAATGAAGTTAAAATGATGAAAATAAAAATGACTAATAACTTTTTAGAGCACATGTTGGGTTTTCTGAAATAATTGAATTAATTTACAACGCATAACAACAATAATTGTGTTCATCAAAATTCAAACCATACAAATGATCTGCTTTCTGCTTAATTAGCAATTTACTAGTTTAGGAAAGGTTTAAAAATCTTGAAATAGTTATTCAATCAATAAGCACTTAGGAAGTTGCTAACTAGTAAAATGTTAAGCCCTTAACAATGGGTTGTTTAAAATTTTGCGCCAATATCTTTTCTTGACAGTAGGTCCAAAGTTGTGCTCAAGGGTAAAAAAAATCCCAGAAGCTCAAGTATTACGGTTGAATAGTGTAAAGGAGGGGGGGGGGGGGCTAGCTATAAGCACTTACCAGCAATTTTTACAACACCAAACATGTGGTCATTTCACAAAAGGTGTTCTTTGATGCACATATCAAGGACTGAAAGCTAATCCGATTCCGCAATGCAAGTGCCGCTAATGGATAGCGGCATAGGGGATTCTGTTTTAACGACAGAAGATTAAATTGTACGCGGATTTTTTGTTCTTCATTGGACAATGCTGTCGAGATCAGAATTTATAGTGCTTCATCATACGATGCCGTTGCAGTTCCACATCAGAAGAACGAGGATTTGAATCTAAAAAACGAATATGAAAAGCGGAGAATAATGTTATCAGCAAAACAAATTGGTGGATTAAAAGTTCCAGATAAAAGATCACATTAATAAAAACGAGAAAAAACGTCGGACAAAAACGGAACCCTGGGCCCCACCATGAACATCAGACTTGAAAACCTCAAATACGACCGAAAGGTAATTTCTAACCCAAAGAAAAGAAATCGATTCCAAATGCACGCACTTTAGATAAGCTTGATGCTAAACTCTGTAATATGCTTTTGAAATACCAAGCGCAATAATCTTACTTTCTCCAAAACGATGTAAAGATTTGTGCCACTGTTCGGTGAGATATACCATCAGATGACCAGTTGCTACGAAAGCATTAATGAGCTTTCGTTCTTCAAAATATTTCTTAAGCTGATAAATAATCAGCATTATACGGAATGAAGGGACGTTAGTGCAATTGGATGATGGTTAGAAGGGGAACAAGATTCGTTTCGCATAAGAAAATTAGAGTGCGTATTCTGTAGAATAGAATAATATAAGGCTCCAGTTATAGCTTTCATTGAAACTCATCATTGAAAACTTTGACTATCAATTCTGAGGCACTAAACAAATAAGACTCATGTCGTTTTTGTACCAAAAGGAAGGTTATAAGATATACAATATTTTTTCTCACAAAAATATTTTATTTGCCCTACCACTTTCTTGTTAATTCACTTTTGATTTTTCAATGATAAAAATCGTATTCAATGAACAGCTGACATTATTGTTACACATTGTTTTTTTGTCATAAAAATACATGTAAAATGAACTGAACTTAACAAATAAAATGCACGACTGGATAGTACGAACTTGCTCTTGTAACTAACAACTTTAGTGTAGCTAACTACTGACGCTGTTATAGGTATAGTTTGTCTAGTTATCCTTTGCAGGATTAAAACCGATGTATATAAGATAACACTGATTGTTAATATAATGAATTGTCGAATACATATGATTTAAGGTTACATAGGTACCTACCTACAAATGTTTATTTAAAGGGATTTGATTTATGAAAATTAGGAGGGTATTATGCACCTACCTATATATAGACAAACTAGGTATGTAGATATGTACATACATATGCATAAAAGAAAGTGAATGCTGTATAGATGGGTAAATATCGATTGTTTAAACTTATAAAAACTGCCAAAACTATCACTTTAATCGGTTTCTCGAAAAAACCAAAAACCCTAAAGATGCCACTGATCAATGAAAATTTTATAGAAACGTATTTCGAAAATTGTAGGACGGATTTTGATGAAATCCGGTTTTTTATTTTTAGTTTCTTGGAAACTAATGTTTCTTGAAATTTTGGTATGCAGTTTTTTTTAGAATTTATTAATATACACGTGAACATAAAATTTAAAATTATATTTTTTGATTAGTTTTGAAAATATTGATTTTTCCAAAAAAAAAAATTCAAAAATATAAAAAATGTTATTTAAGATTTTAATATGCGGAATTAGGTTGGCTACCTAGATCTTCTCAAATATAAAATTTGACAGAAATCCAATGAACAGTTACCGAGAAAGCCAAGGACACGTTATATGAAAAGTACCGTTAATAGACTTTTTCCGTAAACTTGATTCATATCAAATGATAGCTATTACCAACCAAAAATTCTCAAAACTTTTTATCAAAATCGTTGAAGTCGTTTTCGAGAAAAATAATGTTTTCCTTCAAGGTCATATGGCAAGTAGCGTTATTTTTAGGCCTAAAAATAAAATTTCAATTTCCCCTCTGAGGAATGCCAAAATATACACAAATACCAAATTTGAAGGTAATCACTTAAGGCGGTTATGCCAGGTAAGAGCCTGAAAGCAAAATGGAAATTAAGCCAGAACATTTGTATATTCTGGCCCAATTTCTAAATAACGTTTGGAGAAAAGGCCATCAGCCAAAAATAATATGAGAAAAACTTGTCGGTAGCACACTCAAATTATTCAAAATCATTAAAGCCATAAAATGTATTAAGGTATTTTCAAAAAGACGAAGGGGGTGGGTGGCGCGTCCAGTCAGGTCGGGGCCACTTGACACATTTTGAAATCTTTATTCAAACCATAAAATATAGATTTCAAATGTAAACAATAAATTTTAAAAAGCTCGTCACATAAGGGGGGACGTGCTGCAAATGCTATAGGATTCGAGGTGGGTACAAGTTTGGATGTATGCACATTTTTTGGAACTTTTAAAAAAGAAATCTTCAAATCCAAAAAATACATATACCCAAACTTGTACCCACCCCAAATCCTATATTGGGCCAACCAGGGGGGTTGCAGGGGGAAGCATGTCACCCCTTACTCGCCGAGCTTTTTGTACGCCGTGAAGCTAATTGCAAAAAACACTTCACACAAGTACCAAAAACAAAACATAATAGTGGAACAAAAGTCCCAATTTTTTTTTTAGTTTTTGGACTTATTTCTCATGTCGGTTCAGTTAGGACTTATGTCCCTGCGCCACAAAAAAGAATGCCTAACAAAACTGTTCATTTTTTACAGGAATTCACACAAAATACAGTTTTCTGGCTCTTTTTCCAAAACGAGAAAGGAAAAAGCGCCCAAATTTTTTTTCTGGCTTGTTTCCATTTTTTTTTTGAAGAAAAGACCAGAAATTTGGGAAAGATTGTCAGAAAACCTTGGCTTTTTTTCCCAGGAAAAAACTTCTGAATTTTGTATGAAGAATTTGTTGCCGTTTTTTTCCAAAAAAAATTCAGGTGTAACTTCCGGGAGCCACTTGAATAGTTTTCCCGAAGATTTGCATCATGTTTCTTGAAAAATATCAAAACTGTTACAAAATGGCTTATCGGAAGGCAGAAAGGCAGAAAAAACTGTTATCCGAAACTAAATCTATCTGACTCATAAGTGCGTTTGAGTGTCCCTTCGGTTTGATTAAAAACTCGTACGTAACTATACCAATCAAGGGCATTGTTTATTACATAAAAAGACTATTACAATTGCATGTTCCCCCGGCTTTCTTTCAGCATTAGTCAATTTCATTACCATAAAGGAGCCATGACCTTCAGACTGTAAAAACTAATGAACAAACTCGATAAAATCTTCCACTTTGATACACTTAGTTGGTAAAAGGCATACCACTTTTTAAGAATGTATAACACAAAAACAACAAAATTACTCGTACAATAAAAAACCATTCTTTTTCGTCATCGCAGAAATGCGCAAAACAATAAGTACAGTAAAGTACAACAAACTTAAAGTGCCACTTTGAATGAACAGCCACATCAAGAGGCCAAATGGCAGCAATCCCATACCACTTGACTTTAATCATAAATTCTTCTTTAAAAAAAACCACACACACACGTACAAAAACAAAAAAAAATATACTTAATTCGATTGAAAGATGAAATTAAATATTGCAAAATATGATTGTCTGCAGAATAACATATGTTGCGATACAAACCGACGTACAAGGCACTAATAATGACTTCTGTTAGGCGAGGAGTCTCTCCTCCAGTCTATCATCAACTTGAAACTTGGCCTAAAAATCTACTTGAGTTTGTTTATGTTGTGTGGTCCATTCACATCCATCCTCGGATAACCGATATTACTCATCGCATCCCGGACATACTTGGCGTTTCGTAGACTAATCAAACTGTCCCGAAGGAGCTAGTTATCCTGTCTGAGATGAATGTGACACCTCTTGTCGAAAAATTACTTTCTTTAAATATACAAACTCAACTCGCTCCTGTTTTTTTTTTTTTTTTTTTTTTGAAAGGAGACCTTTTCGAGATCGCGATGTTGTTTATATTAATTAGTGTTGCTACTTGAGGTCGTCGCCTCATTTCGATTCCACATACATCATCGCAGCCAAAGGTTAAAATGACGACCTCGATGTTTACAAACTGTTGAATGTCGCGACACCCAAACAACAACACTTGACAGAGTCGGTCGTCCTATCATCATTATAGTATCTTCTCTAGTTAATATGGTCGTCGCCGTGCGTCGTCGGCCGCCACCAACCACATAAGGTGCTAGTGCCACATGCCACTTGACAAAAACACCACTACTGCATCGCTCCCGCAGTGGTTGTTATAGTTTGGTGGTATCATTACCCTCACGCAGGCGACATCTTTTTCATCTAAATAATGAGGAAGTAGCAGGAAGGATGTGCGAGGTTGTCGCAACATATGTTGCGAATTCTGAATCTCCTTCGCAACATGATCATTCGTACTGGTATTGTGTGTGTGGTCCTTCTATCTTAAGTGACTGTGGGAATATTCGACTAGACTCTCGATTTTGTCAAAATGTATCTATATAGTTTGACTCCTTTCAAGTACTTCGACAATAGAAACAGTCCTTATAAAGTGCCAAATCGTTCATAAACTATGTCTACGTCTAGACTTGTGGGTCTTTCTGTGACATTATCGGGGTCATTTCTCTTTGGTGGATTGTCTTGAGGCAAAAATATTGCGCCAATTCTAAGTGGCCATATCCATACACGAAGTGGATTTCCATTACTCGGATATATTGGCAATCAGAAATCTACAAATTAGACCAAATCACTTTGGAATGGAATAATTTATATTGGGTCTCCTCTGATCCCGTACACCGACGCACGACCATCGGCCAACCGATCGACAGGCGTGGCATAGAAAATATTTAAATATGCAGATGCAAGATTGGCAATTAAAAACCATAAATGTTAAGATTAATTGCATTGATTGTGAACAATTATTATATTGGATGGATCTGCAATTTGGATTTTCGATAAATCTAATTTATTTATAATTATTGCAGAAGAGGATGCATTTTCCCATCATTTTGTTGAGTTTTTTTTCCTGTAGACTTCTGCTTTTTGCAAAGATTTTTCAAACCGATATGCGAAGGCGTTCTGTTTAGATTCGATTTGTTTTTCAAAATATCTTTTATGGTAGGTGTATATAATGTATATTGGCTGCTGGAAAACTAGTCAAGGTTAAGAGGTACAGTTGAGGTAGGGTCGTATATTGGAGTAAAGTGGATTTAAAGTGTTTAAATATTGAGTGGATTTCTTAATTGAATGAAATTTTGATTTCAAATTGAATTTTAATGTTTGAGTTGTTTTTTTTTTTTAGAAAACACAAAATTTTAGAAGGTGAATTGGAAATGACTAAGATTATATTTATTTTGAAATTTTAAAATATTCCAACGTACTCTGTATTCTAGTTGAGAAGGGATTAATTTATATTGAATTTATATATTTAGAGAAATTGTGCCACGGAAATGTGGATTTGCCAGAATGTCTTGTTTGCTCAAAATAAAAAAAAATTAATTTAGACATGGAAAAGGAATTGAAATTATTCTACCAAAAACTGAATATGAATTTTTGTGGTAATGGTATGTATAGAGCCAGTAACTTGCATTTAATCCAAGTTTTTAGAGCCGTTTTTCCAATTTTAGAAATGAACAAAGTGCCAGAATTTTTTTTTAATTCCTGAAATTCTTGAAAGATTCCGTTTAAGCTTTATTTCCTTTTAAAATAAAATTCACGACCTTATCGAACGTATACTTGCTGATATGTTCGATCACATCGTTTACAAAAGATTTCTATTACAAATCTAAATATATTTTTGAAGTCGTTTTTTACTCAATTTTTTATATAGGTACCTAAAAAATTTCATAATTGTTTTCTAAAAAAAATTGGTAGGTATGACAATTTTAAATATTTAATAATATAAACTTAAAAATAAAATTTAAAAAAAATCATCCACCGCTCTTGGAAATATTGCATTTTCAAAAAAGAACGAAAATATTTTTTTTTTTTTCAAAATTCCATAAAAAAATATTTTTCAAAAATTTTTGTATGCAGTATTATTTATAATTCACAGGAATTCCTACGTAAGCATTTCGAAAGAAACCTGTCAATGTGCTTAGGAGAAAGTTAAAAATCAAAAAAAAAAATGTTGTATGACAGGTACCGTTAATAACAAAATATTTAAGCAAAATGTTGAACAAAATATAGACTATGCCTACGAATTTTAGGTCCGTTTGCTGATATGAAACTTAAGAGTTTATGTTCCACATAGCGCTTAGCACCAAGCTCAAACTTAAACATAAAAGTCGTTAAGTTGAACAAAGTAAGTTTATGTTTTAGAAAAAGTAGTATATAAAATATTTAAGTATGATATACGGGACTGAAGCACTCTAAAAAATAATGTTTGGATATTTGGTTTTTTAGATATCAACGCATTTAACATGAAAAATAAATAAAAATGGATTTTGAAAATCTGGATTTGCTTGACGATGACATTGAAATCCTTAAGATTTCAGAAGTTGGAATTCCTCATCAAATATGCGAGATAAATGAATATTTTTTTCTTCATTTGATGACCTCTTTTATTTTACAAAAGATTTCGGTTAACAAAAAAAATGTGAATAATAAATAACTGATTGAAACTTCGATCTTATAAAACTATTTCCTACGAACAACGCGTCCGAATCTGAATCCAGAGATAGCCTTAAAATTCAAGAAGAACTATAATTTACGACGTTTCACACTTGTTCTCTTGTGCTTTTGTTTTTATACAAATTTAAAATGTTCTAAAACTTTGATTAACTAGTTTGCCATTAAGCAAAAGCCGACGTAACAAAAAAATCTAGAATCATTTCTCCCAAACGAAGACAAAGTTTCCATCATATAATCATATGGAAGTGGGCGCCACGATTCCCGATGAAAGGGTCGACGATGACGGTGACAACATTGCCGCCGTGCTACTGTCTGTATCGGAAAACGAGGATGGCGATGGGGGTTTGGTGATAAGATAACTGCCGATAATAGTGGAGACAATTTTATACATGCTGCTAACACTAACACTAACAATACACCCAAGACCAATTATGAATACGATGGCTCTGAAGCTGCTGGTGGTATCCCAAACTATATGGACAGGCAACTAGATCTTATTTTCACAACCGATCCCATTAACTCTTGAGTATCACTTTCATCTCTATCCCTATCTACTATAGACAACTATCATCCTCCCCTAATTCTCTCTTTCTATCATGATTGTCCACTACCAACTAATCTCCCTACAAATCAGTACTCTTATGATTTTCATAAGGCAAATTTGGGTCATATTAATAAATATCTCAACAGAGTTTCCTTTAATTTCGGTTACCTTATCGTTAAACATGCTACAGAAAAATTTTGAAGGGAAATATTTAATTCTATTTCTCTCCATGTACCCTTTAGTTGCCAAAAAACATCGGGTTCCTCCCCACCTTGGTATAACTGCAAGGTTCGCTCTTTGCGTAACAAGAGGAACAAGTTGTTGGAAATTTTCCTTCGTACCCAATCTCCCACTTTTCCGAGCTATACAACACCCTTTATCAACGCTAATTAATAGAAACACAAACCAACCTTATAAATAATCCTAAGTCGTTCTTTCAGTTCGTCAATTATAAAAGAAAATACGATGGTTACCCTACCTCTCTTTCTTTTAATAACGAAACTTCGAATAATCCACAAGATATTGTTAACTTTTTTGCCACCTTTTTCAAGCAATCTTTCACTGACGATTCCTTTGTACCTGATTCGGATTATATAGATTATTTGCCAAATTTCTCACTAGGCCCATTTCTTTCTCTTACCGTCGACCCATACATAATGGAAAATAAGTTGAATCAACTTAACGATGAATATTTTACTAGTCCTCCCTGATGGGCTCCCCACAATATTCCTAAAAAACGCTCAGCAGCCCTCTCTTTTCCCCTCTCCAAAATTTTCAGTCTATCACTTTCTCAAGGAAAATTTCCTCAAGTATGGAAAACCTCTTTCATAACCCCAATTTACAAGAAAGGGAAGTATATGTTATTTCTACTGACTTTAGCAAGGTTTTGACAAAATTTCGCATAGGCTCAAGCTTTTCGAATTGTCCTCCCTCGGCTTTGAACCAATCTTCTTAAAATGGATTTCTTCTTATCTGGAAAATCGGTATTACAGTGTTCGTTTCAGATCTACCCTCTCCAGTTCATTCTTAGCTACCTCCGGGGTCCCACAAAGAAGTCACTTAGGCCCTCTCTTTTTATTCTTACAATTAATGATATTGAATTGGTCATTAAGCATTCCTATATCTCATTATACGCTGACAATACCAAGTTGTTCAAGACAATTTCTTCCTCACACGACTCTTCTGTTATCCAACTAGATCGCGACAGTTTCTCAGTCTGGTGTATCAAAAACTGCTTAGAGCTCATAATTGCCAAATGTCAATCAATCACTTTTTCACGCAAGCGCATAATATGTTCTATGTGAGCTACTTTTGTCACAATCAACCCTTAGCCACTGTTCAATCGATCCGGGACCTCGGCATATTATGTGACCTAGTGCTCATAACTTCTTGACACACATCGATAATATTATTTCAAAAGCCAACTCAGCGCTTGGATTTGTGAAACGATGCGATGGTCAAAAGAATTCTCCGACCCCTACGTCACCAGATCACTCTACATAACTTTTGTCCGCCCGCTACTTGAATACGCCTGCCAAGTGTGGTCTCCATATCAACAAATTCACATCTCTAGAATCGAGAGCATACAACGTCGTTTCTTAAGATTCGCTCTTCGCGGCCTGTCTTGTAATAATCCTTTGATTCTGCCCCCTTATCAAAGCCGCCTCCAAGTAATTCATCGACTGTGAAAGCCTGTACAACTCTATCTTTTTCAGCACTAATCCCCGCAACCTAAGAAACCATCGCCTCTTCTACCTGCCTACTCACCGTACCTCTTCTGGCCTTAATGAACCTATTACCCGTATGCTGTGTAGGTTATATTTAAATGAAAACTGTTTCAACTTCAACCTCAGAACACCCAGCCTAAAACTCCTCCTAAATGGAAGTTTTTTAGTAGGCTCCAGGTCAATAAAAAGACAGATTTTATATGTTGCGCAACGTTTCGAGCGCGAATACACTCTTCGTCAGGCCTTTTATTGAAAAAATATAACAAATTAGATTCTTGGATAAAATTATACATAATGTCAATAACACTAACATAATAACAACAAAAGCAAATAAATTTAATATCACGGCATTAACACAATTGTTCGAAATAAAAACATTAAAAGGTGAACTATAAAAGTTAAATCAAATGTTTATAAATTATTAATAATACATAATTGTAATAATAATAAAAACAATAAATTTTGTATTACATTTTTCACGCAAAATTAATTTTTGACTACTACGCTGCTGTCTTGTTCTCTATGTGATATTATTTTTTTCCCCCTATTTTCTTTTAATCAGCTGGTTATAAATGATGCTGAGACTATCGCAATCCGAGCTTCTGTTGATAGCATTCTCCGTGTTGTTGATGTGCAGCATTTCCAGCAACATTCTCTTGTTATGGTGTCTCTCAACTTCCAAAATGCTGATATTATCAAAGTTAGGCTTGTGGTTTTCCTGTATGCATTATGCAATGCTGTGCAAGAGCAAATTTTTGAGAACCACCGTTTTTGATATCAGACCGGTGGCGTGAAAGCCGATTACGAAGCTTTAGTTTGGATGTACGATTACCTACATACACAGATGTACAATGTATACCCCTTCCACCCAAACAGTTTATCTTGTGGACAACATCAGACTTATCCAGTGTATTGATCTTTCCTTTTGTATTCGTGAACAACAAAGACTTGAGAGTGTTTGCCGATTTAAAAGCTATTCTCGTTATCTCTTATCGAAAATTATTTTGCCGTTATGTCTGACTGCTTTAACATCGAGATAGGGTAGTTTTCCTTCCTGCTCTCTCTCAACTGTGAATTGGATACGTCTGTGGAAGGAATTTAAAGAAGCGAGTGTATTACCTTTACCTATGCTATCGGATTTTATTATAGCAAATAAGTCATCAACGTATTTTGTGATGATTTTTGGCTTAACGTTCAATTTACTAAAAAACGTCCTCTAATAACGCTTCCATTACGATATCTGCAATTATCAGTGAAAAGTAAAAAAACTTCCATTTATATATTAACTGGAGAGGTCACCTATAAATTCCTATAATTATAAAACTCCTCCTGTTAAATCGTCCACCCGATTCTTTTTAGCTGTAAGTTTCATATAGTTTTAAGTTAGGTTAAGATATGAAGCTGGTATTAAGCCATATAAATGGGGGTATTGCCCCCACCCAAATTAAAATAAATTAAATTATAAAGTTATCCATTTTGCGGTTTCAAAAGTAATCGTAAATAAAACACATATAAAATATTTCTTTTCATGATATTTCTTTTTTATTATAAAGTTTGGACGTTGACATTATGTGTGAAATACTACATCATTTAAATGACCTCCACGCGAATTGTTGGAAGCATCTATTCTTTTGAGGAAATTTTCGACGGTATATCAGCCATAACTTGAAGAATGTTGGTTTTCAAGTGCTCAGGAGTTAAAGGTTTATCTGCATAAACCTCGTCTTTCGCGCAGCCCCACAAAAAAAAGTCCTGCGGTGTCAAGTCGCATGATCTTGGTGGCCAGTTGATATCGCCACGACGAGAAATTACGCGGACAGGAAATGTCTCTTGCAATAAGGCCATATTCGCTCGAGTTGTGTGGCATGTGGCACCGTCTTGTTGAAACCACATATTCTCCAGTCGTGTTCTTCAATAGCAGGCAAAAAAAGTCGGTTATCATATGACAATAACGCTCCGAATTGACGGTGACAGTCGTTCCATCGTCGTTTTCGAAGAAGTTAGGTCCAATCACACCTCTGCTTCGTCGCTGAAGAAAATTTTGTTCGAAAAATCGGCGTCCACCGCCTATTGTTCAAGCACCCATTCGACGTATCTACGACGTTGTGAATGGTCAGCTGGCTTCAGTTGTTGTGTGAGCTGGACTTTATATGGATGTAGGTCTAGAAATCCAAATGCAAAATACGCCATAATGTGCCGTAAGACAGTCTTTATTCCTGAGAACGACGACGAATCGACACATTCGGGTCTTCGGCGACACTTTCCCTTACAGCAGCGATATTTTCAGTGGTACGAGCGAAACGATGAAGCACAGGCCTTACAATATCTGTAACCAATCCAGTCTTTTGAAATTTCTTCACAATTTTGCCAATTGCTTGCGTAGTTGAAGCACGATATGTTGTTGTGGCAGAATCACCATTTTTCTAGTAGGTTTTAACAATTTTTATGCGTCTTGCGATAGTTAAGCGATCCATTTTGGTAAATGTCAGACTTTCAACTGAAAAAAAAATGGTTTAACAACTTAGTTTGACAGATGTCGAATTCCAGTCCTATAATTTTGAAACCGCAAAATGGATAACCCTTTATTTAAAGGGTAGTATAATCCCTTGAGCGCGTGTAGATTATAAAAAAAATTAAGTCGTCAGTAACTTTAAATTCCGAATATGAATGCTGACTAAATTTTGGTGGATGTACTTGGCAAGAAGTTTTCTTTTTATTATTCGACAGGTTTTAAAAACTTGACCAGTGAATTTACCAAAATTTAGTCAGTAAATTCAATATTTAATAATAAAATGTATCTTTTAATTTTTAGTTCGAATCATGTGTCTGATGTCGTGACGAGATGAAGGTTCTTGCAACGGAACATAATAGAACATGGAGAGAGCTGATGAGCTGGCGGGGAAGGGCTTAACACTTGACCCTACTAGGCCCGTTGATTAAAACCCCACAAAACAGACCATTGAAAAAAAGATTCTTTTAAAAACCATCGATTGATGGAATGGGCTCGATACCTGTGCTACAACCACGAAACTATAGCCCAATTTCGACAAGAAAAGAACAAAAACTATAATCCATATAAACAGGAATTCGCTTCGAAATCTTGAAAGCGTACTCACCGGACACAATCTTCTGGGCTACCATAAGAATAAAATGCCTTACTAACGATGACCTACCCAGAGGTAATGACGAATACATATGAACACGATACACGAGGACACATCTCATTTCCATCATTTGATTTGTGCACTTTGTCATAAAAGCAACAAATTCTTGCAGCTATTTCTTATTCAAAAGTTTTGAAGAGCTCTCGAATCTTTCAGGCAAAAGCCTGCTGAGCTTCATAAAAGCCTCTTAATTTCTCGATAATGATTCATCCATTGGAACTCATAGGATATACATTTGGAAGTTACAAAACATCGGAGTACCACAATTGATCTATTTTGATCTAGGTGCGACGGTAACAAGATCAACTGGCAGCCCATCTTCCTAACCTAACCTACCTTCGACACGTATATGATTTCGTTTAAAAGCTTGTTGAGATCAGCTAACCTGAATTTTGGGGTGAACCAGAGAAATAGAATTCTCAGTCTTATTTTGGGCGTGCTTGGTATAACCTTTTAACTTTTGTATTTATGAGCCTAAATCCCAAGTGGGTGTGCTTAGCATTGAAGTCGCCACCAACAAGTCGCCACCAACAAGGAAGTCATGCCACAATAATTTTGGAAGTTCTGCATAGTCTTCTTCAGTTCGAGATCACTTCGGAGGACAGTATATATATGTTTTATTTGCATGTTCAAAGCTTTGACAGTATAGGTCTATTAGTTATTCCATTGCCCATATGTCAACATTGACAGTCCACAATTTTGTATAGCCGGCCAATTCCGGCCTTGAGGTTTTAGTTGACTAAACCGACAATCGTTAGTAATTTTAAGGTTCCCGTTTGAATTATTTATTCAAAATTGTTTTAAACAACCTTTAATCCACAGAAGTGTGGTTTAAATTCACCGTCAATAAACACATCATTCACACATGCTTTCTTTATCGTAGCCATAGTTTGGAGAGTAATTTGACTTTTAACGAATTCGATGCGTTGTCCGACTCTATCCAAAAAATTGTTTCCCAATATCCGCACAGTAAATTGCTTTTACGGGCCGGGCGATTTCAATGTACACAATTCCAAGTGGCTACGCTATTCGGGTCAGACAACGCCCGAAGGAAGGTATGTCGAGCTCTTTGCTGAGGTAAACAATCTGACTTAGCTGGGTTTAGAGCCAACACGAATACCTGACGTTGCAAGTCACGCCGCCAACACCCTAGACTTGTTTCTTACCTCTCAACTTGGTAAATACACTATTAGTGTGTTAACGCCTCTATGCACATCAGACCATTGTGTCATATCAGCCAATTTCATGTGCCCAAACTTCTCAGTTAAAGAAAACATTCCTAAGAGGAACGTATGGCAATACGAGAAAACCAACTGGGACGGTCTGAATAATTTCTTCAGGATCTTTAACTGGTCACTATGCTTCCTCGATAGTGGCGTTAACTCCAGCGCTGATATGATTATAAAAACATATAATTCTTAAGGGGATGAAAGCTTTTATACCGAACAAAACCAAAAGCATCAATCCAAAAAAAAACTCGTGGTTCCATTTGAGCTGTAAAGAGGTTATCAGGTGGAGAGAGGTAAGTTTCCGATGTTATAAAGCCAACTCAACTGAGGAAAACCGGAAAAAATTCAAACAAGCTAGAAAGACTTGTAATAGTCATATTCAAAGAAGCAAATTTCTACACGGGCAAAAATTAGGGCAACAAAAACTACAATGTTCCAAAGGTAGTAAACATTTTTGGTGATTTGTAAAAAATGTTCCAAATTCCACCTCCTCGACGGTTCCAACGCTCGTTTCCAATAACACTTCTGTGGCAAGCGCATAAGAAAAAGCAAATTTGTTAGGAGCTCAATTTGCTGCTAACTTTACGCTTCCACAAAGTGGCATGTCTCCTCCTGTACTTGAGAGCATAAACAGTTTCATGGGACGTATCTTCTTTCGTACTCGTGCAGCTGCTATAGTTCTTAAAGATCTTGACATACACAAATCCGCTGGTCCAGATAGTATCTCCCCTATTGTTCTAAAGAGGTGTTCTTCTACGCTGGCAAAACCACTGCGTAAGCTTTTCCATCTGTCCTACTCTACTGGTCTCTTTCCGAATGGATGGAAAACAGCATTTGTCCAGCGTGTCCCTGAAAAAGGTGAATCTTCTTCACCCTCTAACTACCGTCCAATTGCACTTACGTCCTTTTTTTCCAAGGTCATGGAAACGCTGATTAATTATCAGCTTAAGAAATATTTTGTAGAACGAAAGCTCCTTAATGACCGGCAGTATGGATTTCGTAGCAATGGGTCCACTGGTGAACTGATGGTATATCTCACCGAACAGTGGCACACATCTTTACATCGTTTTGGAGAAAGTAAGTTTATTGCACTTGATATTTCAAAACCATTTGATAGAGTTTGGCACCAAGCTCTCTTATCAAAAATGCGTGCATTTGGTATCGATGAATTTCTTCTTCGTTGGATTAGTATTTACCTTTCGCACCGCTCAATACAAGTAGTATTGTACGGTTTCATGTCTGATATTCATAAAATAAATGCTGGTGTGCCCCAGGGCTCTGTTCTGTCTCCGATACTCCTTCTCATTTTCATTAATGATCTTTTGTCTGAAACTTCTAATCCATTATACTGTTTTGCTGAAGACAGCACCCTCAGCTTTTCATATCCGTTTTTAGATTCACACCTATGTCCTTCGGATGTGGAACTTGAATAGCAGCGTATGATAAGCTCATTAAATTCTGATCTAGACAGCATTGTCCGATGGGGACTAAAAAACCGCGTAGATTTCAATGCTACAAAAACCTGTCGTTAAAGCAGGACCCTCCCCAATGCCGTTGTTCATGAGCAGCGCTTGTATCGAGGAAATCGAACATCTTTCAGTTCTGGTTATGTGCATTACCGTTCACCTTTTATGGCTTTAAAAATGATAGGTGATGAAACAATAACGGAAACAAATGCACCTCTCGAACACCGTCGGAATGTTTCATGCCTTTCATTATTCTATCGATATTTTTATAGAAAGTGTTCTAGTGAAATAGTCTGTTGCATTCCTCTCCTTAAACAATTCAAACGTAACACTCGCGCTTCAAGGAATGCTCATCAGTTTACCCTTGAACCCAACTTCGGTTCGGACGTACTGTCAAGTATAGAGATTCCTTCTTTAGCCGTACTACACGAATGTGGAATGCCCGAATTTTTCCCTCCCATTGCGATATTCAGACATTTAAAACCAATGTACATCGGTATCTCCTGTTTAATCCTATCCCAGGTTTCTAATCGCTCGCACTGTGTTTGAACATTATAAGGGTAGTCATAACCCCTTGAGTGCGAGCATATTCAAAAAAAAAAAATATTTTATCGATAGCGGTCACATTAATGACTCAAGAATACTAACTTGACTCTACAAAGTTGCAGAACCCTACTCCTTTTAAGTAGCAAAAGCATGTAAAATATGCCTGATACACTTGAAATATAACAATTCAATGTAATTCAAGTCCAAATTATCGACTTAATGCGATAATCATTTTCAATTGGATTAGCGACACAATGTTATCACCTTTTTTTTATTGAGGTTCCTCAGAAAAAAAAAAATTATCAAGAAGATTATCCTTAAATTGCCAATTAATTGGCATATTGTTCCTTCATTCAGATTCATTTGTTCGAAAAGAATCCTTAGTATTAGAAACTCGTTTTTATAGCCATTGTACGAGTATGTGTGTTTATTGCAATAAAAAGTTGGTCAACCAATGCGGGAAGGACCACCGGAAGCCTATTCTTAAAGATAAGACTAAGGGTAACAAAAATTACCCTAAACAAGTTTGAATGGACGTGAATGGGCGGATGATAATTTGTGGTCAACGAAACGGAAATAAATCCTTTTGCATAAAATCCTAAAAGTTTAAGCACGAACTGAAAACAACCCTTAGTGTAATATGGTACCATACAATTGTGAATGAACAATAATCTTATTGATATACAATGACAATGGGTGATGGTGTTTTGACACCTTCTTGTGTCTATAAAAGTATACCAAAGCAAAAGCCACACAATGTCAATGTGTGATGTTCTCGAGGAAGAGTTTTGAATTTTATTCAAAAGCATTTCATTTATGTTATTCGCATGAACACACTCCAAGTGGTAGTGATTAAGCACTGGTTTCTTGGAGTGGAACATTTGAGCTTTTGAATTTTGCATTTTATTGTTATGAGGGATTTTCGAGGTAGCATTTATTTAGCATTAATTCAATATTTGGAAACCTTTTTTTTTGTTAATTATTCTCTGTTTCTGTTTATATTACTCATACGAATCTATTATATATAAACATCGTGTCACGTTGATGTGTTGAATGAACTCCGAAACTATCCAACCGATTTTCATGTTTTTTTTTTGTTAAATGTTTATTTTGCTGGTGTTCCTAAGATAGGATAGTTTGTAATATTTAATATTTAAAGTTAAAGGTACTTGCCATACAATTTTTTCTACCGTCTTGAGTATTTTAAAAACGGCTCTAACGATTTTGATAAAAAAAGTGTGTGCACTATTTTAGGTATAGTCTACATTTTGGTCAAACATATTTTTACATATCATGTTATTAACGATACTTCCCATACAATTTTTCTTTTTCATTTTCGACTTTATCATAAATGGCTAGACGGATTTCGATCAAAATTTTTATAAAGGAGGTCGTTCGAATTGTAAATAATACTTCGTACCAAAATTTTCTAATTTTTTTTTTGGATTTTTGAAAAAAATAATTTATTTTTGTATAAATTCAATAATTCGGAAACGTTTTAATGATTTTTTTTTTGAAATTTCGTTTTAAGTTTATATGATTAAATGCTTAAAATTGTCACAATAGTAGGTACTCCTATTTTTGCTTCTATACAAAATAGTCATATTTTTGGTGATTTTGGGCCGAATTTCATGAATCTTTGAAAATTGCAATTTGAGACAACCTATTTACATTAGTATAAAAAATGTTCTCATAGCAGGGTGTCTGAAAAAATCACAGAAATAAACTTTAACTTTAATTTTGTTGCAGTTGTTGCCGTTGAAGATCCGATAGATTCAAATTTCAAATTCAAATTCCTCCTGAATTCCAATTCTTTCCTGAAGATTAAAGAAGCTTCCCTCCCTTCGTACTCAGTACTATAACATTTTTACTTGCGATAAGTTTTACATTTGGAAATAAAATCGAACTCAAGATTTTAATCAAACTTGACATTGCGATGATACAGAACACAAACAAAGTGGGCCCGCAATTCCGTCTGATTGTATGTCTGTCTATCTGTAAAACACTCTACCGGCTAAACGGCTGAAGAGATTTTCTTCAAACTTGGTATTTATAAGCGTTGTGGGCGATTGTCTAAAATAGTTTTGAGAATATTTTTTTTAGGTTAAAAAAAACGGTACCTGCCATACAATTTTTCTACCATCTCAATTACCTCGAAAATGGATGTAACGATTTTGATAAAAATAAAATGCACGACTGGATCGCACGCAGGCTCTTGTAGCTAACAACTTTAATGTATCTAACCATTGAGGTTTAGTTAGTTAGGTGTAGTTATCCTATGCAGGTTTAAAGCCTATGTAGGTAAGATTACCTCGATTCATATTATAACGAATTGTCGAATGTATGATTCAAGGAATAGTTACATAGGCACCTACCTAAAAATGTATATTTAAATCTAAGTTATGGATTTTAATTATGTAAGTTAGGAGAGTAAAATGTATCTACATGTATGGAACCTAAGTATGTAAACATGTACATATAGTAATGAAAATGAAGGATGTAGATGAGTAGGTAGCTATATACATACAACTTCATCATTTAGGTGCAATATGCATACATAAGATTCATGTGATTTTTAAAGATACATATGTACATATAAATGTATGAGGGCCTACATTGTATTTAGTATTAAGTTATGTATGAAGAAGAAAATGCAAACAATATGTAAAATATTATTTTTGTTTTGTTTTTGTGGACTTTGTGGATCGCCCGGGGAGGATAGTTGGGCTCATTAGTTAGATGCTATGGTACCCTTCTAAGACGCAATATCTCTTGGTCGATGATTACTGACTCTAATAAAATTTACAGCATATATATACACACTGCAAATTATATTTTTCTAGGGGAATTAGTAGTATTAAATTGTACGTCATTTAATACTACTAATTCCCCTATTATTCGTAAAAAGGGAATAATAATAGGGTAGAAATAAATGGATAATACACATAATTAAATGTTTTTATATTGCTTAGTCGTTATAGTTTAAGGGAAAAAAAAGATGTAATTTGAATTCATGGATAATTAAGAATATATCTAAAAAAAATTCAAAAATCGTTGAAGCGGTTTTTTAATAAATTAATTTTTTATGTATAAAATTTTGAAAACATTTTTAGAAAAAAAAATTTAAACGCCATTTTGAAGATATTATTAATATACATATAAATTCAAATTTTCTATGACTGGTTTTTGAAGAATCGATTTTTCAATAAAATTTTTGTATTAATTTTTGAAAAATCGAAAAAGCTTTTTATTGAAAATTTTCGTATGCAGTTTTATTAACAATTTTAGGGAGCATTTTAAAAAAATGTATTTTAATCGGTTCATCCAATAATGAGAAAATCGAAAATATGAAAAGTGGTTCTATGGGAAGTACAGTTCATAAGTACGCAAACAAAATATTTTTATACTTGAAAGTGAACTTTACTAATTTAAGAACACACAATTTTTTTTATAAAAACTCTTGGAGCCTTTTTCGAGAAACACATTTTTTTCTTCACAGTTTTTAACATTTGTATGGGAGGTACCGTTGTTTTTTATTTAAAAAAAATAGTTTTTTAACTATTCAAGATATCAAAAAACCACACAATACGACGTTTTGAAAAAATCTATTGAGTCGTTTTCGAAATTTTGAGTTTTCAAAAAAAAAATTATTTCCAAATAAATGTTGGTATACAATAGTGTTTAAACTTTCTAGGAGCTTCTGCGTAAAAAATTTCAAAAAAATCAAATTAAACGTTTCCTAGAAAATCAAAAACCAAAAAAATGGTTGTACTGAGGTACCAAAAATAACAATTTTTTTCCAAAAAAAAAAATTATCAAAAGATACCCTTTCCCTTCATTAATGATTTTTTTTATAAAAATCGTTGGAGCCGTTTTTGAGAAAAATAAGATTTTTTTTTTGGCCAAAAAAAATCTATGGGGGCTAATGTTATATTACCGAAAAAATATTATGTACCAAGTTTGAAGCAAATCCACCGAACCGTTTAGGCTGCAGACTCGAGGACAGACAGACAGACAAACAGACAGACGGAATTGCGGGATCCACTTTTTTGTAGTTCTCTATGATCTTAATTTCATGTTTGATTGTTAGGAAACAATTTTTTTTTACGAATTAATAACTTGCCTTATAGTACCTATAATCGCAAGTAAAAAGTATTTGCATTATTTTAGGTAAACCCTACATTTTGTTCAAATATTTTTTTTATTAACGGCACCGGCCATACAACCATTTTTTTGATTTTGAACTTTCCCATAAAGGGCTCGAAAGATTTCGATAAAAGTTTTACAAACGAGGTCCTTCAAATTATAAATAATACTGTCTACCTAAAATTTTCGAAAAATATTTTTTTAGATTTTTGAAAAGAAAAATATTTTTTTTTTTGAAAATTCAATATTTCGAAGTTGTCAGTTGACCGAACGTGTGTTCTTACCAATATCCTCATTCAGCGTCAAGACGTAAATTTCAGACATTAAATTTATTCTTTTAAAATGTTTATTGCCAGGTGATTTGATGACTTCTAAGTCAATTGAAATCCTATATTATTACCGAAAATTGAATGACTATGTAAAGTTTCAAAAGATAAGACTCAATGAGATCGCCAATTTTCCAACTGAATTTTTAAATTCTATGAATATGCCAGGAATGCCGCCACACAAGCTCTGTCTGTCTGAAAATTGGTTCACGGCTCATTCTTTTGCGGAACTTCAATCCATCAGAAGATACCGGACACGTACTTGAAGCAACGATATTGACTGGAAAGTTTAAAGGAAAATTCCTCATATTACCTTAAAATAAATAAAATTCCAACAATACCTTTCAAAAGGCTACAATTCCCGATACGTTTGGCTTTCGCGATGACGATGAAAATGAGCCGCAAGGAAGACAATGGCAATTTGTGGCTAGTACTTGAAGAATGGATGGGCTCGTGTATGCAATGCAATAAAGTCGGAGCAACGTGCGGCCGGGTCAGCTAGTACTCTATATAAAATACACTGGGGGAAATGGGGTCGACTGTAAGTTTGACTATTTCTCATCGAGACTATTGAAAATGTGAGATTCAAACCGATAGCCTAACCTTTTAAACATTTGCAAGACCGATCAACATGCCTATGCATATACTAAGCTCAAGGTAAGACCAATTTCTTAGTTTCCAGTTTTTTAGGCAACTTTGAATAAAAGTAATCGAAATGGTGGCCGAACTTCCACTGAAGTTTCCGTTTCAGTTTATCAATACTTTCAGGCTTGATTACGTAAGCCGATCTCTTAAACTAATTTCTTAAACAAAGTTTGAGTCTGTCGAATGTGATGCATCTACGAGAAATTAGCTATTTTTCTATTATTTGATGTTCAATGATTTCTCGAAGAATAGCCGTTGTAGCTCCATCTTGCTGGGTTATCAGGAACCCTCTGATGCATAAAGTTATCCAACATGGTCCGGTACCCACCTCACAAATGATTTCTGGATGCTCATTGCGATCCTCGAAAAAATAAGGAACGATAACGCAGTCAATAAATATTTTACACCATACACTTTATTAAACATGATGTAATTGATACTGACCGGTCAGTCGAAGAGGCAGTAACACACTTAAGGTAACACATCGTACTATGAGCCATACAATTAGAAACAGGAAAAATATCTATTAAGCTACCCGTATAGCCAGTCACAATCAAAAAGAGATAAAAAGAGTAGGTAGAGAGATGCCAACATCGACTCGGAATACGGATAACTATATTTTCTTTTAACTGTTTTTCGAGGGCAGATAAACGACTTGTGGAAACTAGCCCATAAGTGGAGAAGGAGAAATTCCTATGGTCTTGATGTCGGACGAAAAAGAAATCGATATGTCTTAAGAAAAATCCATATCTGCGAGCAGTCTTCTGGATCTTAACGACAGGTCTGGTTTGATGATGAATTTAAAGTATGGGGTTCTTTAATCCTGGGATAGTAAAAACCAGAAAAGAAACTTGAACGCCAAATATTCGCAAAACAATTCAACTTTATTATTTCTTTATACGACCTCGTGGCTTTCTTTCTAATCTTTTTTTTTTGTTGTATCTTTTTTTACTCAAAAAGTGACTCTGACGTTTCTTTTAATATGTGAGACGACTACATAGCTGGTAAAGGAGACGACTGTATTACTGGTAACTTACAGCTCGAGGGGTGTTCAGAAAGTAGCTCGTGTTACATATTTAACTCTTTTATGTAGTAGAATTCGGTATCCTTAGTATATGCTGAACACGGGACCAACATATGAAGCCAAGTTACAATAACTGTACTTCTTTCAAGACAAATCCTTGGAATCCAGAAACGTGATGGTCTATGGTCTGCTTCAATGCGATTTTTGAATCGAATTTGTGTCTTGCCAAACCCTATGGACACAGCAACATCAAAAGTTTCATTCCAAATGAATTGCTCTCGGCTCCCACTTAATACTGCACTCCTACTCCTAAAAGGCAGAAATCACTTGGAAAGAATTTCTACAATGACATTAACGAACTTTCGCAACTGGAAATTAATGATTTAGTTTTCTTTCTCAACGAGACAAAATGGCTTTAGAACATCTGACAGTTGTAAACCGTGCTATCCCCTGGGTTCCTGAAACCGTAGATGCAGACGCAGAAGTTAATAGGTTTCGTGGGAATTTTGCGGTGATAGCCCGTAGTTGATAGCGGTTATGCATTCCTGTACAGGTATACACAGGGTCGAGACGAGACTGACACAGTGTGGCCTGATCCAGGTTTGGAGTGCGATTGGATGATCCTTCTGAGGGATTTATTCTCATCCGTCCCGGCAATAAAAAACAAAACAGAATTCCTAGTTTGAAATATTGTGTTCTACATCGATGCGCCTCACAGTGGTCGGATTTACCAATCTAGCGGAACAAAATTATTTGCAATATGAAAATCATAATGATTTGATGTTTTATAGGTAATAATAGATAAACTACGATCCTTCCTAGAAATAATGTTGTTTTAACGAAAAACAACCAAACTATTATCGATTTCATTATACAAAAAAAAAATTTTTGTTTTGTTAAATACGTTTTTGGATTTAAAATTCAATTCAATTCAAGTTTATTGGAATAATATTTTAAGACTATTGTTTTTATACCATTATTATACATAAAATACAAAAAAAAATAAAATGTTATATTCTGTAAAAAAATTAATATACAATTGTAGTTAAATTATTTGCTTTTATCTTCATTAGCCAAAACTTCCTCGATAACATATCGATTGATAACAAAGAAAGGAATTGTGTTATAATATCACGTATTCGTTTTGGAACGTGATATATGGATCTGAAGTAATCAACAGCTGATTTAAGAGATCTGTGTTTGTGTTCAATCTTGAATTCTTCCTTGAGAACATCTCTGTTTATATTTTCTTGTGTCCTTATTTCTAGACTCTTGTGAGAGCTGTTCTATGGAAAGAATGCAAGATGCAATGATGTCTTTTCCATGAAAAAGCACTTGGAATAGTGTACCATGAATACTCCTTTAAAAATAGGCTTCTTTTTTCAGATACATAGTTTTCAAAGGCATTTTCTTTTTTAGAATGTCCACTTCCTAGTGTTTCTAAAACAATGCGCACGAATCGTGCTTCAATAAAAAATTTAATTAACTTTTATTTTAATCGATGTATTTCATTAATTTTTTTTATTGGATTAAAAATTAAATTTAAAAAAATAATAATAAATCGAAACACTTGGATTTGCCTGTATTGACGATGCAACAGCCACGATTGTATCCTGAACCCGAACATTGGGATCTCGATGATACGGTCGTTGTTGGATGCTTCCAGATTCGGCAAACATGTTCACCAGCCTCATAATGGTCCATCTACTCAAGGGAGTACCGCCAAATTCCAGCCTAAATTCCTTTTGGACGGAAATGACTGACTGCAAAGAATGGTATCGCTGCACTATCTAAATCCATTTTTCAGTATCCCAAGCATTCATTTTGATAAATCTAAATAGTAGCCTATAAAATAAAAAAAATATGCCGATTACTCACACTGAAAAAAAGTTATTATATCTTATTTTTGTAGCAGGATTCGTGGGCCACCCTGTATAAGTTCGCTATTTTCTCCAGTTATCTCGGAACTTTTTTCTGCAGCTCGGAAAAAACGTCTAGCAGTATTGCCATCATTTGTATTGCTGAAATCCATCGCATCCCCATTTGATCAAAACTTCAAGATATTTTTCACCACCTTAAAGTTCACTTACTTCCAATTCCTGATCAAAGCAAAGTCGTTCTATGGTATGATCAACCAAGGATTGCAGTTGACTCTTAGCATATGCTTCAGTGACCTCAATTTCTGTGGGATAACATTCCTTCTTTGCGTTTAGAACTTTTTTATAAGAAGAAAAAATATATTTGCATTTAGAGTTGATTTTTTGTCATATGACTTGAAATTTATGGCAATCATTACAGCCAATGCTTCATCGGAAGAGAGAGGTATATGGGAATAATTGCTTTAACCACATCAACCCTTTTTGATTTATCCATTTGCCGCCAAATTTTTGCTTTCGCGATATTAGGGAAGCAATTATGAAAATTCAAAATAATTGTATGGGTGTCGCAAAAACGCGCAAAATGTGTTTGTTTTACCTAAAAGCCAACATTCCACAGAACTTCTTTTCATAATTTTCGAGTCGGAACTATTAAGTTTTATTCCAGTTGAAAATTCAATAAAAAAAAATCCAGTCCAATTTTTCACTTTGAACTTAAGAAACTATAAAGAAATTATTTAATTAACCAATTAACTTCTGTTGGACTAAAGGCCGTTAAAAGCTAATTTGAATCAAAACTTCTGGAATGGTTTTCTTATTATAATAATTGAATAATTCTATTCAAGAAAAAAAAATTATTCCAAAAGACGCACCGTTACACTTTTTATAGCTAAACGAAATTGCATAAAAAACACCTTTTATCTGCTGGCGCTACGTTGCTTTCATCAACTACTTACTTCAAAGCCTAATATTTTCTTATCAGTGAAAGACATCAAAACACAAAATATGAATAACAGTTACCTACTCTATTGACAAATAAGCCACATCATTTTGAAACGGTTCGCATGACTTTGATTTTTGTATTTTGTCCCGATAGATTGGTGAATCCGACCACTGTGCGCCACTGTGAGTCTGGGCCAATGATTTATTATGTCAATACGGAAGCCTTTTTTACCTTACTAATTCAGTTCATGTTTCAGAAATTATCCACATTTGGTTTAACTTTATTACTACAGTACCTAAACAATATATATTGAGATTTTAAACACTTTTTTGTAGATGTCATTGAAATTAAATTTTGGAGTCTCAAAATAAGACTGAAATTTAAGTACTCGTCAAAGTGCATTCCAAAAGGAGTTTGGCGTAAATTTGATGCACCGGAATACCTCGGAATACATGTAAAAAAAGCGAATACCAATACAATCATTGAAAACAGCATTGAAAGAGCGATCACATTCAGAGTCCAAAAATGGATTGAAAGTTTCTCCACTTTGACCACTTACTTATTTGCAAGAAAATTTAAAATATATTTTTTGTTTTTTTATTTTTCAATTATTCAAACTCTCCACGAATATTTTTGCTGTGTCGTCTTGTTCGAAACCAACATACATTTTTGTTATGGCATTAACAGTGTACTAGATTTAAACATTTAAACAAGTGTCCTCAAAGAAATTGCATAGGTATCAGACTATGACAAATGTTAACAAGTCTCCTATAGGTACTAGCATAAAATAACTGAAATGATTCAATTTAAAAATTGGCATTTACACGGTTATTCTTCAATTTTTTTCACTTATAAATAGTGTTGCCAGACGCTCCAGTTTACCCGGGATGTCCCGGATTTTAAGATTAAATTCAACTGTCCCGCCGGGACAGCGTTTTTCCAGGGTTCTGACTCAATCTCACAAAAAAATGCCCAATGTAACTTTAAGAAATTGCAACACAAAAACTTATATTTCTCGATTGCTACTGATACAGGTAACATGAAAAATTTCCCATATGCATTCGATTTTTCGGCGAAACGGGTATAGAAAATCGTCTCCTTAATTTTTTAGAGAACGACAATGAATCTGCTAATCAGGTGTCAAGCAGCATGGTATTTCCTTAACAAGTGGTATTTGCTTAAGCAAAATATCTGCGTTTTCTGCTGACAATGCAAATGTCAACTTTGGCAAAAACCATTCAATATTCACAATTCTAAGATCAAAAAACGAAAAAATTATAAAGGCAGGCTGTCCAGCTAAATGCAGCAAAACTTTCCACTGACAAACTAGAATACGATGTAGAAAGATTTTTTTACTGAAAGTTTGCAGTTATTTCTATCGTTCGGCTAAAAGAAGGACTGATTTACAACAATAGTTCGAAGCTAATGATTTGGAGTTGGAAGAAATAATAAAACATGTAACTACCAGATTTTTTTTATAAGTTCCAGCTGTTGAAAGATTACTGAAAATATGGCCACGTATTAAGTCGAACTTTAAGGAATCTGAAAATGAATGTCCTCGTCCTATTGAGAAATCTATTGAAACAGAATGCCAAGAAAAAGATGCTTACCTATTTATCATTTATTCATAACGTGAGGTTTTCGGTTGAAACAAATTGAATCGTTTTCTCTCTTTGTAGTTGAAATATATTTGGAAATGCATGAAATTCATACCAACTTTAATGAAAGACTTAGTAATACATTTTTCGGAAGTAGAGCTTGACAATTTCTCTCTGATTTGAACCCAGATGTCAAAGAGCATTTACAAAATGATTTAATAAGATTTTATGAACATTTTATTGAATATATAGAAAAACGATTTGTATGATTTTTCAGACAATAATATAAACAGAATATTATTGTCATTTTTAAATTTAAATGATTCGTTTAATTTTTGAAAAAGCTGTGCGCTTATTGCACATTGATGAAATAGTTCTTAGGGTTCTCATTATGCAGACTATCAAATAATTCGAATGCCATTAGAAACAATTTTGGTATTAAAAGATAAAGACCTCAACTCCTTCTCAAAATGGAGGCAAATATTTAAAGGTTTTCAATTGAAGAAATTCCAAATATATTCAAATTAATTTCCTTTGTCTTTAGTAATCCATGCTCCAATTGTTTTGCTGAAAGACTATTTTCACAAATGGTTTAAAGGTGGACGCATGTAAGAAATAAATGCTCTCCTGAATTAGTTAAATGTGTACTTTTAACTTTGACTTAACCTGTTCAGAATTTTACAATTTTGTAAAAAATAATTCTGAGATAATTAAATGTGCCAAAAGTTCCTTAAAATATTGTAAGTAATTTTGTCCCACATAAGATTTTTTATCGTAAATACCTACTTTATGTAAGATATGTAATTACAAAAAGACTGATCGATTATGTGAAATTCAATTACAATCATTTAAAAAATAATATGATAATTTTAAGGTATAAGTTATTATTTTAAAATTTTATCGATGAATTTTGTTGAGCTGTCATTTTAAAATCAAAATACTCTTACTAATAGATGTCAGTTTATTGATTGACAAAAACGTAAATATGTAACGTAATGTTCCAAAAGTTATTTAAAATTAATAATTAATAAAAGAATTTATTTATTTTGATATAAATGCATGATTTTTTATTTTGTCCAGTGCAAAATGCTGAAATCCCGGGATTTTTCATTATTTTAACAATTTATCCCGACGAGCTGTAGGTAAAATATGGCAACCCTACTTATAAATCCTGTCTTTTTCAATCAAACCAAAAATAATGTATACAAGAAAACTGCATGCAACACCAACGCTTTCAATTTTACAAATATTCGTATAATGCACTTAGCGCCAATATTGCAACCACAAGATTTCATTTGCATACTCTTTCAAATTATTATTATTTTTTTCTTTTCAAATTAACTTTAATATTTTTTTGATAGCTCCTCTAGTGTTCTTAAAATTTACTAGGACGACGACGACGATATGGATGACGGCGACAGCCATTGAATGTTTATGTGATAACTGGAAATTATAGACAGCGGAAATAAAAAGGAATTATTAATGGCGTTAATGCATTTGCGTTTGAGTTTGCTTGGAAATTTGTTCTTATGTGAATAAAATTATAAATGGAAGAGTCTAATGCAATTATGTAAACTTTGCTAGTTATAATTGTATGATGTGTATACACAATAAAGGGGGCCACCCAAATGCACTTGAAATAAGTAATTAGATTAGAACAGCAGTGCATGTCCGTGGTGTCGGAATCAGTGTGTATTCAGAATATGTACTCTATTAAAAGCAGAAGAAGTTGAGAATATTAGAAAAGATTATGTACTATCTAAAAGTTAGATTAGATATGATTAGGTTCTTTTCTAAACTAGAAAAAGTGAGCGATACAATTTGTGTTCAGTTCATTTTTACCAATAAGATGCAACATAGATAATATTTCTGTTTGACTCGCTAAGTTACGCGGTCAATATACCGCTCCACACGGAGGTAGTTTTTTTTTTGTTTTGTTTTTTTTATTTAACTATATGCCTGCAAAACCTAAGGGAGCAAAATTTTAAACAACCCATTGTTAAAGGCTTAACATTTTACTGGTTAGCAACTTCCTAAACGCTTATTGATTAAATAACTATTTCAAGATTTTTAACCCTTTTCTAAACTAGTAAATTGCTAATTAAGCAGAAAACTGAGCATTTGTAGGGTTTGAATTTCGATGAACACAATTATTATTGTTATGCGTTGTAAGTTAATAATATGTTGAGAAAACCCAACATGTGCTCCAAAAAGGTATTAGTTATTTCTATTTTCATCATTTTAACTTCATTATTTACAAAAAAAAAACAAAAAAAAAATTGTGCACCAGCGTGACTCGAACATGTGTACCCCGCGTGCAAGGCTGATATTCTATCAGATTCCATAATGGATTTAGCAAATTGCTAAAAGTTAAAATAGGCATTCCGTGATTTTAACTTTAGTAAACTGTTAAAATCGTTTAAAATTAGCTCAATCATCTTTTTAGCTTAGTAAATTGCTAAAAGTGGCTTTAACATTTTACTAAATCGTTTAAAATTTTGAGCCAAGGTCTTTTAAATGCAACCTGAATTGCACGGCACTAGTTTGGCACAGTGGATTTGAGAACCAGGTATTGACTGTCTCATTTTAACCCATGGGCGGCATACAATTAAAATTGGAGGTATAGAAAAGAATGCGCCTAGCGTGGGGATCGAACCCACACGTTTAAGTTAACAATCAAGCACTTATCCACTGCGCCATTGCCACCCATCGTTTGTTCTTGGCGGAGTTGTTAAATAATAAAATCTTTTGTGAATGCAGTCTTTAATTTCATTTAGATTAATTTGTTATGCTTCTTATTTTTAAAACGTAGAAGAAAATAGAGCGGGTTAACTATTCTACGTTAATGCAGAGAATTCCCAATGGCGAAGGTATTACGGTTAAATTGTTATGGGAGGAATGCGACTACCAATTTAAATAGACCATTTTATTAAAAAATAGAGATACAGAAGGTTTTGACGTACTAAATGTTGGAAGGGGCAAAATATGTATTTCAAACTCTAAGGAAATTCAAAAACATAGTTTATGGCAGCTGAGAATATGTGCTCATTCCCCGAAAAGTGGTATATAACGTACTGATATGGAGCGGGTCAAAATTCTGGTTTCAAAATACTGCTTTTAAAATGAAAATTCTGCTTTTTTTTATTTTTTCTGCTTTTCAAAATTCGTCCGTCAACAAAAAAGAAAAAATTCTGTTTAATTTTTTTTTTAATTAATTTTTTGTATTTACAATAGCAAACGAGAAATACAAATAAAACAAAACAAAGACCAAAGAAAACGATGTTTTTTGAAATGCGCCTAAGATACCCCATGTGACTTAGATCGGTTCTATTTTTTATAATTCTATTTATTTGTTTCTTTTTCGAAAAACTTTTACTTTTTTTCTTTAATATAGACATTAAATGAATAATTGCTTTAAGAAGTTGACCGACAAAAATTTTTCTTTTAGTAAACTCTTAAGAAAGAAAGAGTATTTTTTTTATAATATTACACGCGCTCATGGGATTATGAGGACTATATGTTTTTAAAACAGGGTGGTCGTCATGTGAAAGAAGAGAAAGAGGGATAGGAAAGATGTGTGGCGCGATGTGGTTGTTGTCTCAGATTTATCTCCAGGGATGACGGCTGAATTTTTTTGTTTTTGTCTCTTATAATTCGCATTATTTTATTTATTTCTTTGTCAAATTTATGGGGATACTAATTTAGTCAATCGCATGTTGTTAGTGTTATATGCCTGAGCAGCATGTAATGAGTAAGCCAGCAACGCATTTTATGACAATTTTTTGAATTGGTTTTTAATGGAAAATAAGACGACATAGACAACGGCAGGAATCGAACTTGCGACCGCGAGGTTGACAGGCGAGCACACAACTATCGCGCAACGGCCAGCCCAATGCTCTGCTTATAAAAACTCTGAAAATAATAAGGAAAACAAGGCTTGGCGCTTTTGAACAAAGGCGCGGGCTTTTTAACATCTTCCAAACCTTTGTTTTCTTTATTATTTGCAGAATTTTGATGACCAGAATTTTAAAAAGCAGAATTTTGTTAAAAGAATTTTGACCCAATTTTTTTGCTTCTTCAAAGCAAGTTGCGGATTAACGGAAGGAGGCAGTATTTGACTTTTTGGATCATTAAATTCCACGCTGCTTTTTTATCATTATTGGATAAGTTTGTCGAGATTAAAATTCAAATGAGCTGATAGCATTTTCGCCTAAACACCAGGTACATGGATAAGAATTTCCAGGCGAAAGTTTTTCTATGTATTTAAGGAAGAGTGTCGGACAAAAAATTTTAGTCTTGAGTCACACTAACATTTTCCTTGCTGGTTTTTAGACTTGTTGAAACCTATTTTGCTATCAAAGATATCGGTGAGATCTTTGACTATCTCTATGCAGGAGTGGACGACGGAAACTTGACAGCGATGCCAAATATATAGACATTGCTCTACCGGAATTAAAATCGACAAATATTATGTGGCTATCGATCTTATGTTTCTGATGAATTTTTTTCCAATGTTTGTCGTAATATGAATATTTCATCAGTAGAGAAACATCTTCTATATACTAACTGACTGAACCTTAAATGAAAAAGTCCACAAAATGAAATAATCCCCCAAATTCGAAGAAATGGCTTTTCATAATTAAAAATGGCGGCATTTTTCTCGAAAATAAAAACCAAAAACTAAAAATAAAAAATAGCCCTAAAAAATTCATGTGTAGCCAAGACAACAGCAAACAATTTTTTTTATTTCGACGATTTGATTTAATTTTTACTTTTTCAAGTTTTGAATAATATTGCATAATGAAAAATGGATTCTGGTATTTGTATAGTGGCTGTATATCAGACTAGGCCAGATAAAACGGATTTAAAAATATCATCTTTTTCATAATTTATTTATTTTCGTCCATCAAGCTACATAACTTTAAGGAGACTAATTTAAAAATAAATGACTATATTTTATACAATAAAACTAAAATATGTACATATTTACAATAATTTCAATACGTCCTTCTTAATAACAACCCTACTTTTATTAAAATCAATAACATTATCAAAATCATTAAAAGCAATACAAGAATTAGTTATTGGATTATGTTTTGCATAACTTGTACTATGATACGGAACATATAAAAGATTACCATCTCTTGGTCGCAAGCTACGAGTAGGTTCATAAATATTGTACTGAGAAAATCGAAAGCAAAAAGTGCAGAATATAGTTTTCTTCTATAGACTAGATGTTTTAAATCAATTAAAGCAAATCTTTTTTCATAAGACGGAAGTTCCTCATATCTGAAAGTCTTCCCTAATGCAAATTTGGTAATTTTTGTCTGGATTTTTTCAATCCGAAGGTTACTTGATTGAGTATAGGGATTCCATGTAACGCAACCATATTACAAGAGTGGTCTGACAATCTTCAAAAGATTTTGAATTTCTAATAATAAAGGCTCTTAGATACAGATTTATGCAAGAGAGTTATCAAAGAATCTTTTCAAATATCTCAAAATATGCCTTTTTGCAGGGACATATTAAAAATGTAACAGAGAGAGCCAGCTGAACTGAATTTACAATATTTTAAAGGAAGTGGCGGAATATTATCAGGTGCTTCAAAAAAACTATTGTCTAAAGATTATAAAGCCGTCAATAAATCATCAAAATATAAACAAATACTACCCTCTTCAATACAGATATATAATTCTCAAATGTTTGATCAGAATTAATATTCATCTCAATAAAATTAGATTGAAAAATGACGCAAAATTGTTACAAATTTCATTAGGATTGTAAGAAAATACTCCTTTGTAAGTTGCGTTCGATGGAATCCAAAGCGATTTAAGTTTTGTATTCAAAAATGACAAAAAAACATTTTGAATTGCTTTTAATCTTTTACTCAAGAGACCAAATATAATGCTTGTAAACTCTCTCCGGTATTCATATTCTTTCCCAGTTTGAAAAAATTTATTAAGCAAAGAAACCGAAATCTTACTTTTTTTATGGAGCTTATTCATAGCATTTTTCAGTCTTGATAAACTTTTATTGAATTTTTCAAATATTTTATTGGAACGAAATTTAAGATCGCCGAATCTAAAATGTAACTAACTGTAAGTTATTGCAACTATAAATTTGTTGCCAATCACATAATTCAAAATAATCATTCATAGATACAAAATCAGCATTCTCAAAATCATGTAACTTTACTACATAACAAGAAAATTGGGATTCTATTAAAACAGAAAAGTTAAAAATAATTTGAAGTGCCTTGTGATGAACACTATTTTCAAGTAAGTTAAAATAAGCTTCATCCAAGCACGCGTCAACAGTTTTTGTCAATAAAAATTACTAATATTGTTAATTTGGCGCATATTTAAAGCTGTTATACTATCGATTACATTACACTCAAAATCTATAGAAACATTATAAGGAAATAATTCTTTCTCACCATTTTATATCGTGTAAATTTAAATCTCCAAGAATTACAAAGTAACAATTTTCATCTACATTTTTCGCAATTTTATTAATATTTTGTATGTGAGCATTATAAATCGAATATTCAGATAAATGTGGAATATATGAAACAAAAAAAATATATATATGAATAGCTCTAGAAGCTGAAAAAATAGTTATACCTACGTATACACATATTTGTTCAACAATAGTCTACTATATAAAAATAAGTCGCACGAACCGACTTCCACGGTTTTGCATTCGTTGGAAAGGTCTCGGGCTCAGTGAGGTTTATAGCAAAGAAAATTCAGGAAAAATTTCAACAGAAAAGCGGAAAAATCATTTACAGATACAGCGCCATCTCTGATACATAGCATGTACTACAAACCAATATTTTAAGTAGATGGCGCCGACCAATATTTTAAGTAGATGGCGCCGGTGCGTGATACATTGTTTGACAGCTACTCATTGTTCTCTGCTCAGTTAATTTCATGTGACAAGCCGGTATTGTGTTCACTGTGAAATTGTGAAAAAAAAGTAAAAAAGATATGTTATTCGTTTCCTAACATTTCAATTGGAAACCATCAAATCAATCACGTGTACTGTGCAAATTCTTATTCAATTTCAACAGTAGGCATTTGTCTCTAAGGTGGTAAGTTGAACTGTGTAAGTTATGTGGATCGTGCATTTGAGGTTAAATTCACCACTCTGTCCATAGTTCAAAATGCCTAGAGGACGACGTGCGAACATCGGCCGCCGCACAAGACATGCAAGCCAGCAACAAGTGTATTCACAGAACTTAAGCGAAGAAAGACAAAATATAATAAGAGAAAATACCCGATTGATACAACACGTGAGCACACGAAGATCATTGGCATCATACAATCACTTGGCATTCCAATATGATCTAACTGCGAACTACAGTGGTGATGAAAATTTAGATATTGGACCAATGACGACTGTATTCCTATATTGCAATGCGTTAAAGTTCAAAAGAGAAACGGCTGGATTGTGCTGCGCAAGTGGAAAAGTCAAGCTGGATCCATTACTTACACCACCACAGCCACTGAAACCATTGTTCGATGGAAGTGATCCCGATTCCAGCCATTTTCTTCAACACATCCTTGAATACAATAACTGCTTTCGCATGACTTCCTTTGGAGCTAATATCATTCGAGAAGGCGGCTTCATGTCGACTTGCAAGGTAAAAGAACACAATGAATTGCAACACATAACAACTACATATACACCACACACTACACCATCACACGATCAGAAGTTACACCGTATTCTTCAACAAAGGATTGTTTGCAATTACAGATACAAGGACAAATATATCATCTGCATGGTTCAATGGTGCCAACACCAGACGAACCGCATCAATTTCTGCAAATATATTTCATTTCGTCGATGGTGGATCAGCTGAGTTTGCGGTGCAATATACAGGGCACACAACAGTTAAAGAGGCGAATTATTGAACAGTGCAAGCATTTTTTGACGCTAATAATGCTGTGGTTAATATGTTCAAAACAGCATTGGAACGAATGCCATCGGATACGCACAAATTTGTCATAAGAGCGGATTGTACCCCAACAGGTGAACATTTGCGAAGATTCAATGCACCCACCGTTAATGATGTTGCTGCAATTATTGTTGGCGATCCAACTAAATCGCGAGACATTGTCGTTCAGCGAAGAAGCAATATCATGCATCGTGTAAACGAGACACATCGTTTGTACGATGCGTTACAATATCCAATCATTTATTGGCAAGGGCAAGACGGATACGACATCACGTTGAAGATGGTCGATCCAATTACAGGTACAATATTCACACACTAATTATTGCTATTATTGGTTTCCATTAACAATTCGTTTAATTTTGCATTTTCAGGCGTATCAACGAATAAAAATCTAAGAGCAATGAATTACTATGCGTATCGTATGATGATTCGTACACATGAGGAGAATGTCATTCTGAAGTGCCGTCGGCTATTCCAGCAATTCGCTATGTATGTCAAAGTCGAGACCGAACGTTTAGCGTTCATCCAATTCAATCAGGCAAAGCTACGATCTGAGGACTATATACACTTGCGTGATGCTATTCATTCAGATGGTGATGTTCAGAATTTTGGACGTCTGACGATTCTCCCATCATCTTATATCGGAAGCCCACGCCAAATGCACGAATACGCTCAAGACGCTATGACGTACGTGCGAAATTATGGAACTCCGGATTTATTTATTACGTTCACATGCAATCCGAAGTGGACGGAAATTGAACGTGAGTTGGAACCGGGCCACAAACTGCAAGATCGCCATGACATAATCGCCAGAGTATTTCAGCAAAAACTCAAGGTTATGATGGATGTGCTCACTAAGTATCGAGTTTTTTGTGACACACGTTGTTATATGTACTCGGTGGAATGGCAGAAGCGTGGACTACCGCATGCTCATATCCTAATTTGGTTGCTGAACAAATTACATTCAAATGAAGTGATGACATCATATCAGCTGAAATTCCTGATCCAGTCACTGATCCCCATCTACACGACATTGTGACGACACAGATGGTGCATGGACCGTGCGGTGCATTAAATCCATTATCGCCTTGCATGGCTGATGGAAAGTGCACAAAACGATATGCGCGACCGTTAGTAGGCTGAAACAGTCACAGAGAACGATGGATATCCAGTTTATCGTCGGCGTTCAAAAGAAGATAATGGTCGAACTATCAAAGTTAAAGTTCAAAATCAAGAGATTGAGATCGGAAATGAATTCATTGTACCATATTGCCCGCTGCTATCACGAATTTTCGAAACACATGCAAACGTTGAGAGTTGTCATTCGGCCAATTCAATCAAATATTTGTGCGAGTACGTCACAAAAGGCAGCGACATGGCTGTGTTTGGTATTGCGTCGGAAAATGCGAATGACGAAATCAACAACTTCCAAATGGGCAGATACGTCAGTACTAATGAAGCACTGTGGCGATTATTGTCATTTCAAATTCATGAAAGATATATATAATGAAAGTGAATGGTGTTTAGGTGGGAAAAAATCGTTTTTTAAACTTATTTAAACTGCCAAAACCATCACCTTAATTAGTTTTTCGGAATGCCATTAGATGCCTCGAATCAATGAAAATTTTATAAAAAAGTATCTCGAAAATTGTAGGACGGGTTTTAATGAAATCCAGTTTTTTATTTTTCGTTTTTTGAAAACAAAATTCTTTTGAAATTTTGGTATGCAATTTTTTTTTTAGAGACAATTAATGTACATGTGAATATAAAATTTAAAATTATATTTTTTATTAGTTTTAAAATGATTGATTTTTCAAAAAAAAATTTAATAAATTATTTTAATTAAAAAAAAAGTTGTTCAAAATTTTGATTAGCAAAAATAATTAAGCTACTTAGATCTTCTCAGATAAGAAAATTGACAGAAATCCAATGTACCGTTACCGAGAAAGCCAAAAATTAAAAAAAAACGTTATATGAAAGGTACCGTTAATAGACTTTTCCTGTAAACTGGGTTCATATCAAATAGCTATTCTCAAAATTTTTTATCAAAATCATTGCAGCCGTTTCAGAGAAAAATAAGATTTTCCTTCAAGGTCATATGGCAGGTAACGTTATTTTTAGGCCTAAAAATAAAATTTCAATTTCCCCTCTGAAGAATGCTAGAATAATCACACATACCAAATTTGAAGTCAATCGCTTAAGCCGTTTAGGCTGCAGCTCGTTATACATACAGACGGACAGACTGACAGATAGACAGACATTTTTTGGTGATCACTTTTTTAGGCTTCTCTATTATCGTAATGTCATGTTTGATTGTTAGAATTTTTTTTTTACGAATGCATAACTTGCCTTATAGTACCTATAATCGCAAGGAAAAAGAAACCTTTTTTTGTAAAATATATAAAAACCACCAATTTAGCTTTCTGAGACCACCATAAATGCGGCCGATAGAGAGATTAACATGATCACTGGCTGAGAAGGTTCGATTTATTTTGAAGCCTAGATTAGTGAGAGATTCAACAAAAGGCGTGTTTTTTCTAAGCCCCGGGGAAATTGGACGAACAAAATATTGAGTAGGATTAACAATTTGCATGTTAAGCCCAACAACAACTAATCCCCGGTGGTGTTTAGCTTAAGCCCAGAGAATTATCGGGGCTTGGCTATTGGAGAGGATAAAAACTGTGCTACCAAAAACTTCTTCACCAAGTTATCGATAAAATGTATATTTAGAAACTTCAAAACTTACATTGTGACATATCAGATAATTATCAATTTTGTTTGGTTTGGTTGAGCATTTGGTCTAAGTGTGTCAGTTGTTTTCCTGACGACCATGGCAATCTAACCTAACCTACCTTTTAATATATATTCCGCAACACAACAACAAATAAATTTTAACATTTTCCGCTTTTGTATTGCTTCTATGGTGTCGTAGATTTTTTCCACCTCGCCATGAGCACAACCTTCTACAGCGATTTTCATTTTTGCTTTTATTTTTATTATATGTATACTAAAACTTGACTGTGAAATTATTATTAAATAAAAAAGCATTTCCTGAAGTTGTTATTCGTTCAATTAACAAGAATTGAATGAACAACAAAACAAAGGTTTCTCTGAGAAAATTGTTTTCGGCTGCGTTTTGTTGTACACGGGAGCAACCCTATGCAGATTCTCTACTACATCCTTGGCATACTTCAATCTTCTTGATCGTCGGCCGCTCTTGTTCAGACCTACATATCTTCCTAATGACATAGGAATTGAGCGTCCCGCCCGAATAAGCAACTCGTCCACTAATATCATGTCACCAGTGACCGACGAATGGGGTAGTTTTTAAGTAGTTGAATTCTATGTACCACTGTATTTGTGAAAATTAAATTTAAAGAAAATCACATCACATCTTCTTGTAACTTATTATAAATAATAATTAACTGGGTTCTTTTTATGTTATTTTAAAAGAAAAGTAGTTTAAATTCAATAAATACATATATCGAAATTACATAAAACAAATCAACCCGATGATTTTTAGAACGATGAGGTTGAGGCAAACAGTGATGTTTGTTTTTTTCTTGCATTACAGCTGTTCTTCAAATGTCATCTTGCAAATTAATAGTATTGCCAAGTATTTCACTAAGCGCCTTGGTCGTTTTTTTCAACTAATTCCCCCGGGGATTGCAAAAAACGCACCTAAATTTAAGTTGAAAGCATGAAATGAAGACAGGTGGTAGGTTAGTTACATCGAATTTCTTTTTAGAGATATCAATGGTCTGTGATTTGTAGGATTAAGAGTTAACCCATTATACAAAGGAAACTCCTTCATAAAAATATTCATGGAAATCCATTAAACCTTTAATGAGAAGAGCGAAAAAAAAACATTGGCAGGTACCGATAATAACATTTGGCGTAAACAAAAATTTAGACTCCAAATATAGTGCTGGTTTTTTTTTTTACCAAAATCGAGCCGTTTTCGTGATAATTAACATTTAGCTTTTTTGCTGCAAAAAATTGTATTGTAAAAAAATATTTAAAAAATAATCGCATCAATTATACACAAGGCACTTAAGTACCAAGTTTAAAGAAAACTGATGTATGTAGATCGACCCACACACAGACGGAATTGACCCACTTGTTTCTTGTTTTCCATCATCGTAATTTCGAGGTTGATCAAAATCTCGAGTTCGATTTTTGTGTCCTAATGCTATACTTACCCTACATCGTACCTACATATATCGCAAATAAAAAACAACATCATAGGGTTAATCATTTTCATTTTAGGGGTTATTTCCCGCAGCCAGACTAACATCTTCTTTAATATACTCATACAAGTCAGTTGATAACTTTTATTTCCAATTCCAAAAATCAAACGGAATAAATTGACTTTCCCGTGGCGTCTACAAACCTCCCGATATACAGCAAAATTTACCTTTTGAAAAATGATTTATGGAGGTACATATTTTGAATTGAATAAAGGATCTTCTTAATGACTCCAATTGATTGTAAGCTTCCCTTTCTTAAGTTCGTCACGTCATTTTTTCATCATAGCAGCTTAATCATAATTGCCACCTCTAATCGTCCAGCTCGTTAGACAGTTCTTTCACTTATTTTCGTTTGTTTTTTTTTTTGCTGTCTTTTTTTCTTAAAATTATCTCCTTTATTCGATTTTTCCTAAGCTTTTCCTAAATTATACCTTTTCAGTAAAATAAAATGGGACCATGAAAATAGAATCGGAAAAAGTCAACCCCCCTCGGGTCTGTCGGTTTCTTTTTAAATTCGAATTACACAAAAGTCCTTCCCGCCCAGTGATTCATTTAAGATGTGCAATTTTCTTCATCTTACCTCATTTTAAGGATTCGCTTAACAACCCAGCACCATTTATATATATTTATAGAGTCGACACGTTTTTCTCCTTGAATAATAAGAAAATTGTGTGTGGTTGCTGTGAGGCTGAGGAAGGACAAGCTATTTTTCTTCTTTATATTTTTTTTGGTTGTATTTTGTAGAAAATACTTGCACGTCCTTGATTGGCCTTCTTATATATAATTTTTTTTCTCTTTGTTGCCATAAGCTTCCAATGATTTTTTTTTTCCTTGGAAAAGAAGAAGAAACCCGTCAGTGGCTATTAATGGAGGAGGAGGTGGTAAATTTGGAAAGAAGACGCGAGGAAAGAGATGAAACTTTGGAAATTGCCTTCTTTCCTTTCCGTGCTACAACTCCGAGTGTCTCGTTGTTGAATGTCAATTCGCTGAAAAAATATAATAAACGAAGTTCTTTTTCCGATGGGGAAAAAGAAGAAGTGGAAAATAGGAAATAGATGAATTGAAGTTATTTTAATAATTTTTTTTTTGAAAAACATGAGTTCGAATACCCCACAGCTCACAACCTGTTGTGCTTTTCAACTGGAGTTTATAATGCAAGTTTCTTAAAGACATTATAATAAGGAACTAGGATCAGGCTGATTGGATGGAAGGGGTTTTGGTTGAGTGCAAAATTAATCGGCGATTAAAGAAAACTAAAATAAATGTTTACAAAAGTAGAACACATTTTTCACAATTTCTTACCAAGTCAACGGTCAACGACTTGACTCACTTTGTCAGCACAGCGTCAACATATAACAGTATCAGTATCACTGTAAAACACGTTGACGATCACATGATTGACGCAGATGGAGATCCGTCAATATTGTCCCTAAATTCAATGACGTGCCAAGTGTGCGTTAATGTGATTGCTTTTCGTTATTCTTTGTTATTAATGCGTTACAAATCAAAGGTACCTATGATGATCACACGGCATGACCTTGACCACATTTGAATGTGTTGACGCAATAACAACGAAAATGGTCGGTAATTTTTCTCGTTTACTTGCGAGTTTAATAAACGATTATAAGAGAAGGGATATGTTGACGACGTCTGTCAACCTGTTGCTTATGATTGCGTCAATGATTCCACATCACCATGCCAAGCTCCACAATTGAGAAGATCATCCCAATAATAAAATTTTACTATCATTAGTGACAAGGATTTTTTGGCTGAACATATCATTTTTTGTGACTAGACTCATGTGTGTAAGAATGCTAGTTATTATTGAAGACGTTAACCAATACGAATTTTACAGGTGGTAATGTATCCACAATCAAGTTCTGTTTGGTGCTAATTCGTTCCGATAAATGGTGGCTTATTATGTCCGCTTTTCTTTGAAAACGACATTGTGGGAACATCAAACTATAAACGACGAGCTCTATAGATATAATGCTGCTGGTGTGCTGGTCCGAATTAAACGATATGGACCTAGACGGCGGCGCTGATGCGTTGATCTGGTATAAAATTGTTCCATGTAAATTATGGGAAACGGAAAATGATTTGACGTATATTCCTAAGAACTCTGTCACATCCCTATGGGCTTGACATAGTCTTTGCATGGTCATCTCAACTTGTAAACAAAAAAATCATGCCAACCTTCTTTTCACCATATTATAAAAATTTTCGTTCACAATCACATGACACATTTTGAAGTTATTTTTTCGTCAGAGAGCCTATTAGCGTCGATTTTGTTTCTAATAATAGCTGAAAGAACTATAACGTCAATTTTCTCTAAAATTCATCTATCAATTGGATACACTTTAAATTTTTTTAAATACTAACATACAATGTATTTAAGATTATATTATATCTCAAGTCTTTAAAGTTTAAGCAAACAAAAATAAAAGTGTCACAGAACTTTCACTTTACCTACAAATGTAAAAAGCCAATGAATTTATTTTGATCTTTTTGCAAAATTCTTCCGATATGGTCTACAATATTCACTATAGCTTCAAGAACACATTTGCTCCAAATTCTTGATTTGCAACTTTGACACCCTTCGATGAACTGTCAAATTTATAGAAAAAATAAACATTTGGAAAATGTGTTTGTTTAGTGTCAACGCAACACGTGCGAAAACACACATTTGCATCCAGAGAGGAAAATGTTAAAATCTAGATCAGTTTTTAAGTGCTGTTCTTAAAAACCTGCAAAAACGAATTTTTTTTTTTTTTTTTTTTTTTTTTGAAAAAAATAATAATAAAAAAAATTGCACGATATTTCAAGAGATGGTAGAAGATGGATGTTAATGGGTAGAATATTATTTAAACTCAAAACAAAAGCGAGCGAAAAATCTGTAATATGTACATAAGATATGTTAGTGTCAATTCATTGAATAGGCATAGAGGAATAAGAGATCAATGAACTTTCTCATTTTAAGAATTGCGTGTAAATTTACCATAAAATTGTGTGTAATTTTAAGTGTAAAACTAGACAAGTTGCGTATTTATACACATGACAGTACGTAAAAAAGAAGTCGAACATATTATGTTGGATATTACAAACATTTGCTGCAAATTTTCACCCAAATTTTCAGACCAAAAAAGTGTGTCCCAAAATTGCATCTGTCTATCTGTCTGTCTGTACAACGCTCTACAGCCTATACGGCTGAAGCGATTTTCTTCAAACTTGGTATTTGAGCGTTTTAGGTGATTGTCTAAAAATGGTTTTTAATCGTTTTGTTAGGGCCAAAACTAACGGTACGTCCCATACAATTTTTTCTACCATCTCAATTACTCGGAAAGGGCTCTAACGATTTTGATAAAAAAAAACTGTGTGCAGTATACTCTACATTTTGATCAACATTTTTTTTTAAATAGGTATTTTGTTATTAACGGTATCTCCCATACAACCATATTTTTGATTTTAAGCTTTCTAATAAATGGCTTGACGGATTTCGATCGAAATTTTTAAATAGGAGGTCCCTTAAATTACAAATAATTCTATGCATACCAAAATTTCCGAAAAATATTTTTTTTGGAATTTAAACAAAAAAAAATATTTTTTTTCTTTTTTAAAGTAAAAGAAGTATTTCGAAAACGGGTGGATTACATTATTTTAAATTTTGTTTTTAAGTTTATATTACAATTTTTTTTTTTTGAAAAAAAAAATGTATATCAAAAACTACTTTGAAAATATATTTAGATTCTTAATATAAATCTTTTGCATACAATGTGATGGAATATAAGACTAAGTTCGTGTGATCCACTTAATTTTTTTGGCGAACATGTTGATTGCCTTAATATGATGGTTCAACATGGTGTACAAATGAACGTGTGTTCATTAATTCCTAGAAGAAGAAGGCATACTTTTATGAGAAACTCACGAATCACAGTTTTTTTTTTAAATAAAAATATGTATATGTACAAATGAAAATTGTATTGCATTGTTTCTGATAAAATTATATTAGAATTAGTATTATCCTAAGGATCTATTTATTTGTGTAAAATTGTACACATTTTTAAGGAACATACATTGGCATACAAGCGTAAGATTTTATTTTATTTTACATATTAAGTAATTATGTCTCTGAACAAAAATTAAGATCTTTAAAAGGGATATCACATAAATTAGGTCTAATCTTAAGCGTTTTCATACGTATTTTAGTACGGAGTTTGTTTGTCGAATTTCTCTATAAATTTACAAATAAAGAGTTCAAATTTACACATTTTATGCTTATATATAAAAAAAACTTAAATTCTTTTGAGTTTTAAACATAAATTTTTTAAATATTTTTACTTTAAATCTTTGTTTGAATTTACACATTGTACCGAAGTGTTACATTATAACTCCTTTTTATATTATAAATACGAATAATCGTATATTCAGTCAGAATTACGCTTCGAATGATAATGATTCGCACTCAGTGAAACGTTATGAGGTCATTGAAACCAAACTAAATAATGATTTTCATTAATCAGTCGTATAGTTCACATTCAGTTTTGGCTGAATACTTTACATGAGGACCTTTGATGACGAAGGAAAATTACCCCTTCGACCAAACTTGAAGTCGTGCGTTATTCGTAAATTTGATTCTTTCAGTCAGCTTAGCTTTGACCACCGACGCGACGAGGCAGGTCGATTTGGTCACTTGTAGTTTTGTTGCTCGGAAATTCCCCCCACCAGCGGTAAGGGGTTTCGTTGCAAGTTAGGTTACTGCCACCAGGGGCTTCTATACCTGCTGACCTACCAGAGCTTTTGCCTGCTGTGCGCCACCAGGGGCTTTATACCTGCTGATTGCCACCAGGGTCGTTATACCTGCTGATCGCCACCAGGAGCATTATACTTGCAGACCCGTCATCAGGGGCTAGGAGCCCATGCCTATACCAGAAGCGATTGACCAGAACTAACCAGAAACCAGAACCCCCAGAGGTAGTACCAGATCCATAAATACACCAAGGACTACTTAACCAGGACTTGAATGCACTTTATTTGAAGAAGTACTTTCACCGCCGCTTTATAACCGGAATACCCGTAAAACCACAATTTATCCGAACCAGATATTGTATGTTGTGAATTAATTTTTTTTTTTTTTATATATATAATTTGCACGCGCTCAAGGGATTATGAATACCATTTTATGTTGTTTTTTTTAACACAGCGCGGGCATACGTTGAAAGAAGAGAAAGAAGTATAGGAAACATGTGTGGCGCGATGTTCTGAGACTAGAGCTGGTTGTTGTCTCAGATTTATCTCCAGGGATGGCGGCTGAACTAATGCGGAGAGAATCACCGTGTCTGATTTATATATGCCCCTTATAATTAGCATTATTTTATTTATTTCGTTGTCATATTTATGGGTATGCTAGTTTTACTAAATCACATATTGTTAGTGTTATGCCTAAACAGCATGTAACGAGTAAGCCAGAAACTTATTTTATGACAATTTATAGAATTGGTTTTTAATGGAATATATGAAGACATAGACAACGGCAGGAATCGAACCTACAACCACGAGGTTGACAGGGGAGCATACAACTATCGCGCCACGGCCATCCAAATGGTTAATGAGTTATTTTTAATAAAGATTTTGATATTAAGGTTTTAAAGACCTTTCATTTGAAGTTTCGTGTTTTCTATATTACGACCCTGGTCATCCGACGAGCAAAACCTCGGCTGAGAAACAAAAAGCGCACATCACAATATACAAGATTTTGAATGTACACATTAAATATGTAGTGTGCGTACAAATACTGCAATTATGACAGGCAACAAGATGCCTCGCTTAATGGTAGTAAACTTACACGATTTATTTTTAGTGTTGTTAGGAAGTTAGGTAAAGTAGTTAATGCGGTATAGCAAGTGAATAAAGCTAAGGTTTTTATATAAACTTTTTATCTTCCTTAAAAAAAATAGTAGAGATAAAATAATAAGGTTCATGCTAAATTTAGCAAGAAAAATGCTAAATTAGCCCCACTAGCTGGGCCGAAAGCCACACTAATATTCCCTGACTAAAGTGTAGCAGAACGGCTCAAAACGCTCACACCGAAGGTACCTACTCTGCAGATATGATCTAGTATACGACAAATTCTAAAATAGTAAAAAAAATATAAACTCAAAAATATTAAAGGTCAAAACTGAGTTCGATTTCCTTAGCAGGATACTCATGGAATTCTGTAATTGGTGTGCAAATTTCAAAAATTTGGTCAGCACAATATAATTGTAAAAACTAATAGAAATGACGCTCATAGCATGCTATCTGAGTATAAGTTTGACAGATATAACTGCTTGAATTTCATTCTGGTCTTTAAAAAAACATCTTTTACATACAAACCCTATTTATAGTCTATAATAAAAAGTAGTGTTCACTTTATTTCTAATTTTTAATAGGTACACACATCTCCTAACATCTTGTACCTACATATATGCACATTATACATCAATCGTCATCATCGGTCGATTAACAAATTATCTGGTAATCCATTAAAAAAATATATATATATATCCCAACATTTCTATTTCCCATTGATGATGAGAGCATCAATCCGTCTTCTAAACAATTCTCATTCGGTAACCAGAAAACAAACATCGCTATAATATCAACAAAAACAACAACAATAACTTGGGGCCACCCACCACGTGAATATTCATTTCTATTGAGCGTTAAGGTAATTCAAATCGAATCAACTATAAAACACAAATTCCGAAATAATTAATTCCATTTATACACTTTGCATACCGCCTACTTTCGAAATACATATTCAAATGTGTGAGTTTGTTTATAATGTATATGTACTTTTAAAATGCGTGGAGGCAAAATCATTAAAAAGTTAAAGGAAGTCTAATTTTTGCTGCTTGATTCGTTTTAAAATTGGGGGACGAAGACACAGTACCGCGCCATCGTCCGTGATGCTGCCGCCACACTAGAGTGAGACTACCTCTCTAAAACTGTTGTAAGACTTCCTAGAAAAAGGATTTGATGCATCTAATTGAGGGATCTGTTCACGCATAAACTGTTATCCAAACAACTTAATATCCGTTCTAGAATATACCGTGCGTGCCAGCCACTCCCGTGAATCCAAAAGAACAACAAACCATCAGGCATTTAGTTTAAGTGAACTTGAAGACCTGAGAAACCAAAGAAAAAGACCCACCGAAATCCATAGAACAAAGTGAGTGTATTACTCCTGAATTACTAAAATAATAAAACAAAAAAAAAATGGACTGAGTAGATGGAAGGTAGAGTACAACATGTGCACGGCAGATTTTTTAGAAATGACTCGTTTGTCACGGAGGAGGTTAAAAGGAGGATTGTATTGTTGATGAAATTGTTGTTGTTTTCATTAAAACTAAATTGATCTTTACCTTAATTTTGTATAAACAACACAAAACTAAAAGATTTAAATTGTTGTTGGACGTCTATTGAATGACTTTCATTTTAAATAAATGCTCAACCTTGGAGAGGAAAGACTAAATTAATTTTGGTGTGGGCGATTCCCCTTTTCATTTAGTTCAATTCAAACTGCAATAACTTAATCTAACTTAATTAAGTAACTTAAAGTAACTAAACGGGGAGGATAATTTTGGAAATAGGGTTTGAAACAGATAGTGATATCGAAACAGTTTTCGTATGAATTATCACCTCGTATAGCATGCGAGTAAGTTATTCGTTGGAGTCCTAGGAGGTACGTTTGGTAGGCAGTAAGAAAAGGCGAGGGTTTCTCAAAGTACGTGGGTTAGTGTAAAAAAGATAGACTTATAAGGATGTGGGCAGTTAACAGAAACTAAAAGGATGTGATGAATAAAAAGAGTGTCAGCTTTTAAGAGTTTTCAGGTTATCTAATTGAATACGTTTTTGATATAGAGGTAAGATCAAAAGATCTTGCCACGGTAATCTTAGAAGGGCAAATCGAAGGAAACGTCATTGATAAGGGGATCATTCTTGAGATGCGTATTCAAGGAGAAGGCGAAAAAACTTATGTAAGGCGACCGGGCCATATAGCAGTTAGAAAATTCCTTAGACCATCGTTTTACAAAGCCAATTGGTGAGTTTACTCTGAGTATTATATCGACTATTTGAGGCAGGAAGTTAAGCCCTTGATCACATAATAAACCAACGTCGGGCAATGGTCTCACTCAACAACGGATATGGATTGATTAAGGGGACGGTAAAGACGGTAAGCCTTATGACATTGGTCTTCTAGGGAATTTTAAGGGGAAGTGGTGATAGGTATACCAGGATGATTCGCTTCGGTGTGACAAAAAACTAAAGCCTAGGTAGGCTAAGGGCAAGAGAAAAAAAATCGTATGGAAGGGGGGTCTATTCGCCACGGTTTAGCCGGGAGGTGCAATTTTCAAAAAGAAATCTGCGTAAAACAGAAAAAAAAATATTGAAAAACAACGCTAACACCTACAATACCATGCTGTACCGTCTTCACAATATCTTCTTTTATTTTTTCAATAAATAAAGTTGGTTTATTGATTCAAAATAGCTTTTAACGGCCTTTAGTCCACAAAATTAGCGTTTCAGAAAAAAAAACACCTTCTTATTAACTATGCCGTGCCAAGAACAAAATCTTACATTTTAATGATTAAAATTTTAATCTTGTTGGATATAGTTCACATTGCTTTTTGGTCAAAAAGTGCAAGTAAGTTATACTGAACTTAACAAAAATTGCGTATTGGTAACGCGCTCACTAACCAACTGTTTAATCCAAGTGAGATTGCCGGGACGAAACGCAAAAAAAAAATTTTTTTTGAATCAATAATTCGACAAGTCCAATTACATATAATGCTAAGTCTTCTACTTGGCTGAGTAATTTCAGTAGTATATAGAATTGTATTATACAAAAAACACCTTCTTATAAAGTTGGTTTAGTGAACAGTTTTTGAAAAAGTAATTCTCAAACTAAAATTTTAAAAAATGTATTTTTTATTTCAATTTCAAACTAAATTTTGCTTAATTGAGTACTATTTTTGTCTTCAGTTGAAGTGGAAAAAAACGCCAAAAAATGTTGGCGTTTTCTGATTCTGTTTGCCAAATTTCTGGCCTTTTCTCAAAAAAAAAATTGTACCCACCCGAAACTCTATATTGTGACAAGCAGGGGGGTTGCAGGGGCAGCATGCCCCCCTTACGCGTCGAGCTTTAAAATTTATTGCTTACATTTGAAATCTATTTTATTTTTTTTAATAAAGATTTCACAATATGTTATGTGGCCCCGCATTTACTGGACGCGCAACCCACCCCTTTCGTCTTGTTGAAAATACCTTAAAACATTTTATGACCATTTTTCCAAAACGTTATTCGGAAATTAGCCCAGAATATACAAATTTTCTGGCTTAGTTTCCATTTTGCTTTCAAACTCTTTTTCCGCACCTACCTGGCATAATTTTCAATATTTCTGACTTATTTTCCAAAAAAAAATATGCTCTATTTTCCAATTTTGAACAAAAAAAAAATTCTGGCATATTTTCAAATATGGAAAATTTCCGGGAGAAGGTGTTCTAGTAGTATTACTTTTCTCAAGAGTGGTAGATATGAAAGGAGAAAGAAATTATCTGCTGATGGATCAGCAAACTTAGATGAAAGAATTTTGTTTTGAATTTAGTTCGATGTAATGTTTCCCTTAGTACAAAGAGAATAACTACCTTATTTTAAGTAACCCAAAGTGCCATTTGTAGGTATTACCGTTATTTTCTTATACAAAATTTCCCCTCCCGGCCAAACGGGGTAATGCTACGAAGTGTGGGTTAAGGACGAACTTCAGTTATTTGCTCCGTGACCTTTATGGAACTCCTATATTATTGCTATAGCTAGAGGAAGAGGCACTTTTAACTGGAGTTCATATTGATCGGTGCCCAGATGTTCTCTCGATCGGATGAATATTCGCTTCAGCCCTAGTCAGCTAGCTGTCTAGTTTGGCACAATGTAGATGATTTTAAAGCGGTATTATGGTGTTCCAGTTAAGTGAGTGATGATTCTAGTATAGAAAACCAAAGAACCTTTAAAACCTTTTGAAACCTCTCTAAATATAAAATTATTTCCCATTCCCAGCTCCAAGTTATCTCTCTATCGGTACATATTGCAAGACACCATTCGCCCTTTTGTGCCGGAAACATTTCGCCACAGGGTCATAACAAAACTGCATGGAATTTCTCATCCAGGTATGAGAGCAACCACAGAAGAGAGATTTGTTTGGCCCAAGATGTCACAATCCATCGCTGAATTCATCAAACTGTATATACCGTGTCACAAGTAAAATGTTCAACGCCACAACAGGACTGAATTGGAAAACTATGAAGATCCAGCACAGCGGTTCGAACTCATCGGACCTCTTCCTGCTTCTAGAGGGAATCGTTACTGCTTGACCATGATCGACCGGTTTTCGCGATGTGCTAAAGCGGTACCACTTCCAGATATCAAAGATGAAACTGTGGTTAGATAGTTCATCAACATGTTTATTTCGCGATTTGTTATATCTCGACCCACTTAGTCGAACACCTATAAGGAGTTATCCAGGTACTTAGGTATTAATATCTTAAAACAACGCCTTATCATCCACAGGCTAATTGCATGATTGAGCGATGGCACCGAACACTTAAGGCTTAAGGATTTAAGACACAAGGACAAATCTAAAATTTTTGTTCATCCTGATCTTCACAGCTGCCGTCAGGCATTTGTGCGGAGCGATAAAGTCAAAAGCCCTTTGAGAGTTTCCTACGATGGACCTCAAGGCAGTCTGAATAAAAGTGATAAATTCTTCAAACTAGATGTCCGAGGACAAACGAAAAATATATATTAGTTAACAGACATAAGCCAGCGTTCATCACGAAGAAACATAAGGATACTACCTCATCCAGAAAAGACACCGATGAAAACAACGACAATACCATCTGGTCGTCGAGTAGTTATACCAGAGCGATATAAAAAGCGCCGCGCCGCCGTTTTTAGAGGGGGAGTACTGTGGCAACCTTATAACCTACGCGGACTACACTGGCCTCATACTATTCATGTAAATGGGAACAATTCCTCATCCCTCAAACATCACGAATAAGAGTAAACAAGATTACGACACTTCTTTTTTGTCTTATTTATTGACGTTACCTGAGATCAAAATCTATTAATCCACATCGGACAAACAACAACAATTTCACTATTTTTGATCTCTGGTGACGTCAGGAAAATATGACAAGAAAACAAGTGTCGTAATCTTGTTTTCTTTGATTAATGGGCAAACATCAGCCGCGACTTTAGAAATTGACTTGGAATTACGAGCCGAGAAGATACCCACACGATCGACCAGAACCAGATTTTGACGGACTACGAAGTGCAATTTCCTCTCAAATTTTAATTGTAACTTTAAACTAAGGAACGAAAAAAAAACAATAATTCAAATCTTTTTATTGTAAAATATATTGCGAGTTTCTGTGGAAACTGTTCACCTTTTACTTTACTTTACAACTTTAATTTCTATCTGTTCGACGAAAACAGAAAAAAAATCAAATGTTTATGTTTTCGTCAGTCGTTTGACACTAAACAAAAACGTTTAACTTACGCTAAGTATTAAGAGCAATCCATTAAGGAAAATGATTTCTGTTGTTTGTTTATCCATACTTAACATTTTTTTATGAGTCGAAAACTTTGAGATACATTTTGTGTCGAATCAGACTATTTATACTAGCAATGTAGATACATAGGACCACATCATCACTTTTTAAAAATAACAATTGACTCAATTGTTATTTATTTCTTGGAAATTAAGAAAAACAGCGACCATTTCATAGCTATGCAGTTAAAAACAATATTAATCGATTTTTAACAATATTTCTGTTTACATTTCGCAATCAGCACTTAAAAGCAACAATTTTAGTTTTATTCCGTTTCGGATATTGGCGTTAGACACAGATATCATAGGTGATGGAGATTGGGAAAACATTTCAGAAGCTCATTTAGCCATATGTAATTTTTGTTGTTGTTTTTCTTTCAAAATTAGGTATATGTAGGTACAACGTCTCATCTTTAAGGAAGACATCCAAATATTTAGCTGAGAATCTACACGATCGATGGGGGGGAAAGTCGTCTTTTTTATTTTATTTTATTCTAATTTTCTTCTTTTTTTAAATTTTAGATTTAGCAACATTCCGCATTCAGAGTCAGACACATGTTGCAATTATGTTTATTTGTTTAATCTCGCTAACGTTTGATTTTCTTACCACTCCGGGACTCGCAATCTTGCGTTGCACTGTGCATGTGGAACGATGGATGGTGGCGGCGGATGGGGTTAGACCCATGATGATGATGATCGGGATTCGGGCGGCCGGAGGGCGATGAGTTGCTGGTGAATATTGTTATCCGAAGGCATTTAATGATTATTTTCAATTGGTCATTGGTTTGTTGGTGTTACAGCCATTGATTGTTTTACTTAAGATTTTGTGGATTTGCTGATCGATGGTGTATGGCAGCTGACATCAGCTTATCAAATCAAAATTGCTCGAATGGTAGATGAACATTATTATTATGCTTGATGAAGATCATGCGAATAACAAAAAATGTATATGTTGTCTTATAGGGTGTGCTTTATTTCATTGCTTATTTGTGTATACCTACATGAAATTAATATTTGACTATTCATAATTATTTGAGTTTGAATAATTAACAGCAAGAAAAAGTGATGTCGGGCTCAATAAGGCTTAGGTACAGTGAAACCCGCCTAAGCAAAACGACGAAAAATCAGGAATTTTTTTTTCAGTTCAGCGGGTTTTTCACTTAAGCGGATCTGGGATAACTGAAAAAATATTTCATTAAGGCAGACTTCGTGTCACGTAACACGTTACAATTTTTACTACATATATTGAACTTTAACAGCTGAAAAACAACCTGTGTTAAATGCTTAGCAATTGCTTTTATAAATAAATTTGGTTTATCTAAATAAAAAAACAGGACCTAGTTATTAACAAACAAATAATTTACTTTTAAACAAAACGAATTTGTACCCAACCAACGCTAATTTCAGTTCAGTTTCTTTTATTTACAGAAACATACATTTCGTGTTACAAAAACAACAATGTTTGTAAGTAAATTTAAGTTGCGGGGTTTTCCCTTTTATTTAAAACTTAGCATTTGCATGTATCATGAACGCGGAAGTGGTGGAGGTTGGAGGTGAACGTAAACAAAAATGAAACTATTCAGCACCCGATTTTTTTCGATTTTTAGTTTTTCACTTAACCGAGTTGTTTTCTATAGAAAAATAGAAAACTTAAAGGATTTTTTTTTTCAGTTATGCGGGTTCTTCACTTAAGCGAGTTTTACTTAGACGGGTTTCACTCTATAAGTATCTGTCAAAAGGCTCTCTCTTCACCGCAATATAAAAAAATCATTTTCTGGTAATCTGGCTATCAAGTTTCTTGCAATAAGGTATACTAGTAATTTTAGTTCTCTAGCATTCCGAATTTGACATTTTATAGTTGGAACTTTTGTTAGCAGGAACTATGTCCCCTGGTGGCAATTAAAATGCTCTAAATTTCGAATCAAGATTGCTTACAATCGGTTCACGGCTTACATAGAAGATACAATTTAAGAAAATCGAGCTATGAAAAATGAGAAAGAGGATGTAAAACAACATCGAGAGTAAGGTAAGCATTTTGAAATAAATATCATAAGTTAATCACCGAAACAAGGGAAATGGAAACATTATATAAACTAACCACTAACTGTTAAGGGGATGTTTTGATAGGTTACATGCAGAGACGGAACTCACCGAACTATAATGAAGACAATAAAATGAAGGACACCATAGTTCATCTAGGTCGCATTGCGGTTATTCGAATGTACTCATTCAATCATTCGTTAGTTACATGTAGTATGTACATATATGCACCGAAAGTATACTTTCTTCAACAAATCTGTATAGTTTCTTGGGTGTTCGAACAATATTGACACCATCGGTCAACTTTTTTTTTTTTTTTTTTTTATAACTTTGCGCACTCTCAAGGGATTATGAATACCCTTTATATGTTTTTCTTAACACAGCGCGGGCATCCGGTGGAAGAAGAGAAAGAAGGATAGGAAAGATGTGTTGCGCGATGTTCTGAGCTGGTTGTTGTCTCAGATTTATCTCCAGGGATGGCGGCTGAACTAATGCGGAGAGAACTGCCGTGTCTTATTTACTTATGTCCCTTATAATTCGCATTAATTTATTTAATTCGTTGTCATATTTTATGGGTATGCTAGTTTACTCAATCACATGTTGTTAGTGTTATGCCTAAACAGCATGTAATGAGCAAAGCAGCAACTTATTTTATGACAATTTTTGAAAATTCGTTTTTTATGGAATATAAGCAAACATAGACAACGGCAGGGATCGAACCTGCCATCACGAGGTTGACAGGCGACCACACAACTATCGCGCCACTGCCACCCCCACCTGCAGCTATGAAAATATTTTTGAAGAAAAATTGAAATTTGTTTGTCTTGAAATAACGGAGGAAAAGACTAAATACCAGCTATCAATTAATATCTGCCCACCACTGCGGACAAAGTTTTATAGCAGCAATTTTAAGGCATTTAGAAGATCACCTAACTATATAACTGGAAATGACGATTCACTCCACGAATGACACTTGGTGGAAATACGGCGAAGAATTTCTCTAGAAAATCGATACTGCCAGTCTTGCTTTACGGAACAGAGTGACGAAAAAATACTCTTTTGACTAACATTTGGTTCTATACTCGAATGTGAGAAACTCTATGAGCTCAAAAATGTAGGTCTTAAGCCAAAATGCCAACATACGCCGACTAATGGTTGGACCACTTTGGGCATATGGACAACAAGGCTCCAACTAAAAGAGCCTTCGAATCTAAGCGCCGAATTTGAAGCGTAAACCGACAAGTTGCCATCTCTTGGAGGATGATCACATTTCACATATTTCACGTTGCAAAAAATGCAGCTAAGTGCTTAGGCTTCCTTCGAAGATTCAAGAAATATTTCTCCTTGTAATCTTTAAAGCCATCATTCGTCTAAAGCTAGAGTATAACACGCACATTTAGGCAGGAACTCAAAAACCTCATTTAAATATTTTAGATAAAATTCAAAATAGGGCTCCAAAAATGATAGGCGATAGAACTACATACACCAGAAACATTTACATCTCTCAAAAATCGTCAATTTGTTTCATGTTCTTAATATTTTATCGTTTTTTATAATAAACAATATTCTAGCGAAATAGCTTCTTGCATTCCTCCCCTAAAACTATTCAACCATAAATTCCTTTCAAGTTTACCTTTGAGCAGCCCAACTTCGGACGTACTGTTAAGTACACAGATTCTTTCTTTAGCCGTATGATACGAATGTGGAATGCTTTACCATGCACTGTGTCTTCCGTAAAACCTTCTATAATTTCTTAACGCTTGTACGTGCTTGCTCAAATTAATGTTAGTCGAAACCCCTTTAGTGCGGGCTTAATTATAAAAAAAAATCAAAACCAAGATATTGGCAAAGTCAGAACATTTGGTCAGGATGACATAGGAGCAGCGTGCCCGTAATCAAAAAAAGTAGTGTCTCAGACAGGATCCTTTCAAGACCCGGGAGCCCGTTAAGTATGTAAAATAATCAACCAGTATAATATGAATGGAACGGAAGCTTGCATGTCCACATCCAAGCTCAGCACTTTCAGCCCCATCTGCACAAAAAGGCTAAAACTTGCTATGAAGTGTTAGGAACCATATGCGGAAATCGATCTAACTGTGTATTGTGGCATTGCAGAACCAGTAAAGCATAACTCCTAAATGAACTATTCCACACATGCACATGCTTTCAGCAAGGTATTGGGATATCAGGACATTTTTTCAATCTCATTCTGTAATTGATAGTATACATAGGGCAGGAGTTAATACAGATGGCACTACTTTTAACAAGGTTTGACAACTATTACAGTTTACCGAAAATAGATCGAAAAAACTGACTTCTCCAATGTTTTCTTATCGAAACTTTTACCAAGATCAAAGGCCAAATCGCTATTAATAGCAGGAACTTCGAAATAACTTTGATACCTGACCTACCTTATTACAGAGAATAATTAGCGCAATGGAACGAATCGATTTGGCGAAACAAATAAGTTAAAAACATTTGAGACGACAGTCAATCATCCTTTACAAAACAGTTTTGAAACCATTCTTGGGCAATGTTCAAGCCAAGAGAGTCTTTAAATACGAGTCCCAGAATGAAGGGGGAAGGAACCTCGGGCTTAAATATAAATCCATTACATATGATTAACCGATTATTCGGCATAACTGGAAGGAGTGTTTTATGGAACGAGCATATATTATGGTAAGGCGCTGTGTATCTCAGGAACAGATTCTTCATCCGCCGGGATTCGAATAAAATAGATTATTACATCATAAATCAGATCTTCAAGAAAAGAGACCCACTAAGCTTCGCCAACTGCAGAGCTGTCAGTCCTCTTAACATCGCATACACAAGATTCTTCTCTACTGTATTGTGTAAAAGCCTAGTGCCATTCTTCAACGAGCTGATATATCCATATCAGGTGTGAGAGTCCACCATTGACCAAATGGTTCACATTACGGCAGATCTTGAAAGACACAGGAGCTTCAAATCAATACACACCACTTCTTCATCGATTTTAATGAAGCGAATGACAGCATCTATAGATCCGACCTATATAGAGCAATTGCGAATTTTGGCATCCCTGTCAAAATGTATGCTGTTCTATCAAGGTCAGTAAAAAAATTCACCGTTTCCTTTGATGCCAAAAAAGGAATTAGACTGTCATGCGATTTTTTTTAACATCATACTTGAAAGAAAAGAATTCCCGATCCAACTACAGAGGATCTTTCAAAAGTCCGTTCAACTACTTGCATTCGCCGATGATATTCACAAAATGGGAAGAGCAAAGCGTTATGTCAATGACGCCTTTGTATTGAGACGGAAATGCTGAAGATGGGCTTAGCAGTAAATGAAAGGCAAGACATATGTCGTTTTTATTTGGTAATCCGGAAAGCTTCCGGACTCTTCTGAAAGTGTTCGCTTGGGAAAAAATGACATTTCTAATTCTGAAAAGAAGAGAATTTTGCTTCTGGATGTGAAATCAAAATCGGAACCAGAAGCGCTCATACAATCATATATACTTGAACGTTCAATGGATTATGATGAGTGCCCTTTATATGTTTTTTAAAACCGCGCGGGCGTGAGAAAGAAGAGTAATGAGGATAGGAAAGATGTGTGGCGCGATGTTCTGACACCAGAGCCGGTTGTTGTCTCAGATTTATCTCCAGGGATGGGTTGTACCTTCGACCCCGGCCTAGCCAGAAGAATTAGAATGCAACGAAGATGGCTGGGTCATGTAGAATGGATGAATATCAATGCTCCGGCCCGGAAAATCTTTAAATCCAACCCGAAGGGCCGACGACGCAGTATAGAGAAAGACTGAAGATCACGTGGCGCGGCCAATTGAAAGGGAACCTCAACCAAATTCTCGTGCTTAACTGGAGGCATCTATCTAAGTACTTAGCTGATAGATGCTTTTTGGTTGAAGCACAAGGCCACATCAGACTATAGCATCATCATAAGTAAGTACGTGAACACCTCACAATTTATTGATATCTTTCAAGATTGCAAACGTTTAAAACAATTGAAGTGAACTCCTTTTCAGAATATTCATAAATAGGAAGAAAAGTTACTTATTTTTTTTTAATTGCAACTCCAGCAATTCTGATCCCGCTGTACAAATGGTATACCATGGTTGTCTTATCAAATTGTTCCTATGGATCATCTGAGAATTTACCCTATGAACAGTATTTGCCTAAGGTATTTGTATATTGTATATTGTATATTATTTAAAATATTTAGGACGTTCAAGGATCTACTTTTGTTATTTTAAAACTTCTTTGTTTATGTCATAAATTACTGACAGTTTGATTACTAACCAAATTATGGAATTTCACATTACTTCTGGATTTCTCTATGACATATCGCTTACACACAAAAGTTAACAAACTGAATTTTCAAGTATTCATCTTTATTTAAAAAACACAAAAAAAATACTCCCAGGAGTATTTAATGCTGTTTGAATTTTTGTTTGATTTCGGAAAATGCTTCAATCTGGTGAAAGGTCAAAAATGTCTTCGACTCAAGTGGTAGTCAAAGTGGTAGTTCAAAGACTTCAAACAAGAGTTTCTATCTACTCCTTCTTTGAATTTGTGGAGAGAGAAATGAATGTATACCTTATATTATGGGAGTGTTAATAATTGATAAAGGGTGAAGAGGGATACATCTGATCTGCTTTCTATTATATAGTCTCACTCTCGATATGGGAATGAAAGCATCCCAAGACATTTGAAGAAGAAAGTCAAGTTGATCGACACTGAGAACTACTGCCGGTTGAAAGGGTTAATCACTAATGGTGGCATTGTTGTCTATCATTAAAGCTATAAGTTGTTTAATTCGTACTTAAGACCTGATGATTATCAGGAATATTCTCAGGGTGTTATATTTAAGAAGGATGCTATACCATATATGATTTTTTTTTCTTACTTTGGTGCAAGAGCTATCAGTTTTTAAGATAGAAATTAAATCAGGGATACTTTTTGATTTTTGAAAGCGTTTTCAGTAGTAATGTTTGAGTGTCGACAAAGTTGTGACGGTTCAAATACCTTTCCAAGTATGTCAAAGTATGTACTATGAACTAATTTTGTAGAGAATTCACTATCAATTAATGACAATACCAAGTATTCACCAGACACCCAAATTCGGACAAAATCACATTTAATTAAATATTATATGTTTTTCTATTATAGAAATGATGGACAAATGCCAAATAAAGTTCCTCTAAGATCTAATCTTAAAACATGCTTAAAACTATTAACCGCACTTGTTTACACGCATTTTTCCCTCAAGTTTATTTTCTCAAATTAAATTTTGCAAATAACTTAATAAAATAACATTTTTATAACAACTTGTGCTATATACATAAATATGAATATTTACAGTATACCAGAAGATGAACAGCTATTAAATGATTCAACACTACATTCATCCCACGAACGTCAAGAACGCCGGCCGATTAAATTGATTGATCGTAAAAAGCTTGATTATGGTTGTCGGTATGTGATTTTTAGAAAATCTCAAACTTTAATTATAAATATAAAAAAGTTGTTGTTTTATTATTTACCAACATTTTGAATCAGGCCATAGAGTACAAAAAAAAATAAAGCTAAATGGAACAGTTGGGTCGGAGGCTCTAGCTTTAGTGGTTCAGCGGAAAAGAAAAAGTAATTTATTTCTTGAGTAATTCTAATTTAAAAATTTTTTTTTGTTACAAAAGTATTCCCGGCAAAAGGAGAAGTGTCGCAAAAGTACAAGAAAATTTAAAGGCATAGGTATTGCCAGATATCACGGTTGAATCTGTTAGATATATTTTGAAGCGTCCAAGTGGATTTACATCTTTTTGGAAATGAATTCATATCATAATTTTATCAATGACTTACTTAGTTTTTCCACTTATGTTTACAATTAATCTTTAAGCAAATATATTTTGGCGCAGCAGCTCATGTATGGGATGTTTCATTTTTTAGTAAATAAAACCAGCTTTTTTTGAGGTCGGATAACATTAAGTCCACAGTCTTTAGTTCAACTTCTGATATTGTAGGAACTTGTGTGGGAACATGATTAAGTCATATTTACGATGTGTTCATCGTACACCAAGATTTTAACACCGCTGAAATTTAACTTAAGTAAAGTTTGGTTAAGAACCAGAAGCCAATTAAGAGAACACAAGCGATCGCTCTTGTGGAGTTCGTCGAAACGCCCATTTCAGTCCTAATTAGTACCGTTTGAAGGATTCTATCCATACAGCATTACCGAACTAGATAGTTTAAATTTCTATACGCTTAAAAGGATCCTGCTTCTTTAGAATTTAAATGGAACGACTGAAGCGCACGAAGTTGTCTATGAAGTTTAAATCAAATTTTAAGAATTAGTATATAGGTTGTAACGAAGCGTCACTTACTTTCTTTTCTGGTAAAAGAAAGAAGAATTGTATTATAATTATAGTCATCACGTACGATATCCGCCACTTGGATTCCAATATACAGATGAAACTACGTTTTAACTCAATATAATTCGCCGTCATAATACGCATCTGACGCCACCGAGAAAATGGGAAAGAATCAAAGGGAATCGAACCCCTTCTGACTCCAGTACCAACAAAGTCAGAAATTTAAAGCATGAGCTTTAGTGGTTCCCGAGATATAAGACTGGAAAAATCCCAAAAACCGTAACTGACTGACTCACTCACTCACTCACTCACTGACAGATCATCAAAATTATGGAGCACTTCCCGACATCGTATAATCTTGTAATTTCGCACAACGGTAGGCCTGGTGGTGTATAAAAAGGAAAAAATCGAAAATTTAAGATTTTCCATTCAGGGGCGTGGTACTCGCCCATTTTCATAGAATGGATATCAACTATGTAGAGAACTACTGATTGTCGCAGAATGATGAAAATAGTTGATATTAAACATTAATAAACTTAGAACTTGGCGTACTTTTAAATCTCACTACCTTTCACGGCTGACTTGTTACGCAAAGGTTCTTGTATATAGAAGAGCTTGGCTACTTTTTTAACAATTATGTTTTTAGTGTGATTAATTTATTTAGATGTTCCTTTGTTTATTTATTTTGACTATATAACTACAGATACATTATTGATCACATTTATTCGGATATATAAGAATAATATTAAAGATTTTAACTAGTGACGAATTAAATTGTAGACGAGTAAATTTGTTTTAAATTTCAAGGAAGTAAGATTTAAAATCTACGAAAGAATTATGATTATTGAATTGTTTACATAAGAAAGGGAAAGTTTCATTGCTTAAGTAGTTTAAGATTGTTTCATTTGTTCCCAAGATTTTATAGTTTCGATTGGGCACATTTAATTTTATTAAGGAATTTATATCTCCGTTCAAAAGTTTAAATATGAATGTAGCATTAAGTAATGACCTCATGTTCTCGAGCGTATTAAGACCAATCAACAAAAGCCGAGAACGGTATGGTGGAAGGTGGAGATGATTATCCCAGTTGAGATGACGAAGAGCGAATAATAGTAACTGTTCTTGAATGGATTCAATGCGGGCAATGTGATAGGAGTAATATGGGCACCAAACTTGGCAACCATATTTCAAGATCTAACGAACCAGTCCAACAATTAGGCTTTTAGTCACATAAGGGTCGTTGATTTCTTTTGACTATTCCTGGGCGAACAGAAGCTTTAGCAGAAAAAGAATCGATGTGTATTCGGAAGTCTACTTTCGAATCAAATATTACTCCTACGTCAAAAAAAATTTACTCTTTCAAGTTTTGCGTTATTTTCATTTATAAAAACATCCTTTATTCTAGTAAAGGTCATTAGTTTGCATTTCTTAGAGTTCAGTGTGAGATCATTGTTATTACACCATTCTTGCAAATAATTAATATCAGATTGCGGTAGAATGTAACCAGCATTATTTTTATAAGAAAATTAAATTTTCGCATCGTCAGCATAGAGATGCATATCACAGTAAATTACCACTGAGGGTAAATCATTTATAAAACTCACGAATAACAGTGGCCCTAGGTGGCTTCCTTAAGGCACCCCAGTCTTGACATCTATTGCATTGGATAGGTGAGACTTCAATTTAACATATTGAGTGCGAGTTGATAAACAACTTGCAATCCATTGAACAAGTTTTGGGGACTAACCAAAAAGCAGAAGTTTTCTTATAAGCGGCTGATGATTAAGTTGGTCAACAGCTTTGGAGAAATCACTGTATACCGCATCCCTTTGATGACCGTTCATGAATCCCTTTTTTATAGAGGACGTAATTTCTAAAAGATTTGTAACGGTAGATTTGCCCTTAATGAATCCATGTTGCCCGTCCGATAGATGTGATTTTTCTCCATGAATCAACTCAGCAACTATTATGGATTCCATTATCTTAGGAATAACGCTGATTTGGAATGGAAGTGGAATTATAAATGAAGACATCCACGCTTGCAGGAAAACAGAAGATGATAAAAACAGGTTAAACAAATAACATAAAGCACAAGCACTGACCAAGGAATGACAGCAGTTTATTAATATACAGAACGGGACATTATCAGGTCCAGTAGAAAGTGAGTAATTAAGCTTCCTTATTGCACTTGTTACATCGTTTTCTTGAATAAATGACAAGTTATTTGTAATGCTCACATCAGAAGTATTTTGATGCTGCCTAGTCAACCCATATTATTACATTTGTAGATGCCTTTAAACATTTCTGTAAACATATCACAGATCTCTACACTATCATTTGAAGATCTTTGATCCAGATTCATGTAAGATACAAATTCAGCTACTTTTATATTATTTCTTATTTTAAACAAATTTCCAAAAAGATGATGGATTCAAGAGTACCTTATCTTTCATAGATCTGATGTAGTTACTGTATGCTGCCCTTGATTTGCTTGGAACTCTCTTCTTAATCTGCTGAACTCTTGAGCAATGGAAACTGTAAACTTGAATTTATGCTTGTTGTGGAGTTTTGTTTTTTTGTTTTTAAGTGTTTTTAGGAAGGGTGTGAGCCAAGGAACACCACTATCAACAATTTTGATGCGACGAATAGGTATTGTTTTCATAAAGCTGTTATATGATATGTCATAAAAAGTATCAGTTGCTTTACTACCATCCACATTACGAAAGACTCTATCCCAGTGAAATTGAGAAATTTCCATATTGAGTTTTTCAGAATCAGTATTCTTAAAGTCAAATTCATACCCTTGATCATATTGACTTGCACAGACAGTAGAGGTCGGCATTTCTATTAAACCTTCAAAACAGGGGTAAAAGTCATTACATCATCCATAAATATGAGGTCCAGAAAATTATTTATATTATTTCATTTTTAAACGAGTTAACTTGGTTTAAGGCTTAAGGGCACATTGAGTCTACAAAATAAATACTCATTTCTGAGGTCAACGATGTAGCAGACAAGAATTTGTCATTTTCTTGAAGAACTTTCCATTCGATTTCAGCTAAATTAAAATCACCAACAAGTTGTAACCCATCGTTGTGATTCATCAGGAAAACGACGTGTTTAATGTTTATAATACATTGATCGTAAAGTTTACAATGAATTTTTGGTGTAATGTAGACATAAAAAATAAAAAGTTAGAAACTTTTAAGGAGAGTAGTAACACATATCATTATTACGCTTTACATCAATTATGAAGGAAGAGTAGTTCCGATCTGCATTCAGCTTCATTTTGAGAATGGTAAGACAAGATTAGGCTAAATTTGGAGATTTTTGCAATATATAAGACCGTAATATTGATTCACTTGTTGTTTGTGGAAAATTTGAAACAAAAATAGGCAAAGGTCTTTTCACAACAACGAGATCAAATTCCCTTCCGATTTCTTCTCCCACCACTACGGAATCTGAGGACAACAACCCAATACCATCAGATAAGCATCCTGTCGGGTCAGAAATCCTCTCATCAGCAATGGAAGCCATTGAGGAAACCGATGAACCGCCAGTAGACTCATCGTTCGATTGAAATGTTGGTTACTTCTGGGGTTTCTTTGCTACGGGTACCAATTTAGCTCAGGTTTCTGACCATTCTTCTGACGAAGAAGTCTGGGCTCTAATACTTCAGGTTCCAGATGTTCATTTTGTTGCTAACAAATTTTTTCCGTCCGATAAAACATCAAAATCAAATATCTTTTGAATGTCCGAAAAAATTGTGGAGACATTGTTGAATAATTTTTGGAGTTGAAGGACTTTCCAATGTAATTTATCCATTGAGATTTTCTCATACTTAGTGCGAAAATAACGTAAGCCAGCTATAGAGAAACTGTTACATGGCTAGAAGATTGTTTTACAGACTAGACAGCTTAAGGAATCTTTATTTAAAATATCAAGGGCGATTCAAGTGAGCTACACAAAATAAAACGAAAAAGAAACAAAAACAGTTGGCAACCATTCAAATGAGTATTCCACAATTCAAATTAAATGGATTTTTCACAATAATTACTATAACTTAGGAAATAAGCTAAGCACAGAAATTGTTCACCACCTATTAAAAAACTGCTGATATTGTCTTTCAGGTTTTTACTATTATTTGCTTTTAAAGATTAGAAATTAAAAATAAAGCAAATCAAAAAGAAAAATTATTTGATATAACAGTTATTATTGACTTTTTAGAGTATTTGCCTTGAAGCAAATAAGATTTCTCATAAATTGCAAATTGCAAAAACTAAGCACTGTATGACAACAATTTTCAATTAAAATGAGAAATAGCACAACTATAAATAGATTCTGAGTGTTTATAATATTTAAGACCGGTTTAAAACAACATAGAAGAAACGTGAATTATTCAGGAGTAAACTATAACACTTGTTGATAGGAACAGGGTTACCATCACTGAGGTTTCGATTTTCGTTCATCTATATATATAAAATAAAGTCGCGTTAGTTACACTTTTAATAACTCAAGAACGCCTGAACCGATTTGGCTGAAGATTGATAGGGACGGAGACGGACATAGGATACTTTTTATCCCGTACGACCGCGTTCCCATGTGACGTTACATAAAACGTCAAAAAGAATACAAGTCACTATAAAACGTGGTATAACAAAAACGCATCTGACATGGAATAACAAAACGCAAATGACAGCTTAACGTAATTTTGTCTATGGTTAAGTATGGTTGAAAATTTTATAATAATATTTTTTTTTCAGAAATCAATAATCAGTAATAAAAAGTGGATGCTTCTATTTGCGATTGATGCTGGTAAATGTGCGTGGGCCAACGTCATTTGAGACACTACGGACCATTAATGGTATAATATTTCCAACATATCGTACTGCATGTGAATAACTCAATTTACTAGAAAACGGTACACATTGGGATTCGACAATCGATGAAGCCATTGGCGCAAAATTTTAAACGATTTAGTAAAATGTTAAAGCTACTTTTAGCAAATTTACTAAGCTAAAAAGATGATTGAGCTAATTTTAACATTTTACTAAATTTAAAATCACGGAATGGCTACTTTAACTTATAACAATTTGCTAAATCCATTATGGAATGTGATAGTATATCACCCTTGCTCGCGGGGTGCCCAGGTTCGAGTCCTGCTGGTGCACAATTTTTTTTTTGTAAATTAAAAAAGTTAAAATGATGAAAATAGAAATAACTAATACCTTTTAAGAGCACATGTTGGGTTTTCATCAACATATAATTAATTTACAACAATAATTGTGTTCATCTAAATTCAAACCCTACAAATGCTCAGCTTTATGCTTAATTAGCAATTTACTAGTTTAGAAAAGGTTTAAAAATCTTGAAATAGTTATTCAATCAATAAGCACTTAGGAAATTGCTAACTAGTAAAATGTTAAGCCCTTAACAAAGGGTTGTTTAAAATTTAGCGCCATTATCTCTGCACCTTCAAGTCAAATACGCATATAACCTGGGGCACAAATATAAGGATAATATTATGTCAGAAGATATTTTACATCAAATTCGTGTCAATTCCAAAAATCACGATCTTGAAATGAATGAAGAGATACATAATCAGGCTTTACTCTTGAAAGAAGACATGCGTTACCTCATGTGCGGTACCTTATTAGTCAGGTTAAGAATGCCAGAGCCAAATCGTGAAATGAATGACGCATTTAATCGAGAATTGTAAGGGGAACGTGAATATGATCACCAGGAATAAGATTTAGTAGTTCAAATTAGTGGGTGGCGGCCGTGGCGCGATAGATGTGTGCTCGCCTGTAAGCCTCGTGGTCGCAGGTTCGATTCCTGCCGTTGTCTATGTCGTCTTATTTTTCATTAAAAACTAATTCTAAAAATTGTCATAAAATGAATTGCAGGTTTGCTCATCCATGCTGTTTAGGCATAACACTAACAGCATGTGATTGAGTAAACTAGTATACCCATACAATATGACAACGTAATAAATATAATAATGCGAATTAAGAGACATAGATAAATAGAACACGGTAAAATCTCCGCATTAGTACAGCCACCATCCCTGGAGATAAATTTGGGACAACAGCCAGCCCTAGTCTCAGTATATCGCGCCACACATCTTTCCTATAATTCTATCTCTAATGTCTCACGCCCGCGATGTGTTAAAAAGCATATAAAAGGTAACATCATAATCCCTTGGTCGCGTGTAAATTATTTGTATTAAAAAAAAAATGGATGTACCCCTGTTGACCCCAAAAAAATGAAGTTTGTGATACATTAATGAAGGCTATTGATGATGGAAATTGAGGTTTATATTTTCTGGGTGCCACTGGTGTGACTGATAAGACATTCTTCATGTCAGTAGTTTTAGCCACAGTTCGTGCGAGATGCAGCATTGAGGTTGCAGTTGCTTATTCTAGAATGGCAGCCACATTGTTAGAAGGATGCCGTACGGCTCATTCAGAATTAAAATTGCCGTTAAATCTTCAAACTATTGAAGAACCAACATGTAATATTGCTAAAAACTCAGCATTGGCCAAAGTTTTATTAGCATCGAAAATCATCATCTGGGACGAATGCACAATGGCGCATAAACGTGCATTAGAAGCTTTTAACCGAACATTGAAAGATCTGCCCAATGACTCGAGATATTTTGAAGGAGCAATGATTATACTATCTGGCCATTTCCGCCAAACACTGTCAATAATTCCAAGATCAACGGCTGACGCCGAAATAAACGCTTACCTCAATTCTGCCAACAAACATGAGTGTTGCATTGCTTAATGATACATCTGGTAAAGATTTCTCTGAGCAATTGCTGACTATCAGTAATGGTCGAGTATCTGTCGACGAATCGAGCGGATTGATTTCATTTCCTCATAAATTCTGTAACTTTGTCTCATCGAAAGTAGAACTTATCAACAAAGTATTCCCAAGCATCATTACTAACTACAAAAATAAAGAATGGTTGAGTGGGCGAGCAATTTTAGCGGCTTAGAAGAAAGATATAAATGACCTAATCTGCATAATTCAGAATGATATCATTGGAACAATGCATTACATCATTTACGCCTAAACGTTGGATCCGTAATAATTATGCTTCTAAACAAAACCCAGCCAAAACTGTGCAATGGTACGCGTTCAGTGTTAAGTAAATTGATGAACAATGTGATTAACGCGACGATACTCAAACGAAAATTCGAAGGCGATTAAGTTCTCATTAAGAGGATCCTGATGATCCCAACACAAATACACGAACAATAAATAATCATTAAAAAACTTGCTTGTTTTATTTGTATTTCCTAATAAAAAATGTAACTTAATAAAATCCAAAATCTGCTTATTTATTGAATCTAAGGCGGAACAGCGTTCGCCGGCTCAGCTAGTCATATTATAATTCACACTTGGTTCCTACCGAAAACATAATATGATGACCTGCAATGATGAACGAAAGGATGGCCCCCTCGACAACACTTAAAGTCATTGGTGATATTGTCTCAGATTTTGATTATCAGTCTGAATCTGACCATAGGCGAAGTAAGTCTTTCTGGTCATCGCAGTAGCTTTATTGCTCGAGAATTCTCCCACTAATGGTAAGGGATTTCCTTGCAAGCTAGGTAATTGATACCAGGGGCTTTGTTACCTGCTGATCTACCAGAACTTCGGCCTGTTGTATCGAGTGCCACCAGGGGCCTAATAGTTGTTGAGTGCTGGTTCGTTCTAGTCTGAACTTTAGTCCCATACCTGAGACAAGCCAGGGCTTGAACGACGTCAGAAACTAGGAATCCAGAGAGTAGTGCCAGATCCAGAAGTAACGCTAAGGACTACTTAAAACCAGAACATAATTACACCGCCGCTATATAACCAGAATACCCCAGACCGAATACCTGCCATAACCAGATCTTATTTGAATTATTAAGTTGTTCTTAATAAAGATTTTGTTATAAGGTTTTAAAGACCTGCGCTTAGAGCAAAACTTCGGCTGGAGACCAAAAAGCACACCGCAAGGTATAAGGTTTTGGAATCTAACTTCCAGTAAAAGAAAATGACATCGATAAGCATAGACGTGCACCCATACAGCAAACGGTTCACACTATCTTTTTATCTTTTGTCTAAGAAAAATAAAATGCACGACTGGATCGCACGTACTTGCTCCTATGTTCGATCACATTATATTCAAAAAATTCTTAATAAATTGGCTAAATACATTTTTAAAGTTTTTCAATTAATTTAATTTCTTAAAATTTTCTAAAAAAAATTGGTATGAACATTTTAAGGATTTAATAATATAAATTGAAAAACAAAATTTCAGAAAAAATTGTCCACACTTTTTCGAAATATTGAATTTTCAAAAAAAAAATATTTTTGGAAAATCATGAAATTCAATATTATTTAGAATTTTTTTTACGAATACATAACTTGCCTTATCGTACCTATAATCGCAAGTAAAAATTTCGAAGATATGACATTAGTCGTCTTCTGTCTTAGACCTCCAATCAGTGATGGATGTACCATGGTACATAGAGCTAAAGTGCTGAGTTGTTGTATCACCAATTGTGTCTGCATAAATATAAATGTCAATCAACAAATCCAACGAAAAAAATTAAACAAAATTTACCAAAATTTTCTGTAGTGAAGGAGTTTCTCAATGAGCACAATGATCATATTAAAGTCAGTAACAGAAAGGTGTTTCGCCAAGTTGACATAATTCATTGTTTTTGATTTGAAACAATGGAATAAAGTGGTTTTGCTTTCGTCACATAAGACACTTCTGGAACTGGATAACCACTCACACCTGACAACACAAAAGACAGTCGGAAAAATGACCTTTGCATTATTGGATAAAATTCAGCTAGGTCTGCAAAATTTTCAGATGTCATCTTTGTCCAAAGAATAAGGCGAAAAATGGCAACGCCGCATAAATAGCGTATGCGTGAAACTGCCAATGACTTCGAACCAGTGTTGCCGATGTGGCATAGCGCTTGCGCTTTTTCACAAGGAAATTTCCTAATGGCATGACAATTAGTAAGCAGAAATACATAACTCCCGAAATGTACACCAATACAATTCATACTTTGATAAGACTCTAGCAATAATTCCTACCGCTGCTTTTTTTTTTTTAAACTTACAGAAAAGTAATTATATCAGTATTTTGAAAAACTGCCCATCAATTGGACAATAAACGTACAAAATCAAATTGCGGTAATGGCGCACTACACGTGATAAATATTTCAATGGACTCTGCAGTTCTCTTTACTCTGGTAAATCAGTCATCAGCGCCGCTAATGTTTACAAAACCGTTATAGCTAATTATTCTTTGTGGGTGCCTAGTGGCAGTGTTTAATAACCAACCGAAGAATCACTCGACGACGAAGGATCTTCCAACTATCCATTCCAGGCATCTTGTTTTATGCATAAAGTATTTTGAAATTCTTGAACTAGCTTCGGGTTACAAACCCAAGCTCCTTGTTTATTTACAAAAGAGCGGAGACGCATATAAGCAGCTCTTCATCTGCAGGATGCTGTCACCCCATAGAATGGACGTTCCTACTATACCACTGCTGCCGCCACCAACTGAAATCTCAGCGTGCACTTGTTTTACGATCCATTTTCCATAAAACAAAAAGTATCTGGATCTGGTACTGGATATGCTACCTACCTATCTACCTCCGTACTCGACAAGGAAAATATAGCTCAACTGCACTGAATTTGAATTGGGTCTACGATGTTGGTGTTATTTTAACACAACCAAGCGCAGTTGTTCATATAGATAGTGATGGATTTGTTTATAGAAAATCGATGTTTAAACAACCATGTGCATCTGAAGATGCATTCTTCTGGGCCATTAAACGCTACTAATCGTTCCGAAGTGAAGTTTTAATTGAGTTGGATTGTTGTTTGATTGATTGTGATTAACTTGGCGGAAGTGAAGTGGGTGTGGATGGATATTTTCGGCAGCCGGCGCGCCGCACAAAGTAATCAAATATTTAAAATAGAGCCCAATGATATATATTATTGCCGTCGATTGCCGTTTGCAAAACTGCAGTCGTAAAGTAGGTATTTGAAAACTGTGTAATTTTTTTCTATTTCAAATTTTGTTTGAATTACAGAACTAAAATTTATTGACTGAGTATACATACCTACATCTTGCAAATGTTTTGAGGAAAGGAATAAAAATAAAAAGCATGCAATTATTCAATCCAAAAATTATATTCTTTATATAAGGCCGCGAGTCCATTAGATATATTTATTTCGGCCATTATTGTAGACACTACTACTGAAATTTATATCTCTTTGCTATGTGGACAAAAATAAATGGTGAAATTTCATTCTTCTCCAAGGAGCGCTAAGCGCCTTAGGTACTTTAAAAAGGTATAATCTGTCATTTCTTAATGAATTAAAGAAATTTAACATGAAAATAAGAAAACTTTGAACAAGATTAAATGCCTTGTGGAAAATTTTTTGGACGATGAAAGGGGATGTCATGAAACGTCAATTTTATTCTCGGTTTATTTCTTCTGAGAAGACAAGAAATAAATACAGATTCTTATGTCTGAAAATAAAAAAAAATCCAGATATAAGGGGCCTCCACAAGAAGTATTGACTACATGACACATTTCTTGCAATCATCTATTTCAACTGGAGATCCATGGTAAAGTCAGTAACACTCAGTAGCAGATGGAAGGCGGCCGCTTTTTAGCTTAAGGCATAGAGTTGTGGAGAATTTAAAATTTAACAAAAGAGTTCTGTTGAGAAAAAGTGAAAAACAGGTGTTCTCGAAAAAATTATATTGAAATTTCGAAAATTCAAGTTTTGAAAACAAACAAGTGTGATAATTGAAATGAATATTGAACAACTCGAGGAAGATTTGGTGCTTTGCCCAGTTGCGTAACTTGTGGCAATATCTGCAACATTGAAGCCAAAAACTCATGGGTGTTGATTCACCAGCAAAGCGAGTTTTCTTTTTCTGGTGTCTTCTTTTGGTCTGAGGTGAATTTGTTGGCTCCTTATGTTTTTAATAATAATAATTTTCTAATCTAATTTTGTGTGGGAGCCAAGATAATAACTTAAGGCTCAAACATTCTTGAACCGCCAACATCTCAATATTTACTGTAGAGTCCTATACCGGCAGCTAAATTTTATGAGAAGGTTTTCTTTATTCATACTATAAAATGTTGTAGCTGAATCAAAATATTACCGCTATTAAGAACCTACGGGCTATTCTCGGCGGCCATGCCAGAAGAACCAATCTGTACCTGATTTGGAGCAAAGACTGAAACCAAGTGTTGGACGAAAGGCAAATAGGTATGTTTTTCGATTTAATTTATGTGCGCATAAGTTAATTTTGGTGTTTCACCTACACCCAAAAACGTACCCTACCAACCGAATCGCGGAGTATATTGCGTACATAAACAATATTATAAAGTGAACCTCATCCGCCGATCCGGGGTTTACCGGCCAACAAACAATGCCAACAAAAGTCAACCACACATCATAAAAATAAGTTTTTTTTCCCGTGGGTAGGTGTAAAACCTTCAAAAGGCTCTATGAGGACCGAAAAACGCGTGCTCATAGGAGTGTGAGATTCTTACTGCACTAAAAACACCTCCTCCTCCCGATTGCAACTAAGTTGAAACTTATCTAGCAATTTATTCCAGTGAAAGTTCCTGCTTATACCGCGATTTTAAAGCGGATTCTCGTTTAGTGCACCAGATCGGAAGGCTTTATCCTTCGCAGGCGGCGTACTAAATTCGTCTCCTCGATAATTTCGATTATAGTACTATTGCAGTGTTGTAATAGCCGTTTTTTGTGATTTCGGGCAAATTTTTTTATTTCATCGCGAACCGTGGGAATCCCGAGATCTCTGTGGAGATCTTCGTTTCTAATGTACCAAGGTGCGCTTACAAACGATCTTAGGAGTTTATTTTCAAATGTTTGTAAGGTATTTAAATTAGAATCTCGCGTGCAACCCCAGAGTTGTATACCGTAAGTCCAGACAGGATTAAGCACCTGCCTGTACAAAATTAGCTTGTTTTCGATACTGAGCTTAGAGTGTTTCCCGAGCAACCAGTACATATCTCTGAGTTTATTGTTTAACTCTTCGCAATTCTTTTTAACATGCGGTTTCCATTTTAATTTCGCGTCTAGACTCATTCCGAGATATTTTGCTTCGTTAGCAAACGGAACTTGAACCGTATTAACAAATACCGGTAATCTATTAATTTTCTTATACGTAAAATCTACATGGATTGATTTTACTTCGTTGAGCGATATCCGCCATGTTTTTGTTGAATCATTGACATTATTGAGAGCTTTTTGTAATTTTGTCGTAGAATCATTTATCGTTTGGCCCACTGCTAGTATTGCAGTGTCGTCAGCAAACGTGGCTACGATAGTGTCTTCTATTTGAGGTATATCACGTGTAAATAATAGGTACAATATTGGACATAAAACACTTCCCTGTGGTACCCCAGCCACTATTTCTTTGAGATCCGAGTAATCGTTTCCATGTCTTACTCTAAAAAGTCTATTTTCTAGATATGCTTTTTGAAGCGTATAAAGTACTTCAGGCAGAATTTGCCTTAATTTAAAATTTAGGCCTTCGTGCCACACCTTATCAAAAGCTTGCGACACATCTAGGAAGACCGCCGAACAAATTTTCTTTTCTTCAAGAGTTTTCTCAATGACGTCAGTGATCCTATGCACTTGGTCAATTGTCGAATGCTTGCTTCTAAATCCGAACTGATGTTCAGGTATTAGTCGCTTTTCTTCTATTATTGGCTGCAGGCGCAGAAGTATTATTCTTCAAAGACCTTAGATATTACGGGCAGAAGCGAAATAGGTCTATAAGATTTCTTATCATGTGCTCGGAACGGACTTTAGCCTTAGAGAGGCATTTATTATATTAAGAAGATTAATTAACCCTTTGCGGGGAAGCATTTTGAGAACTTCGGCCGTAATTAGGTCATATCCCGGAGCTTTCTTATACGTAAGCTTTCTTATTTCTCTACTTAATTCGGCATGGGTAGCATTTCTTGTGATGTAATTTTCGCTTGAGTTAGAACGTATATTTAAATTTTCGTTGAGTCCTTGTGCATCAAAAGGTTTAAATGTGTTCTCCAGGTAATCTGCGAAAACATTTGCTTTCTCTTTGTCGCTTTTTGCCCATTCGTTTTGATCATTCTTAATCGGAGGCGCTGGAAGCTTTGGTTTCTTCGTTACTTTAACAGCTTTCCAGAGTGAGTAGTAAGATTCTTTTCCTGCTGTCAAGCTTTCAAGATAATTTCCAACTTCAGAATTTTTGGAATTCTGCTATCGTCTTTTTTAGTAAATTACACAATCGATTTAAATTTACCTTGTGTTGAGGAGCTCGAGTTTGCTGCCATTTCTTACGTGCTTTTCGTTTCCCTTTTACTTAATCTTTTATTTCCTGCGGATATTTTAGGTTTTTAAAGCGCAGTATTTCTCTTTGGTACGGGGTGTTTTTCCATGCGGCTTGTTGTACGATATTGACGAAGTTATCTGCTGCGTCTTCAAGTTCGAGAGGCGTTTGTAGTGAAACCCTTAATTCAACGTTATCCTCTATATCTTTCTTAAAACCTTCCCAGTTGGTTTTTCCATTGGTTAACGTGGGTAGTTTTTCATTCTTAACAAGATTTTCGCTCATAGTGAGAATAACAGCAGAATGATCTGAGAAAAGATCAAAGCTTTCTGTTATGCTAATTTTATTTGAGGGTATTCCTTTGACCACAGTCGAATTGCCAGTCGAATGAAAATCGCAATTATTTTCCATTACCGCTTCGTAGAGCATTCGAAACTTTCGAGAAATAACTCTAGATCCCCAAAAGCTGTGCTTGGCATTAAAGTCACCACCAAGAATAAAATTTTGTTTAAGTAACTTTAGCACGTTCATAAATTCATTCTTTTCAATTTTACATCATGGAGGACAGTATATGGAAGATACATTCAGTACAACATTCAGAGTTCTAACCTGTACACCGATTAATTGCATTGAATCAGCCTCTATTTTTTCGCCTATCGTGTGTTCGATGCATTCTTTAATAAATATAAACGGTGATTTTTTAAGAGCTTGGTTTTTGAAAATTCAAAAAACACAGAAACTTGTAAAAAGTGAATGAAATTTTTATTTGGATCGATAAATCAATTTCTGCCATTTACTTTTTAAAAATAATTTCACTTAAATGTTGCCCGCGGCTACGCTTCAGGTGGTCCATTCTGAAGGTCCAATTTTGGCAAACTTTTTCACACATTTCGGCCGGAATCTCACCAATGACGCGTTCAATTTTGGCTTCCAAGGCAGCAATCATGTTTGGCTTGTCCCCATAGACAAAAGACTTAACATAGCCCCACAAAAAATAGTCTAACGGGGTCAAATCACATGATCTTGGTGGCCAATTGACTGCGCTAAAACGTGAGATCAACTGCTCACCAAATTCGCCTCTCAATTGATGCATGGTTTCGTGTGCAGTGTGGCATGTGGCACCGTCCTGTTGGAACCACATGTCGACCGAGTTCAATTCTTGCATTTTCGGCAAAAAAAAATCTGTTATCATCGAACGGTACCTTTCTCCATTGACCGTAACCCTGCGGCCTTCATCGTCCTTGAAGAAGTATGGCCCAATGATGCCGCCTGCCCATTAACCGCACCAAACAGTGCATTTTTCGGGATGCATTGGTAGCTGCTGAATTGCCTCTGGCTGCTCTTCACTCCAAATACGGCAATTATGCTTATTCACGTATCCATTTAGCCAAAAATGAGCGGAAAAAAAACGGACGTAGCTTGCGAAACACATTTTTCACAGAGCACGAATTTTGATAATAAATTTCAATAATTTGCAAACCGTAAGTCTATTCATGATAAAATACCGTAAGTCTATTCATGATAAAATACTGAATCGAAATGTCAAATGTTCGTGGAATTTGTCATGTGTGATCTGTCAAAAATATAAATGTCAAAAACCAAGTAGCAAAAAAATCACCCTTTAGATGCCCCACCTCCTGCTTTGTTCGACGGATGAGTTGCGTGGTATTCTAAATATCCATTGATCTTGCTATTTGATTGTTTCTTGACATGCGTTTCCGATATCAAACAAATATCAATATCTTGCTCATGCATAAACATTTCTAGTTCTCCAAGTTTTTGCCATAATCCGTTGGCATTCCAAGTAATTATTTTGAGCTTTTCCATCATGTTTTTCTTTTGGTAGGGCGTTTTGGCCGAAAACTGTTTTCTGGTTAAGTTAGCCTATCGAATATAAGTTTATTTGTACCACATTGCCCCTCAATTTTCGAAAAGATTATGTTTAAGACGTTCGTGAGTGGATCACTAGCAGTATCTTTTTGTAAAGGTATGCTCTTAGCCGTTATTTGGGCATATGTGTTTACACCAATTTTCTTTGGTGTTTGCTCTGGTTGTGTTGATTGATCTTTTGCTTTGGGTATTTGGGCATTTAACCTCTTAGGGGTCAAGTTCTTATGCTTTTTCTACTTGGCTTGGTGGTTTTCTTTGTGACTGCGTACATTTTGTTCGCCGTTTTTAAGTAATAAGTTATTTTTGTAAATTAAACTTTAGTCTCTTATGATTCAAATTTTCTTCCAACCAAAATTTGTATAAGTAAAATGAAGAATTCCATAGAAAATCGAAGATTATCAGATCTGAAATTAATTTGTTATTTTCATTTAAAAAGAGTAAGTCAGAATAAGTTTCCCAGCTGGTGGAATTAATTAATTCTGACCGGTGAAGTGTTTGTTTGCATAATTTTCTCCATTAAGTTAGTGAGATTAAGGTTATTCCCTGCCTCCAGATTCCTTACCACTGCGATTATGCATTGGTAGGCCGTATTACGGGTATAAGACCGTATTATTCAGCGGTGTTATGACGATGATAAATATAATAAAAATTATATTATTGAAATTGATAAATTAGATTATTTCGCTTCCAAAAGGATCTCAACCAACTTGGCTTGCGAAACTGGAGACAGATAGCTAGAAACCAAGCCGACAGGAAGAAGCTTGTTGGTTGAGGCCCTGGTCCACCCCGGACTGTAGCGCCACCTTAAGTAAGTAAGTAAGTATAAGTGCGAGGTTGGGTGACCCCAAACAGGGATGTTGCAAGGGAACACTTCACATAGAGTTCTGGATGTACCAAGTTGTACCTCCTAGTGGTGACAAGTGTACAATGTTCAGGGGGCGATCTATGTGAAACAGTGATTAATAACAATAATGATCCTCGTGATTATAATCTCCACCCAAAGTTTGCGCAGGATATAATCACGAACGGCTAACATAACTGAAGTAAATCGTAATGGATAGTTGGTATGTAGGTAGGCAGACCTTGAGGTTAATGATTACTTCCAGGTATTCACGAAAAGCTACCTTAAATTATACTATGCATTACATCATCCATTAAATATCATTAAAATTATTATCATTATTCTGTTATATTCTGTTCAATTTATGTTTTCAGTACAGGCTTAATGGGAGTGCTTTTTCAAACACACTGGGGCCGGCTGTTGTTTCCATGACACTCAACTTAGGTAATGACTACTGAAATATTCGGTAAATCCACGTACATTCCACCATAACCTGATGAGAGGTAGACTGATCGCCAATATGCCAATTTGACTCCCGTTTATTATTTTTATTAAAAAAAAACCATTGATTCAGAGTCCATTGGTGGAAATTCTAATACCTTTCTTTTTGGTGTTTGCTTTGGAGCTTTCAGAATTGAAGCTTTCTTAGAGCTTATGAGAGCATATATTTTAAGTTTAAGGAAAAAAGTGTTGTCCCTGCGTGCTTTTCTGCTTAAATCTTTTTGGTTTCTTTTTTGGAACACGGTTAAAATGCATCTATACAATAATTGTTGGGCATTTTTACTATTTCTATTACTATTACTATTTCAGTAAGTTTTTGATGGGATTCGGTTCATTAATTTTTTTAAATTACGAAGTAGTTTTTTTCTTCATGAAAGTAAATCTAAAAAGAAAAGGGTTTCCTGTATATGTGTAAATATTATATTTAAAACAGGTCATTGGAATTTGAGGTGATATTATTATTATTGGGTAGTGTTTATTTATTCATTTTTCTAACGTTATTTATTTTGACGTTGAAAGAGATTAAGCCTGTTGGAGAACACTCAAAAACGCGCCTTGTATTTCACCTCTTGGTGGTTTGGAAAAAGATAGATTTATTTTTATTTGGATTTAGTTTAATTTTTTTAGATTTAGTTTACGATCTACATGTTTCTGTTCATGAAATCCAAATTAAGAGTTGTTAACCCTACCGACAGTTGTGAGAGAAAAATACCAAATTTATAATGATCACTGCGGCACCACAGAAAATGGAAAAGCTTTATAGAAATAGAGATAGCTTATTGACATCCATAATAGTAAGAGTGAAAGGCAAATATCCTATCTACCATGTACTGAAAATATAAATTGAACAGAGTATAGATAGTCAAATTTTCCGAAAAATCCAAAATGACGAGAAACTATATTCTGTCCAAGAAAAATAGTCAGTACAGGGATTATGTGCGAGCTTTTTCAAACCAGTAGTACCTGTGTATACTGTCACAACACTGAGTTGAAAAAACAACCACTGAAAAAGATTCTACCTATTGTCCAACACACAGAAATCGTTGTGGTAATTTCCTACAAATTATCGTACACCCCACCATGACCGTCCTCATTGCATGTCCAAGAAAGCAAACTGAGCATCTCATCGTTTCTACTTTCGCTGTATAAGTTGAAAAAAATAAACATCCCAACAGAGTTACCAATACCCATTACAATACAATACAAAGGAGCTTTTTTAGTGGGTTTTTACCAAAGAGCTTTTTCTTTTTAAACTTTTAAGAACAAATTTTAATAAGGTGAGTGGGAGAAATGCTGTCGCTTAAATTTTCTCTTTTTTATTTGGTTGTAACGGTGTCCCCCGGGAAGATATACTACTTTGGTTTGCCACCATTTTGGTAAACATTAGGCTTGAATGTTCATATTGGCAGTCGTGAAGTAGACACGTGGCAAATTTATTATGGAAAAATATTCGGTAAACCAACGTGTTTTAATCGTTAAAACATTTTATTAAAATCAATCATCAATTACTGTGACGATAGGAAAGTTACGTGAAATTTTTGTGAAAAACAGCGTGCCAACAAAACGCACTATTTATCTATTATACTATATATTAATATAATAATAATAATAATATACTATTTATATTAATGATTTCGAAGAAAGATGGTCTGTAGGTGATAGGCCTAAGCATGGACCACAATGTACTGCAAGATCGGCTGAAAACATTACAGCTGATGATCAAGGAAATGTTCAAAACAATTAATCAACTTTCAATTTGTTTCCATATAAGATTCGTTGACACAAGAGCTTCTTCCACAAGACCATTTACCCCGCCGTACAAATGCCAATAGGTTGTTACAGCTAGCCCATAACAATTTTCATGAAAAAATCATAATGAGTGACGAGGCAAATTTTCATTTGAATGGATATGTGAATAAACGGAATAGTCCGTTCTTGGCAATGGAAAACCCTCAAATTATTCATCAGTTACCTTTGCATCCATTAAAAGTTTTAGTGTGGTGTGCAGTTTAGTCAGGAGGAATCATTTGACCTTACTTCTTTGAAAATGAAAACGACGCAACGGTAACTGTGAATGGATAGCGATATCGTGATATGATTGAACACTATTTAACGCCACAACTGCTTTGGGCTTGATTAACATGTGGTATCAACAAGACGGTGCCGCATCGCATACAGCCAGGATTCCAATGGAATTACTGCGAGACTTCTTTCCACAACAAGTTATTACAAGAAATGGTGATGTTGATTGGCCTCCACGGCCGCCTGATTTGACTGCTCCGGACTTCTTTTTGTAAGGATATCTGAAAGGCATGGTTCATGCAAACAAACCAGAAACGCTTGAGCAACTCAAACCAAATATTCGTGATGAAGTAAATAAAATACCGCGTGAAATGTGTGAGTAAATGAAACATTTATCAATATAAGATCCATTCTCTTTCATTTAATCAAAAATTATAAACAAACAAAGTAGTATACCTTCCCGGCGGACACCCTGTATTTCTAACTAAGCCGCTAGAATCTAGTTATTTTTTTCTCACTTTCGGTGTTCTTGGCTGAAAAGTGTTATTTGTGCAAATTATCGAAACGTTCGTAGCAAATTACATGGATATTCATTAGAAAAGGGTAAGGTAATTGATATTGCGTTTGATAAATAGTGAAGTAAAATTCAGTTAAAAAAATATTAAAGTGATATTATATAACTTTTAAGGTTTTCGCGGATACACACGCGCCTATTGGCTTTCTGCTCGCCTGGTGGTGTGGAATTTTTTAATTTAATTAAAATGTTCATTGTTTTAAACAAGCATATGGTAACCCAAACACTCATTTCTCTCATATTTGCTTCCATTTATAATGATAAATACGGATAATGATAAATCGCAAATGCCATATCTTCCCTGTACTGTGTATTTTTGTTGGACAGAGTATATACACATCTCTTATTACTTCTCTGACAAATTTCGAGCAACCACCGCGATATCTCCGCACGAGGTTTTCACAAAAACTCAAAACGATAATGGGCTTCATGAACCTACAATGCTTAGGGTTGCCTGTGTCCTTAAATGTAATTGATCAAATATGAAGAGCAAGGATTGCCGCACCCTCATATTTTTATTTAGTTGACTGTGAAAACCCAACCGGACCAAGTTCGTTTAATCATTAGTGCCGAAATATCCGATCCAAGGACCTTCTCTGGAAATCATAATCCAGATTCCCCATGAACGCTCGAAAAGCGATATCCATATATTGGCTCCTGACAGATGGACACTCATTTACATGTGGCGATCTACAAATGGCAGAACAGTCGCTATGAAAGTGAACGATGTTTTATTGGAAAGCACTTGGATTGTCCCCTGTTCTCATCTTCTTCCTCGAAGCGCCTGGCGAATCTGGCAAAACGTTCCTAAGTTGTTTTGGCTTCAATACGGGTCCGAATCCGACTAGTGATCAAGACTTTTGAAAATCATTAATAATTTTATCAGTTTAAGGTTGAATGAAGATCGTCGGGGCAGCCATCACTTAATGAATGGAAACCCCATGAAAACGCTTACGAAAACATTGTCCAGAACATAAACCGTCTAATTTAGATCAACCTTGAAACCGATAGGCTCTTGCCACCTTTTCCTTAATTTTTGTTCAAACACCTATAAACAGCTCCTACTACAACTTTCATCTGAATCGCTGGCTTCCGATAAAATGATCTAATTAAATTTGCTTTCCCGCCCGCTTTAAAAGCAAAACAAAAACATAAACATCAACATTAGAAACCTCCAAGGAATAGACAACGGATTATTGGTCGTGAATTCGTGGTCTCCATCATAACACTAGTTCGGCAGTCTCCCTAGCTGTCTCATTGCCACAAAAACGATTTTGTTTAGTTGAGAAAATGTTAAATATTTACAACTCTAGTGCGGTATTTATGGCGGCCAGCAACGATGGAGGTGGTGCGTTTTCTCTTCCTTTCATATAATCATCTATCGGAACTATCGTGTAGTTAGTTGTTGGATCAGACATCAGAAGTAAGTAGCCCGCACGCATTACAATTACAACACTCTAACAGCACCACCCCCTGACCTCTTTACCGCAGGCTTATGTACTTATTAAGAGGATGCAAATGAAGCATCGTGAAGTTGGCAGCGGCGCCCTTACGCATTCACACTGTAATTTTTTTATAAATGGCTCCCTATCATCATCACTGCTGTAGGACTTTAGTCATAGGACTAAAATTTCAAATCTAAAATTTCTTTGCGGTTGGGCTCGACACATGTGCGCTGATGTTTACACTGGAGATGCGCGCAGTGGTTTATTATTTATTCGCTCTTAGAAAACATACACACATTTTTTTTCATTAAGATTTTCAAGATTTTCAATGCTTTGATTAAATGTTAACAAGAATCGGGAAAATTAAAAACTCATAATCCAAATGTGATTATCATCGTTTGTGGTTTGGAGTGAGGATAACTGATAAATAGCGAGCAAAATCTGGGAAGTGTGCGGTCTTTAAGTGAGAGTGCTCCAAGATAATGCCCATTCAATAACTTAAGTACAATGACCCTTTATTCTCAAATTCAAAAAGGACTCGGAATTATAAGTTAATTGAAATTTTATTTCTTTTATTTATTGTGTTTACCTTCATGATAGTTTAGTCGAAAAAATATTTTTGCAATTGCATACAATTTTTTTTTTTAATTTCATCCAATAGTGACAAAGTCGAAAATTGGACAGGTGGTTCTATGGGAAGTACCGCGAACATAAAATAAAATATTTTTTACTTAAAAGGGGACTGTAACACACAAATTTTTTTTTATAAATTATTGGAGCCGTTTTCGAGAAAACACGATGAGTCTAGTAGCAGTAGTAGTAAACTTTATTGAGATTTTTTCTTTAACTACATTTTACATAGATATATATTATTTTGCCGACTTCGAATTGGCCAGGCTACACTAAATCTTATATTATTTTTATTCTTTAAATTTCTACAAAAGAAAGTTAAATTTACATACTGGTCAAACTACATTTTAAAAAATTAAAAAATGAGTCCACTCAACAAAGACCATTACGAGTCTATCACATTAAATGCAAAAGATTCTGAATGGAAATGGCTAAAAGTATTTTTAAAGTCGTTTTTCACTTAATTTTTTATATATAAAAATTTTTAAATTTGTTCTAAAAAAAAATTGGTACTCGTATGAACATTTCAAATATTTAATTGATAAAATATTTGTAGCAGGCTCCAGGTCAATAAAACACGGTGTTATATTGTGTACAACGTTTCGAGCATGAACACACTCTTCATCAGGCAGCAACGAAAATTTGAATTAATTATACCGCATTTACACAGATATTAAAAAAAATATATTTAAAAAAAAAATATATTTCCCCTACTGCCGTAGTTTTTAATTTGTAACTGTGTAGACCATATAACACCGTGTTTCATTGACCTGGAGCCTGCTACAAATATTTTATCAATTAAATATTGGAGGTCACAAACAAATTCATATAAATATTTTAAATATTTAATTATATAAATTTAAAAACAAAATGTCAGAAGAAATCGCCCACCCGTTTTCGGAAAACATATTGAATTCTCAAAAAAAAAATTGAAATGAAAGTATTATTTAGAATTGGAAGGAGATCCTGTGTACAAATTTTGATCGAAATCCGTTGAGCCGTTTATGAGAAAGTCGAAAATAAATAAATTGGTTGTATGGCAGGTACCGTTAATAACAAAATATTTTCAAATTTTTTTCGGCCAAAATGTAGACCATGCGCATGTTAGTACAGAAGCCAATTTTTATTAAAATCGTTAGAGCCGTTTTTGAGATAATTCAGATGGTAGAAAAATTTGTATGGCAAGTACCGTTATTCTTGGGGCTAAAACAACGATTCAAAAATCTATTTTGCACAATCACATAAAACGCCTAACCACCAAGGGTGAACAAAATCGGTTCAGCCGTTTAGGCTGTAGATCGTTCTACAGACAGACAGGCAGGCAGACAAACGGAATTGCCGGACCCATTTTTTTGGTGTTCTCTATCATCGTAGTCAACTTTGATTAAAATTTCGAGTTCGATTTTTTACCAAATGCAAAACTTGCCCTTAGTTACGTTGACCATATTTCTCTGAGCAAAACCCGGTACATAAATTTAAAAATTGAAAAACGTGTTTGGTACAAAATCAACAAAATTCTCAAAAACAAACAAAAATTAAGAAACAAGAACAGCACAAAATGCAAAAACTTTACATTTTTTTCAATATTTAATCTTTTTTCACCAAGTCTTTAAAAAAATAAATATTAATAACACATTACCAGAAAAATTTTTGGTAATTAGTCCTTTCTTGTCTAACAAATTTCTTTGATGATTATTATCGTTTTCTATTAAATATTTTTTAAATTCCTGGCAGCTAAAATTATAGCTTAATTTTATCATTAACATGGCTCTGAGAGTTTCAACATTCAGTTGTATGTTTTCATTTGTCCAAATGTTATTCATTATGGAGAAAACTTTTTCGGTTGGAGCATTTAAACCTGGCAGACAGAGGCCTAACTCGACGATAAGTAAAAGATGTTTAAAGTTTACTTTATATATATATATAAATATACTTTGTTTGCAAAAAGGCTAAAAAATGTCTTTCCATTTCTCGGCCACAGTTATGTTGTGGTCTATCCATTTTGTTATAACTTTGTGACAATCAAATTCGTCAAACAAGGTGGAACCATTAATATTTGTATCCCTCTGCTGTTGGTTGACAAAATATAACTAAGATTCTGTTTCTGGCCAGGTGAGAAATAGGAATGTTTCGAAGAATTACCCAACTAAGTACTTCATATTCTTTAAAAGATACATCCCAATGATTTAAGTATTCGTAACATGTTATGTAAAATTGATGAATATTTGTTTTACATTACTTTTGATCAATTAATTTTTGTTTGAATTATTCATTGATCAATTTATTTGCAAACAAAATATTCTCAATTGTTCTCCTTATCTAGATTTTGATTTAAATTTAAGGCATTTCATTGCTGGCGCACCTTTAGACATGCAAATGTTTTGCGACTCTGCTAATAATATGCTCACATGAAAAATTGAGGCCTCGGATTGAATAAAATGGAGAAAGAAGGACCTCACATGGTTATTAAACAAATTCTTTCAAATAAGAAAAATTCTCTTAAATGATTATAAAGTTGTATTATTCTCTCAACAGCTGGTTTTAGAAATAGCCAACTAACTAGTTTTACTGTAACGAACTGGTTTGAAGTATTTAGTCTGAGACTTTTCGAAAATTTCTTTGAAATTTTCAAAATGAACAGTGTAGAGATAAAAAACGAATAGCTAGTTATTTAAATCGTGAACAGCACAATTAACTCCAATGAGATCATTTCCGATAATGGCTTGAAGTTTATCAAAAAGTGTTGTTCTAGCAATTTCTTGTTGACCCGCCAAAATTACAGTTTATGTTGTAATATTTTCGAAGTTTATGTTGTAAGCACAATTGCCAAAGTTGTATCTATATATATTTTGAGGTGGACAACGATACCTAGTTGTGGTGAAAAATGACGAACCAAGAGCGGACAGTTGTGTACAGCCTTGATTACAACAATCAGAAAAAACTGTCAGAAAACTTACTCTGGGCAGAGAAGTTTTAATTTAATTCCTTCGATTTAATTTGGTTCAAGAACATTGAACACAATAGTTTATTCACATTTTGTGCGTGCACAGGAATATATTTGATCAAAACAGCTTTTAATAAGTTTCGATGTACATTGTGCAATCATTAGACCTGAATGAGTCCAGGTACCTTCATTAATTGCATTCTTGCTTTCATCAGGCCCTTGAAAATTTGTCGAATTAAAAAAGCATCGTACATTTTCCTTGTAGTGGCATCAAAGTCAGATTCTTTGATTTTTTTTGTTTTTAGTACTGTTCACCACTGCTTATAGAAAACGAAGAAACGTATTTTAAACACGTTACGGTATTGGCTTTTTCATTGTTGTTTCTGAATAAAATTCAGTATTTTTATTGTAAATAATTAAAAGAAACAAATTCCATTTGTAGAAAATCACCTTTACCCTGCTGTCAAGACGGCTGCTATAAAACAGTCGTTTTATCAGAGCAAAGGCTCCCCTAGCCCTGACCAGAGGAGCACCTATATGTCTGTCGAAATACAAGTACTGATCCAAACAGATGCAAAGGTACTTTACTACACTTTTACTCGCTAGTGGATGTCCATGTGGCCCTACGATCACCAGCTTGCGCCAGTTCTTTCTCGAATCTTGAGGCGATAGACAACGGAGTCTTAAACAGAATAGTTTCTGATTTCTGGAAGATGATTTCCAACTTCCAGTTATCACAATATCGCTGAATCTTGTCGAAGTCCTCTGCAAAAGAATTTTGATGACCTCAACTGTATTAGCTGTTCTGTACACAATTAGGTCGTCGGCGTACGCAATTGCCTTAGTTAGACTACCTATCAGATCGCTGGTGTAAATACTGAATAGAATCGGCAAGTTAACCACTCCCTGCTAAAGACCATTTTTAATATTAAAATTTGCGGTGGAAGTTACATTGCCACTCTTGACAAAACACTTTCTACCATATAGGATGTCATAAAGCATATACCAAAGCGGATTACGTATACCAAGTCTGGTAAGCTTTCTCCAAATCCACCAGACAGGCACCCGTACACTGCTTTTTAGTTTTGTTCGATTGGATATCAGAAACCAGCTTAGACGCGGCATGAATTGTGTCATGTCCCGCCTTAAAAGCGAACTGATTATCCGGCATGATACCCTCTGAACCATTTGTTAAGGCGGATTCAAACTTTGACATACAAATATTAAACACATATTTATTTATTTATTTATTTATTTATTTATTTATTTCGTCACTCAAGTTACATAACTTTATAAAGACTATATACATGATTTAAACTAAGGAATAAGTAACCTATTTACAAAAATATTAAAATAAAAATATTTATAATGAATTCAATATATCTCTTTTAATATTTATCCTACTTTTATTAAAATCAATGACAAGATCAAAATCATTTAAAGCAATACAAGAACTGGTAATTTGATTATGTTTAGCATAACTTGTACTATGATAAGGAACATATACGAAATTTCCATCTCTAGGTCGCAAAAAACGAGAAGGTGCATAAATATAATACATTGAAAGTAGCATCGAACAGTTTATATTTGAATTGAGAATATCTAAAGCGAAAAGAGCTGAATATAGTTTCCTTCTGAGTGCTAAGGGTTTTAAATCAGTAAAGGCACATCTGATCTCATAAGACGGAAGATTTGCATTTCTAAATGTTTTTCGCAAAGCAAACTTAGTAAACCTTTTCTGAATTTTTTCAATACGAAAGATGCTTGTCTGAGTATATGGATTCCAAATAACACAACAATACTCTATCAGAGGTCTAACAATGGATAAATACAGAGTCTTCAGGATGTAAGGATCTTCAAAACACTTTGAATTTCTCATTATGAAACCCAACATCGAATTTGCTCTGGAGATAACTTGGTCAATATGAAGCGAAAAATTCATTTTAGAATCAAAGATAACTCCAAGGTCTTTTTGACTCATTAATCTTTTTAGGTATTGACCATCAATTTTGTAATCAAAACAAATAGTATTGAGTATTCTTGCGTAAGTTACAACACTACATTTATTATTATTGAAATATAATCAATTTAGATTACACCACTGAACTATATTATCAAGATCATTTTGAACTCTACATGCATCTAGTGGAGATTTAATGCAACTAAAAATCTTGAGGTCATCGGCATACAATAAATACTTTGAATACGAAATGTAACTAGGCAAATCGTTTATGAAAAGAATGAAAAGGAGCGGTCCAAGATGGCTGCCCTGAGGTACACCGGAAAAATTTTCAATTTCATTTGGCTGCATATTTAAATTATTGTAAATAAAATTGTTAAATTTTTTTAACGTTATTCAAATAATATAAATATACGGTAATATGGGTCAAACCCGGAACAAAAAATAAAATACGGGACAGTTGTACGTCTAAAATATAAGAACTTAAGACTAGGTGCGATAAGGAGAAAAAGTTATATCGTCTCTTGTAACACAAGAAAATGTGTGCAATTACGGATTGGAATACATAAGCGTATGTACATCTTAAATTTCGGCAGTTAGAGCGAGAGCTCAATACTTTATACATCCTTCGTTTGAATGAGAGAGCGACATCTCGATGGCTTATCATGAGTCAACTTCTAGTTGTTAGATGTTGAGATGACCAGAACTGTTGTTTCTCAACAATTACCAAAAAGTACCTTTTACATTCTTTAATTAACTGATTTTTTTTAATAAAATCGTTGGAACAGTTTTTGAGAAAAATAAGATTTTTATTTGGCTAAAAAAGATTTATGGCAGGTACAGTTATTTTTGGCATATTACCGAAGTCACATTATGTACCATGTTTGAAGAAATTCCATCCAACCGCTTAAGCTGAAGATTCGCAGATAGACTGACAGAATTGCTAGACCCACTTTTTCGTCTTCTTATTTCAAGTTTGATCTAAGTCTAGAGTCAAATTTTTTTTACGAAACCAAAACTTGTCATATACATACCTATGTTAATATCCAAAGTAGAAAATCATATTCAATAGCGGTTGAAGATGACTAAAGCATTACAAAAGATGTACCGAGACATCTGAAATCCAGGAATTATAGTTAGCCTATTTGTGAGTAAAACGGAATACAAGAAGTAGTCAGGTCACAGAACGTTGCCAATTCTATTAATACACTGCAAATGGCCTGAAACAAGTCAAGTAGCACTCAATTTCCAGTTAGTAAGCCGGATATAGACTTTTCTGACGACGAAAAAACAGGGAGAAACATTTTATGGTACAAATCTTCTTTCAGAATGGCCAGAGTGCTAATAGATCGCACAAATATAAAAAATCCTCTGGTCCGGAGAGTATCCCTCCCATTGCACTGAATAAGTATTCTTTAACGCTTGCAAAACCACTGTCTAAGCTTTTCCATTCCCCTCTATCATACTCTACTGGTTTCCTTCTAAGTGGACACAAAACTGCATTTGTCCAGCAGGTACTTAAAAAAGTCAAACCTCCTTCACTCATTCATTAATTTGTCCAATTCTCTTTCTTATTTTCATCAATGATTTCCTGTATGGAACTAATCCACTCAATTGTTTTGTTGACGACAATACTCCCAGTTTTATTCGATTTTAGATTTAGCTTCCAGTTTTTCTCAGGTATTGAACTGGGGCGATTCAATTTGCATCTGCGCAAGAAAAGAGAACTTGTACAGTAAGTTGGGAAAAGTTTGTTCAAGATAAGGGTGGTAATGACAATCACGCTACGCAGTATTCTTTTCTATATATGTCCAGTTCACCCGTGGATTATAATTAGAAAATAAACACCATATTCTCAATCTACTGTGTCGAAAAAATATATTTCTTATCTTTCTATTCTTTCTATTTATAGTGTTACATTTAAAAAGACCTAGGTCTTACAGGCATATAGTTAAAATTGTAATTAAAATTTTATTATTATTATTTCCTGATTCGAAACAAAACTATTTATTAATCAAAAAAAATAATCAAATTTTATTTTTTCGGAAAGGTTAAGTTTAATAAAATCATTGTATATGAAACCTAATATCTATATACAATGATAAAATTCATTTCCGGAAAAATTGTTTTCAAATGTTATACTTTTTACTATCCTCTGTGCCACCTAGTGACAATTATATAAACCTTTAGATGAGTGAGAACTAAACCACGCATCCTTCGCCATCTATTGTCAAACTTATATTTGTAGGACGTAGTTAAACACATAATAGCTATCGGCCGGTAGATGGATCTGCTATAAATAAATGGGCATACGAACGAAGTACCTATTAATAAAAAATAAAGCTTAGACGTCAAAATATTTATCTAAAAAACATTTAGCTCTCATTTTAGTGGGTCCATGGTTAAATAAAACATATTTTGTGAAAAATTTATAATTTCTTTCAGGAAGTAAATGTTTTTAATGTGTAATATTGTTTACACACATGTGCCTTAAATATAATATATCAAGTATTGTTTTTTTGTTAGGCTCGTTATTTTAAAAATTCTCACAAATTGAACGAAAGAAATGCGAAAAAAGATTGAGCTATTTTTAATATTAGTTGCCCAACTCATAGGTAGAACTATAGTCACCTAAAAATATTCTCTATTCTGAATCAATAATAATATAATCAATTAATTCAATTAATTAAAGAATTTATATAGTTGACCCAATAAAAATAAAATAAAATGCACGACTGGATCGTACGAACTTGCTCTTGTAGCTAACAACTTTTATGTAGCTATTTATGCTTTTATGTAACCATTTAGGTTTAGTTAGTTAGGTGTACTTATCCTATGCAGGCGTAGAGCCTATGTAGGTAAGATTACCTCGATTCGTAGTATAATGAATTGTCGAATTAATGATTAAATAAATAGTTACATAGGCACCTACCTACAAATGTATATTTAAATCTAAGTTTTGGATTTTAGTTATGAAAGTTAGGAGAGTAAATTATATCTACATATATGGATATATTGATGGAGCCTGAGTATGTAAGCATGTGCATATAATAATGAAAATGAAGGATGTAGGTGGGTAGGTAGCTATATGCATATAACTTTATAATTTAGATGCACTATGCATTCATAAGATTCATGTGATTCTTAGACACACATATGTATATATACATACATGTATAAGGGCCTACATGGTATATAGTATTCAGTGGAGTATGCAGTTTTCTTAACAATTTTAGGGAGCATTTGTCTAAAAAAAATTATTTTAATCGGTTCTTCCAACATTGAGAAAGTCGAAAATATGAAAAGTGGTTCTATGGGAAGTACCATTAATAAGTACGTAAAAAGAAATATTTTTATACTTAAAAGTGAACTGTACTTATTCAAGAGCACACACATTTTTTTATAAAAATTCTTGGAGCCGTTTTCGGGAAATACATTTTTTTCTTAACGGTTTTTTAACATTTGTATGGGGGGTGGGGGGGGGGGGGGGTTACCGTTGTTTTTTATTTTAGAAAAATAGTTTTTCTAAACTATTCAAGATAATGTTAATAAACTACTAAATACGAAGTTTCTAGTTCTAATATCTATTGAGTCGTTTTCGAAATTTTGAATTTTGAAAAACAAAAAATTAATTTCCAAACAATTTTTTTTTGAAAAATTTTGGTATAGAATAGTGTTTAAAATTTCTAGGAGCTTCTGCGTAAAAAAAATCAAAAAATCAGATTAACCGTTTCCGAGAAAATCGAAAACCAAAAAAATGGTTCTACTATTTTTTCCCAAAAAAAAATTATTAAAAGGTACCCTATCCTTTCATTAATGAACTGATTTTTTTTTGTAAAAATCGTTGGAGCCGTTTTTTGATAAAAATAAGATTTTTGTTTTTGGCCAAAAAAATGAATGGGAGCTACTGTCATTTGTCGTCTTTAAAAAAAAATGAAAAAATCGTGTGGGCGTATTACCGAAAAAACAATATGTACCAAGTTTGAAGCAAATCTATCAAAGCGTTTAGGCTGTAGACTCGAGGACAGACAGACAGACGGATTTGAGGGAACCACTTTGTTGGTGTTCTCTGTGATCGTAATGTCATGTTTAATTGTTAGAACATTTTTTTTTTACGAATATATAACTTGCCTTATAGTACCTATAATCGCAAGTAATAATGGTTATTCATAACCTTCACCCTACGAATCCTGCAATTTTTTTTTTGTATTTAAGGCCTAAGGCTAATATGTTTTTTCAAGGCATCCTCTTTGAATTAATCTAATATCTTGAATTTGCCTATTTACTCGCCATTAACTTGATTTAACTATTCAATTGAAAGGTAATACCCGGCTGGTTAATTTTAACTAAAAACACTGCGTACAATTAGTTTAAATAATAAAATTATTATTAAATAAGGGAAAAAAACGATCAAACACTGATCTTACAATATTTGCCAAGCAAAAAATAAAATAAACAAGAAACAGAATTTTATTCGCAAAGTTTGCTCCGCCTAGTGCGCCTATCTAACTACAAAAATAAATACGACTAATAGCTATATTGTTATTTACTTTTAAAATTTCTTTATAGGACTACGATTTTACGCACTCCCTGGTCTCAGACACCTTAAAGTTCCCTTAAAATAGAGGCATTTTTAGATTCCAATGGAATTTTATAGATAAATACCCCTCTGCACATTTAAGTAGGTTTAAGTGTCGAAACTTACATACGTATTTACGAGTGGAACGCACGTATCGCTATTAATACTCTGTTCAAAATGTAATCATCGGGATTGGACGGTTTCTAGCAGTCTATATACTAAGTCAACGCCTTTGTTCACAATCTCATTTTTAGTATTCAAAGTACACACATTTTGCTGGCTGGTTTCTGGCCGAAAAGAGAAAAAGTTTTACTTACCTTTCTTGTCTCTTTGTTTTCTGCAGAATAAAATAAAGCTCATCTTTTTCTAAACCGTAGTGTACTACTTGCGCTAAATTTTAGCTCCCACTTTCTAGTAAAATATCAAGCTAAAATACATCTCCACTTCAAAAAATCTCACAATCCGCCAGTTTTACCTTGAAAAATTAAGGAGGCTTTACATGCATCTTCATCTTCATCTGCAAAAAAAGAGGAAACAAAATAAAAAATTCATACTTGTGCGATAGAGAGCGAAAACTAAAATGGAGATCATCTTCATGCATGAAGATTATAGGAAGTACGAACCTGAAGATTGCAGATTATAGTGAAAATGAACATGTTCATCTTCATTATAGCATTTTCATCTGCACCATAATTTGTTCCGTTCAGATAACGAATTTTCAAGTTTTTTTTTACCATTTCACCTCAGTTTGCTTAAAAACAACGAAAATAGCGAAAATTTTCTTCTCAAAAGTACATACCTGAACGCTAAGAACATGTGATTGTGAGATGTGTCAAGCAAGTTATAGCAGAGTTCGAGTAAGTTATTACCCAAGCAACACAATCGACTCTTTTAAACATCTTGAAATCTACTTCCAGAAGAGCTTTCAACTCTTTAAATTATCTTGAAGAGGTCATTAAGACCCAAAAGGGACCAAAGGGGCGGAGCCAACTGCATAGAACGAAGAGTTCTTATTATAGTGTTCGTAAGAGCTCATAAAGAGGATTATTTTTGATTGACCTTTGTAGATCTTTTAAAGATGTTTTCAAGATGTTTTTGGTTTTAGTGAATAGTTTGTAGAAGAAAGAAAAAGAAATAATAAAGATAAATCTCTATCTCTTTTACACAAAAGCAAATTTAATATTATTGAAACGAAATAGAATGAACTTAAATAAAATGTCAAAAGAAGACGATTTTTTACTTCCCATTAATTGCAAGATCTGTAGGTTATATGATTTATAAGAGAAAATAAATACATTTTTCTAGTGCTCTATATCTGTGTTTTGATGTGCCACAAAAGATTTATTTTGTAATCCCACATTCTACTTCGTTTAAATAAATGGGCCACAAACATAATAAAATATGGGAATAATTTTTAATACAAAATTTAAAAAATAACCCACGGAGTATACAAAAGCTATATAAAATATAGTCTAGTATTTTTACATTTAAAAGGAAAGCATTCTGTAGTAAATTAGTGTGGTAATTACTATTAATTTATCATAGTTTAAATCGCATAAATAATAATTTGTACCGAAATTAATTGCAAGCGATATGGCGACATCACGAATATTCCCACAGGGTGCCTCACTTCTAAATAATGTGGCAAATGTTTTTTTATTTTATTTATTTTTAGATATGTAAATACCTACTACTTAAAATCTTAGAATACAAAATAAGAACAAATCCAAGAAATTAAGAAAACACTAGCTAGTTTTTATAAGAATTGGCATCTGCAAATTTGCGATTTGGGAATTGCGATTAAATAGGTATATCCGAAAATCATTTTTCATTTAACAATTGAAAAGTTTACCAAAAACTATCAGTCTTTTAATATACAATCTACATTCTGATAAAAAAAAATATCGATGTGTGACATAATCCCGTAATCATAGATTGTCAACGAACACACACAGCACGCAGCTATATGTAATTGAAAGTGCAAACTGCGCAAAACCATATTTGGAAACGCATTCAAAAATATGATCCTATTTACGGAACACAATGTAAGCTAATTAAGACGTTCTTTAGTTCGCATATTTCGGTCATTGTCACACACACACGCCACGTCCATCGTGCGTTATTACATTTAGTATTTCTAATTTTTGCATCGCTCGTCTTTTTTGACAGCTCTCTTTCATTATTCATTTTTATCCATAGAGTTAATAATAAAAACACTGGCCGCGTTCACATTTTGTATCTTTAGGATCGTTTATGTAAATGGGCTCATTCAAAAATTATCAATTTCGTTTATTAAGTTTGTATTGTGATTCGTGCATTGTAAATATTTTTTTGTTTAAAATGTATATCAAATTATTTTTTAATTATTTTGCACATTAAACAAATTTCCTGCATACTAATTTGTCAGAATAGTATAGCATGCTAAGAATATGGCAAAGTAAGTTAGTTGTATGTGTGCGGTGTCACATGTATCTTTTTGAGTATACATATAATTATTTCCGCGAAAAAGAAAGCGCAAATTTATTATGTGGATTTGTGTGTATCTTCATTTTCGAGGAAAGGCACAGAATATAGGTTTCCCTTATTTAATTATTTGGTATTTTGTTGTAATTGGTATTTTTTGGTTTCTGTCTACATTGAATGTATTTCGGTAGGTAATCGGGACAATCGAATTATCCATGAATAAGGCAAAAAGTTATAGTAAATGTATGGGAAGCTTTTAGTGTGTACTCTTTCTATCTTATATGTTATTGATTTATATTGGTTCTGAAAGTCACTAATGTTGTCTAAATTCATGCATGTGTTTGTCCACCGATTCTTAACAAAGCCCTAAATTTTTACAATAATTATCAATAATAATTCTGTATTCTTTTTTTTTTTTTCATTTTAAAAAAATATTCGAAATATTTAGTGTTGAATATTCTGAAAATAATTACAAAATTTAATATTATTGCCTACTTCTATTAGTGCTAAAATTAATTGATAATTGAATCATAATCTGATTCAAATAAAATAATAAAATAAACATGAAGTCGAATTGATAAAATTTTATCGAAATAAAAATTAAAAACGCGACACCCTTTACAAAAATGTTCATATTTTTAATAAACGTTTTAAAGCACATATTAAGAAGTTTTACAAACCTCTGCGTTGACAACACTTGCCAAGAGTCTACAAAGTGTCCATAAAGAGTTTAATAAAAATATAACTATAACCGGCCATTTCAGTTGGACATAAACGTATGAGACAAAAATTATATTTAAAGAAGAACTTAATTTATTATTAATTAGCTTGCTTCTTGTTGAGGTGATGAATATTGCGCTGCATTCGACAAAATACCTACACTCTGGGCAAACTGGTCAGCAATTTGTCTTGCCTTTTGCCTTTTTTGCCTGATTTTTTTTTTAATTTCCACGTTTCCAAACAATTTTTCTTCATTTTGATAAAAGAAATGTGCAAGATGAAAAAGAGAAACGTCAACGTGACAGTACATATTTTGCCAACCCAAAGCTATCATAAAGACTTCTTTAATATAGAATAGTAAGTATTCATTAAGAGGTTGTAATAAAACGTCTTAAAAAATTCTTTGAGAGTTAAAAAAAATACTCTTAAAGCGCTTTGATATGAAAGAGGTTTTAAAGAGGACTCGCATAGGAAAGCAATAAACATAACGTATTAAAGATGTTTTAAAAATGACTTAGGTAGAGTTCAAATAAACAACACTTTTGAAGACTGAATTAAGAGGTCAAAAAGTGCAATAGTATTAAGAAGATATAATTAAAACCTTATTAAGAGTAGATAGATTTGATTGCAGAGCTCTGCTAGAGTTTATGTGTTGCTTGGGTAGTGTGTACCCTGTCTTACTTTTATGTTTGTTTTATATTATTGGCCCGCTCTACTTTTCTTCAAGTCTGCAGATGCAGATCCATGTAAAGCCGTGTTTACTTTCTTCATTTAAAATCTGACTATGATGGCTCTCAATCTGTTTTTAAACATTTCATTTCCGCTACTAATTGCACCTTCTACCATCTACCGGTCACTAGATTAAACAATACTATTGATTCTATACACATTTGCCATCTATGTTTCATATATAGTATGGGTAAGAACTGTTATACAGAAACTAAAATTATCGATAGATGGCGCCACATTTGCATCCGTTAAATTTGAATCCGTCGGTTTAAATGTATGGAATAATATTATTTACTTTCAAATTTGAGGAGAATAATAAATAAATTTCAACTATTTCTGTATACTTATTGATCTTTATTAATAAACCTAAATATTTTTTATTCGCATAAAGCCAAAAACATGATGATAGCCTAGTGGAATCATAATGAAACAATTCTCAATTTCTTATCATTACATTTTGTGTATTTAATTTCAAAACATTACGTTAATTTTAATTTTTTTTTTTAATGACAAAGGTACAAATAAAAACTTAAAATATAAATCACATAAAACTGTTTAAAAAATAAATATCTACCTACATAAAAATATTAGGTGATTCGCATAGATACCTAACGAGGCTTTAGGTGGCCATATTTTATTATTAACCTAGCTAATAATTTTATCTAGTGGACCCGAGAACTATGTATTGAGTACATTTGGCTTAGACTTTAATCAAATTAAATGATACTAACATATTGTTCTAGATAGTGACTCTAGACTCCAAACAGCTTTGCTTACAAAAGTAACTACAGCTTATGCGGTCCACAGGATAAGGGGGACTCTTAACTTCCGAAACTTAGTTGTTATTCCCAATACCCAATCGCATCTCAGTTACGAAATCGCCATGCACATTTTACATTCTTAATGGCGATCCACTGTTATAATTGTTATAAATTGGCTTTTCCTTAGTCTCCCCAATTTTATAATAAAAAATCGATTCCTAATCGCTGTTATACAATTTATTTAGAGCAATGATTTACCTACCTTAGCATAGAATGTGTTTTTAATGAATCCTTGTTCGTGTTTACAGGTATTTATTCGGACTCTGCTATATTCTTTAAAAAATAAACATACCATACTCTAGGTGGCACAGTAGCTTTTGAGAATAAGCACTTTATCACTAGTTGATAGTGTAATTAACTAATTCTGAATGCAGGTTGTCTGTTCTGATTTTAGTCGGCAGAAATGGATGTAATGACCTAAAATTTCTTAGCGACTGCGAACGTCTTAGATAAGAGGTTCTTTATAAAGATAAACGATTCTAGAAGAATATATCACTTTCTCGAGAGAAACAGTGGTTCAGATATTCCACTAATCGTTACAAAAATTGGCACCACGGCCAGGTACTACTTTTCATTAATTTTGTCAAACTTCTAGATTTCATTTAGTGCCTCGATCGATCACGTACATTATGTTTCTTCCCTTTCATTCCAGGAAATCTTTATAGTCTTGTAATTCACTGATTCATTTCACGTTTGTAGAGCTCGATATCATCGCTGAATCTTCTATTCAACATCATTTCCATTACCTCTGGCGATGGCCACAAGGGAATTAGTGGCGGCATATTTGATTTCTGTTTGGAAATGTTGCGTGCGTTTGGAATTTATAGAACTTATATTATTGGTGAAATAGGACGGCCTGGAAAGTCTTATTAGCTTTCGTCGGCATATCCGCAGTCGTACATTGAATATATCTGTGATACTCAGTCAGTTTCTCGGGTTAATCGTTTTGTGGTCAATTTCATTTTTGATTTATTTGTCCCGTTTGACCTTGGAACTGTCAATTGTGTACTATAGCTACCACAAATTTACTCCCCGAAAAAAAATTATGTTAGACTAAAAAGGCGCCAAGGCGATTATGTCATGAGGATTCTTTTGCTTAAAAGACAAGTAAAAAATGGTTCACTTATCAATTAACGCATTTTTTGCGTCATAAAAATAAAAATAAAATGCACGACTTGATCGCACGAACTTGCTCTTAGCTAACAACCTTAATGTAGCTAACCATTGAGGTATAGTTAGTAAGGTGTAGTTATCCTCTGCAGTTTTAAAGTTTTTTGGTTTTCGATTTTATCAGAAACGGTTAATTTGATTTTTTGGAAATTTTTTACGCAGTAGCTCCTAGAAAGTTTAAACAGTATTGCGTCCAAAATTTTTCAAAAAAATTTTTTTTGTAAATTAATCTTTTTTTTTTAAGCTCAAAATTTCTAAAACGACTTAATAGATTTTTTCTAAAATAAAAAACAACGGTACCTCCCATACAAATGTTAAAAAACGGATAAGAAAAAACGAAACGTCTCTAAGACTTTTTATAAATGATTTTGTGTGTGCTTAAATTAGTTAGCTCACTTTCAAGTATAAAAATATTTTTTATTGCGTACTTATTAACGGTATTTCCCATAGAACAACTTTTCATATTTTCCACTTTCTCTATATTGGATAAACCGATTAAAATAATTTTTTTTATGCAAATGCTCCCTAAAACTGTTAAGAAAACTGCATACTCAAATCTTCAAAAAAAAAGTTTTGCGATTTTTAAAAAATAAATAAAAAATTATTTTTGGAAAATCGATTTTTCAAAAACCAGTAACAGAATTTTTTTGAAATTTTAATTTTATATGTATATTATTAATATCTTTGAAATGGCGTTTCAAATTGTTTTTCTAAAAATGTTTTCAAAATTGTATACATACAAAATGGATTTATTAAAAAACCGCTCCAACGATTTTTGATTTTTTTTTGATATATTTTTATTTATCCATGAACTCAAATGCCATCTTTGTTTTCCCTCAAACCATAACGACTAAGCAATATAAAAACATCTAATTATGTGTATTATCCATTTATTTCTACCTGATTATTATTCCCTTTTTACGAATTTTTGCGTACGTCACTTAATACTAAATACAATCTAGGCCCTCATACATTTATATGTACAATTGGTGTTTTTAAAAATCAAATGAATCTTATGTATGCATATTGCACCTAAATAATGAAGTTGTATGTATGTATTTAGATACCTACGTCCTTCATTTTCATTATTATATGTACATGTTTACATACTTAGGTTCCATCAATAGTATATATATGTAGATACATTTTACTCTCCTAACTTACATAATTAAAATCCATAACTAAGATTTAAATATACATTTGTAGGTAGATATCTATGTAACTATTCCTTGACTAATCCATTCGACATTCATTATACTAAGAATCAAGGTAATCTTACCTACATAGGCTTTAAACCTGCATAGGATAACTACACCTAACTAACTAAACCTCAATGGTTAGCTGCATTATAGTTGCTAGCTACAAAAGCAAGTTCGTGCGATCCAGTCGTGCTCGCCGAATTTCTTTTTTTGAAAATTCAATACATATTTCGAAATCGAATGACGATTTTTTTCGAAATTATATTTTCAAGCTTTTTTATTATTAAATACATAAAATTGCGCGAAGAAAATTTGTATAATAAATAAAAAGTAGTAAAACAGACTTTAAAAATATATTAAGTAGGACTGGATCGTACGTATTTGCTTTTATGTTCGATTACATCCTAGGCAAAAGAGTCTCAATAGAAATGGTTAAATATATTTTAAAATCGTTTTTACAATTTTACAAAATTTCAAAAAAAAAATCAGGAACCAGTTTTCGAAATACATATTACAGTGCGCCCTCTGTAAAAGCAAACTAAAAAGAAATTCGAGCAGTTGCGTTAATTGAGTTTGTTGCAATAACCGAGTCACAAAAATTTTGAACTATGCTTTAAAAGTTGACTTGAAAATTAAAGTATCAAAAATTAAGAAAAATTAATCAAGTAAAGAAAATTTATTTTATTTTCCTATTTCTGTTAGAATGTTTTTAAAAAAATAACGTGAAATAACTTATAGTAATTTCAAAAAAAAAAAAAAATCTTGAATAAATAAATGTCAATAGGGGTGGCTGTATCGCGATAGTTGTGTGTTCGCCTGTCAACCTCATGGTCACAGGTTCGATTCCCGCCGTAGTCTATGTCACCTTATTTTTCCATTAAAAAGCAATTCTAAAATAAATGTCATACCAGTTGCTGGCTTACTCATTACATGCTGTTTAGGCATAGAACTAAGAACATGTGATTGAGTAAAACTAGTATACCGAAAAATATGACAACGAATGAAAAAAATAATGGGAATTATAAGGGACATAGATAAATTAGATACGGAAATTTCTCCGCATTAGTTCAGCCGCCATCCCTGGAGTTAAAATCTGAGACAACAACCACCTCAAGTCTCAGAACATCGCGCCACACATTTATCCTATCATTCTTTCTCTTCCTTAATTTCACGCCCGCGCTGTGTTGAGAAATTTAAAGGGCAGTATAATACCTTGAGCACGTGTAGATTATTAAAAAGAAAAAATGGGCATTTTATTTTTTCAAAAATCCATTTTGATCGAGACCCGTGGAGCCGTTTATGAGAAAATCGGAAATAAAAAAACTGGCCTATACCAACTTAAGACATAAAGTCGTGTCTCATATCAGAAAATCAAAGAAACGCTTTTATTCTGTACGACTAAATCCCTCTTTGGTTGGACATAAACTTTGGAAAAATTTAAGAGATATAGGGGTTGGTAAACATGTACATAATTCTGACAATGGTATTAACTGCGATAAAATGAATAAAAAGTTCATATCAATTTCATCCTTTCAACAAATCGGTTAACCAGTTTACTTAAATTTGGAAACAAACAGCATATCTTCGAATGGTTTTAGTTTTTCCATCGTGAATGAAGAGGATGTTCTTAAGTTCTGCTTATCTATTAAATCTAATTCTGTTGGTTTCGGTGATGTTCATCCGGTATTTTTAAAAGCAACTCTTCCATATACCTTAAAACCTATTACACATCTTTTTAATACTGTCTTAATGACTGGAGTTTTCCCTACAACTTGGAAACTGACAATTAGCCATCTTACCATTTTTATCGAAAGTCCTTGAGAAAATTATGAACTCACAGATAAGACACAGTACTTAGATCAAAATGATATGCTATGTTCAAATCCGGATTTCGTCCAGGTCATAGCTGCACGACAGCTCTTTTAAATTTTGTTGAAGAAATAAGGAAGAATGTGATTCAGAATAATGTTACCTTACTCACACTCTTGGACTTCTCAAAGGTTTTGATCACCATTATCTTATGCAATAAACTGATAAATAAATTTGAACTTCACCATGTACAAAGCTTACATTTTCGTATTTATCTTTAAGGAACCAAGCAGTTGTTGCTTTTGATCAAACATCATCCTTCCTTCCACTAAGCCGAGGTGTTCCTCAAGGATCAATTCTAGGACCTCTTTTATTTATAATATATATAAATGACCTTCCGTCTCTAGGCTTCAATTCGTCTTTTCATATATATGCTGACGACGTTCAGCTTCGATAGAGTTGTTTTCTTGGTTTAATTGAAAATGGCGCTTTAGAGATAAATGAAGACTAAAATAAGGTCCTACAATGGTCCCAATCTAATGGACTATGTCTAAATTCAACCAAAACCAAGGCCTGATTATTTCAAGAAACTCTGTAGATACGGAATATTTTCCTTCATTATTACTCAACTACATTCCTATCCAGTTTGTTGATTCAGCATGTAACTTGGGAGTTGTATTTAACAGAACCCTCACCTGCACTAATCATATAAACATAGCTGTCGGAAGAGTGTATGGATTACACCAATAAAAACAAGAATGATATTAGCCAAATCGCTTCTCATTCCCCTGCTATAATTGTGATCTCATGGACAAAAGGAAGCTAAATGTTGTATATAATAGTGTGGCAAGGTATGTTTTCGGTCTGCGCAGATATGAATATATTTCTGCATTCTCTAAGAAAATACATAGTGTGTCTCTTGACAGCTTATTCGCCTCTAGAACTTTATTATTGCTCAATAGTATTCTGCAAACAAAAAAACACACTATATTTACCTCAAATTTCAGTTTCCGAACTCTTGATTTGACTCCATTACGCCACACCTACCTTGTTTCTTGTCGGCAGTTCTTTTTACACGCGATTAAGTTGTGGAATTCTCTCACTCTGGTCATAAAGATAATGGGATGCAGCACTCGGTTCAGGATGAAACTTAGGCAAAATTTTGTGCCTCTTCAAGGATAAGCTTTAGTAAATTTATTAATTATTTACAATTTTTGATTATTAAATGCAACTTTCTTTCTTTTTTTCCTTCCTTTTATGTAAATAATCAAAAAAAAAACTTAAATTTGAATATTTTATTGTTTTTTTATTTAATTTGTTAGCTTCTTTTTACTTGTTATCATGAAATCTGGTTTATATAAAAGTATACTAATACTGAATCTTGCACTAGTTTAAAAGATGTTGTATCTTATTGTGTAAGAAATGTCTATCAATAAATGAAAATGAAATCGTTGTATGCCAGGCTTAATGACAAAATATGTAAAAAAGTGCACCCGCGCCACTTTTGTAACACCAAAGACAATTTTAATATCAAATAGCTGGGTCACTGACCGTATAACTTGTCCAGGAGCGTTGAGAAGCTAGGCAAGGACATGTCTCTATGGTGACATAGGCACCTGATGTTGGCAAATCCTTGATAGAAATTATCGTGAATAGCTAATTCATATATTTAACTGAAACTGCAGAGTCCTTACCTACACCTCTTCCTTGGCTTCCTTTAGGGAATCAACTAAAATGATTTGTTCCTTATTTAAAGTAAGCCGGTATAATGTCTATATCCCATTTATGACATTGTAATGTTAGGATTGATTCAAATATTGATTTTTGAACGTATAACCTCAAAAGCACCTACAGAATAATTTTTAAGATTCGATCTTGCATAAATAAAAAAAATAAAATCACAAGTGTTGCCCTGTTTGTTAACTAAAAAAAATAATTAAATTCCCACTTTTTTGAAAGACCATTTTTCCATCTTATGCGAAGCCCTTTCCTTCCTACATCTTAACATTACTCAATAATTGTTAAATAATGATAATACCTACTGGGTATCCACTATAAAATTACTAAACAAAAAAAATATTAAATAGTTATTTACATTACAAAAAAAAAAGAAAAACAATAATAAATCATAATCACAATTATTATAAATTATCGTGTGTGATCATCTATCCGAGTTCGTTTTTACTATTACTGTAGTACATTAATGTCATCCGTTTCAGCATGGCAAGGTCATTTTTGGCTTCTTTCTTCCGTTGGTCCTGGCGTCCGCCGCTGCTGGTGCTGTTGCTGGTGCCGCATACTAATGGTGTCATCCTCCTCTCGATCGGGTCGTCTCTTTAAAATATTCAAGTCATTAACATTCTCTAAAAAGCAATTATGTCCTGACAGTGTCTTCACGGTCTCCACGTCCTTCTTCAGTTCTTCGATGTCTCGTTTCAGTTTGGCCCTGCGATTCTGGAACCAAGTAATGACCTACATCATCGTTGGATATATGTGAACAAAAAAAAAAACCAGTTGTTACCATCTAAAGTTATAAGGTCTTTGTCTGGGGGAGCGATTTAAATATATACTCACCTGGGCATTGGACAGTCCCAAGGACGAGGCAATCTCATCCCGATCGGCTGGTGACAAGTACTTCTGATAGAGGAATCTCTTCTCCAGTTCAAATATCTGATGATTCGTGAATGCGGTGCGTGATTTCCGCTTCTTCTTCGGCTGTGGTCGATTGGCAAACAGATCTAAATGCCTTTGATCTGCAAAAAGGAATAAAATTCTCTTACTCATCAATCATCGTTTATATGGCTAAAGCAAGGATATTTGTTTTGAGTTGATTAAAATTATCATTAAAAAAAATCTTCAATCATCGCAGCATCCCATTACGTATCACATCAAAGGTGCTAATTATATTGTTGTTAAATTTATTGATATTTATGCGCAGAAGAATACCTCGGAATCCATAAGTCCGAAACGAAAACAAGTTAACAGGATTTAAAAGTTTTAATGCCTCGCATATATTTAATTTGCCTTTTTGGCGTCCATCAGTCAGAGTGTAAACTAAATCAATCAAAGGTGCCGCAATCGACAGGCCAAGATCAAAAGAGTTTTAATTGCTTTTCAATGGAACCACACAATGCGGATTGGTGTTTGTTTTTTTTTTTTATTTTTTTTTTAGAATGAGTGATCGATGGGAAGATGAGTCGTCATTGTGATCGATAAAAAGGAGTTGTGTTAATCAAAATCTGAAAATTGAATTAAGTTTGATAGTTCAATGGAAGAAGTGACAATGCAAGAAATGAGGTTTATGTTATGTTATGTTTGTTTGGTATTTAGTCATTTCAATTAGTACCTCTCGTTTAACTCGATTTTAAAGATTAGCTACTATAGATACTTTTTCAATAAACACACCCGATTTTTGCTTAATATATTTTTTTTTATTTGAAAGGATTGTCATTGAGAATGGAATTCAACTAACGTTAAAATATCGGAATTTATAGTGAACAGATTTCGGGATGTTGACTTTTTGGGGAATTAAATTAAATTGGGGCTTATTTACATTGATAAGCGATTTAAATTTTTCGGAAGAGCTGGGAGTCATTCTCGGAAAAGGCTTTTTATTGATAGCTCAAAGATGGAGTGCATAGTGTTGGTAAAATATTTATTTTTGAATCTTTCAATGTCTCCAGGAATCTTCAGCTACGCAACACACTGTACAACGCATACAACTGAGGATTAATGCTTCGTAATATATTCCAATTCCAAAAATTTACAGGAATTCAACAAGGAAATGCGATTAGATGTAACGTTTTTAATCTCGCTTAAAAACTATCTTCAAAAAAACTGAATGATATTTACATCATCACATCGGCCGCTCCAACGAAGAATTGTAAATGCATTCTCGGCGATTTAAGCAAGTCGCAATGTGTTGTTCTTGACGATGTAAATCTATCAACACACGCACAAGCATCCACCAGTAATCCTTTGGGATAAGGGATGACTATTCATAGCAGCGATTTCGAAATAGTCAAGGTGTTCAAATATCCGGAGTGAATATAAGCCCTAAGAATGATACCACTTACCCAAAATTACCATATAACAATCCGCTAATAATGGTTTGGCGAAACAAATGGGTTCAAAGTGTGCCCCCTATACTGCCAGTCCTGCTTTAAGGCGCCGAGTAATGGAAATTTTAGTCGAACCGGAAAGCTGATACTGGAATCTTCGACAGAAATTTGGCACCAGTGTTGCAAGGAGGACAAAAGAAGCAGAAGATACAACCGCGAACTTTTCGAGCTCTGAAACATTTGGATCTACTCCACAAGGTTAAAACGATTTAATTACATTGGTAAGGTCAGAACGAGTGAATGGACATAAATGCTCCAGCAAAAAGAGTTTTCGAATCCCAGTCCCTATATAGTTCCAGACGACAAGGAAGCCAAGGCTTTAAATACCAAGCTACCGCCGCCGATGCCAGAGCGATTGATCTGAAAAAATGATGGTATAGCTTACCCGGATGATGGAAAGCTGTGTCTCCGATAGAAACGTTTTACGGCCCGAGAGGCCTCTAACCAAGTAAGAAACTTTGCAGTAAAATTATTAGCAATCGATATCCTGAAAATACTTCTATTCTGACAGGCATTCAAGCAGCTGTTTAGGCCATTATTTCATCCTCTAAAGTGGCGCATCAATGCCAAAGCGAACTCGCAAGTCTAAATGTTAACAACACTATAGGTTTGAAGGGAATGGACGGGCTGATGAGCTCTTCCGTTTAATCCTTCATTACTCGATGGACAAAAAGTCGTAAAAGCAATATGTTCTCCATTTGGCTTAATTCAACCATACGGATGATAAAGCCGCGGCATTCTAATGATTTTGGCTGCATGCACGCCCTAAAGATAAAAATATATGATCTCTTTTCTAAGCTCGAAGAAATGGTTGTAGAACTCTGATATTATCCGCTTCAGATTACTAGGATCTTCAAAGGTGCCTAGTTTGACACTGTCTGGATGTTTTCGGGAGTGGATGATGATATAACTGAGTGTCTTCAGAGTTCAGACCCAGCTTGAAATGATTATGCCAAATATACTCCATACAAAAACCACATTAATACCAAATCTACAGTGAATCACAAGTAAGCACCTCTAATTTTTTTGATTATGGATTTTCTTCAAACAATTGAAAGCAACATTAAAAAAATAGATAATTTTTATGTAGTTTATAAATTCAAATAAACATTGAATTCATAACCGCTATTTTGCACAACTTATCTATTTAGTACTTATGGGTATGCTTTGGCGTTAATAACTCCCTTCATATATGAGCAGACGGTTTGGTCAATTTTAGACCATTCATCCTTCATCCTAATGTCCTGTTTTCTTACTTATCGGTTGAGATTTTCCCATAAATTTTCAATGACATTTTAATCAGGTGATTGTGCAGGTGAATTGAGCTGAGTGCGAGACTGAGACGTTGTGCTGAAGATATTCTTTGACATCAAGAAAGGTATGCTTAGGGTTATTGTCTTGCTGGAAGACAAATGACTTATACCCATACTCAACTGTGTGGCACTTTCCTTTAGGAAATTTCCACTATTGAAATTTGCTTAGTGAGTTAGCTTGTGAAACGATGTCTAAATATGGCTACTTGAAGAGGTTCTGAGAAAAAGCCTCTACAAATACGAGAATTGATCTTGAATCCGTCTATAGATGGTTATCGTTAATTAACTGGTATACTTTTGGTTACTTTCCGAAGCTCTGTTGGTGAATGTAGACATAAAAGGTTTAAGAAATTCAAGACGTAGCTACATATGTTAAAAATAAGTTAATGCCATTATATTCCCAAAGCTTTAAACTATTATTTCTGGTACAATATGTTTACAGTTAGTTGACTTAGTTGGGGTCACTGGTGTATTATATACAAATACATAGGTTTCAAGATGAATAAAGCTTCCTACCTGCTGTGTTGATACTCTTCCATGCTATAGTGATTCCTATATGCATGCTACTCTTCGTACTTTTGTTATGGTACTCACTTTGTCAGCTTTACCAAACCAATTTACTATATACCTATGTGTGCATTAGGGACTAATTAGAAATAGCAAGAAAAATCAATGATTATATGGCCCATGCAATAGTATTATTGCGAAATCCTTCATCACCATGTTAATCTTTATACATGGGCAAATTAGAGAGTGCAGTTGTCAAAACGACATTTAGTCAGTCGAGCGATCGGTGATATCATTCGCGGTATGGGTTCAAATCTATATAAAAGAACTAATAATGTTCGAGTTGATTTCTTGATGTCTCAAAAAGCCTTCCACAAAATTTGGAACGATGTACTATAAAATATTAATAACACAATAGGTGTTTTCAGAGCAAATATATCAATAACTTGAATCCTAGCTGAATTTCAAGGTAAACAAAGCAGGGTGCAGGGACAAATCGGCATTTAAGGAAATAAATGATTGTGTTCTATTATCTTCTCGTAACTTCGGTTCTGTTCGGAATACACTCTTGAGATTAAAAAAAAATATATCTACCATAGCAACAACGTGTAAAAGCCAATTTGCTTACAGCGCGCAGTTCGCTGTTAATTCGACTCTGCCAGAAAGTGTTATTTCTCCTCCAGTACTTGAGAGCTTTAATGATTTAATAGAACCAACCTTCAACGCTGGCAAAACCACTGCATAAAGCTTTTCCATCTTTCCTACTCTACTGGTATCTTTCCGAGTGGTTGAAAAACATCATTTGTCCAGCCTGTCCCTAAAAAGGGCGAATCTTCTAAACCCGCTAATTACCGTCCAATTGCACTTACGTCCCTTCTTTCCATGGTCAAACGCTGAATAATTATCAGCATACAAAATATCTTGAAGAACGAAAGGTCCTTATAATGATCGCAGTTTGGCTTTTGTAGCAATAGGTCCACTGGTGATCTGACGGTATACCCCACCGAAGAGTGACACAAAGTAAGATTATTGCGCTTGATATTTCAAAAGCATTTGATAGAATTTGTCATCTTTTATCGCAAATGAGTGCAATGAATCTCTTCTTCGTTGGATTAGAAATTGCCTTTCGGGCCGCTCAATACAAGTTGTATTGGACGGTTCCAAGTGTGAAATTCACAAAATAAATGCTGGTGTGTCCCAGGGCTGCCTTCTGTCTCGGACATTAATGTTCTCTTATCTGGAACTTTTCATCCACTAAATTATTTTGCTGACGATAGTACTCTCAGCTTATAGCATATATTTGCAAATTCACCTCATTGTTCTACGGATATGGATCTGCAACGCTAGCGTATGATAAGCTCATTAAATTCTGATCTCGACAGCTTTATATAATGGGAAATAGAAACCACATAGAATATAATGCTTCAAAAACTCAGTGCTGTCTTCTGTCGTTAAAGCAAAACCCACCCCCCATGCCGCTATCAAAGAGCAACACTTACATTGAAGGAACTGATCAGCGGTTAGTCCTTGGTATGTGCCACACAGACCACCTGCTGCGGTATAACCACATATTCGATGCTGCCAAAAATGCTGGAAAGTGTGTGGGCTTTCTTCAAAGATGCAGAAATTCTTCTCCCCTTCTGATCCGGCTGTAATCTATAAGACCTTCATTCGTCCAAAAATAGAGTATAACATAATATATATATAGAATTCAAAATAGAGCTCTAAGAATGACTGGCGATAGAACTATTGTGGAAAAATTAAATCTCTGTAGAACACCGTCGAAATTTTATAATAGCTATGTCACTCATTATTTTATCGCTATTTTTATAAACAATGTTCTTGCGAAATAGCCAGTTGCTTTCCTCCCCTTAAACTATTGAACCGTAATACTCGCACGTCTTGGAATGCTCAACAGTTTACCCTTGATCTCAACTTCTTACGTACTGTCCAGTACTGATATTCTTTCTTTAGCCGTAAAACGTGCAAGACCAATGTACATCGGTATATCTTCTTAAATCCTTCCCTACTTTCTTAGCGCTCGCACTATGCTTGATCATGTTAAGGGTAGTCAAAATCCAACTCGAATTGTAAGTTATACAAGCTGGGGCTTACCTTGGCTAGTTAAGATTATTTTATTCTATTGGTGGATTAGTTCTTAAATGTTTCTAGCTTATTGTTATAACCTATTCACACCTTAACCTAGATTTTACTTATTCGTTTTCCTCAAAACGAATACTAAAAACTACTCGTTTTCCAATACATTTTTCATAAGCAAGTTGTTTTGCAAAACGACTCGTTTTTAATAAAACGACTTGAAAACGAGTTGAAATTCAAAGATGAATTACACGAACAGATCTTCCGGCAAGGGAAATTGATATGATTAAAAAAAAATTAATTTCAAATCGTTCAAATTTGCAAATACTAATTTGTAATAAATATTGAATGCATGAATTCTTTTTATTTATAGGAAACGGAAAAGAAAAAAACTAAACGGATTTGGGGGAATGCGGACGAGGAGTTCTTAATCGAACTTTAGGCTGAATATTCTTACTAAAAGCTCACCTTTGTCCACATGCTTATATGCATTGTACAATTTTGAACTATTATTTTTCTTTTCTTTATAAGTTTAATTATTATTTTCCCATGAATAAGACGATTCTTCCTGCTTGTAGATACTTCTGGCTCATAAATAAATTTGGTTAAATCCTCATTTTAGTTCTGCTCTCTTCTTATGTAGCATTATAAGATTTGATTGCTTAGCATTCATGTTGTATCAACGTTTTAACAGCTTTTTCAAAAACAACTGAAATGTCAAACAAAAACAAGTGAATGTTTTTAATACAGCGCGGGCGTCATATGAAAGAAGAGAAAGAGGGATAGGAAAGATGTGTGACGCGAGGTGGTTGTTGTCTCAGATTTATCTCCAGGGATGGCGGCTGAACTAATGCGGAAAAAATTACCGTGTCTTATTTGTTTTTGTCTCTTATAATTCGCATTATTTTATTTGTTTCTTACTTAGTTATGGGTATACTTGTTTACTCAATCACATGTTGTTAGTGTTATGCCTGAACAGCATGTAATGAGTAAACAGTAACTCATTCTATGACAATTTTTTTTTTGAATTGGTTTTTAATAGAAAATACGACGACATAGACACCAGGGCTGCGGAAGTGAGTACTAAGGCAATATTCCGTACTTCCCTCACTGGAATTGTACTCTCCTCAAAAATATACAAAACTTTCGCAAACATTTAATAAAGATGGCATTTCTGATTTCATCGGATGCGTTCATCCCTGAAATAATGGGGGCTATCGTGAAAAAAAAATTTCCTGGAAATTTTTCTCCAATTAGAATGTTGGGAACGTGAATGATGCTCAAAAGTTTCCCTCGGAATTTATTGGTATCGAGAATAGGCTTTCCCAGCTGTCATTTATTCATACAATTTTTTCTTCGAGTGAAATTTATTTCGTGGGAGAATCACGATCGTAGGAAAAATTTCGAGCGAATTAAATATTCAGTTGAAAACGAAGTTCCATGGGAGATTCACGATAGGGTCCAGTCTGAAGGTATTCATTCATATTTTTGTAACCGAATGCATTACCGGGGGTGCTAAGTGCTCTGTAATTTCAGTTGGCATACAAAATAGAAAAACTACAAAATATTTATTTGCCAAAATATGCGGGAAATCTATTCACCGACATTTCAGTCAGTTTCCTTTGCAAAAATCGTATGTGTGTCATTCTCTACTTCTTCTTATGGAAATATTTCCAAATCTTTTAACTGGTAATAATGCTGAGGAACTAAATGAATAAACGATGCTCTTGAACATCAAATTCTTCAACTGAGTTTGAAAGACTTCTTGAAATATCTGTTCGCAATTTAAAATGCGTTTGGTGAACCAATGTTTAGCGCATTAAAAAAATTGGTTTAATTTATAAAATGCTGAACACATTTTTCCCAATTGTGTTTAATAAAAGCAAATATAGAACCTGCTTAAGCATTACCTCAGTAAATGCAATTTTATTGGCAAAATCTCTTCTTCAAAATGTACATGTATGGCAATTAGTGTTGTACAATAAGTAGCCTAGCCAGCAAAGGCGGTCTTGTGTATAATTATTACAAATAATTTACAAGAAAGACTGATATTGCGGATTGCGTAACTATAAAATCTGATTTTTTCACATTGAATGTGTTTAATACAAATTCTACGATTAATTAATTACCTTAATTCTTCGATTTAGTTTGTTTTACTTATTAATACTTTTGTTTTCAGTGGGTTCCTTTATTTCACCTTTAAATGTGAAATAAAATGGGTTGAAGTAACAATTACACAAATATTTTAATAAAGTTATATGTATTGGTAATAATAATGGTCTCTACTTTTTTTGCGTACTCCCGACGAACACGAAATACTCCCCACTAATCTTCTGAAATACTCCCATTCAAATTTTCAAAACGGCAGAAATCGCGCCACGGCCACCCCAAATGATTTTCGAAATAAAGGTTATGTTACACTATGAAGTATTATAATACTATACGTATCTGACTCACTGTAGGTACAGGTACGGGAAAAAGATTGTTTACCGGTACTAATTCTTATATGTAAATTTAAATGCAAAACTAGCATTTTCCAACACTTTGCTAACAATGCTTGTTTGTAAAATTGATTGCATCCAACCGACTGTCTTGAATGCATCAACCTCATAATTAATGCTACTTCACGAACCAGCCATAACTAGTTCTGCATGCATCTACATTATACATACGATATATACCAACACCAATGTCGTGGAAGTGTCCAAACAGGAGCTCAACTCTTTTTTTGATCTCAAGATGATAGCACACGCAGAGTTATATATCTTTTCATATATAACAACACAAACCCACCCATTATCCCAGAACAAATCGCATGTTAAGTCAGCCTCGTTCGTTCATTTGAAAACATACAGACATCAGACAAAACATCACACACACCTCTCTGCGATTAGATCCGCTGACGACATTATTACTATAATTTCCATTTCCGTATCCTTATAGCGATTTTTCTTGCATGGCACTACTTTCATTTCTGCAATTCAAATGGTCGTTTTCCATTGCGGATCCATTGTACTCGTATGGGTATTGTTTACGATGAGGAGTCCGTATACTGTCAGTCGTTCATTTATCTTTTCTATATGTATTTTTTAAAGCAGGGTAACCAACGATGCATGACCGGGTCCGCAGCATACCACAAAGTCATGTCCGTCATCCGATGGTGTCGCACAAAAGATAAAAAAATGGCGTACTTGTACATTATACTATGTAGCTGAATGTATATTTTATTTATGTATGTATATCGTGTTGGAGGCAAATTTGTTATTAATTAATTAATTAATAAATTCAACAACTCATTGTATTGTTGGTGTATAAGGGAAGAGGTAGCATTGCGTGAGCCGCATTCTCTTTCACAAAAATATTCACATTGGCTTTAGGGGAAACATGGGACAGTTTGAACATGGAGCAATGTTCGAAAAGTTAAATTTTTTCAATCTTTCTTCATTATGGTTTTTTCGTCTCCAGTTGTGTTGGTATATAAGAAATAAAAGTAAATATAAAATAAAAGATTTTTAAATTTTAATTAGATATTTAATTCATAAATAAAACTTAGTTTTTTAATCACAACTTTCTTAATTAATTAAAAACTTAAACAAAGTTGCCCGATGATGGAATGATAATTCCGAAACGCGTAGCAAATTAATTAAAGAAGTTGTGATTAAAAAACTAAGTTTTATTTATGAATTAAATATCTAATTAAAATTTAAAAATCTTTTATTTTATATTTACTTTTATTTCTCAATCTTTCTTGTTTACAAAAATTAACTATTAACTTGTGCAATGCAGAATTTCGACATTTATTCTTTTGGGATTTGGCGTCGCGTCGTGATAATGTAAGCCAGCAATACAGTTATGAAAAAAGTTCTCTGTTTTCCAATTTTCTCCCAGAAATTAACGAAATCTGTCACTGGTGGGGGTGTTAATATGCGACCAGACTTCCGCGCAAATAATTCTGTACGAAAAAACTAAGTGGATACTTTTCAAAATAACAACAAAATTTTTAAGAAAACACCAATTGCATTCAGTCACTTGTATGCAGGAGCACCTCTGGCCGCAAGCAAACCTGTAAAAAAATCGAGTGGGGACTTCTTCAAATAATCTGCTGCAGTTATTAATTTCCTGTGCTTACGCTGCTGATTCGAATTTTATTTGTTATTGGCTTCCAACTAGATAATGGAAAATACAAATAGGATTTTATGTTTGTGGAGAGTTTGACCAATTGCTAAAATCAACCGCAAAAAAAAGAAAAATACAAAGCTGATTTATGTTTGTCGAGAGTTCCAATAAATTACAAGCATAATACCAAAAGAAAGTGCAAGAACCAAATAAGATCTTGCAAAAATCATGAATTGCTCTTATAAGTTCAGCATACATTTCGGGCAAATAATTCTGTGAGAAAAAAATGTGTGGAGACTTTGTCAAAAATTCAGCAACAGCTATCAATTTTCTTTGTTCTTAGGAAAACTCAAACAAAATCATTTTATGGAGCGTTTAACCAAATTGTCACTCTTTTATATGCGACACAACTTCTGGGAAAACAATTCTGCACAAACAAATGAGTAGGGCCTTTCTCGAATATTCAACTACAGTTAGCATTTTACTTCGTCAAACATCGTACTGACTCGAAAATGTTTCATTAATATCCAACATACAACGAAATTCTAAAGAAACCCGAATTGAAATATGTTTATGGCGACTGTCATTTCAATTGTAAAAGTGATAATATAATCAAAAACAAATTATGAAATCAAAAGTTATAGTTCTTAAAAACTAAGTAGTATTTTTTTTCACGCATACACTCAAAAATTTTCATGTGTAAATAGTACTAATAACTGCGTACATTGTACGAATTTTATTTGTTATTTTCTGCCATGAATAATCTAGTATACTAATCGAGGAAAACAAATTAGAGACTTCTTTCTTTAATCTGCTTAAATAATTAATTGCTCTAATGGCAGACCGGCACTTTTAAGAAGTCAATCATTTATCATTATTTATTAAAAAAGGCAAATTCAAAAAAATATTTAAGTGTCTAATTTTTGACAGAGATTTGAAATTCAATGCAGAGTTAATAAATTGGGCGAATTAATTAGTATCTAGACTTAAATACATTTTCTGAGTTTATTTCAATTTTTTGTAATTTTAAAAATACAAATATTTTCCAGTCGCCTGTTATAGGACATTACTGAAATAAAATATATATATAAACAAACATTTTTCAAATAAACAACGATCATTGATATAACATATTATAAATTAAACCTGCCCTGTAATTGGGTTTTAAATATGTATATTTTTATTTTTTAATCTAATGTTAAACATACCCCGGGGTCTCCTACTAAATTATACGATTGTGACTTTGAATTAATAGAAGAAGGTATGAATTGGAGACTTGTTACATACCATAACAATGAGCGGCAACACTGGCGGCAACGTCAAGTGTGTGTCTAATTGGACACCGAGGCACGTATTATTTTCTAATTACGTTCGTAATCCTTCAACTTCCATTCCAGCTTGATGGGGGTTGATAGGTGGGCTGGTTCCCGGTATCCGTATACATTAGGCCATTTATTAATTCTAACCAAGTTACTGAGTTTATATACAATGAAGCACCCACCTTTTTATGTTTTATACCTATACCTACCCATTTTTACATCAATTGTAACTACATACATACTCGTACATATATTTTTATGTAGATAACTACTCATACCTACATAGTTTGTTCATAATCTTGAAAAGTTAATTAGAACATGAACCTGATGGCGAGTCACGTTTACCATAATAAAGGAAGGTGAAAACACCTATATAACTGATGTACTCGTAAAGTAGGTACACACAGTTAGGTGTAGGTATATATTCGTATTTGTGAAATATTTAATTTTAATTGAGATTTATAGTGCTATACCTCTTAAAGGGTGACCCATCATATCAGATGGCTTGTGTTGTGAGCAAACAATTGCGTTGGTAATTAAAGAGAAAATTTATTGGAATAAGATGTTAAATACGTTTTTTTTGGGTGTGAATAAAGTATTTCAAAAAGGAACATTTTCAACGCTAAAAAGTAGTTTTTGTTTTGTTACTACAAGTAATTAATTAGTGATTCATTTGATTAGTTCGTGTTTTAATTATAATGTACCTACCTACCATTATTTATGGGATATCCAGTCTTAATAAATTAAATCTGATATGAAACTAATAGGAATTTTCTCTCAAAGTATATATGTATGAGTACTTAAACAAAATATATTGAGTATCTACTTTTGAATGAGCTAAGCGAACTTTGTGAATTCGCTCGAGTGAAATGCGCTTGCAATAGAAGTGGAAATTGAAATATTTAAGGGGATATGAATACAAAAGATTATTTCGCTATAGAAAATTGTTGATAAACATATTGATAAAGGTAATGATAGATATGAAACAAGTAATGTAAGCTCTTCCGCTATAGGTCTAGCATCACCTATAATTACTCGTATTAAGGCTCTAATTTGAACATTATCTTTAAAATAGGTTAAGTTAATTTTTATAGGAGTCCATGCGCATCAGATGTGAAAGTGATGTGAATATAGACCTATTCAGCTACATCTGAAGATACTCTCGAAATCGGTTGTATAGATATCAGAAATCCCGGCAGGGACTTATACAAGAGGAACTTGAATAATCATTTTTTATATTAAAAAAGATTAAACATTTTTTTTTTATAAAGAGTTCAAAACGTAGAATTTTTCAATTGAATACGAATCTACAATAATTTCAAAGCTCGAAACTGGTGATTCCAGTAAGAGCTTTGAACCAGAATTTTCTGTATCGGCTTCAAGAAATCTGCACAATTTTCAAAGACCGAGATACAATTAAAAAGAATTTTAAAGAGTCCCAAACAAGCTTGAATACTCTATTAAACGCACTAATTCCAAAAAGTAAGTTATTAGACTTTGCAAAAGACTTATGTAAACATGACTTCTCCTACTCAACAGATTGGGTTTGGGCAAAAACATATCATTGAGAGTGAAATGATAAGTGGCGAATGTTGTAGAGTTTGTGGATGATTCTTTTGCTGCGAGAAGGATCTGCCGATGATAAAATCTTAAAAAAAAATGTTAGTTGCATGTTGTCTTGCAAATCCAAAGATTGATAGTCTTTTTTCTATGATGCTTATGTTTGCCACCCAATGCGAATCTATGTTAAAACCAATGGATTGGTATAAAAAGATCACTTAAAGAGCATCACAGAAACATAAGTACAGGTTAAAGTACTAAAAATAATTTGTAACATCAAGAAGATCCACCTCATGTATAATCGGTTTGTTGGATGAAATTCTCTTTAAGTTCTTTAACCTATTTTGAGTGTACTAAGAAATGAAAGGTGTTTAGTTTTCTCCAAGCTAATGCCGGCCATATAGATAACGCCACCGTTTGCTTTAGCGACAGGAGACAATATCGAGGATTTGAAGAAATAGGTTACGTTAGGTTAGGTTGAAGTGGCTACCAGGAAAACAACTAACACACTTAGAACAGAGATAGGTCCATTGTGATACCACATGAAGAGAAATTTACTCTTTAATTAAACCAATTGGATCCTCTAATGAAACGGTGTAGCCGGTGAATCTCTATGTGTATAAGATCACTGGTGTCGTCGAAAAAGTATTCACCTAGGTGGAATATACGTCCTTGGGAAAGAGCAGGACATGAGCAAGGAAGATGGGAGATAGTCTCCTCTGCCTCCTCATCCATACAGATTCTGCAGAAGTCATTGGAGAAAACGCCAAGTCTTTTGGCGTGTCTACCAATTAAACAGTGTCGAGTTACAACACCTATTGCGGAGCCAATATGTTTCCTGCTCAAAGAGAGTAAACTTTTTGAGCGTCTTTGGTATATTACTGGCCAGATTTGTCTGGTAGCCAGCCACGAAGTGATGTTTGACCATCTAAAATTTATTTGTTTTATGGAGTTTTATGTAACAAGAGTTTTCTTGTAGCGATAGGCATACCGATTTCTTCCATTTTCGGTAGAATAGGTATTTGGGTTCCTTTTCTGGCGAGTTCATCGGCTTTGCAGTTTCCCAAAAAATCACTATGTCCTGGCTCCCAAATCAGGTGAATTTGACACTGTTCTGCCACCACCCTGCGAAATGATCGACAGCTTCGGGCAGTTATAGAGTTTGTGGAAACAGCGCCAAGTGATTTGAGGGCTGCTTGACTGTCAGAGAATATAGGGATATCCGATGTGATTATCGCGTTTTTCCGTAACCAGGAGAACACCTCTTTATTCATCAGAATTTTCGCTTGGAACACGCTACAATGATCAGGGAGACGAAAAGAGAGACTAAGATTTAGTCTGTCTGAGTACACACCACCGCCTAGTCTTCGGTTTTTGAACCGTCCGAATAAAAGTGGGCTGACTTAAGTTTTAAGAACCTCTCATCCTCCCAACCTGATCTGCGTGGTATGGTGACTTGGAAGTTCTTGTCAAAGATTAGCCGGTGTGTGGTGTAGACGGAACGTCCTAATTTTGATCCGAATTTGTTCAGAATATTCCCAAAATCTGAAAAACAATCTTGTAAGCCTCTTTTAGGTCCCATTACTATCCTGAGAGTTAATTTCTTGTTACGAAACTTAAATTATTCTCTTAACGTTTTTTTATAAGAACTTAGCTCTCTACAATTTTCAAATAATTTAAATCTTATACTTAAAACAAATTTCCTCCTTTAACAAGACTCCAAGAACTTAGATCCAAGAGATTAGATTTTTATAAAATTTGGCTATGAAATTTAAACGCCTATATACTTTCAATCCCATAACAACTGACTTATCGGAATCTAAGCTATTTTAAAATTCTATAACGCACCTTATAGAATTTAAAGTATGCAACATTTTATTACAGGATTCTAATAGGATTTGCAGTTTTCCAGTTACCACATGGTTATAGTCGAGATTATTAAATGGATGTGAATTGTCTGTTTTATTTTTCGAAAAGTATTTATTGTTCTAAAGGTTTTTTTTTCAAAAAAATTGAAAATGCAAGTGTTTCGCGACCAAAAATTAACACATCAAATAGCGAAGCATCCAACATTTGTTTTTAAAGGGCTATGGATTTTAGTAGAAGATTGATCGTCGCCGTCGACTAAAACGTGTCATCAAAAAAGAAATATTTTTTTAATTTTGTAAATAAAATTTACAAAAAAAAATGTATGATTATGGTATCTCTATTGGGCTCGATATTTTGAATAATAATTAAATATTTAACACTTTCAATGGCAAACAACTGTAATAAATTGGTATTCTTCTACTGTCGTGCTATGATAAAAACAAATTCATGTTTTACTTTTGTAGCTGAGGTCCCCTTCCCTTACTACGTCCGTGATTAAACGTTCACTATATATGTAACTTGTAAGAAGACTGAAAACCAACTTAGTAAAATGAGAGAGAGAGTGAGTAAAGGTAGAAGAAACAAAAATCTTATAATGGTCTTATTGTAAGTATATTAAAAAATTCTCTCATCTTAACAGCAGCCAAGTGCTCAAGTGTTCAAGTGCGCAGAAAATATTTTCTGAGTAATTTGAGGGTTACCACAACATACAAAATGTGGAAAAGTGGAAATGTTAAAACTAACTCAAAAAATTATTTATATTAAAAACTCTTTTTTTTAACAATTTATAATGTGCATTATAAATTTCACAAACATACATGGGGAAACAATAGCATTAATTGTAAAAGATTCTTTCTGATCTCGATAAAACATATTTAACAATCGAAATGGGTATTACTTTAACTTTTCGACGTTTCTCTATTTAAACCTTTCGTGAGATGAAAAATGTTACTTGGGTAATTCTGTTTTCTGATATGAAAATATCTACCAACAATAACATTTTGTCATTTGTGTAAATGCAGCAGTAAGGCTCTTAGTGTGTCCTATGGATTGCATTTCATATTTAATTTGACTCACAAGTTAATTTTTATGCATTTAGGATCGCATATTATCCACTATAATTTCAAAAATTAATTTATTCCCAAAAGTATCCAAGGTAACACTATCCTTGATAAAAATTATAAATTAAACAATTTAAATATGCATTATTTTGAAGGCGCTTTGTTTTTTTTCGAGGTAAAATCTAAGAATTGGTAGATACAATTTCAACCGCATTAATTTTTAGCTCCCATAACGAACAAGCAACTTCCATTGCAAAAAACGCTTTCTCACAACAAGATTTAGCAGAGGTTTATTAGAGTCATATAAGAGGCCTTCTGTCCTTATTCTATATCTGTCATCTCATAAGAAGAATACAACTCTGCTAGGGAGTATAGAGATACTCTCATAACTAGGCCATTTAACGCTTTTAGCGGTATTATAATAATCTAGAAGAATTCTTCAAGATTATTTTGGCTCCATTAAATTTGTTTGTTATTGGAGAATGTTATGAGAGGAAAAATGTTACTTGGGAGAGCCCTGGGGCACGCAGTTCAAACAACTCTTATATAGAATGCATCGAAAGCAAGTTTCTAATACGATAAAGAAGAGATCCATCAATACCAATAAGCCAGTTTTCAACTTATCGTCGTGGTTTCATTTAACTCCACCCTAATTTCTATCTTATTATATTAAAATAATTGAAAGAGTCATGACATACCATCTGGCAGAGTAGAATTAGTGGATAGCGGCCAACTGATTTGCAAAATGAATAGCTTCTCCACAGAGCGACTGGAAATCATTACCACTTTTGTGCAGAGGAAGATGCTATACCTCTCCACTAACATTTTAGCTTTTATAAAGCGTCAGTTAGGCTTTATAAAAGCTGAAATGACTTACCGAATCCTTACCGCAGATCAAATGTAAGTTGCATTTTAGTACCTATGTTGGTCATGCAAAAAATTAGTTCGTCGGCTGTTTAAATTTATTCTGGTTTTCCTCAGTTGGGCTATTTTTCATAGTTTACCTTTTGTTCCCCTGACAGCATCTCGTTAAAGGACGAATCAAACCAATCATTTTATTTTGGTCTGGTATTCTAAACCCTTTTCGGAATACATTAAGAAACTCATTCCATAGAGAGAATTATGTTTGTGGTGGGTTGGCATGGCGCTTACTGTCGAGGAACATAATAACCAGTAAGGGCCCTGCAGATCGTGTATATAGATTATTATATCAGTGCCATATACCTACCTACTGTCAGTTAAGGTGTTAATGAAAAACATTCAATGTGTCAAACATTTGCTTTAAAATGGAAATAAGTTTGATTTTATCGTAATGTATCGGAATTTTTAATGCCAGCTGCCAGGTAGGTGTAAAAGCAATCTCATTTTTAGAGATATGGTAATTAGGGCTAGTCGAATAGAATTTCGGCTAGACATTCAAACTCACGCGAGATACAATTATATACAATACTAGTTGTCTTTGTTTTTATTCATATTCCTACAAAATCGATATGTTTTGATTATAAAAAAATAATAATTTAATTTATTAAACGCGGGTTTCGTGAATATCTATAAATACCAGAGCATGGTCACAAATCCAAGGGACAAACATTCACAGTATCTTTCGATCAATAAACTGATTAGATCTATGAAAATTTGGGTTTTCTAAAACCAGAACTATTAATCCTATTGTTGTTCAAATTAAAGTGAGCTAAAACAAGACCTCGGTAATATTGCTGTCTATAAACTATAATAAATGGTTTGCCTGAATTTTTTTTATTGCAATTTAAAATACAGCAATGCCGAAAACGATCTTACTATGATATGACTTCTGACATATTATGTAGGTAGGTTAGGTACCTACTTATTTTAATCATGTAGTCATCACATTCTTAAAACCTTATCTGTTCAATTTAAAAGCCATAAAATGTTCGGTCGTAAAAAGTAAACCATTTCGACTGAACTAAAATTTACCGTTTCATCAATTAGAGCTTTATACCTATAAGCAACTTGTCTCCTATTAAACCTCATTAACTAACACAACTTCCGTCACAGGTATGTTAATAGAAGCAAATATTTAAAAAAAAGTCTTTTATAGCTCCCATTTGAATGGCAAGACAACCAACTCTATTTAGACCATGCTGTATAGGTAGGTATTCGCTAAGTTCCAAAAAAAAGATCAGTTTTCTACACAACAAAAATAAGCAATTTTTTTTTCTTTAATTACAAAAAAAACTCTCCATAAGCTCCCAATTTCGAGCAAAACCTTTCATCAAAGCTTGGCAGCACAATCAAAAACCGAATGACAAACAAAGAACACTGAATATTCATAACCCATCGCGGAACCAAAAATTGTTGCCACTGTGATTCCGAGTCGAAAATTCCAATTAAATAGAAGCAATAACCATAAAACTGAACTTAGCCGAAAACGAACATGGCAAAGTACAAAGGAAAATAAATTAAATGTAATTAATTTGAGTTTCTAATATATTTTATTGAGACCTTCCGTACCATTAGCAAGCTCACTTTTGACAAGAAAAGAAGCGTCACTGTTTTTGTCCACGCTACCGCGGCATATTCATCTCTGATCTCGTTGATCTCCGCAGCGCAGGTAAGGCAGCTTGTCAATCTGCGTGTTCCAATCAAATGGATCAGAATCAATTATGGTAATAAGCTATGGCTGACGATCGCTTACAGAATTTGCTACCTCAAGGTGAGGACTAATTTAGAAAAGGTCTCTCTTGCTGTTCTGTGATCTAATCCAAGCCGGATCTGATTCACACGGCGGCTGAGTGTCATTCTGTGTGTGTGCGTGTGTGTGAGTTCATTAGGAATCTTCGAGCTGCTTTTTGGTTGTGGCAGTTCGGGAGTCCATCTTAAGACTCAATTATCACACTGCGGTCACTCTAAATGGGAATTTGATTGAGCCCACCAGGAATGCGCTGCTCTCTAATCATACCCATCCCATTTATACTCTCTTTCAGCTTCTGGATGAGTGCGGCACGACACTAATTCCCAGGGCGATATATGGCCAGTTTATCTGTCTGGGCTCTAAGCTGCTCTTCGCCGCGGACCAGCCAACCAGATTATAAGCACATCAAACAAAAACCTTTGGCAGTCGCGAGAAAAAAATCTCCAGAATTTCTCTTCTCGTCGCGTCGAACCAAATTTACATCTATCCCTAATTAACTTTTGATAGCTGCGGACCACAGATGAGCTAACATCTTCGAAAGGTGCTACTACCCATTCCTCATTTCTCATTCATCTTGTTCGCGCTGGGTCTTTGTTTTTAATTTTTATTTCACTTTCTGTTTCGTCTTCGAAAAGCCACAACAAAAGACATACCGCTTCTTATATTGAAGGTGAAGTTTAAAATACAAGAATGTGGGCATCATATAATATTCAAAATATAACAACACAAATTCGGCTTGGGGGCTTTGAAGTGGTAAAACTGCGCGAGGCTCCTTAAACTTAACACACAAAAATAAAACAAATTTAGGTATGTGAATTTTGAGTCCAGCCAGTGGACTATATGCGGCTTTGATGGCCAACCGAACGATTTGATGCACAGTGGGACAGTAATTCTAAAACATAAGAATTATTTAAAACATGGATTTTTCTTATTATTTCAAAAATCATTGGTCTTAGATTTACAAAGCCGTTTTTGATCTATTTCTTTGCAAAAATCAAAATGTTATAGGTTCTTAAATATTTCTCTAGTTTAATTGCACAATTATTTTTGGGGAAAATCAAAAATGGAGCCAAGTTTAGACCAATGAACATTTATCTTTGGTCGTGAAATTAGCAAATATGCGAAGTGTTTTTTCATATTTTCGATTGATGGTAACGTGAACAAAAATCAGCAAAACTTCGTTTTTTTAAATGGCGGTGCTAAATTTATGCACAAAGAAGTCAGGATCTATGTCAAAAATCTAAATTTTTTAGAACTTTATTTAAAAAGTTATTGGTAAACTCTATATTTTTTGTAATCGTTCTCTTAAGAGACATTTTTTCAGTGACTGAGTTAATTCCAAGTTAAAACAGAGTTAGTTAATCTTGAGTTTACCAGAATATAGTTTGTCAGGTTGATGTTGGAGTATTAGTATTAACTTTCAACTGTCAAAAATCTATCGAAATTGATGTGTGGCACTGCATATGGCGACATGATCGAAAGAGGCGACATGAATGAAAAAGGTCTTTCAGTATTTTGTTAGGAATCTAACACGTGGTCTGAATTGATTGAAAAATACATTTTTTAGATGTTAATTCGGAATTAAACCAGATCTCGCACTAAGAAAAATTGGACTTTAATGTTTTCCTTGTACTAAGCGGATATTAAAAATGTCGTCATGCCAAAATGTGCTAACAGGAGTAACATTTTGCAAGTGATTTTTATTTCTCTATTTTGTTTAATAGCCACATTTTAAAATAATCCGCTTCAGTTAATTATAGTTTTTCTACACAAAATCAATTTTTAATAATTTCTTTAAAGTAAAAAAAAATCCAATTTAGAATGCTACTGATCCCACTGTATCACTGGGATGATTTTTTTAGAAGTTTAAACAGGAGACCCGACGCCGACGGATAGATGTACGAACAGTCTAACCGGATGGTATTAGAGGAGCAGGATTAAAATTAGTTTTTGATTATACTTTGCAGCTTCTGGACAACGCGATGGATATTAAATTAACTATACAACAACAACAACAAAAAAACCATATAGTCCGAGCCCATTTAACTTATTCGGTTCTTAACTTGGGATCTGACGTAATAATGGCTATTGGGGCTTAAAGACAGGCAAGTTCTGTGTTTTGCGCTAGTAAACTTTTTTGTTCCAATAACTTTATATAGTTTTCTTATATGTGGTGTACATTCCGCGGGATTTTTTTTTCACAGCAACCAATCTGTATATAGATATGTATTCATATTTTCAGCTTAGGTACAAACTTAAGTATCCACACAATACAAAACTGCTAAGGATTAAATAACTGTTTTGTCTATGTAAAAATCGACATGACACAGAAGTTTGTATTGCGTTAAAATTATAGTTCATTCTATTTAAGTTTTCTTATGGGTTGGTAACACTGTAACAGTTACCGTTGCAGTTTACAAATAAAGTAAACTGTTTTTCTAAGAACAAAACAAATATTAAATAATTGTCCAAAGAAACTTAATCACTTACACAGTGGTTATCTCGTTAAGAGGTTCATCAGATTGATGTATTAGTATTGATGATCTTTGCTTAGCAATACTATTTCCAATAAAACGCCAAACTCACTTTTATTTGTTGAGCATTTGTTCGTAACTTTTTCTTGTATATGTCTTACGTAGTACTTTGACACTCTGCGGTAGATAGGAAATGAACTATACTTTGATTTCTATCTATCAGCTTTTGTTTTTTTTTTTTAATTTTTGTCCGGGTTAATGTTGGAGATACAAAATATGAAATACAAATGCATTCAATTTTCCAACAATGTGTTAGTAGTGCTCTAATTATTATTAATTTAAGAAAATGTGCTAGTTATTTCCTCAGCTTTTCTTGCAATAAACAAGGATTTCCGACACATCTTTTCTCAGACTTTTTCAATATCCCTCTGGACAATCTCTTTGGGCAGGGACCCTATGCAAGGGCAGCCGAAGTGAGTACTAAGGGAGTTTTCGTACTCCCCTAGCCTTTAACGTACTCCCGCACTCCCCTCACTCGAAATGTACTCCCCTCGAAGGTGACCAAAACGTTTGCAAACATTCATTAAAGATGGCATCTCCGATATCATCCAGTGCGTTCAACCCATGAATCAAAGAAAACAATATTACGACACTTCTTTGTTTTTCTTATTTTATTGAAGTCATATGTGAAAAAATCCATTAATCCACAAACAACAACAATTAGCAGATTTGTTTTCACATATGACCTCAATAAAATAAGAAAAACAAAGAAGTGTCGTAATCTTGTTGTCTTTGATTATTTTTGTATGTGAGTTAAGGCGGCTTTACATAGATCTGCATCTGCAGACTTGAAGAAAAGTAGAGCGAGCCAATAATATAAAACAAACATAAAAGTAAGACAGGGTACACACTAATAACTTACTCGAATATATTATAGCAGTGATAACTTTCTTGACACATCTCACAATCACATGTTCTTAGCGTTCAGGTATGTAGTTTTGAGAAGAAAACTTTCGCTATTTTCGTTGTTTTTAAGCAAACTGAGGTGAAATGGTAAAAAAAAACTTGAAAATTCGTTATCTGAGCGGAACAAATTATGGTGCAGATGAAAATGCTATAATAAAGATGAACATGTTCATCTTCACTATAATCTGCAATCTTCAGGTTCGTACTTCCTATAATCTTCATACATGAAGATGATCTCCATTTTGGTTTTCGCTCTCTACCGCACAAGTATGAATTTTTTATTTTGTTTCCTCTTTTTTTGCAGATGTCAATGCAGATGAAGATGAAGATGCATGTAAAGCCTCCTTTAGACAAAACTGGAAGCATGGCTTATCAGATTTTTTTGGATATGACTGTAGAAAACAACATTTATTTTCATTTGCTTTCATATATCTTAAAAATAATGAATAAGTTGAATTTGGAGTTTCAATCTGAAGACCCCAGAATACATGTTCTCCTTCCTACAGTTAAAATGTACTATGAGACGGTTTTAACAAATTTTATAAAGCCTTTTTATATTGACGATGAAGCACTCAATAATCTTGACTTTTTAAATAATTCGATTTTCCTTGATGAAACGTACATAGGTGCTAAAGCGAGTCTCTTGCTGTCTGGAGAGCAGCTTTCACCAGATGATATTAAGGGTATTCTTGACAAGTGTCGTGAATACTATGTAATTGTGTGTAAGGAAATATGCTCTAGAATAAGTTTCGATGATGAAGTGTTAAAAGCGCGTAACATTATTGACCAAAAAGCAAAAAGTCCTTCTCTTATAAAAATATTTCCACATCTTGTAACGGGTGATAATGTTGAGGAACTAGATGAAGAATTCAGGTTCTTGAACAATAATGAATCCTTCAATCGAAATTGCAGTTTGGAAGAGTTCTGGAAAAATGTGTTGGCAACTAATAATGCCCTTGGTGAGCCAATGTTTGGTGCATTGAAAGCATTTATTGGTTCTCTAATTTGTTTACCTCACAGCAGTGCCAATGCTGAACGCATTTTTTCTCAGTTGCGATAGATTAGATTATGTATTTAAGTTAATGTATCTTATATCATTTATTATCTATTTATTAACAGTCATGATGGGTTAATTTTTAATTTTTTTAATTAAATTAAATTAATTATAAAATAATTTTTTTTTCGTTTTTAAAACATTTTGGAGCTCCAGAGGAGGCCATTATGTGATTTTATTTTCGCACAAAGAAATTGTATAACTCGCTTGTTGGGTCCTCTCTACCGCTGACACAACTCCATTGCTTCACTTAGGGTATTTTTTATGTAAGGTCGTCACCAGGCAGGCGAGTATGTCGGGAGCGGGTCAAAATTCTCGTTTCAAAATACTGCTTTTAAATTCTGCTTTTTTCATTTTTTCTGCTTTTTTTTTTACATATTTTGTTATTAACGGTACCTGCCATAGAAGCATTTTTTTTGACTTTCTCATAAACGGCTTAAGGGCTTTCGATCATAATTTTTATACTGGAGGTTCTTCGAATTCTAAATAATATCTGCTGTATTTCAAAATTCTCAAAAACAGTTTTTTGAAAATTCAATAAGATTTTTTCTAAAATTTTGTTTTTAGGTTAGATTATTAAATATTTAAAATTGGCATACAATTATTTTTTTGAAAAAAAATTACGAAGTTTATTATATAGAAAATCGATCAAAAATCGACTTAACTTAAGTATGTGGAGATTTTTCAATCTCAAGATAAACATACAGTTAGTTGCCAGAAGAATAAACTTACTTGTCTTTTAAACAACCGGATAACAACATCGAATTTTTCAATCAAAAAAAAAAAAATCTACAGAATAATTTAATTTGAACGTCAATTTTAATACAAGTTTCGAACTTTTCATAGAAATTAATTTTTGTTTAATCAATTTTCAAAATATGTTTCACATCGAAAATAGCTATTTATTTTATTACTCAGAATAACTCTCTATTCCGTTCTGAGCTTTATTCCATAGATAATAAATTTATCACTAGATTAAGTTGAAAAACTGATTTTTGATATATCTGGCGAATATGCTGACTTAAGAAAGTATACTCTGGTTATCAAAACTATACAAATAATAAAGAAAACAAAGGTTTGGAAAATGCTAAATAGCGCATTTTTAACATTTTCCAAACTTTTGTTTTCTTTATTATTGCAGAGTTTTAATGAGCAGAATTTTGAAAAGCAGACTTTTGAAAGCAGAATTCTGAAAGCAGAATTTTGTTAAAAGAATTGACCCCGGCAGAATTTTGACCCCAACCCGAGTATGTCAACAATTTTTTTTTTTGGACAACAGTGTTTTGTGATTACCGGATGTTGGCTATTTGGGATTATTAATTTTCTGGATTTCTGGTTTTTCACTTTTTGGATTTGGGGATTATATCCGCCTTTAATTATTGATAATTGAGAGTAAGGTGCGAATCTTCTACTAAGAAAAAAAAACTGCTTTCAAGGCAACTATGGCTTAACTAAAAGTTTCTATGCCCTATTCAATCACCACCATTTATTTTTGGAAGCCTGGCAAAATTTTGATAAATCCATTTTAAACTTAAGCATTGCTTTTTACCCACTGTGTACCTATAGATTGATTATCGTTAAACCTTATAATGATTAGATACTTGGTTAAAGCCAACGGTAATTTTAAATGAAAATTTATAAGATCTGAAACGTATTTATATATAATTCTTCATTAACAATATTTTCCAAAATGGCTTCTTAGGATTTTTTTTAAATTTTGAGTTTAGAAGACAGATTTTGGGGGGGGGGGGGGGGGGGATTGTGACCGTGGATCGATAGTTGTGTGCTCGCTTGTCAACCTCGTGTTCAGAGGTTCGATTCCTGCCGTAGTCTATGTCCTCTTATTTTTCCATTAAAAACCAATTATAAAAATAAATGTCACACACTGAGTTGCTGGTTTACTCATAACATGCTGTTTTAGGCATAGATTTGATTGAGATGTGATTGAGTAAAACAAGTATGCCGATAAAATATGGCAAAGAATAAAAAAATAATGCGAATTATAAGAGGCATAAATAAATAAGACACGGTAATTTTCCCCGCATTAGTTCAGCCGCCATCCCTGGAGATAAAATCTGAGACAACAACCACCGTCTCAATACGTCGCGCCACACATCTTTCTATCCTTCTTTCTCTTCTTTCACCGGATGCCGCGCTGTGTTAAAAACATATAAAGGGTATTCATAATCCATTGAGCGCAGCCAAAATTATAAGAAAACAAAAAAAAAGATTTTGATTTGAATTGTTAAATGGGACCACCCTTTAACATTAAACATGATGTATGTGTGTGTATAATGTTTGATTACAATCTTGTTTCTTTGTATTTTTTTTTCACAAATGCTAATGCTCTTCTTACGGCAGCTCGATGGTCCCATGTATACGTCACCTTTATTCATTTTTTTTATTTGCCTCCGGCTATGTTACGCATATTAATGACCAAATATATCTGGTCGATGGAAAAAACACAACAACAATAAGAAAGGACAAGCATGCTCCACAGGCGATATTATTATTTATGTTATTTTTAAATGTTTTTGGCAATAAATGGGCATATTTTAATCAATAAACGGTTAGTAGGTAATCGATTTAAAGTGTTGCTTTAAATTAATTTATATATAGCGATCGAAACCTGATTTGAGTTTTTTTTACGTATTATGTTGTTAAACGATGCTTAAAACGTAGGCTCGTAAAAACATCGATTAAGAAACAAGTCTTATATATACAACGTGCGTTTTACTAGACATAATATTTAAATAAGATAGCTACATAAAGCTTCAAAAAAGTTTATTTTGGATGCAGAATTTTTTGGGTACAAAGTATAATAATAACAAATTTGCACTGGAAATAGATGTTATCAGAAATACTTACTGATTATAGAAAACTTAAGGAAAAGTTATAAAAGCATTAATTTAAGGACATCTTTGAATTATCCACCTAAAAGAAAGCAAATTTCTTATAATTTTTCGGGATTATGATTTCGGTAAAAAATATTAGTTTTTTTTGGCATTTTTTTTTTTTTGTATTTTAGGTTACTGCAGCCAACCTGTCAACCTGGGTAGTATATAAAGTGCTTGATTCCTTTACCTCCAATTTTAATTGGATGCCGCTCATGGGTTAAAAATGAGACAGTCAATACCTGGTTCTGAAATCCACTATGCCAAACTAGTTCCGTGCAATTCAGATTGCATTTAAAAGACCTTAGGACTTACAGGCATATAGTTAAATTAAAAAGAAAAAAAACTATAGAAATCGCCATTCATTATTGAAATAGAGATGGCGACATGATCGAAATAGATCTTTCCATAGATTCGCTCATTGTTTTAAATAGTTTTTCAATTGAAATATAGGTGCTATATATAGGGCAAGTTTTGATTTTGGAAAAAAATCGAACTCAAGATTTTAATCAAAGTTTCCATTCGGATGATAGAGAACACCCAAAAAGTGCGGGTCCCGGATCTGGAAAACGGCTCTAACGATTTTGATTAAAAAAAATGTTTGCACTATTTTAGATATACATACCTACGCTACATTTTGGTCAATTTTTTTTTTTATATTTTGTTATTAACGATTTGTGATTAACTGATTTCTCATAAACGGCTTGACGGATTTCGTTAAAAAAAATTTACGTAGGACCTCATTCAAATTATAAATAATACTGCATACCAAAATTTTGAAAAAATATTTTTTTTGGATTTTTGAAAAAAAAAATAATGTATGTAAAAAAAAAACATGAATGTAAGAAAAATCGACTTTGAGAATATATTTACATTCTTAATAAGAACCTTTTACATACGATGTAATCGAACATAAGAGTTCGTTCATGCGATCCATTCGTGCTTTTGATTGATAAGCATCTTTTAGAAATATCTACCAATTTTAATAAAGATGGCTCAAAAAAGTATTAATCCCTTCTTGTAGGAAACACTTGCTCTCTAAAACTGCAGGCTATACCTCTTAGGTGGGTGCGTTGTGTTAATCTAGAGACCCTAGATTGAACCTTTTAGAGCTGGGATCGTTGTAGAAGTATTTTCCCAAATACAGTTTACGTCTTTGGTTATAAATTATTTTTAACTTTTCCTTCTGCATAAGCCTTCTGCGGAAATCGTGTAAGAATAAAAAAAGCGGTGTGGCATACATGCCTTTCAGATAATGACGGACATCTTGCGACGGAGTTTATCCAGCAATCTGCTTAGAGAGAGCAAATATTATCCACTTTTCGCCAAATCCGCAAATGTGTGGATTTACTTATTTTGGAAAACGGATTTTACACATATGGAGCTCCAAATTAACCATACATTTTGTAAGCCGATTTCTGCCTTCGTTATCGTCTTTACCACACAGGAGATGGTATTTATTCAATTTGAATTGGTATTCTAGGTCTTTTAGAGTGATTAAGCTAAATGAAATAAATCGGGTGGTACAACTTCGACAGGAATGGAGAAAGACAAATAGAATCACAATGTCCTAAATAGGGAATAGGTTTGTTCACTCAACAACGCTCCATTATGATACTGCTCTGGGAAGTTTTAACTGCGCTATGCCCTTGAGTATTAGCAGTCGCTACGTAATTTCCCCTAGGTTCAATGGATTAAACCGTGAGAAAACATCTAATGTGTTCACATACCGGCCTGAAGCCGGAGAGACTGGCCGGTTCCATAAATTGTTGGTATAATTATTATTACCAACGACGTCTTCTTGGGGTGCATCCGCAAAAACATATTTGTAAGCTTTACTGTAGTTTTTGAAAAAGATGTACGATTTTGAAAACTATTCTCTCGAATTGTTGCAAGCTTATATCCTAAATTAAACCGCCCAAGACGTTTAGGCTTAAGTACATAACCACCTATTTATCTATCCCCAGATGCCAAGTTAAGTTCTAAAGGAGCAACTTACCGTAAAAAAAAGTTTAATTGTGTACGTCACAAAATCATCAGAATTTTTTAAATTTAAATCTCTTTCATTTACTTGACCAGACCACATGACCACGAATATCCATACACACATCATCATTGCGCATATAGGCATCACTGTACTTATACACACATACACTTCCTCAACCATTAACTCCTTATTTTGTCTTCCTTCACTTAAATTTTCAAAGAGAAAAAGAAACAAACGTAAACTTTATATGAGCAACATTTTTAACAAAGTGTCGGTGTTCTACAAAGTGGCGGCATCCTTTGATCACAGCCTATAAAATACTGTAGCCACGCCTCGAAAGGTAGATTAAACGAGATGGCGCTCACTATACGCTAAAGCAACACTAACCCTCCGCTCATGGCTCGTACTCCGCCAATAGCCCCTAATGACCACGATGCCCATTGCCATCGCATTGATGACGAACAAACTCGAAATTCAAAACTCCAACAACGAAAGACTCAAGCTTGGTTTGGGGTGCACAACTCACAAAACACAACCAAGACTTTCCGGTTCCCGCTCCTTTGAGCCCGGTCGGTACCACGGGACTTATAAATATATACAAGCTTCTTTAGAGGACCGGTATTTATTCTCTACTTCATCATCTTAATGTGAGCTGCGCCGGTCTTTTAAACTTGTTGTTTTGCGTCGATCTTATATACATACGCGACACTGGATGGACACACAGGATGGCGCGCGGTTACGGGGTGGAGAATCACGAAAAATTGAAAAGGAAACCCACAAAATCGAATGCAACAATAATGGTCATCATCATTAAAATGTGATCAAAGAGCTATTCGAGGTTCGCGGGATTTGTTCTTTCAAAAGATTTACATTTAAAGGATGAATTTATTTTGTATAGCAAAAAACACGGAATTACAAAAAAGGAAGCAATAGTACTACTCAGAGGAATTCGGTATTTTCAACAACAATGTTTTGGAGGTGTTTTTGGGGTTAGGAAATTGCCCAATTACAGTGAAATCCCCCTTAGCCGGACAGTATTACAATGACAATTGTTTTATTCGGGCAAGGAAATTAATAATGTATGTTTTGGTTATTTTACCTACTTACCTATGCAAAATAAGCCAACAAATTGTAAAGTTAATTAAGACATGATATAATTTGTCATTAAGGGTAAAATTCTAAAGTTGAATTTTCTGGCAAAACGAAACGTGACTGCTGAAAATTGGCATTATAAATTTATTAAGTGTTTGAGTAAAAGCTTACGAATTTTGAGTAAAAAACCCTATTACTTAGTTTAGTAGTAGAAGTTTGGATGTTTTATCAAACTTGGAATTACGATGATAGAAAACACGAAAAAAGTTTCCGTCTGCCTTAATGTAGGCCGTTGTAATAATTTGTCTAAGACGATTGGCTAGATTATTTTTGTTTTAAATATTTGTTTAGCCCCTTAAATAACGGTAGGTTTACCTGCCATAAAATTTGTTGGATTTTAATAGGAAAAACTTCTGTGCTAGTTGTGATAAAGATGGATACCATGGATGTTTTACTTTCAGATGTTTGGGAATTATTTCATATTGTCACAATATGAAACAATTCTGTGCACTATTAAAATAATCTATACTTTGATCCAACAGAAAAATTACATAAAATTCTACAGTATCTCTATTGTGTTCGACTTTCTCATCAACGGACTTCGATTTTTTCGAAAAATAATTTTTTGGATTTTTGAGAAAAAATCATTCTTATTTTTAAATTCAATTTTTCGAAAACTTGTGAAGAATTTTTTTTAAAATTACGTTTTACATAAAAAATGAAATAAGACCCGAATTAAAAAAAAATATTTAGCTGTTTCTACTTAAGCCAGAATTACTAATGACATAATTGAATTTCACTCTTCTACTACACGGAGAAAACTTGATCACAGAATTCATGTCAACGCAGATGTTATAGCCTTCTCGTCAATATATTGACAAAATTTGTCGTTGACGATTATAAGACGTGGCACAATTAGGACAGACTGTGGCGTTATTTTTTGCGTCAGAGAGTCAACTCGTTGACCATACTATTCTAATAATAATTGCAATCCAGTGGTAGATTTGATTGATTTTGCAGAGATATTGAGGCAGGAATTTTTCGAAATACATTCAAATTTTTTGAAAATTTTCAACGAAATGGATAAAAACATTCTTGCAGACACTCCAATTAATATAATTGTCAACTATTTACTGATAATAATTGATAATTATCATTGAAATTTGATATTTACTTTAACAACCGAATTTATAAAAGTTGCGATCAGTAATAATGTTCCAGTACATTGTGAATTGCAACAAAAAATTAATTAATTATTTCATTGAATGATTTTTAGAGCCTTAAATATTCCGATGACAAAAGAAAGAGAATACATTGAAATTCAATAAAATCAAATAAATAGCGTGAATAAATGTGTATACATAACAATTAATAGATGATATACAGATTGCTCGTAGAAGAAGACAAAACCTAAGGAATTATTTTAAAATTTGATTTCTATCCAGAAATTAAATCTTAGTTAAAACAAATAGTTAATAGATAAAACATCAGAATTAGCCAATGAAAAAGTGAAATAAAAATTAAAAATCTGATTAGTAGGTCAATAGATAAAATTGAAATATTTCAGCAATCAGGGATTTGGATGTAGCAATTGTAATACAGAATGTGTATATAGAACAGACAAAAATAAAAATTCTTAAAATATTTAAAGAACAGTTTGCGCATGATAAATATAATCAGCAAGAAAAGTCAAGTGTAACGAAACACATGCTGGATAAAAACCATAATTTTAATTTACAATAGTTGAAATAATCGTTGTTTTTGAATATTTGTATGCCTATATTATTTAAAAATTTAAAATAATTTAATGAATAGAGACTATGGACCAATAAGTTATCCAATTTTTAAGAAGTTTTACGTTAGACCTTAAATTCAATGGCGCAAAACTTTAAACAGCCTCATGTTAAGGGCTTAGCATTATACTACTTAACAGTTTGCTAATACTAAAACTAAAACACTTTACTAATAGTTTCGTAAGTTTAAAATCGCTTTTTAACTAGCACCATACTAAATCTATTTTAAATAATAAACAACATCTAAACACGCCCAAAATAGTACAAAAAAGTAAGCGAACATACATTTTTAACGTTTGTAAATGTCAAATTGGCATATGGATTTATTACGACACTAAAAAATAAAGTAGCCATTTTGTGAAAAATTTTGCGCCAATGTAAATTTGTTTGTGTAATATTGTGTTTCGTTTGTATTTAATTTTTTGTTTGTATTGATTTTTTAATATTAATGTCAGTCAGAATATTATTTTATTACTGACGATGGAAACATAGTTTCTGAAATGAGCGTACAATAAATAAATAATTTGTTTTGAGTTACTTTAAATAAAATTTTCTAATTTATTAAAATGAAAAACACGTTAAAAACCTCCACTATCAAGTTAATATAAATAATCCATAATTGATTAATTAAAAATATCAATTTATCAATAATTATTATCAATTGATAATTGGCAATAGTTTTAAGAGTTTCTATGGGATTTGACTATACATATATGGGAGCTCTCCGCAATTGGAGATTTCACTGTATTTATAATTTCGTAAGCTTGCAACAACAAAAGGAGATATTTACATATCTGACTTTTAATGTTTGGTATTTACTCAACGTAAGTCACGACGCACGACCTGAATATAAATTTCAAAGTAGTACAGCTATATTATGCACAATGTACATATATGTTAGACTCAGCTACGTTTTGAGGATGGGATGGATATGGAAATTGAAATATGTTTTACACATTAAAACTTAGTAAATTGTAATTTCTAGATCGTATTACACTAACTATATGTAGATATGTTTTATGTTTTTACAACTTTCAGTTTTCAAATGTTAAGACTAAAACTAATCAATTGCAATGCTGATTTTTAAGCGTTTGGTTTTTAAAGCGATTTCCTTCGAACTTAATTTTTAACAGCCCTTAATAAAAAACCGTTAGTCCACCTTTAGTCCATGGACTTACAAAACCATGGAATAAGAGTTAGACAATGGACTAAAATTTCCTATTAATAAAAACTCGAACAAAATCTACTACAATAAGTATCAACTGTATCTATTTTTATTCTATGTAAACTTTGTTCTTAAATGTGAATTCTTAGTCCTTCACTAGACCTCCGTCATAGATGGTCCAGCGATGGACAAATTTGGTAAGCGTCAAATAGCAGAAATTATGTTTTACTTACTTAGTCTACGGAATAAGTCCACGGAATAAGTCTTAAACCTTCATTAGTCCATGTTTATTAGTTTGGGTGCAAGAGTTTTAGCTCGATTCTTTTTTTAAATCTTTTTTTTTATAATTTAAATTAAATAAGATAAAATAATTTTCAAAAAATATTTGTTTTTGGATTTTTGAAGAAAAAAATAAAAACTGAAAATTTCGTAAACCGTTGTTCTTAAATTTATAATGGTTTAATGTTTAAAATTATCATCCTAGCATTTTCTTAATTTCATTTAATTTATTATATTTTTTTCATTTAAGAAATTTTGTATGTAAAACATTAAGTAAAAAAAGACTAAAAATATATTTAGCCGTTTGTACTAAGAACTTTGTCCTTACGATGTGATCGCACATAAGAGCAACTACATGTGATCCAGCCGTGTATTTTAATTATTACAGGATTCTAATATGAGTTACAGTTTTCTAATTGGGACATGGAATCACAAAGCAATCCTTTTCCTGGCAAGACAGGAATGTAGTCGATATTATTTAATGGATGTGAAGTTTCTTTTTTTTTCGTAAAATATATTTGTTTTAAAAACAAGTATAACCAGATTATTTTTCCTTAGGTAACTGTTCTTTTCTTAAGCGTTGGAGCCGTTGGAGGCTAAGAAAAATTCATGGCAGGTAACTGTTATTTTTGGTCTTAAAAAATGACGAAAAGGTGAGGAAATATTGCTGAAAAAAAACATTATGTAGTAAACTTAAAGAAACGCCATCCAACCGTTTATCATTTTGTCGTCTTCGCTACCAGCCTAATGTCAAGTTTGATCAAAATCTCGGGTTTAATGTTTTTTTCCAAATGCAAGACCCGAGTAGTAAGTAAGAAGGAACATTGCAAGAAGGTACAAAATTTGTATTTGAGTAGATGTTTCCAATTAACTTTTGATCTAATTGTTGAACACGACTATGCGACCATTCTTCTTGTCCAATTTTGAGTCATTTTTGACATTAAATTGCAAAGTTTAATGTTATCTTCCAAAGATGCAATTGACGCAATCTGCGATATGATAGACAACTGATTTAATGAATTCCCATAAAAACCATAACAAATGCATCAAATCGGACGATCTAGTGCAATGCACCGGTCCAAAACAAGCTCATGTCGCTATTGGTCCATTAATTCGTGTGTAGTATGGCATGGCGTCTTGCTAAAACTATCAGATTCAAATAAGTTCGAAATAATTGAATGACGGTAATATTCCCAAGTAACATCGTCACAGCTATTAGATGCAAAACTGTTTTTCTGCAGCTCCAAACAAGTGAAATTGAACGCTATGGCTTTATAATGTATAATTTCACAGCTCAATGTATTTTTATTTTAAATAATGCTCTATAGTAAAGTTTAACAGCACTGTCAGCTCGTTCAACGTTTAGTTTTTCAAACTAGCTCCATAATACCTCTTATGCGATCTATGAACGAGCTTCTTGAATTTCCCTCATTTAAATGGCCCTTGTACAGCTTTTTACTACACAAATGCAATAAAAGACGCGACAAGAGCTCTAAACAGTAGCTTTAGCTTTAGAAGTAAATACTAATGCATGCGCATTTCGAAATGTCAAAATGGGATTAAAAGACCAACTTCAAATCGGTTGTAGAGCTGAGAATTAATATCTTAACACATTCTACTCATGAATCCATATCATAATAGGGTGCTGCCCAAAATAAATCCAAAATATTTATTTTATCAAGAAAATTTTTTTATTATTTTGCATAAAAAATAAATTAATGTAATCAATGTTCAGATTGGAACTATAAATTTACTCTGTTAAACAATGCGGTAGAAATATGATAATTTCTCGTTTTGCACAGTAATGTACATAAATACATAGGTTTTTTCATAGTATTAAAAAAAAATTTTTCAGGGCTTTAATTCTAACCACGTACGCACAAAAAATTATCCTACTTTAATTCCCTTATACATCCTACTTTAATTACAGTTACACATTAAGGATACCAATGTTTTGTATCACAGTGAATCTAAGCAGCTTTATTAAAAAAAGTTTTGAAACTCTTATCTTTAAAAATTGCAACTCAGGCTTTAAATAAGCTTCTTCTAAAAAAATTCATTCCTATAAACTACATTTGTTTTATTATTTGCTTTCCTTGACTTTCAATTTCTGAAGCACCCTATCTTATAACCATAGCATGAAGTTGAAAAGACGAAAATGCAATCTTGTTGGAACTAGCTCGAGAAAATGTACAATGAATTTTAAAGCGACATGAAAGCTCTATATCACAAGTAATTAATATTGCAGCTCCAGAACAGATAGTATTGCAGCTTAATTGGAAGAAACGTCTTGCCTGACAATAAAAATGGCGACGAGGTATAAAATTAATTCAATTATTCTTTTTTTTTTTTCATTTTAAAAAAGAATCATCTTCAAAAATAATTTTATTTGACCTCTGGAAATTCTATTTTAAATATTTTTACTATCTAAATATTTTTTAAAACCATTTTTCATGATCTAATACATAGAATTATATAGTAGCGTCACTACATTTGTAGTTCAATTTTTGACAAAAGTGTCAACATCATCGTCCTTCGCGTCGCGCCGTCCGCATAAGGGAGGTTTCACTGTAAGTACCTATGTATTTAAATCAACATTTTCTTTATGAACAAAACACAAATTTGAAATATTAGTCCTATGAAGCTTTAATAAAGATTTCAAGCTTGACGAGATAATAAACTGAATTGGTCTATAAAGTCAATTTCGTATTGACATGCAGAAACACAAAACATAGAAGAAACTTTTTTCAACTTACTTTATATCGAATTACATTAGATACAGTCTCACAAATAAAAAAAATTCAGATGCATATCAAAATAAATAATTAAACAAAATTAGAAGACCGATCCTATTCTATGAAAACACAAAATGCTTAATTTGCTTGCTTCGTTCAAGGCAATTAAATTAGGGATATTATTTAACTATCATAACATCCGCCTATAAAGTCAAATACAAACTAGAATATGAGGTACAGCCTCAAGTCAAGTACAAAGAACAACATGCATTAAACAGATGAACTGCTATACTTACTTCAAATTTAACGAGCTAATGGGTAGCAATTTATTTGAATAAAATGAAATCGAAAGATTATTTGCTCAATTACGTAAAAGATCAACAAAGGAGTATTAAAAATCCTTAATCTGTCTCTGCCGCCGCCGCGCCGGCCGGCCTTACATTAAAGTCAAACAAACGGCGCGTTGTCATAAAGAAGACACCAATCTCAAGTGCGCTCTCGTCCTAATTATCCTTAATTACATCTAAACACTGAATATTTACGGTAAACAAACAGCAATTAAATCGTAATGCCGCGATTCAATTTAGAGAAATTTTGTCGATGGATGACTTCAATTGGCGTAGCAGACTGACGCCGTACTTTGAAACCCCCTAAGTGATCATAAAGTCTGATATAGGAGAATATGTACAAATGCGGATGTGTGGGTATTATATGGGTAACTCGTTACCGTAGACCACTTATCTCACTGACGACAAAACCCAGACGCTTTCAATTTATGAGTCGCTAAAATATGAAACCTTTCCAAATGATACTAGATCTCTTAGCACCTGATGCATATTTCAAGCGACTACATGGTCTAGACCTGTATAGATGGCCATCCAGGCCTCAGCTATCACCACTCCAGACAAAGACTAATCCAGAGTAATAGAGATCGCACCCAAAAACTAGAGGCACTTCAAATCTCGTAAATAGAGATTTTCGGTTATGTTATCCTGTTGAATTGATTTGTTCCACTTAATTTGAAGCCTCTGTTCGACTTTGAATATGATTCAAGCCATTTGCTTTGAGTAACTAACAAACAAACAATAGTCATTATACTACATACCCTAGATATAGCATAAAGGACTAATTTCCATCGAATACATCATCATCATCATTGCGGCCATAGTTCAGGATTATTTAGGCTTTTGTTTGCGACCTGAGTGGGTAACAAAAGGCTTCGGAACAATGCGCATGCGTGCAGCGATGTGGTGGAACAATAAGTATCTACTTTTGTTAGCCATCGTTTTTGTGTAGTTACAGTTGTCCTATACGACAATGGTCGGACAATTGGTATGAATATCATCGAACACGACCAGAAGTACCACCAACGAAGAGTTGAGTGCGCGCGCAAGTAGAGGAGTGATGTGTTTCACACCTTATCCTGACGTATTCGTGTCGTGTCTTTTGAAAAGGGAACTGACCATGACAAAAATGGATGAAGGAGTATAAAAATATACTAGCAGTCGTAGTGATGGTATTATTTGGTACTCGACATGCAATGGAATCATCATCACCTGGACTAAGAAGTGTGGGCAAGTTGGCCTCTGGATGATAATTTATAAACTCATTAGGGCGATGATGGATGTAGAATGTTGGGCTTAAGTCAGCCAAATGACATTAATACGGGACGAATATTTATAAAAGTCATTAGCGTGTCTTTGACGTTACGTTTTTTAAGACCCAAGTCACAAAATGTCAGTTTCGGGGCTTTCATTAAATTTATTTTTCTGTGGAGTGGATTCAAACTCATATATAAGGAGCAACTTTTTACCTAGAAAAAATCACGAAAATTTAATTTTTAATTATACTCATAATATTAAAACTTTAAACACATTAACGGACGCGACTTTCTGAAGGCACCACAAAATCGGGATTAATTCTATCACAATACTGTCAACGTTCACAGTATTAATGCATAAGACGTTGACGATCACATGATTGACGCTATTGACGTTAATTTTAGCCCGAAATTGATTTGACTTGCCATTGTTTTGACGGCGTCTTAAGTCCGTCAATCTGCCTGGGAAATCAAATTACACGATTTGAAGGCATACGTCCAAATAATTTCTACCTTTGCAACCAGGAATATCCATAAAAACACTGCCAATATATTCCATTGCCGTTGACAAAGCCAAGTAAATAACGAGGACGCCCGAGAGAGTTCACAAATAGGTTTATTGTGTATAAGGATCATCACCTACATACCCTCTAGTTGGAGAGAAGTCAATGTCATTTTCAATTCGAAAGCTGGAAGGCCACCCATACTCAACCCAAAGATTCTGTTTTCCTATTAAAGACCCTGAAAAGACTTATAAATATACATATTCGCCTGAAGCGAAATGATAGTTTTCTAGTTCTCTCATAGGCACAGCATATAAACGGTGATTTTTTAAGAGCTTGGTTTTTGAAAATTCAAAAAAACACAGAAACTTGTAAAAAGTGAATGAAATTTTTATTTGGATCGATAAATCAATTTCTGCCATTTACTTTTTAAAAATAATTTCACTTAAATGTTGCCCGCGGCTACGCTTCAGGTGGTCCATTCTGAAGGTCCAATTTTGGCAAACTTTTTCACACATTTCGGCCGGAATCTCACCAATGACGCGTTCAATGTTGGCTTCCAAGGCAGCAATCGAGTTTGGCTTGTCCCCATAGACAATAGACTTAACATAGCCCCACAAAAAATAGTCTAACGGGGTCAAATCACATGATCTTGGTGGCCAATTGACTACGCCAAAACGTGAGATCAACTGCTCACCAAATTCGCCTCTCAATTGATGCATGGTTTCGCGTGCAGTATGGCATGTGGCACCGTCCTGTTGGAACCACATGTCGACCGAGTTCAATTCTTGCATTTTCGGCAAAAAAAAATCTGTTATCATCGAACGGTACCTTTCTCCATTGACCGTAACCCTGCGGCCTTCATCGTCCTTGAAGAAGTACGGCCCAATGATGCCGCCTGCCCATAAACCGCACCAAACAGTGCATTTTTCGGGATGCATTGGTAGCTGCTGAATTGCCTCTGGCTGCTCTTCACTCCAAATACGGCAATTCTGCTTATTCACGTATCCATTTAGCCAAAAATGACCCTCGTCGCTGAAACGGACGTAGCTTGCGAAACACATTTTTCACAGAGCACGAATTTTGATAATAAATTTCAATAATTTGCAAACGTTGTTCAGGCGTAAGTCTATTCATGATGAAATGGCAAACAATACTGATGTGTGGTCTGTCAAAAATATAAACGTCAAAAACCAAGTAGGAAAAAAATCACCCGTTATATACTAAGGGCAAATTTGTTGAATCAGCACTTCACGAAGTGGTAGGCACAATTGCAAAATCTATATGAAATTCAAAGAGTTTATGCTGTGTGCATTTCTTGACAAAGACGGGGCCTTTAACAATGTTGAAAATAAGACAATACGACAAGTCCTGGACTCAATTGGAACTGACCCGCTACTGTCAAATAGGATGGACTCTATGCTTCAGTCCAGGATCGTGATCGGAGAATTGAGCGATTGCAAACTTAAGGTTAGGACATGAAGAGGTACTCCAAAAAGGGATTTGCTATCTTACCTTCTTTGGCTTCTGGTCGTTAACCAGATCTTACTAAAGCTAAGCCCAACTGGTTTCAAAGTAGTGGTATATGTTGATGGCATCGTGTTATTGGCATCAGGGAAATTTGTTCACACACTGTGATAAATTCGCACTAACGACTTGGAAGCAAGCGAAGATAATCCCTGTAACAAAATCATCTAATTGCATGGACTTTCGCCCAATCCCTATACTTCCGTTTCATTCTAAGGCTTTGGAAAGGATTATGCAAAGACAAATAAATACAAATCTTAGTAGAGTCGATTTCCTGACACCTTTTCAGTCAGGTTTTCGTCCAAAGAATAACTGTTTGACAGCGCTATTGAATGTGACTGAAGACATTAGGCAAGTTGTTGATGACGATAATGTTAGTTTTTTGGTTCTTTTGGATTTTTCGAAAGCTTTTGACACAATTGACCACTCGATTCTCATTCGTAAGCTTACTCATCAATTAAATTTTTCATGTGCTGCTGCTTATTTGCTTCAGTCATATCTAAGTGATAGAAAACAGGCTGTAAGTCACTCCAACACGTTGTCTTCTTTTCTACCGTTCTTGAAAGGTGTTTATCAAGGATCGATCTAAGGCCCCATTCTCTTCTCACTCTATATAAATGAATTGCCATCGATATTGAAATTTCCACTTGTACAAATGTATGCTGATGACGTGCAACTTTATTTGAGTAGTCAACTGGGTCTTATTGAAAATTGTGTTCATAATATTAACCAGGATCTTTTAACTATCCGTATTTGGTCAAAGAAAAATGGCCTGTTTTTAAACCCATCGAAAACTAAATGCTTAGTTATCTCTATAAAGCCTATTGATCTTTCTTATTTCCCCCGCCTAATGCTTAATAATATTCCTATTGGCTATGTAGAAACAGCTAAAAATCTTGGTATCACTTTCAACAGATCCTTAACATGGCCAAACCACATAAATTCAACTGTTGGTAAAGTGTACAGTGTTCTTAGGGTTCTTCATGATTCCCAATACTTAACTCCGATAGAAACTCGTAAGATGTTATCTAAAACCTTGATTATTCCACTCCTTACATATAGTTGTGAAATTTACTGTAACTGTGATGCTGAGATTAGACGAAAGCTTAGGGTTGTTTTCAACAATACAAGAAGATACATCTACGGCCTTAAAAGATATGACCATATCTCCGAATTTGCTCCTACTCTATTCAATATGCAGTTTAAGTATTTTCTTCAATATCGAACACTTCTTCTCTTCACTATTAAACAGACGCATGAACCACATAACCTATATTACAGATTACAATTTCCTACTTCAAACAGATCAAATACACTTAACATCCCACGCCATACATGCCTTACTTCCGAGCGGCAGTTCTATGTTAACGCCATTCCCATATGGAACTCTTTGCCAAGTGATATCAGAGGTCTTAGTAATGCTAAAATACTAAAATATATTTCAGAATTAAGTAAGTCACTACTTTTCTTTGCTTTAAATTTGCGGTTTTACCTTTAATATTTTAATACATTAATAATTTAAAATTTGCAGTTATTTTTAATTATAAAGCTTCATTTATTTGGAAACTACTCAGCTTTCATTTTAACTTCATTTTAATTATTGTTCTAATGTAATTATATTACTTTGATCTTGCAAGTTAACTTTTATTCTTATTCATGTATACATTATTAAAGCTATCACTTTTTAATAAGATATTATATCTTAATGTGTATAGCATATAGATAAATTGAATAAACTAAACAGTAACCCCAACAAGGGAAAGCTGTAAGGAAAACCGGGTCATCAACAAAAATCATGCCCGGATATTCACTTGAACCGAGCCAAATCGCTTACGGGATATTTGTGCCACTGGAGCAAGAGAATTTTAGAATCCAATAAATTTTCCTCAAGACCGCAAACGACAGATGGTCAGGCATCGACAGTTGTCAGGTTAAGAGACATTTTTGGGCAGATATCTCTATAAGAAAAGAACTGAATATTTACTAGGGCTTAACAGACCTAAACTGTTCCTCCTGATGGGGATCCTAACAGATCACAACTCAATAGGAACCCACATGGCCAGAGAATGTGCATCAGCATCTGACTTATGTTTTATGGACGAAGGGGTGGAAGAGGACTCATATCACTTCATTTGTGAATACCCCAGCCTAGCCCGAGATATGGGAAAAAAGTCCTCGGAGACTACTCTTTGACGAACCTGGCGATATCTCTAATAAGTCACTTAAGCATATCCTGAAATTTATTCAAAGAATATGACGGAATATGAAGAGAAGATGACGGAACTACTGTCTGACCGCTCTTTTTTTTTTTTTTTTTTTTTTATAACTGCACGCGCTCAAGGGATTATGAATAACCTTTATATGTTTTTCTTAACACAGCGCGGGCATCTGGTGGAAGAAGAGAAAGAAGAATATGAAAGATGTGTGGCGCGATGTTCTGAGACTAGAGCTGGTTGTTATCTCAGATTTATCTCCAGGGATGGCGGCTGAACTAATGCGGAGAGAATTATCGTGTCTTATTTATTTATGTCCCTTATAATTCGCATTATTTTATTTATTACGTTATCATATTGTATGCTAGTTTACGCAATCACATGTTGTTAGTGTTATGCCTTAACAGCATGTAATGAGCAAAGCAGCAACTTATTTTATGACAATTTTGAGAATTGGTTTTTAATGGAATATAAGAAGACATAGACAACGGCAGGAATCGAACCTGTAACCATGGGGTTGACAGGCGAGCACGCAACTATCGAATATTCGACAAGAATTTTACAGTTTGTTCCTACATATGAGGAGGTGGTATGTGTGAAGTTTGTTTGGAATCGGTGAAGCAGTTCCTGAGTTATGACATTTTACGTGAGTAATGCTTTCCTCTCATACGAAATGCCTGTATGGGAAAAACAACAACAAATACACAGCCGCTGATGAGCGTTTCTGTTGTACTGTATGACTGTATATGTGTACACAGTTTTCAAATGTAGTTGTAAGTGCATTATGTTAATATTAATTTGCTGTCATTGGAATTCAGTTTACAGTTCTCTTATGTGCTTTGAGTTCTTTTATATCGTGCTCTCATTGCGAACAGACATACTTTTGGTGAGTGTTAACCATGAGTTTCTTTTTTAATACACTGTACCAAAATCCAGTCGATAAATCGTAGAGTGTAGTATTTATCGATTGAAATATTTTCAATTGTATTTTTAATGTTTCATTTTTATATATATAAGAGCGTTGCTTCATTTTCACAAGTTCAATTGGATTGCATTTGCCGGTGAGTGTTTTTTTTATTTGCACAATTGAGGTTATGTCCAATGTGTGTATGTGAATTCATATTTCCACGCACACACATTCATATGTATATATTTCTCTTGAAATAATTTAATTATTAATAAACTGTACTGAAAGAATGCCACGTTCAAGACTAGCAAACATTGGCAGACGTTCACGTCAATGACGAAATGAAATGGAAACACAACGACACAGACGGAGAACTCACTTGGTTAATAGTGAAGTACCCAGAAACCGTCGTGGGCGTACGTCCCTTTATGATATACGTCAAATGGAACGCGCGGCTTACAATTACGATGCCACCATTGATTACAGCACGCATGCGTACATTGGCCAGATGAGTATAGAATGTATACATTGCAAAGCATTTAATTTCAGAAACGAAACGCCTGGCATGTGCTGTGCTGATGGGAAAGTCAAATTGCCCGTACTAGAACTTCCGCCAGAACCTTTGCATTCATTGGTTTTTGGCAATACACCAACGTCGAAGCATTTCCTCTTAAATATTCAAAAACACAATTCATGCTTTCAAATGACATCTTTTGGAGCTACATATATTATAAGAAATGGATTTATGCCGACGTTTAAGGTAATTTCTTCGTATTGAGTAAGCAATATCATATTTAATTCATGTTCCGTCCCTGTGTTCAACGGTTTTACAAATTCAAATCCGTCGTCTATATATATATCTCGAACGTTACAGACTCAAGGTCAAATATACCATAGAGCTGGGTCTTTGCTACCATTCCCAGATGGCGATCATCAATTTTTGCAAATATATTTTATTGGTGATGAGAATCGTGAATTAAATCAGCGCTGTGCAATTTCGACGCATACGAGAAGATCAATCGTGAATGAATTGCAAACATTTTTCCATCAACACAATGAATTGGTGAAATTGAAAAAGCGAACTTTTTTTCAGCAATGTTCCCCAAACCCATCGATATATACGACAATTTGTTACTGAAAGCCTTAAATCGAACATTACAAGATTTAAGACGGAGTTCACAGCTGTTTGGCGGTGCATTAATATTGTTATCTGGTGATTTCCGTCAAACGTTGCCTGTTGTTCCGAGATCTACACCTGCTGATGAAATTAATGCATGTTTGAAAAGTTCATTTTTGTGGGCACACGTACAAAGGCTTTCGTTGACGACCAATATGCGTGTGCGTCTTCAAAATGATTCATCAGCACGTGAGTTTTCAAAGCAATCGCTGAAGATTGGCGATGGAAAGATTGCAAGTCATCAAAATGGGTTTATCACGTTACCGAATAATTTTTGCATAATTGTATCATCAAAACAAGAAATCATTGATCGAGTTTTTCCAAATATTGTACAAAATTACAATAACCATGATTGGTTACGAGAACGTGCAATTTTAGCACCAAAAAATATCAATGTCAATGAAATCAATTTCCACATTCAGGAAAAATTGCCAGGTGATTCGGAAACGTATAAATCTATTGATACTGCTATGAATGATGAAGACGCAGTCAATTATCCGGTCGAATTTTTTAATTCTTTGGAACCACCAGGCATGCCACCGCATTATTTGAATTTAAAAGTTGGTTCATCGATTATACTTCTCCGAAATCTTAATGCACCAAAACTTTGTAATGGGACGAGACTTTCAGTGAAGAAATTGATGCCACATTTAATTCAAGCAACAATTCTCACTGGCAAAGCAAAAGGTGAAATTGTACTAATACCGCGCATCCCATTAATACCAACGGACATGCCATTTGAATTCAAACGTCTTCAATTTCCCTTGCGTTTATCCTTTGCTATAACCATTAATAAATCTCAAGGACAAACTCTTCAATTGTGTGGTGTGAATTTGGAGGAACCGTGCTTTTCATACGTAGCATGTTCCAGAGTGGGAGCCCCAAAACATTTGTTTATACATACACCACACAATCAAACAAAAAATGTTGTATACACTATTGTATTGAATTGATGTACAACTTTAGCATTATAAATAAAATCCTTTTAAAGCATCGCCATTGAGTTGATTTATTACAAAATACATGTTTTTTCTTGGGCGTAGCAACGCGCGCCGGGTCCCTCTAGTCTTCCATATAAATCCGCACTACATATACATATATAGTTAAACTGCCATGAATCTAGGACAAATGCACTTCAACTCAGAAGATGGTCATTTGACGAATGTCAATTTAGTTCTTTAAAATTAGCTTCGTGTCAAAACAGATACAATTTCTTGATTTTTAACAAAATTGTAGCCAACTCATATTACCATATGATTTTTGCCCAACCTTGAACATACATGTTTTGACTAGATGGTCAGGCTGTCATGTCTTTTAAAACAGCATGCAAATATCTATCGTCAAAACGACTATCAAAAAATTGGCAATCCACACCAGTACTTTGTGCAAAATTAACACTCCAGTGCAAACTGCGCCTCCGAGTTTGGCCGAATGTGGCCGTCATTTCTACCAACATAACAGCTGGTCGATTTGGAAGTTTTTTTTACAACACAACACATTAATATATAAATTTTATTTTAGCATTGTATTATGACGTTTATGGCGAAATTGTTTTATATTTTAACATACGTCGGATACTGGATGTAATTTAGACACAACATGCAAATACCGTAAAAGTAAGTACTCAATGTAATAATAATCGGATTATTTTTATAAAAGTTTATTACAAAATATTTAATAAGGAAATTAACAAACGGCCGTGCGTATCCTATAATCCGCTCAGTTTAGCAAGACTTGCTGCATGTTCCCTTAATCTGCGAACTATTTAACCAAATGCATAATATTTATTTAAATTTTTAATTTGTAAAAAAAACTTGCAACAACAATAATAAAATATACATTTTTATTAGGTTAGTTGGTTGCAGCTTAACTAACTATTGGCAAATTTATTTAATTGTCAATACCTTTTACTTAAATGACAAACGAGAAAGTTTGCTGTGTCGATTGCTTGACGGCGTCGGCGCGGCGCGGCGGCGCGCGTGTGTTTCGAATATCAGCTGAAGGAATTGAAATTAACATCCCTGTGGTCTTTCAACTAAATCGAGATAAATTAGACATTTTATGAACGGACTTGCAATCGAAACGATCACTACTTAATGACTAACTGACTCTGATCGAACAAGATTAAACAGTGGTATTATTAATAAACACTATGAAATTTATTTTTTTGTTGGTGGAAGTAAAATTTGTAAGTTGCAGCATGCGTGGGATAACGTGTGGGTAAGGATATTAGTTTTATGTCTAAGCTGGATAACATGTTGGTTGTTGATGTTATGATAATATACATAATATAGTTATACAGTTTGTTAGAAATAATGTGAATAATTTATATTCTACCATAGACCGTTCGCTTGTCAGATTTTAAAATTTTTAAATTTACCAAAAAAAAACTGTTAGTATTTAAATGGCGGGGTTTTCAATGAAATAAGTTAAGAACTATGAGTGCTACCAATGACCCACGCATGTACGAACAAATATATGTTATTTGACACAATTTATAAACCTTAATTATAGAAATGTAATTTATATTAATGCTTTGATAATGAATTTTTTTTTGCCAAAATTACGATTTTGATAAAAAAGTGTGTGAACTATTTTTGGTATACTCTACATTTTGGTTAAAATTGTTTTTTATTTTGAACTTTCTCATAAACGGCTCGGCGGATTTCGACCCATATTTATATGTAGGAGATCCTTTACATTATTAATAATACTGCATACAAAAATTTCTAACAAAACCAATATTTTTTTGTTTTTTTTTTGAAAACTCAATATTTCGAAATATTTTGAATTTTTTTTAAGTTTATATCATTAAATATATAAAATTAAAAAATTAAGTAAAAAATGACTTAACAAATATATTTAGATTCTTAACAGAAACCGTTTACGATGTGATCGAACATAAGAGCAAGTTCGTGTGACCCAGTCGTGCATTTTTTTACTAAATTTTGTATAAACAAAATGTTTTAATTTATTTCTGAGAAAATATTGGTAGACAATTTTAAGTATCAAACAGTATAAATTTGGAAAAAGAATTACAAACACATTCGTGAACCCGTTTTAGAAATATGTATTGAGTTTTCAAAAATCCAAAAAATATTATGTAAAAAAAAATGTTGAACAAAATGTAGAATATACCTAAAGTATTGAACATATCATTTTTTATCAAAATCGTTAGAGCCGTTTTCGAGATAATTAGGATGATCGAAAAAATTGTATGGCAGGTACAGTTAGTTTTGTAGCTAAAAAAACGATTCAAAATCTATTTCAGACAATCACCTAAAACGTTTAAATACCGAGTTTGAAAAAAATCTCTTCAGCCGGCAGATAGACAGACAGGCACATGGACAGACAGACCGAATTGCTGGACATACTTTTAGTGTTCTCTTTTATCGTAATGTCAAGTTTGATTAAAAGATTGAGTTCGTAATCCCAAAACCATCCATTGACATCCAATCCGCAGCTAATAAGGCTTATTTTGACGTACGCATGATTTGTCTGGTGGCCTGCCTTGGAAAAAACATCCAATCTTAAAACCGTGAAAATAAATTGCACGACTGGATCGCACATATATCTCCTATTTTCGATCACATTATAGGCAAAAGATTCTCAATGGAAACGGATAAAATGTATTTTAAAGTCGTTTTTCACTTAATTTTTCATATATAAAAATTCTTAAATTTTTTCTAAGAAAACTCGGTATTAAAATTTTAAATTTAAAAACAAAATTTCAGAAAAAATCGTCCCCCGTTTTCAAAATATTGAATTTTCAAAAACAAAAAAAGGAACATTTTTTATTCAAAAATCCAAAAAAAAATATTTTTGGAAAATTTTGAAATGGGGTATTATTTAGAATTCAAAGGAGATGTTGTATAAGATTTTGATCGAAATCGGTTGAGCCGTTTATGATAAACTCGAAAATCAATAAAATGGTTGTATGGCAGGTCGCAGGTACCGTTAATAACAATATTTTAAATTTTGTTTCGGCCAAAATGTAGATCAGCCGTTTAGGCTGTAGATCGTTTTACAGAAAGACAGACGAAATTGCCGGACCCACTTTTTTGGTGTTCTCTATCATCGTAATGTCAACTTTGATTAAAACCTCGAGTTCGATTTTTTTCCAAATGCAAAACTTGCCCTATAGTACCTATATCGCAAGTAAAAATAGAAAGACTGGCGTATATCGGTACAACTAGTTCTATGAGCACTACACCAACCGCATCCCTAGAGACAAGAGCGCTCTACAACTTTGTAGGCAGAGATGCTCGCAATAAACGAGGCAGCTAAACATCTCTCCGCATGCGAACTGGTCAACAAAAACAATGATATTTTGATAGACAGCCGGGCGGCAATCAAAGCCATTTCCTCAAACGTCAAACTTTCAAAATTAGGATTGCTAAGCGAATCGAACTTAGTCACCCTAATCTAGTCCCGGGACATAGTGACATATGTACAAGAGAATGAAAGCGCAGACGAATTGGCCAAAACCGAGTCATCAATTGAACCGATCAAAATCGTATCCGCGATATTTGTGCCACTGGAGCAAGAACATTTTAGAATCCAAAAAATTTGCCTCAAAACCGGAAACGACAGATGGTTAGGTATCGACGGTTGTCGGGTTTCGAGAAATCTTTCGGCAGATGTCTCTATGAAAAAAAAACAGAATATTTACTAGGGCTTAACAGACCACGCAACTGTCCCCCCTGATTGCAATCTTAACGTTTCACAACTCAATGGGAACACATAACCAGAATGGGCATTAGCACATCTGACCTTTGTAGAGGTTGTATATATTAAGAGGCGGAAGAGGGCTAATATCACTTCTTTTGTGAATGTCCCAGCGTAGTCCGAACCAGGGAAAAAGCCCTCGGAGATTACTCTTTGACGAACTTGTCGATACCTCCAATAAGCCACTTAAACATATAGGAATTTATTCAAAGTTCAGGGTGGTTTAGGGAGGCAACTCAAACACAACCTTCCCATTTTCTCCCCTCCTTAAACTTACCCCGTCCTACCCTGGGGACCTAAGTGGATCCATTGGCATCCGAGTGAGGTGAGGTGGCTTGCCGTTCCACCACACCTTCCAACCTAACCTATATTTGATTCAAAACTCACTTTTTCGACCCCAGATCGATTATATCGCATCGAAGACTGTAATTTCGTCTTTCGTGTTAGGATATGTCAAACGAAAATCAGGTTTCAAGGAGGTGTATATTTTAAAATTAATTTTCTTGCCATTGGTACTTTGCATCTTAGAGTATTGCTGTATAGTTTGGTCACCATTTTACCACAACGCTATTTTAAGAATAGAGACAACATTTTAGGATAATAATATTGTTAACCATTTTATAATAAAAAAAGATACCCGCGTTTTGCATTACGAAATCTAAGATGGTCCTAAAAAATGCCTAAATATTTTACAAAATAGGTATATTCGCTACTATAGACATCAAAACAGAAAGAAATTTAAGAATCAGAAACGATCTTTTCTATGTTCCAACTCATCGAAAAATAAAATGCACGAACAGATCGCACTTACTTGCTCCTATGTTCGATCACATTATTTGCTTTTGTTTCTTAATGGAAACGGCTAAAAGTATTTTTGAAGTCGTTTTTCACTTAATTTTTTATAAGTACATAAAAATGCTATATTTCATAATATAAATTTTAGAACAAAATTTCAGAAAAAAACCCCCGTTTTCAAAATATTGAATTTTCAAAAAAAAAAAAATATATTTTTTTCCAAAAATCCAAAAAAACTATTTTTCGAAAATTTTGAAATGCAGTATACAAATTTTCATCGAAATCCGTTGAGCGGTTTATTAGAAAGTCGAAAATCAATAAAATAGTTGCATGGCAGGTACCGTTAATAACAAAATATTTTTAAATTTTTTTCGGCCAAAATGTAGACCGTACTTAAGTTAGTATACACATAAATTTTTATCAAAATCGTAAGCGTAGTTCTCGAGATAATTAAGATGGTAGAAAAATTTGTATGGCAGATACCGTTATTTTTGAGGCAAAGACAACGATTCAAAAATCTATTTTGGACAATCCCCTAAAACACCTAACCACCATGTTTGAACAAAATCAGTTAAGCCGTTTAGGCTTATAGCAATATCACATATGAAGGCAGCTTACAAGTGTTTCATACAATTTTAATTGTAAGCTACATATGTAATGTGATATTGCTGTAAAATATTAAAATAATTTCTTTTTAACTTTTAAATAAAGCCTGATGAAGAACATAAACATGTTCGAAACGTCGTAATATAAAAAAAATAACATATTTTATTCATCTAAAGCCAGCAGGAAATAGTTTCTATCTAATTCTGTTTGTAGAGAAGTCGACTGAGTCGAATGAGTAGATACAAATCTTAAATAAATCTTAAATAAACTATAATTTTTTACTTGCGATATAGGTACTATAGGGCAAGTTTTGCATTTGGACAAAAAATCGAATGCAAGGTCTTAATCAAAGTTTACATTACGATGATAGAGAACACCAAAAAAGTGGGTCCGGCAATTCCGTCTGTCTGTCTGTAAAACGATCTACAGCCTAAACGGCTGAACCGATTTTGTTCAAACTTGGTGCTTAGGCGTTCTATATGATTGTCCAAAATATATCTTAATTACCTCGAAAACGGCTCTAACGATCTTGAAAAAAATTGTGTGAGTACTGACCTGAGTATGGTCTACATTCTGGCCGAAAAAATTTAAAATATTTTGTTATTAACGGTACCTGCCATTTTAACCATTTTATTGATTTTCGACTTTCACATAAAGGGCTCAACCGATTTCAATAAAAAATTGTATACAAGATCTCATTTGAATTCTAAATAATTCTGCATTTAAAAATTTTTGAAAAATATTTTTTTTTGGATTTTTGAAAAACCATATTTTTTGTTTGAAAAATCAATATTTCGAAAACGGGGGGACGATTTTTTATGAAATTTTGTTTTTAAATTTATATTTTTAAATATTTAAAATTTTCATACCAATTTTTTTTAATTCAAAATTAAGTGAAAAACGATTTTAAAATTACATTTAGCAGTTTCGATTAAAAATCTTTTGAATATAATGTGATCGCACATAGGAGCAAGTACGTGCGATCCAGTCGTGCATTTTATTTCTGTTTGATATCAAGAGATTGTAAATTCATTAAGGAAATTAATAAATAATAGTAAATCATGACATTTTAGTCCAACAATTTATACTGAAACGCCAAACAAAAATAAGGAGAGCAAAACCACTTCGAATCTAAAATCAAGAATAGCTAACATAAATAATACTCTTTCCAATTAAAATACCAATTACTACTTTATTCAATCACCGAAATAAGATCTTGAGTAAGAATTAAAAATAAAAAAAGCCGACTTAGGTACCTACTTTATTTACAAAAAAAAAATAACTTAAAATTAATAAGTTTACATTATCAGGTATCTTCTTATAACAAGATCAATTTATAACAATGTCGGCATGATCTTTTGATTCCATCTAAAAAAAAGACCGGATAACAATAAGCCTGTAAAATCACACCCAATTTATATACTTGTTTCCCTTAAACCGAAAAAAAACTCAGAAAAAAATCTTGATAATTTGAATGAGTGAAAAAAAAAGAAACGAGAAAGCAATTTGATGATGAATCATTATTCTTCTTATACATCAAATAAAATGCCATGTGTAAATTCAATTGCTGGCGATTAGATGTTTTGACAATCCTGTCAAATTACTCATGTGAGAGCTAAAATGGACGTACGGTTTACCGTACCGGGTTACTGGATTCGATATATACATACAATACTTACAATACATACCAACAAATGCGATGATGGGCATTCAATTAAGTGGAATGAGTAATGCATCTGATAAAGTAATGGGTTTTTGTCAGTTAGACCACTGTTGCCAATGTATATATTTTATTTTATATGTTTAATAAATGTAATATGTACCTAATGTGATATTTTTATTAACTAATTTCAAATATACCTATATATACAATTTGACAGTTAAATAAATTTTGAACAAAAGTTGAAACTTAAATAATTCCATAAGCGCAGACAATTTTCTGAGCTCAATTCTTATACTGGAAACAAATCTGATTGTTCGTCTGAGTTTGTGTGAAATACCAAAACATTTCTTGAATTTTGCAGCTGGTTCCCGATATCAATCCTTTTTACCTTAACAGGCCAATTCAAACCGTCTCTCAGTTTAACTGTGTTGAGCGTAGTTCTAAACCAATTTTATGCTTTAAATTTCAAGGCTTATGGCCACAATTGACACAAATATATAGGGTAACCATGACGAATGCAAAAAGCCAAGTTAAGCAATCCGGATCGCTCTCAGACGTCAACAAGAGGGAACATCGTTACTGGATTAATCAGGAAAGTGAATTAATTATCCAACAGATAGGGTTCAATAGCAAACAGTCGAAATGGAAGAAAAATACGGAGGTGGCTGTTCAAAGTAAATAGTCTGGAAATATTATTTAAATTCAAAAACTTTCAACCATATCTTGAAAGCTACTGACTGCCGTACAAAACAAATTTTATTCTTACATTCTTTAATCTGATTACTTGGCCGCATATGAAACACCAGTTTTCCGGCGAATTGCTAGCCCCATAAATTAGAACGAGCGATTTCAGAGATGCTACGACTATGACCTGTAAATGATCTATCTCAAAGGAAATATATTGACGAAAATAATGATAGGTAGACTTCAAGCTGATCACCAAGTACTTATATGAGCAAAGGTAACCGGTCCCAGAAACCCCTTGCAGCAAATTGTAGAGTAATAAAAAGTGTATGTGACAGACCTGTCTTCGTTGAAAGGATGGCTTAGAACATGTTTGCCAGTGTTTTAGCCTTGAATTGCGCAACAAGATAACATTGGTGGAATTACTTACTAAAGGAAGCCAGGAACGGACCCGATCGTAGGTCAACAATCTTTTGCGAAATTCATAGATTAGCAGTAAATATGACAGAGCTCGAAATATTTATAAAATAAAGATGGTTGAAAGAACAAACACCTGACCGTAGAATTTCAAAACAGATAATATTGTAAACTATACGAATGCAATCGATTGTTTGCCAAAATTGGCAGTGATAGTCATAACTATCTCAAATTTGATTCTTGCGGATATGGTGTTTGATAAGTATCCTACCATGCACCGGGAGAAACATCGTTAACAAAATATTTTAAAGTGCGGTGAGATTGAGCATGGCATTGATGTCTGCCTGATTGACAAATTAAAAAATGCTGATAGATTAAATAAATTAAGTTACAATATTATTAACTAGAAATACTCTTCTAATATTCTACCTCTTTAATTAAGAGCTGTTTTGCAAAATTTGAAAACTTTTAGTACATCCATTTCATGAAGACTCGTTATTATATTTTTATCTGCTGGAAAATGACTCCCCAATGTGTATCTTCATCTCTCTATATTTTTCATCCAAACGACTGACTAACTCATACAGAATCAGCTTTCATGTGCTTAATTTGTTGCTGTCTAGTTCAAGGCCCTAGTTCCATCCAGTCTTTGAGCCATCCTGTGTTGCTTTTAATAACATGAAGCGCTGCTTTTTTAGGAGGCGGTAATTCGACATATTGAGAATTTTTAAAATGAAGCTCACTTGTACTTTCAAGGTTTTGATGCATAATGGTGATGTACCTGTTTATAATAATATCATGTAATTCGGTGTTCGTTTTATGTAATCCCTTAGCAGTTTTTCTATACGGCCTCATACTTCTTTGATCCCCACATTTGAGCTGCATAAAAGAGAATGTATTCAGATACTGCTTTAAATTTTATATTTACTGCTGTGTGCTATGTTGTTATTATTAAATCATTCTCTCCAAGTCATATTAATGGCGGTTTTAGCCTTTAACAGTATTCGTTGACATGTTTATCCATTCTTTGTGAAAATACTCCTAGGTATTTATACTCATATACTATAACATCTTCTATCCGATCATTATTAGAACACTATTGCTCCTTTAAGCTCGAACTTTCTGCACCTTTTTTGAATACCATCACCTTCGACTTATTCAAGTTAACAACCAGTTCCATCTCGTGCAGTATTGACACAACTTGTTTATCATCAGCTGAAGCGATGACGGGGTATATATGCAAACAGCACAATTTCGTCTGCAAAAAGCAGTGCTTTGATTACAACTCCTGCCTAATCTATAGGAACGAGTCCTCAATACTTCAGAGCAAAGAGATGTGGTCGACGGTTCAGTTCCCTATACCATATCTATTCCGGTGTAAAAAAAATTATCACCACTCTCTTTTTTGTAGTTCATTTTCCAATATTATAAATGCGGCAGCCATTTTTTTTTTAAATCGAGACAAAGTTTAATTTCAATATTTTTCAACGAAGATGTCTGTGATACTTACACCAGAAATTTGTATCGAACTAAAGTCAAAATTGTGTCACCAATATCTGAATAGCTATAGGTAAATATACTCGTAGTGCTTGCGTTGAACGAGTTTCCCTACGAGTGAGTCTTGGTTATGTTAATGTTAGGTATACTAATACGAAGGTATCAACCCGCCCATGAAATCGTTGAGCAACCATATCAAAATCGCAGTTGACCAGCTTGATCATTTTTTTTTGCGAAAATATGGAACAAGTTTGTTAACTAGTGTACGAGGTTATTCAAAATTTCACTAAGTTTTTCAATACTATATGTACGGGGCTCCCTACACGTGTTGTTCAATTTTACGCCTGGTTTCGTGGCTCAATGTGCAGAACGTAAATTTCTGCACAAGTGTAAGACGTTGCAAATTTTTTAATCCACGATGGAGTTGAATGCAAAGTTGAACGAAGTTGAGCTTATTGCGGACGTTACGAACGGCATAAGTTAAGCTGTTTTTTAAAGGAGTCATTTTTGAAGCTCAAGTTTTCGGCTTAACACAGTGCGGAAGGCATCAAACACTCAGTAAGGATGGTGTAATCGGTTTTGACTGCAGGGGAGCTCAACATGGGGTCCCCACGATCTAGATTTTCTAGTAAGCTAGGTCGCATTCAATGAAAATTGCTCATGTAGACCACAAATAGCATTCTATAAAAAAATTTATACTAGACATTCCACAGCTCATAGCATTCTATCGATAGTATACAAAAATACATCGCCTCTAGAGTTTGGAAAATGTGATTTTTGCATGTACTTATTTTTTACCTATCATTCGTTAATCCGAAGTTATAAGCGTATAAACTTTTTAGTATGTATCGTTAAAAACGCTTAATAAATAAATACAAAACAAAATAAGGAACATCGCCCCTAGAGTTTGGTATGCTCTACCTAGGGTAATTATTATTTTTATTATAAGACAGTTAGTTTGGTACATCTCCTCACCTCTTTTTGAATTTCAAAAACGCACTGAAAAAAATATAACGAGGCACAATTTGAAAAAATTAACGGACATCGTCCCTAGAAAAATTTTTCACCAACATTTTGGTGTTTCAATTTTTGGATATCTTTAATACTTATCGATATCTCCTACTCTAAAGGAAAAAAAATTAAAATGCAGCGATCTTCAGCATCATTATTTGGCTGCCATTTTCATTTTGAGGTTAGCGTTAGTGGCTGCTGAACGTTTGTGGCGTGTAATTGTTATAATTCCTTGTTCTTTTTTGTTTTATTCCTTTTGTTGAAGGTTCTTTAAGTCTTGTAATGCTACTAGAGCAAGAACACAGCGATACATATTTCTTCGCGATATTTTTGCAATTGAAATAATATGCTATGAAATGCCCAATGCCAAATTTTGCATCATTCTATTTTTCTTTCTTTCTATCAAAATGACAGGTAGCTCACTATAAAATATAGAAGGTGTAGACACCGTGTAACGTTCGCAGGCAATAGACCCGACGACTTGACTTCAATCGAAGCAGATCAAGTCTCCGGGAAGACATCTTACTTCTTCCTTTCATATTTCCCTTTCCGGAAATTTCTCTATCACTCAACCTTTTCAATGTCCTAGTTTGGAAGTTGGTCTTTTCGCAAGCCTAGACAGGTTGAAATGAAATTTAGTGTTAATCATTTTTTTTCGGTAGCAGTTATTAGGTAAATCCTTTTGTAGGTATCTACAATATTTTATTCTTTAAAAAAAACGCAGTACCAATAGTATTGTATCTCATTATTAATGGACAAAAAATAGACAAATTCCAAATTGAAATTTTACAACTGTGAGATGTGTTGGCACATGATGTGGCAACACTGGTTATAATCGTTTGCGTTTCCATTCTCTCTTTTTCATATGACCTTCGTAGGCTAATACCGAATTGATCCCAATTAAAAGAATCGAACCTGCCACTGTGACTTGCCACAGATTTAACAAGAACTACCACTCTATATGCATAAACGTCTACCTGATGGGTTTTTTTTTTGGGAAAAGTAGCTGATCGCCTCTATTTTACACCTTCAACATGCAACATCAAAGCCGATGGACCGATGATCGCTTAAAGTTGTTCCTCCCTTCTCTCACGCCATAGTACTCACTCTCATTCATTTTTTCGAGTTCTTGTGGTGTTACGGACCAATTTCCTTGACGATTATGACAGAGAGATCAAAGAAATTCCACCGATTATAATCATCTTCGGTTATTCGGAATCTGATTCGAAGACATTGCCGGCCGGACTGCGTTAGAAGCTTTGCCCGATAGTATGGTGTGAGCGCTGCGCTGGTCCCAGTCATATCATTAGATTTGAACATAATGACCCAGAAGAACATTTTTAATTAAAACCGATAAACTGCCGCGAGCAGTTAGTTACCTGGCACTGGCATAAAACATGTGATTTAATTTTTTTTCTGCGCTCCAAGGCTCAGTTCTATGGTAATGCCAAACGATCAACGGGGTGGCTTGTTGGTTGTAACATTCGAAAACGGCGCGACATCCTTCGCAGACATATTTATGCAACTGGACAAGCTATGATAACTTCAAATGAAATGGTGACAATTTGGTCCGATGAAGATTGGCACAAGTTGATAGGCTCCTCTATAGCCTACCTACGCTTTTATTCGAATGTTCGTTGGGCCTGCTGTGACAGCAGTAGTGACAGGATGGCGGCATGGCACAGTACATGACTGTGGCTCTTATCGTAAATTCGTATACAAATTAGTTTTGCATTTAAATTGCCGCTCAAGCAGCTGAGTGAAACTTGTCGGCGGGTTGTCGGTCGTGTAGTTGTGTCGAACGCCGATAAAGTATATTTAACATGACAGTTTTGAGCCTTTGATTGCGGAAAGTTTAGTGGCGTCGATATACAAGCTCATATAAGACGCGTTTCGGAGCAAATTGGAAATCGCTAAATGGTTGTTGCACAACATTTATAATAGCGAAGAAGGTAACCGTGTGGGGAGGTGAATCAATTTGTGTTTATTGGTTCTGTGAAAATAACAAGCCACATATTATGGGTTGAGCAGCAGGTAAAGGTATGTGATGGCTGATGGCGGGAAATGAGATTTTAGTGATATTGGAGTGGGAGCCAGTTTAACTAAGAATTTGGTTTTATAATAAATTTATGTAGGACTGTTTTTTTTTCATACATAATATATACCTACCCTTTTTAGGTTTCCCACGACAGTATAGATATACAAGCCAAATAAATGTCGCAAAAAAAAATTTTATACGCAGCGCTGTTTGCCAGACACTAATACTCGATCTCGATGATATTTAAATTGGCAGTTGACGAAAATTGAAGTTCACATTTTTAAGAATTAAATTATGTATCTACAAAACTGTCATGCATTTACAAAATCATTATTGGTCAGATCGGTTTTTGCCGTCAAATAAATTGTGATGATAATCTTAATCTACCTAGTATATTAATGCGCTGTAAGATTCCTTGTGGCGACGCGTATAGAAGTCCATATAGTTAACCTTTTCTAGTAAAATATTTAAGTAGTGGTCATTCGATGTTTAGAGAATTTGTTCGATTTACCTACAATTTTCTTCCAATATCCTATTTTATGGCTTGCAAACCATCCAGCAGAAATAAATGCGAAAACTACTGCGAGTTCTTCATATTAATTAATAGGCTGCTTTAAACTATTAAAGAGCTTCGAGACATGAAGTCTACGGATTCGATAACTACTTTACTGTCTGTAAAGCCTATGTTATCATGTTTTTAATAAATCCACTGAATGCCGTATTGCCCGAGTACATTATCCTACAATGACTAGCAATGCTTAATTTTAGTAGAGACGACTGGGGGCATTTGAAACACAGGGCGCTTGAAACAATGCAAATATCTCAAAAGCTGTTCGCACAGTGTGTATGAGTATTGAGAGAGGATGAAACAGAAACAGATCCAATTGGCAACTAATCACCTGTCAAAGTAAACACGATATTTTTTTGTCCCTCTAAAAAAGATACAATTCCGAAACGAATCTTAGTTTAAATATCAATTAAGCAATAGCCTAACCTGCTAAATATACCCGCTGAGTAAGTTATAATAATTTAGGCACTTCCAAACAAAGAAAAAAGTTCTCATAAGAAGCTAACATCTAAATGCTAAAAATATTATAGAATACTGGATACGTCTCCAGAACATCCAGGAAACGAAAAGCGCCACCCGAGCTTAAGTACTTTTCAGAAAAAATTCCAATATGAGCACTGTTCTCGGAATAAGTGAATCCAGAATGCAGGAAATACTGATTGAAAACAACACGTCGCCCAACTAGGCTCAAAATCAGACTTGCAGGCAACGCCAACGTATCAAACGATCCTGGATCTGAATGTACGTCACGATGATATTTCGCAGAAAGTTAATCATTTAGAATTGCGTAATAAACAACTTGAAGATCAGGTGGACAAATTGCTAGAAAAAAATACTGAGTCGAATCTTGTTCTTCACTTACCTGTTGAGGAGCATCCTCGTACGGATTAAAAAGCCAAATCCAATAGATGTAAATCAGCCAAAGTTAGTTGTTGAATCGGCCTACGCTGTACATAGCAGAAATGTGAACAACGCCACAATAATTCTTAAAATGAAATCCCGTGAAGCTACGCGGAACGTGCTGAGGAAGGCTAGTACACTGAAAGGGAAGAGCATTAGCATCAATAAGGATCTGCCTTTCAAAATTCACCAGAGACGTACGAAGCTCATCACGATCATGAAGGAACTTCGTGGAAAAAACCCAAACGTGAATGTGGCATTAAGAGACGACAAACTTCTGGTAGATGATAAAACATTCACCTGGGATTCTTCGAAAGGGTTGATTTGTGGTGAAAAAAAATGGGGTTTGTGTCTTAAAAACTATTTTTGGACACATTAGGTTTGTTCGTTGAGCCCTGAAGTCGCCATACGGTCGACCTAAAGCGTTTTTTTGAAAAACCTAAAGTCACCCTGATAAATAAATTCTATATTTTTTGAAACCTAGGGTCGCCTTCAACTCGCCCTGAAGTAGAACTAGGTTTTTAGCAGGGGCAACTTGAGGTAAATGAATAAACGTCAAAGTCACATGAGATCTGAGATAGGAATGGGCGATATTGAGGGGAATATCGAGTACTCATCATCGATATTAATAGTTATCGAATCGAAAACATCGATGTGTTGAAGGGTTTTCCCCTATTCTTACTTCAACATCGATATGGAATCATCGATTTTTTGTTTTAATATCGATGTTTCAATAACATAGATGGACTTATACATCATCCCTAATTTTAAGCATTTGTCTTGTTGTGAATTCTCGTTTTACATGCTAATTTTTATTTTTAAAATGGAAATTAAACAATATTCAAATTATTTTCAGACACAGACATGAAAAATGGGAACCTTTGAAGTGGTGGATTGTGCATAGGGTCACAAAAAATGTACTAAGAACTTAAGTTTAACATATTTTAAGTTTTAATTATTAAATGGCATAACTTGCTTTTCTGCAACATAAATTTAATGGCCCTCGGGTGTTTCTTGAGAACCAAAAAACCCCGGTTTTTTTGACAACTCTCGGGGTTGTCAAAAAAACTGGGTCGACCCTAGGTAAAGTTCAACGAACGAACCTATTCCTTTAATACAAAAAATATTACTGAATTGAGCTGCAAATACAAACAAAACGTATGAAACATCAACTTTGACATCTAACGTCACTAAGGACAGTGCTGCCAAAGTAGCAATTTTGTTATCAGCAACCACTACAGGTAAGCCTTTTGCTATACCCACAAGCTCCAACTGGAGTTCACACGTTGCATGATGTGTGCCTGGGTACTAAAGCGAAAACAAAAACCTTTTAGAATATAAGAAATTTAAAAATTTAAGTTTCAATATCTCAGGCTTAAAAAAACTGATTTTGCCATTTTTTTTAACTATATTAAGAATTTTGATATTTTTTTTTCTATTTGAAACTTATCTCTTAGAAGGAAATGAAAGTAGATTTAGACATATTTTTAAAAATTATGAGCTCCTCTGGGCTCCTGCAGTCGAAACGTCAATTTTTGGAAGCGCAAGTGGAGGAATGCTATTTGGATATCGTGAAGATCTTGAATGCGTGCGTGTCAACTTTAAATCAATCGGCGAATCGCTTGTCCTGGAATAAAAACCTGGAGCTGTAATTTAGTGTTGATGTCTGTTTGTCTAAACTGGAATCACTGGGAGCGTGACAACGATGCCTTATGCGATTGGCTGCTTGATATAGAAATAACCGATATTATGCTTGTTGGGGATTTTAACGGCCGGATAGGATCTTCACAAAACAATTTTGTTACTGGATATAATGGAACTTGTCTAAACAAACATCGAAAATCCAAGGATTCAATTTGTGATGGTAAAGGATCCAAAATACTTTAACTTGCTGATGCTTATGACTGTCGAGTACTGAATGAAAGCTGCGCAGTTGACGCGGATGGCGAGGTTACCTTTCTTAGAAGCACATCGTGCTCCGTTATCGACTATTGCTTTTAATCCCGAAATTGGCATCTCCACTTGGACAGCTTTCAAGTTGTTACAGAAATTTATTCCGACCACATGCCGTTAGAAATTACATGCGGAATTTCAACAAGCCTTACCGAAAGAGGCAAAAATCGATTAGGTCTAATACCAAATCTTTTTTGGACCGATAAAATGCTCAGGCTTTATCAGCAAACTTGAACGTGGAAATTGAAGAGCTTAAGGTTCTCAATATAACAGGCGATATTGATGTCCTGACAGATATCATCAAGAAAGCTACTCCGCGAAGAACAGCATCGAGAGTAAAAACTATCTACAAGCAAAAGTGATTTGATAAGAATTTAAAATCTCGCTTCTAAATGAATTCAATATAATCTTCGAAACTGCTGTGAAATGTCAGCAAAAAATCAATTATTTTCCCGATTCATAAAAAAGGAGAATTTAAGAGCCCATCAAGCTACAGAGGAATATCCTTCTTAAACACATCAGCCAAGTTGTTTGGAGCCTTAATATATAAAAGGTTACATCAATGGGTTCAAGAAAAAATATACTTACTGAATTCCAAGCGGGATTCAGAAAAGGTTACTCATCAATTGACCATATATTTGCACTTGTAAAGATTGCACATTCTTATAAAAAATAACGAAAAAAATTGTACGACTTTTTAGGTTGATTTCCGAGCTTTTTTTAAAATAATTTTGCACGCGCTCAAGGGATTATGAATGCCCTTTATATGTTTTTAATATAGCGCGGGCATCTGATGGTAAAAGAAGAGAACGAAAGATAGGAAAGATGTGTGGCACGATGTTCTGAGACTAGGGCTGGTTGTTGTCTCAAATTTATCTCCAGGGATGGCGTCTGAACTAATGCGGAGAAAATTACAGTGCCTTATTTATCTATATCTCTTATAATTCGCATTATTTTATTTATATCTTTGTCATATTTATGAGTATACTAGTTTACTCAATCACATGTTGTTAGTATTATGCCTGAACAGCATGTAATGCGTAAACCTGAACTCATTTTATGACAATTTTTAGAATTGGTTTTTAATGGAATATAAGAAGACACAGACAACGTCAGGAATCGAACCTGCGACCACGAGATTGACAGGCGAGCACACAACTATCGCGCCACGGCCACCCGTTGGATACGATATCACGAGAAGCACTTTTCCACAAACTTTAGAAAATTGGATTATCTGGCAAAGTAATAGACACTCTGAGAACTTTGTACGCGAATAATTGTGCATTTGTGTGGGAAGATGAGGCAATATCAGAAGAATTTGAAACATTCATGTGTGTTAAGCAGGGATGTATACTTAGTGCACCATTATTCATACTTATATTGAATGATATAACTGACGTTGTAAACGGCGGAATCAATTACTCAGGAGTGCAAATTCCAGCAGTAATGTATGCGGACGACATTGTCTTAATTTGTGAAACTGTGGAAGGTATACAGATAATGATGAACAGGCTGAGCGAATACTGCAATTGCTGGAATGTATCCGTTAACCTTGAGAAACTAAAAATCATGGTGTTCAGGAACGGAAGTGGACGACATTCTAGTTTTGAAAAATGAAAATTTAGTGGAGATGATGTCGAAATTGTTCGTAGATACAATTTAAGTATGAGCACTCACTTAGATGAAAAATTGTCTGGCTCAAAACGAGCTTTTTTTTCGGTCTGGAAAAATTGCTTCAACAACAAATGTGTGTCCCACGAATCCAAACATAAGCTGTTTCGAACAAATGCTGCTTCAGGTATGCTTTATGGGGCAGAGGTATGGAGTTGTTGCACATATGATGCGGTTGAAAAATTCATCCGTTACTTCTTGAAAAGACTATTTCAACTACCAAGGAATACTCCAAATTACATGCTGCATATGGAAACTTGTGGTGTACCTTATTTTTATATACTTTAGAAATGCATTTCAACAAGGTATTAGAATATTTTGCTATTTCAGCTACCATAGGTTCTGAAGTATTCGAAATAGATCACTGCCTTTTTTTTTTATTCCGGAACTAATATTTATTCTTGCTGGAAACTATTTCAGATTTGAAGAATTAGTTTTCAAATTCAAATTCATGTCACTCATGCGCTAAAATTAATCAGAAGGTGTTTTTTTTTCTTGTTGGATATAGTTCATTATTACTATTACCTGTACTACCCAATTAATATTTTAGCTTCTATAAGGTTTGGTTAAGTATTATCGACTCATCGTATTAATGACTCAAAAAAGCCTTATCGAAGCTGATTACTTTTGGGTATGGTGGTCTTGCTTCTTTTTTTTTTTACTAAGGAACGGTCAGTCCATTGATTGCCCTGGTACTCATTGAAGTTTGATATTTAATAACACCAAATTCCTCAGTGTTCAATTCTTGGGTTTCTATTGTTTTCAATTAACGCCATTTATCTTCCGACGTTCATAGAATTTTTTCTTGCAAAGACTTTAGTAGGTCCATTTTTAAAATTAATGCAATATTGCAGTTGTATATCGAAAGCACAATGAAGGTGTAACGAAGTTAAAAATTCAACCTAACCACAGCAGCTTCCCGATATACTCCACACACCACATACACTCATCAACCAGCCAACTGCTACTTCAGTTTGAATACATTAAATTCAAACTCATAATAGATGTACAAGCAGACATGTGGCCATACGATTTGTAATGAAGACAGAACATTATCATCCAATCAAACGTCACACCATATGAATTACATGGGATAAGTTTTTCTGTACTTACGATTCACACTTTCTTGTTACGGCGAATATATTAAGAGGAGGTAAGATTTGAGTGGAAAGGAAGACTTCTGCCTTGAGTGGTATTGTACCAATCTAGTAAACACAAGGGGAGTGCCTAGAAGCAAACTGATGAGTGCGTAGTGCTCTAGTTAGGAATTTCGTTTTTGCTTGGCCTTGTGCCGTAAACTTTGTGCCTTTGGTTTCGACCGGGGCCAGGGACTCTATCCCACCGAACTTTGTGCCTTTGGTTTCGACCAGGGCTAGGGACTCTATCCCACCGAACTTTGTGCCTTTGGTTTCGACCAGGGCCAGTGACTATATCCCAACTTATATTAGATTGCTAGTTTATTTTTAAGGAAAACTATTATGAAGCATTTATATGAAATACCGTGTTATATTATTTTTGCTTGGATTTAATTTTATATTTGCAAAAAAATTAATACAGATTGAGTCTTAACGGAGTTCTGAACCATTCGTGCACCGAGTTTTATTGGTTTCTTCGGTCAAACCTTGGAACCGCTGACGCTACCTCAGCTGTGAACTAAAAAAGCATCACTTTGGTCAACGAATTCAAAGAAACAGCAGATCAAGTTTTACTCTTAAGATAATACAGTTTAATTTATAATTTCTGATAGACATTGAGGGACCCAAAAAAGCTTTTAATGACATTGACAAAATTGGCAGTATAAAGAATTTCTGTTTAAAAAAAAAACCTTAACAAGTATTGAGAAATGCTGATGAACTATTAATCAATTAATTGCAGCCCCAAGCTGATGCTCTGAAACTAAATTAAACTTAACTGGAAATCCTATATTTGTTGAAAAGGGCGACAAGGAGCTGATCAACATTTTATGTGTAAGTAATTTCGGTAAGAACAAAAACACAAGTCAATCCCATGAAATGCCATAAGTGTTAGGTATTGTGAAAACGTGTGAAGCTGAAATTTTAAATCTTCTTGAAATAAAACCCAGGACGCACGATTAATTTTACCGATTCAAAATAGCTTTTAACGGCCTTTAGTCCACAAAATTTGCGTTTCGTCCCAGCAATCTCACCTGGACTCATCAGTTGGTTGTATAAACGCAATGAAACTACCCTTACAATATTCAGTACCAAACTATAGTAAGTGAGTAGCATTTTAAGTACGTAATTCAAGAATACAAAACTATGTATATGAATGAAAAAGCAGCAAAATTAATAAAATTGCTACAAACACAAATAAAACGAGAAACAAAATACCTTCAAATGTTATCAATTTGTTTTTCCTTTCTTCCTCTGCCACGTCAACAAACTAAACTCTGCTAAGCTGAAAACAGCGACACAGACGACATCTGCATCATACAAGAAGAACCCAATTTTCATGTTCCATAGAAGTACTATAGAGATGTATATCAAGTATTGTAAGCTATAAGAAACATTTAAACTTTTTTTGATTCGTCTAGTCAGCAGTATGACGTACACATTCTGCAGCCTTCAAGAGGATACCCCGCTCCATATTCCATAGTCGTGTTGCCCTTATGCACAAAAGATACAAAATCTGGAATAGCACTATAGTGCTATTATTATTATTATTATAATAAAGGCGAGCGAAGTAACCTCTATGAACATTCCCCAAGGCCTAAGTTTCTTATACGAACAAACTTGGAGGGAAATTGTAGGATGAGTATTCTCAACCAGCTCTAGATGGGGGACACAGTAGACCAGAATGAAAATTTGGAATAATACCATCAAAAGAACAGAATTTGTCTTTATAGAAAGTATATGCTTCCAACAAGAAATATCCAAAGCGACTAGACTGATCCGTGAAAGAGAAAGATAAGCAGATTACTCGTCAGCCGACTTTATCCTGGAATAACGTACGTTTCTGTAGGTAGGTTTTCCCACAAACTTCGCCAATTTAAGGAAATTCTTCTAAGTTGGGGAAGAATATTTTAATTTGGCTTTCGATCTTTCAATATACAACTCTATTGAGGAGATACCAATATTATGATGACGTAACCTTTTAAATTTTTCCGGTTATCATATGTGTAATATAGTTAAATTCAAATTGTTTTAACAATAAAATTTAGGAATGTCCCATAATTTTTTTTAAGGAAATTTAAAAGCCCATAAAATAACTTTAAAAGGGGATTAATGCAACATTGTGTTTCCTGATCTGCTACTTAAATCGAAATTAACCTCGTTTTATATAGTTCAGGCATAACTCGGAGCTATAAAGTTTGTAAATCACAATCAATTAATATCGTTTTGCTTAAAGAAGATTCAATAAAACGACATCCTCTGCTAACTCCAAATAAACCTGCAACAAAGAAGTAAAGAATCACATCGTATCCTTTGCTGCGGATCAATTAAAAACAAAGATTTTCATATTAAAATTGGTCCAATGGAAGCGTCTTGGTTAACACTAAGCTTTAATACCTCTGAATTTTTAATTTGCGTTAAAGAAAGTCGTATAGGATAATCGGCAGCAATGGCGTTTTCTCTCCCTACCCAGTGGCGTATACCTATAAGTAGGTACGTATATTGAACTACCCGAGCAGAAAACTGTCACACCGCTATAAAATTCAAAATGTTTGCTCAAGTGTTGTTAGCCATCAATTCGGTAGTAAAATACGTTAAAACTCGCTATCAACTTTTACAAAATTTAAAATTCAAATCCATTTCAAGTCACATATGTATTTAGATTCGCAGCAAGAGCGAAGACAGCTTATGTGTTTCAAAATGCAATTTTCTGAGTCGGTGCGGGCGCAGCGGCATCGTTAAATGATATTCAAAGAGTTAAGGGAAATTTACGATACCTCCTGTTGAATGTAATTGGCAAAGTAAACTGGTGCAATTAACCCGTTTTTTTAGTTGCTTTTATATGGTGTATAGGTGTAAAAATTAATTAAATTAACGCCACTAGCTGTAGTTTGACGTATTTATGAGATACATAACTGTTATTATGTACAGATATTAGAATATTGGAATAAAATATATCTACCAACACTGTTTCTCCTTATACATTCCATAACAAGATCTTAGGCTTGAAATAAATAAAAATCCTTAATTATACCCAGCAGAAGGGCATACATAATACACGAGTATGTAAATTCTTTTAGACATTATAGCTATGTATAAATAATTTATCAGAAAAAAAGTATAAACAAATAAATAATTCAAGATAAGATATTGGCTAGTTTTAATTTGGCCTTCGTTTGGATGCATAACATTTTAAACATAATTTGATTTGTTTGAAAAATAATTTTAATTAGGGGATACATAATTTAATAATAAAATTACACTTATGAGCATCAGGGAAAATAACCCAGATACTTTTGAATAAGTGGGTCTAGTTTAAGTTGGGCTGGCAACACTGGCGTATTAACCACTAGGGTCGTGAGGCTCGAGCCTAGGGCGGCAACTTGTAGGGGGCAGCAAGTTTTGTATTACGAGTATATTCTATTTTAAACAAAAAAAAATATTACGCAAAAAAAAAAACAAAGAAAAGGATGAATGTCATTCAAATGGGTTGATTTTCCGTCTCTGCATATTTCGATAAGAAACCGGTTTTGAACAAAACGCGGTCGCCATAGATAGATTTTAAATATGATCGGACACTATTTTTGCACTTACCTATTGGCCTTAAAATTGCAAAAAAAAACTGCGTAATATACAAGATATTTGTTTACATAATGAAAAAAGTGACTTATAAAGACTTGAAAGTGACCAAGGCTTTTTCAGAATATAATATTAATGTATATGTATAGGTAAATTAATCAGCCCAATTCTAAATGAAAAAAAAAATCTCCCAGGATTTGTTTCCCTTTCCCTTTCTCTTATTCGAAACAAACTTCGAATATGGGAAAAAATACTCGGGGAAAAGACATTCATTAAGACATACACCATTTAATTTAAAGACAAAAGCAATAAAGTTCTTGTATATATCTTACTAGATCTTATTATTAAATTAACAGTCTATACGCAATACCCCTTTGCAGTATACAAAATATTTGACGGGTTCCCAGTCTTAAAACTTACGTTTTTCGTTTAAATATAAGGGAAAATATATTTTCGCCATACAAGTATAGTAAACACTTAGTAATGCAATCTTACTTACAAAAAATCTATCAAATTTATTAAAAACAATGACATGTGACATATTTCGAAAATACTTCCGAAATTCCTCACGACCAAAAAGACAACCGTATCCCATAACTCTTCGATGTTAGCCCTTTCAAATATGATCCTTGCATAGTATTAAAAAAAAGGGGGCGGTAGGCACTGAGGGCGCCGAGAAGGTTAATCCGCCACTGGCTGGCAACGAGATGAGACAATCGTGGCGAGACTTTTGTTAGTCTCGTCTCGGTCTTGTCAAAATCGAATAATTTCAGTCTCGTCGGTATCGGTCTCGGTCTCTCATTTTTCTCTTGAAAATTTTAATGCGCAGTCTCGTTCCGGTCTTGGTATCATCTTTAAGGTGCCGTCACACAATGAAAGAAAGTGCTTTAAGTAAGCGTTTCGAAAATTTCGATTTTGAACAGTCATACTATGAAAGGAAAGTGCTTTCTGAAATGGACTTTTACTTTCAAGAAAACAAAATTTCTGAAAGCACTTTTCGGGTCGTCACACCACGCAAGTGAAATTGTTTTCTGAAAGTACTTTCTGAAAGATATTTGTGTGTAAACGGGTGTCATATTTGCTACTTTGAGGTTTGAGCTTAGTTTCGTTAATTATTTTATCCAGAATAGCTGCTAGATGGAGTTCGCTGAGGATATTTTTTGCGAGGAAGAATTATTAAAACTGAGGCAATTAACTCTTATGGAAATTATCCTACGGATTGCGCAGCATGTGACTGAATGAAATGCGGCTAATGGTAGGTCAATTTGGGTGCGAACATTCTGGGAACGTGTTACTGAAAATCAGTGCCACACCACACTTATGAGGGATTTACGCGCAGAGGGAGATGAATTATTTCGTTATTTAGAAGGAAGTTCAGCCAAGAAGGCTTATAGCGAGTTTCATTCAAATTTTAAAGATGACCTCTCAAATCCAGATTTGATCTTTTCAATTAAATTTGTCTAAAGATATGATTGTATTGGTGAATGACTGACACACATTTCTGACTGAACAAAAAAACACATCGTCATCATCAGATGACGATGAAGACGAAGGCGAAGCAATCAACAACTCCACTGAATTTATAAAATAAAAATTATTAACTTCTTCGTCCAATTTTTGTTTATTTTTTACCACGGATTGGCACTAGTTCACAACAAATTAATTACAAAATATTTTCCATTTGACCCTTGACAGAAAAGACTTTTTACATCTATGTGTGCATTCAGATCAAATCTGCGAACCCATCAGAGATCCAATCTTTCGTGTTAAGATTTGATCTAGATTTGCTCTTTTTGTTGGAATGAAACTCAAAATTCAAAAAGATGAAATCTTTTGTCGGAAAGAGCAGATCTTTTCTTGAATGAAACTCGCTACTAAAATTTAATTTATAAAGTCAATAAAAAGCACAAGCCCAACTTGACAAATCAGGAATCTACAAGCTAAACTCTAATGGGTGTAATGCAGTATATATAGATCAAACCTCTCGTTTTCTCAAGAAAAGATTTAAAGACCATCAACTGGATATAAAAAATAAAATTCAAAATACGGCTTTTAGTAAAAATATACACCAACAGCCCTATTAATAAAAAACCTTTAGTCCATGGACTTACAAAACCATGGTATAAGAGTTAGACCATGGACTAAAATTTCCTATTAATAAAAAATCGAACAAATTCTACTACAATAAGTATCAACTTTACCTCTTTTGATTCTATTTCCCTGTACATTTTTTCTTAAATGTTAATTCCTAGTCCATCGCTAAGCCACCGTCTTCGATGGTCTAGTGAAGGGTTAAGTTGGTAAACGTCAAATACCAGGAATTGTGTTTTATTAATAGTATTTCGAACTTAGTCCACAGAATAAGTCCTAAACCTTCCCTAGTCCATGTTTATTAATTTGGGTGCAAGAAAATAATGCAATGGGTAGAGGAAGAAGAAACCAAAAATAATACAGAGTGGTGACTAATAGCATATCCTTATTAAGAGAAATGCAAGGATACAGACAATTAAACAAAACATATGGGAGTCAATCTATATTAACAAATTACTTAACGTAGCACTAAATGATAATTGTGGATTTGCTGACTGTTCACTTATTAAAATTTGTAAAAATCTAAATTGAAATTTGTTTTTATTGTTTATAATTATAATTATATTTTAAATTTTTATAAAGGTCAAATTTTCTGATGATGGCTATATAGCCGAAACGCTTCAATAAAATAAATAAATAAAAAAGACTATAAGGTGGCTTATTAACTTATTCAATTGAATTCTTTCGTAATTTTGGTCACGTTTCGGAGGAGCAGTTTAATTTTGTATAAAGTACGATCGTTTGTTGAGTAACTAAAATACACCATTAAAAATGTTTGCTGCAAGTTACCGTGTGTTTTTTTAGCGCGACAGATGACCCTGGAGGGAGTTAAAATCCTTTAAAACCACCGCTAAGGGATACTGTTGTCCAAGAAAACTGTTGTCCAAGAAACCTATTGCTATTGGTGCCTGCCTACCTGCGATATGCCACCACAATGTTACATTTCCCCCCAAAAATCAATTTGGCCCAGCAATTCGGGTAAAAAACAAACATTTGATTTCACCTAAGCAACAAACTTTCACAGGCAGAGCGCTTTCAGAAATTTATTTGGATCTTTTTGCTTTCTTGAAAACGCTTTCATTAACTAGTCACACAGTGAAATTTTTTCTTTCGAAAGCGTTTTCAAGAAAGCAAATTACTTTCAGAAAACGCTTTGAAGAAAGTGCTTTTCGGGTCGTCACACAATGAAAATTTTGGTTTCAGAAAGCTTTTTGCTTTCTAAAAGTACTTTCCATTCATTGTGTGACAGCACCTTTAGTTTTTCTTGGTATCTTTCGTATTTTCGGTAGTAAGAAGATGCGTAAGATAATACGCGTCACGCGTGTAAAGATGGAATGGATTTGTTGGTAATTTCGAAATTTATGAGGTAAAATTTAAATTAATTTAATTAAATTAAATAAATTTATTAATATTAAGTTAAATAATTTTATATAATTAATAATAAATAATTAAATTTATTACATTTGTATACGTTTTTTAATTCCATTTAGATCGGAGCCATCCTTCAAAGGATTTTGTCAGCTTATGGCTTGATAGGTAGGCAACAAACTATACTTTAAGGTTTTGATAGGTCTTTTCCGGATTTTCCCAGTGCGCCTATCTGAATATACTTATGAAGATATGTGTATTTTACAGCACATAGAATATTTCGCAAAAACTTGTGAATACTATACAAATTAAACATGAGTACTAAGAAATAATTAAATAAAAAAATATATTTCTTCTAGCGAAAACCGAAACCAAACCACAGAGACCAGCGAGATTTCGGGACCAAAAATACGGTCTCGTGACTTTAAAGTAATATTGTCGTAGGTCTCCGTACCGATACACCGAAAGACACCGAGAAGACTATTGTCTCGGTCTCGTTGCCAGCTCTAAGCTTAAGGAATATTCATCATAAATGTTAAAATGGTAAAGAAACTATATTTATACACTGACCCACTAAGACACAATTTCATAATACGAGTATTCAAATTGTCGGATGACTGACTATTAGAAATTTCGTGATATATAAAAGGTACTGTCCATATCACCCGTTTTTGAATTTACCACGTACAATTGAGTTTTGAAAAATCGTTTGATTGTGGACTAAGCCTGCCCAACGAGCAAAGATATTCAAAACTTTTAAATCGACAGATGCAATAGTTTACACCTTTCCGTATATGCATATATTTACATATTTATGTTAAGTCTGAACCTAGAAACTCTCCACGTGGCAATTGTATTTTAATGGCTCCAATTGTTCGTGGAAACTGATTAATGTTATAAGAAGCAACTGCAGTTTCTCTCAGTCCCTCTACATTTAAAGGCATTTTGAAATATCTGTGAATGTCGGCTCAGTAAAGCCCTGAACACTTTTGGTATAATACGACAATCACTAGTACATGAAACACGATACTTCACTACCTCAGCGACAGTCAAATGCATATTTACACATGCTATTAAGTGCAACAATACAAGCAATCATTTTTCTTCTAATATATACAGTATTTTACGGATAATAGAAACACTCATATAGAAAAACTCGTTTATAAGAAACGCAATAAGAAACACCGTGGCTTTTTCTTTATATTTCTTTCGAAACTAATCGTTTATAAGAAACTCGCATATAAGAAAAACACTGTTATAAGAAAGCTTTTCTTACACACCAAAATCAATTCTTAGAACAAAAAAGTACGTTATAAGAAATTTACTTTGGCAGACAAACCTGTGCCAAAAGCTTTTCAATAATCTTTGTTTTAAGACCTTCCCACTTTCCAAAGAAATGACAGCTGAAAATTCGAAATGCCGAGAATATTCTGACGACAGATGAGCAACACAAAGATAGGAATTTTCGGCAGCTATTAGTGTTTGCCTACAAGTTATTACCTTTATGAAACTGATATTTTTGCATTTGTGTGCAGTTTCACTACACCACATAATGTTGTTAGATTTCACATGGATAGATTTTTCATGGAGAGAATGTAAAATTTACAAATACAATAATGTAAACAAATGTTATTCTGACATTTGCGCTTCTAACATATGGCCTACTTCGTTTTGATGAAATTTTGTATAATATTTTCCTTTGGCCATAGTTTTTTTAAAAGAAATTTTCTTTCTTATATCCGATGTTTGGATATAAGAAAAACTCGGATATAAGAAAGAAATTTGTTATATCCGTGTTGCACTGTAATGCGTTTATATTGGCAGAGTGAATAAAATTGAAAAGAAAACAATCATTAATTGCAATTGGTCTCGATCACCTCGATGAACGTTATTGTCGTCAACAGAAATCGATATTGTCCCAGTAATGGTGGCAATGGCGCAGTGGATATAGTGCTTGACTGCTTACTTAGACGTGTGGGTTCGATCCCCACGCTACGCAGCATTCTTTTCTGTACATTCAATCTTAATTGGATGCCGCCCGTGGGTTAAAATAAGATAGTATATACCTAATTCTCAAATCTACTGTGACAACAAAAAAATCTTTCCTTTTTTTTTATAATCTACACGCGCTCAAGGGATTATGAATACCCTTTAAATGTTTCAACACAGCGCGGGCGTGAGGGTAAGATTAAGGAAGAGAAAGAATGATAGGAAAGATGTGTGGTGCGATATTCGGATACTGTAGTTGGTTTTTGTCTCCAGGGATGGCGGCTGAACTAATGCGGAGAAATTTCCGTGTCTTATTTATCGATGTCCCATATAATTCGCATTAATTTTTTTATTCTTTGTCATATTTTATCGGTATACTAGTTTTACTCAATCACATGTTGTTAGTTCTATGCCTAAACAGCATATAATGAACAAAATCATACCGGATACTCAGTTCGGTTTTAAGACGGGACATGACACAATTCATGCCGCGTCTAAACTCGTTTCTGATGTCCAATGGAACAAATCTAAAAAGCAGTGTACGGGTGCCGTCTGGTTGATTTGGAGAAGGCCTTCGACACCGTATGGTTAGAGGGTCTCTATCTAAAGCTTGCCAGACTTGGTATAAGTAAACCGCTATTGTACATGCTTTATGACATGCTAAATGGTAGAAAGTTTGTTGTCAAGAGTGGCAATGTAACTTCTACCACAGTTTTTAATATTAACAATGGTCTTCAGCAGGGAGCGGTTAACTCGCCGATTCTCTTCAGCATTTACACCAGCGATCTGATAGGTTGTCTAACTCAGGCAATTGCGTACGCCGACGATCTAATTGCGTACAGAACAGCTCCAACAGTTGAGGTCATCAAAATTCTTTTGCAGCGTGACTTCGACAAGATTCAGCGATATTGTGATGAATGGAAGTTGAAAATCAATTTGCAGAAATCAGAAACAATTCTGTTTAGGACTTCGTTGCCTAGCGCCTCAAGGGATACGAGAAAGAACTGGCGCAAGCTGGTGATCGTAGAACCACGTGGAAATCCACTGGCGAGTAAAAAAACCTTGGCATCTGGTTGGATCAATACTTGTATTTCGACAGACATATAGATGCTGCTCTGGCCAAGGCTAGGGGAGCATTTGCCCTGACAATGTATGGGTGGGTTGCATGTTGTTGTGTGTCTGCATGCATATTAAAAATAAACAAAACAAATTTAAAAAACGAAAAAAAATGCTGCTGTGGCTGTTCTAGTTTTTAAGTAGTTTTAAGTGGTTTTGGGTATTATAAGGTATTTTAAGTAGCTTAAGTTATTTTTAGTTAGTATAAGTTAGTTGTATTTAGTTTTAATTATTTGTAATCTATATTTAGGTTTAGTTTATAAGTAAAAAAGAAATAATAAGATACCAAGTTTTTTGTTAATAAGTTTCCTTGGATAAAAAATAAAATAATTAGATTTAATTAAAATAGTTTTTAGGTCGAAAGACATTAGTTCTAAGAGTTATTGTTTAGTTTAGAGCGCCCGTAAAGGGCCAGTAAATAGTTGTAAATTATTGATAATAGGCTAGTTTTAAACATTTTTGTCTAGATTTAAAATAGTTATAAGTTAATATTAAATAAAAATGAATTTACAAAAAAAAAGCATATAATATGAATAAACCAGCAACTCATTGTATGACATTTATTTTTTTTTATGGAAAAATAAGAAGACATAGACTACGGCAGGGATCGAACCTGTGACCATGAGGTTGACATGCGAACACACCACTATCGCTCCACGGCCACCCCCAAATTCCTATCTTTCTATTGCTTCCTTGCCGTGCAATTTAGGTTACATTTAAAATACCTTAGGTCTTACAGGTGTATAGTTAAATTTATTATTATTATTAATGGGAGAACGTTACGGCATATGATAAATGCGCCTTCCATCCGCATGGTCCTGAAAAGTCTAATCGTAGAAAACCAAAGTCAATTTTAATCAAAATCAAAAAAAAAACAAGAATTCATTTTATTGAATATACATATACATATGTAGGGTCATTAATTTCGTAGTTTCAAGTTGGTGCCGCTGGCAATTGACACCTGGCAAACTAAGCTGTCATCTAAAGTGTCATAAAATTAGTTGATTGTTTGTCATATACGATTTTGTTTGTGTTTTAAATTTTATTATTCAAAAACGTTATAACCATATTATTAATATTTATGCGAAGCCTAAGGTTTTCTAACGGATCGCTTACCAATCGAACAAAGCGTTCAAATAAATAAAAAAAAATAAAAAAAACTTATTATAAAAGTGACGAATCAAACGTAGCCTCTTTTAAGATATAACAAATACCGTTTTTTTTTCGAATAACATTTTCTTCAGCCGCATTTGCGGCTCAGAAAACGCACAAGTCAGTGATCGAAGATGCTCCTGGTTTATGGTCGAGAGGTGTCATTGGTTGGTATTTCTACGAAGATGTCAATTTGCATATGGTTACAGTCATTTTGGAGCGATATTGTCGAATACCGGCGATTGAAGATCTTGACTTGAACGATATTTACTTTCAACAAAACGGGCAAACAAGAAACACAACACGACCGATTATGCCGTTATTGCGTGAGAGGTTTGCAGGACGCGAAATTTCACGTCACAACCAAGATCATGCAATTTGACACCACCCAATTTTTTTCTGTAGGGCAACGAAAAAGACAGTGCAAATAATCTTCGAACTATAGATGTATTAAACGCTTTACGAATCTTCCCAAGGCGGCCATTCTTTTGCACACTTTTAACCTTTTCTAAATATAATACGAGTATACATCACCGAAACAATTTTTTTTTCTGAAGAAATAAAATCAACCAATTTTGAGGCATCAGATAAAAAGTAGTTCTAAACAAAAACAAAGATCTAAATTCTAGTTCTAAGGTGTAAAAGTTGAAGAAATGAGTTAAATCTCAGTCAAGTTTTAATTATTGTTCGTTAAACCTAGTTTTAGTTGTTAGAACTTTTTCAAGAAATTAGCCGTAATATTTTTAAAACCCATATTTCTTTAGAAAGGCTATTTTTTTTATTTCTTTGTAGTTTGAATCATTGGGAAGGACCATCATCATAACGAATGAATGAATCCGAATATTTGCCATTCCTGAGTCAAAATGACAATGTGAAATTTCTAACACAACTCAGTAAATTTATTGAACAACAAATATCTATAATTAACCAGCATGCAAAGATACTATATTATCTACTGAGCCGAAAAACTAGAGGAGCAGAACAATATCAAAAATTAGTTGAGGGTAAAAATTACACACAAAAAAAGCTGTATTAAGTTTTCATCACCTCTGCGATGCCAAGTGGCCCTTATTCCTATTAAATTTTGTGACACTGACTTAAAGACTTTTCCACAAGAAAATTAATGACATCACCCCTCTCCTTCATCTATGAGGCATTTACCAACCGTGGTTCTTCCCCAGATTCAATACAACCATTTCCTTGGATAAATTGTTTCTTAAGCGAACCACCCCCATTTTCACCAACCGCCGACGCAATAGGTGTGATGACATCCGTATTTGCTGAAAGAGGTTACACCAAATAAACGTCTGTATATAATTGAAAACAAACTCAGTGATACGGAAAATTCACAAGCAATAAATTTATCCATGAAAAATGCCATTTAAGTTGCTGTTGATGTACGAAATTGTTGTTGTTAAATACTCTCATTTCTCTATTGACTTTTGTGTGGAAACATGTTGCAAGTGAGCTGAGTTATTTTCGTGACACAGAGGGTAGATCATAGAGACAACCGAAGGCAATAGCTTAAATTGAATGATTGAAATAAAAAATTCTTTTGAAATACAATATCTGAATCTTTGTATAGTTTTGTTTCTCTCGCATACATTGCAATCAAAACACTGAGCCAACAAGAAAAACTTGCTGACAAGATTAATAGCATATTAATTCTAGGACATGTTATTATTTTTCACACCCGCAACATGTTTAACTGGGGGCAAATTCAGTTATTATGTTATATTGGCTTTATCTGTCATCGAACAATGAAACCCATTTAGAAGAGAAATCATGTAGATTCTCCAAATTGAGTTGTGTTGATTATGTGAGTCAGATGGGATTGATTTGTTTCGTAAAGATAAACTTAAATTAATTATCTAAACTTAGCAAAGTACAATGACATATTTAATGTCCATGAAGTTGAGAAATTTCCCCAAATAAATAAATATTATTTGTGTAAATGACACACGCCGATGGATAGCTATACTCTGTTCAATTTACATTTTCAGTACAGGCCTTATGGGAGACCTTTTTTAAACACACTGGTGCCGGCTGTTGTTGCCATGACACTCAACTTAGGAAATTGCTACTGAAATATTCCATAAATCCACGTACATTCCACTATAACCCTCTGCTCCCCGGCTGCTGTGAGGAGACTGATCGTCAATTTGACTCTCGTTTATGTGTTTATTTAAAAGAAACACATTGATTCAGAGTTACCATTCGTCCGTTGATGGAAATTCTTATACCTTTCTCCTTGGTTTTTGTTATCGAGCTTTCAGAATTGAAGCTTTCTTAGAGCTTATTAAGTTTAAGGAAAAAGGTGTTGTCGCTGCGTGCTTCTCTGCTTAAATCATTTCCTTTTCTTCTTTGGTTAAAATGCAGTTATATTGGGTTATCCATATTGCGGTTTCAAAAGTAAACGTAAATAAAACACATAAAATATTTTTTTCATGATATTTCTATTTTATTATAAAGTTTGACCGTTGACATTATGTGTGAAACACTACATCATTTAAATGACCTAGGGCTGGCAACGAGACCGAGACTAGTCTCGGTCTCGTCTCGGTCTCGTCAACGAGACGAGACTCTTTTAAAAGTACCGAAGACGAGACCGTATTTTTGGTACCGAAATTCGACGAGAGTCTCGCTGGTCTCGGCGGTCTCGGTGGTTTGGTTTCGGTTTTCGCTATAAGAAAATTTTGTTTTTATTTCATTATTTTTTAGTATCTAATCATGTTCAATTTTTATTATATTAACAAGTTTTTTTTGCGAAATATTATATGCGCGTTAACATATCAAACCATATATGCATGTACATAGTTATACAGAGATAGGCGCATTGCGAAAATCCAGAGAAGAATACGTACGATTTATGTATGCATGGCGTTGCTTCCTTTTGGGTGACATTTGGTAAAACATATTGTCAACACGTCAAAATATAGTTCGTTGCCTAACTGTCAGGCCATGAGCATTCAAAATCCAATGAAGGATGGCTCCGATTTAAATGGATTAAAAAACCTCTACAAAAGTCAAATTTTAACTCAGAAAATTAGAAATTTTTCGATTTAATAAATTGCTCTGGAAAAGTTGATTTTAGACTTTTTGGGTGACATTTTGGAAAAAAATAGTATCCAAATGTCAAGGTATAGTAAGTTACATACCTGTCAAGTCATGAACTGTCAAAATCTATCGAACGATCGCTCCGATTTAAGCGTATTAAAAGAACCTCATGCTCTATAAAATTCAAATTTTGCCTCAAAAAAATATTTGCTCCGGAAGAAGTTGATTTTAAGCCTCTTGTATGGCATTTGAAAAAAAATATTATGAAAACGTTAAAATATAGTTCGTTGCCTACCTGTCAAGCCATGAGGTGTCAAAATCCATTAAAGGATGGCTCCGCTTTAAATAGATTAAAAAACCTCTGCAACATTAAAATTTTACCTCGGAAAACTCGAAGTTTTTCGGATTTTATTTTTGGCTTCGGAAAAAGGTGATTTAAGGCCTTTTGGGTGAGGTTTGAAAAAAAATATTTTAAAAACGTTAAAATATACAGTCCTATTCTGTTAAACGTTCACGTGAATATTTGTATTCTGCTATCCGACGGAAAAACGAATTGTTTCAAAATCTACATAAATTTCGATCAAAAATAAATTTTAACAATTAGATTCTCTTAAGAATTAAACAAAAAAAATATTAGTAAAGCTTTGGACTCAAAAGATAGAAGCCGTTTGAAAATATCTTAATAGTGAAAAATTCAGTGAAATATTCACGTGAATCGGAAGATAGCAGAACAGGGCTGATAGTTTATTGCCTGCCTGCCAAGCCATGAACTGTCAAATTTATTGAATGATTGCTCCGATTAAAACGGAATACAAAAACTGTACAAATTTCAAGTTTTATCTTGGAAATACGGCTCTTCAAAGGTGTCTGATAACGTTACTTCACAGCCTATTTTTTACGTTATCATACACCTTTGAAAACTAAATTCGCACAAAATGTAAGCCATTGCGCTTTCATACGCAACTAATAAAATTCAACTTAAAATCATAGTTTTCGATTTACACAAGTAAAACCTACTCGTTTCAAGTGAAGTCTTTGGCCTTAGCTTCATGGACCTACGTACAGCAGAACAAAATTTCTAGTTTATGATTTGTTTAGCATAAGCAACGTACAAGGATATATCATTATTAGATTCATGCATAATTGACAAGCTCAATAAAGTTGGATAAGACGTGCAGATGCCAAGTTTGACCGAATTCTTGAGATCCATATTGTACGTTGATTTTCACCAAGTTTCCCAAACTTGTTTTTTTTCTATTGGTTTTGACAGCTAAATGTGAATATGTGTACAAATTCGTACGATTTTTCACGCTACCAAACACTAAAATCGGAGCAATCCTGCAATGGATCTTGACAGCTCATGGCTCGACAGGTAGGCAACGAAATACATTTTGACGTTTTGATAATATTTTTTTCCAAATGTCATACAAGAGTCTTAAAATCAACTTTTGTCGGAGGAAAAAAATTCGATGTAAAATTTGAATTTTGTAGAGGATTTGTAATCCATCTCAATCGGAGCGATGCTTCAATGGCTTTTGACAGTTCATGACTTGACAGGTAGGCAACTTACTATATCTTGACATTTGAGCAATATTTTGTTTTCGGAATTTCACCTAAAAGGTCTAAAATCAACTTTTTAGGGAGCAATAAATTAAATCGAAAAATTAGATTATTTTGAGGTAAAATTTGAGTTTTGTAGAGGTTTTTTTTTAAATTCATTTAAATCGGAGACATCCTTAAATGGTTTTTGACATGTCGTGGCTTGACAAAACCGGTTAATTTATTTTTTTTTAAATCGAGCGTTGTATGTAGGTACTCTTTTTTTTTAAATATTTTATTTGTTTTTGCTATGAAATATAATAACTTAGACAATTCTTCCAAAATGTTATTTCCACTTAACTCAAAAGACAAAACAGAATCACGAGTTTGTTTTATACATTTTCCCGCATTTTTCTTACCGACGAACTGCTGAGATACCACAACCATACTCTATATTTGCAATCCGAACAATGCGTCTTATCTTTATCTTACATCTTTTTACTACCAAAAAAACACGAAAGAAACCAAGACTAAGGATGATACCAAGACCGAGACCGAGACGAGACCGCACATTAAAATTTTCTCGAGAAGAAGGCGATACCAAGGCCGAGACGAGACTTGGTTAGGCGAGACCTGGACCGAAACCGAGACGAGACTGAAATTTTTCGATTTTGACGAGACCGAGACAAGATTAACAAAAGTCTCGCCTGGTCTCGCCTCGTTTCCAGCCCTAATGACCACCACTAGAATTGTTGCAAGCATCGATTCTTTATAGGCAATTTTCGACCACTTTTTGACACATATTGGGCGGCATCTCAGCCATAACTTGACGAATGTTGGTTTTCAAGAGTTAAAGGTTTATCTGCATAAACACTGTCTTTCGCGTAGCCCCACAAAAAAAGTCCAGCGGGGTCAAATCGCATAATCTTGGTGGTCAGTTGATATCGCCACGACGAGAAATTACGCGGCCAGGAAATGTCTCTTGCAATAAAGCCATATGAGACCGCCTTGTTGAAACCACATATTCTCCAAGTCGTATTCTTCATTAGCAGCCAAAAAAAGTCGGTTATCATATGACTATAACGCTCCGAATTGACGGTGACAGTCGTTCCATCGTCGTTTCCGAAGAAGTAAGGTCCAATCACAACTCCGGATCAAACAACGCCCCAAACAGTGACTTTTTGTAGATGTAATGGCCTTTCTTCAATTACTTGAGGATTCTCAGAACCCCAAATACGACAATTTCGTTTATTAACATAGCCACCGAGTGAGAAATGTGCTTCGTGGCTGAAGAAAATTTTGTTCGAAAAATCGCCGTCGACCGCCTGTTGTTCAAGCGCCCATTCGACGTATCTACGACGTTGTGAATGGTCAGCTGGCTTCAGTTGTTGTGTGAGCTGGACTTTATATGGATGTAGGTGTAGATCCAAATGCAAAATATTACATAATGTGCCGTAAGACACTCCTAATTCCTGAGAACGACGAGGAATCGACACATTTGGGTCTTCGGAAACTCTCTCACTTCAGCAGCGATATTTTCAGTGGTACGAGGGAATCGATGATGTATAGGCATTACAATATCTGTAACGAATCTAGTCTCTTCAAATTTCTTTACAATTTTGCCAATTGTTTGCGTAGTTGGACGATTATGTAAACCATAATCTTCTCTTAAAGCACGATATGTGATATTAACAGTGCAATGTTTAGCTTTTATTAAACGTAAAGCTAAGGTGGATATCTCGCTAAAGCGAATTTTAAAATCATTGGCACAAAATTTTAGTCGATTTAGTAATATGTTAAATCATTTTTAGTACCTATTATACTAGGTTAAAATAAGGATTTTGATAATTTTAAACCAGTTTAGTATCGTACTATCTTCTTAACATTTTACTAAAGTTTAAATCACAAAATGGCTACTTTATTTTTTTAGTATCGTACTATATCCATATACCACTTTGACATTTGCAAACGTCAAAAAGTTATCTTCGCTTACTTTTTTGCACTATTTTAGGCGTGTTCAGTTGTAGTTTATTAAGAATATAGATTTAGTATGGCGCTAGTTAAAAAGTGTTTAAAATTAGAAATATATTAGTAAAGTGCTTTAATATTAGCAAACTGTTAAGTAGTATCATGCTAAGCACTTAACATCAGGCTGTTTAAAATTTTGCGCCATTATCTTTAAATTAAGAAACGAGGTGGAGCGTGGGTCAATAAAGAAGGATCTGGCTATTAAGTATAGCGTTCCGGCAATCCACTCGTCAGTCAAGTATTACAGAATATTCTAAATAATTACAACAACTGTTCTTTATTCGCAAATAAATAACACGTACTTAATATTAATTTTGTGTTTTACTTGATAACACGAATTATTTTTTTGGCCAGCGATGGTTCGAGTTATCGAAGTTCGACTGTATTATTTATTAATGAAATGATCCGTATAGTTTCTGAGTTGAGTAAAGACTGACTTTATTTAAAAGAACATAATGTTTGTGTTATAAACTGTTATACAGTATTACAAATACTCTAACATCTTCAATTTTCTAATATTTATAAAATTAATAGCTAATTATAATATATGTTTAATCTGAATTAAGTATGGTGTAATATCAAGTTTTAAACTAGTTTTTCGTTATTCATAGTACATGTAATTCATTTTATAATTCATCATAATTCATTAAATATGTAACAATATTATAATAAAACATTAAAATAAAAACAAATATTTTTAGTTTTCATATGTCAGCCGGTTAGGTTGCCGAAGTTTTCTTCCAAATCTAGAAGTAGCAATTTTGTTATTCTTTGAATCAAAAACTAGATTTTGATTATTGTTATTACTATCACTACCTTCCGGGCTCAAAGCTGAACTATCACTCGATGGACTACTTTCGTATACTTTGTTCGGCGTCTTGGATGGTTTTCTTAATTGTTGTCTGTTACGTCGATATATTTGATTGTATTTATCTTGAATTAAATACGACCTAGGTTCAGAGCACTTTTCTAAAACAACACCTGGGTACCAAACTGATTTGGGGAATTTCTGGTAATAAACATTTTCACCGTCTTTCAAATCTTTCAGAGGTTTTGTTGAGCGGTTATAATATGTTTTCATAGTGTCATTATTGTTTTTAAAAGCCAAATTAATCTTTTGTTCATCGACTTGTATTGGCTTTAAATTTTCAATATGGGTTGGAATTTTGGTTTTAAGTTTTCGATTCATCAGTAATTCTGCGGGTGAATATGATGTAAAGTTTGGAGTAGCCCTATAATTTAACTAGGGCTGGCAACGAGACCGAGACTAGTCTCGGTCTCGTCAACGAGACGAGACTCCTTTAAAGGTACCGAAGACGAGACCGAGACGAGAGCGAGACGAGACCGTATTTTTGGTACCGAAATTCGACGAGAGTCTCGCTGGTCTCGGTGGTTTGATTTCGGTTTTCGCTATAAGAAAATTTTGTTTTAATTTCATTATTTTTTAGTATCTAATCATGTTCAATTTTTATAATATTCACAAGTTTTTTTTGCGAAATATTATATGCGCGTTAACATATCAAACCATATATGTATGTACATAGTTATACAGGGATATGCGCATTGCGAAAATCCAGAGAAGAATGCGTACGATTTATGTATGCATGGCGTTGCTTCCTTTTGGGTGACATTTGGTAAAAAATATTGTCAAAGCGTCAAAATATAGTTCGTTGCCTAACTGTCAAGCCATGAGCTGTCAAAATCCAATGAAGGATGGCTCCGATTTAAATGGATTAAGAAAACTCTACAAAAGTCAAATTTTACCTCAGAAAATTAGAAATTTTTCGATTTAATTAATTGCTCCGGAAAAAGTTGATTTTAGACTTTTTGGGTGACATTTGGGAAAAAAATAGTATCCAAATGTCAAGGTATAGTAAGTTACATATCTGTCAAGTCATGAACTGTTAAAATCCATCGAACGATCGCTCCGATTTAAGCGTATTAAAAATTCAAATTTTGTCCCAACAAAATTTTTGCTCCGGAAGAAGTTGATTTTAAGCCTCTTGTATGGCATTTGGAAAAAAAACTATTATGAAAACGTCAAAGTATAGTTCGTTGCCTACCTGTCAAGCCATGAGCTGTCAAAATCCATTGAAGGATGACTCCCATTTAAATGGATTAAGAAACCTAAAAAAAAACGAACTTTTTCGATTAAATTTATTGCTCCGTAAAAATGTGATTTAAAACCTTGTGCGTGACATTTGGAAAAAAAATATTATCCAAATGTGAAGATATAGTAAGTTGCCTACCTGTCAAGTCATGAACTGTCAAAATCCATTGAAACATCGCTCCGATTTAGATGGATTAAAAATCCTATACAAAATTCTAATTTTACCTGAAAACATTCCAAATTTTTTCCTCCGGATAAAGTTGAGTATAAGCTTCGTGTAAGACATTTGGAAAAAAATATTATCAAAGCGTCAAAATATAGTTCGTTGCATATCTGTCAAGGCATGAGCTGTCAAAATCCATTGAAGGATGGCTCCGATTTTTGATTTGAGAGCTTTTAGGCGAAATTTGGAAAACAAAATATTACTCAAATGGCAAGATATATTAAACTGCCTACCATTCAATCCAAGGTCTAACTCAATAAACAAATCAAAATATTATTTCTTTATTCCCTACTGACAAAGATTCAAAAATATACTAAATAACACCAAACATACTTGTTGACTGTTGCTCAATGAATGATTTGCATACACATCATGCCTTCAGGCAAGTGTACACATTATCGAACGTGAGCTAAACTGTCACGCAGGTTCCATAATGTGTACCCTTCTTATATCGGAGCTATCCTTCAATGGATTCTGACAGTTCATGTCTTGACATGTAGGCAGCTTAATATATCTTGACATTTGAGCAATATTTTGTTTTCGCCATTTTTTTTTAGGTACAATTTGAGTTTTGTAGAGGTTTTTTTTAATTCATTTAAATCGGAGACATCCTTAAATGGTTTTTGACAGGTCGTGGCTTGACAAAACTGGTTAATTTATTTTTAAAAAATCGAGCGTTGTATGTAGGTACTCCTTTTTTTAATATTTTATTTGTTTTTGCTATGAAATATATTAACTTACACAATTCTTCCAAAATGTTATTTCCACTTAACTCAAAAGACAAAACAGACTCACGAGTTTGTTTTATACATTTTTCTTACCGACGAACTGCTGAGATACCACAACCATACTCTATATTTGCAATCCGAACAATGCGTCTTATCTTTATCTTACATCTTTTTACTACCAAAAAAAGACGAAAGAAACCAAGACTAAGGATGGTACCAAGACCGAGACCGAGACCGAGACGAGACCGCACATTAAAATTTCCTCGAGAAAAAAGCGAGACCAAGGCCGAGACGAGACTTGGTTAGGCGAGACCTGGACCGAAACCGAGACGAGCCTGGAATTTTTCGATTTTGACGAGACCGGGACGAGAATAATAAAAGTCTCGCCTGGTCTCGTCTCGTTGCCAGCCCTAAATTTAACATTGCTATATACGGATCAGAACCGCTTTCAAAGCTCTTCTTTAACAATCGTTTTACGGTTTGAACTGATCTTTCAGCGAGACCATTTGATCTGGGTGTGTAGGGACTACTTGTCTTATGCTCAATATTCCAATTTTTACAAAAAGAATTGAATTCTGATGATGAAAAAGGTGGTCCATTATCACTTACAATGATTTTCGGAATACCATGTCTAGAAAGTATAGACTTAAGTTCAACTATTATTATTTTACTTGAGTAGCCAGATCTTAAGAGAGCAATCCCTATAAACTTTGAGTAATAATCCACAACAAGCATATACATTTTCTTTTCAAATTCAAAAAGATCTATTCCAATCTTATGCCACGGAAAGGGTATTAGTATTAGGGTTAAAGTGGCTGATGCATACGCAATTGGCTTATTTTCCTGCTGTATGACACCCCCAACTGCGGATTTTGACGCATCGACAGAAAGCTTGATTGCTTTTGTATAATCGAAATAAGCTAGAACAGGTGTTTTTGAAATAATTTTTTTAAGATTTAGGAACTCATTTTCATGCCTATCGTCCCAATGCCATTCAACTTCCTTTTTTAATAATTGTCTTAGGTTTTCATTATTAATTGCTAGCTCTTTAATAAATGAACCCAAATAATTCACCATTCCTAAGAATCGTTGAAGTTCTTTGACAGAGTTAGGACGTGGCATTCCCATTATAGCTTCAATTTTACTTTTATCAGGACGGATTCCATGTTCATTAAAAACGTGACCTATATATTTGATTTCTTTTACTGCTATACAAGATTTCGTTTTATTAAATTTAAGTCCGATTTCTTGAGCTTTTTCTAGAACCATTTTTAAATTTTTATCATGTTCTTCTTTCGAAGCACCATAAATTAGAAAGTCATCTATATAAATAATAACATTTGGAATATGCGAAAAATATTTTATCATTTCGCCATGAAAAATTTCGGGAGCCGCATTGACTCCAAAGGGTAATCTCTTAAACCTATACCTACCAAAAGGCGTGTTAAACGTACAAAGCTTTGAAGATTCTTTTTCCAAAGGAATCATCCAGAAGCCACTATTGGCATCCAAACTACTAAAATATTTTGCATTGGACAACCGAGATTTTACTTCATCAATATCTGTAAAAGGAAAATGAGGACGCATTATTACCTTATTCAAGTGCCTTGGGTCCAAACAAATTCGAAGACTTCCATTAGTTTTTCTCACTAAAACAATTGAGTTAACCCACTGTGTTGGTTGATTTTCTTTAATTATCACGCCAAGCTTTTCCATACGGAGTAGTTCTGCCTTGAGCTCGTTTTTTAAATCAAATGGTATTTTTCGTGGAGGCTCTACAACCGGTGAAGAATTTTCTTTTAACAATAAACTACACTTGCTTTTTAAACAACCCAACCCATTAAAAACCTCTTTATACTGTTCTAAAATTGTTTCTTCTGAACCTTTTATTCCTTGATATTTAGCACCATTCACAATATTTATATTTTTAGTACAAACTAAATTCAATTTTATAGATGAATCTAAGCCAATTACAGTTTTGCATTTCATATTAAGTATATAAAAATCAAGACAAATATCATTGTTTCCAAAATTACACATCAATTTACATATTCCAATAACTTTAAGTTTTTCTCCTGAAAATGTTAACAGATTAATATTAGTTCTTTTAATTAATTTTTTATCCAAATTTAACATTTCAAATTTTATAATTGACATTATATTACCTTCGGCACCTGTATCAATTTGTGCTACTACAATTTTGTTATTTATTTTTATTTGAACATTCCACGTATTCGTTTTACTGTATGCTGTAGATGTAGTTATTTTTCCAATAAAAAGGTCTTCTTCTTCAGATGATAATGATAATGACGATGCTTCTTCTGCTTCTATGTTTCCGACTCTTTTTCTCATCTTATTTGTCATACACATTTTTGCAAAGTGATTTTTTCCTTTACACTGATGACATGTTGCTCCCCACGCTGAACATTTCCCATAATGCCGTTCACCGCACCTTCCACATATATAATTAGGTTTTTGATTTTTATTAGACGTAGACGCACTTCTTGAATAGTTTGACTCTTGCTGAATTTGGCTTTTAGGTCGACCATAATAACTTTTGTTGTCTCTTGTTTTGTGGTTGCTTGAGTGCTGTTGTCTCCCCTTCTCTCGAATACTGCCAACGAATTCATTCTTGATGCTCTCACTGTTCTCTTCTGCATTATTCCCCTGGATGAACTCGTTTGATTGTTGCTTTGCGATTTTCAACGATTTAGCCATTTGCATAATTTCATCGAGATTTTTCGTAGATTCATTTAACAGTTTTTCGCGGATAAATTGATGGCTTTGATTTAATCCACATATGAATAAGTCTCTGACCAATTCGTCCTTGAGTTCACCAAATGTACAGGTTTTGCTTAAATTTTTAAGTGCCGTTAAGAATTCATCAATTGACTCTGTTGAGTTCTGACGTCGTGAAAAAAAATTAAACCGTTCCATTATTATATTACACTTAGGCAAGAAATATGTGTCAAACTTTCTTATTAAATCTTCATGCTTTATTTTTTCTTCATTCACATCGAAAGAATCAAATATTTCAAAAGAATCTGTTCCAATATGATGGAGCAGAAGTGAGTTCTTTCTAAAATCTGTTGCATCCAAAAGATCACTCGCAGCAAGAAATATATTAAATTGTTTTTTCCAAATTTTCCACGCCGATGCCAAATTTGAGGATTTTAAGTCGAGTGCACGCAAAGAACCACTGTCCACACCGATATTATTATTGATAATATTAACTTTATCTTCCGACATTGTAATAATTATAATTTTTTTTTTTTTTTTTTTTTTTTTTTTTTTTTTAATTATTCACATCTGACACCATATTAATGAAATGATCCGTATAGTTTCTGAGTTGAGTAAAGACTGACTTTATTTAAAAGAACATAATGTTTGTGTTATAAACTGTTATACAGTATTACAAATACTCTAACATTATTATTTTCGACTTTTGACTTTTCTATATATGTATACATAAGATCAAGAGAATCATGGGTAAATTGTTCGGCTTTATGCTTAAATCATTTAGATGTATCCGTGATAAGAAATAAAAACAGTGGTGCCAAAATAGAACCCTGGGGAACTCCTAGTTTGTTATTTTATTCATTTGAGACAGTCTCACCTAATTTGAAAGCTTGCATAAGACCTGTCAGATTGGCGCTGAACCAATTTTAAAATGTTTTGAAATAAAAAAAAAAAATCTTCATTATAAACAACTTTAAAAATATATTAAGATAGTCTTGTCTTTATGATGTGTTAGGAAATAAGAGCAAGTACGTGCGCTCCAATCTTCCATTGGTTGCTTTAATTCTATAATTCGCCATATCAACTTATCAAAAAGAATTAAGCAATGAAATCAAGTGCAAGACAACGGTGAAAAAATTGAATCAGATATCTACTATAAAAGCTGTATACACATGAATAGAATGCCACCAGCTATATTGAGGCTAAAATTCCAAACTAAAAAGGATAACATGAAAATTTTACAATAACAAAAAAAAAAAAAACCGAAGAGAAAGAGAAAGAAAAATACGACAAAAATATTAAACATGGTGGTGGTCCACCACTCTTTATACAATCGGACAAAGATACCGCCGCCGCCTGAGGTGTCGGCCAAGCTAATTGGAAGACCCCATCAAAGCAGCCGCCAACAAATTAAGAACAGGGTAACAATTTTGTAATAACTCTATCATCATCGATATGGGAGGCCGAAGGAAGGGAGAGCGCGTTCAACATCACCAATGAAGCTGGTGGCCACTGAGGCTTGTTCGCTGCTGTGTTGTGTCTCCTCTATTTGGGTGGAGAGAGAAATGGAGTTTGTTGTGCTGTACGGCTAACACTATCTCTAAATGAAACATGAAGAATCGGTCCTTACATTGGTTATGGCTCTTGAATCTTGATCGTGGTCTTATCTTGCGTTTTAGTTTTTTTTTTTTGTTTTCTTGGCTTATAGTCTGTGTTATAGTGCTGCCTGCGATGAAAAATGAATGAGAAGATTAATCACAGACAAAACATAACACAGGTATGTTTTTGCATTCTTGTCTGCTTTGATTGGGTCAGAGGAGTTTTAATTACACCATCAGAGTTTAAACTAGTGATGGGTGATGTGAAAATGAAAATCATGAAATGCTTAATAAAAGTCGTGAAGAAGTTTTTACTAAAAAATTATTTTAATTGGGATCTTTTTATAGTTCTTTTATGGATGTGATCTTAGATATGAGTTATCCAACTACATATTTGGTAAAAAGTAAAATATTCCGTCGATACTTTGACTAATTTTATTCAAGTTGCAGTTAGAAATTGAGAAAGGACCTTAAAATGATTTCAAAAACGCTTGTTTGAAATTGTTACGGGTATGACAAAGATGTCAGTGGGAAATTATTTTCCTCATAAGTTTATAGTCAATTCTCACACATATTATGAGAAATACCCATGCAAATTTAGGTTTTCTTTCAGTCTTACTAATTTGCTAAAATTTTTATATCAATTTTACCTTACAAAGACTCTACCTATATTATTTAAAAATTCGACTTAATTTCATTTAATTTTTTTTATTTATTTCATTTTAATTTTAATTTAATAATTTAACTACATAAACATTTTTTTTAAGTTTTTTGCGGCAATTGTTCAAAAAAATTTAAAAAAAATGGTTTGAGGTACTGATTTCTATAATTAGCCTGTTAGGTA